>OY998183.1:113507178-115985892 GCA_963921935.1 Galeruca laticollis
TCGTTACAAGTAAGTTGGTGAGCAAAACTGTTAGTGTCTGTGTACAATAGCTCACAATTGACTACTCCCATTGTTGGAAGCATAAAATTATAGTGAAAGTCGTACATTCCAATTTTGGAAATATCGAAAATTCCATATTCATATACATTGGTTTATTGAAAATGGAGATTTTTTAATTTTCCTTAGAGTCGGATCATCATTGAAAATTGTTCTATTGTGATAACGCGGACTAGAAATGAGATTTTAGCACCATAACGTCCATCATGGGAAGATACAAATTCTATGATTGCATATACATTCCTTACATTTTATGTAACACACAGCAGGTGAAATCTTTTTTGACCCTCCGAGAATGTCATTGTTATTTTTCATATAAAATCTTACCTGCCCGTCGACCGTAAATTCTCTCTCCCATACAGACAAATCACAATATTTGAATAAAATTTTGTGAGTTCCATTACTAAAATTGTTAGTTTTATAATCATGTTGTCGAAAGTGTTGTCACATTTCGGTATAATAATCCGTGCCTGAAGAGCGTAGTCTTACTGGGACTTGGGTAAAGCATATAACAGTTTAATTTTAAGAATTTACAAATACAGAAAATCATATAACTATATTAAATGAATATACAAATAACGTGATTAAATTATAAATAGCTATAATGTCTATGAAAATTATCAATATCGCCATCAGTATCATACGTCCCTCTAAATATTTGGGGTGATTCATAATGAAATTCGGCAATACAAGATTCCTGATATTTAGTTTTAAAGAGTACTGTTTGATACCAAAAATGTCAAACGTATAACGGTGATGCATGTCTGGTGCCTCTGTGGTGTATGTGTGCTAACCCTGTGATGTGTGTCTGCTGTCCCTCTGCTTGAGTTGTAAAGTTGGTTCTTCTTTCACCACATCTATGATAAAAATGACATTCAGTGTATGACAAAGTTGTGAAATCATTGCTTCATTTTGTTGTTTTCTTGGAAAATAATTCATATAAACCGAGTGTCGCAGTAAATTTGTTAGTACTAGCACTGTCAAACAGACTTCTGATGTGAGTCTGGGGTGTGTTTGTTATCCCTTCTGTTACCCCTCTGCTATCTATCTGATAGACTTCTGATGTGTGTTATCCGTTTAATAATATAATGAGTCACATCATATTTTACTATAGTGTAGTCGTACGAGCAACAAATCTCAAGCATGCAAACGCTTTGAGTGTCCTCTGTTGTCGAATAAAGTGGATTTGCTGTCATTGTCGTTGTCGTTCTAGTAACATCCTGTATGTGGAAATAATCTACCAATGCGGTTTGTTCGATGAAAATTTGAGCAATAATAGCAGAGATTCATTGTAACGTCCTTATCTTTATATACCCTGTGGCATCTTTTATGAAAATATTCGGTATTTTTATGACTACGACCTGTATATATAAAAAATACGGTATCTTTATGACTACACCCTGTATAAAATCGCATCTTTTTATGACTACACTCTGTATATATGAACATCACATCTTTTTGACTACACCTGTATATAAAGAAAAATGGTATGTTTTATGACCACACCCTGTATAAAAAATGTGGTATCTGTATGTACGATGATGGTTTCTCAGTATCATATTCAGACATATATTTGTTATAATTTACGTAGACATCCCGCTCAAAATACTACTAAACTGTGTGTGTCATTAACTTTTATATCTACATATTTCTACAGTCTTAATAATTACAAACACCCCATGTATATATCAATTTTAATCATAACATGCCTCGTATATTTTACGTAGATATTCCCCGCAGAATAATAATAGGGATGCAAATATCTTTTAACACCTGTATTGAAAAAATATTCGTATACTGTAATGAACCTAATTTATGTATCATACAGCGGACTATTTAATATAGAAACATTAATAATCTTTATGGTCTAAGCTCAACGTCTTGTCGTCTTCTCAAATCAACCACTATACAGAATATTGTCATTCAAATATTTTAATGCGTTCCCTACCTGTATCCCAATGAAAGAATGCAGTTGGATTTTACCAAGAATGATTACAATGGGGCATATTTCAACTATACTGAATTTTATCCTAGCTATATGAATTCGACACAGAAGCGTCCTCTGTTGGATTATTCCTCATTCAAGAAGCGTGCATTGTTTGTTTATCACATTTTGGTATAATAATCGGTGGTTTATTATTAACGTTTCAAATTATACCAATATTTCAGAATAGCTATTTTAATGAAAAGTAATATTCAATAAAACTGTACCTCTAAGTTGTGTAATTATCGCTTCAAGATTTTTCTATTTGCATTGCATTCTTTTTGAAGAGCGGCTTAATTATATTAAGTGATTAAATTATAAATTGCTATAATGTCTATGAAAATTATCAATATCGCCATCAGTATCATACGTCCCTCTAAATATTTGGGGTGATCCATAATGAAATTCGGAAATACAAGATTCCTGATATTTTTTTTTAAAGAGTACTGTTTGATGCCAAAAATGTTAAACGTATAACGTGGTGAATGTCTGGTGCCTCTGTGGTGTATGTGTGCTAACCCTGTGATGTGTGTCTGCTGCCCCTCTGCTTGAGTGGTAAAGTTGGCTCCTTGTTTCACCGCATCTATAATAAAAATGACATCCAGTGTATGACAAAGTTGTGAAATCATTGCTTCAAGATTTTTCTATTAGCGTAGCATTCTTTTTGAAGAGCGGCTTAATTATATCAATTTAGTTGGGTGCAAGCCTGATGTCTTAGATGTTCTCTTCTATCATGATAGATATCCGTTAATATCAGTATCTGCAAATATGTTGCTCTTTTGTTTGTTTCTTGGAAAATATTTCATATAAACCGAGTGTTGCAGTAAATTTGTTAGTACCAGCGCAGTCAAACTGATGTGGGTCTGAGGTGTGTTTGTTATCCATTCTGTTAACCCTCTGCTATCTGTCTGATAGACTTCTGATGTGTGTTATCTGTCTAATAATATATTAAGTCACGGCATATTTTACTATAATGTAGTCGTACGAGCAACAAATTTCAAGCATGCGAAGCTTTGGGTGTCCTCTGCTGTCGAATAAAGTGGATTTGCTGTCGTTGTCGTCGTTGTCGTCGTTGTCGTCGTGTTCGTCGGTGTCATCGTTGTCATCATTGTTGTTATCGTTAATGTTGTGGTTGTCGTGGTCGTTCTAGTAACATCGTGTGTGTGAAAATAATCTACCAATGCAGTTTGTCAGATGAAAATTTGAGCAGTAATAGCAGAGATTCATTGTAATGTCCTTATCTTTATATACCCTGTGGCATCTTTTATGAAAAAATACGGTGTTTTTATGACTACAACCTGTGTATATAAAAAATACGGTACTTTATGACTACACCCTGTATAAAATTGCATCTTTTTATGACTACGCACTGTATATATGGATTCTTTTATGACTACACTCTGTATATATGAACATCACATCTTTTTTGACTATACCCTGTATATAAGGACAAATAGCATCTTTTATGATCACACCCTGTATAAAAAATGTAGTATCTTTATCACTATACTCTGTGTAAAATCACATCTTTTATGACTAAACCTGTATATGAAGAAAATGCGCAAGGATGCTTTGCATATTATTGCGATAAAAATGCACGTTTACACTCGTATGTTGATTGAAGCCATCGCTTTTCATTCTGAAATTTAGAAGTCCCAATCAAAACCCTTGAGATTGTCACTAAAAATAATATGTGATTTTTCTATGATTACCTACTTATGAAGGATTCTGAATATAGTCAACTGCTTGACGCATTGTTTTTGATTCACATGTTCTAGCGACTGAAATGATATTAGTACAAGGGAGTATTGAAGAAAATTACATCGTGTTGTGAAATCAGACTCTCTGTATCTTATACAGTTAGATTTCAAAACTAAAATATATTGGAGCCCTTATGGCGGAGATGTAACGGCGAAGGCTGGGAACGATGAGGTCCCGGGTTCGAATCTCACTCAAGGCAAACATTTTTTTCGATTGATGCACAAACGGATAAAAAATGGACGACACATACAGAAAAATAGAAATCTGTAATCTACTGGAATAAAAATGGAGACATTTAAAAAAAGAAATCCTCCGACTAAAAAATGGACGACAGAAAAAAGAAATCTGTAATCGCCGACAGCGACACCAGCGCCACGGTCGACTGGCGGACGTTTTTCGAAGTAGTGAGTTAGAACCCGCATAGTTACACTACTTCACTTTATTTATTGAAGTGTAATTAAGTAAGGGGAGGGGGGATTTTGTATTTCTTGGTGGTGCATATGAGAGCATTAGAAGAGGATTCCGGTACCACTTGTTTTTTTTTTGAAAATTATCATTGGGGGGCCAGCTCACTTTATATATTGAAGTTTAACTAAGTAAGGTGAGGGGGGATTTTGTTTTTCTTGGTGGTGGTGCATTAGAAGTGGATTGGGGAGGGGGGCAACTTAACTGAGCTCGTTAATTCGCAAACAATAAAACAAAAGCAAATGAAATCAACGTCGGGCATGTTGGCTTGTCTAAAACTAAAACTATTGAAACCCTGTTCCCAGCTGCTTTTCAGGGATACCGCAGCCGAAAGATTCTAGGAACCAAAATGATATGCCGGGGACAAAGTTACTAACTTAAACAAAAAGGGATAGGCAAATTCCCTCCCAAGAAAAAAGGAGTCAAAAATAACGGGTAAATTTGGTCCCTAATTTTGTTTTTACCTGAAACTGTATAGGTAAATTCGGTCCCGGCTAAAATATTTTAAGATTGGACAAGTGCAATAAAACTGTAATATTGAATAATTTTAGTTTTATTAAATTAAATAATAAATATTTACATTGTTGACAAAGTTTACATAAACGGAATTGATATGTCTATATATTGTTTATACCTATAAAAATATAACATATTACATACAATTATATATTTAATAATATTAAGAAACCAAATTCTCGATAATTACGAAATAGGCTACAAGACACAAGTACATATTATTGTATACCTAATAATTAAACGCCACAGTGAAATGAGACACATTTAATAAAATGCAAACGACTTATTTCGTTTTTCGTATATGATTCAATCATTTTTGTAATAAATTTTTGACGGTTTTTAACTTTACTATCGGTAATTTTAGTATTCAAATGTACACTTTGTAATTTTACATAAGCTTCGATTTGAAACTCTTTAAGTTTATTAATAAAAACAAAAATGTTTGGATGAGACTTGTAAAACGAATCGTTAAATTGTCTATGGAAAGATTCGCATATATTCGTAGTCCGCGTAAGTTCTGCTGAGTTTGTAGCCCAAAGTGAAGGAGGGAATAGTGACTCCTCAGATATGTAATTATCTATCAAATAATCGAAATACATTTGAATCTTTTCATCGTCTGGTGCTATTGAGAGCAGATCGAATACAAAACAATCGCTGATTTCTACAGGATTTAAGAAAGTTAGGGCAAAAGTCATTTTTAGCCATCGCCCCGCATCGGCACATTCATCTTTGTAGGCAGATATTAAACCAATTTGCTGAATTTTTCTATACCATGCCTGCAAAAGATGAGATCGACATCCGATTATTTGAGCTAATGGCCAAACTTGTTCTACAGCCTTATTAATACCTTTTTCAAAATCGATTACAATTTCAGAAATATCTAATCTAACACTATTTTTGATGCAGATCTCTGTTACAATATTAAATAATTTTTGGTACGTTTCACTCCGTTTGTTGGGTAATAGAGAAAAAATCAGAGGAACATAGTGGCCGTTATAATACCCGTGTATCTTAAAAAACTGACAAAAAAATTGTGGGCAATAATTAAATGTTCCATCTAAATATATTAGTCTGACTTTTCCGATAAATTGAATATTTAATTTACAAGAAAAGACGGCGATTTGATCAGCTGCATCATTAAAAAGTAAAAAATGTTCACCTCTGGATGTTTCAATGTTGATCTTCGCCAGAGTGTCGAAAGTTTGTTGAATACTTGTTGGCAATTGTGGAAGCAGTTTTCGACGAGCATTGTACAAATTCTTCCTTATTAACGCATCGTCTGACGTATAGATCGTTGAAGGCAGATTTTCTTGAAGCTCCCGGCGGATGATTTTTGCAGGCTTCTCCGATAAATCATCAATACCCTTTCTTTTACAAGAAGTCCTTACAATTTGGCGGTTCAACTGTTCTACATTTGCATTATGGCAATGATCCTTTACATGCTTTGTAACAGTTAGATTGTCCACTTCACCCATACTAAGCAAATAAGATCTACACTTTTTATTTATACACGTCCACCGCTTTTCGCCACTTCTTAAAATTTTTTGAAAACTCTACTTATAGTTATTTATAGCTACTATACGCTTTCCTGTTTCACTCAAAATAATATTAAGATCCATGGTGCCAGACTGCAAAGAATACTTGAATCGACTATGATGTAAACTTGGGAAACATACGCAACTAAATGGTACATATTTCAATCCATTTCATTCATTTATATTATTCATTCACCTACTAATTACTAATATTTTCGAGCATATCCGAACTCTGCCACAAAATAAAATTTTACCTGACTTGTATCAATTTGAGGATTACTGAAATGTTCGAACTGTGCCGCAACCATTTAGTTTAATCCTATTAGAGCCATTAGGGTTTATAATAGACAAAATCGGAGGCCCATAGAATTATGTATATTTCTGAAAGGTTTCAAAGATTTCTTGTATTAAATATTTTGAAGAAATCTTGTTTGTTTTGATCGACATTTAGGGGATTAGGGGAAGGATGTTGATGCACTTACACTATATAAGAGTTATAGTTGTATTCAGTTACTTCATATCGATCTACAGAAGTTAAGAGTGTAGTACACATAGCAAACAGTGACCAAAATGGAGAACAAAGCATCTACAATGTATAGTGAAAGAGGAAATAAATTAATAGTGTTGAACAGTTATAAATTTTCGAAAGCTAACACTAGCAAATGTGGAAACATTAGATGGAAGTGCTGTAACGCAAAATGTCCAGTTAGAGTGTACTCCCACGTTTCTGATGAAGAAACAATCACAGAAGTCAACGGAGAACACAATCATACTATGGAAACGAACCTATCAAGAAAAGCAGTGAGTAACAGCATTAAAAGGAAAGCGACTGAAGATCCCACTGAGAAACCCTCCAAACTAATTCGGCAAGAATTGGTGTCAAATAATTTCGCGGAGGATATCAACACCGAAGATATTGACCGAATAAGGAAAAATATTCACGCGGCGAGAAGAAAAATTTCACCCCTATTGCCTAAAAATCAGGAAGAAGTATTTAATAGTGTTCGTGAATTACAATTACGAACGAACCGAGAAGAGGAATTTCTATTAACAGCAGACCAGGTATTTAAAATTATTGTGTTCTCCTGTTTTTCCAACCTTAATTTTTTATGTAATTCGGATTGTATTTTGATGGATGGGACTTTTAAATACTGTTCAACTTTTTTTTACCAAATGTTTACCATTCATGGTTTTAAAAACGGCTATTACGTACCTCTTGTTTTTTGTTTGCTGCCGGACAAATCAAGTCAAACATATTCAAAATTGTTTTTAATTTTAAGACAAAAATGTAAAGAAGTAGGCTTAAATTTTCAACCTAGAGAAGTCGTAGTAGATTTTGAACTAAGCATTCATAACGCTGAATATGAATGTTTTGGCAGAGATCAAATTCTTTTTGGTTGTAAATTTCATCTCTGTCAAGCTTGGTTTCGTAAGATTCAGGAGTTTCATTTGGTACAAGAGTACAGACAGAAAGGTTCTGTAATTGGCGAATACTTAAAAGTACATTTCGGTATTATGTATCTCAGTCCTGAGGAAGTTGTAGAATTTTTTTATAATGAACTACATTTTTTGCTTCCGAATGACGAAAGAGTTATAGAATTCCGAAATCATGTCAATAAAACATATATAACGCAAAATTCGATATTTCCACCACTTATTTGGGCAAATAATGCATCCTTTTTTAAGAGAACAACGAATTCTTGTGAGAGTTTTCATTCGCATTTCGGTGCTTCTTTTTACAAAGCACATCCAAACATTGTTCAATTTACTAGTCTGTTATTGGATTTACAAACGGAGGTATACGCGAAAATTCGTTCGACAAACCAAAGCCAGAAAGAAACCAAAAAAACTATTAATGTTAAAATTAATTTCATTAATGGTCATTTGGATCAATATAGGAAAAATGTTATTTCTCGCTTTATGTTTGTGAAAACGGTTGCATGTAAAAATATTCCACACGTTTAATTTTTTTTTTTTTTTTATGTTTATGTATATTGAATATATTTCATTGTAATGTAGATGTAATTTTTTAGAAGTGGCAAATATACGTTGAAAATATATGTATGTTATTAATATTTTCTTATATTGAATTTGAGTACCTAAAGTTCAAGGTAAATTGTTAAATCGGATTAGGCTATTAGACCCCTACTGGTTTGGTAGTTAATCTCCAAAATTTTAAACACTGGCAGAGTTCGAACAACCCGTAATGACTACCTGCATTTTGTGAGTTCGGATACTCTGATATTTTCGGAAAAGCCAATATTTACCATAGTTACTTCATTCTACGAAAGAGATTAAGCTCCTCAGTTTCGTAAAACTCTGGTTGGGAGGGAATTAACCTACCGATAAAAGGGTATAAAATTTTTAATTTAATCTGCTACCTGCTGGGACTGAATTTACCATGCCCCAAACAAAATTTTTGGATAATTATTTTAAAGTATGGAGCCTTGAAACCCTCTGGAGACGTAGGTACACAAGAAATCTGAAGATAGCCGGGACAACGGCATTTACATTTTTTTTATTGTAATATTTTAGACTTTTTGTAAAAGAGGAATCAAAAACATTTTAATAAAGAACTTTTTATTGTAATTCTCAAATTTGGTCATAAAAACTTTTCATAAATGTCTTGCGTCGGTCCGAATTTTGAACGAAGGAAGGAATAAAAGCAATACCGTGCACTAATCTATTCTATTTCATTATAACAATAAGTTGTTCATAAAAATCCACTTGTTCTGTATAATGAGATATCTAATGAATAATTCAAATTAACTTGTTTCTTACTTCCTTTCGACAAGAAGTTTCAATCAAGGCGCCGTCTTCACATTTTCACACTTAATACGTGGACAACAATATGCACAAATCAATTCTAAATATTCGTAGTGAGAGTTGCGTGCCTGGCGCCATGATAGAAACGAGAAGAAACAAAATCCCATTATCTAACGTAAAGTACTGTAATTCGTGTAGGAGACCAGGTAAAAAGTGACCGGTACGCCCACAACTGTATGGTAACGTCAAGCCTCTGTAATTTATTAGCTTTTAACCTTCAAATATTGCACACACGTGACTGTTATAATCTAGAAAATAAAATATTTAGTATTTGAACAAGACAGAAAAACACCGTTTTTTATACTAAACATAACAAAAGATATATATTGTGTTATATCTTTCACCAGTGGTGTTACTTTATCTGATATATTATAGTGAAAGAGTTTTCACTACACATCTGATCAGATTCATTATTTCTATTACTTTCTACAAATCAGTTACGAAGATAGCTATTTACATATTAAAAATAATGAACAAATTAATTTTATTAAAAATATTTCCTGGAACGGTCCTGTTAAAACACCGTAAAGTCGTGTAAAAATCAGCTTCCGTCGATAAACCATTTTTACAAGTGTAAACATAGTTATTTAGTGGAAGGACTATAACCACTAGTGTAAATCATCAGCTCCATATATCCATCTAAAAGTAAGCATATTTTATATCATCATAACAACGAATTTGGTATTTGAATAATAGCAATCAAACTCCGATTGTTATTAATCGAGGTTCAAAACCTATTGCTTATCAGCAAAACAACCATCAGTAAACAGTACCGGTTTTAATTACGAAATTATGAAAATTGAAATCAAAGACAATGGATGATAATAACACCAGCAATTACACTACTATCTCACCTAATAACCTTCCAAATTCAAATTCAACCATTACAAAACAACAAAAAACAATTTTTTCAACAAAACAACAAGCAATAGTTACTAGCTTACTAAATGGAGTAAAACCACTGAACTAAAACCAAACTGGAACGTCAATGCTGTATTTCATTTCTACGTAAGATTGAGTTCGCGCATACCATCTGATGAGAGAGCAGTGGTCATGCGTAGTAAACGACTTTTGAAGTGACATTACAGGACCGGTCTTAGTTTACTAACTAATCTATAGTCCATATTGTACTTTAGAACCAATTAGCTAGACTTTTTTTTAGTTATTTTCGTAAACAGAGGATTTTAGTAGTTAGTATTTCTAATTACAATGTAACTCTCTTCATTTTATTGTTTATCATGAAAATAATTTTTTTAAATTTGCAGTTTTTGATCGATTATATTTTTAAAATTGATTTAATTGTTTATTTTTTTCGATTATAAAATTCAAAATATTTTGAAAATAAAATGACATGGATAATTTCAATTTTTTAATAGAACAAATAACAACATAAAGTTCTTTACAATTCATTGATTTGAAAATAAAATTATTTTACTCAGTTTTTTTCTAATCAGAGTACCTTTCATTTCTTCACAGTTTGTCTCTTGCCAATGTAAATCTTATTTTAAAATAAATTTCAACAACTGATTTCAACAATTTCAATCTATGATTATCAAACATATACTGATCTAGCAAATGATCATATAAAATTTTGAAAACTTTTGGATCTAATAATTGTTTTATGGTTTCATTGATATAAACTTGTTTTCTTCCGGAAGCGAATTATGAAGGCCGCTTGACATGGAGCAATACTACCTGCAATGCAATGCAACACGCAATATTTCTTGATCACAAGCATGCGCAGATGAAGCTCAGCTGATAGATCTCGGAATTGCAACTCGGTTTGGTGCCATTTCTATTGCATGCAAGTTGCAATTCTAGGGAGAAATCTAGTTACTTTTGGTTTAACAACCAATTAAATGTCAGTCAAATCACTTGATCACAAAATAAAGACGATGGGTCCGTTTTCTGTGCACTTGATTGACTGTGGCACTTTATTTTTGTATAACTAACCCTCTTGTTGATTTGTGATTTTTGTTAATGCCATTTTTTTCAAGTTTTTCATTTGCCTTGCATAATGTTAAACAACATGCAAGATTCAACACATACAATATTTTGACGTTGCAATAAATTGTATTGCTTCATGTCAAGCGGCCTTTTGTCATTAGTAAAATATGTCTAATTTTCCTTTCACAGAACATACATATTTTTACAACATATGATGGTTTCACAAGGCCACCTCTATTTTTGCGGTTTAATAGCAGACAGTTGTTACCATCGATAATGTCTCCATATAATGTTTCAACGTGTTTCAAACATTCGAAACACTTCATAAGTTTTGTAGCAATAAAAACACTCACATATGTAACAACATTTTCAGACAGCAAACTTAATGAAGGTATAAACTGAATAACATACTCAATATTATCAACAAAAACATGAACATCGGAAATATCTAAATTATATTTTTTAACTATTCTAATATCATCAATAGATATACCATTGGAAATTATGCTAACATCTGTTGAAGTTGTCAAAATACTGACTTCGCCATCGAAAAAACAATTTCCTTTTAAAGACTTTGATATCATGGCGAAGAGCCATTCTCTTGTAGGTACAATAAAATTGATATGCCGCTGGATTATTATTTCACCCATTTTTTTATCTGAAACAACAAAGAATATGTATAACATAGGTTGTAGGTAGAGGTTTTGTTTTTAGTTTGATGCAAAAACTGACCATCAGGAGTTTTTAATGACTGGATATATGTAATATTCTCTTGAAATATTATTCTCCCGTATAACTCATTATTTTTCCTAAGAGGTACCCTGCATCCTCTTCCCATAGGGTTTCGAGAATTGCACAAATCAAATGATCTGTCAAACACTCTTATGAAGTGAATGGTACCCTCTGCATCTGCATAATCTGGATGAATAATATCATTTTTCAGAAACTCCATTGCATCAGCTAAACTACTGCTGAGAGTTTGTGCAACAAGATTGACCTGAAAGTAAATAAAATCATAATATTTAGAAAAAAATGTATCAACTCACTTCCATTTTCTATTGACGCCAATTTATATGTGTTCTTCCAAATTTATTGCCTAAACTGCAAAGTTGATTTCCTTGTATTTCATCCAATTTATTTAAGAGACGAGCATCAATTTTCTTTCCTTGGTTATTTTATTTCAAATAATCTGAAATATTATGGTGATAAATTGATACAATTACTTAACGAACTCACCTGTAATATTGTGCTCCGGGAATTCTTCCCCTAGATATGCAAAACAGAACACAACAACTAATCACCATTGTTCTTGAGAGAAAAATCACAAATGTCTTTACGAGTTTTAATCAATCCAATTTAAACACAACACAAGTGATAAACAGGTACAATAAACAAAGTGAACAAAGAACGAACAAGAACTCAATAACCATAAATAAAAATGCGCGCTATACCTACCACTGATACCTATACAATTAATAAAATGTGCTAAATGCGAGGCCACTTCTGGGTAAAAATATACATATATCAAAGAAATACGTCTTATTTGTCTAACCAAATTAAGTTACGATACGATTTCTTGATTCTACGTGTACTGCGCATGTGCTCGGCTCTCCCATTTCGTATCGCATAAGTGTCGTTTCCTCGCGCAGGTGATATGTATTGGTCTTCCAGTTTGGTTTTAGTTCAGTGAGTAAAACTAGAAGAATACCTGTTAGCCATAGGCACTATTATCGACCCCAATAAAATTATATACAATTACATCTACATGATGGTAAATAACATTCAGAAGTTTACACACTTCTTAATGTTATTTTCCATCATGTAGATGTAATTGTACACCCTCTTAAAGGGCTGTTTTAATGTATTTTCAATGATATAATTGTAAAACAATGACGTAACTTCGTACATTGTTTCGTTTTTATCAGCTGGATGTTTTTTGACAACTGTTTTTGGATATTTTTTAAGGCGACAGCTTTGATAATGGCCTAAAGGCCGAAAGCGCTTAGCTTTATATTAATAAACATATACACACTGAGTACTCGTCATTTTCATTCACTCAGCATATTAATTACCTTAAGAAAGTCTGCAAAATGGTCTAAATTTATTAAAAACAATTGCCAGCCATAAATGGGGCGTTGATTCTACGTGTCTCATAAACCTATATAAGGCTCTTATAAGATCAAGGATTGACTATGGTTCCATTGTCTACGGATCGAGTGAGAAAACATATCTTAAACAACTTGACGTATTGCAAAACTCAGCATTAAGAATCGCTACCGGCGCATTTCGAACAACGCCGATAGCAAGCCATCACTGTCTTACTGGAGAACCACTCCTCCGACTTCGAAGAATCCAACTGAGTATGACCTATGCAACATCAGTTTTATCAAATCAAAATAATCCCGTTAACCGCAACATTAGAATAGATCGCTTTAAAAACCTATTCGAAAACAAGCAGACAACTATCCCTTTCTACGAAAGAATTCGCCAATATACAAACACCCTAGCAATTGAATTACCAGATTTCTTCCCAATTAATATAATAACCCCTCCTCCTTGGATAATCCCTATTCCTACCATTAACGTAAACATGAGTTCGTTTAAAAAAGAAGAAACAAACCATTCTCTATAATAGTCAATAATTTCGTACACTTATGGAAGAAAGCTTTAAAGAATACTAAGTTGTGTACACCAACGCATCCAAAACACCTAATGGCCTAGGAGCAGCAGTAATACTATCAAATGAAAATCACACGTTTAAACTATCTCCACATAATAGTGTCCACACTGGAGAACTATATGCTATATTACAAGCACTAATCATCGCCAGAAGGTATCAATATAATAAGATAGCAATAATAACGGACTCTATGAGCTCTATCCACACCATTCAACATTTTTTTCCCAAACATCCACTAGGTCTGCTCATTAAAGCTCAATTATACTTTCTCCACCAAACTAAGGCAGACGTCCAAATTATTTGGGTCCTATCGCATAAAAATATTCCAGGAAATGAAAAAGCGGACCAATGTGCCAAAGGAACAGCAAATAACAACGATACAGTAATGGTGCGCGAAGTGATAGTCACTGACTATAAAGCGTTAATCAAAACAAAAGTTCAGTGCGAGTGGCAAAGTGAGTGGAACAGATCGCAGTCAATATTAAAAACCATCAAACCATGCGTTAAACCGTGGAAAAGCAATTTCAAAAATCGTGCGGATCAAATAAAAATCGATCGCCTAAGACTAGGCCACACTAAAGGCTGAACACATAGTAGAGCGACGAGGAAAGCGGCGAGAAAAGCAAAGAGGAGAGCGGCGAAAACAAATGAATAATATCCAATAGAGTACAACATAGTGGAGAGGGGTGCGGCGAGGTATCATCGTTGTTATAACAGAGGATAGCAGCGCGTCAAGCAAGTTTGTTTTCTCCGCTCTCCTCATTGCTATAATTATATGGTGAAATGGATGTTGAAGCGTCAATTGGTAGTGTTTTTATTAAAAATCCACTATGGGATCAAAAAGATACTTAGCATCACAATCGATTAATTTTAGATAAATTGTGGGATGCGGTAGCCGATGGAATGAAATCAACAAGTAAGTATTTTCATATTTTATTTCGGCATACATAATTTTTATAGGTGTCTCTAATGAAACTGGCAGTCCTGTTATTCTCTCGCACAATATCAACTTTTTCACATTGGGGCAGCATGTGCTCATCTTCAATGGTAATTCCTTCCAAATCAATTATTATATTGTGTAAAATGCATATACAAGTAATAATATTATCTGCTAAATCAGGAGACGTTTCTATGGATTTCCAAAGAATACAAAACTTGGCATTTATTATCCCAAAAGCACATTCGACCACTCGTCCTGCTCGTGAAAGACGCATGTTAAAATATTCTTTCTCAGCATCCAAGTTCTTTCTATTGAAAGGTTTTATTAGATTATTTAATAGAGTGTAAGCTTCATCTCCAATTAGAACATAAGGCACATTTATTGTAGTTAATGGTAAGGCATCATCTTCAGGAATATTTAGACGTTTGCTTTCTATTAAGTGAAATAGGGATGAAGATCGGAATGTACCCCCATCACTCTACTTGCCATATCCTCCAGCATCAATTGTTATTAATTTATAATCTGCATCAGCAACAGCTTGAAGGACTATGGAAAAAAGTTTTTGTAATTATAGTACATAGTTCCAGGTTGAGGGGGACATTTTACACGAATGTGTTTACCGTCAATGGCCTCCAAACAATTAGGAAAGTTCCATTTTTGATAAAATTCTTTTGCAATATTTTTAAAATCATTTTCTGTGGGAATTTTCACATGAACAGGTTGAAATGTGCCCCAGATAGCTTTTACTGTTTCCCGCACAATTAATGACACAATGTTAATGCTAATATATTGCCTTTTTTGTAATTTCAGGAAATATTGTAAGGACAAAATGGAAGAATTTACGAGATTCATTTCGAAAAGAATTGAAAAAAATGCCAGTGAAACGATCAGGTGATGGGGCATGTAATTGGAAGTCATCTTGGCCATATTTTGACTGTCTTTATTTTTCAAAAGATCAGTTTACTGCTCGACCAGGTGGCGGAAATTTGCCCAATGCAGAGCATGAAAATATTCTGGATGAAGATACAAACTTCCAATTATCTGAATCAAATAACCAAACTTTGGATGATTCCATTAATGTCGACAAATCACCATTGGTGAATACCTTTTTACAAAACAATAGTAGTGAACTGAATACTTCCACACCTGCCGCTAAGAAATTCAAAAGGGAACAGCAAACTGATTCAGACGTTGGCACTGCTCTTATTAGATTAGAATTTTAGAAGAACACCATAGTCACCTGATTAAGACGACAGTTTTTTTCAAAGTCTTCTACCGCATATACGCACACTCGCCCCACAGAGAAAAATGTTGTTGAGAATGAAAATGCAAGAACTAGTTTATAACTCTGTTTATGGGACAAACCAAGATTATGTAAGCCAAAGAACTCAAAACATGTTCAAAATGGATCCCAGTTGATACAGTTACAACCTACTATGCAAGAGTACTCGAGTCCTGCATCAGCGAGATCCTGTTTAAGCAATTTTTACAAAATATGTAATAATTTTAGTTACAGATACATAATATTTGTGCCTATTTGTTTTTTAAGTTACATATATAGTGTATATATATAATACATTGAAGTTATTGAAATTTCTAAAAAATTGACAATTGTTTCGATAAATCAATATCATCGTCAGAAGTTACATTTCATTTTATGCCTACCTGATGTTAAGTAGTTATTTTTGGCTAGACCAAGAAGTAACCTAACTTGTGATTTGCTAAATATATGTTTATAGAAAAAAGAGAAGATGTGATATTACAAATATTGAAGCTTAGATATTATTAGCCCTATGGTGATATCCTGGATATCATTTTTCCAATTAAGATCAGTATAACTGTGCAATGATATAGAAAACCAGGAAAACTATATCTGCTGATCTTCACAATTATCACTTAAGAAGACAGTTTATTAGTGGAGAATTCCCTATATTTAACTGTTTATTGACAACTTCATATTGTGAATTTCTTAAATGTCTTCTAATTTCCAGTTCTTCAAGGAAATCCAGTTCTTGTTTCTTTTCACAAATATGCAGTACTTCTAGTTCTGTGTTAGGTGTCAATGAATGATTGGTGTCAAGTAGATGTTTTGCGTAGTGGGATTTATCTGGTCGTTTTAATCTGTATGCTCGTAAGTGCTCACTGTATCGCATTTCAAAATTCCTAAGGGTCTGACCCAAATAGACAGCATTACATTCTGGACATTTGAATTTATATATACCTGACTTCTTTAATAGTGGTATTTTTGTTTTTACATTTAACAATTTTGTACAAACGTTACTTTCTGTTTTAAAAGAAATTGTTGTATTCGTTGCTGAAGATATTATCTTTGAAATATTATTAGAAATATTTCCTGCATATGTGATGGTTTTATCAGTTTTAATTTCATCAGCATGTTTAGGATATACGAGTATTAGTTGTAATGCCACTTTTTCCTCTTTTTTACTAATTAGCTTATTTATCATATCTAATGGATAACCGTTAGATGTTGCTATTTGTCTAATTGTATTAATCTCTCTATCAAAATTACATTTGTTCATAGGAACTGAAAAAGCTCTATATATCATTGAATTATATGCTGCTAGTCTGTGTCCAGAATGTAATGCTGTCTATTTGGGTCAGACCTTTAGGAGTTTTGAAATACGATACAGTGAGCACTTACGAGCATACAGATTAAAACAACCAGATAAATCCCACTACGCAAAACATCTACTTGACACCAATCATTCATTGACACCTAACACAGAACTAGAAGTACTGAAAAGAAACAAGAACTGGATTTCCTTGAAGAACTGGAAATTAGAAGACATTTAAGAAACCCACAATATGAAGTTGGCAATGAACAGTTAAATCTAGGGAATTCTCCACTAATAAACTGTCGTCTTAAGTGATAATTGTAAAGATCAGCAGATATAGTTTTCCTGGTTTTCTATATCATTGCACAGTTATACTGATCTTAATTGGAAAAATGATAACCAGGATATCACCATAGGGCTAATAATATCTAAGCTTCAATATTCGTAATATCACATGTTCTTCTTTTTTCTATAAACATATATTAAGCCAATCACAAGTTAGGTTACTTCTTGGTCTAACCAAAAATAACTACTAAACATCAGGTAGGCATAAAATGAAATGTAACTTCTGTCATTCTGACGATGATATTGATTTATCGAAACAATTGTCAATTTTTTAGAATTTTCAATAACTTATATTATATTGTGGAATTAACTAGAGACCTTGAGTTTCATTTAAAAACACTAATATGAGTAGATTCCACGAAGTAAGGGTCGAGACAGTCAATTTCATTACATATATAGTATTTTTAGTTCTAAATAAACAACATAATGAATTAAACAAAAAAATGTTTTCTTACCTTAAAGTCACTGCAAGACGTTCTGTTGGATTAATAGGATTACAATTAAAGTTAGTCCAATTTTTTATTAATTTATGTTGAATTTTTTCCAAAATATAATCGAACGTTGTAATAGCCATTCGAAAATAAGAACGAAACTTTTCTGGATGCTAGGAGGTAGTTGTTCATACAAACGATGAATTTCACCATGTACATGTCTAGTTTTATTTATTTCATGTACATTGCAACTTCTTTTCTTTTTTTTCTTAATAAATACCAAATTTTCAGGGAAGAATTTTCTAATAGTAATAAATCCATGTCTCGATTTTAAACGCGCCACTATGTTAGTGCATCTCTCTTATTACCGCGACTCTGTATCACCGCATTCCTCTCTGTTCTCCTCAACTCTCTGCTCGCCGTTGCACTATGTGCTTAGCCTAAAGTAACACACTCATACCTATTTGTCCGAGAAAATTCACCGATATGTGAAACTTGTAATACAAACCTAAATGTTCAAAATTTATTGCTTAACTGTCAAAAGTACCCAAACTAAAGACTACTTAACAAATTAGTGATTTAAATGAAACTCACGATTACTAGTTAATTCCACAATATTGTGAAATTAACTAGAAACCGTGAGTTTCATTTAAAACACTAATATGAGCAGATTCCACGAAGTAAGGGTCGAGACAGTTAATTTACTTAACAAATGTTCAAACAATATTAAATGGAAATTGTAATATTACAAACATAATTAAGTATTTGAAGGACACTAATTTGTATCACAAACTGTAAACTGACATGTCGCTAATAACCTTTGAAGTTGATGCGACAATAAACCAAACAAAAAAAATTTAAGATTTCAAAAGATTTCTATGTAATATTGCGATTGAACCACTCTTCAACGCGTATCATTATGTCGGAAGACGATAGCTCTGAAACATGCTGAAGTACTTATATTAAAACACACAATATTTCACTAGTTGTTAATGAAAAAAGTACAAAAGTTTTACAATAAGAAAGCTATTGTAGCTGCATTATTTTGCTTGTCATTTTAATATGTGTATACACGTGTAATGTACCTACCAAACACCCCGTATAAATAGAGATTTGGAGACAGAAGTCTGTAAATAATATTTATTCTATATACAATACTGATTCTATATATTCCTAATATCTATGAATCTATGTATAATATTGATTCTATCTATCTTAATTTCAAATTAATTCATAAATGTAATTAGCCTACCAAAACATTTTTATTTGATATAGAGGTCTCCAAATCTCTTGGAATACTTTTATCTTAAATAAATTATCGATAAGAGTTGTATTTATACCTCTCAACCCAAAAACAAAAGTAGTTTCAGTTCAATTTCTACATCCAACCAGAAAGGTCTACTATTTCTATAATATTTTCTATTTCAAAATCCATCCTTTCTGTTGGTCACAATATAAAGTTGATAAATTTCAATAAAAATTAAAGTGAAACCAAAGTGAAGTGTTATTGTCTGCCGATCTAGTCTCTTCTGCAAGGTCCATTACAAAATAATTGGTGTCAGAAGTAATATAATTTGGTCAGTGCCTTTAATAATAAGTGCTTCAGAGTTTAAAGTTAAATTAATTGGTATTAGCAAACTATACAAAAAGGTTGAGATAGTTGTCAATAAATCATCTGACTGACAACTTGGATATACTGAATGTCAAGAATTTAGGGTTAATACTACTATATCAAGACATATTTTGGAATATATATATATAAAATATATTCACAAATAGTTTAGTAGAACATGGCTGCGAGCAGTTCTTACAGAGCGGCCTCAGCTACCTTACAGTGCAATGAGAGTGTTGAAGCACTAGCAAATTACGAATTAGCCGGTGCTCTCCCAGCTGATATGTACAAGCATGAGATAATTAGAGATTACAATATAGTAAGCCTCAGAAGAGCTGGCTTTTTGACTAAATACGGTGTCCCTAAGTTTAATTTTCAAGAACTCCAAGCTAAGTTTAGGACTATATGCCCTGATTATGGAGACGACTTAGACCCTAACACCTCATCTTTAGCAGTTCACTTCTGCTCAAGGATGCTATACGAAATAGCACCACAGTCTAGAAAGATAGACAGGTCGACAGATAGAATTTGGAAACTCAAATTCTGTTACAAAAGTATTGACACAGGAAAATTACTGACTTCTGTATTATTCGTTTCTATTTTTCGTGAATCGGAGTATAACAGCCATTATGAAGTAAGTAAGAAACTGATCTGCACAATTCGTCAAGCTAGCTTACTAGCTATGGATACTTTCACTAAATTGACTATAAATGCTTGGAATCTTAATAATACACCTCTCATGACTCCATTGGCTAGAGCATTCTTCTCCAAAGATGACATAGTCAAGATTAGCACTGTATTAATTATTCCACCTCTTCAAGTTCTGATTATGATTAATGAAAGCTGCCAGTCTGGGGGACACTATCTTCCAAATTCTGATGCAGCTGTAGCGTTGGTTGTAAGCATAGTAGCTACTAAAAATTTAAGGAACAGGAAATTAGCTGAGTCCATAATCTCTAAAACTATCGAACAATATTTGGGTTGTAACAAAATAGTAGCTATAGACAAGTTTGAAGTGTTTGCACGATATGCACAGGGGGTAGTGCCCTCTAACCTAAACCCCGATTTGCTAATCCAATCATATAATAATATCAGAGCAACTACAGCTCGCCAATGATGATAATACAAGCACATCCCATCTAACTTCGTCAGTTCCCTTACCTAATCTTAATATTGGCGGAAGCTCTAATAGACCAGGCAACAATCCTGATAGAAATCCTTATCCTGGAGGTGGAGGCTCAGAATTCCAACACCACAATCAGGTGGTAACAATAATGGTAGGCAACAGCGAACAACTCAAGATCAAAGAGTGCACCAAACTGCAAATTATCAACGGACTTCTAGTGATATTAGTGGCGATGAGCTTCTGCAAGGTTTCATATTTACCGGGCATCAAACGAACATCGCAGGATTTTGTAGTTGACCTTATTGATAATGAAAGTTCGGTTTCATAAATAGGTCTCGTATTAGTTGAATACAGAGGTTCTTTAATGTCACAAATAATCTCATTAAACGTTAATCTGTTGCATGGACTCAAATCTTTAAGTTCAGTGTAAGTGTTCCTATTTTCTGATAAAAGTAAATAAATTTATGGAAGGTAAAATGAATAGTATATTACCTGATTGCGTATCTGAGATTGGTAGAGGTATTAAATTATATAAGAAATATTGCATAGAACTTACTAAGGGTCCGCTAATTACATATATGATTACTTCTAATGAAAAGTGATATTTAATCGAACTCATTTCCATGATTGTATTGCTATTTTTATACTCCAATGATAAAGGGTATGAAATATAAGATTTTAAATGGCTCATTGTTCTAGTTTGTTCGTCTATTAGTTAATTCGGGGATATAACAAAATGGTGTAAAATGTTGTATCTTGCAAAAAGGATTGTATTTATTAAAATAGAGTATTCATTCTGTAGTTCTGTTGAAAGTAATAATAATAAATTGTAAAGTTCTTCAAGAGTTTGTTTGAGTTCTAAAGTAAAGCATTTTTTATTTACGTCTGATGTGAAATTGAAGATTTTTTGAAAATTTTGATTCAGTAACTCGTTATCTTGAAGAGTCCGGAAATTGTGTGATTAAAATTGCTAATTGTAGTTTCTACAACTTGTTTTTATTGTTGTAATAAGTTAAGAAAATGTTTAACATCTTCATTTATTTTTGTAATAGCTTCGTTATAAAATCTAGCATCATTTTGATCAAAGGTTCCAAAAACAGTTTTCTAAGCAGAACCGATTAAGTTAAACCAGGCTCGTTTACTTCTGGGTTTTTAAGGATAGTGTTTTAACCGTTTCATCGGTTTGAAGAAGGTTAGGAATCCCACTATGCAAATAAATATTACAGTTATGTTAATTCAACATCACATTGTGATAATGTTCTTCCTTTTTTTCCTCTTGTTTTCATCACATGCACATCTATACCTCTTATGCCCAGCTTGTGGCTGTTAACTTTTGTGATGTTTCAACTAAACTTCTCAGCGATGTTAAAGCGCTGCCTTTTTACATTACTGTGATGTTACTAGAACTTCCTCAAAAGGAAGTCTTTATAACGAACTGAAAACAACATTTCTGTTACATTCTGAAATGCTTTTTAACTTCTCGTCAATGTTAATGCAATGTCTAAAAAATAACATCTTATCAATGATCTAAATACGACATATCAAAAACAATACAGTGTATTCTCTTAGATGTAGTATGGACATTACTTAAACCTCTAAATAACATACCTCAAACATTCTAGATGACATCCTATAGATGTTTCTGTGCCTAATCAGCAAATACAGGGTGAACAACTAAGAACGCCGACTGTCTGCCATATTTCAAAAAATAGTCATGGTACAACTTTAAAAAAATACCTTCAGAAAAATGACCCTGAAAAATCGCTGGAAAATATTTTTGAGTTCCTAAAATATCTGCTATGGGGTGGAATGAACACTTAAAAACATAATACTGTGATTATCTCCAAAAAAGATATACTAAAGGTATCCTAGAAATACAATTTTTGATATATTGATGAGATTATGAAAAAGTGTAGTTAGAGACTTTTTGTCCTTATTCTTCAAATAAGGAGTGGGGGAAGGTTAAACTTAAAAAACAAATGTCGTAACACTTTTTTGTTTTTTAATCGATATCAATGTTTTTGGCGTCATTTAGAAGAGTTTCTCCTCTTTAATAAGATATGCTTAACAAAAATAACAAAATTGAGCAATTTTGTCAACGCTATGTGAAAAAGTCGACAATTTTCCCTTTTCTCGGAAATTTCTAATGTAATGAGACATTTTTTAAATTCTGATGAAAAGGGATTTACGTTATCAGATATAAAAATTTAAAAAATGCTTCAAATACATTTGAAATTTCCGAGTGAATACAAAATTATCTAATTTTGCTATCAATCTTATTAAACAGAAAAACTCTTTTAAGTGCAGTTAAAATCAATAATATCGGCTAAAAAACGAAAAAGTTATACATTTGTTCATAAGTTTGAACCTTCCCCACCCATTATTTGAAGAATAATGGCAAAAAATCTCCTCGATTAAATTTTTTCATAATCTATTCAAGATTTTAAAAATTGCATTTTTAGAACACCTTTAGTATGTTTTTTGGGAGTATTATGATTTCGAGTGTTCATTCCACCCCTAGCGGATATTTTAGAGACTGCAAAATATTTTCCAGCAATTTTTCAGTATCACTTACCTAAAGGTAATTTTTTTGAAAGTTGTATCATGATTCCGTTCTGAGATGTGGCCTACAGTCGTTCTTAGTTGTTCCCCCTGCACATTTAAAATAAAATAGCAAAAAAAGCAATAAAGGATTTGAAACGTTTATTCACTTTTAATGAACAGTACAGTAAATTTGAGAAAACAGGTACAAAATTAGAAAAAAAATATCTTGTCCAGGAATCCAACCTAAAAAAAAATTGTGTAAGCATATTACATAACAAGTGTGGAAAGTGGAAACTATTGAATGCATTCAGTGAAAACAAGGAATAAAGAGGGTATATCAATCTGTAGTTGCCATAAGGTTTGTTCCAACCAACACAAAAACCGTACAATTACGATACTAACCCAGTTGACCTGCTGATTAGTGAATATAATAAGTCTGTGTAATTTACATAAAATTTGCTGCGTTACTGAGATTGTACAGTAATAAAACGGTATTTAATTCGGTTGGAACAAACCTTACATGTAACTTACTTTGAAATTGAATTAATAAGGTTTAACGGATACACATACATTAAACTAGAATAATGTATAAGAATAGTTTTTTAATAATATTAAAACTAATTAAAATTTTACACCATAAAGATTTTATGAAACATTACGTTAAATCAACAAAATTCCAATCTGATTAAAGAAAATTCTATCGTTTACTTACGATTACTTTTTCTTACGCAAGAGTCGCTGTTTCGAGTGCCTCTACCATTCCATAACGTACACTTCAAAATCCTTATCTGTGAAACATTCAAAGGTGTTCTGAACAGCAGCTAATAAAACAGTTACTTTAGATCAAATTGTGCCCATCGAGACCTTTGATCGATCATCATAAACTACATCAAACTTGATTTGCAGCCAATTGACTGGGACCCATTTTCCACAAGATATATGCGAGGCTCTTCAAAGGAATAACAACATATTTTATTTCGAGAAGTGACTTTCCATGATTTACCTTCTATTACATGCCTCACTCCGTTTCGCAGGTTAATTTAGGTGTGCCATGAAAATTCATATTTCTTTGCTGTATAAAATAATATACTATTCTCATCTTGTTATTTACATCCTGGAACATATTGTATATTAACATCGTGGAATTGTAACTTAATGAAAACTAAGAATTATTAATACACTGTATACAAAAAAAACTACTTATAAAGAAGAAATATGAACACATTATCAAGTTAAATGAGTTTATAATTAATTGTATCCAATTGAGTATCCAATAGCTGTATTTCTACAATAATAAATAATTCATTCTGTTTGTTGACTGGAGCATTCAGTGCCATAAGTTACATATTCTTCAACTAGATTAATATAGGTATCATTGTAAGGGACAGCTAAAGCTTTTTTGTTGTATTCAGTGTATTTTCAAATGGAAATGAGCTTTTTAACAGAAATTTCTGTCTTTAAAATCTTAAACAGTCTCTAATTGTTCACAAGAATTGTTAGTATTAATGTTAAAATTTTCTAAACCTGCAATACTATATTGATGGCTATGACTGCTACTACAAAAACTAGAACTAGAGATACTCGATTCAATTTTTTTGGTACTATTTAATACAATGTCTGTATCAGACTACCTGCAATAGTTATTCCCCTTTCTTTACATAATTACCAACTATTTGTTTTTTATTTTAATAGTGTAAGTAGCTTCTGAAACATCTTGAACATTGAAAATATTTTCTTCTAGATTCAAATCTCTGCCAACATATGAGCATGTTTTATTATGATTGATAATATCTACCCTATTGCATTATTAAGTTTTTTGTAGGGTATAATGCATATCTAGGATTTAAAATATTGTGAATCGTTTCTAAAATATACTTACTTAACTAAAATATTTTAAAAGTTGAGAAAACCCTTATTTTGTACTCTATTATATAATGTTAGTTTACAATTCCGCCACCTGGAATTTCAATGTACAATAGCCGATTAAAGTATTGAATGAGTATTAAGTTTTAAATAATTATGATTTTGGAATAGGTACTTACCGATAACAGCTGTTGTTAGTCCATTAAAACAAGAATTATAACTAAGCATAGAAACTGAAGCTAAGTGGGAACTAACGAAAACGAAGACCACTTTATTCAAGTACTTGCAAAAAATGTGCTTCCTGCAAATAAAATATAACACAAAACTGAAAACCATCCGCCATTTCAGGCTTGTCATTTGTTTCCACAGATATGTTCGTTCGTCAATTCCACTTCTGTTTTCTTCTTTTTTTCTATGTTACTGTGATGTTTAATATGATATATTACTGAGAGTTCTATGAAGTAACATCATTAAGACGTAATCACACGAACTTACTAAAAATTATTTCAAAAGATGTGAAAGTAACTGCAACATGTGATCATCTTAGAAACATGTTAATTTGTAATATTACAGTAACGTTCTGTATGTGATATTAGTGAGAAGTATACAAATTAACATCGTATGAATGTTTCCTATAGGAAGTTGCTAAAAAGAAGTTCATAGGATGTTTATGTATCTGCGAATTCAAGTATTATTGTATACATCAAAAATATGTTTTAATTACATGACATGGATGTTAATAGAGTTGGTAATAAAACTAAGACGTCTATGAGATATCTTATTAACGTTTTAAATAAACATCACGAAAAGTCTCTAAAAAGAACATCACAAAAAAGACTTGTTATGTTTCTTGTTTAGTGGGATGGTTTTTTCAAGTATACTTAAAAAGGTTTTAGTTAAATTTGGATAGGTTATAGTGCCATTATTGTTATTGCACATTTTCCTTGTTTGTTCGTAAGTTTTTCCTATTACGTTTTTTATCAAATGTCTTGATATCGATATGCGTTACTAAGTTCCATTCGTTTTATTGCAGTTTTACAATTTTCGATTGCTCATAATATAGTCCGGAGGATTTTGAAATAGATTCGGTTTATATAGGGGCCATGTGTTAAGGTCAACCATATCACTCAGCACCTATAACGAATGGAAGTTTTAATCTATTTGTATGTACTTTCATTTGTTTCATATTATGAAATACTGTTACATTAACTGGTGAATTTACTTTTAATATCTCATAAGGTCCTGTATAATATTGGGTTAGTTTTTTAGATTTTCCTTTCTTTGTTTGTTTATTTAACATATATACCCTTTGCCCTAATTCGTATTCGAGATTGTCATTGACCTTTTTGTCATAATAATTTTTATTTATTTCCTTGTTTGTTATCAAATTATTTCTTGCGATTTAGTGAGATCTTTGTAGCTTAAACTTGAGTTCATCAATGTAGTTATCGTATATATATATTTAAATTTGGGAGAGTGTGTTAGATATGAGTAGATTTGGTTTAACACCAAATAAAGGTTCATGAGGAGTGAACTTGGTTGAGGTATGTACTGTTGTATTATAGGAAATCATTGCAAAATCTAGCCACGTAACCCAATCAGTTTGGTCGGGATTAATGAAGTGTTTCCGATAATCTGCGAGAATTGCATGATACCATTCTAAGGCTCCGTTGCTCTCTGGGTGATATGAAGTACAATTAATCCATTTGATTTCAAATAATTTCGAAATATTATCTAGAAGAGAGGAAGTGAAATCTTTTCCTAGATCTGTTAATATGTATCGAGGAATTTCAAATTTACAAACGAAGATTTCTACAAGTTTAGTTGCAATTGTTGCTGCTTCATGATTAGGGATTGCAAATGCCTGTGAATATCTTGTAAGATTGTCTTGGAAGGTTAAAATGAATTTGTTACCAAATTCTGTTAATGTTAAGGGTCCTACGATATCAAGAGATATTTTTTCTATTGGTTGAGTACTGGTTCCACTATGCAAATAAATATCACAGTTGTGTTAATTCAACATCACATTGTGATAATGTTCTTTCTTTTTTTCCTCTTGTTTGCATCACATGCACATCTATAAAACCGCTTATGCCCAGCTTGTGGCTGTTAACTTTTGTGATGTTTCAACTTAACTTCTCAGCGATGTTAAAGCGCTGCCTTTTTACATTACTGAGATGTTACTAGAACTTCCTCAAAAGGAAGTCTTCATAACGAACTAAAAACAACATTTCTGTTACATTCTAAAATGCCTTTTAACTTCTCGTCAATGTTAATGCAATGTCTAAAAAATAACATCTTATCAATGATCTAAATGCGACATATCAAAAACAATACAGTGTATTATCTTAGATAATGTATGGACATTACTTAAACCTCTGAATAATATACCTCAAACATTCTAGATGACATCCTATAGATGTTTCTGTGCCTAATCAGCAAATACAGGGTGAACAACTAAGAACGCCGGCTGTCTGCCATATTTCAAAAAATAATCATGGTACAACTTAAAAAAAAATACCTTCAGGAAAATGACCCTGAAAAATCGCTAGAAAATATTTTTGAGTTCCTAAAATATCTGCTATGGGGTGGAATGAACACTTAAAATCATAATCCTGTGATTATCTCCAAAAAAGACATACTAAAGGTATCCTAGAAATACAATTTTTGATATATTGATGAGATTATCAAAAATGTAGACAGGGACTTTTTGTCCTTATTCTTCAAATAGGGCGTGGTGGAAGGTTCAAACTAAAAAATAAATGTAACACTTTTTTGTTTTCAAATCGATATCAATGTTTTTGTCGTCATTTAAGAGTTTTTCCGCTTTAATAAGATATATGCTTAACACAAATAACAAAAATGGACAATTTTGTCAACGCTATGTGAAAATGTCAACAATTCTCCCATTTTCTCGGAAATTTCAAATGTAATGAGACATTTTTCAAATTCTGATGAACAGGCATTTACATAATCAGATATAAAAATTGAAAAATGCTTCAATTTACATTTGAAATTTCCGAGTGGATACAAAAATTATCTAATTTTGTTATCCATCTTATTAAACAGAAAAACTCTTTTAAATGCAGCTGAAATCATTAATATCGGTTAAAAAACGAAAAAGTTATACATTAGTTCATAAGTTTGAACCTTCCCCACCCATTATTTGAAGAATAATGGCAAAAAAACTCCTTAATAAAACTTTTTCACAATCTCTTCAAGATTTCAAAAATTGTATTTTTAGGACACCTTTAGTATATTTTTTGGAGTATTATGTTTTCGAGTGTTCATTTCACCCCTAGCGGATATTTTAATGACTGCAAAATATTTTCCAGCAATTTTTCAGTATCACTTACCTAAAGGTAATTTTTTTGAAAGTTGTATCATGATTCTTTTCTGAGATGTGGCCTACAGTCATTCTGAGTTGTTCACCCTGTACATTTAAAATAAAATAGCAAAAAAACAATAAAGGATTTAAAACGTTTATTCACTTTTAATGAACAGTACAGTAAATTTGAAAAAGCAGGTACAACATTAAAAAAAAATATCTTGTCCAGGAATCCAATCTAAAAAAATAAAGTTGTGTAAGCATATTACATAACAAGTCTGTAAAGTGGAAGCTATTGAACGCATTCAGTGAAAGCAAGGAATAAAAAAAGGTATATTAATCTGTAGTCGCCATAACATACTTTGAAACTGAATTAATAAAGTTTAACGGATACACATACATTACAGCTAGTTTACAGAACATTTATTAGAATAGTTTTTTAATGATATTAAAACTAATAAAAATTTTACATCATAAAGATTTTATGAATCATTACGTTAAATCAACAGAAATCCAATCTGATTGAAGAAAATTCTATCGTTTACTTACGATTACTTTTTCTTACGTAAGAGTCGCTGTTTCGAGTGCCTCAAGCATTCCATAACGTACACTTCAAAATAATTATCTGTGAAACATTTAACGGTGTTCTGAACAGCAGCTACTAAAACAATTACTTAAGATCAAATTGTGCCCATGGAGACCTTTGCTCGATCATCATAAACTACATCAAACTTGATTTTCAGCCAATTGACTGGGACCCATTTTCCACAAGATACATGAGGTGCTCTTCAAAGGAATAACAACATATTTTATTTCGAGGAGTAACTTTTCATTATTTACCTTCTATAACATGCCTCACTCCGTTTCGCAGGTAAATTCAGATGTGCCATGAAAATTCATACTTCTTTTCTGTATAAAATAATATACTATTCTCATCTTGTTATTTTCATCCTGGAACAAATTGTATATTAACATCGTGGAATTGTAACTTAATGAAGACTAAGCATTATTAATACACTGTATACAAAGAAAAGTACTTATGAAGAAGAGATATGAACACATTATAAAGTAAAATGAGTTTATAATAAATTGTATCCAATTGAGTATCCAATAGCTGTGTTTCTACAATAATAAATAATTGAATTCTGTTTGTTGACTGGAGCATTCTGTGTATTTTCAAATGGAAATGAGCTTTTTAACAGAAATTTCGGTTTTTAAAGTCTTAAACAGTCTCTAATTGTTCACAAGAATTGTTAGTATTAATGTTAAAATTTTCTAAACCTGCAATACTATATTGATGGCTATGACTGCTATTACAAAAAACTAGAACTAGAGATACTCGATTCAATAATTTTTGAACTGTTTAATACAATATCTGTATCAGACTATCTGAAATAGTTATTCCCCTTTCTTTACATAATTACCAAATATTTGTTTCTTATTTTATTTATGTAGCTTCTGAAACATCTTGAACATTGAAAATATTTTCTTCTAGATTCAAATCTCTGCCAGCATATGAGCATGTTTTTTGTATGGTATAATGCATATCTAGGATTTAAAATATTGTGAATCGTTTTTAAAATATACTTACTAACTAAAATATTTTAAAAGTTGAAAAAACCGTTATTTTGTAAACCTATTATATAATGTTAGTGTACAATTCCGCCACCTGGAATTTCAATGTACAATAGCCGATTAAAGTCTTGAATGAGTATTAAGTTTTAATAATTATGATTTTGGAATAGGTACTTACCGATAACATCTGTTCTTCGTCCATTATAACAAGAATTTTAACTAAGCATAGAAACTGAAGCTAAGGAGGAACTAACGAAAACGAAGACCATTTTATTCAAGTACTTGCAAAAAATGTGCTTCCTGCAAATAAAATATAACACAAAACTGAAAACCATCCGCCATTTCATGCTTGTCATTTGTTTCCACAGATAATGTTCGTTCATCAGTTCTTCTTCTGTTTTCTTATTTTTTATGTTACTGTGATGTTTAATATGAGACATTACTGAGAGTTTTATGAACTAACGTCATAAAGACGTAATCACACGAACTTACTAAAAATTATTTAACATGTGATCATCTTAGAAACATGTTAATTTGTAATATTACAGTAACGTTCTGTATGTGATATTAGTGAGAAGTATACAAATTAACATCGTATGAATGTTTCCTATAGGAAATTGCTAAAAAGAAGTTCATAGGATGTGTATGTAACTGCGAATTCAAGTATTATTGTGTACATCAAAAATATCTTTTATTTACATGACATGGATGTTAAAAGAGTTGGTAATAAAATTAAGACTTCTATCTCATTAACGTTTTAAATAAACATCACGAAAAGTCTCTAAAAATAACATCACAAAAAAGACTTGTTATGTTTCTTGTTTAGTGGGGTAGTTGTAATTTCCATAGGTTCAATATTCTTTTTCCTAACTAATTTATTACGTTGACAGGATTCACAATATTTAATAAAAAAAATGCGTATTAGCTTCCATTTTTTGCCAACGATATTTTTCTTCTAGTCCGGTATATGTACGGTGAAAACCTGAATGTCCGGCTATAGGGCTAGAATGGTTTTGCTCTAGAATCTTAGGAATGTCTTCCGCTTTTGGGGTAATAAGAGTATCATGAACGATCGTAACTTTTATTTTAGAATTGCGAAAAATATATCATATCATTGCTCTAAGCTTTTTCCAACTCAATTTTTCAGTGGAAAAAATGTATTTTAGGTATATTAATACTTTCACATTTATTCTGAAGTAATTGATCTTTCGATATTATTGAACCAGAAAATATGTTTTTATATGAAATAGAGTTAAAATGGTTATTTTTTAGAAATTAGTAATATATATTTTTGTTTCCTTGTTTTACGTGATATATGTCATATACTAAAAAATAAGATTTCGACAGATTCAAGTTTCCTATATTTAAAATAAATTCTTTTTCTTTCGTTACATTCAAAATCTGAGGAAGAAAAGATACATATGTTGTCTTTGCATTTGGATAACCGTTCGTTCATTTCTTCTATGTTGTTATTAATAGCGTTTTGAAATTGTTTTAAGAAATCTGTATAGGACATAGATTGAGGATGTTTTTGTTTGTATGAATTAATTTGAAATTAAGATAGATAGAATCAATATTATTCATAGATATTAGGAATATATTGAATCAATATTGTATATAGAACAAATATTATGTACAGACTTCTGTCTCCAAGTCTTTATTTATACGGGGTTTTTGGTAGGTACATTAGACTTTCCCCCTTAAGAACAAAGATAATTTTACAATAAAATGAGAGAACATAATGAGTAACATAAGAAATTCCTCTTTCGTTCCTACTTAAAATAATATAAGATACATATTTAGATTGAAATAATGATACAAATAGAATTGGAATCAAATTGACTGTCTCGACCCTTACTTCGTGGAATATGCTCATATTAGTGTTTTTAAATGAAACTCAAGGTCTCTAGTTAATTCCACAATATAATACAAGTTATTGAAAATTCTAAAAAATTGACAATTGTTTCGATGATATTGATTGATCGAAACAATTGTCAATTTTTTAGAATTTTCAATAACTTGTATTATATCGTGGAATTAACTAGAGACCTTGAGTTTCATTTAAAAACACTAGAATTGGAATCAGTTGTAACTAGTTATGAAAATTATCAAATAGATCAGTTGTCCTTTAATTGAATGATTCTTGGACTTTGCCTTAGAGGTATTGGTTCATGTTTCACTAACTTCATTATCAGTTCTTCTTTCGTTTTCACTTTTTTCGTTAAATATTAGAAAGTTCATGATTGTTTGACGACAATTTTTCCTTTCATGATTATGTTCGAGACTTAATGATCTATTTCTAGAACTGCGATAGTTTTTCACATACTTATATAATCTATAAACTAAATATATAAAAAGTAGTTTTAAGGTGGTACACCGGAAATAAACGAAATAATTATTTTTATGGATATTTGTAAATAATGTTTCGGTTTTAAGATCTATGACTGTTTCTGAAATTCACTTCAATTTTTGACTTACAATTTTTAAACTATCTTGTAATAATATGTGATTATTCTTCCATGTTACTATTCGCTGCGGTTCTAATGTAATGGTCCTAGACGCTGGGTTTCTGGGTGCGTTGTAATCTCTATTACCCCAAAAAACACCCTGTTCGCTTCGTCATATAGTTTATTTACGATAAAAAGACGATGACGTTGCAAAACAAAATATTGTGTTGTTGCCAAGCTGTAGTTTTTTCCTTTACTTAACGAAAACTAGAAAAGTCAATCTGATGTTAGATTGACAGTTCTTCTTTTTCATTGTTCCGTGCCTCGTACGGTGTAAGTCGAAAATATTTATTTAAAAATAAAAGGCTTGTATAATAGGCTTGATTAATTTGATATAAATATTTATTCATGAAAAACTATGGATAAGATACAAGAAACAAAAAGCAATCATTCTATATTCGAATTAACGGGCAAGGACGAGTTGTCTCCCGTCTTGAGCAGGTAGTTTTTTTATAGGTCGAATTGTCTCCCATCATAGGTCGAGTTGTCTCCCAAGGTAATATACATTAAAAGGTATTAATTTTCACAAAGTACACCGTTGTTGCCAAATCAAAATTTTCATTTTTAAAAGTACGTTGAACTATTGATACCTTTTTCTTTCTGTAAAATGTCTCTCAGGATATGAGAATCATTTAACTACCTTGAAATAGAAAAGTAAGAAAATAATCCTTACATTTATTTATTTGTAACGATAACCTGCAGTTTAAATTGTCATTAACAAATAACTAATTAAATTTCCTTAGATTATTTTAGTGATAATCTGCATTAAAATCTACTTTAATTTACATTAAAAGAATGTTAAGTTAATCCTTCAACATTTTACAAACCCAAAAACAGGTAGGTACTTTCCCTCCTTCGCCTTATAAAGGGTGGTATTAAAAATAGTAAACCATATTTCACATATTCTTCACAAGTTTCAGAGGTTGTAAAGATTGTTTACGAAGTTGTTGAATAGTTAAAAGTGGTACAGTGAAACTATACGTATAATGGAGGCTACAATAATTAAAAGTGAAAAAGGCAAAGATTTGTTAGTGATCGATGGGTTTAAATTTTCATTCCACAAGTTATTAGCAAGAGACACTCTAAAAATATGGCTTTGTGCGTCCAGGAAAACGCAGTGCAAAGCTTTTGTTAAAACAAAATTGGACCGTCCAGAAGTGATCGAATCTTCTTTAAACCACAACCATGAGAAATTATCAGAAGAACTTCTAAATAGGCAGACTCTAAGCAATGCTGTAAAAATTAAAGCAATAGAAGATGTTTCGGCAAAACCAATGGGCCTAATTAGAAAGGAGGTAAGAGAATCCCATTGTGAAACTATTACTACTCATGACGTTGAAAGGATGAGAAAAAATATGTATACTGCTAGGTCCAAAATTGCATCAAAACTTCCAACTAATATAGTTGAATTTCATAGTTTATTAAATTCTGTTACTTTAAAAACTAATAGGGACGAATATTTTATTCTTAAAAATGATCAAATAAATAATATAGTCATGTTTTCATGTAAAACAAATATTATTGCTCTAAAAGAAATAAGTGAATTATATGTTGATGGCACTTTCGATTATTGCCCTAAATTTTTTTTACAATTGTTTACCATTCATGGCTTTAAAAATAATCATTATATTCCTTTGGTTTTCTTTCTTCTAAAAAATAAAAATACAGTATCGTATAAATTAGCTTTACAACATTTAAAAGAAATATATCTATCTACAAAAGGTCACGACTTTCTTCCAAAAACTATAACTTCAGATTTTGAATTAGCAATACACAAAGCAATTCGCGAAATTTTTCCAAAAACAGAAATTAAGGGATGTCTATTTCACCTAGGTCAAAGTTGGTATAGAAAAATTCAAAGTTTAGGACTTTCTACCGAGTATCAGTTAAAAGACAATTTAGAAACAGATATAACTAAATACCTTACTTATATTTTTGGTTTACCATTCCTTAAAGCAGAAGACGTTGGCGATTGCTTTGTTCTTGATCTCATTGCAATTCAACCAGATGATGAGAGGGTGATTAAATTTAATGACTATTTAGTTGAAACTTACATAGATGAAATTTCTACCTTTCCTCCTAACATTTGGGCTGAAAACTCTTCTTCTTTAAAAAGGACAACAAACGCATGCGAATCTTTTCATTCGCGTTATAATGCTTCATTTTATAATACACACCCAAATTTTAACCAGTTTATAAAAGTTCTTCTAGATTTTCAAATAGATACCTGTATTAAGCTTCAAAGTATTGATACCGTGGTCAAAGTATATGATCGAAAAGTATTAATGAAAAAAAAGTTTTTGGAAGATAATTTAGAAAAATTACAAGACGGCAGGATTACCAATTTTCAATTTTTAAAAAATATTTCTTTTGAATGCAGAATCTAATTTGTATTATAAGTGTGTAGAGTGAAAAAGTTTTTATATCATTTTTGTAAATATTATTGTCTTGAAATATATAAGTATATATATATATATATATATATATATATATATATATATGTATATATATATATATATATATATATAAATAATCAATGAAAAGATTAAAGAATAACGCGTGGAATATAAAACAAAAACAGAATTAGCGGGCATATCACGCAAAAGAGGTTACAGAGAATGAGTGGTAACCGTAGACATGCATGTTTCTGGCTCATTAGCCTTCATCGGTACGGCATAACCAAGAAAAGGTGTACAACTTGGGAGCAAGGATGTTAATTGAAACATGAGAAAACACAAACAACGGATTTCAACAAGATAACCAAACGTACATTTGCGCCTTCAAATGGAAGATCCCGAGTTTTCAAGACAACAACCAACAGAGACACGAAGGCGTCTATAGCTCTCCTGTCTAAACCTTCTGACCCTGGAAATAGACAAATAATCAATGAAAAGATTAAAGAATAACGCGTGGAATATAAAACAAAAACAGAATTAGCGGGCATATCACGCAAAAGAGGTTACAGAGAATGAGTGGTAACCGTAGACATGCATGTTTCTGGCTCATTAGCCTTCATCGGTACGGCATAACCAAGAAAAGGTGTACAACTTGGGAGCAAGGATGTTAATTGAAACATGAGAAAACACAAACAACGGATTTCAACAAGATAACCAAACGCACATTTGCGCCTTCAAATGGAAGATCCCGAGTTTTCAAGACAACAACCAACAGAGACACGGAGGCGTCTATAGCTCTCCTGTCTAAACCTTCTGACCCTGGAAATAGACAAATAATCAATGAAAAGATTAAAGCATAACGCGTGGAATATAAAACAAAAACAGAATTAGCGGGCATATCACGCAAAAGAGGTTGAAATCCGTTGTTTGTGTTTTCTCATGTTTCAATTAACATCCTTGCTCCCAAGTTGTACACCTTTTCTTGGTTATGCCGTACCGATGAAGGCTAATGAGCCAGAAACATGCATGTCTACGGTTACCACTCATTCTCTCTAACCTCTTTTGCGTGATATGCCCGCTAATTCTGTTTTTGTTATATATATATATATATATATATATATATATATATATAAGTAAACCATTGTATATTTTCCTTTGTTTTATTATAATAAAATAATTATAATTTCCTACGTACTGTTTTATTTTAACAAAATTAGGAAATACCATTCCAAATATTTCGTCAAGATATAAGTAAGATCGATTTGGCAACAACGTTTAGATTTCAAGGTATTATAAGTACTTATGCTAATTACGGATTAAAATCATCCGGGAGACAATTCGACCGTCACCTTTTTGAGAGCAGGTAATATTTTTATTTTGGGAGACAATTCGACTCCGCCGGAATTAACATTTAATTATTTTACATAGAAGAGGGTTAAATGACGGACTGTAGGTCCTTATACCTTATTCTATGCTCTATAGAACCATCTTCAAGAGCACTGCAAGGGTTTACGCTAAAAGGAACCAATACAAGCTGTAATCATCTTCATGCAAATTTAAATATTGTTTCTTTATACAATATCTATTATATTCATTATAATAAAAATAAAATGGAGATGAGAAATATAGATACACAAAATAAAATTTTGTTACAAGATATAAAAATAAAAAATCTCCCATTTTATCAGTATTATTTATGTAGAGATACTGTGGTTGTTGTTTTAATTTATGTATTATGAAATAACTGTACCTAATTAATTTAATGATAGTTATTAGTGATTTTGAAAAGGTGGAAATAAATCAAATTGGATAAAAATATAGAAAAAATAAAACACAAGATTTCCACTACTGCACTACAAAATCATCACTATCTTCATCGTCACTGTCAAAATTAATGATAAGTGGAGGCACATCCTGTCTATCAAATACTACTTCTCTATCCCACCCATATTGTATAATTTTTTCAGTGTGCTCTACTGTCTTTGACCAAATACCAGGAGTTACTTTTTCTAAAGACTATTGCTGGTTCAGTTGAAGAACCATCAGTTCCCACATGATCTCTATAAATTTTTTTAATTATGCCCCAAATATGTTCAAATGGGTTGAACATACAGTGGTAAGGAGAAAGTCGAAGCACTTTGTGACCATATTTTTCAAATAATATGTCAGCTTCATATACTGTTGATGGTTTATTCCTACAAAAATGCATATATTGAAACATAATAAGTTATCTAGGTATTACCATAATATATTTAAAAATGTTTAAATAAACTTACCGTTGTACTAAATTCAATAATTGGCTTTTGAGAAAATTATTTTCAAAAGGAATATAATTTTGTATCAACCAGTTCTGTATATCAGCGTTTTTGGTACTTTAGTGATCACTGTACTGTGATAACTTGATTTATCCATTACAATTATGGCAGGTTGTTCCAAGTTCACTAAAAGCTGGTATTCAAACCAATGCAAGAAATGTTCTCGGTTCATTTTACCGTGGTAATCACCAACTTGTTTTTTGAAAGAAAAACCAGCCCTGCTCCAGGAATAAATCCAGAAAAGGAACCAGCATGCAATACTATATACCTATATTAAGGAAATAACAAAGTACTACTAGGTTTCCTAGATAGACTGCATAGCTCAAACAACTATTAATAATTATATAGATTCAAATAAAATAGTCTGACTAGTAAATATTTCAAGAGGTCTTAGAATGACAGGAATGTTAGTACATCATAAATTAATTGCTAAATTTTATTATTCAATTACCTTGGACCACCAATTTTGGTTTTTTTCACGCTTCTATGATTAGAATCTTGCCAAGAACGTCCAACAGTACCGTCTTTAAATATCCAGGTCTCATCCAAAAACACAAATTTTTATAAACCTTCCCTTTTTATCTTGACATATTCATGTAGAATATGTACACGTTTTAATGCTATATGTGGCAATTCCATTAAACCACGAGGAGGATAATCTTTTTGGTATTTCAATCCAATATTTTTCACTATCTTCTAGAGTGATGTTAAAAACCATTAAAGAGTTCACGCTCCTAGAGTTTGTCTTTTAAAATTTTCAAGGTTATGTGTTCCTCTGAAAAAATATTGTGGTAGGTAATTGTGAATAAAATAAAACAGTAAATTCAATATACTCACTGTTTCCATACATTTCGTATATAACATTTCGGAAAGCATTTTGATCAAAGTTATCAATTTCAACAGTAGGTTTTATGCGTTGTCTCTTTTTAGGTGGGCTTTTAGGCTGTTCACCTCTATTATGCTTGGCGGCAATACGGTTAACAGTGGTAACGCTAAGTTGTTAAGCTTTTGCAACTCTCTAGAATATAATTACAATTTAGGAAAGCATAATATATTATCAAGTTTAATTAACCTAACATAACATTGAAAACATTCAATCATTTACATTTAAATATGTAATAATAATATTAATAATGATGAATACAAATAGCGAAAACTATTACTTACGTTTCTAACAGCAGTAAGCGGGAGAAGCGGGCCCCCATTTCGACATTCTCGTTCAAAATAGCTCAACAAAGATGTTACAATCTCTTGACATTTTCTGTTCAGCTGCTTCTGCATTTTATTAACCACACACTGCAGATTTGTGTTATGAAAATAACTTTTTTTAATTGAATTGAATTTAGAAGCACCAAAAAAACTTGTAAATATTAGACGATGATGGAATGTCAATAAACGTCAAAACAAACTGGGGAATTTTAACAATTGATTTGACAAAGTTTTGAAGTTTTGCCAACCCGTTTAGCTGTAAACTACCCTGGCTGTTGAGAATGAATTGTATTCACGGTTGGTAAATTAATATTTATTCTGATAAGCAGGAAAGTAACTGAAAATGAAATCATCGTCTTTTTATCGTAAATAAACTATATTTCTGCTAACAAAATCCCGCTTACGTGTGAACAAACTTGCGCCAAATGTCCCTAAAAGAACGAGAAGGCAGCGTAGCTGGCTGTCACCACCCACAATTTCGTTGGAAACAGGAGTCGTCGGCTCCTGGAATAAATGTCCGAACGGGTTGGCTTCGGCCTCCGCTGCTACCAGTTGTCGTTGGTAATGAGAGGTCTTATGCTATAGGGTTACGTCAGTGCTATAGGTTTACGTCAGGGGGATAGGTTGAAGAAAAATCTTACGTATGGGTATGTGTTATGTATTCATATAATCATGCTCTCCTTGTTGAGAAAATAAACTGATCGATAATGATTTCTTTAGCGAGTTTCTTATAAAAAAATAAAAAAAATAAACTAAAATTGACAAAAGCGTCAGGAATAATTGTATGTAATGTCTTGTGACTGTAAATAGTTAAAATCAATGATAGGATCGTGAGAAAACTTGAGATACCATGTTAGATTAACTAGAATTAAATGCAGAATGAAATTAAATATGTTAGTTTGAAAAATAATCGCCGCTACCTAAATATGTCGCACACCATATACAGGGTGTCCCGGGAAAAAAGTCAGGAGCGTATAATCTGAGCTAAAATAATGTTAGTACTTCATATAAACTTTTACTATGCAGGCCCTCGTTTTCGAGTTATAGGCCTCCAAAGTTTTAATTTTGAATTTGGTTTTTATTTGTATTTTTTGTACTAGTTATTTGATCTTTATAAAATTCACGGCAAAGCTATAATGTATGTGTATGTTTATTTTGGTAAGGTGAACAGATTTACAGTAGTGCATTGAAGCCAGGGACGGACTACTCGCTATGGTTAGTGATCCAAAAATTTTGCAGGTATGGCACCCCCTGTATGAAATTATCGAAATTCACTTCCCCACACATTAAGCTAACGAAAAGATACTCTTGTTGGAATTCGATAAAATAAGCCGTTTGGCTAATATTTACAGTTTTATTAATGCACTACGTACAAATCTACCTAACTAACTTATTAATACGATGTCCAGAATTTACTCGCTTTTAATCAAAATTACGAACATAACATTATTAAACCATTAAGAAAACCTCAGAAAACACAAGTTATAAAACATTAGACTAAAACTAATTCCTAAACAACAACAAAAACTAACGTTATTCTAATAAATGTTCAATATGAGCTCCTCCCACTTCCACGCACATTCTAAGTCTACGAAGGTTGTTTCTTTGCACTTGAAAGAGCAATTTCACACTATTTCTAATAACATTGCAGTGTAACACAATTCTGTCTATTAAAACTTCTTTAATGATTTCACCATTCTAGCCTTTTTTTCCTTCATGGTAATGTCACATTCTTTATATTCAATTTTATGTCTTAAATCATATACTAAAGTTAGCAACAAACTTTTTTTCTTCTCTTCAGAAGTTGGGTGCCCTTTGTCGTTTACCGCCACCTGCTTGGCTAACATTTACTGTATTCATACTAACAGCAACATTTTCTTCACATCGCACCAACAATTAATAATAAACATTTTTTCATTGTTATTAATGGAATCCATATAAAAATATCAAATTTGTATAAGAAGTAAGTACATACCAAACAAAGAAAGTGTTGTATATAAACTTACCTTTTTTTCGACAATCCTTATCATTATCAATAATAATGCTAAATAATTTACTTAAGACTTAAAGATAGGTTAATTACAACAACCAACGGCAACCAGTCAGCCAATGAAATTGTTTTATTGAACTAGGGTGAAGTAGCACACATATGTGAAACTGAAATATCACTAGATAGAAAATGTTAAGGGCCCCTTACTTAAGATTCTGGTAAATGCCAGTCATGCAACTGGGAATAAATTTAAGCGTCCATTATCTTTAAGAGACCCTTAGTTAAGTACTCCTTTTAAGAAGTACTGGTGCAAGCGGGTATAATACTACTAATAGTGTTTACATCACATTGTTTGTGTTTTTTCACGGCAGATGGCATAAGCCTCATCTTTCTCGGTCCCTATTTTAGTGAATAAAATCCCTTGGAAGATTATCAACTGTCATGGTAATGATAAGACATTTATTATTTATTCAGATAAAATCACAGTGGAAAAATACTGTATCTGATGTATTTGTTGGATACACTACCATTAATTTGCAATGACATTTAAGTTTTCATGTAAATTGCGTACACCCACTGAATATTGGTTAGTCTTGCTATTTAAGCTTATTTGAAACAAATGGTCGAACAATTGATGACATCTCAGTCTGAGATCTTTATCAATCACAGAATTTATGCAAATATCTTCAAGAAACGAACAGAAATTGAGATATAATCAACATCAATATCAAGATAGAACGATTTTAATTGGCAGATCATTCTTAAGATAATTATTTGAAAATTTCATTTTGGAACGAAACCTCATTAAACTTGATAGGTCATTATGTCCAATTTAATAATCTGTAATTAAAATTATGGTGATATCATTAACCTAGACCTACATGAAACTGGTATAGTTAGTGTCGCAAGAACAAGTGGACGCATAATACATATTTAAATGAGGATTAGTATTTTTCTTATTGATAAGTAACTTTATTACGGTATATGTATCTTGATAAGGCAAAACCGTATATTTGTAGATTTATTGATTTCAATCTGAGAAAATATTTTCAGAGTAGCTTATCCAATTGAAATATGTTCAGTCTGAGATCGTTCAAGAATGTCTACTTTCTCGGCGCAACTTCAGACTCCAAAATACGTTATTTTTGTATTATAGTCCGGTGCTATATAACGAATTTTACCAGACCGAAAATGGGTCAGCAACATTTTTTTCGACGTAGGTCAAATAATAAGGCAACGTACAAAATAAGCACTACATCCAGGTAATTTCAAAATACTTACGTCGTAGACATATTTTATTCAAAACCGTGAGTTATAAAGCTGGATTTATAAACTCTGTTGTTCCCGTTGTTCGTTGCTTGCCGTATTTTCCAAGTTACTGGCGATTCGTTATTCACAGTTGTTCTCGAGTCGACTAATTTATATCGGTTTTTCGTTGTTGGCGTTCTTGAAATTTGATTGGTCACAACGGTGACGTCATTTCATGCTGCCGAGATGCATCAATAAACAGTAGCTTATTTGAATGTAGCGCCTCTCTTTGCTGACCGTAAAAACAGTAGTGTCAGTTTTGAATTTAAAATGATTGGTAGAAATCAAGTACCGGTGGGACTAACTTCAGTTGTCATTGGTGGAACTGCGAATCACAAATAACAAGATATAAAATTTGGTTGAGAGCAACGACCATGCCCTGCGATCTTTTATAGCCATTGCTAAACCGCATTTTTAACGCCATCTATTCGCTTGGAATGTTACTAACGACATCAAAATGTCAGGAGTAAATCAATAATAAATGGATCAGTATATTAGAGACTTTGACAGAGTTTTATTGTATTTGTCATTTTTTAAAGAGAAATAATTTTTTAACTTGTAGATGACTTACTGTAACAAAAAGAAAAGCCAAAAAGGCTTTAATTACAACAGACCTTTCGTCTAGTTCCGATATTTACAAAGGACGGGGATCAAGGATACGGAAAAAAATACAAGGTATATGTCCCATCACTCTAGTTCTGATTCAGACGAGAGTCCCTCATTAAATCGTAACATTTATCCTGTTTTTAAACCTACACCACAAACAGAGTATTTAAAGAAATTAATTAGAATGTTTTGTGCAAATAATAATATATTATTCAGTATTATATAAAAAGAGGGGAAATATAAATCGGGTAGTACTTCGGCAGAGATTCAAGTGGAATCTATAGCCGAAACTACGAGGTCTGAAGCTGAAGGAATTTCCCTTGAGAATTAATAATCAGATGATATGGCGAGATTTGCTGTTCCTAGAGGTAATTTGTTTCTCAAGTTAAATCATAATTTATGATAACCTAAAGTTTGCATAATAAATTTGACTTTTAGTATAAAAATACTTAATTTTATAATGTACCTTTTTTAATTTGTTTTAGAGTCAAAACCTTGTGGCAGTGGAATCAGATGAACACTTCACAAAAGAGATAAATCATCACCACAAATAGATACACTTGATGATCATCAGGTGACTAAACTAAATAATTTTAATTAATTTTTATATTAAATCATATTTTAAATTTATTTAAGAATTTAAAAGCTTGATGATAGATGAAATATCTCAATTAAATTTAAAAATCAACACTTTAATTGAAAGCTTTGGCACTCTCTTGAAAACACAAAGAATTCCCAGTAACCTGCAAGTAACATCGTTTGAAAATAATATGAAAAAATTCCAGTAATTTCACATTCGACGCATATTTTTAAAATCCAAATTCAACGTACTCGATCAAATACTGTCCCTAGTATTGCAAACCGGCATTACAGATCATTTGTCAACAATACTACAGATATTACTGGAAAAGAACAAATGCCTCAAGGAACGAGTAATAGTGAAATACATAGATGAAACAAAACTTAGAAATACAATCAGACAAAAATCTTGGGATTTCTTATACTTGAATCCAGATCCTAACTATGCAACAAATACGTTCATTGAAACACTTCAAAAATATATAGACGACTGTACATATACAAAAAAATGTAAAAGGAAAAACACGAAAATCGCCTCTTGGATGAGAAATACACTACAAAATAAACAATGTATATCGGAAAAAAAATTGTGTTTGAAAAACATTGGAATCCCATCCTACTTTTAAGCCAAAATAAAATAACAGGTTGTTTCAAAAAATGTTAAAGCTTTGTGTGACTGTTTTTATTTGTTTGTTTAAGAAAAAAAATAGGTAAAAAAACTTTTTAAGTTAAACGGTTTTATGTTAAACATACATTGCAATGTTTAAGATAAATGTACTAAAAACCAAAAAATAATAAAAATAGGTAAAAAAACTTTTTAAGTTAAACGGTTTTATGTTAAACATACATTGCAGTGTTTAAGATAAATGTACTAAAAACCAAAAAATAATAAAATAGGTACAGTCGTGGGAATTATAAACATATGCATAGACTAGACTAAAATAAAACCGTGGGGCACGTCAATTATCTACAATCGTTGATTAAAATTATTGTTTTGTAATGTTACACTATAATTAGGCAGTTGTTCAACCGACAACGATGGACGTGTGATAAGTAGGGCTAGAATGTGGAAACAAGCTAGCAAGCTCGATTATAAGCGAGTTTTAGGGTTTCATAGTGGTGAGCGAGTAGTACTTTTATCATATGTTTTGTCGATTAAAGACAAACTACGAGCAGTGAAACGATTCCTCGCCAGCCAGCAGTGTGAATGTCCAACGATAAACTAGTTGAAACATCTCTTTTATTTACATGGAGTGTATAACTATTGGAATTTCCATGAGCAAGAAAATAGTAAGTAATTTCCTCACCGTCTGCGGGCCAACTGCCTAACGACGAATTAAACGATTCTTCTATCGCACATTAAGTCGATAATTTGTAGACAATTGACGTACCCCACGGTTTTATTTTAGTCTAGTCTATGCATATGTTTATAATTCCCACGACTGTATCTATTTTATTATTTTTTGGTTTTTAGTACATTTATCTTAAACATTGCAATGTATGTTTAACATAAAACCGTTTAACTTAAAAAGTTTTTTTACCAATTTTTATTATTTTTTGGTTTTTAGTACATTTATCTTAAACATTGCAATGTATCTTTGACATGAAACCGTTTACCTTAAAAAGTTTTTTTACCTATTTTTATTTTTTGGTTTTTAGTTTTTATTTCGCATTCTGTTCAATTCATTTAGTGCTTCATTATTGCAAGGTTTCTTGCCCGTTAGTTTATTGCAGTCCAACTCCTCTATACGTAGTCCCTGCAAAGATCTTACTCTACCAAGAGCCACGTAGGCTTGACCTTCTTCGAACAGTTTCGCACCTAAGTATACGACTGCGTGATCCACAGTGCTGCCCTGCATTTTATGTATTGTAGAAGCCCATGATAGTATTAAAGGAAACATTCTTCTTTCAGCCGTCCCGTAATTGTACTTAGCTGGAAACTGTATGGCTTTCGGGTGTATAAGATGTACTCCGTCTCTTGCGAAATCAATTCGGACGGAAGGTACATCTGTTGCATACATCTGAGTTCGACAAAATTGAGGCCAAACGCCACAAAGTCCTCAACACGATACAAAATCTTGACTTGGGTGGTGGATTCAGGCTGGATTAATCAGATACCTAAATCACAGATCCAATTTCTAAATTTAAATCTTATTATTATACGCCATTTAGTGGCTGCGCCCATCTTAAATATTGAGGTTGTATAGTGGACTGTATTCTTCTTGTCAAGCCCTTTTATTTGTTGATACCCATATTGGTGGGATTGATAAAAAATTGTTATCAGCCATTTGGTAGCAGCGGCCATCTTGGATTTCAATTTTGTATAGTAAATTGTATTCTACTTGTTGAGACCTTTCATTTGATACCCATGTTGATAGAATTGATAAAACCTACGTTATCCGCCATTTTGTAGAGGCCGTTATCTTGGATTTTAATTTTATATAGTATATTGTATTCTACTGGTTGAGCACTTTCATTTGATACCCATATTGATGGGATTGATAGAACCTACGTTATCCGCCATTTTGTAGCGGCCGCCATCTTGGATTTCAATTTTTTATAGTATATTGTATTCTGCTTGTTGAGCCCTTTCATTTGATATTAGAATTTGTTTTTTCCTGTTTTAATGTTTGGTTTTGCGAGTTATATTTTTTATTAATTTTTTTCTTAAATATGTTGTCGACTAGATTCCGTGGATAGTTGTTCAATTCCAAAACCTCTTTTGCTTTTTTAATTGAAGATATCCGATATTTTGGATCTGATAAATTTATAGCTCTGTCTGCTAGGCTCATTACTACTGATTTTTTTTGTGAAAAAGGATGTTGCGAATTAAAATTGAGGTATCTTCCTGACCACGTGTGTTGTGTGCCATTCGGTTTCAATTTTGTCGTTTTTATGATGTAATGTTAGATCTACATCTACATTTTTCAGTGTAGACTTGTATATATATATTCTATAACTATAATTTAGTTCAAACCAACAACAAAACACATAAAACAAGAATTCAACCAAAACTTAAGTTATAAATGTCGATTATACGTTTGTGAATGTTTGTAGTTTCTTGACGTGTTATTTTTAACAAATGTTTTAAAACAAGGATGACTTTCCTAAAATTTTTGAGGAGGATATATGCATCGTTTTGTGGTAAGCTGTTTTGTTTTGAAAGATGTTTTATAAATATTGACACTGCTTTTTATCTGTTTGTAGTATTTTGATAAAGGCTACACCGTATAGCCGAAACGTTAATAAACATGTTTCTTGTAAAACTAAGTTTTCGTTAGATTTATAATAAGGACCTAATCCCAAGAATATAAAGAAAAACTATATATATATATATATATATATATATATATATATATATATATATATATATATGTATATATATATGTGTATATATATATATATATATATATATATATATATATGAGTTATAACGGAATTTGTAAGCACGATAGAGGGCGTAGTTTTTGACGGATCGAAACCAAACTCGGTACAAAAATCGGTGAGGCCAAAATCTTGGACGTGTTCGTTGATGAGCCAAACCGGCTCAGTAAAAACAAAATGGCGGCCTGTCAAAGTTGAAAAAAAATCGTATTTCCTTTGTTTTTCATTTGACGCAAAAACGTTACTAAGCTTTTTTTATAGACCTTAACGCGTTCTACAACTTTTGTATTTAACATTTTTTCTCTAAATCGTATATTAAAACATTTATTTAAGAAAATTCACAAATTTACCAGAATTTTTTTTTATTTTTCTGTTTTTGATTTGATGCCAGAATGTTACTTTGGTTTTCTGTGCATCTCAAAACATTCTATTACTTTTCTATCTAATTTTTTTATTTTGGTTGCAAACATGTTACTGAAATGAGCCTGTCCAATTGGTCCTGTGCCATTGGGATTTTTTATTTTTGACTTCAATCTGCTTTTTCAACCAATCGAGAATCATATTTTTTTTCACGCCATGAGTATTCAAGAACATTTGTTTACATACCCTTTTCCGCTCATCATTTAATTTAAGGTGATATAAGTATTAAAGATTCGCTTCTCTTAGAAACACCTTCTGAAACTCACTTTCTACTTCTCTTTGTGGATATAGAATGAATTAAAAAAGAGATGTAAACTTTTCTCTTTTTCCAGCCCATATCAGACCAAAAGTGATTGAATATAGTATTTCTTTCTTCATCAGGAAACGTCCTACAGTGCAATGATTTACCCTTCAAACAAGCTTGGTTCCTTCATTTTTCTTTTTGAACATTCTATTTCAATTTTCCGTCAATTTTTTTTCTGTCATTATAATCTTGTCCCATTTCTCTTCAAATTTTTGCACGGTTATTCTCCCAATCTTCAGCACGCACCATTTGTCTTTTCTTTCTTTTTATTCCAGTGCTCTTATTCGCCTCATCAGATTCCATTTCAATCTCAGGTTCACAGTCGGGATCTTTTCCGGCATTATTTGCATTTTTCTCTTCTATTACAAGTTCTACTGTAGGAGTTTCAAACAATTTATTTGTCGTAGTATAATGTTCCATTTCAATATCAACATCAAAATCGGGATTTTTGGTAACGGTTTCTGTAAGATAAGTCTCTATGTTCTGATCAAGGATGTTGTTTTCTATCCATGGACTATGGTTATCTTGTTCCTTAAGGGTGTCACTAGAATCTTCTCTTTCAACACTAAGCGGGACGGCGTTTAAGTTCGTCAGATTAGGTACTTATTCAGTTTCTTTAAAGCCATTATTAATTTCTGGAATATCTAGTATCAGCAATATATTATTTGTTGATCCATTTAAAAAGGCAATATTATTAGTAAGGGTATTTTCTAGCTGCGGTTTGTTCTGATTATTGGCGATGAATATATCACTCTTGTTATTTTCTACAGGTTTGTTGTTCACAATTCGACATAATCATTTGTGTCCTTTTTGATATGGAAGCGAACCTCAATCCTGAAAAAATATTTAGTTGTAAGGTCCTCGACTCCATCCTCAAAATAATACATTTTTTGTAAGTTTAAGATATTTTCTTACCTAAAAAAACTAATCTTATCCCCGTATTCTTAAGTTGTGTGGCAAAAAATACTGCAAAGGAATCTGTTTAGGTTTTTAATTCAAAAAACTAATTTTTAATGGAAATAAAAACCATTTTTTACTATTCCAATAGCATTATATTGCCATGTATAGCTGATAATGGATAATTCTATAATTATACAAATACATATGATATCTGAGCAAATTTAGTATTTTAGAAAATGCAAAATGACAATTGAGGGTGCAAAAGCATTAGTTTTTAGTAAATAAATGTGTTGAACATTTTGCATGTACTTGCCGCTCATATTTATAAACTTTCATCAAATCTAAGCTACAGAATCGCACAAGATTGGCAGGTAAACACAGAGCAAGTCTATTGTTTACATCCAAATGGCGGTTTGATTGTGGACATACGGGATTTACGTTTATATTTGACACCGGCGAGGACTTGTGTGAAATTCTTTTTTAGGAATAGTAAAATATAGAAACATTTTGGAGATACTATATTTTCTTCAACTCTAGGTTTTTTAATTATGTCAGAGATGGCGCGAAAAGGTCGATTTTGATAAAATGTGGACTCACGGGTTTTTCTGATTAAGGCGACGACTTGTGATGATTTATTAGCGCCAGCTTTTTGTTCATGCATTAACTAGAGTTTGTACCAACTGACAGTACAAATGTGTCATGTGTAGTTTGATCTGTTACTAATATATCAAAATTGTGTTAGTAATAATAATAATAATTTATTCTCAAGAAATAGTACATAGATACAGCACATTAAAATACAATAAAATGAGAAAAAATTCATACTCAATAAGTGCCAAGCACTTGTTTTGAGAATTATGTAATAAAATGCAATATATGAAATATAAAATGGATAAAACAGATAAACAAATAAATGAAATGGATGAAAATATACAAACAAAGACACAACAATAATGACACTTAGGAACCTAAGAAAGTATTGATATTAAAAAATATTCGATATGATGCTTCTTGGTACTTCTAACAGGAACTATTTCGAATCTTGGAAGTACTTCAGTGAATCGAATTGTCTCAGGAAGTATATTAAATATTTTTGGGGATATGTGATAGAACGATCATTGGCTTAGCGTTTTTGTTACTGTCGGGAAAATGTGCAACGATCTATTTCGCGTGTGGTATGTGTGGCATGTTAATTTATTAGTTTTATTGAAATACTTTACACTCGTGCATAAGAAGTAAAGTTGTCTCACACCCAGAACATTACATTCCCGGTATAATAGATTTGAGCTGTATAATCTGTTCCTTGAATGTATTAGTTTTAGGAATCGCCTTTGAATAACTTCTACCTGGTTAATCAGTGGCACTACCCCGTGCCACGATTCAATATCTTAAATGACTTTCAACTAACGAACGATATAATTGTTTGAGAATTTGGAATGGAAAACATTTTTTTAAATACCTTAATGTATACAAGATACTCTGAAGTTTTTTAACGACATAGTGTATGCGGCAGTCCCATCTCAAATAGCAATCATAAATACCAAGGAGTTTAATTTGTTTCATAGAGTGTATAACGTGGTTTGATTCGGGCAGAATAATTGAATCATATTGCGGTAATCCAATCACACTACAACTAAAAAGAAGATAACAAGTTTTCTCAAAGTTCAATGTTAGTAGCCTAGAATCTAACCATCTTTTTATATTTGAGAGGTCCTTTTCGGCTAATGCTTTCAGATTGTCCCAATCAGCTCCTTCATAAAAAATTGATATAAATATATTGAATAGTATTGGACCTAATACAGTTCCTTGCGGGATCTCACATATAATCCGGTCTCTACCACTCGTCCAACCAGCCACTTCCACAGTCTGATATTGATCTCATAAAAAGCTTTTAAATAAGTGAAGACATGTTCCTCGAATTCCAATATCTACAAGTGACTGTAGAAGTAGCTCATGACCTATAGTGTCAAAGGCCTTAGTAATGTCAAGAAATATGCATAAGCAGGGTGCTCCTCGCTCCAATGCATTATATACACCATGTAGTAAAGTTAGTATAACATCTTCTGTTGATACAGCATTTGTGAAGCCAAATTGTTTGGGTGTCAATATATTATATTTGTCCAAATAACAAGTTAATCTCGTTTTATTTATTTTTTCGAATATTTTGGATACATGGGTTGTTATTAATATAGGACGGTAAGTTTTATCTCCCTTTTTATATATTGGTGTGACTATCGTTTCTTTTAATATGGACGGTATTATAGGAGATACAGCAATGTGCCAATAACCTTGCCCTGTGGTACATCAATCTTTATTGATCTTAGTTCTGAATATTGATCTTTGTATCAAATACGAAACATTCTTTCGCTACTATGATATTTTAGCAGCAAGATGAATTATTGTTGAGGTAGAAGTTGCTCCAGCTTATGTTCATCTTAGAGTCCTTGATGCCGGACTTCATCGAAACGAACCACAACTGATACTGGAAAAAAAGTCTTTAATTATACTCATTCTCGATTATTTATGAGTAGCATTGTTTTATTAATAGTTCTATAACCGTATCCCAATCGTTTTCATGATTTTTCTTCGAAAAAGGCTCAGATTGTTCTAGGAAGAAAAATATAACTACACCTCTAGGCTATATGCTGCGACGAATATTGAATTACATTCTCTTGGAGAATGTGACAGTGGTTGATTCATACTATTCCATTTGGGATTGCAATCACAAAGAGAATTGGATAAGCTTAAAACCTGTTTCGGTGATCTTAGGCCTCATCATTTCAGCTTATATGTTCCTTCGTTCATAGTATTTAATATAAACAGAAGACGATATAGTTACAGCCTTTTCCTAGTTACTATAATAACATAATAATATCACGTTGGATCGAACTAACAAACAGACGATCTGAACTTAATGAACATCTGCTTCAGTTACTGTTTTCTTGTTCAATGGTGTGTATTGGTATTTATATTGTTTAAGCTATAGCTGGTAGTAAACTGATCCTTTATAATTTTCTGTTCCGATTAATGTATTTGCTTTATGACTCAATTTTATCATTGTCAACGTATACTTAATATAAGAAAGCCATAATCGTAAATTCTCGGTATTTCTTAGTTATAAATGGTGGTATTCAATCTTATCCTACAATATATCTAACAATATTTTTACATTTTCGACACGAAATTAATCCAATTCGTTAAAGGTTTCTCAATAAATAATTTGAAACACCTATTTACTACATTGTAATCAAGTAACACAATTTTAGTAGGATCAATTTTTTAAAGTAGCATTACCTAATGAGGATTTCAAGTTATTATGTAAAAATCAACATTCTCAACAGAAATACAAAGCTAGCACTAAACATGAGCGGATTAAGAAATATATGAATAAAACATATCAGGCCTCACGCATTGCGCACGATAGAAGATCCACAAAAAATAATATGTGGCATATTTGTATTATAACAATACGTTCGTTAAACATTCACAATGCTATCGAATACAGCTCACGTCCCGTAGTTAGTCGCAAATTCGTACAGAACCGCACTGAATCCAGAAAGACACTGTCAGTAGGATAGTAAATTAATCTATTCAAAATCCTAAAATTATTGTTGCAAATTACAAAATGTAGAAATACGGCACCCACTTGAATAAAAAAGGTAGCTAAACAGAAACTTGTTTGGATAAGACAGTGTTAGCACCAATTTCGATGAATTGCTGTGAATCCTAGAGATTTAAGTACGGAAAGCCCAATGCAAATAAACATGGATAAAAGGTGATTTGAAAGAATTGGAGTGAGGACATTAGAGGTATCAACACAATGTGAGTATGAGGTAAGACTGGCTTGTTCAACCAATCCAAGAATCAAAACTGGGTGAATGGAGAGTCATTAATAGTTCAAGGACTAGATGGAATGCAGGCGTAACAGAAATATTGACAAAAAAGGACTTAGATGGAATGAACCAAAAACAAGAGCGGATAGAAATGCATGGCGAAATATCGCTATCTCTATATTCAGTACATTAGTATAGGATATAATAAAATGTTTACTATACTCTTATTATATTTAAATGAAATATAAGTAGATTAATAAAAATAATTCTCCTCTATAACGCCTTGATCTCCATTATTATCATTTTTGTCTAATGATAATAAATAACTATAAATTGAATTTAGATTCTGAATATCAGTTCTTTTATTTAAACAATTATTCTCTTGTGCAATGAATGTCATTTCCAGGAAAATCCTTTTAGAGTAATTGTCTTCTTTTCACAAAATTTTGAAGTTTTTATAATCAATTATATGTTTTGTTGAGAAAACGTGTTCTGCTAATGATTATAAAAACTTCAAAATTTTGTGTATTTAGAAATCTTGTTTCATTACTTTAGAGATCTTCTCAAATGATGCTTTCTGCTTTATTTCATTATTCTAATGCCTTTTTAATACATCTGTTTTAATTATTTATCTTATGTTCCGTTAATTAACTTTTAAATCTTCTCAAATTACTACTTCAACTTTATTTTACTTTTTCTGATACTTTTCTTTGTATTATATGAGGAAGTGTCTTATATTTTATTCAATTTTCACTTACATCTCTCCGCTCTCAATAATATATCACACCACTTCCTTCTGCTTCCCCATCAACAACTATTTTTTTTCTCTCGTTGCTATGGACAAAAACGAATCATCTAACATTTTTCTTACAACTATTTGCATATCTGAGGTTTTTTTTTTAATTTAATATCTTTTTTAACTATATTAGAATATTTAATGTTCTTTTCAATTCCAAAATAATTTAATCTATTTATTTAAAACGCTACTTCTCTAAAACTATCCTTATTTAAAAAAAACCTCTTATTGTATAAAACTTTTCCATTCTGAATGAAACAAATCTACAGTCTGATTACTCTGAAATACATAATATGCAATCCTTTTCCAATTATATTAGGATTCTTCCACAATTAGAGTTCATTATAAACGCGGGCTGAAATTTCTATTTACAAAAATTCTTTATGTGTTATTTTTCATCATCGCTTTATATAGTTCTATGACAACGAATTCCTGTCGCTGACATCGAACTCTGTCGCTGATATTTCATGTGTCATTGAAATAATAAACATCAAAATAATAATTTTGCTACTAATTCTTATTATACATGATGTATTATAACAATCTAAATACATTTATTCATTCTTTCAGGGCTCCAGACACTTTTTATGACGTGTATGCCACAGTTACAAATTATTACATTGTTCAAAGATGATTTATGATCTGATATACAAGTATAAGTTGAGTTATTTTATGAAGCACTGACACAATGGTAAATGTCTTGAATATTATTTTAGCACCTCAATATTTACATTAAACAAACGATATCATAGGTATGAACTCAATATATAATTCACTTTAACCTCAATCATATGATGAAAAACAAATAATTCCCTATGTTTTGGCAACTTACAACCAAATTCACGCTTGTAAACCTCACACGCTAACACCTTCAAACTCCTATAGATGTTGTGATGGTACTTCAAGAACAATTTCTTCAGTTTGTAGAATAATTTTTTTTATTTTCTTCTTCATTTTCCGTGGGTGCGCATGCAATGATAATAGTTATGTTAGCTTGTCTATGTTTAATTCTTATCAGTGAAAGTCTTGTTCATTTATTACGTATAAAGAAGCAGCTCTTTATTGAAAATTTTTATTTATATCTTTCCTAAATATATACATTAAATATTGTTTTCTAAGTGAGTTCTCCTAACATTTTTAGACTGATAGTAGACTGAACTTGTTTTTGAAAAATATCAATAAAGCTATTTTCTTTTATACTTAATAATTAAAACAAAATATCCGTTTACAGATTGCTATTTCCACCGTTTTAAAAATTTCCGGTCGCAATTGGTAATAAAGTAATTTAGAGGAACGTATCTCTAAATATTTGATAAGGAAATATAGAAAATACTTCAGATTCCGTTTTTTATTTGTAAGTAGCTTCATATATATAAAATCATATCCAACTGCCATAATTTATTGACAATAACTTTTGAAGTGTATACTTTTTTTTTAAAACTTTGTTTTGTAGTTTCTGTACAAAATTGACAGTCCCGTCCTGATAACTGATTAAATATACCGACCATACGTCGGCTCAGTGATGTTAACAATAGCATATTCAGCTCAGAAAGCGCCAGTTTACTTGTGATGATTTTTTGCTACAACTTCTCCGAAAAAGGCGGCTATCAAAAGTGCTTAGAATTCCCCTCACTTATTTATCACCATTAACGACATTTCTAAAAGTATTTTTTCATATAAAGTTGGATAATACAGTTTTGCCTAGGAAACCCGTTCAATGATACGAATAAAATGAAGCTTGGGTCTATTTATAACACAGAAAATCATATAATAATTTAGTGTTAAATTGAATTATACTGGTGAACTAAATTCAAAATTTACAAATAAATATTATCATTGATGAAGTAGTGAGATCAAAATTCTCTAACAGCTTACACCAAATGAGAAATTATTTCAAAGTGTTGAGAGTTATAGGGTGTTGAGAGTATTTTATTAGACTAGATAATGAAGCAGTGAACCACCTAGAAAAAGTGTATCTATCTATTTATTATCGCATACAAATTGGAAACTGCATTTGTGCAGTGCTAAATGAATTCGCAAAAATGCGTTTTCTGGAAAAATTCATGCCTTGGTTATAGACAACTAGAATGGACTGAAATCGGGTTCTCAAGCGTTTTTGAGGTAGCTTATCCTGATTATGATCTCTAAATTGACCCAGGACATACATAGAGTTCAGAATTGCGGAGGTTTCACCTGAAATTGACTCCCGAATGAAATGAAACTACTCCGACGATGGTTTTTGGGGTCGCGCATTCCGAATCTCGCATCGTCGGTCAGCCCCCAGGTACCCTATTGATAAAAACTGGATTTTCAATATAGTTGTGGCTCCAAAATTCTAACTTTACACTGTAATGCCGTTTTCTACAGAAGTCGACAATATAGAAAAGTTAGTACGTATCTTACTCGATGTTTTTAGATTAGCAATCACTGCATAAATTATAGCAATGTATCATACTCTTCAAGCAAATGTCGTTGTAAATATATTAATAGATGGAATCATTCAATCATTATAATTACCAGAGTATTATTTATTAAATTCAGTGTAAATGTTCAGATTTTTTTCATTTAAATTATCGTACCCAGACCACGTAGCTTATTGACACAAATACAATAGGACCATCTTGAGCTACACATACAAAAAATACACAAAAATATAAAAAAACTGATCTGCTCGAATACGAATCAATAGTTCAAAAAACAAGTTTATATTTTGGGTAAAGTAAATAACCGTTGATTGCTGGATAGGAAGACAGCATTTTCTGAACTCCATACCTAAGCTAGAGTACTTGCGTCGCCTATTGAGGTATTCAAAGCATCACTGTAATAGGATGAGAACAGTGATGACATAAATAAGGTTCTTAAGAAACCATAAGTTGTCCATTTGTGAGATGCATTTGTCCGATACTGAGCTTTCTTATGATAATAGTTTGAATTTTTCTTATTGGTGATAATTGTTAGGTTCATTCTTAGGTGTATATCATAGAGCTTCGATTGAGATCTACCACGCATTCTACTCCTAAAGAGAGCTTTTTTATATCTGCTTGGAGCTGGATTTTTCATGTTTCATATAGGCCGATATGAAGCTTGTTTTACTGCTAGATCAGGGTTTCGAAAACGTTGATCATAGATTATGATAAATTATATATTCCGTTAAATGGAGAGAGCATCCTCAATAACATTCGATATTTGTCAAACGTTTGGTTTTCAAGCATATTATGCTTCCAATGTAGATACATTGCTGTAGATATTTTCAGTCACGATTAATATGATGTATTCAATTATTCGAAAATGAAATATCTTCTTCCACTAAAAATACACAATTACTGAAATGATAAAAAATCAAAGTAGAGTTGTCTGCTTCAGTGATTTTTTTATGTCAACTGAAACAGTCTAAGCGTTGAAATAGACCCGACAAGACCACCTTTGCAGATACCAAACCGGGCTTAACGTTTCAAGCGACTAAGTCACAGCGAATCGCCCACAACGTGACAGTTGCAAACGAGAGGCAACCTGTCACTGTTATTTTCATTTCTACAATTTGTGTTTTATACACGATATTTCAACGTCTCATTGAATTACTCGAAATGGAATTGTTTAACCTGGTTAATAGTAGTAAATTATCATTATGATTGGCAATCAAAACAAAACACAATATACATATATTATACGCAAAATGTATCTTTGAAATATGGGTCGTATTTATTAAAAGATATCTCCAATATTTTTTTATTTCTCTGGATAATATCAAAGTTATCAAGCTTTGAATTGTTACTGTTAATTTTAATATTAAAATAAGTACTAGTGATACTTGCTACAATTTTAATGAAAGGCTTGAATCTTTCGAATCGAATTAAAATGTATATCCTGTACAGAGCGGCTCAGCGTTATTACAGTATACTTATAGTATGTATAGAGACGGGCATTTCTATTTGTTTCCCTACAGTTTTTAAACCCAATTACCTCGGAAAACGGTCAAACTGAAATTGTACGTATATCTATAAAACGACAAATAACGCTAAACAAGTTAACTTGTATACAAAATATGCACTGGTTGGTTCATATATCATGGTTTATAATTATTTTTATCATGAATAGATACAAACTAAGTAGAACTGCTAATAATTGGACAAAATAGATAGGTACAGTGGCGGCCAAAAAAATGGGATAGTTGTTGTTGCCTAGTGTGAATGTGACTTTTTACTGTCACGACCCTTACTTCGTGGATTCTACTCATATTACTGTTTTAAATGAAACTAACTATTTCTAGATAATTCCACAATATAATGAAAAGATGTTAAAAATCCTAAGAAATTTCGATATTAAATATCAACGTCAGAATGACAGAAGTTATATTTCATTTGATGCCTACCTGATGTTTAATAATTATTTTTCGCTAGACCAATAAGTGATCTACCTAGTGATTGACTTAATATATAGTCCGTCTAGAGAATTCAATTATAATTTTTCGATATAGGTTTTCATTACTTAAATAAATACAATTATCACAAATAATTCATCACATTTACTTACGCAACCTCCATTTAACACCTAATTAAACGTTCAGACAAACCCGAAACTAGGTCAACGCTATAATGTTCGGTTCAGGCCTGTAAACCTGACCGAATCAAATCTTTTTTATTTCATGGTTCTGTTCGTTCCACTTCGATCTTCATTAGTCCCCATATGTTTTCAATAGGACTAAGATCTGGTGAAGCTGCTGGCCATGGAATTGTTGTCAAGTTTTGTGCTTGTATCCAAGCTGCATTATCTCTTTCGATATAAAGCATGAGCCGGTTACGGAAGAAAACCATTTGGAATTTCACAATGTTTTTCTCTATTATCGGTACCATCAACTATACAAAGAGGTGTGGCACCACGCACAAGTATTGCTCCCCAAAACATGAATTTAGTGGAAAATTTGAACAGTAACTTGTTCTCTTGATAGAATTTTTAAGTGATTTGCACCTACCTGGAAAAAACTTTCGTCGGATATAAAAACATTACCAAAGTTATCTTCTTGAAAACATTGACAAAAACCTATTCTTCGTTCCCTGTGTAAAAGTGATATGGTAGGGACTTTCTTTGGTTGTCTTGATATGTAGTCTTTTTAGGGACTTGCGTTCAGTTTCTGGACACACGTTTATTCTTTGTTGATTTTTAAACCAAAAATTACCGAAAATTACCAAACATTTCCAAAAATTACCAAAAATTACCAAAAATTACCAAAAATTACCAAAAATTACCAAAAATTACCAAAAATTACCAAAAATTACCAAAAATTACCAAAAATTACCAAAAATTACCAAAAATTACCAAAAATTACCAAAAATTACCAAAAATTACCAAAAATTACCAAAAATTACCAAAAATTACCAAAAATTACCAAAAATTACCAAAAATTACCAAAAATTACCAAAAATTACCAAAAATTACCAAAATTTACCAAAAATTACCAAAAATTACCAAAAATTACCAAAAATTACCAAAAATTACCAAAAATTACCAAAAATTACCAAAAATTACCAAAAATTACCAAAAATCACCAAAAATTATCAAAAACTACCAAAAATCACCAAAAATTACAAAAAATTACCGAATATTACAAAAAATTAACAGAAACTAATAAAAATCAACAAAAATACCAAAGATCAACAGAAATCACCCAAAAATGACCAGAATCAACAAAAATCACCCAAAAAATACCAAAAGTCAACAAAAATGACCAGAATCAACAATAATCACCCAAAAATTACCAAAGATCAACAAAAATTAACAAAAATTAACAAACATTAACAAACATTAACAAACATTTACAAACATTTACAAACATTTACAAACATTTACAAACATTTACAAACATTTACAGACATTTACAAACATTTACAAACATTTACAAACATTTACAAACATTTACAAACATTTACAAACATTTACAAACATTTACAAACATTTACAAACATTTACAACAATTCACAAACATTTACAAACATTTACAAATATTTACAAACATTTACAAACATTTACAAACATTTACAAACATTTACAAACATTTACAAACATTTACAAACATTTACAAACATTTACAAACATTTACAAACATTTACATACATTTACAAACATTTACAATCATTTACAAACATTTACAAACATTTACAAACATTTACAAACATTTACAAACATTTACAAACATTTACAAACATTTACAAACATTTACAAACATTTTCAAACATTTACAAACATTTACAAACATTTACAAACATTTACAAACATTTACAACAATTTACAAACATTTACAAACATTTTCAAACATTTACAAACATTTACAAACATTTACAAACATTTACAAACATTTATAAACATTTACAAACATTTACAAACATTTACAAACATTTACAAACATTTACAAACATTTACAAACATTTACAAACATTAACAAACATTAACAAAAATTTAACCCCATTCAATAATTATAAATAAAAAACCATTTATATATCCCAACTTTGGAGCCCTTTAGTTCGTTAACGAAGGGCGTAAAGAAATATTTTTATATGAAATACCATCATTAACTTTAGTCTCCATATTATCTCCTACATTTTTATAGCGAACTGCTGCGACATCCTGTATATTACTAATGTGAATTTACTTACGATAATTGCACGTACGGCTTAGAAAAATTTATATAATAGTTATTTATGGTATAAGTGCTAAAAGTGATATTTTATTTTGTGAGAAGGCGGAGTGTTCTATCCCTTCAAATAAAATAAAATTACTTTTAGCAGGTATATCATACTATATTTTTTCGAAAAACGTCAGTATAAGTCCAAATTATCGCAAATTTGACATCAATTGATTTATAAAATAACATCTCGCCTCGCCATTTCTTCCGTCGGCACGGAAAACTAACACTTTCGCGCCTAGGTACACAAATAGCTAATACTGACGCTTGTAGAAAAAAATATGTATTGACTTGTAATTATTTAAATCTTATATCGCTCTAACTTCCTTCACAATAAGAACGTTTTGTTGTTTCTTCTCGTATAGTTAACATAATTATAGTCAACTTAAATTATTTATACTGTAATATTCTGTAAATTTTTCCAATACATATATTTACGAAATCGCACACGGATGTATTCCTCGAAGCTCTAATCTAGTAGAACGAATATAATGTTCATATTTTGGCGAATGAGCAACAGTTTTCTAGGAAGGACGTTTTTTTGAAACTGATCTGTGTGGAAACGGATTTTGCTAAAAAATGCCTGAAGTCACTGAAGTCAGTTTTGAGCCTAGTTTAACAGGTCTGTAGTGTATTTAAAAATATAAATTAGTTGAATTCAAGTAGTTAAGTGTATACATAGATTTTAGAGTTAGGAAGTTTAACGTGGGTAAATATATTAAAAGTAAGTAAATATACCGAATGTACAAGTTTATCCCATCCATTAGAATGAAGTATTTATATAAATAAAAAAAACCTTATAATATGAAAAGCTGCAATTCAGGATTGTCTGACTTGTGTTCTAGTTTAGATATATGTCAATTGTGAAATATTTCTCTGCTCTCTATAATATCCAGTTTGTCTGTTGACAACATATATGACAAGAAAGGACTATTTTATTAAGCATATCATTAATACATAAAAGGAAAATGCGGAAATATGACGACTCCTTCCATTTTATCAATGGCTTAACATGTTTCTATGTTTCTTAGTTTAGCATTCAGTGATAGTTCAGTTGCAGTTGGGAAAAGAAAAAACATCGAACGAAGGAACTAATATGTGATAAAACCAGCCTGTTCAGAAGTGGGACGAAAATATCTAGTAATTTATAATTAACCATATAGATGTTATCTATCTCAAAATATACCTAGTTTTGCATAAATTAAGGCGGTTTACTTTCTTTCTTATTATTTTAAATGCATACAAGAGAAGATAGTATCGGCTGAAAAATGTTATTTAACGAGTCGTCCTCCGCTTCTCATGTGAATATTCATTATTTTACTATAATAATGGGTCTGATAGTGAAGACATTGCTAAAGCGTGTTTGTATGCACCCAGATTTATATCTTCATATAAAGGTAATAATTATACTGCCATTACACCTATGATAAGAAAATACTGTCACTCAATTAGCGAGTAATAAATACATGGTAAAATGGCTAACAAATACGAGCTTACGATAAGAATTTGAATTTACAGGCACATTTGATGCATAATATATGTATGAAACTGCGAATTTTAATGCGTAAAATATATGATTAGTGATTTGAAATGAACATTTTTTGCAGATATGTAGTGTAGTAACCACTTGGAATTTCTCATTGAATATGTTCGTTCTTATTTTATGAAATTAAACAGAACCACTCAGACACTTTTGACTGATAATACAGGGTAGCTTTATAAATTAGTTAAATACATACTTATCGAATCACTACAAAACCTATGAACGTAGGGAAATTTGGGAAACTTTTTCGAACAGATATGAAGTTTCCAATACAGCATTGATCTGAATATACTGTTTATAGACTTTAACGGGCTTTAGATTGTATTAACAGAGAGACACTACTTAAAGAATATTTAAGAAATATTGGGGTACCCACTAAAATGAGTCTAATAAACATGACGATGACATAAAGGAGGAACTTACCAAAACATATAAAATCATAGTTAAAGGCATTTAGCGATTGACCAATGGGAGCACAGTCGTCAAACAAAACCTATCATACAATGCCACATCTTCGAGCTCTGGGGTCATGCCACATAAAATTGCGACAGATCTCCTAGATGTCTCAAATATGCGGCCTCACATTTAACACCTGAATGCCCAAAGGACAAGAGCAAACCTGCAAAATGTGCAAATTGCAACGGTGACCATTCTGCCAATATTGTATCCTGTCCAAGTTTTAATTTTTTACAAGCCTATTCAACTCTTGTCTCACCTTTTCTCTTAGAGCAATTGGTACTTTACGGCAAGCGTTAACACAGGGAGCATTATTCTCTAAAACAATTTTATATTGTCTATTTATTTTACCTATGCCCGATAGAACTTATATATTTATCGAGAATATTTTGTATATCCCTATCTAGAACACTACTATTTCCCGGATTTTTAAGATTACATTCATCGGATCTTATTTTGTCAGACGTTTGATGGTTTTGGATTATTGGATTACATTAAGAGCTTTAATACCAGATAGACCTAAAATTTATTTAGGCAGAACATCATTTAATACCTAAAATGACAAATTAACTGTCTCGACCCTTACTTCGTGGAATCTGCTCATATCAGTGTTTTAAATGAAACTCACACTATAATGACAAAGTTTTTAAACAACAAGGCAAACTTATTTGAGCAATTACAGTTACGTTATGCACAGAATATTAAGATAATTTTGAAGAGACTAGCCAAAGTTAATTTACACATATTTAAATGAATTTAAGTCTTTTTGATTTAGAATATTCACAGAACTACCTGTATCGATTTTCAAATCAATAAACAAATTAGTAATTTGAATTTTTTCAAACCATTCCATTGAGTGCACTGAATCTTCTATAACAGTCTATGTGAACTGGAAATCATCACATTCATTGTCTTGAAAGTTAGTATCCGGATCAGGCTTTTGATCAACACAGGAAGACCTTCAAAGAGGGTTCACACGAGCAAACATCCAAATCTTGTTCAATATTAGAAACGTGTTGACAAAACTTACGATAATGTCCAGATTGACCACAGCCAGAACAAATTCGTTTATTTTTGCACTCACCACCTTTAAAAATTAAATACTATTTGAAGGCTGAAAGTGTTGATATTGTTCTCTACTTTTTGAGGTACTACAATGTTTGCAACACTTACTTGAAACTGTTTTAAATGAAACTTACTGTATTATATAGATACCTGTGCCTGTAAGTTAATACCTCATATCGTCTAAATTCTTGCTTGTACCACCACCTGTGTACTAGACATAGTTATAGTTCTCTAGTCTAATATGTGATCTATTAGTTTTTGACAGCTTGTGAATTTTGATGCATTACTGTCACCTCAATGAATAAAAGCAGTGTTACGAGAACTTATTTGATGTTTATTTTATATCCGCTCGGATCGGTACATGTTACATGGTGTCAGGTGTAAAAAACTTGATTGCAGAACTCTGAAAAAACGTCCGAGAAAAGCTCGATTGAAAAGTGTGAGTAGCAAGCAAATTGGTATCTGCTGGATTAGTACCATTCATTGCATATAAATACACTCTAGTTCTTGTGAGATAGTTCGAAACTCTAGTATTATATTCGTGAGAATAACTAGTAAGTACACCTTTCAAAATAAAGCGAAAAGCTCACGTGACTGTAAATTTTTTTTGCATACAACCGCTGTCTAGTTTTTAAAAGTAAATTGGGCGATATTTAACAGTATCCAGTAGCATTGGAATCGTACTTTAAACCTCCATATCCTTTGTCAATTGAAAAAAGCTTGGCTGATAACTGGCAGAAGTTTGAACAAAAATTTCATAATTTTTTGACTGCTACAGGCTTGAGTAATGGAAATGATGAAAAGAAAATTGCAATTTGATTAAACCTAGTAGGGAATGATGGGATTGATCTTTATAACTCGTTTGGTCATTTACCGGTAAACCAACAAACGCTTGACAATGTCTTAAAGAAGTTTAAAGACCACTGTGAACCCAAGAAAAATGTTATATACGAGAGATTCTTATTTAACAGCATTACTCAGTAAGACGGACAAAGTTTTCATAGCTTCTTGACAGAATTAAGAACAGCCGGAAAAACAACTGGTTATGGTAATTTATTAGACGAGTTGATAAAAGATAGGATATTAGTTGTAATGCCACTTTTTTATTAATTAGTTAATTTATCAAATGTAATGGATAACCATTGGATGTTGCTATTTGTTTCATTGTATTAATTTCTCTCTTACATTTGGCCTTACTTCGGCCAATAATTGATTCTGTGAGGAACGCATGTTTGAAAATTAGTCAACAAATTTTTGAGTCGTTGTGATTGAAGATAATTTTTGAAAGGAAAAACTAAATCGGCAGGATTAAAGAATGTTGTACTTGCATCCTCAACAAGTATAACTCTTGACTTTGAGATTTGCCATGAGCAACTTACTGTACTTCCAGATATTGAATATGGGTTAGGTTCTGCAGTTGTTTTGAGGCTTTGTACTTCACTACCAGAAGATAGATACTTTACTACACCGCTGCTAATTCAATGGATCAATGAACTAAAGATTTACGAAGCAGGGACCGTTTTGCCAAACAACCAACTTGTCAGAGGAGTAGTTGCCATGAGAAATCGGTGGTTTCATGCATGAAGATGACGAATTTGAATTCTAATTTGGTTTGTGTCACTGACTGACTATATTTTTCATATCTTTGTCTTATGGACAAAATTGTGGCTTAACTAAACTACTGTCAGTTTCAGTTAATAATTTCAAATCCAGTTTCACTTTTTTGTGACCTTCTTGACTACCTACATGAAATAGCTAGTACCACATATGGTTGAACTTGTGTTCAATCCATAATTTCGATCAGGACATATGATTCGGAGTAACATATTTTAAAAACCAAAGTGATTGATAACATCATTCGAACGGTGGATTTGGAATTTAAATATTCCAAAATAGACATATATAAGTATAGTTTAGTTTAGACTACTCGTAATAACATAGAAATGAAAAAGTTTCGACAACTATATTTATGTTCAAAGGACAGATAATTTTCCAAGTTTTATCATAAAATATGAAACTCATTTTGGTAGCTTGAATGAAGTTATATAAATTGATTCATTTTCAGAACAAAGCTCCATTGTCCGTCAAATTCATGAAGGCGATGCTTTATGTTACCTCTTTGCAATGGAATATCATAACAAAAGGTAGGATGACAACTTCATTAGTAAAACTTATGTCCTTGTTTATTTTAAGTAGGATACTCCTATCCCGCATGTCTAGTAAGTTTTTTCTGTTATTTATGGTAGAAATTTCAATTTTAAATCGAAAATCATCGTAACAAATTTGGCAATCAGTACTATAGTTTTATGTTGTCTATATTTGCTTGGAAATCTTTAGAAATATATATATATGAAACTGATTCACAGGATACACAGAGGATTTCATTAAAAACGTTCAACTACAGTGTCACAGAAGTACATGTAATGGTACATTTTTGGATGGAACTAAGTTAATTTTAATGTTATCCTTCCATTTAATTTGAGATATTTTCCTTTTCTGTTGCTGTCGCCTATATTTTGTTTTTCCATAGTTCTTCGCGCCTTAGCTATCTACATTCGCCTCTATAAGCGTGTATGATCCACAGCTTGAGACATGTAGAGTATAATCATGAAAAAGAATTGCAGAAATTTTAGGAGGTTGTTGAGTTTTCAACCCATCACGATTTTTCTCTTTTACTTCCACTGTTTACTTCTCTTCATTTTATTTAATCATTTCTCCTTGGTGAATATACTACTGAACTTGTTCAATAATTTTTCTCTCCATTATGACCATTATAGGTGGTTCAGTATATATTAATAGTTTTGCTTTTCATCTGGATCAAATAACATTTATCCCAGCTCTTTTCAATTATCTAGTTCTAATAGATGATTGTTGAGTTTCACTTTATTCTCGGCTTTATATGATTTGAGGTCTCTCAAGGTATTATTTTCCCTGTTACCTCAGAGTTCATATTATATTCATGATGAGGTCTCTGCGTCGACAGGTAATTTTACTGTTCATCACAGCCTTTTTACGGATATTCTACAGCATTGAACTCCTTCTTAATCAATGAAGGACGTTCAAAGAGATATCTGATATTCGTTGGCTTTTCCATATTTTTATACTGAGAAGATTGTTCGTATTTCTGCTAAGCAGGGTCAACTCTGTTGAAATATCGGGAAGTCGTGATTGTAACCAAACAACAGGTTGTAAGTTGTTCTCTGCAACAATGAGCTACCTAAACGACTACTTATATTGAGTCCCAATAAACAAAAAAACCAAACACCAAGATCCAGAGGAATATGGGCTTATCAAATTCTCGCACTCACATAAAATTGTTAAGTATTCTGAAGGTACTTCATGTTCATTATTCCTGAATCGTTTTTGCTTATTCTTTAAAATAAGTCTTATAGGATAGTTGTAGTTATCAAATCTTCTTATGAAAGGCCATTGTGACTCACATTTGAGGGTTTTTTTTCTGAAGAGGAAAAACCACTTAGCGATCGATGCTTGGCATTTATCACATCGAATAGTGTAGAACGCTTTTCCGACTAAAACCCATCGGTTTGCATTAGTGGGCTCTGCTTGGAACAACCGTCGGGCATTACTTCGAGCAGAGCGGTTATTGCTGTATCCGTTTACCCTTTCCCATGTTGTACTCATATCTTCCCATTTGCACGTTAGGATTCACTTTGCCATCTCGTTCACCGTATTTCAGTTTTCTTGACTGTATAGTATCTTGTTTATTATATTCTCAGATCTAGTAGGACATAAAAAGTTTTTCATTCTCCTTCTTTCTTCCGTCCATCTCAAGCAATTGTGTGCTCAGTTGTATCTCGCCGGTTGCAGTAGATGCATTCCTTCATGGTACTTATTTTGAATCGATGTAGGTATATCTAGTACTGTCTTTGTCCAGTTAGCAGTTTTCTTGGTGAGTGGTTTACCTGTTTATGCTTTCGGTTATTCCATGTTCTCAAATCTGGTATAATTTTTTTTGTCCACTCCCCTTTTTTCCTTCATTTTCCACTTTTCTTGCCATTATCCAATATTTATCTGCGAGCTTCTCTTTTGGTTTCTCCTTGTAGGTTTATTGGCGGCAGTGTAGCTATGGTCAGTTAAGTTTTCGTTGAGGTTGTTCGGAAAGTGCTTATGACCTTGATTTCCATTCTCCTTTGAATTCTAATCAGTATATTTCTATATTGTTGTTTCCTCTGCACCCTTCATCCCGTGGCCGCTCCTTACAGTACTATGGAGTTTTCGGTTCCAACTAATATTCTTCTCGTTAATTCCTCCGGTTCTTCGATGTTAGGCATTTGCTGCATAAGGTTCACAATTGCCTTATTTGCCTGCTATTTTACGGATGTGGTAGCCCATATACATAGTGCGATCTAAATGAATCCCTAGATACTTTACTACTTATTGGCTGAGTTACGTGTGTTTTCTACCTCGATTATCATATCATTTATCTTTCTTCCGGCTGCGAGTAAGATTACTTCGATTTTCTGTGCAGTTATTTCCACGTTTCCTCTGCATCTAGTCTGTGACAAACTTCAGAACTCTTTTGGATATCGTTACTAATATCTGACATTTGAGGGCTTCGCCGATACTACTAAGTCATTTGACCATGCTAACCTATAATTCTGCATCAACTTGATAAAAACATATTCAAAAATCAACTCATCGATTGGTTCTGAACTTCAAATCGTTTTTAATGTTGTCTAAGATCTCCGTCCTGATTGACACAATCAGTACTCTTATTTGAAAAAGAAAAACAATGGATTGTGATGGATATGATAATCACCCCCACATCTTTTCCATGTTTTTAGTTAAATTGTCCAATTTCTGTTCATTTTCTCGTGCTTCATGATGTACTCTATTTCCTATGGTCTGAGCTTCTCCTCTGATTTCCAGTACTTCTCATGTCTAATCTGGGCTTCTAACAATTTTTTTGGATTATTATTCATCTCTCTGTTGTTTTCTTTTATTTCCTTCAAGTTTCTTGTTTATTATCTGATTATTTTCGTCAAGTTTCTTGTCTAATTCCTGATTATATTCTTCAAGTTTTTTGTCTAATTTCTGATTATTTTCTCCCATATCATCTTATATACCTCGTACCATACTCTGCGTATTTTCCTTCTTCTCTCTCAAATCCTCTTTCACACTTTGTATATCATTTGCAATACACTCCATCACCCTATTCATTTGATATTCCAGATTTTTACTCTGTTCTGTTTCCTGCAGTCTTACTGTACTCATCCTTGTCATTTTACTCGCTTCCGCTTGTTCATCACTATCTCTCCTATCTTCTGCTCCTTCCAAACCCACTCTCTTTCCATCTCTCAAATCCATTTTCTCTCACTTACACGTCTTACCTTTTACCCAACTTCTTTAACAGTTTCTTTTCAATCCTATTGATCTCACTTTCCTTTGCCCTACTTTTTGCTGCCCACGTTGGGCGCTAATTGTAATAATAGCCCATATACATATTGCGATCTAAATGAATCCCTAGATATTTTACTTCTTCTTGGCGACACATGTGTTTTCTACTTCGATGTGATTTCCTTTATCCTTCTCCCGGCTACGAGTGAGACTACTTTGGTTTTCTGTGCAGCTATTTTCAGCTTCTTCCTCTGCTTCCAGTATGTGATATACTTTTAGATGCTCTTAGATATCGTTAATCATTTTTGACATTCGAGGGTACATCTGCTTCGCAGATACTACTAAGTCTTTTGACCATACTAACCTTTAATTCTGCATCAACTTCATGAAAACATATTCCAAAATCAACACATCGATTGATTCTGAACTTCGAATCGGTTCTAATGTTGTGTACGGTCTCTATCCTAATTGACACAAACAATCAGTATTTTTACTTGAAACGAAAAACAATGGGTTGTGATGGATTTGATAACCACCCCCACATTATTTCCATGTTTTTAGTAAAATTGTCTAATTTCTGATAATTTTCTGGTGCTTAATGATGTACTGTATTTTTTATAGTCTCTACTTTCCTTCTAATTTCCACTACTTTTTCTAGATCGAATCTGGGCTTCCAACATTTCTTTTAGATTAATATTCATCTCTCAGTCTGTTGTCTTTTCTAATTGTCTAATTTTTGATTATTTCTCTCATATCTTCTTTTATACCTTATTCCATATTCTGCATATTTTCTTTATTTTTTCACGAATCCTCTTTGGCACTGTATATTGTTTGCAATAAACTCCATCAACATATTCATTAGACATTCCATACATTTTCTCTGTTCTGTTTCCTATAATCTTACTGGACTCATCCATTCCTCTCCTGACATCTCACCAGCTTCTGCTAGTTCACCACTATCTCTCCTCTCTTCTACTCCTTCCAAACCTACCCTCTTTTTATCTCTCAAATCCACTTTCGCTCACTTACACTTGTTCCCAATCTCTTTTCAAACCTAATAATCTGACCTTTCTTTTCCGTACTATTTTGCTGCCCCACGTTGGGCGCCAATTGTATTAGAAGCCCATATACATATTGCGGTCTAAATGAATCCCTAGATATTTTACTGTTTCGAGGCTGGTGACACGTCTGCTTTTTACCTCGATTGTGATTTCCTTTATCTTACTTCCGGCTGCGAGTAAGACTACTTCAGTTTTCTGTGCAGCTATTTTCTCAGCATCCAGTCTGTGATATAATTTAAGACTCTCTTGGCTATAGATACTAATTTTTAACATTCGAGGGTATATTTGCTTCATAGATACTACTAAGTCATTTGACTATGTTAACTTGTAATGCAGCATTAACTTAATGAAAACATATTCAAAAATCAACACATCAATTGGTTCTGAACTTCGAATATGTTCTAACGTTGTGTAAGATCTCCGTCCTGATTAACACAAACAATCAGTCCATTTATTTGAAAACTATCAACAATGGTTTGTGATGGATTTGATAATGACAGGTTATTAGATTGAATGGTTGAGAGAAGCGTTATATTAATAAAGTAATAACTATAATTCAATCTTTTTTTGTGCATTGAGTGTCATATGATTCAACAGCTATTATTATTTACGCAATTAAGAACAGTACTGTTGATTAGAGCCCATCAGCAAATATTGTGGAATTCATATTTCCTAAAAATTTATTATTATCACCATTATTATGGTTACATTTTGATTGTTTAATATTGTAATACTGTTTTTCGATGATAATATGTAACTTATTATTTTGTCAAGCTTGTTATGGACAGACATATGTTCCAAACTGTTCCGCAAACACCCAATCTTCATTCGATCGTTTATGGTAAAGTCCATCAGAAAAATCACCAGTCTAAAGACCAACAAAATATTACATCCATAAAAAACATTAGTTGCCTTTGACGAATACGTTGGTCGCTAGAGGACCGCTAAGGAAGTTTCCCAGCATTGTATATTCTGAATATCAGGACCGGAGTTGAACCAACCAATGACTGTTATGTTTTTATTCAATTTACGAATATTACAGTATTCAATCAATGTACGAGGCCAACGATATCATTCTCCTTGGGTAGTTGATAAATCTATAATCCTTTCTATCTACCATACAATCTTTAAGCTTATACTGATGGAAAAATACTCTATAGTGAGAATATCTGAGGTATTGTTGAATTTATGGTGAGACTAATATTGTTCAATCTCTTGTCATATATTCCAGACTCCGTGTTTTATCAAAGCAAATTATCATGTTATTATATTATGGGATGATGTCCAGATTTATTTTGGGTTCATTAGAAACGCAATAACAAATTTTAAGTAAAATACTTTTAGTATGACGTATAAAGTGTATTATATAGGTTTCGGATATGTATAACTCACTTTATATCGTGTCTTACAATTACAGTAAATGTATACCTACTAGAATTGTTTTTGTACAACAATTTTTTTTTCAAAATTCACATAAAGTCCTCCACATTTCATACCCCTGTGATTTGTTATCAGCAGAGTGTATTAAAATAAAATGGAAACATATACATATCAATATACCATCTTAATTCCTAACATTTCTTTCGTTATCCTAAAAAATTACAAAAAACTAATTTGTGCATGTTTTCCGGTTACATTACTGTTATGTATTCGATTTTAATAAAATAAAGACTTCGGAAAATAATATTTTTAATGCATAACACATATGACAGATATATGGAGAACTACTAGATCATAAAATACACTACATTTCTCTCCCTACTTAAAATAAAAAATACTTATAAGTCGAATCTTTTAGGATGTTTAATAGATCTACCTGAACGAGTTTCGACAAAGTGCTTGGGAGTTCCACATTGAACGTTACCGGGTAGATGACTCTTATCTCTTTTATAAGTTTTGGTAGTTGCTCTTACTAGATATATTATACAGTGCTATTCAAAAGTCCCCCCCCCTCGTATGTTTTGAACGGCTACACTTACATTAATAAAATTTGAGGGGTGAAAATAAAGTGTTGTAAACTTCTCTACGAATGGTAACAGGTGACGTAATAGTAATAGATGACGCCACAGTGCCACTCTGGCCAATAATTTTGAATAGGACCTCATGGTAAGTGATATCTCGTTTGAAAGGCATTGACATTGGCTACATAGCAATATTAATTTTGTTTGGGTTTAAATTAATTTTGACGGATAAATTAAATAAATACCAAAATTATTGAAATTATTCTTTCAAATTTAATTAATCAAATATCAACAATGGATTCTGCCGTAGTATAAACCTTGGATTTCAAGTACCCCCGTAGAAAAAAATCTAATGGTGTCAGATCTGGTGACCGAGGTGGCCATTCTATAGGACCTCGCCGGCCGATACATCTACCTCGATATTCTTCATCCAGGTAACGCACCATAATAATGTGCAGGAGCACCATCTTGTTGAAATGTTATTTCCAGATGGTCGAATTCATCTTGATTATCTTCCAGAATTTCAAGAATTAACGGCTCAATTGCATTTTGTAACATCTCCAGATACACTTCACCGCTTATATTTGAATTTAGGGAAACAGGACCAACTATGTGGTTTCCCAAAATACCTGCCCAAACATTGACTTTTTCTGGATATTGGGTATGTTGTTCACGAAAGGTGTGAGGATTTGTGTCACTCCAATACCTTACATTTTGTGTATTCACATTTCCATTGAGGCTAAATGTACTTTTGTCACTAAAACAAATTGTTTTTGTGTAATGTGGGTTTTGATTAATTTTATTTGTCATACATTCACCGAATTCGAGTCTTCTGTCGGGGTCGTCATCCGAAAGGTGGTGCACCATTATTAACTTGTATGGGTGAAATTTATTTTTAGCCAACACTCTCCGTACTGTACTTTTACTTACTTCACAGATAGACGCAACTTTAGTTGAAGAGGAAGTAGGGTTTACTACCATCAGCAACTATATCAATTTTTTTATCCTCACTAAATGTTGGTCGACCAGATCGTTTGGCATCTTGAACACTACCTGTTGCTTCAAACTTGTGAAAAAGCTCCCTCAAATAAGTTCTCGAGATATGGCGATCTGGGTATCTCTCATTAAATAAACGTTCCGCTTCATGGAGATTCTTTCTAGATTCACCAATTATTAAGATAGCTGCTACTTTGTCGGCTTGAGTACGTACCATTTTGCCTATGTAAACTCTTAAACGTCTCGTTAAACAATAATAAAATTAAATATTTAAGCTATTTAGAAAAACTTTTCAAAGCAACAAATACTATTAAATTGATAACGTCAATTTTTTTTTCAACTAACCAGAGGCGGACTGAAAAATCTTCAATATTTAAATGTGACATATTAATTTTGGTATTTATTTGATTCATCCGTCAAAATTAATATTAGTCCTTTGTCTTTGTATATTAGTAACTTCAAAGCTTTAATCCTTATAAAATTGCTGTTTTACCTTTCCGCCCAACCTATCTGATATGCGAGAAAAGTATTGGTTTACCCCAAAAAAGCTTGAATTTTGAAATTATTTATTTAGTTATTTTTACGTTTTCCATCAACAACAACAGGTAAAAACGTTTTTTAAAAAAAAACCTGTGTGTATGTCGTGCACGATACAGCCTCCGGAGTGCAATAAGTGAGCAATTTTTTAATTGAATATTGTTAAGGACAGATAAACCCTATTGATTTTCAACTCACCAGAGCCAGTACAACGGGTGCTATAGTACTTGAAGTACGACATTTTGTCATTTTTTGAGATATTTCAGCTTGCTAGCACGATACAGCCTCCGGAGTTCAATAAGTCACCAATTTTACGATTGATATTATTCAAGGCATCTCACAGATGAACCATATTGATTTTCAGCTCACTAGAGCCAATACAACAGGTACTACAATATTTTAAGTACAATATTTTTATCAATTTTTGGAGAAGTTTCACTTTGTTAACACGATACAGCCTCCGGAGTATATACAAGTGATCAATTTTATGATTGGATATTATTCATAGCATTTCAAAGATGAACCCTATTAATATTCAGCTCAGTAAAGCCAGTACAGCGGGTGCTATGGTACGTGAAGTACCAAATTTTTGTCATTTTTGGAGAATTTCCAGTTTATAAGCACGATACAGCCTCCAGAATGTATACGATTGATCAATTTTATGATTGAATATTGTTCAAGGTGTCTCACAGATGTATCCCAAATATTTTCAGTTGACTAGAACAAGTACAGCGAGTCCTATAAATCCAGATATACTACATTTTCGGTTATTTTTGGAGAAATTTCGGTTTATTAGCACGATACATCCTCCGAAGTGTATACAAGTACCAATTTTATGATAGACTATTGTTCAGGGCAACATATGCGGGAAAGTTAGTTTTAATTTTTAAAACCGTTTATTTTAAATAGGGATGAGCAAATTCAAAATTTTGAGGGAAAGGTGGCTTTCTCCGAGTCGGCTGGGAGTTTCTTAAACACATTTTGGAAGTGTATAATACTAACTATTTCGGTTCTAAAAAAGTAAAAAGTATGGAACTCTGTATGCATCAACATAATTTTAAAATGTTTGATTTTAATTACCCTCAACATATACATTTCAAATAAATAAGTAAATTATACACAATAAGAGTTATGGAACTGCGACAGAGGTTTGCCGGTCCCTTTATGAGCTTTAATATTTGTAATATCATATATTCTTCTTTTTTCTATCCATATATATCAAGTCAATCACGATGTAGGTCACTTCTTGGTCTAGAAGAAAATACTTATCAAACATCAGCTAGGCATCACATTAAATGTAACTTTTGTGAATCTGACGATGATATTTAGTATTATAGAAACAATTGACAATTTTTTTTAATTATTATAATGTTTTCATTATATTGTGGAATTATTTATTCCATTTAACAAAGTAATATGAGTAGATTCCACACAGTAAAGGTCGGAACAGAAAAAGTCAATTTATGTTTATTTTTCTGTTAGCATATTTCGCTGGATGAGATCATATAATATCTTATTTTTGTTTTGTCAATTGTTAATCCTTGCTTCCTGCTTTTTCATAAAATTTTGTATTATCCCAAGTTATTTTTATCATAATCGTATATACTGAGTTATGGTTAGTTCATGAAATAATGTCCCTCCTGGATTTTGAGTGATAGTCTAAATAATTATTTCCATGACTAGCTGAAAGAGAGCTAATGAAAGAAGTCTTAACCCATTGTTGATCGAGAATTTTTCAGAAGATCCATCCTGTATACGAGTTCTTGTATACCCGGTTTTCCAGTATTTTTTTCTGTTCACACTGATAATCTTCAACTACTTTCCCCAAGTGTTCATGCACATTTTTTAAGTACATCGAGAAATATTCAATAATGTCCATATATTGTTTTGTCTTCTTCTCTATATTCGAGAAAAAGTATCTACTGCTTTGTTGTATCCTTCAGGCTAATTATTCTACTTCCCATATTTTGTTTATGAGCGTATACAATAATTAATGAGTGTGCTCACAAATAAATATTAATAAGTGTATTATAATGAATATAATTGAAGACACTAAAATCCGTCCCTGTATGCGACTTTAGATTGACATTAACCTACAGTAATCAAGACCTTATTGACTGACGAATGAAGGAACACATATTTTGAGGTTAACACCATCTGATACGGTTGCGAGCAGTCGTATATGCGCTCCTTCTTTTGCCGCTGTCGGCCGATAACACAGCTCTCTACTATTTTGTGTGTGACACCTATCCCCATTGATGTACAACTAGGATGAGCATACATGGAAGTCGTGAGTCTATTTGAATTCTAATCTTTTAGAAAACAGTAATTTTTACGCCTTTTCACGGGCGATTTGTGATACTGGGAATTAACTTTGTTGTAATGTGTGCTTTTGCATAAGCATACTTATTTCAACTATTTATTCAAATCTACTAGAGAAAATTACTACTGCTTCGACTCCACAAGATCATAATAGTTGATAAAACAGTCTCCCAAAATCCCTCTTTTCATTGGTCATTCCACTTTTTATGAATTAAATCAAGGAGGATCTTGTCATATTAAATCAACATCTTTGATATCATTATCGAGTTCTAATCCTGTAATCTGTAAACGTAATTTGAAACGCAATTATCTCCAAGACGAAGATGATAATGATGGTAGCAATTATGGATATCGGATAACAATAGTTTCACAATAATAAATCTAGACACAGACAATTAACTTCTTCTAAAACACATCGTTTTTAATTATTTCGTTTGATGCCTGTTTTCAGTATTCAATATCACGAAGGGTGCATTTTTCTAGTGGTTTTAGGTCAATAGTGAAAAAAGTGTATTTATATATATACAGGGTGTTTCATTATTAATTGAAAATATTTTATAAGTTGAATCACTTAGACAATATGTTTTTTGAATTTTAATAAAATGGTTCCTCTCAGAACCAGAATTTGTTTGTAAATATTAGATGCATCTATTCCTTTCAAGAAATTTCAATAAAATGCGTTATGTTTTCTTGTTATTACTGATTAAAGCTCCATTTGACCTATAACCCAAAAACACCTCCCGAGTTTTCGAGACAACCAACATCGATACGGAGGCGCATATAGCCCCCCTGAACAATAAACAAGATGTTGTTGTCTCGAAAACTCGGGATGTTCCAATTGAAGGCACAAATGTTGCGTTTGGTTTTCGTGTTGATATCCGTTGTTTTGGGTTTTCCCGTGTTTAGATCAACAGATTCGCTCCCAAGTTTTACAACCTTACTTGGTTTTACCGTACTGAGGATGGCGAATGAGCCAGAAACATGCATGCTCTTTTTCTTTTTCGTACATTACCCAAAAATCTCTTCGTTGTTGTCCCACCATGGTAGTGACATGTGTTGATAATACATTTTATATTTAATGAAATTAACTCTCTCGACCCTTACTTCGTGGAATCTACTCATATTAATGTTCTAAATGAAACTCACGGTTTCTAGATAATACCACAATATATTAAAAATTGTTGAAAAGTCTAAAAAATTGACAATTGTTTCGATATTGATTTATCGAAGCAATTGTCAATTTTTTAGAATTTTCAACAATTTTTATTATATTGTGGTATTAACTAGAAACCGTGAGTTTCATTCAAAACACTAACATTTTATATTTAATTACTTAAAAGAAAGTTGTATTTGTGAAACACAATATTTCTGATTGTAGCGAGAAATTTTTTAGTGTAGGTCATACTCGAAGCTGTGAAACTAGCGCTAACGTCTGATACAAGTCTTCGGGAATCAGAAATAAGAATTGTGTTAGCTAAAAAACTATTATCATTCGAAAAGAAAATGGTATATTCAATGCAATTGTGTTATTAGTATTTTATCAAATAATTTCCGTTGAATAAAATCCAATATTGAGATGTTTTGTCAACATTGTCTACATTTTAATCACCTAGTTCATTCATACTTCTTGTATATGTCGCATTTGCTCTGTCATTTCATGTCTACCAATTTATAGTTTTTAGTACATGCACAAACTACTTCTGAAAGATTTTTCACAATATCCTTTCTATATTTTTATATTTTCGTGGTATCGTCAAGTTTTGTGGTATGTTTTATTATGAATGTCAGTAGTGAATGTGGTGTGCAGCGTATTATTTGTCGATAGATGGATCTAACGTGTGAGAATGGAGGTCGAACTATGCTGGCTGCTTGTCGAATGTTGATGACAGCGGCTTGTGGATTTATCCAATTATATTCTCCATGTGATATGTACAAACCTATGCAGATGTTGAGTGAACCTCCCGGATTTTTACCGTCACATAGTTCTGTTTGGCTGTTAGTTTTGGAGAGGGCTGAAAGTATAATTTATAGAATTATGTTAGAATATTTATGATGTTTTAAAGTTTGACAGTACATGACATTTATTAAAATAGAAATTTATGCAAACAATCCTTTAAAAATTGAGTAGTGAAATGAGGATAGGAGTTGGTTGAAAAGGATACAAAATAGATTGGATACGATTCAAATATTGACAATGACCAACATTAAAGTCAATACAAAAACTGAGATAAAATATTTCTCAATGATTGAAGGTGGATGAAGAAATACATGAGATTAATGTAAGACAGTTATTATACATAAATAAAACATATTTAGAAGATTTTGAGCAATAGGAGAATAATTTGAAAATAACACATTATGTTGATAAATGAGATAAAATATTTTGGAATGATGGAAGGTTGGTGAAGAAAAACATGAGATTCACGTAACACAGCTAATATATACAAATAAAATATATTCAGAAGATTTTGAGGAAAGAGGAGAATAATTTGAGAAAGGTCTGGTTAATTTTATAGAAGTTTCGTAGTTGTGTAATTTTTTTTATTTCTTGGAAAATATGACATCGATTTTTTTTGTTAATTGTAATTTTGAAATATTTTTTTTATAAGGTAATCTTAGTATTGAAAAAAAATAGTCCAAAACAAAAATCTTTGTTTGAGGAACACTAAAAAGAAGCAGTTCCTGCATAAAATTGAGATTGAATTAGTAAAAATATTGAATATAATAAATTTTGGTTGAACTAAAGAAACTAGCATACAGAGTGTTCCTTCAATTGAAATTCAGAACATAAATATATAATTGTAAAATTGTATGAAATTTTAATTTAAATTAAAAAAAAATATTACCTACTGACACATCTTGGATTCTGCTGGATGCCACGGGCATGTGACAACTTTCCTTCTATAATGCTTTTCATGTGAATGATAAATACATTTAAGCCCTGATGATAGGTCAGTGTGCCGAAACTAGTTGCTCCTGTAACTTGTAATAATATATGCTGTAGTACGTATTTTGCGTTTTACTTACTGCTATTTTCTTACATAATATATTTGAGATGGATAGTCTTTTTCATTAACATTAATGTAAGTTATAATCTCTGATAAACTACAAATACAAATTGAAAATCATTTTAGATACTTTTGGTTGTGGTAAAAATGAAAAGTCAATTATTCATTAGTAGTTTGTTTGTTTACAGAGCTGATTTCAAGTTTTATTTCGTTGAAATAGATGTTAAGTAGCTCTTAATATGATAAAAGAGTATATAAATGAGTAATGTGTCTCTCTCATTTGTAATAAAGTATGTCAATGTACGCACCATTATAGAATCAAATTTCGGTAAGTTACAGCTATTCCTTTTGATGGATCCAGTCTCCATTGTGATAAAAATCGTAAAATATTATCGTTGTTTCAAGAAATTATCAAGAAAAATAGTTCATATTCATAACTGGGTTATGAGAAATAATTTCAATTTAAAACGAATAATAATTTTTTTCGAATGTTATTTTAGGTTTCTAAAAACTGTCTTTTATGTTTAAAATATAGCTTCATATGGATTTGTACCAACCATCAACATCCCTATTACTAGAATATATGTTTCATTCTCCTTTCTCAAAAGAAAAATAAATACATATTCAAAATTACTGGAAGTCACTTTGAACGCGATCTATACACAATATACAGGACACACCGATTCTTAAAGAAATTCAAATCTACCTACTAATAATCGATCAAGGTCCCAGTGTCGCCAAATAATATGAAGCCACTCTGTGCGTGATCTCTATGCATTGGGGCTGTTCTATATACAAATTGTGTATATCGGAGGATGCCACAGCGCTACAAATCTATACGGACGCCACTTCTACTGCTATCGCGATATATATATATATATATATATATATTATTATTATTATTATTATTTAATCACTTTTTATTATTTATTTAATTATATTTCTGAAGTTTATCTATGGTTGATATTTATCTATGTTTTTTAAATTGCATTGGCTAGCTCAGATTATATGATTCATATTTTTTATTTATTAGTTTAATGTTTCAATGGAGAGCATGAGAACACTTACTCTCGTTGGGTTCAGGATAAAATTAAACAAGAAAATATATGAAATCTGCATCCCACAAACAACCTGCGAAAATCATCTCCATCAACGCTGTGAATCGATTATATGAAACACAGTAATTCAACCTATGTGTTATGAAACCTTGCCCTGTGTTTAGCAAATGACATGTAAATGAAAATCAACAACTCAAATTTAGTTCCTATAATTATCAAACAAACGTAAAATTGAAAAGCATCATAAGCAGTAAATAAAACTTATGTTAAAACAAATATAATACAGTGCAAATTACAAATACCAACTATTATTATATACCTAAAATTATTATTGTAATTTGGCCAAATTTATGAATTACGTTTGAGTTTAATATGGTTAACCAAATAAATCGTTAAAAACACTAACCTGACCATAACACTGGGAAGTCACTAGTATATTCTATTGATGTGGAATCTTCTGTACCAAAGCTGGATCTCCTTCAATCTTGTAGTTACAAACTCTATAGTTTGTATGGCAGGTAAGTTCGTAAAGTCTTGTTAAATCACTTAGATATTTTTGCTTATAATGTTTATGTTACAATGATAATGGTTTGGGAAACGTATTTTCTCACTATAAAGTGATTACTTTTTGAAAATTCGGGTAGCGTCCCCTCTCAAATTTAAAATGTTTATATTTCTCACAAATTCTTATTATTTCCAAGTATTTTCTTTTCAAAATGTTCAATGTATATTGATTAAATGTTTGCAATGTCTTTTGACTTTAATTTCTAATAATATCCCAAATATCTTTATAAAATTTATAAAATTTTCTTACATGCGTCCGTTTCCATTAGCTTCGCTTCACCAACCTTTTGTTTTCCAAATCAACAAACTTTTTGTTGTCCGCTTTGTTATTTGTAGAACAAAAAACTTACTACATACTAGATAGAATTTACTTTGTCTTATCTAATGTTTTATATGTCGATAAATGTCTTTATATTTTTCTATGATTATGGATTGTTGATGTAAGGTTTCAAACTAATTTACCATTCCTATTTACATACTCATTCTTTAAACAATCTACCTTATTTTAATTAACTAAAATTTTATCTATTTGACTTTAAATTTCAATATCAAACCATATACAATCTAAAATGTTCAAATATCTGTCATAATGCCTTTCAATTAAATCTTTACTCATCATTACATATTTATCTATTACAAACTTGGCTCTTTATTTATTTCAGTCATCATATTTTTCTATTATCAATAGTTCACAAACATAAATAATTCTATGGTAGAATCTACCTCTGCACTCAGTGTACTTCATTAACAGACATGAAATTTTTAGTTGTCACTCCAGTTATCTCCTTTTTAATATAAACATTACACTTTTGTTGGTATATATCGTGATCTAACATTCTATTTATTATGGTCTGATAATAATTTATTTTCTTTTCAGATTCATTGTTAGATGTTCGAAATACTGGATACAAATCATCATTTGCTATAGACAAGAAAATGAGTTTATGATTTGTTAAGATATAATTAAAATTTTATGAAAATAATGCAGTTTATAATCTGAAATCCTAAGGTAAATAATTTTACTATTACTTATGTATCTCTGTCGTTTTGAAGCACAACTAATATAATAAATGTTCAATTCAATAGAAAATATATATATTCTTCTTATATTATCATCATTAGAAAAGATAATTCCAGCTGTGTGAAATAATTAATTTCCATCTGTTACTCTACAAGGTTGCAAATTTCATACTTTTGTGTTCCATTCTTTTTACTGTTTCTTACGATAAGTTCAATATATATATATATATATATATATATATATATATATATATATATATATATTATGTGTGTATATATTAAAATATTATTATTAGAATTCAATTCATTTTAATGTCTATTTCGAAAGCCTTTTTCAATTTGTACTGTGTGTGTCTACACAATGAATTCGTTTCACATTTGAAAACAAACATAAGAAGTTATCGAAATATTGATAAAAAAACCCAACGATCTCTTTCTCCGTTGCCTAAACTCAAAAAAGTAAAGTTTTTAACCATACTGAAATACTAGAACAATAACCAGCATAACAATAATTTTTTGAACAACTACCTCGAATTAACTATTTTGATATGTTACAACCTCACATAGCTTTTCTGTACCAGTCCACTAATATTGTATTATTAGTGAAATTTCAATCAATCACATATTACAAACAGGATGTTCGGATTTCTATGTCACTGATCACTGAGTATATTATAATTAATATATCAAGTATACAATATTGTATAAACTGCTTAACGATTAATAATTTGTAATGACCAGTTCCTAATCAATACTTGTTTCTTCAATCACTTCATTTTATTTGAAATTAGAGTAAAAGACGGTATGCGAAGTTCTCTACATATTAAGTACTGTGTATATATATAAAAATTTCAGGTAGAAATACTTTGATTTATGGTAGATTGACGTCTTGTCATTAATTTAGACATAACAAACGCTAACAACATCAGATATCTCATAAATATTAGATACAAAGAAACAATTTTCCAATTAAAAATATATTGACAAAACCAACAAAATATTAATATTTACAAGCGACCAAAGAAGGAAACATGTTTCACCTGTTCGTTGTGTCAACTATATCACGCAAACGAGTAGTTCTATCAATCGTCTCTAGCCTATTGATGAATATGCAGGAGAAACAAAATGCTTGGAATAATTTTTTGCACCTTCAATAAATGTGCGTTGAAGTCACCATACACTTCTACAAATGACTCTTATGAATTATGTGGAGTAATTCAAACATTTGTTGATAGAATTTCAAACCAAATTTTCATCGTTTAAATAACTACTTGACTCTTCTCGTCGACACATATTGAATTACATTTCTTCATGAAGTGCTTAATTCTTTTATCGATTCTAAGACTTGAAATGTGCATAATATCTTGACAGGTTAGGCGTGGTGTGAATCGACTAATAGGTTGACCTCAGCCACGCTTTTGGGAGGAATTTTATCCTAAGAAAACTATCAAACATTCGATTTGAGAATGATTATTTTCAAACAAAGAGGTGTTGTTAATTAAAGTCATGTAGGTAAAAATCTTCTGATAACACCTCTAAATTTATAAATTGTTCATTTTTTGGCGAGGTATTTGCTCCCTGAGGCTGTCCCAATCCCATCAGAACCCTGTTTTCCGTCTGTTTCATTCCATACGTAACGTATGCCTTTATTTATATATCTTATTTTGGAACACTTTCCCCTATGCGAATCATTATAATTTGCACGAACATCAGATATTTTGGTAAATTTTAGTAATCATTTAAAAAATCAAATATCTATTGTATTAGAGAATCTTGGACCCCATGTCAATACCTTGAGTGTTTTGTAGAAATTGGAAGCGACTTTCTTACTTTCATACCATATAATTATTTAAAATACAGAAAGTGAGAAATGAAGAAGAAGTTAATGTGGAAGGATCGGCAGCTGGGATAACAAAATTTCCCATCTTAAAAAAATTGTGATATTTCTGTATCAAATACTTATTAATAAGATGTGTATAGTTATATTAATAATTATATTGATATATAAACGTTGTCACTCGAAGGAATTCTGATCTCAGAATTCTTAAAACGTGGTGGATATATACGTATTTTAGACTGAACTAATTCCTGTCAACACTCTTCACTGCAACAATGTTCTATAAGAATTCCTCAAGAATGTTGTCAATCCATACTATGAATAGCAAAAAGTTGTTTCTTCTTAAATGAGTTCTTTCCTTTAATTCGCACAAAAGTCACATATCGATGGCTTAAGTACGAGAAACAATAAATACGGAAAAAATAGATTCCATTCCAGACAGTAATGGGTTTACAAAATCACAAGAAAGGATTAGTAGGACAGAATCGTTTCGGGACCAGAGGAGTGAAAATACTGACACAATATTTTGTGCTTGAAAAATGAATTTATCTTGTTAGAAAAGCAAATTATACAGGATATTTCTGTTAGTAAGCTAGATATATTATACTATTATACATTACGATTGTGGAAAGTGACATTTTTCACACGAATGGGAAATATTGTAGCACGAGGCGTAAGCCGATTGAGACAATCCCACGAGTGTGAGAAAGAACTTACGCACAAGTAATGTACAATATTTTTCCTAATATAATTCCATTAATGAACTAATGAATATCACATTGCCTTAGGCTCACCTTAATAAGTAGAAATTTATCTACAGGAGTTGTTGTAATAAACTGATTTGTTTGCTGGGTTGTGACGATCATTGATTTTACTTTTACGCCCAACCTATCTAATATGTGAGAAAAGTATTGGTTTACCCACGAAAAAGTTGAAATTGAAATTTTTTAGTTATTTTTACGTTTTCATCAAGAACAACACGAAAAAATGGTTTTTAGAAAAAAAATCCTGTGTGTATGTCGTCGTCGTGGTCGTCGTCGTCGTCGTCGTCATTGTCGTCGGCCACTTTTCGTTACATGTCTTGTAAGCACGATACAGCCTCCGGAGTGCAACAAATCACCAATTTTGTCCAGGACATCTCACAGATGAACCCTATTGATTTTCAGCTCGCAATAGCCAGTACAACGGATGCTACCCACTAAATAAGAAACATAACAAGTCTTTTTTGTGATGTTATTTCAAGAGACTTTTCGTAATGTTTATTTAAAACGTTAATAAAATATCTCCTACATGTCTTAATTTTATTACCAACTCTATTAACATCCATGTCATGTAAATAAAACATATTTTTATGTACACAATAATACTTGAATTCGAAGTTACATACACATCCTATGAACTTCGTTTTAGCAACTTCCTATAGGAAACATTCATGCGATGTTAATTTGTGTACTTCTCAGTAATATCACATACAGAACGTTACTGTAATATTACGAATTAACATGTTTCTAAGATGATCACATGTTGCAGTTACTTCCACATCTTTCGAAATAATCTTTAGTAAGTTCGTCAGATTACTTCTTTAAGATGTTAGTTCATAAAACTCTCAGTAATATCTCATAATAAACTTCACAGGAACATGAAAAAAACAAGAAAACAGAAGAGGAACTGATGAACGAACATTATCTGTGGAAACAAAAGACAAGCATGAAATGGCGGATGGTTTTCAGTTTTTTGTTATATTTCATTTGCAGGAAAAACATTTTTTGTGAGTACTGGAATGAAGTGGTCTTCGTTTTCATTAGTTCCTACTTAGCTTCAGTTTGTATGCTTAGTTATAATTCTTGTTATAATGGGCGAACAACAGCTGTTATTGGTAAGTACCTATTCCAAAATCATAATTATTAAAGCTTATTACTCATTCAAGACTTTAATCGGCTATTTTACATTGAAATTCCAGGTGGCGGAATTGTACAATAACATTATATAACAGAGTTTACAAAATAAGGGTTTTTTCAACTTTTAAAATATTTTAGTTAGTAAGTATATTTTAAAAACGATTCACAATATTTTAAATCCTAGATATACATTATACCCTACAAAAAACTTAATATTGCAATATGGTAGATATTATTATTAATAATAAAACATGCTCATATGTTGGCAGAGATTTGAATCTAGAAGAAAATATAAAACAAATAGTTGGTAATTGTGTAAAGAAAGGCGAATCACTATTTCAGATTACAGATATTGTATTAAACAGTACAAACAATATTGAATCGAGTAACTCTAGTTCTAGTTTTTGTAGTAGCAGTCATAGCCATCAATATAGTATTGCAGGTTTAGAAAATTTTAACATTAATACTAACAATTCTTGTGAACAATTAGAGGCTGTTTAAGACTTTAAAAACAGAAATTTCTGTTAATAAGCTCATTTCCATTTGAAAGTACACTTGATACAATAAAAAAGCTGTAGATGTCCCTTACAATGGTACCTATATTAATCTAGTTGAAGAATATGTAATTTATGGCACTGAATGCTCCAGTCAACAAACAGAATTCAATTATTTATTATTGTAGAAACACAGCTATTGGATACTCAATTGGATACAATTAATTATAAACTCATTTAACTTGATAATGTGTTCATATCTCTTCTTCATAAGTAGTTTTTTTTTGTATACAGTGTATTAATAATGCTTAGTTTTCATTAAGTTACAATTCCACGATGTTATTATACAATATGTTCCAGGATGAAAATAACAAGATGAGAATAGTATATTATTTTATACAGAAAAGAAGTATGAATTTTCATGGCACACCTGAATTTAACTGCGAAACGGAGTGAGGCATGTAATAGAAGGTAAATAATGAAAAGTTACTTCTTGGAATAAAATATGTTGTTATTCCTTTGAAGAGCCCCGCATGTATCTTGTGGAAAATGGGTCCCAGTCAATTGGCTGAAAATCAAGTTTGATGTAGTTTATGATGATCGATCAAAGGTCTCCATGGGCACAATTTGATATAAGGTAATTGTTTCATTAGCTGCTGTTTAGAACACCTTTAAATGTTCCACAGATGAGGATTTTGAAGTGTACGTTATAGAATGGTTGAGGCACTCGAAACAGAGACTCTTGCTTAAGAAAAAGTAATCGTAAGTAAACGATAGAGATTTTTTCAGTCAGATTGGATTTCTGTTGTTTTAACGTAATGTTTCATTAAATCTTTATGGTGTAAAATTTTTATTAGTTTTAATATTATTAAAAACATTTGTTGTAAACTAGCTATAATGTATGTGTATCCGTTAAACTTTATTAATTCAGTTTCAAAGTATGTTAGCGTTATAGTAACTACAGATTAATATACCCTTTTTTATTCCTTGCTTTCACCGAATGCGTTCAATAGTTTCCACTTTCCACACTTGTTATGTAATATGCTTACACAATTTTTTTTTCTGGTTAGATTCCTGGACAAGATATTTTTTTTTAATTTTGTACCTGTTTTTCCAAATTTACTGTACTGTTCATTAGAAGTGAATAAACGTTTCAAATCCTTAATTGATTTTTTTGCTATTTTATTTTAAATGTACAGAGAGAACAACTAAGAACGACTGTAGGCCACATCCCAGAAAAGAATCATGGTACAACTTTCAAAAAAATTACCTTTAGGTAAGTGATACTGAAAAATTGCTGGAAAATATTTTGCAGTCTCTAAAATATCCGCTAGGGGTGAAATGAACACTCGAAAACATAATACTTCAAAAAAACATACTAAAGGTGTCCTAAAACTACAATTTTTGAAATCTTGAAGAGATTATGAAAAAATTTAATTAAGGAGATTTTTTGCCATTATTCTTCAAATAATGGGTGGAAAAGATTCAAACTTATGAACAAATGTATAACTTTTTCGTTTTTTAACCGATATTAATGATTTTAGCTGCATTTAAAAGAGTTTTTCTATTTAATAAGATGGATAACAAAATTAGATAATTTTGTATTCACTCGGAAATTTAAAATGTAATTTGAAGCATTTTTTTAATTTTTATATCTGATAACGTAAATCTCTTTTCATCAGAATTAAAAAAATGTCTCATTACATTTGAAATTTCCGAGAAAATGGGAAAATTGTCGACTTTATGACATAGCGTTGACCAAATTTTCCAATTTTGTTATTTTTGTTGAGCATATATCTTATTAAAGAGGAAAAACTCTTAAATGACGCCAAAAACATTGATATCGATTAAAAAACAAAAAAGTGTTACGGCATATCAAAAAAATTGTTTTTCTAGGATACCTTTAGTATGTCTTTTTTGGAGATAATCACAGTATTGTTTTTAAGTGTTCATTCCACCCCATAACAGATATTTTAGGAACTCAAAAATATTTTCCAGCGATTTTTCGGGGTCGTTTTCCTGAAGGTATTTTTTTAAAGTTGTACCATGATTATTTTTTGAAATATGGCAGACAGCCGGCGTTCTTAGTTGTTCACCCTGTATTTGCTGATTAGGCACAGACACATCTATAGGATCTCATTTAGAATGTTTGAGGTATATTATTTAGAGGTTTAAGTAATTTCCATACAACATTTAAGAAAAAACACTGTATTGTTTTTGAAATGTTGTATTTAGAACATTAGTAAGATTTCATTTTTTAGACATTGCAATAACATCGACAAGATTTTAAAAGGCATTTAAGAATATAACAGAAATGTTATTTTTAGTTCGTTATAAAGACTTCCTTTTGAGGAAGTTCTAGTAACATCACAGTGATGTAAAAAGGCAGCGCTTTAACATCGCTGAGAAGTTAAGTTGAAACATCACAAAAGTTAACAGCCACAAGTTGGGCATAAGCGGTTTTATAGATGTGCATGTGATGCAAACAAGAGGGAAAAAAGGAAGAACATTATCACAATGTGATGTTGAATTAACATAACTGTAACATTGATTTGCATAGTGGGTATAGTACTTGAAGTACGACATTTTTGTAATTTTTTGAGAAATATCAGTTTGTTAGCACGATACAGCTTCCGGAGTGCAGAAAGTCACTAATTTTATGCTTGCATATACTTCAGAACATCTCACAGATGAGTCCAATGATTTTCAGCTCATCACAGCCAGTACAACAGGCGATATAGTACTTTAAGTACGACATTATTGTAATTTTTGGAGAAATTTCAGTTTTTTAGCACGATACGGCCTCCGGAGTATATACAAGTGACCAATTTTATAATTGGATATTATTCAAGGTATCTCAAAGATGAATCCTATTAATTTTCAGCTCACTAGAGCCAGTGCTACAGATGCTATGGTACTTAATGTACGACATTTTTGTGATTTTTGGAGAAATTTCAGTTTGTTACCACGATACAGCCTCTAGCTTGTATACAAATGATCCATTTTATGATTGCATATTATTCAGGGCGTCTTATAGATGAACGTTATTGATTTTTAGCTTACCAGAGCTTGTACAACGGGTGTTATGGTACCAGAAGTGCCACATTTTTGTCCTTTTTGAAGAAATTTCGAGTTTAGTACGATACAGTCTCCGGAGTGTATACAAGTGGCCAATTTTATAATTGGATATTTTTGAAGGTGTCTTATTCAAGGTGGCTCACAGATGTACCCTAGTGATTTTCAGCTGACTATAGCGAGTACAATGAGTCCTATAAATCCAGATATATTTCATTTTTGGTTACTTTTGGAGAAATTTCGGTTTGCTAGCATGATACATCCCCCGAAGTGTATACAAGTGACAATATTATGATATAATATTAATCAGGGCATCTCACAGATGCGGAAAAGTTAGTTTTAATCTCTAAAACCGTTTGTTTTTGGTTTATATACACATAGATTCAAAAGTTTTGCATCACCCAATATCTCATAATAGTATATTACGTAACGAGTGTTGTAAGAAGCATTTTACGCACGAACGGAAAAGTTAGTCCGTAATTCCGTGAGTGCGTAAAATGCGTTACAACACGTGTTACGTACTATACTTTATTTACGACCTACTTGTATTGATAATCTTATTAGGGGATTTAAAGTAAAAGTACATCCTCGATGCCCAGCCAAGTTTCGTAAAAGTACATTCTAAGTAGTATTTATTTTTATCGAAAATGTATGTAGAATTACCGGAATTGCAAAAAATAGCGTATACACATCTCAACTATAGTGACATTAATCCCTTAGGTGGACTACTTCTCTCAGAAATCAAACACCGCCCGCGGCATTAAATGGATCACTTTATTCGCTTGGTGTATAATATACTATTGTTTACTTATATGATACATTCAGACAGCTAAAAGATGCGGATTGAGTGAAACGGAACCAATTACCATATAATTCCAAATAACTCTTAGTATGCAATGCAATCTCATAACTAATACCATTTATCTACCATTTACATATAGAATAAAAATCAACGTCTAATATCGAAATAATGATTTTTTAATAAAATGGCTACGTCTATTGACAGTTGCTAAGTGGTTGCTAGGGAAGCCGCGCGATTTACTTTCCAGCCGTGCGTTTTGTTTTACCGTGCGTAATAGACGACTTACATTGATTGCCGACTGTGTGTTTTTGACTACTTACAAGGGTGGTCGTAGGTAAAATATTTTCTTCTTTATCAAAAATGGATTGAAGAATAATTACAGCCATGATCATTAGTTTTATGTTTAAAAAAACATCAAGGTTTTTTGTAAACATTTTATTATCCAGTAATACACATGTTTTAAATTAAATTTACAAATAATAAATTAGAATTATTTAATATTGGTTATTTCCACCTCTAGAATCTATGCAGGCTTGAAGACGCCTACCCATACTGTTAACCAGATTTCTGATATGCTTTTGCGGGATATTCCGTCATTTCTCCTGAGCGGCTCGAACAAGCTCTTGTAGACTCCTGGATGAATTTCAACGTGCTGCTACTGCCCTGGAAAGCATATCCCAAGCAGGTTCAATTGGATTTATATCTGGCGATAAGGCGGGCCATTCCAAACGATTGATGCCTTCGGTGTCTAGATATTCATTTACAGCTCTGGTGCGATGAGGACGGTCGATATCGTCCATAAACACGAAAACGTTGCCAACAGCTGCTCACCATAGCCTGAAGTGAGGATGTAGAATCTCCCTGAGGTATCTATAACCAATCATTGTATCCTGAACATGGAATAATTCTGTGCGGCCGTTGGACATAATCCCAGCCCAAAATATTGCACTTCCTCCTCTAAAAGGCAGCACATGGCGGGCATGGGCGAGCTGGGCTGCTCTCGTTGGCTCTCTCCACACACGTATTCGATGGCTATCATGCATCAAACAAATTCTTGTCTCATCAGAAAAAAGCACAAAATTCCAAAATTCCTCGGGCAAGGCTGCGTGCTCTTGGGCCCATTGCAAACGGCGGAGTCTGTACGCAGGTAGCAGTCGGGATACTCTCATTGGTCGACGTCACCTCATTCCTATCGAAAGTATCCGTCTCCGTAATATAGAGACCGATACTGGAATTCCCAAGGCATGTCTCATATCTCTTTGGAGTGCTGGTAATGCCATGGTCGGGTTTCTCCAGATCGACAAACGGATATAGCGGTTTTGCCGTTCATTGGTAACATGCCTTCTATCGCTCCTATGTCTGTAACGAAAAGAATTGGTCTGCAGATAGCGGTTTCATGTACGAGATACATCACTTTGCGATCTACCAACTCTATTAGCCACGAACCTTTGAGAATGATCTTCTTCAATTAGACTTATTATTATGGCACGATCAATCTCACTTGACGATGCATGTTGGTAGTCCAAATCATAAAATTCAACTGCCTTTGCTAGAAAAAGTATCGTACTAAGAATGTACTCTTCAACAAAAAAATTTCAAAGTGAGTGTAGGGTGTTATGTTTACTTTCCTTTCACGAATTTTCTCCACTCTTTTCTGTTCAGTGCTAAGTCCTTGGCTTCATTCCAGTTTCTCCTTTTTATTTCCAGTAATACAGCTAATACTTTATCCCACGTTTTCCTTGGCTTGCCTCTCTTTTTATTTTTCACAATCTTTGCTTTCCACGCTCTGTTAACTGGTCTTCTTTCATCCATACGCTGTAAATGTTCCCACCATTGCAGTTGTCTTTCTTCTATAAATTCTGAAGTAGCTTGTATCTTTATGTCTTTTCTTATATCTATGTTTTTCATTCTGTCCATTTTTGTTACACCTATCACTATTCTTAGATATTTAATTTATGTCGTCATATTTATTTTTTTAAAAAAGCTTTCATCATAAGATATTTTGAGATATCTACGTTATGATTAATGTATAAAGTAGTGCGCAGCATGGAGTATAGAGACCACAGTATATTTGGTTGTACTTTCTTAGGTAATTCATCTATTTATGCTATGATCACATTTTCAGAGAAAGAAATACTAATCATTTACTGTTTTAAATGGAACTGTTTCTAGATAAGCCCACAATATATTGAAAAAATGTTAAAAATTCTAAGAAATTGACAATTGTTCGATAGTAAATATCATCGTCAGAATGACAGAACTTTTTCTAAAACTGCTATGAAAAGTAGCGTATTTCTCATAGCTTACTCAATTTCAAAACCATATGTTGCTCATACTGTGAGAAATTCTATTTCTCACGGTACTTTGCCCACACTACATACATTTATGTGGAGAATCCAGTAAATGATACTCGGTGCCTAGCCACTTTCGGCAGGGAATCCTCAATGCCTAGACTTTTTCTATAAAACGATTTACTTGTATTCTTTAAATTTGTGCAGTTGTAGAAAAAGTATAGTGTGCAACATGTGAGGAAAGTTGAACTTTTCCCATTTGTTACACAATATACTATTCCGCAAGCGTGGGAATGAAGGTCTCTTTCCATGGTAGTAGAGAGTGCGATTTGTGTTACTTTCCTATGTGGTCGTAGGAAAAATTATTTACATAACAATAGTTGTTTAAATAATGAAATGAGTCGATCGAAAAAATAACAATTCTTGTTAACCTGTATTTGTTTATCCTTTTTTCAATACTTCATTTATTATTTATTCAGAATAATTAGTTTTTCAGTGAAGTTTTGGCTGAACAAAAGGGAAGTTGATTACATTGGAAAATTGTTTTTATTATAACTGTTGACCGTGTAGCCTATTCATTCACTCGAATACATAATACATTTGATTTATACCAAAATATTGAATTACTTTTTATTGATAGCATCACATAAAGTAAAATTCAGAATAAATACACGATACTTGCTTTGTGTTTAATTTGTATTCAAATACTGAATAATAACGGGGTGACTAATTTTTAATAGTTCCTAAAGTTTATCAGTTTCTGGAGTTTAAGTTTAAACTAACTTTATGACTCACTCCGACCTTTTAACAAGCACCTTATTACTTATTCATAACATATGCAATGTTTATAGAACTGACGTGACCAGAATAAATACCTGTTATTACTAAGTATATGAATTCTATGACTAAAACAATATTTGATTGATACTTCACAGTATCATAGTAATGAGACTCCCTCACGATTGCTGTGTCAATACACTAATTCTTCATAAGTAAGTAGTGACACCAAATATGAATCACATTCATTTGAAGTGAATTGTGCTATTGACAACTTAATAGGGTTAAATTGACGATGGAATTATCGGTTGACGGAAGATATGTTACTGATTACTATTTTTTTGGATATATGGAGCTGAAGTATTTAATGATAACAATTGGCGTTAAAAATAAGCAACATTCCTACTGAACAATTTCTTTATAGTTATTGTTATTACTTGAAATAATTTAACGGCATAACGCAAGCATAATTTGAATTGATTGTTTTATGAAGAAAAGTATGGATTAGATACAATAAACCTGCTGTTTTTATTTGAGTATCATTTTAAGGAATCTTCCCACTAAAAAAGAAACATAACAAGTCTTTTTTGCGATGTTCTTTTTAGAGACTTTTCGTGATGTTCATTTAAAGCGTTAATAAGATATCTCCTAGATGTCTTAATTTTATTACCAACTCTATTAACATCCATGTCATGTAAATAAAACATATTTTTGATGTACACAGTAATACTTGAATTCGTAGTTACATACACATCCTATGAACTTCTTTTTAGCAACTTCCTATAGGAAACATTCATACGATGTTAATTTGTATACTTCTCACTAATGTCACATACAAAACGTTACTGTAATATTACAAATTAACATGTTTCTAAGATGATCACATGTTGCAGTAAGTAAACAATAGAATTTTCTTTAATCAGGTTGGATTTCTGTTGATGTAACGTAATGTTTCATCAAATCTTTATGGTGTAAAATTTTTATTAGTTTTAATATAATTAAAAAAATTTTATAATGAATTTTCTGTAAACTAGCTGTAATGTATGTGTATCCGTTAAACTTTATTAATTCAGTTTCAAAGTATGTTACGTTATGGTAACTACGGATTAATATACCCTTTTTTATTTCTTGCTTTTACTGAATGTGTTCAATAGTTTCCACTTTCCAGACTTGTCATGTAATATGCTTACACAATTTTTTTTAGGTTGGAATGCTGGACAAGATATTTTTTTTTCTAATTTTGTACCTGTTTTTTTCAAATTTACTGTACTGTTCATTAATAGTGAATAAACGTTTTAAATCCTTTATTATTTTTTTGCTATTTTATTTTAAATGTACAGGATGAACAACTAAGAACGACTGTAGGCCACATCTCAGAAAAGAATCATGGTATAACTTTCAAAAAAATTACCTTTAGGTAAGAGATCCTGAAAAATTGCTGGAAAATATTTTGCAGTCTCTAAAATATCCGCTAGGGGTGGAATGACCACTCGAAGACATAATACTCCAAAAAAACATACTAAAGGTGTCCTAAAAATACAATTTTGGAAATCTTGATGAGTTTATAAATAAATTTAATTAAGGAGATTTTTTGCCATTATTCTTCAAATAATGGGTGGGAAAGGTTCAAACTTATGAACAAATGTATAACTGTTTCGTTTTTTAACCGATATTAATGATTTTAGCTGCATTTAAAAGTTTTTCTGTTTAATAAGATTGATAACAAAATTAGATAATTTTGTATCCACTCGGAAATTTCAAATGTAAATTGAAGCATTTTTTTATATTTGATATTGTAAATCTTATAACTTGGAATAGATTCCTATTTTTAACTCTTTTTCATCAGAATTTAAAAAATGCCCCATTACATTCGAAATTTCCGAGAAAAATGGAAAAATTGTGGACTTTTTCACAAAGCGTTGACAAAATTGTTCAATTTTGTTATTTTTGTTAAGCATTTCTCATTAAAAAGGAAAAACTCTTTCAAATGGAGCCAAAAACATGGATGCTCGTTAAAAAAAAGTGTTACATTTGTTGTTTGGGTTGAACCTTTCTCCACCCCTTACTTGAAGAATACAGACAAAAAGTCCCTAACTACATTTTTTCATAATCTCAACAATATATCAAACATTGTATTTCTAGGATACGTTTAGTATGTCTTTTTTGGAGATAATCACAGTATTATGTTTTTAAGTGTTCATTCCACCCCATAGGAGATATTTTAAGAACTCAAAAATATTTTTCAGCGATTTTTTAGGGTCATTCTCATGAAGGTATTTTTTTAAAGTTGTACTATGACTATTTTTTGAAATATGGCCGACAGCCGGTGTTCTTAGTTGTTCACCCTGTATTTGCTGATTAGGCACAGAAACATCTATACGATGTCATCCAGAATGTTTGAGATATGTTCATTTAGAGGTTTAAGTAATGTCCATATAACATTTAAGAGAAAACACTGTATTGTTTTTGAAATGTTGTATTTAGAACATTGGTAAGATGTTATTTTTTAGACATTGCATTAACATCGACAAGATGTTAAAAGGCATTTCAGAATGTAACAGAAATGTTGTTTTTAGTTCGTTATAAAGACTTTCTTTCGAGGAAGTTCTAGTAACATCACAGTAATGTAAAAAGGCAGTGCTTTAACATCGCTGAGAAGTTAAGTTGAAACATCACAAATGTTAACAGCCACAAGCTGGGCATGAGCGGTTATATAGATGTGAATGTGATGAAAACAAGAGGAGAAAAAGGAAGAACATTATCACAATGTGATGTTGAATTAACATAACTGTTATAATTATTTGCATAGTGGGTTAAGTGTATTAATCAATAAATTCTCTTGCTTCCACTGCCGAATCATCTTTAGGTGAGGATCATTCTTCTGATCTTGTTGGGTGACCGTTCTTCGATAACTACTGTAGGACTTGAAACTGCAGCTTCCTAGATTCCGTTTAGTTACAGTGGAAAGAGTCTGCTGGGTACGGCCGTCTTGCCAGGGTGTCGGAATTTCGGTGACTCACACCAGCTCGATGTTCGATGTTGAAATCGTACTATTAAAGTCGTTCAATTCATCTAGCGATCTGGCCCTCGAGATTCTTGAACTTCCTCAACAACTTGAGTGCTGTGTAATTAGTCCGGATTAAGAACTTCCTTCCGTAGAGATACTGGTAAAAGTGTTCCACGGCCTTCACCACCGCCAAAAGTTCTCTTCTATTGAGGCAGTAGTATCGTTCTGGATTGGAGAGGACTTTACTGAAATATCCCAGCACTTTTTCTTTCCCTCCTTGGATCTGTGAGAGCACTCCTCCAATTCCTACATTGTAAGTACTGTGGACTTTTTTTAACAAACCAAGGTCATTGCGGCTGTGAGGTCAATAACCCCCAAGGTCATTACGGCTGTGAAGTTATTAACCTCTCTGTTGATACGAGCATGTCATTGGACTGAGACACGTTCGATCAATGTACAGGATGTAGTCATAAAAATGTCATAAGGGCACTAGCATATATCTCTGTTATTATTAATCAGATTCTCATCGAACACACGGCATTGTGATAGGTAATATTAGATCATTTTTTATATACCGAATATAGTAATAAAGATGACATAAGGGCACAACCTGCGTCACAGATCATCTCAAAGCGTCACACTTCGTTGTTATATACCATCTCAGATCGCGTCAGAGTGTTTCAATTCGTTACCATAGAGAATCACAGATCCTCAGAGCGTCTCAGATTGCCTCAGATTGCCTCAAGTTACTTGAGATTATAAAGAAGAGTACGCAATCAGAGGCGATCTGCCGCAATCTGCAGTGAATTGTAACGCTCTGACGCGATCTAAGATTGTATATAATAACGAATTGTGACGCTCTGAGACGATATGTGAAGCTCTGAGGGAACTGAGATGATCTAAAATGGCGATCTTGTGCCCTTATGGAATCTTCATGACTACAACCTGTATATAAAAAATTATTTAATATTACGTATCACAATGCCGTTTGTTCGATAAAAATCTGATTAATAATAACAGATTTATATGCTAGTGCCTTTATGACATATTTATGACTACATCCTGTATAATGATCGAATGTGTCTCAGTCCAATGACATGCGCATAGCGAAAGAGAGGGTTAATGACCCCACAGTCGTAATGACCTTGAGGGTTGTTGACCTCACAGCCGTAATGACCTTGGTTTGGTAAAAAAAAGACCAGAATCAATCTTAGGGATTTCCCATGTTATTTTATTTAAGGAATGGTCCCGAACCGACTTAGCCTATCTACAGAGTAGGCATTTCGGTGACTTACACCAGTCGATGTTCGATTTTGAAATCGTACTATTGAAGTCGTTCAATCCATTTAGCGATCTGGCCCTCGGGATTCTTGAACTGCATTAACTACTTGAGTGCTGTATAATCAGTCCAGATTTAGAACTTTCTTCTATAAAGACACTGGTTAGGTGTTCCACAGACTTCACGACCGTCAAAAGTTCTTTTCTCTTGTCGCTGTAGTTTCGTTCTGGTTTGGAGAGGTCTTTACTGAAATATATCAGGACTCTTTCCTGTCCTCCTTGGATCTGCGATAGCACTCCTTCAATTCCTACGCTGTTTGCATCAGTGTCCATAATTAAGTCTTTCTCTGGTAATGGTTGTCCTAGTATCGGCGACGTAGTTGAAGTCTCTTCAGGATTTCAAAAGCCATTTGACAGTCTTCATCCCAATGGAAAAAGCCTTGTTACTTATGTGAGTCGAGTTAGTCGTTTGGAAATATTTCCAACCTTCCTTATACATCTACGATGGTATGTCACAATTCCAAGGAAACTCCTAACTTTATGTTTTTCGGGTCGATGCGGCTATTGTTGAATGGATCCACCACCACTTCTTCATTGCTCACTATATGGCGCAAATAGTTGAGTACGCTCTGGAATAGCTGAAATTTTTTTCGGATTTAACATAAGCTGGGCAGTTTGAAGTTTTCTGAATACATCTTCAAAATTCTTCAGGTGATCCTCAAATGTCTTCCTCAGTACTACGATGCCGTCCAAATAGACAAGACATATCTTCCAAGATAACCCTCTCAAGACGTTTTCCAATAGTTTTTGAGCCGGAATAGCATAACGTTGAATTGTCATAATCCATATTCAGTGGTAAAAGCAGTTTTCTCAATGTCTTTCTTCTACTTGCCAATAAATAACCAGACTTCAGGTCCAAGTTGGAGAGCAGTTGGCTGCCGGCCAAAGTATCAAGCATATAGTAGATTCGAGACGGATGGTAGCTGTCTTTCTCCATCACGTTGCTAGGCTGGCGATAATTCACGCAGAATCTCATAGTTCCATCCTTTTTCTCGACGAGCACTACTGGAGACACTCATGTGATAGTAGATGGTTCTGTTACTTTCTCTTCATCCATCTCTCGAATTATTCTTTCAGCTGCCTCTCTCTTCGCGCGTGGTAGTCTTCAAGCTGATTGTGTAACTGGCTTGGCATCACCGGTATATATTTTGTGTTTGACGTGTGTTCTTCCAGCTTCCTTTTCCTTTCCCTTTTCCTTTTCGGAATCAACTTCAATGGCTCTGCTTCTAAAGTCCAAATGGAAACCATGTAAATTCATCACGTTCCTTCCCAGAATCACATCTTCTTCGACGTCAGCTACAATTATAGTATGTTCTGAAATTCGCAATTGGATTTGTGTCTGCCCGTGGATGTTGGTACTCTCATCTGTGGCAATCCGCAATCGCAGTCTTGTTAGCAGTCTCGTTGGTTGAAGCTTCTCCTTGGTGTTATTATCCCCGGCCGTATAATGGTTCTAATTGCTGCAGTGTCTAGAAACAGTATATTTCTCACAATCTACTTCGCTGTCTACGTATACGCCATAGTTACGGCATCTGAGAGAGGCTATCAGTATAAGAGTGTCATTGAAACGATCCAGGTTTGGCACTGCTCCTTCGTAGCCGACCACTTCTAGATTCCCTGTGACTGGAGTTATTGGTTTACAGGAGTTCTGGGGCGATTACACGAACTGCATACAGGCTTTAGCTCGCCAGAATTCCAACATCTAATCTTTCGGGGCTTCTTGTCTACCATAGTTTTTATCAAGTTGACGATCTGGTCACCTAACCTAACCTAACTGAGTTATATCCCGAAGCCTTCGTCGCTGCTTCATATTAAAAAGCAACAGTCAATGTATTCAACGAAGCATTCTCTGCATCGTGGTGACGTAATCCCTCAATAAAGACCTGGATGTCCAAATATTTCAACATGTTCTCTGGTGCTGATGGATAAGGAACTAGTCGGGACATATCCACTTCATACTCTTGAAGGGTTTCTCCAAGGAGGAGCGTATGTTTCTGGCTTGCAGGGTATGTTCTTAAATCTCCCAAATTTCATTCTAACTCCTTGATTTTTTCATCCATCGTTGTCTTATTATTCTCACTATCAGATTTTCTATAGTTTTGTTTACAAATTTCTATTCATTAATTATATTTCACAAATGATTTGAAGCTAAATACAATATGTTGACAGGCTTTGCATGTATCCAAGTTAAATTTTGTTCAAAAATCTGTATTAATTTGGCATAATGAAGAAAGACACAAAAATATAATTTAGGTTTCGTCCAATAAAAGAGGGCGTTACTTCAATATATTGTTTCAGGAAGACAATGATGATTATTAGGGGTTCACATGAATTTATTTGTAAAATGAAAGAGTTCAAGGAAAATACAAGAATACATTTCTAATACACGGATTGATATTCTCAACACAGTTATTGCATCTCTATTATATATTTGGCTTAACCTGGAATAAGTGGTTACTGTCGTAATGAAGGTAGCGATTTGTATTAGGTATAGTTGAGTCTAAATACGGTGGTAAAGTCTGTTATAAATCATGATTTGAGACAGGTTCACGTTGATCCCTCAACAAATGAAATGCATTCTTCCGCAGCCGACATAAAAGTTGAAATACAGTACGGCCTTTTGTAGAAGCAAGACAGGGTCGTACTACGAATATGCTTATATTCGTAACGTTCTCCTAGGTGCCATGTAAACTATTTTCAAGTTTGGCTATTAGAATTTTTGTAACTAGTAGTGATATTATGTTTAGTATACTTCTTAAGGGCACGCATTTGTACCGGGTGGCAAAATATAAATGCAAAGTGCTGAATCTCGGAATCTCAGATTTGCGGTGGAAAATTTTGTCATTAAAGTGGCAAAATAGACACTGTAGAGAATATTTTCAGATTACCAAGTTGGTCGCCAAGGGGCGTAACCCCCATCTTAAACTTTTAACCTTCATGGGACGGACCTCAAAATTTCACGAAATGGACTAACTGGGGTCCGAGAAGACCCCATGCGTAAAATTGCAGAATTGCTGTATTTTGCTTCAAATTAAATATATAGAAAAGAAGTTTTATTAAAGTTTTACTATTAACCATTTATTAGTCAAAAATTATCACGAAAAAATACGAAAACCCTAATCACTAATACTACTAGCTACATATCATTTTAACATTTTTTACAAACTATCTCCGATTTTGAATGTTCTAGGCACACAAAGTTATTACACATAATACATATTCTTCTGGATTTTCTGTCTTTTCCTCGTTGACACATATTGCAGCGCCCCCTGGTAATGTTTTGTTGTTCAACTCTATGTTCTGTTGCATCCAGTAGTTCGGGAAAAACGTCTGTCATATGCCGTTTTCTATTCGTCTGAATGTATTTATTATTATATCGCCGGAAAACGTTTTTCTTTATGAGTTCTTTTCCTAGTCCCAAAATATACATTCTACGTTTATTCAAACTGTTTTTTCGCAAATCCGGGTTTTGCAGTAACCACAATCTATAAGCATTTATTCCTGCGATATCTATAAGATGCGAAAATATTGCCATTGGCCAGCGGTTTGACTTTTTCTGCACTGTATATTCTTTGGCCAACTTATCTGAAGTGTCGACAGCACCTTTTGTTTTGTTGTAATGAAGAATAATTTCTGGTTCATAGTGCTGTTCTTTTCCAGCTACTTTACTATCAGTATGCTCACTTGAAAGTAAGATGACAGCATGTTTTGGTTTTGGAACATAGGATACTAGCGTTCTTTGATTTATAAAAGCAAACATACTTGGAAACTCTTTTTTGTACGATGCCGGTAGAAGTTCCCTGGGAATAAATGTTGTATTTTTCCGGAGGGTTCCACATAGAGTAATATTTTTTTCCCACAGTTTGTCAGCAAGTTCTAAACTTGTAAAAAAGTTATCGGTCGTTATTCCGAATCCGCCTTCCAAATGACAGACAAATCTAGGACAACCCTTTGACCTTGACCCTTTTCCGCTTTGTTACCTTGTTTTTCTAAAAATTAATAGATACATAGGAATATAAAGTTTGCCTATATTGCTTTTCAAATAACTTACCGAAATAAACTTGCATGTTTGCAATATAAGAAGTGGAGCAGTCCACAAGAGCCCATATTTTGATTCCATACTTATCAGTTTTACTCTTCATATAGACTCGGAATGGTGCCTTACCCCTAAATGGTACAAGCTGCTCATCTACACATAGATGGTCGGGATTAAGTGATTTTTTACAATCATAAGTGAAAATATCGAATATATATCTTATCGGAGCCAGCTTATCTACTAATTTTCGTTCTTGTCTTATTTGAAAATTATCAAAGCGTAAAAATGAAGTAATTTATTTGAATCTGTCTCTTGACATTACAGCAGGAATTATAGGACGACAGTAATAAATATCTTGACATGAGAGCATATCGATAGCCTCTTTCGATCCGTGAAGTGCGCCAAGAATAAGCAACAGTCCAATATAAGCTTCAATTTCTGTAGAATCAACAGGTATAAAAACTTTAATTTTATTCTGATTTTCTATATTCCATTTATCATAATATGTTTGTGCTTTTCTGTTTGTTTCGGTTACTATTATATTCAGAATATCCGGAGATAGGAAAAGAAGAAAAGCGTCTTTTATACTTATCAGAACTGTAATTTGTAAGGCCTAGAGCATGTCTCCGAATATTAGCTTTTGAACGTCTAACTTTTGTGTTCCCTGGAATTTTTGACCACTCAGTGCCATCTTTAGATTTATATATTGGAATGCCCTGGCTGTTACTAACTGTTGGTTCCTCTGGGTTCGTTTTCTCTATACTTTGATCAACAACTATTACATCATTTTCTTCCTCTACTTCTGTGACAATGTCTTAATCTTCTAAGTCACTCGATGTTTCCTCATTGATAACACTATCAAACTCTGGATCATCACTTTCAAGTATAGGTAACATCTCATCGTCAGTAAGCCCCTTGCGATTGTTTGTAAATAAAAACTGACTCATTTTCAAAACGATGTACCTAAGTCTAAAAATTATATCGCAGTGCGGGGAATCCCCCATTTGAACTGGTAATTTACATTTTACAATTATATGGTTAAATTCCCTGTGAGTAAACAAACGTTAAATGTATGGGATTCCCCGATTTTACTAACAGTTACCGGGATTATTTTATCGGACGTAAAAGGCTGACCGGGGTCTGAAGATATCCCTGGAATATAAAACTATTTTTTGTTCATACCAGCCGATAAAAACTACTAAATACATCATATTTTATCAAAATAATTCATAAACTGCAGCTAGATGAAAGATCAATGTTTAAAAATTTGCGTTTGCAAAGATACAGCAGAAACATACGTCATGGGGTCAAAACGGACCCCGGCCAGTCCTATGAAGGTTAAATCTATCCAATTTATGTACCAAAAATATACGTTTCTCTAAGCTTAGCTTTATAAAAGTAATTTCCGAACAACACTTTTTGATGTATCTATTGTAATAAAGCGGTGGGGGGCGATTCAATGTTTTTAATAAACAGTTATAACTCTTTAACTACTGAACAGAAATTTAGTTTTTTTTTATTTCAATTAACGTGCACGGCTTCTAAGGCTACTCGTTTAGGTACAATCAAATAAACAAGTAAATTAACTAGTTGATTAGGAGTTAAATTTTGTGGTACAGCTAGACATCTTTTAGAAATTGGAGGTAGGTGATGGCATTATTTGGATTTCCTAGTATCTCTTGAAGATTTCCTTTGAGCTTGAGCTGCTCTCTTCTAGCTCAGTACTATCGACATTCTATAATAATGTGTTCAATAGCAAGGTTACAGTTACATGTTGAACAGTACGGTCGGTTGTTTGATGACATCAGGTAGCTATGCGTAAATTTAGTGTGACCAATTCTTTATAGTCTCCTCATCTCTGCTAGGTTTTGTCTTGAGAGACTTGAGGCTTCAAGAGATCAAGGGCGGCTTGATAAAAGTTGCATTTGGTGTAATTTTGGCGGAATGGAGTCCCAATGTTGTTGCCATGAAGCTCTGAGCTTATGCTTCATGACTTGCTTGAGACTGGATGCAATTTGGATATTATCTGCATAACTGTTCAAAGTTGTCGCATTCTGCAATTTCATTTCCCATTATACCAATACGAGATGGTATCCATAGAATGGTAACTGTTATATTTTGGGAAGTGGAGAGTCTTTACATATACAGACATTTTTATTAGAAGCGGAAATGTGTTTGAAAGCTTGTAGCAGTCTCTAGAGTTCACCGGTTTGTACACTGCAAGTTGATGATATTGGGGAAAAGAAAATTAGATATTCTAACGTCGTTACGGCGCAGTCGACTCCTGTCTCATTTTTTAAGCCATCGGTAAACAGTATTCCTTTCTGTGATTTATATCCAGAAAAGTTTTTCTAATTAGATCGTTTGATGATTCATTTTTATTCAGAATTGTGAGAGATGTGTTGATATGAGGAATGTTTTTAGTCCAGGGGGGCATTAAGAGAAGAGGTAGTGGAAATGTATCAGAAATATCAATTTTGATTGGCAATGTCTTTAGGCTTATAGGTAAAGGTTTCATTGTTAAGAATGTTGAGGTATTGTGTAAGTTATTATTGGCCGTCGAAAACAAGCTATATACAGGATTGAGATGAAGCCGGGACAGCACAATTAAGTAATAATTGTTGACATCTTATCCACAAAGGAGGCTCATTTGCTTCGCAGTAAAGACTTTTTACCGGAATAGACCTAAATGTTCCTAGGAATAGGCGAGTTCCGAGTTCTGGACATTAATAAGTAATTTAGAGACAAATATAAACAAAGCATCCATAATCTAATATAAATCGAATAACAGATCTGTGTATTTTTTGTAGAGAATTTTCATGAGCGCCCAATGAAAGTAAGAAAAGGGTTTTATGATACTTAGACATCTGTATCCTTCACTCTTTTTATTTGAAATATGTTGTTTCCAGGTGAGGCGATAGTCAAATACCATACCCTATATTTTGAGGTGCTTAACAACCTTAAAAGGTATGTTGCTGATTATAATATAAGGGGTAGCGTTTAGTGAAGATTTACTAAAATTGATGACTTTGGAATTTTGTTCGCGATAGAGTATGCACTAATAATTTTGTCTTATTTAACAGGGTATTAACAGCAGATTGAATCAGAAAGGAGGAAGTAGACATTGATTGTTCATGGCAATATAATACTAACCATCGGCGTTTATAGTACATCTAATAGGTGCATTGACATTAGAACATAGATCATCTGTTACAATGTTGAAAAGGGTGGGGCTGAGAATAGAGCCTTGAGGTATTTCGTCGATTTGATTGAATATAGGGAAAAAAATACCATTAACCGATACTTTTTCTAAAAATGTTCCACTTCTTCAGCAGAAATTGAGTTTCCTACTTTAACTTCCAGCTGGAATTTCTTGGTTGTTTTTATATTTAAGTCTGACGCTCTTATTTCTTGTATCCCTTAAATGCTTCCCCAACAGTGGCTTGGATGTGACCAGTTGAGTATGAGGGTTAAACTTGTAGGACTTCAATACGTGAGCATGGAAAAATACGACATTTTCTGAATCTTGCTATCATATTAATCCCTGATGTGGATTCATTCAGTTGAAGCGCTGAACTTACAAGCTGCAAGAACACGTTTTTAGAAAGTGGTACAGCTTTCCTTCCTCGTTCTGTTTGACGCCATTTGTTGAGCACTGTTAGCCAAGCTGACTTTAGAGATGACAAATATCCTAAATCCAGGGGTTGTAGGATATTGATCGAGTTTGATATGAGGCATATGAACATAACATTGTGTTAATGAAATTAACTGTCTCGACCCTTACTTCGTGGAATCTACTCATATTAGTGCTTTAAATGGAACTCACGGTTTCTAGTTAGTACCACAATATAATAAAAAATGTTGAAAATTCTAAAAAATTTACAATTGTTTCGATAAATCAATATCATCGACGATGATATTGATGATATAATAAAAAATGTTGAAAATTCTAAAAAATTGACAATTGTTTCGATAAATCAATATCATCGACGATGATATTGATGATATAGATTTATCGAAACAATAGTCAATTTTTTAGAATTTTCAACAATTTTTATTATATTGTGGTATTAACTAGAAACCGCGAGTTTCATTTAAAACACTGATATTGTGTTCTCTACAGATCTTTAGAGCTTTCACACTTATATTTAAACTTAAATCGTCTCATATAAGAATTTTCTTTCCTCACTTTTGGTCGACAATTGGCCCAACATGTTTTTCAAGCCATTTTTAAAAAATATCAGCATTTATCCAGCCTGACTTTGAAACAGCCATTTTTGAAGACTTTGGGGCAATAATAAGCCAGTCGAACCAACAATGTTTACCTTCAAATATGAAGAATGGAGAGAAGATGACTCCCATAGTTGTCCCAGCAAATACTATGGTAAAACAAGACTTACTGGAATTTTTTACCTGTTCTCGGTGGCGAGTGAAAGGTCTGAATGAAAGTTTTTTTCCATGGTCATCATGGAATCCGCTTTTGTCGATATTATATGTATTGTCGGGGCTCACGTCTTGCATTTCTTTTTCAAGCCTGTGGAAGAATTAGTTGATCATGTCTTCATTTACTTGGGCGCGTTTCCTGTGGATCTTATGAGCATTTTTTTCTTTTATAGCTGGATGCCCTTCCATGTAAAGTTTTGTCCAATCATATCCAGGTTGTCTCTGAACACAGAAACTGTTTTGCCGATATTATCAAAGTTCCTTCCAACTACATCTCTAAAATCTTGTAAGCCGATTGGAATACTCATGTCACGTAGCGAAAGTAAGTGGTCTCTGAAAATCATCTCTTGGTGCATCGTTAAACATGTAGAGCGTCCCACAGGTTTATTGTGTTTATTTTTATTTGTGCTTTTAGGTATTTAATACATTTTGCAAGCTTTTCTTTGACATAATGCACCAGATCTTATTTTATTTATGGCTCCTTCCAACATCTTCTGCGTTTAATTTGATATGGTGCCATATTTTCGCACATCTGGCTCTATTTATATTTTTTTTTCGAGGCATAATATTGCGTCTGAGAAAAATATAATAAATGTAAGTCGTTGTCCAAAGTTACCCCGAAGTTATTTATGCTTTTATAAACTAAGTGTCAGTAACATTGGACCGGTCCAACGTTGCTTCAAATTCCTTGATATTTTAAATTCAACATTGATTTTAACAATTATTGCATTTATAATCGCGAAGCAGTTAAAAACAAACATTCAAATGAAAAAATAATTATTATAAGGCATAAAAAGAACTCAAGAACTCAAATTAATGATAATTGAACAAAGCGAATCTACTGCAAGGCGAGAAAAGATCAGCTGGTTATGTCAAAACATGACTTTGTTTGCCTGTCAAATTCCGTTATTTATTGTCTATGGATTCTATACTACTTTTCCGCCGAACCTATCTATATGCGGGAAAAGTATTGGTTTACCCCAAAAAAATGGCAAACAAATTTTGAGTTATTTTTACGATTTCCATCAACCACATTACAAAAAATGGTTTTTAGAAAAAAAATCCTGTGTGTATGTCGTCGTCGTTGTCGTACGCCACTTTCGTTACATGTTTTGTTAGCACGATACAGCCTCCGCAGTGCAACAAGTCACCAATTTTATGATTGAATATCCTGAAGGACATGTCACAGATGAACCCTATTGATTTTCAGCTTACCAGAGCCAGTACAGCGGGTGCTATGGTACTTGAAGTACGAAATATTTGTCATTTTTTGAGAAATTTCAGTTTGTTAGTACGATACAGCCTCCGGAGTACAACAAATCACCAATTTTATAATTGAATATTATTCAAAACATCTCACAGATGAACCCTATTGATTTTCAGCTCCCCACAGCTCGTACAACAGGTGATACAGTACTTTATGTACGACATTTTAGTCATTTTTGGAGAAATTTCAGTCTGTTAATACGTTACAGCCTCCGAAATATATACAACTGATCAATTTTATGATTGGATATTATTCAAAAGGTCTCAAAGATGAACCCTATCCGTGTTAATGTTACTAAAGCCAGTACAACGGGTGCTATGGTACTTGGAGTACCAAATTTTTGTAATTTCTGGAGAATTTTTAGTTTGTTAGCACGATACAGCCTCCATGGTGTATACAAGTGACCAGTTTTATGATCGAATGTTGCTCAAGGTGTCTCACAGATGTACCCTATTGATTTTCAGCTGACGAGAGCGAGTACAGCGGGTCCTATAAATCCAGTTATACTAAATTTTTGGTTATTTTTGGAGAAATTTCGGTTTGTTAGCACGATACATCCCCCGAAGTGTATACAAGTGGAAATTTTATGATAGAATATTGTTCAGAGCCACAGATGCGGAAAAGTTAGTTTTAACCTTCAAAACCGTTTATTTTATATTCGGATACATGTATTTTAGTAAAGCAATTTTGGAAACAGATAAGTATTATGAAGAGTGTTTGTTTAGGGTGTGGTCCAATGTTGTACCGCTGGTCCAATTTTACCCAGAATGACTGTATGGAAAGTTGAATCGAATAAGTAGTACAATAGATCTACTTTTTTGTAACACTCGTATTGTAATCAACATGATAATGTTATTGATATTCCCAATGAACTTAAAAATAAACCAAAAAATACAATCTTCTCTACCACAAATGAATAAATAAAAAAAATCTTTTAATGCGTTGAGGCATCAACATTGGTTGCGTGGATCTCAATCTTTTATATGTTTTAACGGTATTCTGCTTCTCTTCTGAAATGACTTGTTAAAAAATATTGTTAAGATACTTAGTAAAAGATACGCCAAAACTTGTTTGAAAAAACAATGCAATACCAAGTGTAAATACACTAAAGAAAACGAAGTCTTTGTTCTTTGGTGTCTTATTATTATTAAGTGTATGCAGGGGCCACAATAAACTTTGATCCATGAGAAGTAATTGTTTTCTGTTCAAACGATTGAGATTTCAACAGTATAACAAATCAGTACTCATCCTTTGAATAACAAAGTAACTGATTGTCTTTGAATGAAGAATGGTGATAAATATCTTACACGTATGCCATTCGTTTTCGCTTGATTATCGTATTGAAATTTTTTTATTTATTCGAGAATTTTACAATGAATAGTCATTTACACGAGTGAAGATTTGGCAACAATATATATACATGTTTGTTTTGTGAGGTGTGAGTTTGGTAAAATTTGTCAAAAATAAGTGTATTTAAAACAAAAGCTGTGCATATGTAAGTTGAAAATCCTTCTTTGCGCAAATTATACAACTTTCAATAAAATTTCAATATTATCTACGGAATTTGACCTTGACCCAGAAGAATTATTTGATATGAAGACTGTTTTCCGGATTTTGTAGACCGCAGTTCCCAGATTTATTCAATTTACGAAGGCATATTTCAAGCCTTACTTTTATTGGGATTAAAAGTACAACTGATGGATACCATTATAGAAGATGCGTTGCAAAACATTTCAGAAACATTGTCAATACAGCTATATAATTTCTCATCCGAAATAAAGAATGAAATAAAATAATTAAAAGATTAACTAACTTTTAATGTTAACAAGCTCCGAACAGATTTTGATAAAAATTTTCTATAAATTAATAATAAATTTCAACAACTTGGAAAACAATAACAAATAGCCACAAAAGAAAACGATGCACTCAAACGGAAATAGTAGTTTGTACAACAAGTGCGCAAAGCGTTATTTTTCCCACGAGCGCAGAAGTTTGTGGTGCCACAAATCCAGCGAGTGGGAAAAGTGCTTTGCGTACGAGTTGTACACAATATTTTTCCTACAACTACGTTTATTATTTAAAGAAAAAAATTAACTTATATATGTATTTTATTTAACTTAAACAGAACGAATTTAAGAAGAGAACAAAGAATATAGAAAAATTAGTTAAAAGTTGATAGTAAAATTGAAACCATTTCGAATTGTTATTTCTTTTTGTCCCAGCTTTTTTCGTTTTTCTTTTTTAAATATGCTCGAAATTTTGTATACTTTGAAATATCTATGTTATGTTTGATACTTATGAGGCTCCTTATCATTGAATATATAGACCACAGTGTAGACCAGCCATGTCAAACATGCGGCCCACTGAGCATTTTCCTGCGGCCCCGAATCAATTTTGAAAACAGCCATGTAATGCGGCCCGCGAGCTTGTTAAAAACCGAAAATAAAGTACTGTGATGATGAACTAAGATGCGCGCTCAACCTAAAAGCCTGGCTTGTTCCGGAAAGTTCTATCGCGCGAGAACACAGATGACGCTACCTAAACATTCTGGAATGAACTGTCGAGAAATCACAATCCGTATATAAGCCAATACCGCTCGATTGAGTTCAGTTGTTCAGTCAGTTATGAGTCAGTTGCGATAGAATTGCGAGTTTAGTTGCGTACTTATTGTTACAACACGTAACAGTACTTATTGCTATTTAATTCGGATAATGTTTTTAACATGTCTGTTTCAAAACCAAGTGGAAGTAAGAGGAAACTTGGAGATGAGCATCGTATCTTTCAAGAAAAGTGGGAATTAGAGTTTTTTTGCTGTGAAATGAAAGACAAAATTATTTGCTTGATTTGTAACAGTACAGTCGGTGTCCCAAAATTATATAATATAAAACGTCACTATGATAGTCATAAAACTAAGTTTGACAAGTATACAGGCATGATTAGAAACGAAAAGTTAAAAGAGTTAAAATCACGGTTGAAAGATCAACAGCTTATGTTTACACGGCCAAAGCAAGAAAATGAATCTGCCGTTCAAGCGAGCTACGTACTGTCGGAGTTGATCGCAAAACACTCAAAACCATTTGTTGAAGGTGAATTTATAAAAGAGTGCCTTGTAAAGGCCGCGGAAATTGTAAGTCCCGGGAGCGTGAAGGCTTTTCAAAATATATCCTTGTCCCGGAATACTGTCGCTGAAAGAGTTACCGAGTTGGCTGCCAATATAAGCGAACAGATAAAAACAAAATCAGACTCTTTCATTGCATTTTCTATTGCCTGTGACGAAAGTACAGATGTGTGTGGTGTGGCGCAACTCGCTGTTTTTCTTCGTGCTGTTGATAGAGATATCAACGTTTATGAAGAATTACTGGAATTAGTACCATTGCATGATACAACAACTGGGGAGGATATTTTCAATGCTGTTTATGGACTTCTGCAAAAGTACAATTTAGATTTGTCAAAACTGTATTCCGTTGCAACAGACAGAGCTCCTTCAATGACTGGAGTAAATAATGGCTTCATTAAAATATTACAAACAAATATCAGAGAAACGGGCAGTGACAAACCAGATTTTCATCATGTTCATTGCATAATCCACCAAGAAGTTTCATGCTCAAAAGTGATCAAGTTGGAAAGCGTTTTAAAGTCAGTGAAAAAAATGATAAACTTCATAAGGTCACGTGGCTTGAATCAGCGACAGTTTTCTGCGTTTTTACGTGATTTAGAAAGGTTTACCGTATTATGCAGAAGTGCGATGGCTTTCGTGTTCTATGGTTCTCGATCGGTTTTGGAAACTCAGAGAAGAAATACGCCTTTTCATGGAAGTGAAAGAACAAGATGTCAGCTTATTTTCCGACGTACCTTTTTTACAAGATCTTTAATTTATGGTAGACATCGCAAAGCACTTGTCGGACTTAAATACGAAATTGCAAGGACCTCGTCAAGTTATTACAGATATGCATGATCATGTTAAGGCTTTCAAGTGTGAGATGATGCTGTGGAAAAACCAGTTAGCGGTGGATAATCTGTCACATTTTCCGACTTGCAAGGCGTATCAGGAGAGTACAAGTGGCCCAATATCATACAAAATGTATACAGAGAAAATGGGAAGCCTTCTGTCAGAATTTGAAAAGCGTTTTCAGGATTTTAAGTCCCAAGAAAACAATTTTTCTTTATTGATATTGACTGTCTCGACCCTTACTTCGTGGAATATGCTCATATTAGTGTTTTTAAATGAAACTCAAGGTCTCTAGTTAATTCCACAATATAATACAAGTTATTGAAAATTCTAAAAAATTGACAATTGTTTCGATAAATCAATATCATCGTCAGAATGACAGAAGTTACATTTCATTTTATGCCTACCTGATGTTTAGTAGTTAATTTTGGCTAGACCAAGAAGTAACCTAACTTGTGATTGGCTTAATATATGTTTATAGAAAAAAGAAGAAGATGTGATATTACAAATATTGAAGCTTAGATATTATTAGCCTTATGGTGATATCCTGGATATCATTTTTCCAATTAAGATCAGTATAACTGTGCAATGATATAGAAAACCAGGAAAACTATATCTGCTGATCTTTACAATTATCACTTAAGAAGACAGTTTATTAGTGGAGAATTCCCTAGATTTAACTGTTCATTGACAACTTCATATTGTGGGTTTCTTAAATGTCTTCTAATTTCCAGTTCTTCAAGGAAATCCAGTTCTTGTATCTTTTCACAAATATGCAGTACTTCTAGTTCTGTGTTAGGTGTCAATGAATGATTGGTGTCAAGTAGATGTTTTGCGTAGTGAGCACTTACGAGCATACAGATTAAAACAACCAGATAAATCCCACTACGCAAAACATCTACTTGACACCAATCATTCATTGACACTTAACACAGAACTAGAAGTACTGCATATTTGTGAAAAGAAACAAGAACTGGATTTCCTTGAAGAACTGGAAATTAGAAGACATTTAAGAAACCCACAATATGAAGTTGTCAATGAACAGTTAAATCTAGGGAATTCTCCACTAATAAACTGTCTTCTTAAGTGATAATTGTAAAGATCAGCAGATATAGTTTTCCTGGTTTTCTATATCATTGCACAGTTATACTGATCTTAATTGGAAAAATGATATCCAGGATATCACCATAGGGCTAATAATATCTAAGCTTCAATATTTGTAATATCACATCTTCTTCTTTTTTCTATAAACATATATTAAGCCAATCACAAGTTAGGTTACTTCTTGGTCTAGCCAAAATTAACTACTAAACATCAGGTAGGCATAAAATGAAATGTAACTTCTGTCATTCTGACGATGATATTGATTTATCGAAACAATTGTCAATTTTTTAGAATTTTCAATAACTTGTATTATATTGTGGAATTAACTAGAGACCTTGAGTTTCATTTAAAAACACTAATTTTTCTTTATTTACTGGTCTTTTCACTATCGATATTGATAAAGTTCCCCCTCACTTTCAGATGGAAGTGATTGAGATTCAGTGTCAAACCCATTTAAAAGAAAAATTTGATAGTGTTGGTACATTCGAATTTTAAAAGTACTTGCCTTTTCAATACCAAGAAATGAGAAAACTTACCTGTAAAATCCTGTCAATGTTTGGAAGTACCTATAAGTGTGAACAATTATTTTCTTTGATGAAAGGAAACAAATCTCCCGCAAGATCGCGATTGATGGACGCACACTTGGACGCAGTTTTAAAAGTTATTTCCGCCGATAAATTCACGCCACAAATAGACAACTTAATTAAAGACGAAAGATGTCAAATATCTGGCAAAAGAAGTTAATGTTTGTAAGTTTTTGTAATGTCCTTTTTATTCGAAATTTAATAAATATACTTCTAACATAATAGTACTTTGTTTCGTTAAGATTTTCAGTAGTTTGTCTTCTTTAAGATTAGGTTTTGCGGCCCACCTAGTCTATGTTCTTCATGCTTTTGGCCAACCAGTGACTTTGAGTTTGACATGGCTGGTGTAGACGGTTTAAAGTTTGCAGTAATTTCTTGAAAATAAGCCAACAAAACATTTTCTGAGAATGATTTAATATTGTTTATTCCCCTCCAGTTCATAAATTTGCTGTATTGTTTTTGATATTTGTTTTTTGAAACTCCAGGTAACAAATTTTCGATTGTATTTTGAGCCTTTCCGATAATATCTGGAGGAGTATTCTCAATATCGGAATTCGACAACTCGAAAGATAAATTATGATCTCGGTTGATAGTTCGTAAAATAATGGGTAATAAATGAATTTGTTTATAATCTATAATCAATAAACTGAAATACATAATCTAAAAAATAGTTTACTTACAGAATTTTTAGTTTAAATTTAAAATTTCAACACCCAGAAATCCACTAGAAAGTATTATCAAAAAAATTTGACATTGACATTTCCGTGGGCAAAGTGACATTTCCGTGCGGAAAAGTACCATAACGTGTACTTTTCCCACACTCTACATTATTACTTTTCTAACGGATATGAAACTAATTAAGAAAAGGCTTGCTTTGCGCATAAAAATTTGTGTAGAAAACCGTGTTTTGCATAGTATATAGTTGTAGAAAAAATAATTTAGTTTTCAAAGGAATACTACAAACTAAAACAGAATGGGGGGTTACTGTAGATTGTTATGGAATTCTACAGGAAGATCAAAATGAATTTGAATTGCGAGTAGTAAATTACATGCATAGAATAGGTAGATTAGAAAATGAAAATCGTGTTTTAAATGAATCTTACTGTTCCTAGTTAACTCCACAGTATATTAAAAAATGTTAAAAATTCTAAAAAATTGACAATTGTCTCGATACTACCTAAATATCATCGTCAGAAATACAGAAGTTACATTTCATTTGATGCCTACCTGATGTTTAATTGTTTTTGGCTAGTCCAAGAAGTGAACTATCTTGTGATTGACTTAATATATGTTAATAGAAAAACTACAAATACTAAAACTTAGATATTATTAGCCCTATGGGGATATTCTGGATATCATTTTTACCAATTAAGATCAGTATAACTGTGCAATGATATAGAAAATCAGGAAAACTATATCAGTTATTTTCATTGTATAAAAATTGGCCAATCTTATAAAGTTTTGTATCGCTACACAAAAAATATGAAGTTATGAGAAACTGTACTAACTTAAAAGGAGCCTCCTTTAGTGTTAATGAATATCTCCCTAAAAAGGACTATATTCAGAAGATGGAGAACAGAAAGACTGCAAAGGATCAACAAGGCAAAAGGAATGTTTTATTATTTTGATGGTTTTGTGTTTAAAAAAGAAATTATTTCATATCACCAACGATGCACACAGTAAAGATATCTCTACTATTTGAAATATAGTATGAATTAAACAATGGAAATGTGTAAACTATAAAAATTAACACAATTTTATACTGAAAATGACTCAAATGATGTTACAAAATCAATTGTCCTCGTCCTATATGTATGTTTTATTATAATTGTTTTTATAAAACCAAATTTAAAAAATTGGTGAGTTTTTCAATTTTAAATTTAATAATATAAGAAAAGAAAGGGGTATTTAACAAATGTTTGTGTAAACTCTCAAATATATATTTTCAACTTTGATTAAATAATGTCAATATAATCTTTAAATAAATATAAGAAAAGTTTTTATTGTGTAATGTATTGTTGCAGATTGTCTTATAAATTGAACTGTGTAATGGAACATCATTATGTATATTATACGAATAGCCTTGATAATGAACCTATATAAATAAAGGATTCGAAACGTCGGTAAAAAACAAAAACTTTTGAAGTTTCATTTCTTATAAGAAAAATTTGGTGAAGAACGATTAATTTCATATAAATTGAAAATTTCATACTGCCAATTAACCAATGAATATAGTAGATTTTAATGTTTTATCAATTATCACATATTGAGTGTAGATTAATGTCAGACTGTTTATTATTAACTTCAGACTTTATCGATGACGATATCGAAGCTTCAGGGCAATCAGGAACTATTGTTACATTTTTTTTTCTGAAAATAATTGAAATGCCGTTATAAAGGAAACTAACTGTTTCTAACTAATTGTACAATACAAAACTTGAATAAAATGTATATCAATCTCAAATTGTAGATTGAGCAATACCAAAGGCGACGTGATACGTAATAACTGTACCAGGAGTCATCCAAATGCTATCACCAAAATTGGAAACACAAATGCAAGTTCATTCTGTGATCCGTGCTGCTACACATCCCGTATATCAGAAACCGCAAGGTAAATCAAAATGAAATATTATATTTGTAGTACATGCGCTTTAAAGCAGTTCACGTTTTATGATCAGAATCATAAAAAGGTATATCATATTACACGTTTTATTCAATCTCATGTTCGGTACAATTATCATAACTTCTACAATCATGTAAATTAATAATATGCTGGCGAGAAAAACTAACAAAGCAAACGTGACAGAGTAATCAGGTCAAAGGCACATGTCTTGAGGTGTTTAAAAGTTAGTATATCAAACATAGAGTACAAGACCAATAAATAAAAAAATTGAGTAATGCTGGTAATGATATTTTTATAGTACGTTCGTATATTTTCTATGGATTAGAATAACATATCTGTACCTCAGAACCAGACGAACGTAAGTTCATAATTTACAATTTTCAGGTTATAATATCATTTTTCGAGATACTTTTTTTTTACCTTATTTAATCATCTATTTAAGGTGATTATTCTATTCAAAAAACTATTTTTCCGCGATTCAATGCACTTGAATCTGTATATATTTACCGCCATCTCGTGCTGCGCATGTTTCTAATCAAAACATGTTGTTACAATTACGCTTAGTAACAAGTAAGACGCCGGAAGAGGAGATATAATATATCACTGCTAAAATAATATTCTGCCTTTTTCGAAAACACGCAAAATCGCTAATAAACCTCTCAAAGGAAATACAAGGCGCAGATATTGAAGACTTTGCTGGTATTGCGTTGGGGCCAAAGATTATATTTATAACCATAAGTGCTCAAACTGAATCACCTGATGCCTCTTGTAGCCGTAACTCGGAGTGCACTCACAAAAGTAGTCACAATAATTATTCGTGTTCAGCGTAGCGGTAGTGTTCGTTTTACCTATACCGTTAGACTCGTCTAAATACTCCGTTTTGACATAGACGATATGACAGTACATTTAAAACAGTGCCGGCTTGAGCAACTTTGCATACTTTAACTAAAAGTATTGAGAAGGCCATTTTAGCCGCAACAGCTGGTATAGGAGTGGCTTCTAATCGACGAGAATGAGCCTGTTGAACAAGAACTAACCGATGAGGACATTATCAACAGTATAGTAAACCCTCAGCCTTCTCAAAATCTTGGAGAATGTGACTCAGATGCCGAAACGGAGGAAATGGAAAAAATCAGCTGGGCAGAAGCTGCAGAATCACTAAATAAGTTTATCTCTTTTGCTGAGGTTAGTAATTGCTAAAGTGCTAAACGCCAAAAGTCAAAAAATCAAAAAGACATTCGTGACTTTTTCAAATCTAATTGAATTATGTTTCACAGTTTGTGTACATACATTATATGAAATGTAAAATAAACTTTGTTGTATGTATGTGTATACTGTATTTGTATTTTAATTTTCAACCTAATTGTTCTTATAATTACGATTTATGTAAGTATGTAGCTAAAGAAACAAAGTATGTACATACATTTGTTTTACGGCAAAGCCTACACTAAAAGGAAGGGGCACCGTCCGATAGACCGGAGTTTTTGGTAGTCCGGCGCCGAGCCGGTCCGGAACGTGCCGGATTATCGGACTTCTACTGTAAATCCAAAAAAAATCAAATGCTTTAAGAACCTTATGAAATACTTTCAAAGACAATCTCGCCGCTCTAGAAAATTTGGGATTTCCGATGGCTCAATGGGTCTTTCTATTATATTTTCTTTTCACAAAACACTTTAGACTCTGAAACTATTGTTAATTTTGAAAATGAGCATTTCATTATAAAAAAGTGCTTGGCATTAAATGCTGCTGAATATACTAGTTGCAAAAACATCTCTAATCAACATAATAATATTTCTAAACTTAAATTAAATCGAAAAAATCCTCAACATAATCTTCTAAAACCGAAATTTACTTCTTTTTATTTCTCAAATAATAATAGTATATGTGGGTTTTGTGGACAAAAAAATACAATTTATAAATGTTATTTTTATTTTAATTCAAACAAAAATTCTGATACTGAGCATAATCTAAGTTTACATTGCACGTCAAATTTGGAAAATATAAATATTACGAATAAGCAAAATTTGGCAACCGCTTCTTGTATGACACCTAGCTCTAACTAAGTTATTATCAACTGCACTAGTTGACGTTCTAGATGCTTATGGTAAATTTCAGAGAGCCCGTGTTTTGTTAGATATAGGGTTGCAAATTAGTTATATTTCTCAAAAATGTTTTAATAGACTTGGTTTAAAGAAATACAATATATCACTTTCTATTCAAGGTTTGGGTTCAATGCAAGAAACGACTTTCATTATTGGAGTAACTCTATAAATTAAACCCGCAAATATTACAGATCCAATTTGAACACTCGAAGATAATATTTTGAAAACATTATGTGCTGATTTGCCAAATTCTAAAATTTGTTATGAAAACTAATCATATTTCAAATATAAAATGAGCAGATGAACATTATTTTCAAAGCCCTTCAATAGACATTTCACTCGCCGCTGATGTATTTGCACAAATTTTACTGTTTTACTGCCAGGTAAAATTGTTGGGGAATCTAACCAACCTGTAGCTATAAGTACTATAGTTGGACTTTACGTTATATTGGCTGCAATGGTCATCGGGCAAGGTATGATCTATCTCCTCGGCGTCTTTTTCTACAGTGTAGGAAAGAAGAAAGAATCTACTGTATCATAGTATTATTTACTTACTGCAACCTGTTGTTTTCATAACCTGTTGTTCTTTTGTTGTTTAAGAGTGTAGTTGACTCGGAGAAAAATTTTAAATGAGGGGAGGAAGGTTATTATTGTCTTTACTACAGATTAATAATAGCAACTCAGTTAATGATGGCGAGGAAGATCCAATTGCAAGTGTTTCAAAGGAATTGAGTCCAGCTCCATCACTTACAGAACTGAGGGCTGAGGTTGAGTATTCATTTCACGTTTCACTAGGTTGACGCAATTTATTAACTAGCCTTACTAATTAGAACTGCCGGTCACAGATTTGGTAACCTATTTTGTTATGGTTTCCGTTTCGGAAAAGGAGAAACGGTTCTCGGCTATCCATTAAGTGGTGCTTAGGAAGGGAGAAACACAACAAAATCCCAAACGATATGTAAATCATGTTCTTTTTTCTCTCTGTTCTCAGTTATGATAGTTCTTCCGCCGAAATTCCAGGACATAGATGATATTCATGTCTATTCATGTCTATTCATGTCTATCCATGTCTATTCATGTCTATCCATGTCTATTTATGTCTATTCATGTCTATTCAAGTTTATTCATGTCTATTCATGTCTTTTCATGTCTATTCATGTCCATTAATGTCTATTCATGTCTATTCTTGTCTATTCATGTCTATTCATGTCTATTCATGTCTATTCATGTCTATTCATGTCTATCCATGTCTATTCATGTTTATTTATACTGTTCTGGAGATTCTTTTAAATTATGATTTCCAAAAATGTGAAAACTTTCGTTTTTGTTTTTGACCAAATTTCATACAAACGCGTTTGCTGAGGTGTTAGATTCTAATTTAAAGTCAGTTTGTTTCCGAAAAAACATTTTCGAAAAACTATGCCATATTTTCGAATTCTGATTTTCTTCTAGCACTACTAACCACAATAGAGGTACTAACTTAATGGATGTATTTGGGTAATGAATATCATTCAAAATTGAGGTTAGGTGAAATAATTATTTCTCTATCTTCACTTAGAACTAAGTATGAATTAAACCAGATGTTTACGTAATATTTTTCGGCTCCTAAGGGGCTTACAATGGAACGAAGAGACATGTATCGCATTATTTTCTATGTAACCTCTTTCTAAGAGTGGAATAGGTTATGGAACGAGTTAATTCCATTTGACCCTACTAGAGCGGTAGGGTGACTTGGGTTATTGTGTGATTACTATAAACAAGAATTCGAATTTGGTTGTATACCTAATAATAATAATTTAATGCTTCAGAAACATGAGTTAACAGCAATGGTGTATGTGTACAAATTAAACTATACGCTATACACTAACAAACAATTTAACAATAATAATTTATAACATCAAAAGACATCTTAAAAGACAATTACTCATGGATAATAAATAATATTTCACACATATTCACACATTTGCCTGGCTTCAGCAAATAAGATATTTTGCGGAGTTTTGATTAATGCTTCCAAACTCTTCAAAAAAGAAGTATTTTGTTTCATGACTACGTAAATTGGACAATCAAAAAGAAGATGCTGCAATGTTTCCTTTTCATTCCGGTTACATGCGGAGCATTCAATACACGGAAAGAAATTTTGGATACTATTATTCCAGTAAGGTAGCATCACAATCAAATTTTTGATCAATATAGCGCCAATCCAAATTTAGACTAATATCGATAAATGATTCGATTGATTTATTTGTCAAGCTAAAATTTATCAAACCATGATAAGTAGCAGTAAACGAGTTGTATTAATTAACAACAAAAATTTGAATAATATTAACAAAAATAAAATATAATTTGCTTATAATATTCCAATATTTCTTAAATTTAGCTAAGTGTTGAATTGTATTAAGCAATTTCTAGATCAGTTTAAGTTAATTGTAGACAATATTTGCTAAATATTTGATTGGTTTTAGAGAGAGATATGACGAAAGATAGCAAATTTAAGAATAATTAGGATTAAATTTATCAAATAATTTTATTACTTCTTGCAATAATTTGATGTAATATAGCAAAAATAGAATTTAATTTGCCTATAATTTTCTTGAATATAATTCATATCTTCTTAAATCTAGCTAGGTGTTGAATTGTATTAAGCAATTTTTAGATCAGATAAGTTAATTGTAGATAATATTTGCTAAATATATGATTGATTATAGAAATAAAAGTGACGAAAGATAGTAAATTTACGAATAATTAGGATTAAATTTATCAAATAATTTTATTACTTTTTGCAATAATTGGATGTAATATGTCTAAATTTTAAGTAATAAATGAATCGGATTTATCTAAATCTCGAATGTTTTAATCTAATAATTGAGTTAAATTCTTCTTATCTTTTGATTATTTGTATTCATTATTTCATTGCTGGTTGTAAAATTGGTTTTCATTATTGATTCTCATATTTATGTGAAATAATTGTACAAATCTGAAGTAAAATGAAATGAAAACTAAATTATTATATTCTAGCTACTAGTTATAACCTAAATACCTTCTCAAAGGGCAGTATAATATACAATTTACCTGGTAGTTTGTAGATAAGGAAATGATAAGTTTTAATATGAAAGCAAATTAATCTGAAATTAAGACAGCAGATAAGAATCTAATTGAGGGTTAGATTCTTTGCATAAAAATTAAAAAAAAACTCCATGAACCCTACTGTTTTCGCAGGTTTACTTTGCATACTTTCATGCTAAAGATACCTCTCCTTCACAACTTTCCTACCATCTGCTAGGGTGTAAATTTCCTAAGTTTTGCCACCGTGTTTTTATAAACATAATATAGATTTCCACATGGCATGTTTTTCTCGTCCTTAAAGTAGTATGTGCCCTGTAAATTTTGAATGATATTTTTAAGTTATTTAAACTTTTTGAAATATTTACCTTCGATTCCAAAGGAAAAAATTTGCAAATTTTTTCGGTCAATTTATTGAAATCAACTTCGTGCATGAACAAATTTCGATTAACATAGTGACGTACTATATCTTGTATCAACGCCAGACAAAACTCCATTGTTTTCATTTGCTGATTTTTGTATCCTGGACCCATCGTTTTTTAAATATGTTTTCAAATCCCTAAATATATATTTTTTTGAGAAAAAAAATTAATTAATTCAAAAAGACTCACAAATTCCGTTGGGGAGGGTGAATCCCGTGGTAAATTTTGAATTGAATTTGAATCATGACATGAAAATCCACTTGACGATGAAGGTCGGGAATTTTCCTTAATTAAAATGTTATTAATTGATTCTTAACAGACCAATTTTCCTAATTTTCTCGAAATGTGAGTATTTAAAAAAAATCCTGCGACTCGTCAACAAATATATCGGAAGGGGCAACTTTTTATCATAAAGGCAACGCGCCCCCTTTCACCCCCCGCCAGGGGGAGTTGCCAACTTCAAAATCTTAAATGGGAAGGGGTATCGAGTTATACCTCATTTTAAAGGTCTTTTTAATCTCTACACGTCGGCTTTTGTTTTTTTTAATTGATCGATTCGTTGTCGAAATATTTAGGAAAATCTGTTTGCTGCTTCGTACCATTAAAATAAAAACTGCAATTGTTTGTTTTGTTATTCCTTTCAACTTTTTTCTATAAAAAAATGCAAAAAAATTTTTTTGATAGAGAAAATAAAAGACATGATACCTATTGAATTGTTTACCTTACTTACCAGTTGTGTGAAAACGCAATTCATTAAAAATGGTTTATACTTTAGCTGAAAAAGTTGAAATAGTGTTAATTTACGGCGCCGAAAACCAATGTGCTCGACGAACTGCTGCAATATTTAACGAAAGGCACCCAGATAAGAACACCTCTCATAGGTATGTCCTAAATGTAATCGCCAAATTTACTCAAACAGGATCTGTTGCAAATTTAAAACATGATCTGCCAAGAGTTTTGAATGAAGTCACTCAAATTGAAGTGATAGGTTATTTTGGTATGAATCCTAATACTTCGTTACGTAACATTTCTGCTGCAACTGGAATTTCCTTAGGCTCTGTCCACAAAATTATGAAAATTAATAAATTCCATCCCTATAAAATGAAAGTATGTCAAGAGTTAAGTGAAGACGATTTTGACAGAAGAATTGAGTTTTGTGAACAAATGACTACAATTATTAATAACAATAACGAATTTTTAAAAAATATCTGCTTCCCTGGTGAGTGTATTTTTTATTTAAATGGTTTTGTCAACAAACATAATTGCAGATATTGGAGCAATGAAAATGACCATGTATTTGTCGAAGGGCATACCCAGCATCCCCAAAAAAGTAATGTATGGACTGGTATACTAGGAAATCAAGTAATTGGTCTATTGTTTATAAATGGTTAGATGTACTTGAATATGCTAGAAAATACGATCAATCCGTTAATTACCGAAGCAATTGAAAATCAACTGGATAGAGATGGCAACGACTTTCTTGACGAAAATGAGTTATATTTTCAGCAAGATGGAGCTCCCCCCATTATGTGCTTCCGGTCCGTCAATGGTTTAACAATGTATTTCCCGGTAAATGGATAGGGCGAAGAGGACCTATAGAGTGGCCAGCTAGGTCCCCAGATCTAGCACCATGTGATTTTTTTCTATGGGGACATTTAAAATCAGTTGTTTACACACCCCCGCCACAAAATGTAGAAGACCTTCGACAAAGGATTACTGCAGAATGTCGAGCAATTCGAACAGAAGTGTTTGAAAATGTGCGTCACGAATTTGAACAGCGGTTATACCATTGTTTGGCCAACAATGGGCATTATTTTGAGCAATTATTAAATTGGAAATCTGTGTACAATATTGTAATTTAGTTTTGATGAAAGGAATGAGAATAAACAGTTGCAGTTTTTATTTTAATGGTACGAAGCAGCGAATAGATTTCCCTAAATATCTCGACAACGAATCGATCAATTAAAAAAAAACAAAAACCGACGTGTAGAGTTTAAAAAGACCTTTAAAATGAGGTATAACTCGATACCCCTTCCTATTTAAGATTTTGAAGTTGGCAACTCCCCTGGCAGAGGGTGAAAGGGGGCGCGTTGCCTTTATGATAAAAAGTTGTCTCCTTTGATATATTTCTTGACGTGTCCCAGGATTTTTTTTTAAATACACACATTCCGAGAAAATTAGGGTGGGAAGTACTGAAATGAACACCCTGTATAGCGACAGCTCAGAAATGGTTTCTAGAAAAAGTAATGAAATGCTTTCGGATACTTCCAGAACCGAGTAATAAACCGTCCCGTAAATTTAAAAACCCATTTTTTGATCCAGGTTTAGTTTCCGTAAATACCTATTGTATATAATCTCATAACCTGTAAGTAATTGATTCAAAAAATTAAATTAATAATTATGAATATATTCAAGTCCTTCGAAATAGTTTATAAAATTGTATCTTCGCAAATTTGTATTCTAGTGGATGGAGCATACTATAATTATCAACTATTGTGGTCATAATTATACCTACTTATAGGAACTGTTAAAACTGTGGTGGAGGTGACGGTATATAAATTTAAAATCTATAGATTGTTGTACGATGGTAAGATTTGATTAAACTGAAACTTCCAATTGAGAAAACAATAAAGGTAGTTAACATTTTTATACCTGTGTTTTTATTATGTATGTTCAAATTCTAGGTAGTTGATAAAAAATAGGAATTACAACTAGTATTTCCTAAACAAACTGGAGAAAAATTTTTAACACAATAATACAATCTTCACTGAGAATTATTCAAAAACCACCCTCTTCGGACGTTTATTTCTAAAGTGTCATCCATCCTTCAAAATCTGACAAATATTAGGCACCCGAAAAGTTTTTTTAAAGCAATCTTCCTAAATATGAATTATTGATTTTCACTGTCAAAATTCAATATGTCACAAACAATTTTGATGTACAATGTTTTCATTTGCTGATTTTTGTATCCTGGACCCATCGTTTTTTAAATATGTTTTCAAATCCCTAAATATATATTTTTTTGAGAAAAAAAATTAATTAATTCAAAAAGACTCACAAATTCCGTTGGGGAGGGTGAATCCCGTGGTAAATTTTGAATTGAATTTGAATCATGACATGAAAATCCACTTGACGATGAAGGTCGGGAATTTTCCTTAATTAAAATGTTATTAATTGATTCTTAACAGACCAATTTTCCTAATTTTCTCGAAATGTGAGTATTTAAAAAAAATCCTGCGACTCGTCAACAAATATATCGGAAGGGGCAACTTTTTATCATAAAGGCAACGCGCCCCCTTTCACCCCCCGCCAGGGGGAGTTGCCAACTTCAAAATCTTAAATGGGAAGGGGTATCGAGTTATACCTCATTTTAAAGGTCTTTTTAATCTCTACACGTCGGCTTTTGTTTTTTTTAATTGATCGATTCGTTGTCGAAATATTTAGGAAAATCTGTTTGCTGCTTCGTACCATTAAAATAAAAACTGCAATTGTTTGTTTTGTTATTCCTTTCAACTTTTTTCTATAAAAAAATGCAAAAAAATTTTTTTGATAGAGAAAATAAAAGACATGATACCTATTGAATTGTTTACCTTACTTACCAGTTGTGTGAAAACGCAATTCATTAAAAATGGTTTATACTTTAGCTGAAAAAGTTGAAATAGTGTTAATTTACGGCGCCGAAAACCAATGTGCTCGACGAACTGCTGCAATATTTAACGAAAGGCACCCAGATAAGAACACCTCTCATAGGTATGTCCTAAATGTAATCGCCAAATTTACTCAAACAGGATCTGTTGCAAATTTAAAACATGATCTGCCAAGAGTTTTGAATGAAGTCACTCAAATTGAAGTGATAGGTTATTTTGGTATGAATCCTAATACTTCGTTACGTAACATTTCTGCTGCAACTGGAATTTCCTTAGGCTCTGTCCACAAAATTATGAAAATTAATAAATTCCATCCCTATAAAATGAAAGTATGTCAAGAGTTAAGTGAAGACGATTTTGACAGAAGAATTGAGTTTTGTGAACAAATGACTACAATTATTAATAACAATAACGAATTTTTAAAAAATATCTGCTTCCCTGGTGAGTGTATTTTTTATTTAAATGGTTTTGTCAACAAACATAATTGCAGATATTGGAGCAATGAAAATGACCATGTATTTGTCGAAGGGCATACCCAGCATCCCCAAAAAAGTAATGTATGGACTGGTATACTAGGAAATCAAGTAATTGGTCTATTGTTTATAAATGGTTAGATGTACTTGAATATGCTAGAAAATACGATCAATCCGTTAATTACCGAAGCAATTGAAAATCAACTGGATAGAGATGGCAACGACTTTCTTGACGAAAATGAGTTATATTTTCAGCAAGATGGAGCTCCCCCCATTATGTGCTTCCGGTCCGTCAATGGTTTAACAATGTATTTCCCGGTAAATGGATAGGGCGAAGAGGACCTATAGAGTGGCCAGCTAGGTCCCCAGATCTAGCACCATGTGATTTTTTTCTATGGGGACATTTAAAATCAGTTGTTTACACACCCCCGCCACAAAATGTAGAAGACCTTCGACAAAGGATTACTGCAGAATGTCGAGCAATTCGAACAGAAGTGTTTGAAAATGTGCGTCACGAATTTGAACAGCGGTTATACCATTGTTTGGCCAACAATGGGCATTATTTTGAGCAATTATTAAATTGGAAATCTGTGTACAATATTGTAATTTAGTTTTGATGAAAGGAATGAGAATAAACAGTTGCAGTTTTTATTTTAATGGTACGAAGCAGCGAATAGATTTCCCTAAATATCTCGACAACGAATCGATCAATTAAAAAAAAACAAAAACCGACGTGTAGAGTTTAAAAAGACCTTTAAAATGAGGTATAACTCGATACCCCTTCCTATTTAAGATTTTGAAGTTGGCAACTCCCCTGGCAGAGGGTGAAAGGGGGCGCGTTGCCTTTATGATAAAAAGTTGTCTCCTTTGATATATTTCTTGACGTGTCCCAGGATTTTTTTTTAAATACACACATTCCGAGAAAATTAGGGTGGGAAGTACTGAAATGAACACCCTGTATAGCGACAGCTCAGAAATGGTTTCTAGAAAAAGTAATGAAATGCTTTCGGATACTTCCAGAACCGAGTAATAAACCGTCCCGTAAATTTAAAAACCCATTTTTTGATCCAGGTTTAGTTTCCGTAAATACCTATTGTATATAATCTCATAACCTGTAAGTAATTGATTCAAAAAATTAAATTAATAATTATGAATATATTCAAGTCCTTCGAAATAGTTTATAAAATTGTATCTTCGCAAATTTGTATTCTAGTGGATGGAGCATACTATAATTATCAACTATTGTGGTCATAATTATACCTACTTATAGGAACTGTTAAAACTGTGGTGGAGGTGACGGTATATAAATTTAAAATCTATAGATTGTTGTACGATGGTAAGATTTGATTAAACTGAAACTTCCAATTGAGAAAACAATAAAGGTAGTTAACATTTTTATACCTGTGTTTTTATTATGTATGTTCAAATTCTAGGTAGTTGATAAAAAATAGGAATTACAACTAGTATTTCCTAAACAAACTGGAGAAAAATTTTTAACACAATAATACAATCTTCACTGAGAATTATTCAAAAACCACCCTCTTCGGACGTTTATTTCTAAAGTGTCATCCATCCTTCAAAATCTGACAAATATTAGGCACCCGAAAAGTTTTTTTAAAGCAATCTTCCTAAATATGAATTATTGATTTTCACTGTCAAAATTCAATATGTCACAAACAATTTTGATGTACAAGGTAATTTTAGGTTAAGATTTGTTTATTTTGAACGATTTTACTGTTTCTGAAATTTTTTACACATGATTATTTCGAAAAGTTATCAGAACACGAAACAATTAACCTAAACAACTTAAAACTAAAAATAAATCCCTTCTATCTTGAATTAAGCTAAATATATAGTATCGTTCTTTGAATGCAAAATAGAAGAAACTTTCAATTACATTAAAATTTAATATAACCATGTTATCCTTTTAAAATATAAACATTCTCCCTAAAAGTAGTATAAACAATTGACAAATAAACAGGAGACAAAACTGTATGCTATAGCATATATAAATGAATTTACTTATTTCCTTCAACCTTTCAATAATATTTAGAATTTAGAATTATTTCTTCTTGGGTTCAAAGGTTGTGGTATAATATAAATATATCAATTAAAATATATTTTCGAATACAGATTCAATAAACTTGATGTTTCGCTCTTATTTCAGGAGAATATTTAAAAGAATATGTATAAATATTAAAATTGAACTACATAAAATACAGTTATTGTAAAAATGATTTTGAAAAAATCAGTAACATGTCATGAAAGAAATGTCAATAATAATAGAATACCTACCTTAGATATTCACGCAACTATATTATGTTGGAAGTGATAAAAATTAATTAACTAATCAATTTGTAATAAATTTGACTAAAGTTTTTCATGTCTTGGTTGTTATTTACTGATAATTTTATATATATCATTTCTTTAAATTTGAGTTTTTGATAATTTGTTAAAATTTTTGTGTTTTTGGATGTTCATGTTTGTGTAACGCTGTTGATGCATTTTTAGTGTATTTGTGACCATTTATTCTGCTTTCCAGATATTGTGTAGTCATTCCTACGTAATTTTTTGAACAGTTTAAGCATGGTATGGAGTATATTACATTTGATTTTTTATTATTTTTACTTTTGTTTTTTAATTTAGTAAATAGTGATGATAGTGTATTATTTGGTTTATGGCAAATTTTGATATTACGTTTAGATAATATATATTTTAGTTTTTCTGATAATTGATTTGAACAAGATAGAGCTATATATATATATATATATATATATAAACAAAGAGCAAACACCAAGTGTTATCATGGGGAAGCACGCAAAAATAAAGAGGTTACTGAAGAGGAGTGGTAACCGTAAACATGCATGTTTCTAGCTCATTAGCCTCCATCAGTACGGTATAACCAAGTATGGATGTGAAACTTGGGAGCGACGATGTTGAATGAAACATGGAAGAACACAAAGAACGGAAAATAACAGGACAACCAAACGTACATTTGTGCCATCAATTGGAAGATTCCGATTTTGGAACAACAACCAATATCAACACGGAGACGCATAAAGCCCTCCTGTCTGGAAAAAACCAACCCAAGGTAAAGAAACAAGATCAAAAATGGATCATCCGTGAATTTAACAAAAACAAAGAGCAAACACCAAGTGTTATCATGGGGAAGCACGCAAAAATAAAGAGGTTACTGAAGAGGGGTGGTAACCGTAAACATGCATGTTTCTAGCTCATTAGCCTTCATCAGTACGGTATAACCAAGTATGGATTTGAAACTTGGGAGCGACGATGTTGAATGAAACATGGAAGAACACAAAGAACGGAAAATAACAGGACAACCAAACGTACATTTGTGCCATCAATTGGAAGATTCCGATTTTGGAACAACAACCAATATCAACACGGAGACGCATAAAGCCCTCCTGTCTGGAAAAAACCAACCCAAGGTAAAGAAACAAGATCAAAAATGGATCATGCGTGAATTTAACAAAAACAAAGAGCAAACACCAAGTGTTATCATGGGGAAGCACGCAAAAATAAAGAGGTTACTGAAGAGGAGTGGTAACCGTAAACGTGCATGTTTCTAGCTCATTAGCCTTCATCAGTACGGTATAACCAAGTATGGATGTGAAACTTGGGAGCGACGATGTTGAATGAAACATGGAAAAACACAAAGAACGGAAAATAACAGGACAACCAAACGTACATTTGTGCCATCAATTGGAAGATTCCGATTTTGGAACAACAACCAATATCAACACGGAGACGCATAAAGCCCTCCTGTCTGGAAAAAACCAACCCAAGGTAAAGAAACAAGATCAAAAATGGATCATTCGTGAATTTAACAGAAACAAAGAGCAAACACCAAGTGTTATCATGGGGAAGCACGCAAAAATAAAGAGGTTACTGAAGAGGAGTGGTAACCGTAAACATGCATGTTTCTAGCTCATTAGCCTTCATCAGTACGGTATAACCAAGTATGAATGTGAAACTTGGGAGCGACGATGTTGAATGAAACATGGAAGAACACAAAGAACGGAAATATATATATATATATATATATATATATATATATATATATTTGTGGTTTGTTAGTGAATTTTGTTTTATATTGTTGTTGTATTATTTGTATGTACGTTGTTGGACAATTTTCTTTATTTAATTTGGAATGAAATCTATAACTAATTCATTGAGGAAACTAAGCAACCAAAAAAATAGACGTATATTTTTATTGAAATGTAAAAACACAGAAATCCAACCCAATTTTTTAGATTTTAATATAACACATATTAATGTAACAGGTACGTACGTTAGGAAGAAATTCAACGATATTATAAACAACAAAATCAAAACTTTCAATTCTAAATATTACTGATCAATTCAAAATATAAAAAAACTAGGAAAAACTATTAATTACGAAACTAATAATTCAAAAAATACCATTCCAGAAGTCTTATTGAATAAATTTTGGAATCTAGAAGAAATAAAATACGAGAAACCGTTTAAAAAAATAAAAAAGATAATTTGAAAAAGTTTCAAAGATTAGTAAATAACTCCACACAAAATACAATTAAAATAAATTCTGATCCATGGCTTAAAAATATTTCTAATACATATATTCCAAATGATACAGCTGAAGTATTAGCATTAGGTGAAAATTTTGCGCTTCCATATAAAAATGGAAATGAATTACCATACACAGAATACATTGCAAGTATAGGATCTGCTATAATGCATAAATTAGATCAAATAAAAAATGATATTAGGGCTGATGTAGTCACTAATCATAAAATAAAACTACGACATCATAAAACTCAGAGAAACACCAAAAAAAGTTGAAGAAACTAAAGAATTCATCAAATGTAATCCTCAAATTACAATTTTACAACCAGATAAATTTAATAAAATATTGATAATAGACACAGATGAATATAATAATAAAATGATAGTTATTAAATGATAAACATGTTTATCTAAAAATTAAATCACACAAAACCGCTTCGTTTCAAAACAAAAACAGTACATTTATAAAAAAACTTTTAAACGGTTTCGTTGATACAAACGAAGCTAAAAAACTACAAACACATAATGTAATACCTTCAAAAACATATGGACTACCAAAACTACACAAACCAAATTTGCCAATGCGACCAATATTCAATCACCATTCTACAAACTATCTAAATATTTTATCAGAATTAACAAAAAAAAATTTTCATATAGACGATTCATTTATGCTGTAAGAATTTTTAGATGAAGTACATATTCCTAATAATTACAAAATCATATCCTTACATGTCTCAATGTACACAAATATCCCAAATGACTTAATAACACATGTTTCAAAAGAAAAATGGAATGAAATAAAACAACACATATTACTTACCTATAATGAATTTATAGAAGGTATTATGCTCATTTAAACCAATAATTATTTTCAATATAATGAGAATTTTTTTCAACAACTAAATGGTTATACAATGGGATTTCTTCTTATTTAGCACAAATTGTAATGCAGTATAGTATGTAGAAGAAAAGGTATTAGAAAATATAAAATTTGATATATTATTTTTCAAACGCTATGTTGACGACTGTTCCAGAAGATAATGTAATGAACGTCTCAATATTTTTTATTCTTTTAACACTAAAATACAATTCACCATAGAAATTGAAAATAACAATAATATAAATTTTTTAGATATGACACTAATTAAAACCAATAACAATAAGATTGAAACTAAATTATTCACAAAAGGAACTTGGTCAGATAAAAAAAAGTATTATTATAGGATTAATAGATACAGCTATAAAGCTAACTTCACCTAAATATCGTCCTGAAATAATTAAAAAACTTAAGATCGTTTTAGAAAATTATCAATATCTTTCAAATCAAATAAATAAAATTATTCAACAACGTAAATACAAATACGACAACAACAATATAAAACCAAATTCACTAACAACTCTAAACCACGACAAAATAATACATCTAGCTCTACCTTATACAAATCAATTATCAGAAAAACTAAAATATATATTATCTAAACGTAATATGAAAATTTGCCATAAACCAAATAATACACTATTATCACTATTTACTAAATTAAAAAACAAAACTAGAAATAATGAAAAATCAAATGTTATATACTCCATACCATGCTTAAACTGTTGAAAAAATTACGTAGGAATGACTACACAATATCTGGAAAACAGAATAAATGGCCATAAATACACTAAAAATGCATCAACAGCGTTACACAAACATGAACATAATGAAAATCATGAATTTGAATTCCAAAACACAAAAATTTTAACACAAGACACAAATAATCAAAAACTCAAAATCAAAGAAATGATATATATAAAACAAGATATATTATCAGTAAATGACACACAAGGCATAAAAAACTTATTCTCTTATTATTGACATTTCTTTCATGACATGTTATCAATTTATTCAAAATCATTTTTACAATAACTGTATTTTATGTAGATTAATTTTAATATTTATACATATTCTTTTGAAAATTCTCTTGAAATAAGAGCGAAACGTCAAGTGTATTGAATCTGTATTCGAAAATATATTATAATTAATATATTTATTTTATACCACAAACTTTGATCCCAAGAAGAAATAATTTCAAATATATATATATATATATATATATATATATATATATATATATTTATATATATATATATATATATATTATAATATATTCAAGCCTCTATATGATGAATTTTAATTATTTAATTTTAATGTAAACCTTCCTGTAAAGATAAATTTCAATTCACTTCACGTTGATGTATATTGTCGCAGCGACAATTCTTGTACATACAACTTAATAACTTTATGTAAGAAATTTCTACTTTGACAGTAGTTGTCAAAAATATGCCAGGCTCTAATAAGTATTAATTTAGTATTTCTAAAAATGAATTTATATGTATAATCGACCTATTACTCTTCTCTCAGGGTGGGATCAAACTGTTAAAAAAATTAATTATTCAAAATTTGTTTAAATTTTCACGTATCTCCAAATTATCTGTTTCACTATTGGTCAGAACCTATAGTAACTGTATGTTTAATATTATAAAAGGCAATTTAAATCTCTGATAACGTTTCCAATATTTCTGTCACTAAAAATTACCAACTGTCACTGATTTGGTCGACAGTTTTATTTAATAAAATATGTTTAATTTTCTGAAATAATGTTATAAAAAGACTATAGTGAGTAGGAATGCAAAATTCTATATCATACTACTAGATTCAAATACAAATTAACAAATTAATATCCCTCAAACTTATTATGAACGAAACAACAGTCGTAATTTCTACGAAACTTAAAATTACTACAACCTATATGCTATAAATTTACCTAGAGAAAAACGTTTAATAAAAGTTCCAATTGTCGATCTAAATATTGATATGGATAAATGTCAAAAACAAGCTTCACTCAAATTTTTCTAGTTCAAAACTTTTCTTCTCTTATGTGAATTTCCTTATATGATTTATTAATTTTTTTTGCAATCAAAAATCTAATAGATGCATCTATGTCAAATTTAATTTAAAAATAGGCCTTATTATTTCTCGAGAAATTATTGTAAAGAAACTGGATCGGACTCACCAACTAATAACTGGACAACTCGTACAATTCTAATTGATCTTAGAATTCAGGAAACTTTCTCATGTCATTTCTACATACTTTTGTCATCTCAGAATTTGAAATCACGTTGTGCTCAACATAAAAGCGATGCTAGGTTAAAAAAGCGGAAATGTGCATTATCACAACATGTTATAGATGAGTTCCACCATATAGATTTTGATAAAGTAAAGATTCTCGATGTAGAAAGAAACTATAACAAAAGAAAGTTTTTAGAAATGTATCATATTAATAACATTGAGGAACCAATGAATAGAAGGTCTGACATTGAGCCACTTAGTAAGATTTATACATATTTGTTGCACTTTAATAATGTCCACTCCGGTAGCGAGGAGATTGATTCCCAAATTAGTGTTTAGAGTTAATGGTTGGCTGAGGTGACAGGTCAGTCGAGTGTTGACAATACAAACAATATTTCATTTAAAAACAAATTTTTTTTATACATTATTGCTATCACAGCTCAGTTGCGAAGGCAAATGATTTCCAAACAGTCGGGCCTTAACGTGAGAAGTTAGGTCCTTTCCATGTGTTAGAAGTTACAGATCTTACATCACTATTCCTAATTGACATTATTATTGTTATGAGAATTTTAAATTATTAATATTGATTTTCATGGAAATTAACATCAGACGAAAGTGGAGATCGTTAGTATTTGCGGGTGGGTTTTGTTTGGCTTTTTTATCTAATAATAGTAATGCTGGAATGGGTTGACAGTTTGGGAATACCGAATGTGAGAGGTTTGAGTGTTCACTGACTGTTGACTTATTTCGTCATCCCAATTTTTTACATTTTGCAAAAGACAGGTGGCAGCATACAATAGTATGGATAAATTTAAAAGTGTAATTTTTCAATCTTGTCGTGATCGTAGGTGTGGACATTGATCTATTGTTGTTTTTTCTTTGAAGTTTTCACCAAAGCAACCAAAAAAACATAACAGTATTGCTGAGAAATTTAGATTTTTATTAAATGTTTTTACTTCAACCTTTCAATTGCCCCCCGTAACTCTACCTTTCGACAGCAGTCGATTTCACGTTGAAATATATATTCAACAAAATCAGTTCGTTTCTTGTTGTACGTCTTTTGGTTTAAAAAAAACAGGAAAAAAAAATCCTGGCTCTCATTACTATATGTAGGAGAGAAATTAGATTTAGTCGACATTTTTGTCTTTAGTGGATGAAGGTTTTCCTGCAATTTGTGAAATGTGAGGTTAATTTTGAATCAACACTACAAGTAAGTCGTAATGATTTCAAAAATTATTTTCTTTATTAAATTAACCGGTTTTTTCTTTCTGGTTTATTATACCTTTGAAAATGAAGACAATGCTCTTCGAAAGCTTAGGTAATGTACTAATTGTTTCACTTTATCTCTAACCTGTAAAGTTTTTTTGCTGCTATCCCCACGAGTTTGAGGGTTTTTTAACAAAGACCACTCATTGGAGTTTATATATATATATATATATATATATATATATATATATATATATATATAACTGATATCATTAGTTTTTAAAAGAAATTTATTAAAACAACACATTTGATATATATGATCAGACAAGAATGTATAACACACTTGTACCTTAACTATATCATAATTGGTGAATATATTGTCTATACATGTGGAGCTCTTACTTGTTGTTCTTTTAGGTACGTTAATATGATGTTTAATGTTAAACTCTTTTAACAAATAATTAAAGGATCTTTTTGGTTGCTTTGAATTAAAAAGTCTATATTAATGTCACCACAGATCAAGTCTGCTGTCTGCTCGTTGTAAGCTCAAACATGAATACATCAGAGTTTTTTGAGTTTACACAATTCATGTTATCATGTTACGTATTCGATCGAATAAATGCTATTAGGCATTGCGTACTTTCATTTGAAAAATACATTATTTTTGGTTCCCTCGTCTCAACGAGTAAAAATAAAATGATAAACAAATAAAAAACAATCTATCAATAGCTACTACCAATTGCTTATTGTTTTTTTATCATTATAAATTTTGTTTTGACAATGTTGTTTGTTGTTTCATCTTTTTTACTTTTGAGTTTTGAGGCTTTTCGGCGCCTTCGGCACGGGCCTGCGTTCGGCTACAGAGTAATCAATTTTAAGTTGAATTATTATATTCTTCGCAACTCATAAAACCAAAACAATCAAATAAAATATTCATATTTTTCAAAAATCACAATTTGGGAAAATAATGTGACTTGAAAATTTTCATTGAATTGAAGAAAGGAATGACTCAAAATTATATTTGTTAATATGTATATACATAATCTCTAAAGATTATGTAGTCCGGAACGACTGAAACAAAAACCATTGTGCGAAATTCTCCGAAAAGTGGCATTGCTAATGATACGCATACATTATTTCACAATAATCTGAGCTCTTAATCATTCACGCTTAAGATCTTTATCATCGTTTATTCCACCTTCACACTGATCTTCCAATTCATCATTTCTCCGCGCCTGATGCATGTTATGTATTGTATAATGTTAGTCTTAGCGTGTGCTCAGGTGGGGACTTACGTTACCACTGATGGGACACACCAGACAAATCTCCAGTAACCAGCTTGATTTCATCCGGTGAACACCGTATTAAAGTTAAGCTCTGATACTTGACCACTCGCGGACGACAAACGATATCAATAGTCAGTGAGAACAGAAACTTTTTATTAATTTCCCGAAAAGACTTCAATAGTCGATCACGACAGTTACTTTTAAAATTTTTTTGGTGTTGTTAAGTGTGTAAGTGACATAAATGAACTCATTACTGCAATACAGTAATCTTTCCGAGCGACTTAGCTCGCAAATACCTGAAATAAAATTTCCGGACAACAACAATAATCATGATTTCGAGAATACTGCTCCTACAAAAGAGGACAAATATTCTCTTAGGCCGAGATCTTTAAGAAGGATGACAGAAAACGCCAAGGAGTCTCTAGGAGAAACTACTCACCGACAAAGTAAGACGCATAAGCCCAAACAAAAAGCAGCACCTCTAAGTAAATATAGGCGGAAAACCGCAAACGCCAGAGAGCGGAATAGAATGAGAGAAATCAATCAAGCTTTCGAAACTTTGAGGAGGATAGTACCTCACATGCAGGCAACACATATACCTGGAGCTAACGAGAAGCTAACAAAAATTACTACACTGAGATTAGCAATGAAATACATATCGACGCTAAGTGCAGCTTTGAATGGTTCTACCGAACTCGAATCTCTATCTGATTATAGTGATTTTGATTGTCTGTTTCTTGAATCGGACGGAGAATCAATTTCAGATCACTCGGGATCGCTACTGACATCTCCAGATTTTCCAGAACCCTCATTATCACCTGTAGATTTCAGTGATCCTTCTTTACCTGCATTACTGCATACTGACTTTACTGAGCACTCTTTAGAACCAGCTGATTTTAGTGATTTTTTGTTAACGTAACAACCAGTGAGTCCTGATAATTTTAGTGTTTAATTAAACAATTCAATTTGATCACTTTCTTCGTAAAAATTGTACAACTAATCTAAAGTAGATGAAATTATTAAATTATTCCTAATAATTGTTCATCAGTCTTGGAGATGTAAGATTTGAGACAAATAGTTAATTTGTTCATCAATTCCGTATTTATTCAGATTATTTACAAGTATATTAAATTTTTTTAGCTTGAACCAAGGATGTGGTGAAATTGAATAGTTCCTTTAAAAATCGATGTAAATATGATGTAAGTATATCTCAAAGAACACAGTATAAAATTAAAAATTATATTGTTCTGCTCTCGGTAATCCTAATATCTCTGAAATTTTCGGTGAGTATGTAGTTTGAAAATTAAAAAAACATCTGAATAGATAATAACCAGATGCGCACTCTGATCATTCAGTTGAATGAACATATTCACTTGATAAATATATTTAGACCGATGAAGGAAATGAAATTAACTGTCTCGACCCTTACTTCGTGGAATTAGCTAGACACAGTGAGTTTCATTTAAAACACTAAGATAAAGAAAATGTTTATATTATCATAATTCATATTCAAAATATAATTATTTTAGGTTCACGTAATTAATGCATACTAAATTCACATTATTTTGTGATAACATCGACTGTTGCCCAGTATATTTGCTAGTTATTTGATAATTATACTCTTAAAATGATATTGGGCAGTGGTAACTTCAATGTGAAACATCTTTAAAAAATGCGAAAGTCGAAGTAGATTGACAGATGATATCTGAAATAATTCAGTTTTTATTTATCTAAAGCAGGCATGATAGAAATCGTTGCACAGAGTTTGAGAAAATTTTTGAATATTATAAAAAGCACTGCGGCATTTTGAAACAAAATCTTGCACGTATAACTACTAGTGGAATGAAATTATTACATTCTATGAATTAGATAATTCTTCTTCTTATCTTATATCCTTGTACTTTTTCAGACGTTAACCAATTTCTCACTTTTCTCGGCAGATTTTTTTCAAATCTTCTACTTGTACTCAAACTTCATCTCTTCTTTTTGGTGTATTCATTGTATTTCAGTTCACCTCTGTATCTATTTTTATTTTGTCCGATTTTCATCACTTTTCTGGCAATTATTACTCGATTATTCCGCATCCTTAATAAGTCTATTCCATTGTTCACTTTCTCCACTATTGCTATTATTTGTTCCATCATTTTTTCACTATATTTTGTACCCTATTCTATCTTATTTTGTACCCACGAAAATTTCATCTCAATTTATTTTATTTCTTTCTCATGTTTCTTCTGTATTACTTCATTTCATGCTACATATATTGTCATCGGTTTTTGTTTTATGTATTATCTAATCAATACAATCTAGTTGCTATATTTGCTCGGCCCGATATTTCCCAATCTGCAGTGAATATGTGGACAGTATTTCTAGTTTTTCACGACAATTGACTCTTTTGGTAATTTTTTTCCCATCTGTGATAATCCATTTTTACTGTTAATATGGACTTTCTTGAACATTTTTCCAATTTCTGCACAATATATCAACTCAGTTCTCGATCATGATTTTGAGATTGTATTTATCACTATATTATGATGATGATAGTATGATACATATTACTCTAGCTAACTGGTTTCTATAACCTTGTCCAAACGTTTCTTATTTCAGTCCATTTTTTCCATAGCTATGGCACATTTCCCAGATCTATTTTCCTCCATCCACTCAATCATTACAGGTGCTATTTTACACTCTAAGCTGACCTTCCTAATTATTCCTTTTTGTTGACTACCCTTTCACTTATCTTTTCCAATTGTTTCCCCTTTTCCTCATATTTTAAATTATATTGCGATGCATTTTTAATTTTTTATATCTGTTTCTAGTATTTTTTCTGTTTCTGTATCACTCTTATGGTGACCATCTTTCAATGATTACATTTCATTTGTCTCATTTTTACCAATCTTCTGATTTCTGTCGAGAATCTTTCTACAAACTTTCTCTAACTTTCTATCCTAGCTCTGTCAACCGATTCTTCCCCACCGTTCCTCTTCCTCGTCCTCTGATGTTCCAGTTTGAATGTATTTCTCTATGTTTTTTCTGTTTTATGATGATTCTATCTTCATTACGAGATCTATCTGTACATTTTATGTGTTTGTCCGCAAATTTATTTTGCCTTCTTTCTAAAAGTCGTTTTCCTCCTCTAGTCTCAATCCTTCTTTTCATCACTTCCAGTCTCCTAAATTCCTATTAGCTATTTCTCATATTTTTATCTAATTTGTGGACTACATAATTTAAGAATTTCAATATTGCCGTATTGTTTGGTATCTTATTGCTCCAAAGTTTTTCACTTTATTATATCATTCCTTTTTACTGTTTCTCACCCTCACTGTCTTAAATCTACTCATATTACTTTTTTAAATGGAACTAACTCTTTCTAATTGAGTTCACAATATAATGGAAAAATAATGAAAATTCTAAAAAATTGACACTAGCTTCGAAATTACTAAATATCATCACCAGAATGACAGAAATTACATTTCATGTGATGCTTACTTGATTTAAAAAAAATATTTTTGGCTAGACGAAGCACCTTGTAATTGACTCAATACATACGAATAGAAAAATCAATTTAACTGTACAATGATATATAAAACCAGGAAAACTATATCTGCCGATATTTACATTACTTGAGAAGACATTTGAAAAGTGGAGAACTCCCCAACTCCCTAGATTTATCTGTTCATTGATGACTTCATATTGTGGGTATCTAAGTCTACCAATTTCTAATTCTCCAAGGAAATCTAGTTCTTGTTTCTTATCACAAATATGTAGTACTTCTAGTTCGGCGTTAGGTGTTAATATACGTTTGGTGTCAAGTAAATGTTTTGCGTAATGATATTTCTCTGTTAGTTTCAATCTGTAAGCTCGTAAGTGTTCACTGTGTCTAATATCTAAAGGTTTGACCTAGATTGACAGCATTACATTCTGTACATTTAAATTGTTTCATGTAAAAACAAAAATATTCCCAATAAAGAAGTCTGGTATATATAAACGTAAATGTCCAGAAATGAATACTGTCTATTTGGGACAAACTGCTAGAAGTTTTGAAATTAGACACAGTGAACACTTACAAGCATATATATTAAAAGGACTAGAAAAATCCCATTACGCAAACCATCTACTTGACACCAAACATTCATTAACACCTAGCACAGAACAAGATGTACTACATATTTGTGATGAGAAACAAGAATTAGATTTCCTTGAGGAATTAGGAATTAGAAGATATTTAAGAGACCCACAATATGAAGTCGTCAATGAACAGATAATTCTAGGGAATTCTCCACTTTTGAACTATCTTCTTGAGTAATAATTGTAAAGATAAGCAGATATAGCTTTCCTGGTTTCCTATATCATTGCGTAGTTATACTGGTCTCAAATGGGAAAAGAATATCCCCATAGAGCTATAAATACCCAAGCTTTAATATTTGTAATATCATATTTCCTTATTTTCTATTCATATATATTAAGTCAATCACAAGGTAGGTCACTTCTTTGTCCAGCCAAGAATAATTATTACATTACATTATGTAGGCATCATTTGAAATGTAACTTTTGTTATTCTGACAATGATATTTAGTGAAATCGAATATATAATTATTTAGAAATAGTTTCATTTTAAAAGTAATTATTCCCTTTCTCTACTACGTACTCTTGACTTTGTTCGTATTTTGTATCTCTCATCAATGAATCGTTTTCATTGCAATAATATGAATTTCTTCGTTTTGCATAAGGAAGCAAGACGGTCTTAACCAGATGTACCTGAACTTTCATGCACTTCCATCTAATGATTCTAGTAGATATATTTTTAAACGAAAAGTTTCAAAATATATAGCTTGTCTCCAATATAATTTGGGATATATTAGTCAATTCAAGTTCTAACAAATATGTGTGATAAGTTTTGTCGTTAATGAGATGCAGAATGTTAACTTTTTTCGTGATATATCCTATTTGTAGGTGAATTTATTTTGAACATAATTTTCCAGCGAATATTATAGGATAACTCGATAATACAGTATAGGCCCTTCAAACTATTATTGGTCATCCAGGAGCGAATACCAGAAAAATTGCAGGAAGCTAAACACCTCTCTTGTTCAGTTTTATCCCTATTTATGACAATGTTACCGCTTTTGTCTTCTGTGGAATTGATAAAAACATCGAGCACCCTGTACCTCATTAACGACAGAACTTACACGACAGATTCATGAGCATTTTTCTTTCTGAAACAGGATGACGAATATTTCGCTTTTAAGATTATCAATTATCTAAATATCAAGTTTCGATCAATCTATCAATATCAGTTTTCCTATCAATACTATTTTATTGCATCTATAACGTTGATTACTCAATAATTAGGGTAATAAAATAATGTTGGTCAATATAAACTTCAATGATTCATAAATAGTGGAAAACAGATGAACACAAGATATGCAAAATGTAACACTTTGTGTTTAAGTGAAGAAACTGTTATAAAATCCGTTGCAAAAAACTGAACAATTTCTATGAAAACTTTGATAAACAATGGATTACTTTGGAAGTGAATTGAGAGGAATCTTAAACGAATGGAATCAATGTGTAAGAAATTTTCTTTTCCGAAAACTGAGAAATATTGTTATATTAACGAAAGTAACAACTATTTTTTCCTTCACAGTTATTAAAATTCAAATATTCCTTTTTTGAGAAATGTTGACACCGATTTGATAGTCACATTGACGGAAATATTTTCTAATTATTATTGAATTACAAATTATTTTCGAATACCTAGGTGTGCGAATCTCCACTTCTAGTTTCTTATTAACAGTGTTGTTCCTTAGTGGAACATGAAAAATAGTAATCCTACATAAGGCTAAATAAACTTTGTACATGATGCTGATTACATGAACAATCTTTCCACTCCCGATAAATTTGATATTGAAATCAAGCATTGTCATTCACATTTCCAGTAATTTGGAAATCAATACAAGTATTAAGCATTGAATAAACTTGGATATTAGTGGAAAGCCTTTTCTCCATATTCCATACGTATATATAAACATAATGAATGATGTTATTCCTTCCTTGATAATTCTTACTTATTGTAGATAGTCTTCTGTACACTTGACAAGTTCAGTAGCCACTATTCAGGTATTTATTCAAATGTATGTTTTCTAACAATATGTCCAAATCATGTTCAGTTTTTGGACTGAATAAAAAGCAAATGGTAGGTACCTTCTCACGTCTTCTGGTCTTATAAATTAAACTTGCGGTAAACATGCGGTCACTATGTTTGAACCCGATGAGTTTTTCTCATAATTTGATACGGTAATTAGAACTTGCGAGGTGATTCTAATGAACTAATCCATTCGACTAACTTCAGGAAAGTTTATTAGCTAAATATAATAATTTCGATTATAGATAAATGTAGAATTGCTCAAAAAAATAATTGGGCACGTTGCGTCAATTGGTATTTTGAGTGACGCATTTTTTTAGTAAAAATTAATACCGGGTTTCTCATATCGCATCCAACACCAACTTTTCTATTGCGAATTTACGTATAGGTAATTTATATACAGGTTGTTCATTTCAGGACTTCCCACCCAAATTTTCTCAAAATGTGTGTATTTAAAAAAAAATCCTGGGACACGTCAACAAATATATCGAAGGGGACAACTTTTTATCATAAAGGCAACGCGCCCCCTATCACCCCCCGCCAGGGGGAGTTGCCAACTTCAAAATCTTAAATAGGAAGGGGTATCGAGTTATACCTCATTTTAAAGGTCTTTTTAATCTCTACACGTCGGTTTTTTTTAATTGATCGATTCGTTGTCGAGATATTTAGGAAAATCTATTTGCTGTTTCGTACCATTAAAATAAAAAACTGCAACTGTTTATTCTCATTTCTTTTATCAAAACTAAATTACAATATTGTACACAGATTTCCAATCTAATAATTGCTCAAAATGTTGCCCATTGTTGGCCAAACAATGGTATAACCGCTGTTCAAATTCGTGGTGCACATTTTCAAACACTTCTGTTCGAATTGCTCGACATTCTGCAGTAATTCTTTGTCGAAGGTCTTCTATATTTTGTGGCGGGGGTGTGTAAACAACTGATTTTAAATGTCCTCATAGAAAAAAATCACATGGTGCTAGATCTGGGGACCTAGCTGGCTACTCTATAGGTCCTCTTCGCCCTATCCATTTACCGGGAAATACATTGTTTAACCATTGACGGACCGGAAGCACATAATGGGGGGGGAGCTCCATCTTGCTGAAAATATAACTCATTTTCGTCAAGACAGTTGTTGCCATCTCTATTCAGTTGATTTTCAATTGCTTCGGTAATTAACGGATTGATCGTATTTTATAGCATATTCAAGTACATCTCACCATTTAGATTTCCATTTATAAACAATGGACCAATTACTTGATTTCCTAGTATAGCGGCCCATACATTAACTCTTTGGGGATGCTGGGTATGCTCTTCGACAAATACATGGTCATTTTCATTGCTCCAAAATCTGCAGTTTTGTTTGTTGACAAAACCATTTAAATAAAAAGTACACTCATCAGTGAAGCAGATATTTTTTAAAAATTCGTTATTGTAATTGTAGTCATTTGTTCACAAAACTCAATTCTTCTGTCAAAATCGTCTTCACTTAACTCTTGACATACTTTCATTTTATAGGGACGGAATTTATTAATTTTTGTAATTTTGTGGACAGAGCCTAAGGAAATTCCAGTTGCAGCAGAAATGTTACGTAACGAAGTATTAGGATTCATACCAAAATAACCTATCACTTCAATTTGAGTGGCTTCATTCAAAACTCTTGGCTGATCATATTTTAAATTTGCAACAGATCCTGTTTGAGTAAATTTGGTGATTAGATTTAGGACATACCTATGAGAGGTGTTCTTATCTGGGTGCTTTTCGTTAAATATTGCAGCAGTTCTTCGAGCACATTGGTTTTCGGCGCCGTAAATTAACACTATTTCAACTTTTTCAGCTAAAGTGTAAACCATTTTTAATAAATTGCTTTTTCACACAACTGGTAAGTATGGTAAACAATTCAATAGGTATCATGTCTTTTATTTACTCTATCAAAAATATTTTTCTGCATTTTTTTATATAAAAAAGTTGAAAGGAATATTAAAACAAACAATTGCAGTTTTTATTTTAATGGTACGAAGTAGCAAACAGATTTTCCTAAATATTTCGACAACGAATCAATCAATTAAAAAAAACAAAATCCAACGTGTAGAGATTAAAAAGACCTTTAAAATGAGGTATAACTCGATACCCCTTCCCATTTAAGATTTTGAAGTTGGCAACTACCCCTGGCGGGGGGTGAAAGGGGGCCTTTATGATAAAAAGTGGTCCCCTTCGATATATTTGTTGACGTGTCCCAGGATTTTTTTTAAATACACACATTTCTAAAAAATTAGGGTGGGAAGTCCTGAAATGAACACCCTGTATATGAGGTCGCGTGGGGGTTACTTAGTGGGCTAATTTGTTTTTTTTAGTTATGTATGGTATTTTAAGATTTATTGAAAGAGTATTAAAAAATATATTGCTTAATTCATTTTTTAAACTAGTTAAAAACAGTTTGAAAACTAAATACAACAAAAAATAATACTAATCAAATACGTACAACATTACATTGGTTTTACACGGAATTTTCCTCTTCTAGCCTTCGAGCTAAACATTTTACGCCTATGGCCTTCATGTGAGTTTTGCACATATGCTTTTGAGATTTGAAACAGAAAGTGGATTTTTTGTTGTCTTTGTTGCTAGGACATATAACGCATCTTCTACGAATTCCAATTCCAGATCGCCTTGGTGTGGGTTCTGCTTCTCGTATTTTAGCTACTTTTGCTGCCTTTTTTCTTATATGAATTAGTATATGCATAATTGCTGCTCTTTTTCGCGTTTGCTGGCAAACCATGACAGTACAATTTCGCGTTAAAAATGCTTTAACGATAAATTCGTTTCGGGATTATTACTGATGAATATCATTTGGGAATTTATCCCAGCAATATCTTAAAGACTATACAACTAACAGCCAACGTCTGCACCTCCTAGATATTGAATACGTTCTACATATTTCATCTACGGTATCCAGTCCAGCTCTTATTAGGTTGGGGTTTGGGTTTTTCTGCGTAAATTTCATTATCCTGATTTGATATTGATACGGCTAGTATAATTTTTTTGGGCATGAACGAAGCAAGGGTTGCATTGTCCTGAAGGGCAAAAATGCTCGAGGTCTTTTTCGAATATTCAGGAATTCTGGCGGCATCTCCTCCTTGTTACTTTTCTGCCCATCCTATCTAATATGCGAGAAAAGTATTGGTTTGCCCAAAAAAAAGTAAAATTATCATTTGGTTAGGTTAGGTTAGGCTATATGAGAAATTAAACGCATCCCTATGAAATTATATAGTAATAATAACCAGGAACTCGTGGAAGATAATTTTGATAGAAGAGCATCCCCATATGTAGCAGCTTATATGTTTTAATGAGGAGCACTATTAGTACATCAATTTACAAGGATAAATAAAATTTCTCTACAATAACATTTTTGCTTACATTATTATCAGGTTTTTAATGTTAATTTTTCTAATTATTCCAAAAAGTTTTTATATTCTCAAAACATTTTGAAAATGCATAGAAGAAAAGAAAGGAAGTTGGTATTGTCCCCTTGCACATGATATAATCTGTATTAAAAGTTTTTGTTGAAAAAATGAGCAACTAAGAACACCATTCAACGTGTCTGAGCGTTTTCCAAATCTTCATTCATTTATTAAAGAATTAATTATATTTTGCTGATATACATTGTATATCATATCCACAAGATACGATTTATCATAACTATTGAAAAACTACAAAACTTGATCGTAACATATGACAGACAACTATAAATATAAGCCATACAGCGAAAATAGGCTTCTCCTATATCAACTCAAATTAATTGATGATTTTATACATGATTCTGAAAGAAATTATTACACATTTCAGTCAGATACATATTACTGCTCAACCATTTATAAATCACTACCTCGTATATTACTACTGATTTATGAATGTTAATATTAATGCAAAATCAACAAAATGCAGAATTCTCAGCATCCTAGCAAAAAGGTCGCAGTAGCTAGAAACATTCTTGTTTCTTCCATCAACAAATATACTATACTTTTCTTTTTCTTCTTATTTTAGTGTTTTGGCCTCCGCAGACAGCGCAGGTATTTGTTCCAATATTTGGGAACATTCACAGTAGAATGTCTGAAAATTTCCATATCCTCAAATCTTCTATTTTATCAATTGAATATTTCTTCAATTGTAGTATTCAACACTTATAATAATATATCTCTGTAGTTCACGTTGTATGAAAGGGATATATTTATACGGTGTTATTCAAATGAGCAAGCAACGGTCATTTTGTGTCCTAGCTTTGACATTGAAGAAACAATGATTGAAAGCACATGTCTCGTGTTTTAGCTCATCAGTGTCATTTGAAAAAAACCTTTCTACTTTCTTCTTTAGGTGCGATTTTTATTCTGAAGGTCGGCAATCATCAAGGCAATCGCAGTTTTATAAGCCGTCGCAATTATACCAATCTCTTAAATTTTTCTTCCACGATTGTCTCCTTCTTCCTGTCGTTCTTTTTCCCACAATTTCTCCTCCTATGATTAGCTGAAGTAGATGATACTTCTCTCCTCTCATAACGTATCTCAAATACTGTAGTTTTCTTCTTTTTATAGTTATTAATTCTTCTTTCTTCGGGTATCTATTTTCTTTGTTGTTTATATTTCCATCTCATAGTAAAGTACAGGTAATACGTAGTATCTCACCAGCCGTATCTTCTATTCCAGACACAAATCCCGACTATTTAGCACTCTCTTCACATGTTTGCTTTCTCTATGCTTATTTCAACAGATCTATTGTTGTTCTCATAAATACATGTCCCAAAATAAGTATCTCGCTCATAATACCAAAATGGAGGAGTTTCATTTGAAGCGAAAAATGTTATTTTCGATAAAAAGTTCTGCTTGTTTAAAAATCCCATAGAATGAAATGAAATTCATGTTTTTCAAAACCTGCTTCATCTTATATTCAATTTTATGTGAAACCCTATGAACTTTTGCACTAAATACGGAAATATAATAATAATCTTGTGAGTGACTTGCGGTATTCCTAAGTAACTGTCGGCTCCGGTAAATAATTTTCAAATTATTGTCATCCTTTTTTAACAATACTAACTATCCAGTACAAAATATATCATGTTAAGTGCTATGGTATTGGAGCTGTATCGTACAATCACGCAATTCATTTATTTAATGGAAAATATCCGGATGTAGCAGTTACGCGGAATGGATTGGAAAAAATTAATAAAGAAAGACAGAAAGAAGTCGAAAAAGACGTATAATGAGGACGATGATAAATCTACTGCCGTAGCTATGTATTCAGAATGGGAAAATTCCAAATTGGGTCCACAAACGATAAGCAGAAGTTGGTTTTAGCAAGACTACCAGAAAATATTCATGCTAAACAAAATTCATCCATTTAAACCGAAATTTATTCACACGAGACTTGACTTTTGTGCAAGGGTTGGTGAAAAGTTTATGCATGACCTATTCTTTCACTACAATATTTTATTTTATAATGCACGAACGTTCACGACAAATGGAACTGTTACATCTCCAACCTGTCGGTATTGGGCTAGTGAAAATCCTCATTACAGAATTCATCGTAAGATAAGAAGGTGAATATTTGGTGTGCTGTTTTACCGGATCCAATAATCCGACTTTATTTTCTGGACGAGACGTTGAATCGTGAAGTATATTTGGATTTGCTGGACAAATTTTTAATACCAAAATTAGATGACATAAGCTTGGAACAAATGCGTAGAATATATTTTCAGCATGATGGCTGTTCGGCACATTCGACTTTGTTGATAAGAAGGTGGCTGGATGAAAATTTTCCTGAACCATGGATTGGACCAATATTTTTCCGCCTCGATCATCCGATTTAACAATTCTAGATTTTTTGTGGGACTACCTAGTATTGAAGAAGTTAAAGATGTCATAATCAATGCCGTAAATGAAATCACTTCAGACACTCTAAGAATATTTGTTTTCTTGTTTACTGTTAGTTTTTCTACATTTTTTGTATTGTTATTTTTGTGTTGTCTTTAAGAGATTCTGTGTCATTGAAGTTATTTATTACTGTTTTAATCCTTTTCGAGTAACTGGTACTTCATTGTATTTTTCATCAAATAAATGAATTGCGTACTTATGCCAAACAGCTCCAATACCTAAGTCAACCAAGATATATTATTTCTTGAAGAGTTAGCACTGTTCAACAAGAATGACAATTTGAAAATTATTCAAAAAAATTGTACATTTACCTAGGAAACGCAAAAGTCACGTACTAGATTATTATTATATTTCCCAACTTAGTACAAAGGTAAAGGTTTTTACATAAAATTGTGTATGAAATGAAGCAGGTTTTGAAAAACTTGTATTTTATTTCATTTTATAGCGTTTTTGAATAAGCAGGACTTTTTATCAAGAACAATATTTTTCGCTAAAACTGATAATAAAAAAGTTTTTCCTCTTGGGCACCCCATCCATGGACATGTATATATAATAAACACAGGATTATTGCGGAAGCGTGGCAAACTGACAAGAGATCTTTTCATACTTTTATGTCCAAGCTCTCGGAATTTATTTTTTCCATTTTCAAGGATACAATATACGAGGATGATCTATTATAAAAGGTGTAAATGGTAAATTGTCCAAAATACGTATTTGAATTCTTGTTTTAAATAGTTATCCTTTTTTATAAGGAACATAGAAATATTGAATAGATGAGGCTTTTACTTGATGAAGATCCATACTGAACGATGAAATAAAACAATATAATTTGTTTAAAACTTCATTTATTTAAACTAATGTTCAATTTAAGTTGGTTGACGCGTTTCACTAACACAGTAGCTTTCTCAAAACGAATGAAGGTGAATTTGAAAAGGTTTTAATATATACAGTTCATTAATACAGAATTCTATTATACTAATGTTAACAAAAGGTATTGAAAGAAATTACCTGGAAATTCATTCACTACAAACATTTTTAAGGATGGTGTTCCAAAGTATGTTAAGCTTTTAAATTGTTTATTATTATTTTTATCAGAAGGGAATACTTGTTCTAAAAGAAACAGACATAAGAACAATTATTCCCTTCTGATAAAAATAATAATAAACAATTTAAAAGCTTAACATACTTTGGAACACCATACTTAAAAATTAAATCATTTTTAGACATGAATATTTGCTTTAAAACTGTTTACAATTTTTCCAAACTCAATAAAAATAACAAATCTAAATATTCAAAATTAAACAAATCAGAGTTTTCAAATTAAAATGCGGTAATGACAACTGTGATAAAATTCATATCGGTAGAACTTTTAGAAATTTTAAAACTAGAATTTCGGAACACAAACATAGGCTATGACAACAAAAAATTAGATTCTAACTATTCAAATCATTTATTAGAAAACCAACACATTTTCGACCCAAATTTTGAAATTTTACATGTAGTCGGTAAATCCTTAGTTCAAATTTATTAGAGGCGCTAGAGATAAACAAAAATAAATAATCAGGTTACCTCCTGAATAACCAAATAGATATCAATCACTCTCTTTTATTAAACCTTTTTACCTAGAAAATATATTAGGAATGTTTGTAGTGAATGAATTTCCAGGTAATTTCTTTCATTACCTTTTGTTAACATCAGTATAATAAAATTCTGTATTTATGCACTGTATATATTAAAACATTTTTAAATTACACCTTAATTCGTTTTGAGAAAGCTACTGTGTTGGTGAAACGCGTCAAGTAGTTTATATTGAACATTAGTTCAAATAAATGAAGTTTTAAATAAATCAAATGGTTTCATTTCATCGTTCAATATACAAATAACTAAAAAAATTGAAGGTTATGTTTCAATTAACCATAATAATAATAATGACATAACATCCCTAGTGGGGTTGCGCCGCGAAAATGCTCTCTAGATCTTCTTGTTGGGGTGGATCAGTCCCCATATTCCATGTCTACACTTTCTCGCTTATTTCCCGCCACAACTTCCTGTTTCCTGTCTTTTCCTGCCAGTTTCCAACTCCAACTCTTCTTAGGTCATCCGCCACCTCTTTTAACCATTCTGTCCTAAGCCACCAGGATCCCATTGTATCATATTGTATGCTATAAATTTTGTTCCTCCTCTCCATACATGCCCCAACCACTTAAATCGCTGAACTTTGATTTTCTTTATAACATCTTGGCCATTGAGTCCATCAGTTATTTCTCGGTTCGTTCTTATCCTATATTCCCCTTCACTAATTTTTACTGGGTTCTTTATTATCTTTCTTTCCGTTCTTCTCAATTTCTTCTCATCATTTTTCGCCAGAGTCATTGTTTCAGCTGAGTACATCATTACTGGACTAATAATCGTTTTGTATATATTGATCTTCGTTCGTTTTGTGAGTACTTTACTTTTCAATAATTTCTTGTTAGTATGGAAGGCTCTATTTATATTTATTATTTTTTCTTCAATCTCAGTACTCCTATTTCCTCTATTATTGATCATAACGCCGAGGTACTTGAGCTTTTCCACTTCCATAAATTCATGCTCGCCAACTTTAACCCTTCCACCTTGACATTTCTTTTCAAATCTCATTATTTTTGTTTTGTTTTCATTGATTTTTAAACCCAATCACTTTCCCTCTGTAACTATCTCGCTTAACATTGTCTCCATTATAGATTTTCTCTTGGTTACAAGTACTATATCGTCAGCGTAGGCGATTATTTTCAACCACTTGACCTTAAATTCCCTTTATGAATTTTCTTTATTATCTAATCTAATGCTTAGTTAAATAGTGTTGCCTATAGCGAGTCCTCACTCCTTTGTTAATCACAAACTCATCAGATTCTCCTTTAGGCGTTAGTATGCTGACCCTTGTTTCGCTCATAGTCATCTTGATTAGTCTTCGCAGTTTTGCATCTACCCCTTGTTCTTTTAATACTGCCAATAGGTGGTTTCTTTTGACTGAGTCAAAGGCCTATTGGAAATTTATGAAAAGCATTTCTATGTCTATCTGGTGTTTATGTGTTTTTCTATTATTTGTTTCATTGTATGTATTGCGTCTGATGTCGATCTACACTGTGTGAAGCCGCATTTATATTGTCCTATTATTTCTCGAGTGCTACTAGCTAATCGTTTTTGTATTGCTGTTGATAGAATCTTATATGCAACGTTTAATAGAGTAATACCCCTATAGTTACTGCATTGGTGTTGATAACCTTCCTTGTGTATAGTAATAATTTGTTCGATTTCCCATTCTATTGGCATCCTTTCATCAAACCATATTTTCCTTATTAGTTGGTAAGTATATTCTTTCATGAAGTTTGATTCCTCCATATTTTATCAGCCTGTTTCATCTTTATCAGGTGCTTTTCCATCTCTCATATTGTTATTTCTTTTGCTCGTTGATCATTCTCCTCCTGTTCTTCGTCCTCTTCTGTGTTTGGTTCAGTTGGCAAGTCCTTAAAGTAATCTGCCCATGCTTATTTATTTTGTTGGTCTTCTTCTTCTTTATCCGGTATTCCCTTGACATTTCCTTGTAATTTTTATTAGCTTCGTTTACTTTTTCGTAGAAACTCTGTATTTGTATTTGAACTTTCCTTCTCTATTTCAGTATTATCCATCCACTCCCGTTTACTTTCCCTTATCATCTTATTGCTCTTCCTTCTAATCATTTCGTATCGTTTTTTGTTTTCAATTCTTTTAGTTTCCATCCATCTTATTCTTGCTCTGACTTTCATTTCCATTACACTTCTACAGCTTTCATTAAATTAAATTAACCATAAATCTAAATAATATTAATTAATTTATATTTGTAATTCTAAATAAAGGTGTGACAGTTTCGTCGTTGGGCCATTTGAAATAAAGCAAAAATGTTTATTCGTTTAGCTTTTTTTTGTAAAATCAAAAATAAATTTGTTTTCGTCTTGTAAACTCAATCCGGGGACATACTGTATATATATAGGCGGGAATAATAAGTTTAATAAGTAGAATTTGCATTATTTTTTAGTTCGATGTGTATTATACGTATTAAATTTACAGTAGAATAACAAAAGCCCGAAAAAATTATGTAAACATTTTGTATCCTGAGTGGGCACTTTATAGCACTCGCCCACAGTTAAGAAAAAAGCAACTTGAAGAACGTAGGATCAACTTAATCTTAATCTTATTATCTCCTAATTGATATTCATTCCAAATATATCAAGGAAAATGTTTCCTGCATTAAAGTGTTTTCGATTATATTGTTTGCTGCTGCAACTATATATAGGAAAACTATATCATCGTGACATCGTGATGATGGTATTTTATTTTTATTCCCGAATAAAAATGCCCGCGAAAATTTATTTGCGTTGGAGTATATTTTTTTCACTACGATATTAGTGTTTTAAATGAAACTCACGGTTTCTAGTTAATACCACAATATAATACAAATTGTTGAAAATTCTAAAAAATTGACAATTGATTCGATAAATCAATATCATCGTCAGAATGACAGAAGTTACATTTCATTTGATACCTACCTGATGTTGAGTAGTTATTTTTGGCTAAACCAAGAAGTGACCTAACTTGTGATTGACTTATTATATGTTAATAGAAAAAAGAGGAATATGTGATATTACAAATATTGAAGCTTAGATATTATTAGCCCTATGGTGAAATCCTGGATATCATTTTTCCAATTAAGATCAGTATAACTGTGCAATGATATATGAAACCAGGAAAACTATATCCGCTCATCTTTACAATTATCACTTAAGAAGACAGTTTATTAGTGGAGAACTCCCTAGATTTAACTGTTCATTGACAACTTCATATTGTGGGTTTCTTAAATGTCTTCTAATTTCCATTTCTTCAAGGAAATCCAGTTCTTGTTTCTTTTCACAAATATGCAGCACTTCTAGTTTTGTGTTAGGTGTCAATGAATGATTGGTGTCACGTAGATGTTTTGTGTAGTGGGATTTATCTGGTTGTTTTAATCTGTATGCTCGTAAGTGTTCACTGTATCGGATTTCAAAATTCCTAAGGGTCTGACCCAAATAGACAGCATTACATTCTGGACATTTGAGTTTATATATACCTGACTTCTTCAATGGTGGTATTTTTGTTTTAACATTTAACAATTTTATTCTAACGTTACTTTCTGTTTTAAAAGAAATTGTTGTATTCGTTGCTGAAGATATTATCTTTGAAATATTATTAGAAATATTTTCTGCATATGTTATGGTTTTATAAGTTTTTATTTCATCAATTTGTTAAGGAATTATTAGTTATAATGCCACTTTTTCCTCTTTTTTATTAATTAGCTTATTTATCCTATCTAATGGATAACCGTTGGATGTTGCTATTTGTCTAATTGTATTAATCTCGCTATCAAAATTACATTTGTTCATAATAATAATAAGCTTCAATATTTGTAATATCACATATTCTTCTTTTTTCTATTAACATATATTAAGTCAATCACAAGTTAGGTCACTTCTTGGTCTAGCCAAAAATAACTACTAAACATCAGGTAGGCATCAAATGAAATGTAACTTCTGTCATTCTGACGATGATATTGATTTATCGAAACAATTGTCAATTTTTTAGAATTTTCAACAATTTTTATTATATTGTGGTATTAACTAGAAACCGTGAGTTACATTTAAAACACTAATATGAGTAGATTCCACGAAGTAAGGGTCGAGACAGTTAATTTCACTACTATATTTTAAACCCAACTTTATTGAGTTATGTTGAGGTGAAAAAGTTGTTCATTATTAACCAAGGTAAAAAAATACAGAGCCTGCTTTACTAGCAAAAAATCTCAATCCAGTTGAGGTAAATGATGCAAATACAAAATATTTTTACTTACTTATTGAATGGTTATATCCACCTACCTATTCAAAAATTAACATCAATTGACTTATCTTTATAATACCTTTGGTTTGTGTGGCAATAGTTCCACTTCTTTGGCCTGTACCCTAATTTCAGGAGGAGTACAACCACTATAATATCTCATTTCTAGCAATCTCCACCACCAGCGAAAGATTATAAACTGACGTTTATGTTTTACATTTGACAGAAGAATGGATGATTTGATTTATAAGAAAATCTCAAAATCCATATTTGATTTGATTTGTATTAGTATAAAAAACTAATATTTCAGTAAATAAAATGTGGGTAGTGAAAAATATATTATATGAGCCACGGTAGAAAAGTGTATTGATGTCTCGAATCCATTAAAGGCATTGACAATTATGACTTACTTATCTATCTTGGCGCATAATTACTATTTTGTGTTTATTTCCATATACGAGAATCCGGAGTCATAGTTGGCGTTTTTTTTTTCGAATATTCAAAATACATCATTTTTCTGATAACTATAGGAATTTTCCTAGTAAACTCCTATTTGATCATACAAATTGTTCAGTTCATTGAATGAATTATGAAGTAGAAGTGGTCCGAATATGGAACCCCCATTTGTTTTTCCATCGTAACTAATTATTTTTCTATAACAATGTCTAAAATCATCTATACTTACTATAAGATCTTGGTAACAAAACTGCAAAACCTATATTTTTTAAATGAAAATTGTTGGCTTTGCAGAGGAATATATAATGAGGGGCACTTTTTTTAACGGGTCAGACGGTATGAAACATGGCCTCCTAAAAAAATATTAAATATTTCTTCCCACGACTAAAAATACAAAATAAAATAACAAAAAATAAATGTTTACGTAAAAATAAACAGGTTCTCTATTAAAATGAACTAAATTACTGACAAAAATCACAAACGAAAGTGTCTTTTTCTGCTCCGGAATACTGTCAGTGTGCCCAGAGATTGCACATTAAACACTGAACCCAGATTTCTCCCCTGGTATCATCTGAAAAACGTGTTTCGCAAAAGAGTGTACTATCCGAACTGGTCTACGTCAAGGTCATCGTCATCAGGCAAAAAATCATCATCCTCTTCTTCATTTGAACTAGATCAGATGTTTGATTTTCTTTTGAATTCCTTAATTTTCCTTTTTAACTTTTCCATAGATACTTTTACTATCCTTTTCACTCGTTTGTCTTCACACTTTCTTTTGATTCATCTGAAAATACTTTTCTCATGTCGACTCCTTCTATTAATTTCCTTATTTTCTCAATAGATAATTCAAGATCTGATTTATATGGAGATGAAGTTATAATTTGGGAACGAAAGATATTTCTTCTTCTTGTAGATGCTTGTTTTGTAACTGATGGGATAGGTGAAAGAATGAATGAGCTCACAAAGGTTCTAATAACACAGTTGTTGGGGCCATTGTGACACTTAATGGTGGATCTGGTTCTTTATAACAACCCAGTTGTTGATTTTCTGGAACGAATTGATATATAGAGAAGATTTATTTGCCTGTATATTCCAATTCACATTTGATGAGTAAGGTAGCCACTCTATTTAACACATGATGTCTGGTTACTCTCACTTCATCCCTTATAGTAACACCAAATATCGCGACTTTTGCGGCTGCTGTGCCACCATTTACCTTAAATACACGTGTTTCAAATCAGGTATATGTAACTTTTGTTTTGATAGTCTGATCAATTCAATCTTATATTAGCTTGCCTTAATAAGCTAATGGTCTGAGATCTAAAAGTAAATTTTTAGCATGAGTATTGCATTGATTCTAAGCACAGTTCTAAATACAATTTCATAATAACTATATTCAATTTATTATTGAGTAGTGTTATCATGTTTTGGATTTTAATTTCCATGAAAAGTAGTTCAATGAAAAGAAGATGGTTCCTTTTGTTTGATATAGGGAAGCCGTTCATCATCATCATAGTTTGCGAAAAAAATGTTATATATTTCTCGAAAAAATTCTGTTCTGCTCTTATTATTATTTCCCTGCAATATTATATATAATTATCTATCAGTATCTGGTTCGAAGAGTTTTTATGAAATATAAGGATTACTGTATTAAATTCTTTTAATAAGCGTGCGTAAAATGATGAAATATATGTTGTTGTGAAGAGAAAAATGTGATAGCCTTCGATGTTTTAAAAACATCGTAACTGTATTTCAAATATATCGACAGTTATGTGTTCTGAGATCTACTTAAATCACTTCTATCAAATTATAATTTATATCATATATGTAAATACAAAATGAACTGAACGTTAAACGTCTTGCCTCATAGAGTTAAGTCTTTTTGTAAAATAAATTATTTGTGTTATTGTTACCTATAGATGTTTTCATAAATCATATATTATGTATAATGTAGAATGCCATATTTTGAATGTTTTATAATGAATATGTTAAATAAAATTTATGCTCAAATGAGGTGGTTTTTTATTGATGGATTGGTGTTACCTATCGATTTTTGAATAACAAAAATATTTCTCCATACCTAACAATAGACTCCCTACGAGATGATAACAACTAAGGTTATTACATTATAATAGACCGTGCAACAGAAACAAAAAATTGAATATGTATGATACTCGATGATTTTGGTTTTATAAATGGACTATACAGGTAGATTTGAAATAGATGAAAAAGTACTCACCATCTGTTTTTGGTTGGTATACTCCGTTTCACGAGAAAAGTTGCAGTTGTTAGCGCGAACTAAAATTGATGTTTGACTTCAAATAAGCAAAATTAGAATATTAATAATAATAATCTTTCTATCATGATATGTACATAGTATATGGTATAAACCATTTCTTTCAAAGAATTTTGATAGTATATTTAAAAGGTTCATCGCTGTGGGCTTATAGGTTATAGTAACGGGAAAACAAACAGTACTAAAAGTTCAGTGAAGTGTACTATTCAAATTAAAAACAAATTATTTTTCAAACTTACTGAAAGTCGTAAGTAGTTACATCATTAAGGTATCAAAAAAGGGTAAAAAACACAAAATAGGAACTTATAAAACTCATAATGTGGCAACCCTTTTAGTGTGTGGCTATAGTTTTTAGTGGTGAGTTCTTTAGGAACTTTTAATAAATATATATGGTTTTCATAGCAGAATTTCGCTACTTTATAATTTTTCTGTCAAATTTTTGTGTTAAATAACATTTAATAAAATTTGTTGATCAATCAAATCTCTAGTGTAAACATACGATAATTCTTGGAACTTGTAGTTCGATTCGTATCAATTCTTTGTAATGTAAAATTTACTAGTTTATTCGGTGCGCATTTGGTTAATTCGCACATTGATGTTTTTAAATGTGCTTAAGATTAATTATCAAAATGGATACTGTTCGATTTTTAGAATTTATTTTTATTTTCAATTCATTTTGTCGAGCTCTAGGCAATACCGCAATAATTCCATCATCAACTTCCATCCCATGTCCAATATCCTAGGCAGATGACATTGTTTTAAGGTCGACTATTTTCTTAATACTATTGATATCGTCATTAAACCCCCAACTACTGTCCATTCTCTCTCCTAAATTTATATGAGCAAATCGAACAGATACTATTAATGCCCCATCAGTGAATTTTCAGTATTTTAAAATTTTTGATTACATTGTCTACGGTCTGCGACTTATAAATACTGTTAATACAGGGTGAATAATTTCTTCATTTAACGTCTATCTAAGTAACATTACTTCAGTTGTTGAAGTCTTCTATCCCTTGTCTACAGCGTCACTGTAGACAAGGTCCGCCTTGTGTCAATAATTTTTTAGTTTCCTTATCAAGTCCCATTTGAAACTAAAAGCCAATCTTATTGTTTGTAATTAGTCCCATATACCTTTTTTATACAGTTTTCTTCAGATATGTACCCATTTATACAATTAAACAGTATCTATTATAATTATTCTATTTTACTAATGAGAATTTTATATATTATTATTTGTTTTCTATTTATAAAAGTTATAAATGTCGTACAAGTCGTGTTTAAAATATTGACTTGACTTTCCTTCGGCTAGCTCCTAATAAATATAGTTAATGTTAATTTAAAATTTTTTCATAAAGTCGGTAGCTAGAAAACTCCTCCCTTTGAGTTCCGGACGCACAAATATAAGTATAAATTAATTTTGAATATCTACTTTTTTAATAGACATATATTACTTAATTCATAAACAAAGTCTTTCCTGAATACATACCTTTTATTTTAATGATTTCAAAATTCTTGCATAGATTGAATGAAGTAAGTAAAATGTTTTATATTTGTTATGGACATGAATAAAATAAAATACCAACACTCTCTATAAAATGATTTAATAAATTGTTACTATCAAAATTTGCATTATTTTTAACATAAAATCTTCCTTATACCACTCCTGCATTCCATCCAGTCATGCGCACTGAATACCTTGAATAATTGCGTCGGCGCATAAGAGAAATGTGTGCTCTTATAGAGACACACGCAACACTGAACGTTATATGTATAAACTGTTTAGACACTACTAACGTTCAGAAGTTTGGTGAAGTTATTAATATGCTATTTAAATTTTAACTATACAATTACACACACACACATATATATATATATATATATATATATATATATATATAAAGCAATATGAATGATTTAATATGAGGATAGTCATGGATAGAAAAGTGTAACATGTATCAGAAGAAAGAAAAAAACATGGAAGTTATATGAACATATGTACAACGTGAACAATTGATGATGTGATTTTATTTAACAAGTAAGTACTATTCTATCTATTATTAAAATTGTATGGATATCCATAGATATCATATGATATTCATTATATTATAAAGTTTTGGCCTTTTTTATGATATGATTTAAACGTTCAAAAATTATGTTTCATTGTTCACTAAGTTCTTTTGGAATTCCAAAATTAATATGCAAAAAACACAGACCTTTTTTCTCGAAGCTTCGGTACTTGAACTCCAGCTAGCATCCCCCAAATTCTTGACGATTTCTCATCGGAGAAATGCACCTTTCTGTTCACTCCCGTTTATACACAGAGTTTAATAAACATTAATATTACTCTTTTAATCCCTTTATTGGCTTAATACTTTACTTTTTTATATTATTTTACAAAAATTTTGTAGAGTAGATTTACATAGCAGCCATCATTTTTTTCACCCCAGGCACGATTGATTTTTTTTATCAAATCAACAAACTTTTGGCTCATCAAGTCCATAGCCTGCTTTTCCGTATTTTTATTACTATAATTGTTGACTTGAATGTTTTTTCAATAAAAAAGGTAAATTATTTATTTCAAAAGTTCTGGAGGATATGAACACTTATTGATATAAGTTTATATTGTATTTGGGATTATATAAAATGTCTTTTTCATATATTATAATAACAAATTTTGTCATAATTCCCTTTTTAATGTCTAGCTATTTACATTTAAGTATACAAATTCTACAACCTAGATTAATTATTCATACATATGTAATTGTATAGTTTTGAATTTTTGAAGTTTCACTAATTTTGTCTTACATAAACTCTTAGTTATTTTCAAATTTATCTTTATTATCCTACATTCAATTAGTAACCAACAAATTTAGGTTGGCAAGAAAGTTACTAAAGTTGATTACTTCCTGTTGAAAAAGATTATTGAATTATTATATTTCCTTGACAGATACCTTGACTCTGTTCCGTATGTCACCAATTATAAAGTTTTCTTTCAATTCTTTTTTTCAATTTTAAACCTTTACTAATATCATCAGTAAATATAGATAACTAATTAGTGAGTTGAATAAGAATTTTTGTTATTTCAGGTTACAAGAAATACTACAGTCAGTTTATCCAGATAATCACGTGGCTGCGTTCAGAGTATTTGGAAACATGTTGACATTAACTTGACCTTGGATAAATTGTTAAGGTAAAATTGTTTACTTATTCATACCATGTTGTTGTTATCATTTTTATTAATTATCCTTTAAATCCTTAAGGTAACTGTTTTTCTCAATATCTTATAATATATTTGTTTACTGCATTTTAATTTTTTTTATATACTTGGTTGTGTCTAATGATACACCCTACGTATTAATATGACATTTTAATGTCTGTTCTAATTTGAGAAAAGTTTTTATATAATAGAGGACTAGTTCACTATATACTGATTTTTGTCAATTAGTGCATGTGTAAGTCCTGATCACCGACCTGTGTACTTGTGGTTATTTCATTGGTAACATTACCTTCCTTTCTAAAACTTCAAACCAAGAAAATGTGGCGCCCTTATAAATTTAGTTACAGTCCAAAAGGACGACAATCCTATATATAAATTTGAGGAAATCCAACGAACTCATCTGATCTACCGATGGAAAGGTGCCGTTCGCCTATGTGGTAAGTTTCATCGTGTACTTTTAGTATGAAAAATATCAAGCTACAAAGTTTTTAGTTGTTTTACTACCTCAGGAAGCAGGAAGTATCAGAACACAACCGATTAATGTTTCCCCGTTTCAACCTATTTAATATTTTTGTTTAAATTAGGATATTATTTCTTAAGAAAACTGATGGCTTGCATTTTAATATCGATTGATCCCAGAGTAAACTATAAGAATACGTTAACTGAGGCCGAGTACCACTACCTGAGGAAGAGTTTCCAGTCGGTGTTGGTAAGGTAACTAATACCATTAGAACCTTGACACGTGCGAACATCAGCAACTTTTGCTACACCATCAGCACCAAAGTTAAGTTTAATTATTCTAGCAATAGACCATTTCAGAGTAGAATATTGCTCATTCTTGACTAAGACCATTGAACATTGAAAAACTAAATCAGTATTTTTATGCCATTTTCCTCTTTGTTGCAGATTATGAAGATATTCTGAATGCCACCTATGCTAAAAATTTTGGTGTAGACGTTGTGGTAGTTGACTGTAAAAATTTCTCATTAAATTCGTACAATAGTCGGTCCACCCCTAGCATAATACTTTGAGTTTAAACATTAACTAGTTGTTGGAGTGGGTTCACTTTATCGCTAAAATTTTACTTGTTCAGATACAATGTCATAGAGAGGACGTCTGTTCCTTGTGCTTCTGCAAAATGCAGTGTTTTTCCTTTATAAATTGGGGATTGTTTCACTTAATTGCTATGAGTTGGTAAGTATAGTGTAATCTATTATTGGAACTGATGGTAAGTACTTTTATCATTATTAGAAGGATAAAATATCCAGTTTTATATCCTCCAACTAGTCTCACAGTCGAAAGTCATTCTCCTTGCATGGTTGTCGCGCGTTTAATAGTGCAGGAGAACTTTTCATAGCTAATTTCAAGATTTATTGTATTTTTAATATCGTATTGTTTACCACTCAGTTATCAACGTTATTACGGTACTATTCTATGTGAATTGTTGAACTTATATTCACATAAGACAATTACGTGATTGATTCAAACGAAGTCCGGGCTTAGCTTTAGATGTAAATATTGTAAATCTAGTGAATAATGTTTCAACCGACTATTGACTATATTCGTACTGCCGGTGACCTTAATAGTAGAACGTTGTTTCTTTCATTAATGTTGCATATGTAGCGGAGTGTTTATTCTTAACTAGCAGCATGTTTAATCATATATTGCAGAGTGTTTTTTTATCCAATCTCTGAATTTTTCACTCCTGTAGTTCTCTCTGTAAATAATTTCATTTTTACACACTAAAGAAAAGAATCTATTGTAATATTTGACTTTTATTTATTTTCATGTATATTTATGTATAGGTTGTCCCTCTGCCTCTGGTACGGGTAAAAAGCTCCTGCAGCGCAATGCAGGTGGTCCTCCGTTTTTTTATCGAAGCTGCTAAAAGCTATTATGTGATGAGCACTTAACATTGTTTGGCTTCCGAAACCTGCTACCTGATATTCTATTCTCTCTTCTGCTCAAACATTGCCAGCGGCATAATATATTTAGTTTTGAATAAGTTAAATCAGGATCCGGGAAAGTTGATAGCGGTTCAATTGTCAAAAAAATGTCCAGGCGTTAAAACCGACAAATCGTTTGGATCTGAAGTTAATGAACAGTTATTGAACATAAGGAGTGCGAATTTAATACTACCTCTAAGTACTACCTAAAGTAAATAAAGTATGAAACCATGTGTATGAACATGTGACTGGTTCTCGTATTACACGACAATATGAGTTTAGCTGATTTAACTCCTGATTCAGCTAGCCCTGATCATGAAGCGCTGAAGCAGGATTGAAATGCCATTGGAATAATTCATCTTCAACAGTATGTTTCATATATTTAAAATTTGTTATGTGTACACTAAAGTTGGTACTACAATCGCTCAAGATGAAAGAACATCTAACGCTACGAGAAATAAAACGGCGAAAAGCAGCATCAATGGCGTCACTACTTAGCGAAGAAACTAGTCCCGAATGTCTTGTTTTGAGTAGCAAAACTTGGAAATAAGCAAATATACGATTTTATTATTTTAAAGTTTTTCAATTGAGAAATTTTAATATCGAAGGACCAGCATAATCTTAACCTACACAAGCGAATGGTTTTATTTGTGATATGCGTGAAGCGAGTAAATAAATAACAAAATAGACATTGTTTGCTCACAATCTAAATTATTCGATCATATTTCAAAAGTGCTGAGTCGAACTGACGGAGATCTGACCAATCAGAAATGTACAGAATTGCCCACTTAATTTTCACTCCTCCTAGCTTAAAAATAGAGTAAGAGGTAGGATTCCAACATTTAACAACTAAAAATGGTGTAATGTAAGTATAACATATCATAGATTTTATTCAATCAGGCAAAAACCATTTCAAAAATTTGAAAATATACAGGGGGAGGGGATTCCTCAAATAACTATAATTTTCTTGAGTCCCTTAAAAATTTTACGCCATTGAACTTTTAATAGCATTTTAACAAAGTTAAGTCATACACACCACTTTTATTTTAAACTTTTTACTTTTCCGATCAACCTATCTAATATGCGAGAAAAGTATTGGTTTACCCCAAAAAAATTTGGATATTGGAAATTTTTTAAAGTTATTTTTATGTTTTCCATCAACAACTACATGAAAAAACGGTTTTTAGAAAAAAAATCCTGTGTTTATGTCGTCGTCGTCGTTGTCGTCGGCCACTTCTCGTTACATGCCTTGTTAGCACGATACAGCCTCCGGAGTCACCAATTTTATAATTGCATATTGTTAAGGACATGTCACAGATGAACTCTATTGATTTTCAGCTCACCAGAACCAGTACAACGGGTGCTATGGTACTTGAAGTACGACTTTTTTGTCATTTTAAAAGAAATTTCAGTTTATTAGCACAATACAGCCCCTGGAGTTCAACAAGTCACCAATTTTATAATTGAATAGTATTCAGGACACCACACAGACGAACCCTATTGATGTTCAGCTCACGAGAACCAGTACAATAGGGGCTATAGTACTTTAAGTACGATATTTTTGTAATTTTTGGAGAAATTTCAGTTTGTTAGCACGATACAGCCTCCGGAGTGTATAAAAGAAACCAATTTTATCACTGAATATTGTTCAAGATGTCTCACATATGTACCTTACTGATTTTCAGCTGACTAGAACGAGTACAGCGGGTCCTATAAATCCAGATATACTACATTTTTTGGTTATTTTTGGAGAAATTTCGGTTTGTTAGCATGATACATCTCCAGAAGTGTATACAAGTGATAATTTTATGATAGAATATTGTTCAGGGCCACAGGTACGAAAAAGTTAGTTTCAAGCTTTAGAACCGTTTATTTCTATAGGCAATAATATGTGGGTGATTTTTATTTAACAATCCTGTACAATATACTGTAAACTTAAGTCAGCAACTTGCTGGGGAATTTTTTGGTTCAATTTAATACTTAATTATTGTCATGAACTCTTCAAACTTGATCCTCCTTAGGAAAGCTTCTAGTTTTCTTCATTTTTATTCTACCACTTTCGAGGGGAAGAGTTGAAAAATGTTTTTTCGCCTCGCATACCTGAACATTAATCACTGCAACCCTAAAAAAATAACTTGAAGCTAGATTTTCATCCCTTAATCTTCTAAATTCCGAACGTCTCTACTATAAGTTTTTCAACACAATCTGGACATCACTGACTATCAGTTGCGCACCTTTTTCACATTTTCAATAATTTGAGATATTTATCTAATTTGAAGAAAACTGAAAATGAACGAAGATTCACTCCACCGGAATTGCACGAACCAGCTAAGAATATTTCCAATTATTTGTTACCCATGAAATAAGAAGAACGCTACACAACGTGCTAGAATTATTTATTAGAAAAATTAGAAAAAGACAGAAACTTAACAGAAATTGCTTACTTATCGCAAAGATCAGAGAATATAAATGCAACTACATTGTGGTTCGAATTTTCAACGCTGAATATCACCTTCAAGGTCAAATAATATATTAATTTTGACACTTTTCTTAAAGTTCGAGTATTTATGAAGCAAGTTTCTGTAAATTACCGGCCCAAAAGTCTAATATTTTAACGCAAGAACAGTGCATCCAGATTTTGAAAGCAGATGATTCGCATTAACTTATAATGAAGGTAAATAAAATTAAAATAAATATAAATTTTGATTTTTATCAAAATTGTGTTGTAGGTTTCTCTTATAATGGGAATTTACGGAATTTGTCCAGGAAATGAGCTGCTAAATATGAAAACTTGATCACTACATTGATAACAGAGGACACCTATTAATAGTGACCGTTCCAGAGACAGAAAATAATATGACAAGGACGTTTATAATCACAAATAAACCTGTTGGTTATTGAGTTCACTTCAACCCAATAATTGGGTAGAAAAAAGGCCTTTGTAGTTTCTTAGCATTTTCTCTGAAACGGTTCACGTTACGACAAAATATGAATCAAACAAAGTTTCTTACATTTTGTGTCCACAATTTTATTGTACGTCTGATATGTTACGAGTTACAGTGCTACTATTAACTATTACATTGGTTTTCTCACCATTACCCGTTTCCCGAAATTGATTTGCTTGTTTCCATAAATACTGATTTAGTTGGAAATGAATGCATTTATGCAGGGAAAATGGTACCGACGCAATGTTATAGATGATTAAAACTTCCAAAAATGTCGAGGTTACTAAAATTAAACGCAACGACAAAACTATTCCATTAATAGCAGTAGCATGAAAGTCAGCGAAGAAACAATTTCCATAAACCTACTGATATTGTTTCAGAGATTGTGCATTACGATGAAATCTGGGGACGAGTTGAAGCATTACCTTAAATTTGGACTTTCTCCATTTCCTTTGTCGCTTTTTTCGAAACTCATGTTCGAATGGGTCCTTCTCAGGACCCAAACAGTGCTGGACTCATCCCCAAGAGGATGCCTACCAACCAAAATCACCTCTGACTCACCGATACTCCCGCCTCGGAATCACTACCCTAGCATACTTCAAGGCATGCGGCTGTCCCCCACACACTCTTCTTCATCTTCTCCCTTCTGCTTCTACGTCTCATGCCATATCCAGTCCTTCTCTCCCCCGAATCATGCTCTCCACTACACTACTTACCTCCATCCATTCCTCTTTCCCCCTCAGCATTATCTCCACCATGTTTTCCCAACACACCGCCTCCCGTAGTTTCTTAGCCAACCTCTTCAACACTTCCTCATTCTTTCAGCATCTATACACATACCCCATATCATCCTCCACCTCTCGCACAGTCCTGACTTCCTTTTCCCAATCTTGTAAAGGCACCCTACTCTCGACCCATATCCAGTAAGTACCTGTGTCAAGAAGTAGTGCACCTCCCCGAACTTCCGGTCTATCCAACCTCTCCTACTCCCAATAGCTTCTTGTAGAGCGCCCTCATACTCCTCCCACCTTCTCTACATTTCCTCCTCCATCCATTCCTGTATTTTCTCGGAAGATGGAATGCACAAAGGCACGAAATCATCGTTGTACTTCGCTTTTACACACTGTACAGAAAGCGTCGAACTCGATCAGAACAGAGTCAACGTTGTGCATGGAAGATATATCTTGCATAAGGTTTTATGGTGAGGTAATGATTGCTTTGAATCAATTTGCGAAAAGTATATTCAGTATGTCAGATCACTATGGTTCATAGTGCATCGGTTGTTTTTGATGCATATCCAGAAGGTGCCAAAAAAGTACAAAGGCAATAGAATAATTAAGCCGATCGAGGAAGCAAAAAACATTGAGTGTTTTAAATGAAACTCAACGTTTCTAGCTAATTCCACAGTATCATGAAAAATATTAAAAATTCTAAAAAATTGACAATTGTTCCGATAACTGAATATCATCGTCGGAATGACAGAAGTTACATTTCATTTTATGCCTACCTGATGTTTAGTAGTTATTTTTGGCTAGACCAAGAAGTAACCTACCTTATGATTGACTTAGTATATGTTAATAGAAAAAAAAAGAAGATGTGATATTATAAATATTGAAGCTAAGATATTATTAGCCCTATGGTGATATCCTGGATATCATTTTTCCAATTAAGATCAGTATAACTGTGTAATGATATAGAAAACCAGGAAAACTATATCTGTTGATCTTCACAATTATCACTTAAGGAGACATTTTAATAGTGGAGAGCTTCCTAGATTTATCTGTTAATTGACTACTTCATATTGTGGGTTTCTTAAGTGTCTTCTAATTTCCAACTCTTCCAGGAAATCCAGTTCTTGTTTCTTATCACAACTATGTAGTACCTCTAGTTCTGTGTTTGGTGTCAATGAATGGTTAGTGTCAAGTAGATCTTTTGAGTAATGAGATTTATCTGGTTCTTTTAATCTGTATGCTCGTAAGTAATCACTGTATCTGATTTCAAAATTCCTAAGGGACTGACCCAAATAGACAGCATTACATTCTGGACATTTGAGTTTATATATACCTGATTTCTTTAATGTTGGTATTTTTTGTTTTAACATTTAACAATTTGGTACTCACGTTACTTTCTGTTTTGAAAGCAATTGTTGTATTCGTTGCTAAAGATATTATCTTTTAAATATTATTAGGAATATTTCCTGGATACGTGATGGTTTTATGAGTTTTTATTTCTTCAGTTTGTTTAGGAAATATTAGTTGTAATGCCACTTATTCCTCTTTATTATTAATTAGCCTATTTATCATATTATGTAATGGATTACCGTTGGATGTTGCTATTTGTCTAATTGTACTGATCTCTCTATCAAAATAACATTTGTTCATAGAAACTAAAAATGCTCTATGTATCATTGAACTGTATGCAGTTAATGTGACAGGGGGTGATTGGAAATATAAGGAATTGTCACATCAGTGTGTGTTGGTTTTCGGTAAATTTCATAATCAAGTACATTATTAACTCTTCGAATTTTTAAATCATGAAAATTGATCGAGTTATTTTCTTCAACTTCTAATGTAAATTTAATTTTTGGGTGTAAATTATTAATGTGGTTGAAAAATATATCTAATTGTCGTTCACTACCTATAAAACACGCTACATATCTATACCAAAATAAAACATTTTTTGAAATATTATTTTCAAAGATTTTTCTTTTTAAACTGTCCATAAAAATGTTTGCAAAAATAGGTGCTATAGGTCTTCAAAGAGTTAATAATGTACTTGATTATGCAATTCACCGAAAACCAACAGACACTGATGTGACAATTCCTTATAGTTCCAAACACCCCCTGTCACATAAACTAGCGCCATACAATTCAATGATACATAGAGCATTTTCAGTTCCTATGAACAAATGTAATTTTGATAGAGAGATTAGTACAATTAGACAAATAGCAACATCCAACGGTTATCCGTTACATATGATAAATAAGCTAATTAATAAAAAAGAGGAAAAAATGGCATAACAACTAATATTTCTTAAACAAACTGAAGAAATAAGAACTTATAAAACCATCACATATGCAGGAAATATTTCTAATAATATTTCAAAGACATTATCTTTAGCAACGAATACAACAATTGCTTTTAAAACAGAAAGTAACGTAAGTACAAAATTGTTAAATGTTAAAACAAAAATACCAACATTAGAGAAATCAGGTATATCTTGCATAAGGTTTTATGGTGAGGTAATGATTGCTTTGAATCAATTTGCAAAAAGTATATTCAGTATGTCAGATCACTATGGTTCATAGTGCATCGGTTGTTTTTGATGCATATCCAGAAGGTGCCAAAAAAGTACAAAGGCAACAGAACAACTAAGCCGATCGAGGAAGCAAAAAACATTGATGTCATTTTTGATGAATCAATGTTGGTTCAGGTTACGAAAGAACGATTTTTGGTAAACGAAAACCACAGAGTTCATTTGATTTCGATGATGACAAAAAAATTTGAAGAGACTGCTGTTAAGCAATCTGAAGAAGATGCCGATCTAATGATTATCAATTTAGCGATTTCCTTGAGCTCAACCTTTGATACAGTTTTCATCATTGGAGAAGATGTGGATCTTTCAGTACTGCTTACAGCACTGACACCACATTTAAGCAATATTTATTTTTCCAAACCTGGGAGAGCTAAAGTTCTTGAAAGACTGCATTTTGTAAAGAGTTTGAAACAAAAAGAAGCAGCTCAACACATTCTCTTTCATCATGCATTTAGTTCAGTTTTTAACCAAGTAAAACTGAAGTTATGGTCGATTGTTCAGAAAAACCAAAAGCTTAATATTAATAGCATCATTGACACCTTAAAACAGAATAATATCAAACCATCGAGCATTGAAGACGTTGGAAGCACAGTTTTTTGTTAGTTTATGCAGTGGTGACATGGAAAAAAACTTAGAGGAACTTCGTTACAAATATTTGGTAAATCATCTACAATAACAAGTTTAATCTTGCTTCCCTGCCCCCAACTAAGAACGTCGCACGGCATAAGACCATCAAATTCAACAGTGGTATGGAATACAAAAAAGAAGGCGAATAATTGAGTCCGTTTTCTTTAGATGTATTTCAAACAAGAAACAACCACTTCTTCGTCTAATCCAATAACGTCACTACACTTATACTATAATATGTTAATTTTGACTCTGTTAGTGTATAATAAAGAATGAAAAGACCGAAAGTTGGAGGTTTCGAAATTCAGTTTACTTAGTATAGTTCATTCTTGAATATTTATTTGTTTGTATCTCTAATTTGAAATCGTGCTACTTGTTTTCCGTGGTAAAATTAATATGCAAACATCTCTCATCAACATGTTTCAATTTACAATTGTTGTATAATAATGAAATGTAACTGTAACGATTGATTGGCATTATCTTAATCAGTGTAATATCAGTGACTCTCTCAAATAAATAACATTAAACAAGAAAGTGTGAATGTTTACTTGAGGTTACTACACATGTTTCTCAAGTCCAATTAAGATCGGTATGAGATAATTTTCATGATGCGACTGGCTACCTGACCCATTACGTCTTGACATATTTTTAAAAGTAATGGATTCCAAACTGTAAAACAAGGAGGCTTTTATGGTTGTTGAATACGTGTGAAGGGTTAAATATGTGAGAAAGATACGTTTTTACAATGATTGCATGAATCAATTCTGAATGATCGGTCTTGAGTTATGTAAAATCAGATAGTGACATAAATACTAAAAATACGTTTTAAACCGAATCAGTTGAACATTTCTATGCAGTTTTAATTTAATTCATACTAAAGTTATCATTCTAACAAAAACACGACAAACCTGCAATGGAATAAAAAACGTTATGCAGCATAATAGCTTTGAAGAAGTTGAAGATCTTCTTAATTACTACATGTCGTTCTTTTGTCTATGTTGTCCGTGATGGCATCTAGGATACATTACAAGTAACGGATGCACAGCCAATCAGAGTGCGCGATTTTCCAACCGAATTGCATTCTGAAGACATTCGTTTTTAACGGAAAATGTTTCTTGTTCTCGCTGTTACTAATTTTAATGTAACATTTTGCATTGGCTATTTGAGCTCTTTTGTACTCTTATGAAATACATTCTTGAATTCGTTTATTTATTATTGTACAACAAAAATTATTATTGGTAATTAATTAAATTTATCTTATAGTTAATCTTAAAAATTGATACTCAAGAAATTATTGTACAAAAATTAAGAAGTAAGGACAAAGACAGGTATGTAATAAAACAACTTTTAGTTACAGTAAAATTGGATTACTTTTTTAGGATCATTTGTCACTATTATTATTGCTTTTAGGGAGAACAAATTGACTTGTTCAGTATGTCAGGTGAACTATATTTCCAAAGGGATAAACCGACATATCAAAAAAATTCACCCACGCTTAAATGATGGAATAAAACCAATAAAGTAACATATTGTTACGAAATAGCACACTGGTATAGTCCCTGAATCCGACTCTAAGGCATGTCTGAAAGTTAAAATTATGGCGGATGCGCAGGAATTTCTTAGAATTGTTTATCTTATCTAGACATTGTATTTGTGATCAGTCTCATATAGAAAATACGAGAGCCAATTGTTTTTGTGTAAGTCGCAATCTAGAATTATCTAGTAAAAAAGGCACTAATATATATCAAGGACCGACCAGCGGAGAAGTTAAGTTTAGTTTAAAAAGTGATCTAGACAAATAAGCAAGAATACACCGAAATAGCGAACAGTAAAGTGTTGGTGTAAATTAATAATTAAGGTTGTGTGTATATAAATTAAGTGTTAGTGAGTAGTTTAGTGTTCAAATAAATTAGTAAGTAGCCATACTGTGTGTTTAAAGTTTATTCCACCAGTAATAAAAACGTTTAAATGAATAAGATAAACATTACATTGGTGTCAGGTGTGGGGTAATATAAATAAATTGCTACGTAAAAATGGCCCAGAGATTATGTGACTTGAAAGTGACTGAGTTGAGAGCAGAATTGAAAGATCGCGAGCTGGAAACGTTCGGTAAGAAAAGTGAATTAGTAGAAAGACTTGAAGTGGCACTGGAAAATGACGGCTTTGATCCAGAAACAGTTTTGTTTAATGACGAGGCTTCCACCTTAATCTAGTCAATTTCTGCTAACATGGACGAGAAGATTTCTACTATGAACAACGACATTTTTGCTAACATTGACGAGAAGTTTTCTGCTATGAAGAACGATATTTCTGGCATGGAAGAGAAGATTTCTACGAATGTGAAAAGCGATATTTCGGCTATAAAGAACGATATTTCTGCTATGAATAACGACATTTCTGTTAATATGGACGAGAAGATTTCTGCTATGAAGAACGATATATCTGCCGATATCTTATTAATAAAAAACGACATTGCGCTGACGTTTAAAATGAAATTTTGTCTCTTAAATCGGGAATAAGATGTCAACGATGGACGAGAAAATTGAGAATAAGATGACAACGATGGACGAGAAAATCAAGGAGTTAGAAAAAAAGATGACAGATATAAGAACTCAAGAGACGCCAGCGGAAGAAAAGAAGACCGAGCAAACGAAACCTTGCAAGACAGAAACACTCCCTAAGTTAGAAGACCAATTATGTGAAACAGTTTGAAGCAGCCGCTAGAGTGAATAATTGGTCCGATAAGGAGAAAGCAGTGAACCTAACTATAGCGCATCGTGAAGATGCCTTAGATGAACTTCAGACGATACCTTTGGAAGAAACGGATAACTTCGAGCAGCTGAAGAAGAGGTTGGACATGCGATATGCTCATGAACATCTAGAACATTTGTACCAATCCCAGCTGAAGAACCGAATGCAGAAACTTGATGAATCCCTTCAAGAGTAGGAAGTGGACTTTGCCCGACTAGTTCGATTTGCTTATCCGTCAGCACCAGAGAACATGATGGAAAGTCTGGGCATCCAGGCCTTTATTGATGGCTTACGTGACCCCGATATGCAGAGGACGCTTCTTTTAGCCTATCGAAAAACATTAGTCTACACATTGACTGCCGCTCTCGAATATGAAGCAGCCACGATGGCTTCCGGATACAACAAAGGTAGGACCATACATGAAGAATGTGACGATGGCAGACTTGACCAGATCGTCAACTTGTTGCAAGGTATGGTAGACAAGAAGCCGAAGAAAATCAGGTGCTGTAACTGTGGCGAGCTAGAGCATGCACGCAGTTCATGTAAGCGTCCTACGACTCCTGAAAACCAATAACTCCAGTCACATGGGAAATCAGATAGGGGTGAACATCCAGCTGATGTGAATCACTGAAAAGCCAACTCTTTGCCTACACGGTCATGCCCTGTAGACTATTCACAATGCAACAAAGTCGAAATCTAAGGAAGTTGCAGTTTCAAGAATTACATTAGTGAACGAAGAATGATCACCCACCAGGATCAGAGAATGTCAGGAGAATGATCGTTGCCTAAAGAAAAGTCGGCAGTGGAAGGAGGAAATTCGGAGACCTACCGGGCAAGAAGTGTCAAGACTTTCACCGTAACTCAAGGCATATTGGACTCAGTGGGACTCCTTTGTCCTGGAAGAAGGGCTGTTGAAAAGAGTCATTGAAAACGATGATGGTTTCAAGATGAGGAGACAGCTGGTTATCCCTAGAACGAGAGTAGCTAATGTACTGAAAAAGTCACGGAGGGCTCGCGGTACAAAAAAGGTAGGACTATGCAGGAAGAAGATGACGATGACAAACTTGACCAGATCGTCAACTTGTTGAAAGGTATGGCAGACAAGAAGCAGAGGAAGTGTGGCGAGCTACAGCACGTATGCAGTCCGTCTAAGCGCCCCAAGTCTCCTGTAACCCAAGAACGCCAGTCACAGGGGAAATCAGACAGGGGTGCATATCCAGCTGATGTTGATCACCGAAAAGCCAACTCTTTGCCTAGACGGTCATGCCCTGTACACTATTCACTATGCAATAAGTCGACATCTAAGGAAGTTGCAGTTTCGAGAATTACAGTAGTCAACAAGGTATGGTCACCCACCAGGATTAGAGAAGATCAGGAAAATGATACTCACCTGAAGATGATCCGGCAATGGAAGGAAGAAAATCGGCGACCTACATGGCAAGAAGTGTCAAGATTTTCACCGACACTCAAAGCATATTGGGCTCAGTGGGACTCCCTTGTCCTGGAAGAAGGGCTGTTGTGAGAGTCCTTGAAAACGATTATGGTTCTGAGATGAGGAGACAGCTAGTTATCCCGAGAACAAGAGTAGCTGAAGTACTAAAGAAGTTACACGACAGTCCATCGGGAGGTCATCTGGGAGTGAAGAAAACCTTTCAGCGAGTCCGTGAAATGTTTTATTGGATGAACAGCTCCGACGATGTGAAGGACCGATGTTTTTATTTGACATTAACATATTTTGTGTCAATAGGTCCAACTGCTCCATTTGATACGCTTGTGGTCGTATACATTTTATTACACATTATTGTTAATTTTGGTAGCAACGTATAAATCAACTTTTTGGTATTATTCGTTTCGTACTTTTTGCGCGCGATAAGAAACTGGAAGAATTGTTTTGTTGTTAGTACTAAGTAATTTAGATTACGTTTTCATAGTGAAACATTTTTAACTTAACTTGGAAGTGATTTTTGTCTAATCGGGAATAGTTCGAAATGTTTTCGTGTTTTACGACGTCGACTTTCCTTGGTAGTGGTTAGGAATTTATAAAATGTGTCCTTGAGACATACCATTACGGGGATATATTTTTCCGACCATATGAAAGTGGAGAATGTAAGCCTTCTTGCAGTTTTTAAGATTTGATGTTGTTTTGAGTTAGCTATATCCACATCAATTTGAGGATTTTCTTAACACTACTTGGGCGTTACCTGTAGTTCTGAACGTTGTTGATGTGATGGATTTAATGGGTTCAGACTAGATTTTGTGACGAAGAGGTTTAAAATTAACGATTTTGGCGAATATACCAAATTTTCATTGACGAAATATATTGACAAAGCTAGCTGAATATATAAATGTTCAGCTAGAATATCTTTGGCCGTTTATAGGTTAACCCTTTTACAAGTTGAAAGGGTTTTTATTCACGGCTACTGGATTTCCACCACATAATTTTAATCTGGAGTATGGTGTAAGGAACAACTTTACGACAAGGACTTTTGGAAAAAGCACACTGCGCATACTAGGAGGGATTCAATCGTATTTACGATCCATCGAACACCAACTAGGAATCCGAAGAGCTCAGTTTCAACTGGACCGAGTTGGGTGACCTTTTTTCGTTTTTTACTTTATTTATAAATTATGGACACTTAATTTTGGGTGCGAATATCTTTCCCGTTTTTGTTGTTGTTATAGGTCATATCGTATTAATGTGTTTCTGACAATGATATTATTGTTGAATAACTTTAGATGCTACTTTGATACTTTGGAATTGATCCCTAATAATATGTTCACTACGCTGGTTTGGTACTTCCCGTATTTTTTAAATATTTGTATCTTAGCTTTCGCATTGGATCCAACGCCTTGTCCTACTTCTCGTTGTAAGCTTGAGTAAGTTTTTTTTTCAATTCTGACTATATAATATATATATACTTGGTTGTTAACTGATAAAGGAAATTGTGCGTATCTGATTGTGTCAATTATGCTTTGTTCATGGATTTAGCAAGGGGTATGTTGAGAAATAGTGCTTATTATTCAGCTTTCACGAATTTTATCTGACCTAGCAGGTCACCTAATTATCTCATTTTATATTTAGAAACAACTGGTAGTGGATTAACGAATTTTGTTTACGCTATTTCATAGCAATGAAACTTTTCAACATTACCCGAGTAGATCACTGAAACTATTATCAAAATTTGTCGACGCCTTTACTTATTCTTGTACAGAAAGTTCAATATACGTACGACTAACTAGAATTGGGTTTGTCTTTTATGTCATTCCTTTTTAGTAGATTTTTAGGAGTGGATTTTCTTAAAATTAGCGGCAAATCTACTTGACGCCCTTTTATACCTAAATAAATTTGATGTGCTGATCACTTGCTTAGCACGTAAGTGAACTCATGCCGTCTCTACATGAGTACTAGCCGCTGGCTATAAACTGTCAATCTAGACAGCCTAATTCTGTGACCTGGTAATATAATTGAACAAGTAAGCGGTTACAGGCATAAATACCAAGATGGCAGTTGAGAGTAAATAAAGTACCACCAAATGCATGGACAAAGTAATATTAGTGTTTTTAATGAAACTCACGGTTTCTAGTTAATTCAACAATATAATAAAAGTTATTGAAAATTCTAAAAAATTGACAATTGTTTCGATAAATCAATATCATTCTGACGATGATATTGATTTATCGAAACAATTGTCAATTTTTTAGAATTTTCAATAACTTTTATTATATTGTGGAATTAACTAGAACACTATTATGAGCAGATTCCACGAAGTAAGGGTCGAGACAGTTGATTTCATTAAAGTAATATTAGTTATCTTTCAAAGTTATATATTGTGATTATGATATTATTTCACGTTTACATGTCAGGTTAAACTCACATGATTTGCTTGGTCTGCTTTCTGTTTTGATTCAAATCCTATCCAACATTTATATGGGACGGAATTGGAAAACATTCACTGGTATATGTTACGGCCTTCAGAAATTTCAAAGAGCTTTGTAGAATACTGGTGAGTAAAAAAACTATCTTTTGCATGTGATCCAAAATTTTATACAGAGTTTACCCTCTTATTTGCAGGCTGTTATATATCATCATCAGGTTACAATTACTATTACTGAAGTTTTTGAGATTTATTTTTATTGACGAACAACATGGCAACGCGAAATTTTTCAGTTTCATTACTTCTCACATCGAAATATATTTCCATCACTGTCAATCAACTCTGAGCAACAGATATGTTTTCTTAATAAACCGAAAAAACCAAATCAAACTAAAATCGAGTGTATGAATGTACCAACATACAAAAATATACACATATTTGACATAGACAATAAAATGGAGTTGATTTCTTCAAATTAAATTTGAATTAGTGGATCTTATTAATAAGAAAGTATAATTAGAATAATTTTTAAATATATTAGATAAATAATGGTAATATAAAAATCAGGTTCAAAGGCATTTTATCAAAGTCGAGACACACCCTTGCCATTTGTATTTAAAACATTCTCGTGTTTATGCAATCATAATGACAATAAAGAGTGGGAATCATGATAATATAATAATGTCAATTTAACTGGATTATTTTTTTAATGAACACTTAGAAGATACGGTGAATTCATAGGAATAAAATTAGATATGTTGTTATTTCACCAATAAACGTAAATATGACTATTTTATCTGCGTGACAACCAGCTTATCAGGTTTGTCATGTATTATCAATATGCAATTTGAGCAGTAAATAATACAGTTACCACGGAAGTGGATCACTATGTAGGAAACTATGTATCGAATTGTACATCTTGAATTTACATGAAATAAACGATTCAAGATGATGTAGTCAACTGAATAATAATATGAATAAGTCATTTTATTATTGGAAGCGGCAATATCATGCCAGAATCGAATATTTCATTGGATTCTTCGAATAAAGGGCAAAAATTCATATTTAGTACCAATATATCAAATTAAGTGGGTCTTCATCGAAAAGTCCATCTTCAAATACGTATCTACTGCAATTTCTACCTCAATTAATGAGTTGTGATGATACATAACTGATAATTATTGTAGTGTCGTAAATAATTGATTGTGATAACGTAAAACCAATTTATTTACTAAGAAATATACTAGAAAAATAAGCCGCTAAATGCGTGCAGTAAAACATTACATTCAGAACTGACTGCTGTCTTAACCTAGGAATATCAAGATACTACAAACCTCCCCTCATATCGAGGGCTAAAACGCAGGACCTCGTAACTAACACTTTTTTATAAAATAGGTTTTTGATGCCTCAGACTTCAGTTTTATAAGCGCCATCTATGTGTGAAAGGAACTAATTTTATGAAAATTATCAACCTGTCAAAATCAAACAAAACAGTAACTCGTAACTTAAGAGGAATTCAAGCGAATGACCGCAAAATACCAATAGACGTTGGTAAATACCATCCTCGTTCAAGCGCCTTTAGTTATTGTCGGTCATCTAGTTGTGACGTCATAGTATAGCCCTTAGACGTCACCACTTGAAGTTTCATTGACCGCGGTATTTACACAGGTCGAAAGCTGTTTTATAATCCCCACTTTCTGAGTGACATTTGTTTGTTTTGGTTTTTGGTTATGTTGATCAGTAACTTCATTCAACAAAGGATCGAACAGGATTCAAACTTTCTTTAAATTATGAAGGCCAAGACGTAGAAGTTATTGTCGATGACATGGAAACAGCTTCTCTGTTATTAAAGAGTGGGTACAAATAAGTTTTTTAATACCTAATTTTTAAGAAAGAAAAATGTATTGTTCCTACATCTTTTGCGAAACGTTTTTATCTACGTTTTTGTCCACGATCAAAGATATGTCATCCAATAATATAAAAAAACTTCAGTCAATACAATACATTTTTGATTCATCCTTGGAAGATAAAAGCATCTAATTACTGTAATGAAACACAGGAAAGGACAAAGTTATATGTTAGGAAGTGTTTAGGAATTAGAAATCAACAACAAACGAATACCCATAGAGAAAGTAATATTTGTTTGGTTTATCTATGAGAATACCCGATTCCATTCACGCGCGTCCCAATGGTATTAACCAACATATGTCAAAGGGCTATGACCAAGGACAACCAGGGATATGACCGTGGTATTTACCAATGTCTCGCTTGAATACCTCTTTAGTTCGGTTGGTTTTCTGAAGCATTACCTCGTAAACGTCACAGTGTTCAGCTTCCCGCCACTGAAGCAAACTGTCAAGGTAAGTGATCTTGAAAATCGCTTGTAACTATGAAAGAAGTGAAGTGGAGGGTTAAAGTTTGTGATTAGATTCCTAATTAAGCATTCGTTTCAAAACTTTCATAACGATTGCTTTGAGTTGTTAATAATTTTATGTAAAAAAACTAACATTTTATTGCGGGTGTTAGATACGAGGTCCTGCTTCACATGCTTTAGAGTAGATACGAGCTACTGCTGCATAGAATAATGTTTAGTCGAACGAGAAAAATCATGGAAATGGCCAGAATAGCGCAATGTAGTAACACCAATGAGGACAATCAACGTTTTTCTCTTGAAGAAATCACTGAAATGGATTTATCAAACAATATTCCTCTAAATGAAGCCTTATCACCCCAAGATATTTCTGATATTATCAGATAAGCCGAGGTAAACTTCGTTCCTAACGAAACTCACAATAGAACTGGTTTATTGTCGGAAATGACAAACCTAATTGGTTTCCAAAATGAAAAAGACGTCCATAATGAAAGCTACATTCCTAGAGGTAATGATAATAAAGCAATAGAAGAACTAATGGAACAGGTAAATGAAGATAAGACACGGCCACATGAAGACGGCGCTATGTTATCTGAAAAATCCAGTGAGGAAGCTATGTTTGAAAACGAAACCGTATTGGATGATTTAGCAAGTATGGCGCATTTTATGCCAGAAGAGAATAATAACGTTCACGACAAAGACTACATTCCCGAAGCCGAAAGTGAATCAGAAAGCGAAGAAAGCGTGGAAGAGGTGGGTGCAGATACAATACAGCTACAGGAACTTGATCAGGTAGATGAAATTGTTATATAACAGGAAAATGAGAATCAAGATACCAAAAGAAAGACACTCAAGAAAAAGCAAAATAAGAGGTTAATCAATAAGAATTTACGAATGAGGATAGAACGATTTTTAGGGTTTAGAAAGCCACGGGATCAACGCAATACATTTCATGATGTACCGAGAATGAATAGAAACATAGGTGCAAGGTGCAGCTGTAAACAAAAAATCAAAGAATCAAAAATAAAATGTTACAAAGTAACAGAAGAAATGCGTAAAAGCATATTTGAACAATTCTGGACTAACATGACATGGGATCAACGGAAAGTGTACGTTAGTAACACTGCTAATGTCACTGAAAAAGCCAGACCAAAGGTAACTGAAAATTCCCCACGAAATATAACCCTGAAATATTTTTTGATTTGTGGAAATAATGAAATACCTGTGTGCAAAACCATGTATTCGCATACTTTTTCTTTGGGAGAATGGTCCATAAGATCATGGTCAACTGGAAGCCAACATAGGATGAATAAAAAGTACCGAAAAAGAATTAAGTCCACGAAATCAAAGTTTTGATTTATTTGAGGAAGATCGAAGCTTTCTAAGACAGTTTTTAAATAATCTAAACAAACTCTTCTCGCATTACTGCAGGAGAGACACTGATAAGCTATATTTCGAGCAACAGTTTCAATCATTCGCTTAACTTCACAGGGTATACAAAACAGAATGCCAAAAAAACAACAAGACACCTTCTTTGTCTGTACTCGTAGTCGTTAACTTCTACAAACATGTCTTCACGATTATTTGAATTCTAGTCATCAAAGCCCTTCTGGCTGCTCAAAATAATAAGTACAATTTTTAAACAATGTACTACATAAATAGTAAAACTATCTGAGTTTTTTATCTGTGGTTATAATTAATGAACATATTAATTCCTTGTCTACAACAATTTATTATCATTCATACCTGTCCTGTTTCCAAGTACCATTTAAGTAGTTATGATATCCATAGAAAAAAAATTTTACGACATCATATTGAAAAATGGCTGAGTCATATACGTCACTTGTTTAATAGTGCATTACAGTATATATTTTCAGTCAAATCTCCTACGACATAATTATACGATCGGGTCGACATTGAAACCTCACCCACGTTTTGTCTTTCACTAGTTGTTATTAAAAGATATTAAAGCAATTTATGTAACATCCTTCCGCTGTTTAACTTTACATGTTGTATTGGTTGTACCTTTTGAATATTGTCTTTAGACGATGATTATAATGAAGAAACATTATTAATATAATTTAGAAAAGTTGGAATATATCATACATAGGCATTTCGATAAATTAAAATTAAATTTTATAATCTGTGTGCACAATTTGGTGGTTAGAATCCGAAAATAAAGTTCTTTGTACAGATACTTTGAACAGGTATTTTCCAATGGTCCTGTTCATTTTTTCCACTATTCCATCTGACTGTGGATGCAACGGTGTTGCTTCTTCATTCCCAGTCTGTCACAAATTTCCTGGAATACCTGGCTCTCGAAATGTCTTCCTTGATCTCTGTGGACTTCTAAGGGCACTCCATATCGGCTGATAAACTCTTTCACCAGTACATCCGCGACAGTTGCGGCCTCTTGATTCGGGATCGCATACATTTCCACCCACTTTGTGAAATAATCCATCATTACCAGGATGTATTCACCACCATATTCTATCATCGGAAATGGTCCAGCTATGACTAAGGCAATCCTTTCGAAATGGCTTCCAATATTATATTGTTTCATGGGTGCCTTTCTCTTGCAATGTGGTCCTTTACTCGTGTCACATGTCGTACATTTCTTACACCAGTCCTTCTCATCGTCAGAGCTGTTCATCCAATAAAATATTTCACGGAATCGCTGAAGGGTTTTCTTCACTCCCAGATGACCTCCTGATGAGGTCCGTTAAGCTGCCACCCCGGCTAAATTTTTTTACCAAAATACCAGCACAAATAAAGGACACCTAGCACAACCTTGTAACAAGCCGATCGCCTGTTACGATTTCTATCGGACTATGGTATTTTAATTTCGTCGTACTAATGTTTCGAAATTAAAAAACTTGTTTCTTTAACAAAATTCGTATATTTAAACGATATCGTACATTGGAAAAGTCTCTTCCTATCAGTAAAATTCATGAGTTAGTACCTACATCGTTGTGGTTTCACATATTTGCTGGTGAGTTAGATTTTTGAAATATTTTTCCCGATGTTTTTACTGTTTGATTTAAAATTATAATATCGGCTGGCGTTTGATGAATTTTGTATGTTTAATTCTTTTCTAATGTAAAAAAGAAACATTTTATATTCTTTTTGAAGCAAATTTTTAATAATATCTTTTCATTTTTTTTTTTAACTTTTTCATAATTCCGCATTTTGTGTTTATTTAGGGAACAAAGCGAATATGATAGAACAGACTTCTGTTAGTTTTATTTTAAAAACTAGATTCAGTTTTTTATGTGTTGAAGCATAAGCTTCCTATCTGTTCTATTTATTCCTTCCTTCCCAGAACTTTTCCTTCATTTTTACTCTATTTTCTTTCCTCAGCTCTGCAGCCCCTGGGTAGGCCCTATGAAAACACCACCCATAGAAGACAACAGAAAACCGGCCGGGATGGATTGAAGACCATATCTCCATCGACTAGGACCTAGCTGAGAGCTGAATAATTCCAGAACCTCTCCAAAGATAAGTCCTTTGTCTTATATTCAATTCATGGAAATCTAGAATTGGAGATTTTTATTGTATAACGACGTTCGTATTCGTCTTGTATTTTGGATATGCAAATAATGTGAATTATCTATTGAGTTATTAATAAATATAATTTGCTGAACATTTGATATTTGATTTTCAGCAATTTAAATTAACTTGGACCATCGCGTTAAAATATTTTTAGTATTTCGTTTGTTAAGTTAAAGTAAATATAAGGTTTTCCAGCTTTTAACCTTTTTAGTATTTTGTTTAATTTAAGTATCGCGTAAAAAGCTGGTGGCGTCCAATTTAATATCGATTGTTCACCCCATCCCAGTGATTGCTATAAGGATACATTAACTGGAGTCGAATACCACAACCTGAGGAAGAGTCTCAAGCCGGGGGAGAACATATGTGACAACCTAATACAATAATTTTTATAGCTTGCACACCAACAGCTTACAATAAAAATGCTTTTGAATTCGGGAGAGGCCAGGTTAACGTTAGCACCCTCCCCTCTCCGATGGGAATTATTTCCGAAAAATTCTAGCACTAATAAAGGACACCTAGCACACTAATTTTTATAGCTAGCACACCATCAATACTTTTGAATTCATGGGGTGGAGGTGTCTGCAAAATACCGCTATAGTTACACGAATGAATATGTTGGTTGCATTTGTTCCTAAACATCATTTTCCTATAAAAATGGCACCTAAACGGCATTATTGTTGTCGACTGTTGCCGGATTGTCCTTAATATCTACAGGGTGGTCCTTAAGTAATTGTACATAGAAGTATGGTAGATTCCTGACTTTAAATTATTACGATTTAAACCAACTTGCTTCAATAAAATGTTGCTAATAAAGAATATACAGGATGTTAAAAGTTAAATTTTAAAATTTATTTTCCGCAATAACTTTAACGTCTTTGGATATGTATACATAAAAATTTGGAAATAGAGGTTTTTGGGCACGAAAAATCATAATCTGGTAACTCTTCGATGTAATTTGTAGAAGGCGCTATATAGGCCACATTTGTGGCATCAATATGCCTTACATTTTTTTGCTGTTTATGTTAGCGGTATTTTTGTGAAAGAATATTAAAGCCACGTTATATTAATAGAAAAAACTTAACAGTTTACGATATAATCGCATTATAGGGATCAGCTGCATGATTATTATTGAAATGCTTTAGGAAACAAATTAAAAAAAACTAAGCTAAATAACATTATACCATCAACTGTGTCACAATAAATGTTCGATATGTCTTCCATTCCAATATCATTCACACATAAGTGCTATTATCATATAAATATACGACAAAACTATCCCATTTTTCCCGGGAACGGAAAAGTCGCAGTCACACTGGGCAACAACAACTGTCCCATTTTTTTTATGGCAACTGTACATCCCCAGGTCAATCAAGTAGGTACACAATAGATCCTTTTCGGTCGCAGTGCATAAACTACCCCTTCGATGCCAATATAATCTAATCTAAGCACGTTCACTAAGAAAAGTTAAAACCCTGTACCCCTGTACACGACAAGACTGATTATACTACTCATACAATATTCTAGATTACTTCGGAACACCCTATATAATTTCATTCATTCGTACCACCAAAGTTGTTTTCTACAATCAGTATAATCAGAAGTGACATGTATGTTGAAATATTTTAATCAAATTCCACATAACACAATACTTGTGTTCTATATTTTCTGAATTTCATATATTCCAATAGGTACATATAACTAGTATTCTAAACTCTTCGTGACCCTAAATTCAGTGTGAAGTAAATAGTTGAGACAAACTATCCGAAAATATGTACCCAGCCTTTTTAGTAGGTACACCAAGAAGAACGTATTGAACAATTATATAAGGAACTACATAGATCAATAATCTGAAAAAACAAAACAGAAAACTAGAAAAAATACCAGTAGGACAACAGTCATCACCTTTGGTACCAAGATTTTTCTATGATGTTGATAATTTTCGCAAGATAGTGAAGTAACAATATAATGATTTTACAACAAATCACTTTCATAATATTAAATATTGTATCCAAGAGTTGTGTTTGTTAATTAAAAGTAAACATTTTTCTCCTCTGTGATCTTTTTCGTCATTAGATTGACTACAATATACCAACATTCCGAAAATATTCTTCCAGTATATATTGTACAGATGAAACTCATGAACAGTTTCCATGATAAACGTCTTATGTGTTTTAATATTTCGTCTAAATATTTTTCCAATATGTCTACATAATTAATAAAATCCTGTCTTACCTTAATGGGTTATTAAGAAATATTCGAAAACATATTTCTTCTTTTTAGGCCATGCATCTTTCACATATTTATACTTAATTGCAACCCAAACGTGTCCAAGACAATATGACGAATTGCTTATTTTTTGGACCTTTTGTTATATCGCTATATTTTAATTAGCGGACACACTTTGTGTGGCGACGGCCATATTCAGCCCGGAGATATAATATTCATACACTTATTATATATTCAGTAACCGCAATTAATACATTGGTGGAGGTAAATTGGAATTAAAAAAATAGGAAGGAATACCAACATTGTTACAAGCCAATAAAAAATAATAAAATATTCTCTATATCTGATTTACAGTTTTAATTCTTTTATTAGCAACAAAAATAAATTACGCATGTCAATATTGGTTTTGAAATAAGGAGGGGCCTCACGTTTTAGGAACAGTTGGTATCCGTGATTTGCAACAAAATTTAGGTCATTTTGTACACAACAAATCTAAAGAACGCAGGGAAATTAAGTATTGAAGTTTTAACACAATATAACTTGGACCTTTGTCTTGGGGATCAGGTATTTTGGTTGAATTTTATATTGTTATAAAAAATATATAAGCCATTAAGTGATGGTGTGATTTTGACAGTTTTGATAATTTGTGTTCACCAATTTGGACACCAAAACCTGATCCCCAAAAGGAAACCTAGAGAATTCGATTCTAAAAATATGAAATCTCAAATCATAGTATTTTTTGAGATTTGTTGTGCGCAAATTTTTTCAAACGAACATCTTTTTACTTTAGTTCAACCGTTCCACCGTCTTGATGCATGGCGCTGTATAGAACAATGACAGAAGACGACGGTCAATTCATAGACAAATAATATTATAACTTTCTCTATGGGTCAAATATGCTGTTGTCATATGTTTTGTGTTCATAAAATATCCCAAATTTATAATTTAGTGTGTATTGTATTTGTAAGTGATTATAATTAAGTAATTTTCATGCTAAATAAGTACATTTGTGCTTCGTAAATGCTATTTATATTTACTCCACAAGATTGTGTTTAGTCCTTCATGCTTCGTTGCAACAAAAATGCAGTTTTTGCACCTATTACACAAATAACTACTTGTTAATGATATTCTTATTTATTGTTAGTAAATACATCAAAGTGATTAAATATATTATGTGAGAATGATTTCGAGTTTTTGTTCTTTGGAATAAATATATCATGTTTATACCTGATAATAGTAATTGTGATTCCGCTTAAGTTGAATTTTATTGTTCTGATTTTCTAAACAAATTTTGTTCTTCATGAGGTCAATTATTTCGCTTATTGTATTTGTTTGTAAATTCAGTTTTGATGCAGAGTGGAGGCATTTCATTTCAAGTAGTGCATCATCACCTACAAGCCCTAAAATATTTTATCAATAAATGTATGTCATTTAATATGCAAAAAGAATTTATCACATGTTAATTATTTGTTATGTTAAATATATTTACCATCAGGAGAAGCACCTAGAAAACCGTGTTGAACATCTAACCACAATCCTGAATCAACCACTACAACATTTTGTACTTGTTCAAAAATTAGGATGGTTATCCACTTGTTAGCTTGCCTTAGCCTATGCATCATAGGTAATAGTAATTGTTGAATAAAATTAATGAATGAAGTAGGTACCATTATATTTTAAAAATCTTTGAACCATAAATATTTTAAAACTTTGTCTAGCCAATAGTCGAAATTTCCTTGCAAATTGTATGATTATATAAGCATTCCAAAAAATCAAAGAAAATAAGAAAACAAATTATTATTAAAGGATGACTTAGTTATAGTCTTAGTTGTTGATATTAAAAAAAATTTTAAAACCAAGGACGACTAAAAAGTTAATTTTGTCTACTTATAGCACTTCGGGGGCTGTAATCGAGTTATACAGATAGGTTTTCTTTTCTAAAACCCATTTTTTTGTGTTGTTCTTGCTGAAAAACGTAAAACCAACTCAAAAAAATCCAAAATTCCAACTTTTGTTTGGGTAAACCTATACTTTTCTCGCATATTAGATGGGTTGGATGGAAAAGTAATAATACCAATAATGTATTATACAAAAACAAAAAAAAAGATTTACCATTCAGGTGATCACACATATGTGTATCTGTCATGGAAAAAAGAGAATGAACCAACTATTTTTTGAATAATGAAGGAAAAATGTTTCAGTACCAATCTCCACAACACATATGATCAATCTTTGCAAACAAGGTAGAAGTAAACTTGTTGATTATATGTTTGATTTTGTACTGTATATATCGATCTTCACACAATATATACATTATTATTTGTCATTACAGATCTTTCGCTTTAAATTTTTTATTAGTTGTTATAGTTGCTTTGTAAGTTTTTTAAATGTTTGCTATTTTAAATTGAAATTCCTCACTGTACCTTACTTTCCTCTTTCTATTAAATGTAAAGCATTGTATTACAAGTAAATATTTCTTTGTGTAATAAATTTGGAAACTCTTTGTTTATATTTGTTTCTAGATAAAATTGAATATATTCACACATGTAGTTGAAAAAAGGGCCTACATGTCAAATAAAATTTGAAAGCAACCAACAGAAACTCTGGAACTGATACAAATATGATTGGATTGAGGCAAAGTTGTGACACGACGTTCTGTGTTTTCAGATTAAATGGCCTATTTTAAATCATGTAAATTTGCAACTTTTCCGCAGTTTAATTTTCTTAGCATGAAACAAACAAAAATTTATAATCATGAAAACATTTTATTATGTTAATATAAATGGTACAAATTTTGAAAGGTAGATGGTTTTTAAAGTGTGTATATTTTTCTTCCATTCTTAATTTCTAGCAATTCCCACAATGCTGTCACTTGGTATCCATATTATTAAATAGCACATGTCCTTTCATGCAATATGTAATGCACCTTGTATCAGGTGATAATAGTTATATTTTTCAATTATCACTATTATATATTCATCAAAATGAATTATGCAATTCTTGTCTTTTGAGAGCGGTTTTAATTTTTCTTCATTCAGATACTTCAAAGGTCACTTCACTTCAATTAAGCATTTTTCGCTATCAAACCCATATTATCATTAAAACAGGGTTCAAGAGAATGTTGAAAGATGGTTTGATGATACTAGAACAAACCATCAGTATTATTTATCTCATATTTTCACATTAATCAAATAATCCAGTAAACATAACCTCAAACATAGCTTTTAAAATTAAAAAATATGGATTGCAGGATAATTTACATCATCATAACTATAATTTTTGATATCGGGTCGATACGATTACGTACTTTTTAACAATTTATTCCTTTCAAAAACATTTATGAAACTCTTAAATAATCAAAAATCTACACTCAAATTATGTCAACAAATTTTGTTTGGATCCGTGTATATAATATTCTCTTATCTATGCACAGGTGTGCTGTCGTTTGGATGCAACATAAAAAACAGAGATAAGGTTTCTGTGCTCACAGTAAGTTGAAATATTTGAAATCAAAAAATTCGAACAGAGATGCGTTTCTTTGAACCGTCAAGAGTGGAAAGACAGAGAGAGAAAATATGTTGAATAAGTAAAAGCCGATTCAGTACTACTATCGACATATATCGTAAATATTTTGAACCAAATAATTACTAAATTAGTAACTAGTATTGTGTAGGTTTTTAGGTTTATATACCTGTGAGGAGGCCCCTCTTAAAAAGTGAACGTTTTGCTTAGAATATGATTTCATTTCAGATTTGGTCCATCACTTCAGTATTTGGAGATACCTGAGGTTACGTATTCCATAACGTTCATGGTTACTTGGAAGATATATAGAATGGGTACAGAATTTTCGAGGTAGTTCTTAGTCTGCATACATTGATATGTTACCGTTAAAGGTCCTTTTATCAGTAGCAGCGCTACCGCCGCCGTCGTTTCATACATATTGGAGACTAACGAACCCTCTGACCTTGTCGAGGTGATACTTAAATAGATATTCTTGTATCTAGAATGCGAAATGATACTTTTGCGTGTAACACGTTAACTGCCCAATGGTAAAAAATAAATTGGTCCTCGGGGGCACATTTTCAGTTTTCTCATTTAATATTTCAAACGCTTCATATCGATTTTCTACATATTTAAACATTAAAAAAATATTAATTTTTAGTCATATATGACAACTTTCGCCAATGGTACAACGTGTGTACCACTGACCCTGAACGCATTAATTTTACAGGCCACGTGGTACTCAACGTGTACCACTGAACTTGTTGAATCATGTCGCTTCGCGCTACGCATATTTACTCAGTTGTGTGTCAGTTGTCGAAACGAGAGGTTGTGAGAAAATATATCTAACAATACCCACGGACTTATTTTAGGAACTAGACGTCGATGCGTTACGTGTTACAATAAACTTTCTTTGGAATTCACAGCGTCGATATCCAGAAACAAAGATACAAGAAGTACTTGGAAATGTGAGGCATGTGATAAAAATTACTGCGTAGATTGTTTTTTTGATAAACATTATAGTTCAATACTTTAAAATCTCAATAATTTGATTTTTTGTTCTTACTTACATGACTTTAAATAGATTTATTTTTTTTGTTTTTTTTCTTATTTTCGAAATAAATATTTTTTTCTATGAAATAAGTTTAATTTTTCCCAGGTACATTGCATTACGGTATCAATCAGGCCCACTAATTTACCCTCCCATGATAAAATATACGCTTAATGTAACAGTCTTCGAATCACTGGCCTGAACGTAAAGATCGTGGCAGTGGTACAACAGTTATACCACTGGCCCAAACGGAAACTCGGTCGGGGTAGGGTAGAGTACCAGCGTTTTTACCACGTGGCAGGTAAGGTGTTAAGAATGGAAGTTATTTGGACGAGCTTCCGTGAAGCAAAATAACCATTCAAGAACGCAAAAGCATTTCGCATTTGAGATTCAAATAATAGTGGTATGAAACTATTCTCAAAGAATGACGCAGCCGGTTTACTTCTAATACTTTTTACATGACAATTTACTTCCTGTATAAAAAATCCCATAAGCCGCGGGATTTTGTCATTATGACAGCGAAAAAAGTTTGCCCTAACTTTTCCAGCGACAATAACGGAACCTAACTTTTGAAAGCATGACAACCAGCATTGTAAACAATTTTTTCTCAAACTTGCGTTGTCAGAAAAGTTTTCATTTGTGGAAATGTCGCGGGTTGGAGAGTCTTCGAATGGAGAAATTGAAAAAGCCATCAATGATAATCTGCCTCGCAATACGGTGATTTCAACTACATCAATTTGGCGACAATATGCGATGTTTTGTTTGGAAAAAAAATATGAACTCATTGCCGAAACTTCTACTGAAGAGTCAGCTTCTATTTTATGTGACTGGGCATTCAACATGAAAAAGTACAATGGAGAAGAGTATAAAGAGAGTGCAGTCAAGACGATTTGGAACACTTCAGCAAACATGTTACAAGAGAAGTAGTTTAAAGATTATAAAAGAATTTTTAATCCGTTAACGGACATACAGCTTAACCCTTTCGTGGGCCCGAGCGAAATATTTTGGACATGTAATTATTTTTTACTGCAATGGGCACTTAAAGATGTCCTTTTGACGATCGACCCTTGAAATTTTTATAAAAATCAACCCCCTCTTTTGTATTCTTAGTGGGAATTATACTTCCCACCGCCCACCTAGATTGGCATATTTTTTTATGAATTTAGTGAAAAAAAGACATAATATTAATTTATAAAATATTTGTATTTTTAAGAAAGTTATAATAAAAACACACGCACAGTTTAAAATAGTTTTTATGGAAAACCTTCTATTTTCCATGGAATCTGTTGAAACACGGTTCAATACAAAAGGGTACTTGACAGAACGAACATATGTATCTTGTCCTTTTCTCATTCGCTTTCGTGCTACAAAGCCTGCACCTTTTGTATGTTGCTTGCTGATTAGGTAGGTGTTTACCAACTTCAGATAATCGAACTTCATCTGGCACAGCACGCTTATTCGATAGAAATATCACAGGTTTATTTCGGCGTTTCCTAGAAGTGAAACCATCTATGAGTTGTCTCGCCAAATTAATTCTAAATGACAGCTGATCAATTGCTCTCTTTTTGTTGGTATTCATAAGGATATAGGAATTAACAATAGCCATATCTATTAGATAGTATAAAATACACTGCCACCATTTCGTTGATCTACGACCAATTGCATACCTCTCATGTAGCTGATCGAATTTGTCTATGCCACCCATTATCCGATTATATTCAGCTACCACTTTGGGGCAATAAACAGTCCTTGTTCTTCCGCATTACAGTTGCTGTATCTTTGGGAGAAAAGTAATTAGTAAGAACATGAACGTTTTTACTATCCATCCATTTGACTGCTGACAAAGTTCCTTTTGTTGCAAACATCAACTCTCCGCGTTGAAGTTTGGTTCTCTCTTTATACATATCTGGCAAATTTTTTCTGTTGGGTCGCACTGTACCTACAGCAAATATTCCATCATGAGGTGATTTCTCCATTAGAGCAACTGAAGTAAAGAAATTATCAAAAGCTACTAAAGTTTTCTTATTCTTCAGAGAAGAAGTGAGATGTATTACTACTCTTTCTCCAAAATCGTAATTATCTTTTTCTGTATCAGGAGATTTGCCTGTATATATATCAAATTTCCATATATAACCACTAACAGAGTCAGCCAAGCACCAAACTTTGTAACCTCTTTTGACGGGCTTCAAAGGCATATATTGTCTTAGAGATGATCGTCCTTTGAAGGCAATCATTGACTCGTCCACAGCCAAAAAGAAGGAATGTTTGTATGGTTTGGTTATTGATTCATTGAGCATATCAATACGTGGTCTCACTTTATGTAGCTTGTCATATCCTTTTGCGCCCTTCGGCGCAGCCTTGGTATTATCATTTAGATGAATATTCTCAATAAGTTTTTTATACCTTTTAGATGACATGACTTGAGCCACGGAGGAAACTGCCAGAAATGGATCACTCGACCAATAGTTTGCTAATTGAGGTAGTTGATGTATTCCCATTATTATCATAATTCCTATGAGTGCTTTGATTTCTTCTTTGGAAGTATCTACCCAGTTTTTAGGTGGGCCTGGTATGTTAGTGCCACTCCGGAGAAGATTTTGTTTTGCGTATAAGTCTGTTTGTTCGATAATGAGATTTATAATATCGTCATTGAATATTTCGTTGAAATATTCAATTTCCTTAGCACGTTGAGGAATTTGGGTTGTAGCTTCTGGATTTTTATCAAATTCTATATTCATATACTCTATATTCTCGTCGTTCTGCATCCAGATAAAGGGCTCTTCATCAATCTCAATTTCGCTCTCTTCATTGACTTGCGATTCTTCTGGTATGGGTATCAACTCTGGAGGAACCGCCCTGATGAGGTCATTTTCTGAATTAGGTGGAATGGGTGAAGATACGTGGCTAGTTGAGGGGGAATTAAAACTGGAATTTGGAGGAAGGGGTAAAGAAGCATGGCTAGTTGAGGGGGAATTGAAACTGGAATCAGTCGCTGTGGTGTCTAAAAAATCCAATTCTTCATTTGCTCCATCATCTGGTTCTTCGTCCGAGTTCTGTTCGTTGTCTGGAAGAGTAAAGAGGTACTCAGTGGCCTCGTTCTGATCCTCACGTTTATCAAAGTCCCACATAACTGCAAAAAAATATTTAGATAATAGGATTTTTCATGGGCAGTGGGAAGAATACTTCCCACCTACAAAAGTCATTTTTTTGACATTATGAAATTCTGAATAACGATAATATAGCGTTATATATGTTGTCAATATATAACTCCACCTATCTAATCACAAAAAAATCTTATATCTCACCTGATTGCAAAGATTGATCAAGATTCGTCGAAAAATCACAAAATTTGTATCTCAAAATGAGCCAAACACGTGTTCTCCTGTAGAAAGTCATAGAACAACTGAGGTATGTTACACTTTGACAATTATTCATAGTTTGTAAGCATTTCCACATGTTATAGATAGATGAGGACACCAATACCGTTGCAAAATATTTAATACCGTCTTTCATATAAAATATATTTGATGGTGGGAATTTATCTTCCCACCGCCGATGAAAGGGTTAAGAAAGCGAAAAATGCACGCGACACAAAACGCAAAATTTCACGAGCAATGCGAGGAAAAAGGAAGGTGGGTTCTAATGCTAATACAAAACGAGAAATTTTTGAAATGGCACTGTCCTGGTGTGAAGAAGAACCTGTAGGCCTCTAAAGAAAATTTTATTACATTGCTGCATATGAATTGGCTTGGAGAGGTGAAGAAGCAGCAAATTGTGAGGTATTCTATTTTAAAATCGAGACAGACAAACGTGGAAGAGAGACCCAGTGTTCACGAAGACGGCACAAAGGGGAAATCAGTAGTGGGCCGACAGTAAATTGTTGGTAGCAAACACTGCAGAAGATTGTATATGTCCAGTAAGATTGTTCAAACAAATTATGGAAAGACGGGGAATCATATCACATGCGAAAAGTTTTTTTAACTCCAAATCCTTTCTGACAAAAAACAAATTCGAAAGGATGGTATAAGATGTCTCCTATTGGGATCAACGAAATATTTAAATGGACCAAATCGTCGCCGAAAAATATTGGACTTGATATGAAGCACGTGAAAATTACGAACCATTCTAACTGAATTGAATAGGAGTGGTATAGGTGAACAAAAACTTGTGAAAATTAGGGGTCATAGCAACCCATCGTCATTAAAACCGTACCTTCAGTTAGATGAAGAAGGTAACAGGAAACAGTTACTACCACCGGTCAAAATATTAGCATGCAGCAAAATATTAACAAGACACGAAAGTTCTGAAAATCAAGCTATTTTTAATAATTGTGTTTTTAACAATTGTACTTTCCCGTTAAATTAAATAAACTAATTTACATCTCATTTTTTAATTAATTGATTTACATATTCATTAAATTGTCTTCCGAATTACACTCTAGCTTTTTATCTCAGTCGTAGTAAACTTGACATTTACAATTCGAATTTTGTTACTATTGCGAAATTCAACTCAAAAAACTACCAGAAAAAATTACTCGTAATTACTCGTAATTTTTTCAAAGGCAGTTTTTTTCCTTAAATTGCCAGGCAACAAAATTCTTATTGATACATGTCAAGTTTACTTCGACAAAAAAAAGCTCTCGTGTAATTATAAATGAAAGAATTTCTGCAGGTTGACCTATATGTTCACACATACAAATCCAAACTTTTGAAAAGTTTTTTTTCAAATCAGTACGTCACTGTCTGTAAAGAAATTTACTTTCATTGTATTCTCGGTAGGTATTCGTGTCAATTAATGCTGAAATATCGTATACAAAACCATATAGAAATTGTCTGGGAAATACAAAGCAACAATCTTGAAAAAAAAATGTAATACTTTGTTTCAATTAAATCGAGGTTCGAAATCGATCAGAATGATCATTTCGCGTATTGTTCAATCAAAAGTGCCACATTCGCTCATTTTGAGTGACGAGTAGCATAAATTGCTGATGTCGTTTTAACAAATATTTTCATTTGTTCAAGTCACGTAATTGTCGAAAAATTAATTCAACTAAAATTAATTGAACAACAGACAAAAACTGACAACTTAACAATAAATAGGATACAAATGTGTGGGAATCGTGCTAAAGATGGCAAAATAATATTATCTTCATTTTTTTTATTAACACTGTGTTACGATATAATTGAATTGTATCCAATAAAATTTTACCTACTTTCATGAGTGCGAACAATATAAATTTTGTATATTCGTAAAGTATGTTCTACAATTCAAAATGTCATTAATTTTGATAAAAAATTTTCATTAATTTGAAAATACATCTTAAATCGACATATAATTTACATTGAAATTATCGTTTATAGGATAGAAATTACATTCTAGGGTCATTTTGTAATAATAACGTACTTGATTCAATTCTCGTTAAAACTGTGGCCTACACGTCAAAGATAAGGTAAGTGTAGAAATAGACTAATTAGAAACAATAAGCCTTATGAGTCATGTCCTAAAACTTCTGTGGAAAATCATTCATGGATGACTTTAAAGCAAATGTGAGGACACGCAGATTGGTTTCCATAATGCCTTTAAAAACCGGGAAGTCCTTTTTGCCATCCAAGTTATATTCGAACCTTGCAAAGACGTCAACTGAGACGAACGTTTTTTAGACTACACGGAGGCATTTGACAGACGCCAACATGGGAAAATAATAGAAGCTCTAAAGGAAGATGGAGTTGAACCTTCAGGTTGGATGAAAAAAGAGCACTTTTTGGAGTTTGCTAAGCATTTTGTCAAGCACGTTGGTTGTTCTAAAGAGAGACCGGTACTACTTTTGCTAGACAATCATGATTCGCATTTGTCTGTAGCTGTCCTTGATTATCTAAAAAGTAAAGGTGTAACGGCGTTGTCATTTCCAGCCCATTGCTCACATAAGCTCCAGCCTCTCGATCGGTCTGTCTATGGACCATTAAAACATTACGTTAATTCAGCCAGTGACTCCTGAATCACTATCAATCCCGGACGCACGATGTCAATATACGATGTCCCTCTAATAGTTCGAGACTCACTGCCACTGGCAGCAACACCGAAAAACATTATGGCGGGATTCAAGGTGTCTGGAATTAGCCCTTTCAATAGAGACGTTTTTGACGATCAAGAGTTTTTACCAGGATATGCAACTGACCGTCCCGATGCCGCAGAAACTAATGCTGACAAGGACGTGGTTCCAGTTCAGCTAAACTCGATTTTAAAACCCCGGCAGGGGTGTTCACAGGAACCTGATGATCTTAACCAGCCAGGATGCTCCAAAGATATAGTGTTAGCAAAAATTCCACTGCCTGGGAGAGAAAACAACATTTCAACTAACAGTTCTATTCAAGAAAAAAATGGAAGCTCGCCTCCTACTGTAAGTCCATTTCAATTGAAACCGCTACCAAAAGCCGGACCTAGAAAGCAGGACGCTAAACCTAATAGAAGAAAGCGTGTGACAGCAATTCTAACTGACACGCCAATAAAAGATGCTCTTGAAGAACAAGAGAAAAATGTAAAGTCTGTTGAAAGAATAATTTGCTCAAATAAGAAGTCCGATGCAAAAGAGAAAAAAAAAACAAAAAAAAAAGGAAAATAGTCAAAGACGATGATGAGTCCGATGAAGAGGAATGCTTTTGCCTTTATTGCACAGATAGCTATAAAAATAGTACCTCATCCGAAAAATGGTTCGGGTGCACTAGCTGCGAAATGTGGGCACATGAAACTTGTGCTGGGGAACCTAGCGTCTTCTTTGTTTGTGTAAACTGTGAAAGTGAATAATGACATATTTTTTTCAAGCTATAATATTAAATTTGTTAATTAAGTTACCTTTTTTAGAATTAATGCATCTTTTGTTCCGTGGCAAGTTATCTTTTTTATGTTTGTTCCTTGGATAGTTACCATTTTTAGAATTTAATATAATTTTTTTTTTATTTGGATTATAACAGATGTTTTACATTACTTTTTTGTCTGCGTCAACCAACCCCATGGTATGCGTCAACCAACCCCGGCCCGGGGCTGTTTGACGCAACCTAACATCCATCTTTACAAAAAAATGAAAGATAAAACGATAAACTTTCCTATTTGGTACCAAAAGCACACCAAAACTTAATAATGTGTAATCTAAAAATAAAAATACAAAAAGTGCGTCAACCAGCCCCGGGCTCCCCTACCAGACATGTTCGAGAATATCTACTGCAAACTTTTAATGAACGAGTATTAGGAAGATTTGCTTGACCTGCAAGATCTCCAGACCTGAACCCACTAGACTTCTTTTTGTAGGGATACCTAAAGCAAAAAGTGTATCTTAATAGACCATTCGACATTATTGATCATTTGAAAAGAATAATTGAGGAAGCATGTGACGATATTACTCCAGCTGTTATTAGAAATGTAATAAACGCATTTTCTAAAAGAACAATTAAATGCTCAGAAAGAAACGGTGGACAAGTTAAGATGCATATTTAGTGATGAGAAAGTTAAAACGGATTTTTATTGTTCATGCACACAAGTTTGATGTTACGTTTTCGAAATAAATAATTCTAATTACGTATTTGTCTATTCGAGATAATTCTTAACAGATAAAATCAAAGTTCAACAGTTGAACTTGAAGGGCTCTGATTGTTACGGGTTCATTATATTTTTTTGACTGAATAGGGATTTAATTAAATAATACTTACAATTTATTATAAATTCTAAAAAAAGATCAGCTAATTATCTATTGAAATAACCTGTAGTCATTGTTTACATTGTTTATTGTCGATTGATTGTAACCAAAAGTTGCCTAGCTAAGGAAATGTTCAGGTTGTCTATCTCTCTTCCTTCTGTCTTTTTTTTTTTCTGGGCCAAATGTAGACCATGTGGTTTAATTAAAATCGAATTCTATTTCGGATCTAAGGAGCCCTAGTACAAAGAAAGTAACATCAAAGAGAGAGTACGATTGACATCAATTGATGCACACATTCTGTGGATTTACGTACCTTTCTTTACACGGCCGCTGCCCATATTCGGTAAGATACCTTGATTTCTGGAGATGCTCATCTAATCATAAATATTCGCAATTTCAGGCCAATACTGGAATGTTCAGTTAAATAATTAGCTGCGAACTATTTACCAGCAACCTGTCCATTACATTAGTTCCAGTAGCATCTAACACTGTCACAAATTATACCAACGTACAGCCTGCTGCAAAGGTAGAGTTGCACCACCTGGAGTAGGAAGTAAGAGATTTCAATTATTTTCTTAGTTCTGCATATTGTGGCTGGATCCTGCTCCCATACAAGAAATATTGTCTGGTCAATTAGTTGTTAGAGTTATAAATTATTTAGTCCATTAGTTTCGCTTTCAAGATGAATATTATTTAGAAGCACCTTATATACAGGGTGTCCCGGGACTAATGGGAAAAAAGTCAGGAGCGTATAATTTGAGCCAAAATAATGTTAGTACTTCATATAAACTTTTTCTATGTAGGCCCTCGTTTTCGAGTTATAGGCCTCCAAAGTTTTAATTTTGAATTTGGTTTTTATTTTTATTTTTTTTACTAGTTATTTGATCTTTGTAAAATTTACGGCAAAGCTATAATGTACGTGTATGTTTATTTTGGAGAGGTAAACAGATTTACAGTAGTGCCTTGAAGACAGGGACGGACTACTCGCAATGGTTAGTGATCCAAAAAATTTGCAGGGATGGCACACCCTGTATGAAATTATCGAAATTGACTTCCCCATACATTAAGCTAACGAAAAGGTACTCTTGCTAGAATTCGATAAAATGAGCCGTTTGGCTAATATTTACAGTTTTATTAATGCACTACGTACAAATTTACCTAACTAACTTATTAATACGATGTACTACAAAAAAATAATTTGATGATAGCAGATGATAAAAACATTAAGAACTTATTTAATGGGAATTGAAAAGGTACGCAGACAACGTAATTAGTTGCTTTTAATCAAAATTACGAACACAACATTATTAAACCATTAAGAAAACCTCATAAAACACAAGTTATAAAACAATCGACTGAAACTAATTCCTAAATAACAAAAACTAACGTTCTTCTAATAAATGTTCAATATGAGCTCCTCCCACTTCCACGCACATTCTAAGTCTACGACGGTTGTTTCTTTGCACTTCTAATAACATTGCAGTGTAACAGATTTCTGTCTATTAAATCTTGCCTTGTTTGCACAGGTGTTGCGTATACCTTACTTTTGAGATAACCCTAGAGGAAGAAATCCATAGGATTAACATCTCCTGATCGCGGTGGTCATTGAAAAGGGCCTCCACGACCAATCCATCTATTAGGAAACCTTGTGTGTAAATGCTATCGTACATCTAAACTGAAATGAGGAGGGGCCCCATCATGCATGAACCATAAATTCCTACGAGTTTGTAGTAGCACATTATCGAACAGGTTCCATAACTCATTTTGCAAAAACTCCAAATATCTCTGACCGGTCAAAGTATCGTCAATAAAGTATAGCCCTATCAAATGATTTCCAACTATTCCTGCCCAAACATTAACCATGAATCTATGCTGGCTCCTAGTTTGACTAATGCCATGTGGATTCGCATCATCCCATAAATGCATATTATGAGAATTTATGACTACATCTCTGGTGAAACCGGATTCGTTCGTAAAGAGAACGTTACTAATAAATGTATTGTCTGCTTGTTGTTATCGCAGAAACCACTGGCTATACTCAAGTCGTGAAGGATAATCAGCCACTGTCATACTGTGTACTTTTTCATGTGAAAAGGATATAACAGCTGTTCTTTTAGAACGCGATTCACAACTGATTTCGACACGTTATGTTCTCTTGATAATTTTCGTAAACTCGTTGATGGTTCATTATCAACTGCATTTAACAAGTCTTGTTCAACTGCCACAGTACGTACGCTTCGTACTGGACCTTCTCCACCTTTTTTTGGCAAAAAACGTCCTGAAATTTATAACTTTGTTTTGTATACATGGAAAATTACATTTACTTATTCATACCTGTTTCTCGTAACCTGAGATCAATACGCTCAAACATTCGTCTGTCTGGAAATGCTCTGTTTGCAAAATGTTCTGCATAAAGCCTTCTGGCCTCTAAACAGTTTCGAGAAACCAGTCCATACATTAAATTCATATCTGCGTACTCAATAAAAGTGAATTTTGCCATTGTAACTGTTAAATTAAGGACTTATGAATTATTGACAAGTACTGACTACGAACTATTCTACACAATGTTTGACAACTAATGCTATGGTTACTTGATAAACGGTAAAAACACTTTTAAAAAGTTTTTACCAACTTTCCAATTAATAAGTCGTTAATGTTTTTTATCTTCTGCTATCGTTAAATTATTTTTTTGTAGTACTGAAGGTAAATCTTGGACATCGTATTAATAAGTTAGTTTTACCTCGTTGTGTACTTATTAAAATGGTGAATGTACGTAGTGCAATAAAACTGTCAATATTAGCCGAACGGCTTATTTTATCGAATTCTAACAAGAGTACCTTTTCGTTAGCTTAATGTGTGGAGAAGTGAATTTCGATAATTTCATACAGGGTGTGCCATCCCTGCAAATTTTTTGGATCACTAACTATTGCGAGTAGTCCGTCCCTGGCTTCAAGACACTACTGTAAATCTGTTTACCTTACCAAAATAAACATACACGTACATTATAGCTTTGCCGTGAATTTTATAAAGATCAAATAACCAGTACAAAAAATAAAAATAAAAACCAAATTCAAAATTAAAACTTTGGAGGCCTATAACTCGAAAACGAGGACCTGAATAGAAAAAGTTTATATGAAGTACTAACATTATTTTGACTCAGGTTATACGCTCCTGACTTTTTTCCCATTAGTCCCAGGACACCCTGTATTTATATATATATATATATATATATATATATATATATATATATATATATATATATATATAGCACTATGTACACCGTGTAGTACTACATGGGGCCATATTACCTGTAAATAAGCAACTAGACAAGTTGGGTAACTAAGCTGTTCAGTGTGAGGATTATAAAGAACCCTAGAAATCTATTTCTTTTATTTTTGGCTCCTCCACGACCCACTCTACCGGTCCGAATAGAACAACCGTATAATTTCGAGCTAGTCAACCCTATGAATTAATCTGTTAAAACCTTTTATGTTTTCCTAGTTATAGTGGTGAAGTACTCTAACTGATACCCACCGTAGCATGATATGTGATATATGGGCTCTGATGAAGGTACAAGGTCTTGTATACACAACAAGAATGCTGGGGACGTACCCTGTATTAATTTTTTTTCCAAAAAAACGGAATAAAAATGCCAATCAACGTGTCTGAGCGTTTTTTTGAACTCGCCCCCCATTTATTCATGATAGAATTGATTCAATTTGGCTGATAGACAATGTATGATTAGGAATTGAAATTTCTGTTCTTATTACGATGAGTGGAAATTTTGAAAATTCAAAAATGTTCAGTGTTCAGAATGCATTTTTTGTTACACAAAAATTGGTATATGGAGAATAGTAAAACAAAAAATCAAAACTACACATTTTCAGTTAGTCTTAATAATTCCATTAAATATTTTCAAGATCACCTAATGGAGATTGTATCAACGACTCAATTTTTACAAATTATTATCATATCGACCCACATAACTAATTATTACGTCAAAATCTTGTTTACTCCAATAAATATTTCAAAGATAACAAAACACTAATAGCATATTTTTTCAATCCCATTCGAAATTATGGCTTATAAGCAATTAAGAGTGATAATTAAGATATTCTCGAGAAAAGTTGTTAAAAGAGATGCTCTCTTAAAACTGTCTTCATAAACATTCGGAATAAACACACAGCTAACCGTGATAGCTTGAACTTCCAATACAGAAGTTTATGTTGGTTTTAAGCAATCGTATATAAGAAACATCAATATGAGAATGTTTTTTTTTCGTATTTTCTTGAGGCTGTTATATCGGTACTCGCTCATAACATGTATCTTACAACTCGGTTATTGAAAACTCAGATGATTTAATTTTTCGCACGAGAGGAATACTCAAAATAAGTATGCTTTCAAGATATATAATTGCAAGAAATATCCAATTTTATTAATCACAATTTGCAAACTATTGGAAACAGGCAGATGGGAGCATTTTTATCACATTCAAAGTGTTAAATATCAATTTCACAATAATGAATATTGATGGAAAACATTGCCAAAATAAATGGTTTTCAAAAATGATAATTTCCAATGGTTGTTCGTTTCTTTTAATTTTTTCATGTCAAACCCCAAATTTTATGGCCTGTCATAGATATAATAGTACAACTGCCCTTGGTGACCTAGTTCAAATTCCATCACAATTTATTTGTCTGAATTGGTTTCAATATTGTCTTTAAATTGATTGATATGAGCATTCAGTATATGACATTCTGCAGCTCAAAGTTTCAAAACGTTTAATCCTATAGTCTATTTCTCAATGTCTGACAGCACAGTAGCCTCATTAAATATTCAAATAGAAAATTATCTCTTACAGTGTGATCCCAAGAATTTTACAAGTAAATACTAAAATTCTAATGCAAAACAAGTAGGTGTCTGTATTGGTTATCTGTACATCCCTGTTTCAGCTCAAAATACAATATGGTAATAAAACTGAAGAATGCCAGCGAAAGGATAAACAGTGCGGCAGTGGCGGAGATTACGATATTAGTTCATTTTGCTTATTTAATTAGATTCGGTCAACATTACAGTTGAAATGAAATTCATTCGTTTAGGTCTATTAACAAGTTACATTTTCATTTTTATCAAATTAAATTAATTGAAGGAAATATAGTTTAATTCTCATAATTCAAATTTATTGACAATGAATTAATGTATATTAAGTAAAGTAAACATACCATTTATAGGAAATATAAAATTCAATCTATAGTATCATCCTCTTCGCTGGCCATACAAGAATCATCTGATAACTCGTCGAGAGGAGAGAGATCACTATGGGTTCTATAAATTGTTCTATGAGGTTATCTAAAACCCACATTTTCTCTTCCTCTTTAATTACATGATTCACAGCATCTCTCCAGTTCTCTTCAGTTATTGTTGTCAATGAGTACTTCATGAGTTCACGAACATCTTTCATTTTAATTGTTTTATTATGTCTAGCTACATAACCTTTCACTTGGGCTCATATTAACTCTATCGCATTTAATTCACAATGGTATGGCGGCAAACGAAGCACTGTTATCCCACGATTCTTGGCTATTTCATCAATAACAAACTTTTTAAATTGTAGCTTGTGATCTGGAGCAACCTTTAAAAGTTCTTTTTTCAACATATCAGATTCAAATGGTATATCTTTTACGATTAACCAGTTTCTAATATCAGCTTTTCTCCAAGAGGTAGATGGAAGATTTTTTGTTAATCGCGAATGACAAGTGGCATTGTCCATAACGATTACAGCATTATTTGGAATTAATTCGACCATTTGTGTAAAATACATCTGCAGTCATTTCTTCATGATAGTCTTTGGTTGATGTTGACTGAAACTCCAGTAAACCACCTTCAACGAACCCTTGATTGCATCCAATATGCGTTATTATTAGTCGGCGACCTTTACCGATAGGAGTCTTCAGTCCAGTAGATAAACGTTCTATGCATGTCCTTCAGTGAGCCATGTCTCATCTATATAAAAGATTTGTCTTCCCTCCTGTCTGTATTTTCGGATATCTCGTAAATACTGGCGACTCTAACATATTATTTCTTCGTTGTCGATTAGCACTGATTTGCGACTTTGCTTGTCCCAAGTAAAATTTAATTTGTGTAATATTTTCCACAAAGTTTTTCGCCCTATGTCAGGCAAATTCACCTTCACCTTTCTTAGAATTCTGTCAAGGGTTGGAATCTCTTTTTTAAAATATAAATCATGTAGCTTCCGTCTTATTGTATTTTGCATATGTTCATCAAGATCAAATGGTTTTCTTCCAGTTGACTTTTCAGGTGGAGATATATTTCCATTTTTCCTCTTTCTCAGAAGCCCGTAAATAGTAGATTCACTAACTCCTGTCATATTGGAACATGTCGAAATTATATTTCTAACAGTGGCAGCCGGCATTTGATGTACAACAGCATCATGCACATTTAACACTACAGTCTTCGTTTGTAAGCTAATCACGCTCTTACACTTTACTGGGGTAAAACTTAAAGACATTTTTCACAACACTTATGGAACATAAGCGACTCTAAGCAAAACAACTTATACAAATTTGGGCGAGACCAAGTTTCACCGTATATACCTGCAAAATTTCTAAGTAGTCATTGGGACAATCCCTAGTAGGACCCTATTGTAATGTTTCTTGGAAATGTTATTATCAACATTTCGAAAATCAGAAAGTAATTATCTGGAGATTGAATTGATAAATGGTTTGTTAATATGTCTCCCAAGAATTGACCTGCTTCAAATTTTCAAGATAATGAATGCAATATTCAGTCAGAATAGTTGCGTTACAAGATTATTTCAAAAATAATTTATTATTCTAACTGTATGTATTCTACAAATGTATGAATGTCAGTTAGTTGTTTTAACTAACCGAATTCACATTTATATTACCTTTATATATCATATCGGGTATAAAATAGTAAACAAATTCCTTAGATGAACGGTGACGCTTATGGTTTTCTACCTGACTAGCATCTGTGACCTTTTCGCGTGCTATCAGCCAATAAGAAACAGACTATAGTTCCAATAAAATCTGTTGTTTTCGATAAAACCGTTAACTACTGCTTGAAGACTAATCCAGGTTTGTATTTAAATAATAGTAAGGTGAATTTATGTATTTATCACTGAATTTTATATGTGGCCCACAATATCAGCTTTGAATCTATCACAGTTTGAAAATTTGGAATGAAAGTTCCCATAAATTAGCCTGTTCTTATATACAATGGCTGTACTATCTCTACTTTCCCATAAACAAATGACATTTAATATACTTACATCACATCCCAATACCAATTCTAATGAAATTCTTTAATACTGACCAGTTTAATGATATATACAGTATTGGAAAGAATATATCTTGGGCATTGTGTTTTAATAAGAGCGTGAAAGATGGCCCGTTAAATATCGAGATGGCGTTAGAATTTCTCCCCGAACAGGTCGAAGAGGGGATCAGGCTGGGGACACTGCTGACCGTGCCATCTATAGAGCCTGTCGAGTAACTAAAATCGGTAGATAATTCCAAAAAATTAACGAAAACTGTAACGTCGTTAGTTATCAAATTTTATTGATTTTTATTACTGCGTGTGCGCGATATCATATTGTTCGTCCCCACATGTTATATGTTATACTGTTATCATTTCATAGTTCGAGTGTAGAGGTTATTATGAGGTTTCGGTATTTTGGTGTATTTTTTAATTGCTATAGTGTATTATTTATCTGTTGTTTCGTTGCTTTATTGTTGATAATTAAAAAGACAATGTCAAAGTGTATTCTGAAGGAGTCTAATAAGAGGTGTACTCGGTAAGTTTTATTAAAAAAAGGTGAGCATTTTTTCTTTCACAATTAACAACCATTATCTTTATTTTTATAAAACACAGACTTTTTACTAATTTAATCGACAACTTTAGAGATCATGGTTGTTTTTTACATTAACTAAACTGAAAATTGCTGCATTATTAAAGTAAATATTTCTTGTTACAGTTTTGTTCCTCCAACTCAGAAAGATTAAATTAATATGGCTGAAAACCAGTGGTAATAAATCATTAAGATAATCGAAGAGGAAACGATGGAGGATATGATCCCTTCGTTTTCAAAAACACTGTTTCTTTAGATTTGAGAAAGACGGAGAGAGGTTATTAAGACAGTTTGATTTGCCTTCCCATATGAGTGGTAATTAACAAATATTGATGGTAAGTTTTATTGTATTCAATATAGCATGCTTTAATTTTGGACATATTAAAATGTAAATTGAGTGAATGCAAAGACTAGTACTGAGTGTGTGATTTAATTAAAATTCTAGCTAAGCGCTTTCAGTCATTAGGCCATTCTGAAAGCTTTCGTCAAGAAAAAAACATACAGAAGGTGTCAAAAAACATCAAACCCTGTTACTGCTACATATAATGAAATAAAATGTTTGATGTTACATCATAATTTCAGTAAAATTGGTTAAAATTACTCTATAAAGGGCGTGTACAATTGTAATTCACATAACGAAACGTCTAATTTGAAATTATCAACTAAATGATATGTGTGTACACCCTCTTTATAGGGTAATTTTAACAAATTTTACTTAAATATTGATGTAACATCAAACATTTTATTTCATTGTATGTACATTGTACCTGTTGTGTGTTTTTCTCTTGTCGACATCTTTGAGAATGACTTAATGGCTGAAAGCGCTTAGCTGGAATTTTAATAGAATGATACACTCAGTACTCGTCTTTTTATACACTCAATTTATATCTAGTGTGTACACCATACTCAGACAATTCCATTTTAAAATGTACCCATTGAAGAAATAGTAATCTGGATTTCATTTTATGTTATAGCCATTCCCACCACCAGCTATGGGATGGAAGGTATTGACCCCTTGCCGATTTTCATATATAGCCCATGGTATGACAATTTATGGGAAATGGTAGTGAGTATCAACTTTTGTTGAGGCATTACGCTAAGTATTTGGTCTAGCGGTAATCAAAAATACAAATTATCCAATAAAGACAAAAAATAAAAAAATAGTTAAGAACCAAAAAAAATCAAGAATTCCTAAAAAAATCGAAAGCTCCAAAAAAAAAGAATTCAAAAAATCCAAAAAAAAATCTAAACATTCAAACGTTTTTTTGATATTTTTTTTGGCTTAATACATAAACATGTGTAAACTTATTATTCCAATAGTAAGTGCATTTTGTTTTCTGTTGTTGACATAAATTTTCAAACATATTTGTGTGTTTACTTAATTATTGTTGTTATTTTGTGTGTTTACATGTAGAACCTCAACCAGAAACGAGAAAGGACTTCCACGAGACGGTGGGATTTTTAAGAGCCCTAAAGAAACATTTTAACAATCATAGACTGCCAGCAGGAGCTGCAGATTAACTTAAACTGCCTTATGCGATGGTTTCATAAGAACGGAATGCTTTTAAATGTAGAAATATACAAATATGCAATATACTAGGTGTAAGCTTGTGATATAAACCTATTTAATACTTCCAGTAAAAAAATGAAGATGTGTTTTAAGTGGAAATGAAATGATAGATATAATATTTTAAATGTTGTACAGTCACAAGTGCTGTTTAGCACTCTTGTATGTAATTACTTGGCACTTTGTATTTACAGAGCTGGGCAGTATTTAACAACTTTTCCTTTAAAAATATTTTAATTACTTTTGTTCTAACATTCACTGTAATTGTACTCAAATGTTTTCTTTCACAGAAAGTTGCCGAAAATAGTAGTTAACTACTCATTGCTTACACTTTTTTTGATTAAGTAAGTAGCAGTTATACTCCAGCAGTTTGTCCAGCTCTGTGTGTTTATACGAGTGTAATAATAATATAAATAAATTAATATAAACGTATCATAAATAATTCTCTACTTTTATCTTAATTTAACATAATTTAAAAATCGAATGATACTCCAATCTAGAATGTATGTTACTCAAATTATTTTTTAATTATTGCATTGTTTTTACATTATAGTTTATTCATTGTCATTCTGTTTGTTAAGAAAAGTACTTTGTGAAAGAAATTATTTGTTGTGTATTTTTATACCAAAATAAATAAACTGTTTATATGAGTACTGTTTTATTTTTTCCAATTTAATTAACCATTTATGGTCCATCATTTTATATTTCATTTAATTTAACTCAACATCTAATCATTATTGAGTTAAATTGAATGAAATGTCAAATAGTGGACTATAAATGGTTATTATGAAATAAAATAATTAAAATTAAGTTAATTTGAATATTCCGCCAAAACCTAAAATTACAGAAATCTTTTCAACATTATTCAATTGTTTAGTCGGCAGGCTCTTTAGATGGCGCCACAATCAGTCTCTCATCTATCGGTGGGTTATCTGTGGAGGGGATTCGCCTGACGTCACTAAACTGAGGCATGTTAACAGAATACTTCAGTATCGTACAAGCAGTTAGCAATTAATAAGAGATATTCACGATAATTTCAAATCGGATATTTGAACAAATTACACTGAATCGTTTATTTAATGTAATCTGTCTGACAGCCGGCAAATAATGACACATTGTCTACACCCTGTTTTTAAACTAGGAGGATTGATTTGAATTCAAGTTGGCAATTATGTAGATTCCTGCTTGATTAGATCGCAGCCACGTTTACATAGCACTTTTGACATATATTATGATAGAAAAATATAACGATAAAAATTAGCCCACGCGAAAAATCGCCAGGCCGCTAGTAAACTCGGAAACGCTGTCGAGTTCCGGTATGAGACGTGATTTATGTGAGAATTTGCAGTCCAGTCTTCTCAATTGTCCATCGTGGGAGCTTCATATACCTGCCAAAGGCCATTTTGTTCTGAAGCTTACGCTGTCCATGTCGTGGGATTCTGCTCCTGGTAGTCTGAGATATTTTTGGGGTGAAACTTTGGTTTTCTCCACCGAACCTGTGTTGACTGCTTTCTAAGAAATCGTGACATCGAGGGAGTTCAGCTAATATTAACCACCGTAAATATTTGAAAAAAAATCCATCATTTCTTTATTCTTCTTTTTTTATATAGAAATGTATGCATATACCTGTTTTTTTAATCTTTTTATAATGGACGTTTTCTTTTATTGAACATAGTATTATTTTTTTGAATTCACTTTTCTGGCCAAACCAGTTTACTTTCATATAAGATACATTTAACTTTTTTTCTTTGCTACTTGAAATAAATTCAAATTAACTTGTAATTTGTTTAATTTTCGCTGATAAATATAAATACATAATATACTTTGTGAAATTGTAACTGTTGTTTTGACGTTATGTATTATATTTAATGTGATGTAGGTATACCAGGTGGCGATACGTCTCATATACAAATTTTTAATTTTTATAATACTTTCTTCTTTTTATTTGATATATATTTGCGGTGGAGTCAGATGTGACCTATATAATTTTTTTTCATATCGTTAATTTATATCATAAATTATAATTGTGAAAATTTTTGGAACAATTGTACACCAACCACACCAATTTTATGATTGAATATTATTCAGGACATCTCACAGATGAACCCTATTGATTTTCAGCTGACCAGAGCTAATACAACAGGTGCTATAGTACTTTAAGTACGATATTTTTGTCATTTTTGGATAAATTTCAGTTTATTAGCAGGATACAGCCTCCGAAGTATATACGAGTCACCAATTTTATGATTGGATATTATTCAGAGCGTCTCAGAGATGAATCCTGTTGATATCCAGCTCAACAGAGCTAGTAAAACTGGTGATAAAGTATTTTAAGTACGACATTTTTGTAACTTCTGGAGAATTTTGAGTTTGTTAGCAAGATACACCCTCCAGAGTGTAAACAAGTGACCAATTTTATGATTGGATATTGTTCAAGGTGTCTCACAGATGTACCATATTGATTTTCAGCCGAATAGAGCGAGTTCAGCGGGTCCTATAAATCCAAATATACTACATTTTTGATTATTTTTGGACAAATTTCGGTTTGTTAGGACGATACGAAATTTCATTTTCTGATAGTCACTAGTTAAATTTTTGTATTTAGGTAATATCACTGGAAATCCAGCCAAAGATTCAATGCGTACAATTATTTTTCATCCGGTAACACATGTACTTATTATGGAGATCATATTGAACCATGCTTCTGATTGGATTGAAAATTATCGCTTTTTCTATTATAATTGCTTAATGATATTCAATTTCTAAGTCGAACTAAAGAGAAAGAAGTTTATCTATTTCCCCTATTGTTTTCCTTTTGGAACGAATGGTTCTAGCTGCAGAAATTTTCAAAGTTGTAGTTGCTGATAGCATTACTTCTTCTGTATTCTTGAGAATCGCCCTTTTTGCTTGAGTTGGGTTCAATGTCACACAAATTTCAAATTCACGTTCACTACTATCTAATCTTTTGAGCACTTAAATTTGAGTTTCTAGAGGAATAAATTATATTTATCTCACTTATTACATCACATCGACAATAACAAATCTTCGAGATAGTGAAAATATTTTTGTGTTACACTACAGAAGCAATGCAAATAAACTTTTTTTTTATTTCGGAGAAACCCGTTGTTGCGTACAATTTTCAGTGTTAAGCAAAGTATTAACTGTATATTGGAATTCTTTTTTGAATAAGTTATAAAATAAATTTTATAATAACTAGATGTAAACTGTACCTAATGTATTAAGTAAGTACCAATCAACAAATTAATATTCGTTATTGTTATTTGGTGAGGTACGTAGGCTTTGCAGTGTAACATAGTTATTAACAATAGACTATCACAAACCATTAAATATCTAACAATGACAAGTGGGACGGCAATGTAGCAGACACAAAGAGAAGTTATTGAATAGGGACTAGAGGTATGAAATATATAAATATTATGCTGATTTAGTTCCAGTAACAAAATGTGTAAAACAAAAAGAATATCAAAATGATATCTACATTGAAAAAATCGATATTCGATATTTTAATATGATCACACAATTAATTGTCCACGATAATTATAATTATAAAGAAAATTACTCAAATTCGTAGCACATTGACACAAGCGAAACAACACCAAAAAGGCGCTAATTTGAATGAGAGGTGAATTGACATTTGTTAGGTTTTCGTTATACACGTGGTACTAGACACAAGAGGCTAAATCGAACGCGGCATCGACCAATGAGAGAACAGATAAGAACGTGTCTGAATGGTTGGTTGCATAGTTTTGCGGGTTGACTTCGAAATTTCAGGATTACTAATGCAGTTTAATTTACCAAATTTATTTTTAGTATGAATATATGTTATAAAGATAAAGTGGCAAATTATTAGGTTGACACATTTTCATGTAGATACCAGAAGCTATCCAGTAATAATATATTTACATTACAGCTAAATTTAATTAAAATACCTATCTAATTAAGGATATTGAAACCTTGATGCTTACAGCGTGTAACATTATTAATAGTATAAAATCCTAATTTAAATTATTACCTAAAAACATATTTTGTTAAATAAATAAGAAATAAAACGGGTAACAGTGATAATAATTATATGATACCTTTATTAAGTTTGATAAACACAAAAAAAAGTTATTTACAAAATGTATGGATAGTTATGTTAATTTGAAGCTTCTTTTACTATGTACCCATTTCCAACTCTTTTGCAAGAGTTGACTCGGTTATTACGGTTTTCTTCTTATTGCTTGTTTGAGATTCCAAATATGGACTTATTATTGAATAATTGTTCTGTCTCTAAGCTGTTTCATGAGCCTTGAACAAATTATCTTCATAAAAAGCACTAATAACTGTTTACAAAGTGCACAGTTAAAACCTCTATATTCACGATTGTAGAACATCCTTTGATGTTGCTTAAGACTTCTAGAATAAGTAAAATTCTTTTCACAAATAGTGCATACAAAATTATTATTGTCCATTTTTTAACAAAATATATGCCCTTACATAAATGTCTAGCTGCAGGCAAAACTGCGATTTTTAAATTAAATTTCTATACAACACCTCAACAAAATGAACTTTAACAAACCCATTGAATGAACCACGAATAAACAAAACAAATATCTCTACTCTAATGTGAATAAAATAAAATTAATTATGGGTTTTGTCAGAAGGAAAAGAGTAGAAAAGCGAATATGAATATACTCTTTTTTTTCTTTCCAAATTATTCTTTATATAAGCTTAAAATTAGTTGGAAAATAACGATGTATGTATAAAGATTTTATTCTCTCAACATATTTCTTTATATCGAAAGTTTTATAAAATCAATTTTCAGCTTCCATAATTATTAAATCGTTGTGCGGGATCTTTTTTAACCAGATCAAAACCTTAGTCACTGTATTTGCACATATAAATAGATAGAGAAATAATAATCGTATGCATCCTCACCTGTATAAATAAAATCAATCACAAAACGCGTCAACAAGTTAAGCTACTGCCTGATTTACCCACATAAGAAAATGCAGCGGTGTTCCATTGTGGAATTACAAAGATTCTCTTAACATGCTGAAGACAAAGCAGTATAGTCACACATTTGCTTGTTTTGATCCATTCATTATAAACATCATCATTCGTTCCATTGATATATTGAATCTTTCAATCGATATCAAATCTGCTTTCATCATTCTGCCATTTTTGATGAATAGTCTATGACATTTATCCCCAATGAATAATAGTTGAAGGGATAACATAGTGGTTAACCATGATTAAATTTGTCGTCAAATGTACATCAGTTTAATAAATATTTTTTATTGGAATAAATCAATTTGATTACATTATTTGTATATAAGTAATACAATAATAAGTAACGTCTAACACAAAACTACTCCATAAATCGTATCAATCGAGCTTATAAACAATTGATCCGCATTTCACCGATTCCAACATAGATATACTTCGTATACTAACACAATATGATACAAATACATCCACACAATACTGTTGTGAATTTCACGTCAGCTCACTTGAAATTTACCGCTCAATACCGATGCAACTACCTACCAGTGAATCATGAATATAAAAGCAATAAAACTGGGCTTCCAATAAGTCAGTTTAACTTATGCCAATATATAAAACGAAGGCTTAAACCAGTCTACAAGTACTTTTTGCCAATGACGAGATATATGAATTTGATATTCATTCGAAAAGAGGAAGCATTTCTTGTAAATTGAAAACTGAGATTCACAGAAACTGTAAAATTACGAAATATTCGTAATAATAATTAGAAAGATCTCAATTAATTTTAAAATTATTGATGAAGCGATGATAGGAACTTTAGCGAAAACTATTATTTCCCAAATGTCAGCTCTCTATCACTTCTACTGTTGAAGTGTAATTAAATTTGGGTTGTAGCGTTGTTGTAGCATTGTTTCTGCTTTGGGAAATACTTATTGCTACGAAGTTACTTATTTTGTTATTCAAACAACTCCAGAAATAGTACTGTTGTCAACACATTTATTTTTCATTTTTAGTATTATTTTGGATTTGTTTGGGGTTGTTGAATCATTCATTATTTTTAATTAAGTTCGAAGCTCATTTCAAACTCGTAAATTGTTCAGCATTCTAATTGTACAGTGCTATCAGGTAGCAATACGCGAGCATAATGCCTACCGCATATTGAACCCAGCACACGCACAATTCACACATAACACACGCGCAACCCACGTCCACGTTTCTCTTATCTACCGCATATTGAACCCACGCCATACACAACCCAGATCCAGAACCTCAATGAATGCGAACGATCAACGTACACTTATTGACATGGATTCGAAGGAGTCCGAAGGAACAAATTTGACCTTAATCCTTCTACTTAAGATGAAAAGTATTGGTGGCATCACATTTTTGCCTTTAATCTTTATAACTCTTTTCCGAAAACGTAATGTTCTTATTTTATTCCGCCGATCGGATTGAAATGAGACACCCTATATAATACTTTACCTTGAAACAAAGAATTTTTATACGTAACACAAGATACCTCCTAAATGCTCCACATTATATATACATACTTATTTGTACATACCTACTTACAATTAATGACATAAACCTACCATCTTTATAAGTATCCTCTCTCCTTATGGCAATCTGTGCCCACAACTTATCCTAAAATTTGGATCTTATATAATCTTCATGGCTGGTGTCATAAACAACTGGGAAACTTTGAACTAACTCTATTAACTTCTTCATTTTTAATAAATGGAGCTGTACACACGACCCACGAAAGCTGTGCGACACATTCAAACCGACCCAAGCGAACGTGGGTTGGGCATGTGCTCGGCGTGGGTTAGGATCAATGTGCGGTACCCTACTTTAAACCATTGTTTACAGAATAATACACGCGTGAGTTGTCCGTGGGCTGTGCGTGTGCTGGGGTCAATATGCGGTGGGCCTAATTCCTCCATCATATCAGTAATGGGAGTTTGATGGGTGATCGAATTTTATGCTCACTCAGTAGTGTAGTTGTAAGCCGATATACCTGACTGAAATCACCGAACAATAAAACTCACTGTTAGAAATTATTTATTGCAAAATTTATTAAAAAATAATCAGTTCTTTTATTTTGCAAATACAGGAAGTGTAGAGACAGTCATTTTTTTAATTTCGTTATATATATGAGTCTATTTTAAGAACCTGAGTATTAAATAGATTATAATCGTTCTCCTTCGCGAAATTTTGTTTTAAACAAGTAGGGAATAAAGTTTATTTTTAAAGTCGGAGTACTAGATATATTCTAGAATCTTCCGTAAAATAGGAAGTAGGGAACTGTGTTCAGAAATCTGTTTTTAGAGCCTGAGATCTAGGCATAATTTCTAGAATTAAGGAATGAGTTGTGAATGTTATTTTTAGAAGCCCGAGCGCTAAGTATCTTACACACTCCCGTCCATTGTTTTATTTTATGTTTTATATTATTTAACAACAATAGTTATTTGTATACTAAGGCCGCAAAATGCTTTTTCGCGTTCCGAGAGAGAGATTATCGCCGAGGCCGCTCCGGCCGAGGCAAGATAATCTCGAGGTCGCGAAAACATTTCGCGGCCATAGTATACACAATATTTTTCGTGCAACCGTGAAAATTACATAATTTCAATAAACATTATGTCTCTTTAGAAAAGTCAGCGTTTCAACGCGAATAGAGTAAATTACACGTCAATATCACAATGTTTCTATGGAGATGAAATATTTAGCAATACAAATCAATTTGACATTTCTCGTGAAGTCGTGAAGATGTCCGATAGCGATAGTGATATTTCTGTTACTTGCACTCCTCCTGAGCTGAGAGATCTCATAGACTCAGCACTTTCTGATTTGATACCCGAAAAATCTAAACGGAAATATGAAAAATGTTACAGCAACTTCAAAGATTGGTGTGTCAACCAAAATGTCAAGACGGTGTCAGAAAACATATTATTAGGATATTTGATGCAGCGATCAAAAGTTGTGAAGAGTTCAACTTTATGGAGCATTTATTCTATGTTAAAGACTATGCTTAACGTACGAGATGGAATTGACGTAAAGAAGTTTTTAAAATTGGCACCGTTCCTCAAGAAAAAGTCAGTTGGTTATCGAGCAAAGAAATCAAAAGTTTTTACGCACGAGCAAATTGATTCATTCCTCAAACAAGCTAGTGATGCAAATCATCTACTGTGGAAGGTATATAAATATGGAAAAAAAGTGAAGTATGATGTTTTATTCATAATAATTATTATTATAGGTAGTTTTGATAATGGAAATATCAGGAGCATGCAGTCACTATGGGAACGGCCGTAAAAATGTTTGTCGGCCGTCACTCTGGGTAACGGCCGCAAAATATCATTTTGCGGCCTCTGTTGCGGCTGCAAAATGTTTGTTTTGCGTCCGGTTGCACGAAATAGTTTTTGTCAAATTAGAGTCACCGACTGGTCTCTGTAACTTCCAATGATTTCGAGAATATTTGCAAGGTATTATCTTTCACCGTTTTAAAATAATTCATTGTATCTTCTGGAACAAAACGGAAAATTTTAATACATTTAAAGAAAAAGCCGGGTTAAGATATGTACGTGTATCCGTTAAGATTGCTGAACAAACGTATCTACCACTACAAAAAGGGATTTCATTCTATTTAATTTATTGCCAATAGATGGGTGGGCTCTGAAATACCGAACAAATCATTTTTTATGTAAATCGTTTTTTTCCTGCAATATAACTAGATATGATATTGATACTAGGTACTAGTTCTTCAATACATAAATAAATTGATAAGTAACTAATTTCGGAAATAAGTAAAAATCTTACACCGCTCAAATCTTAGAATCTTGAAACTTTTAGGAAAAATATAAAGTTATTATCAAAGCTAACAGCCTGAGACAGCCACCGGTAACCATATCACGAAGGGGTGTAACGATTAAAGCCCGTTACATACCCTTGTTGCTTGTAAAAGGGTTTTTCTAGCACGACCTCTGAATTACCGGTTCTCCATTGGGCTACTCTGGGATCGTTGTTGAGTTTTTAAAAACGAACGTGTATTCTCCATGTTGAGAGAGGATTGGTGCGCGAGGCAAACGGATCTGACAATGGTGTCATTGTAACCCTTTTCTGGCAACATTCCCTTGCAGCAGAAAAGGACGTTACATTATGTGTATCTATATGTATATCAAGGGTCGAAGAGAGAGGTAGGTCCTAAAGAAAATATACCTACCAAAAAGGTACAACCATTTTAAAAAACATAATAGGAAACCATTTTTTATCAAATACCTCATTCACAGTAGAACACTTTTTTATGGATATTGATATGTTCCATTCTTTTTGTGAGATCTTCTAACACAACTGTGCATTCCATGAAAAGGTTATAGGAATCGTGATCACGGCGTTTATTGTCAGAGGATATCTTTTCAGTAGCAGTAACCTAAACGTTAGATTGGCAGATACTCTGCTGCACCTAATCCTTGACAACTTAGAGGCCCAGATATTAACTCGAAAGACTTCTATTCCTGGGGTTTTCATGGAAAAGGACGTGTTCTTAGATGACATTATGAATGAATTAGTTTTGAGAACAATTTCTCTTCAGCAGAGCTAAATTTCTACATCGTATTTTCAAGTTCGTACTTCTTACTGCTGTTGTATCTTCCCCTTTCTAATCTTATTACACGTTCTTCAGTCTTCCTTAGGTCTCTGGTAAGAGTGGAATTGACTGTGTGATTCTTCTTATCACCTCCATCGGTTATACAAATTATATCCGCACTCCTTTTAGGCACACATAGCTTAGTTCACCTCCACTCTTTTCCATTCTCTGACCTGTATTCATTTCTCATATATATAGATAGATGAATCTATAGAAAACGCGTTTATTCATTGTTTTAATACAGCATCTCATCAATATTGAACAATATATGGGAAAAACGAGGAATATTTCCGGATAAAAAAGTTAGTGAATTTAATTTAGAAAAGAAAATGCTTCTACAATTTTTTGCCTAACACTAACCGAGACATCGAATTGAACGCATTTTTAGCGAGATGGGTTCAGCTGACATTCGGAGAATCCCGGTTTCGACCTTCTTGGGTCTCTTCAAGAGTACCGTAATGCCTTTTAGTTTGGAATCTCTAATCCAAACTGAAGATTCCACCTTCCGACAACCTCTATTTGGCTCGTGTGGTTACACACAAACGCGAAGTAGTTAGCCAGCACCATCTTCACTTCCAATTGCTAACTACCATCTCGGATATTATTCGACCGTATAAGAAAACCGAAATTTATCGTTCATATAGACACACCTCGTATTTTATGATATTTTAATTTATTTCATTTCATACGACCTAAATGGTCAAATAATTATCTGAGGTGGTGGTGCACAATTGGAAGTGAAGATGGCGCCAGCTGACTACTTCTCGTATGTGTGTAACCACACGAGCCAAATAGAGGTTGTTGGAAGGCGGAATCTTCAATTTGGATTAGAGATTTCAAATTAGAAGGCACTACAGCATTCTTGAAGAGACCAAAAATGGTCAAAACCGGTCAGTGTACTATGCCCTTCTACTTACGGTTGCGAATCATCACAGATGTCTGTATCGATAAAAAGGTCGATCGACGTTACGTTCTTCTAAGGGGATTTAATTCAATATTCTGCGTAGTGTTAGCAAGGAAAGTAGTTGTTTTTCTCTTTGAAGAACGGTCAGACTGGTATGTCGAAATTGATATGCTAAGTTTTGAAATTAAGTTAACGTTACTCATGATGGAACAGTAGTCAGAATGATATATGATAAATGTCAAATTATACAATGACACATCGATGAAAAAACATAAAATTCAGAGTGAGAGTATATTGGATCACAAAAATAAATCATTGACATCACAGATGTTAGTTAAAATTGGTTAGAATGCAAAGATTTCAATTATTGGGAGTTTATGTTTAGCAATTAGATGGTATTATCAAAAAAAGATATTCCCGTTTAAAAAAATGATTATGATGTCATGACTCGAACAGAGATGACATCAAAAATATGTGTCCATCAATAAATGGGCATATAATAGTATATTACGTAACGTGTGTTGTAAGAAGCATTTTACGCACGAATGGAAAAGTTACGCACGAAGCCGCGTAGCGGCGAGTGCGTAATTCCGTGAGTGCGTAAAATGCGTTACAACACGAGTTACGTACTATACTTTACCTACGACTCACTTGTACTTGCGTTTATAATTTTATTAAGGTATTTAAAGTACAAGTAAAAACGTACATCCTCGATGCCCAGCCAAGTTTTATAAAAGTCGCTCCTCGATGCCCAGCCAAGCATCTTAGAAATTCACCCTCGATGCCCAGCCAGCTTCGTAATAGTCCGTAGTATTTATTTTTATTAAAAATGTATGTAGAATTACCGGAAATGCATAAAATAGCGTATACACCTCTCGACTAAAGTGACAATAATCCCTTAGGTGGATTACTTCCCTCAGGAATCAAACACCCCCCGCGGGATTAAAAGGGCCACTTTAGTCGCTAGGTGTATAATATATGAATGAAACGGAACCAATTATCAGATAATTCCAAATAACTCTTAGTATTAAATGCAATCTCATGTCTGATAAATGTTATCTACCATTTATATATATATATATATATATATTGAACCAGATATCATAGATAATAATAGAATTAGTATTATAAAAATATGTTTGCTAGTATGAAATATATATGAAAATAACATAATTTAAGAAAACAAGTAAAAAGGAAACACTTTTCTTAATTTAAACAACATATCAAATAAAGATATATTAAATAATAACAATATAATAAAAAAGGAATTACCTCAATGATAACATAAAATATAGATATTGCCTAACCAATGTAATGATGTAAATAAAGTTGCCTAAGACGAAGATTATTTTCATAACATAAACAGCTGTTCATCTGAAATGAAAACAAATATTATTATTGAGTGAATGAAAACGACGAATACTCAGTGTGTATTAATTTATTACTTTTAGGCTAAGCGCTTTCGGCTGTTAAGCCATTATCAAAGCCGTCGTCATTTAAAAAGTAATTGTCAAAGACATCAAGCTGATCAAATAAAAGAATCAATACTCAAGATCTATCCAACCATCGTTATGATTGAGTCATTCTAATAAAAACTTTAAATACCCTATTATAAGGGTGTAAAATTATATTCATAAGATGTAAATACACTCAAAATTAAAAAACTTGGAGTTTTTTAATTTTGAGTGTATTTACATCTTATGAATATAATTTTACACCCTTATAATAGGGTATTTAAAGTTTTTATTAGAATGACTCAATCATAACGATGGTTGGATAGATCTTGAGTATTGATTCTTTTATTTGATCAGCTTGATGTCTTTGACAATTACTTTTTAAATGACGACGGCTTTGATAATGGCTTAACAGCCGAAAGCGCTTAGCCTAAAAGTAATAAATTAATACACACTGAGTATTCGTCGTTTTCATTCACTCAATTTGCATATAGTGTGTACACCATATCCACAGGCATTTCTAAATATTATTATAGTTAATTCATTATAATCATTAATTTAAGAATAAGTACAAATATAAATATTGAATAGAATATAATCCAATAGATTTCATAGATAAACAAATAATGACATATAGACAAATAACATAAGAGAATTTTTATTTATAATTAATATGAGTGTAACAAGAATATACTATCAATAATAATATTGAATGTTGTACCATGTAAGTGTATCTATGTATAACCAATTTTAATGTATTTGTATGTATGAAATTTTTTGATAAGTGATAGAAGTTTCAATTATCTGATTACAAAAGACAATATCTTATTGGTTATAAAAGATGACAGAACAAACGGTGAATCAATAAATAAACTTTGGAATAGTGACCTGGAAAAGAACAAAAGACTGTTTGTTGAAAAAAGTAGAGAATCGAGGGGACGCTTAAGGAGAACGGAAGCTGGTGTTAGGAAGCGAGGAGTGTATGTGATAGTGTTCCTGAAATTTAAAGATATTCCCGGTTTAAGACATTTAAACTCCTAAAGTACTATTAAATACAATATTAGAAATACTTACAGTCAATTGTAACAAGTTTTCCGACAAGAATCTGCGAAATTTTCAACAATTTTGGTTTTTTGGAGCTTCAGTGGAGTGTTCCTGGGATCCAGAGACTTTCATCCCAATTCAAGATCAACAGGTCAGTGTATTTAAATCATTTATTGGCCAATAAACAGTGTCAAAACTCAAAATACCAATTAAGTACTTAATTTCATAAATTGATAAACTTTTGCAAATATGATCGATCTAAAAAAGAAAGAAACAGACTTTATATAGTAAATTCATTGCATAAATCGTTAAAATTAATAAAAGGCCGAACTTTATATAAATTAAAATATGTACTTACGCTACTCACGCCATCTTGTAATCGCATAAATATGGTGATTGAAATTTCATAATGTAATAACTATGTCCATCTGTATATAATTCCTATTTTTCTATCCATGTACATAACTAATTTCTTTCCACAGCAATTTGTATCATATATAACTATGATTTATATATAAATTCTTTTATGTGTTTGAACCATTCAATTGTTTGCATCGTCAACAAACTGTGTTTAATATGAATAGATGCTTCTTACGTATCATAATTGTTCGTTTCATGTTAAAGCGCATGACTAGTTTTTCACGCATGCGCATTGATGATATTATTAAAATCAATAAGTAGGTACAATATAACCATTGGCGTCGCATATTATTTTTATCAAATATAAATATTGCATTGAAAATTAAATCTATTTCAAATAATGTGTTTTCTTTTTATTTAAACAATTATAACAATACAATAAGCCAGGACTCAAAGGGAAAAAGGATTTCATGCTCCCGAAGAATCTAATTAAAATAAATTATTAAACAAATAGTAAAAACAAACTGAGCTAGCCAAACTTAAACAAAAAATCTAAATTATAAACATATACATTTAAATCTACTATAAAAGTAAGTAAAAATAATACAGTTTTTGTTTATAATATATATATATATATATATATATATATATATATATATATATATATATGTTAACATAGAGTAAAACAACACCCTGTATACCGAACATAAAATAAAAAAACTACTTATTTCAAGAAATAAAAATTTTTTTAAAAAGATTATCTAAAAAAGGAGACAATCTGTACCATGTACTATTCAATAGAGAAAGCATCTAACTGTATAATTTAAAATAAGATTTTAAAAAAAAAACATTTGTGAAATGAATTAACAAAATCTCTATAAACCTACAAGACGGAATATTAGAACGTTGTTACATATACAAATGGAAATGATAATCCTTTATTTTTATTGTCAAGGTAAATAAATAGTGAGATTCTTTTTAAAATGAATATTAGGGTTTGAAGGACATGTAAATAAGATTTTATAAATATTTAAAAACATAACGATATAAGAAGTAAACTGAAAAACATTAATTCTATGGAATGTGATATTTATTGAACGGTTTGACGTTATGAACACATATTTTGTAAATTTGAAAATGTCATTTTGTAAACTAAATGAAATATAATTTAAGAGACACAATATGAGTTAAAATCATTAAAGAACCTTAAAACAAAGCGTTTTCAAATGATAGATGGACAATTCACTATTTGAAATGAAATCTATAAAGAAAAGTTTTGATAACCAAATCTGATTGGTGGAATGTATTCAACAAACTTTTAATCTGCGACAAGTAGTTGTTAATAATAAAAAAATTGAAGGAGAAAAGTTTGTTGATTATACAGACTATTGACTAGGTAAACTTCTTTTTGGGTGGTAGAAAATTTGAGAAGCAGCAAAATTTTGGGAATTAAGAAAACTTTTCGAAAAATAAGATATTTGGCATCAAAATTCAGAAAAGAGAGATACATTGTACTTATGATATGGTAGATTATATATTTAAACAAGCAGATGTAGAAACTAAGAAACAATTTGGTAATTTTGTTTGAATACTAACCGTATAATTGATATATAATACTTGATTAATATTTGTATGGTGGAATGGATATATCCACCATACCTTTTAGAAAGCTTTTGATTATGTAATTGGACTGAAATGTATTGATGTGGACGGGACATAGCATTGATTCCTGAATTTGTGTAAGCTGGACCAGTGATGTGACAATTTCCAGAAGGTAACCTAAAACAAAGTAAAGGATAATTGAAGTGAATTACTATACAGGAATAAGGTATTTAGACTATTTTCATTATACATAAAAAGTTTGAATAAAACTTACCAATTTAGTGAAAAAAATTGAACTTTGGTATTAAACAAACATTTACAACCATTGTGTTTCGTCATTTTGATATAATAATCGTTTATATAGAAGTTTCAGTATTATAAGACTTGTATTAAATGTTGCCTATTTTAGATTTGTATATAGAGATAATTTTTTCATGTGAGAACGTGATTTTGTTTGAATGAGTGGTCATAATAGATAGTAGGTTTTTTTTTATTAATTTGTGTCTTGTAAAAGAACAATGTATTTGTCTATTCAAAATATTAAATAACGTTCTTTCTAGTTTGAAGAACATTGTAAAATTGTTTTTGATACATTTTATTTCTTTGTGGTGATGGCTCCATCTAGTTTGAACCGTTGGTAGTTTAAACTGACATCTGTGAATAGTAAAAAGGTTCAACTTGAAACACAGGACCGTCTTAAGAATTTATTACGTATTATTAAACAAGCAAGTACATTTTTATTAACAAAATTTTTATGAAGACAGAGATATTTAATCAAATTTAGGCGCTCACACTATAAATTGAATTTTTGTTTCTCTATACCTGAACCCTACTCTGAGGTTAAAGAGTTTCTCATGTTTTAAAATATAACCATTTTAGTAATAAAATTTTAAATTTTTACAATATACCGGGCAAATCAAAACTAAATATAAACTAAACTAATAATAACTATAAATCATTATTTCTCTCCCTGTTCTATCCAGTTTAACATGTCGGCCCAACGTAGGGCAAATTAGGGAAAGTATATTTGTTTTGAAACATTTAAATTACACACCTTACATATCAGTTTAACATGGCACCGCAACGTGGGGCTATTATAGAGATTTTGTAAGTAGTAATAAAAAGCATTAAAATAATTTTTTTTTACTGTATTAAAAGATTTTAAATACATAAAATGGAAAGGAAAATGACATTAAGGGACGGAAAGCAGGTAGGAGTCGAAAGTAGGTCTGATGAAGAAAGAGAAGAAAGGAGTAATGGTAGAGGAGATTTTCAGGTACAATATTTGGAACAGGGGAGAGAACATTCGGAAGAAGACATCGCAGAACAAGGTCAGGAAGAAGAAGATGCACCATTGTCAGAAGAAACAGGACAAGGGGTCAAACAAAAATCAAAAGAGAAAGAGGATATGGACGTGATGAGTATGCTCCAAATGATGATGAAAAGAATGGATCAAAACAATGAAGATATGAGGAGAGATATTAAGGGAGAAATGGATAAACAAAATGAAAATATGAACAGTATGAAGGATGATATTAAGGGAGATATGATTGCTATTAAGGGAGATATGAATAATATTAGGGGAGATATGAATAAAAATAAGGAAGAATTAAAACAAGAAATGAATATAAAGATGGACCAGAGTAAGGAAGAAATAAAACAAACTAAGGACCTAATAATAAAATTGATGGAAGAAAAATTGGGACATTTTGAGAAGATATTGGAAAAATCAAACACATACATAGAAAATAAAACTGAATCCACTAAACAAGAAATAAGAGGAGAGGGGATTGAAAAAACCACAGAAATAGACAATTCACAGATCAACAGAATCAAGGAAATAGAAGAGAAGGAAAAGGATTTCAAAGGAGAGATTCAAATGGATGTAAAGTTACAAAATGAAAATATAAATGATGATACTATAGAACAGAAATTAAGTAATAAAATGGAAATTGATGAAGTAAAAATACAAACACAAATAAATGAGGAAATGATAGATAGCAATTTACAGAATTTAGGAAGTGAGGAAGTCATGAAAATTTATGAAAAAGAGATTTATTGGAAAATACCAGACCCAGATGTTAATATATTGAAACGAATAGTGACATATGGTAAAAGAAATAATAATAAAAATAGGGGGATACAACTTAATTGGAAGTTAGAGGAAATGAATAAGATATTACAAGATACCAAGGAAGAAATAGAAGAAACCATAAGACAGAATATAGAAACAATAATTTATGCAGAAAATTTCGAGATGAGAGTAAAACTTGGCAGAAATATAAAGATAATTGATCCAAGAAATTTTAATAGGATAGTTAAAAATGAAATGATAGGAAGTAAGAGTATTATGGGAAATGGAATAATAAAAAGAAGAAACAATAATATCAAGAAATTGGAAACGCAAATTTTGATGAATCTATTGGAAGAAATTGATGAGACAGGGGATAACAAAATAAAGAAAGACAAAGTGGAAAATTCAAAGAAATTTAGGATACAAGAGAATCAAACAATAAGAGAAGAGGATAAGACGAAATTTAGGAAAAGAAAATAAAATTGAATAATAAGGCTGTATTATAGGACCGGAATCTTAAAGACGAATAAGGAATTGTAAGAGGTTAAGAAGGGATATAAAACCACATGTAAATAAAAAGTTTATAATTAACAAATAATAATTAAAAAAAAAACATATGTAAATATAATTTTGTATATAGATAACAATTACGATATGTAAAAATATAATGATGAAATACAGAAATAATTACATTAACAGATATAATACCAATGGATATTATAACAAAAACAACAATTATAATAACAATTCAGGAAATAACAATAACTATAGTAAGAACGATAGCAACCAAAACAACTGTAACAGAAACTTTAAATATAATAACAAAAAAAAAATAACAATTACAGAGAACAGTATTCAAAGGAGAGAAGATAGAGGGATGACATATGAACATCCAAGGGAATACATTAAATTTGGGGAAGATTTGGAATTAAAAGAAATAATGGGATTAATAAAAATTAAAGGAAAATTAAATGGGAAACAAGTTAAAATATTAATAGATACAGGTTCGGAAGCGTCCATAATAAAAACAAAACTGATAGAAGAAAATATAAAAAATTATGAAAACAAGCTAGTCAAGATACCGAAAACTACATTAATAGGAGCAAATGGAAAGAAATTGTGTGAAGTTAGCAGATCTATAATACAAAGTATTGAATTAAAGGATGGGAAAGAAGTTGAGATGCAATTATTGCTAGTGGATAATTTAGAAACAGACATAGTTATAGGAATAGATGAATTAACGAAATATAAAGCAAGAATTGATTTTGAAAAGATGGAGATAGAATTAAATGGTAATAAGATTGAATTTGAAAAAGAAAATATGGAAGAATTAGAATTTGAAGAGGATAATAGGCAGTTATGGAATATAGAAAAGAATGGAAATATGGAATTATTGGCAATTGAAGAGGATAATAGGAAGTTATGGAATATAAAAAGGAGTGGAAATATGGACGAATTGGAAATTGGAGAGGATAATAGGCAGTTATGGAATATAGAAAGGAATATAATTATGGAGGAATTGGTATTAGTGTGTGGAAATAAAGAATATGAAGAGAAAGTGAAGAATTTGATTATGAAGTATGAAGGATTGATTAAAAAGGAGATGAGAATGGCAAATAATTATGTACATAAGATAGAAGTTAGAGGAATAGAAAATTTTAGAATAAGAACTTATCCCATACCTTATAAATATAGGAAAGAAGTTGATTTAGAAATAGAAGAAATATCTTAAAGACAGTATTATAGAAAGATGTAACACAAGAAATATAAATTAATAAATTGTACCGAGATAAGCGACTCTGAAAAATGTAGAAGTAATAAGACGCATAACGAACATTAAAGAAATTTCAAGAATGGATTTATAACATGAATTTTTAAACTAATTCCTTTGGATGAAACTTATAAATGAAACTTGAAACTAAAAATAAACTAAGAATTTATAGTATTATAAATAAATAAGAACTAATTGAAGTGGATACTGCAATACAGGATTCCAGAATCATCTTTGTAACAGCGACCTGAAATAAAAAGAAATGTATTATTAGTAAAATTGAAAGACAATGTTTAGAACAAATTATTAGAAGTAAAATTTGCGTTCATAAAATTTTTACTTACATAAAAATTTGATAAACGCAAAATTTAGGGGATGTTAACATAGAGTAAAACAACACCCTGTATACCGAACATAAAATAAAAAACTACTTATTTCAAGAAATAAAATTTTTTTGAAATTTCAATTTTTTTAAAAAGATTATCTAAAAAAGGAGACAATCTGTACCATGTACTATTCAATAGAGAAAGCATCTAACTGTATAATTTAAAATAAGATTTTAAAAAAAAAACATTTGTGAAATGAATTAACAAAATCTCTATAAACCTACAAGACGGAATATTAGAACGTTGTTACATATACAAATGGAAATGATAATCCTTTATTTTTATTGTCAAGGTAAATAAATAGTGAGATTCTTTTTAAAATGAATATTAGGGTTTGAAGGACATGTAAATAAGATTTTATAAATATTTAAAAACATAACGATATAAGAAGTAAACTGAAAAACATTAATTCTATGGAATGTGACATTTATTGAACGGTTTGACGTTATGAACACATATTTTGTAAATTTGAAAATGTCATTTTGTAAACTAAATGAAATATAATTTAAGAGACACAATATGAGTTAAAATCATTAAAGAACCTTAAAACAAAGCGTTTTCAAATGATAGATGGACAATTCACTATTTGAAATGAAATCTATAAAGAAAAGTTTTGATAACCAAATCTGATTGGTGGAATGTATTCAACAAACTTTTAATCTGCGACAAGTAGTTGTTAATAATAAAAAAATTGAAGGAGAAAAGTTTGTTGATTATACAGACTATTGACTAGGTAAACTTCTTTTTGGGTGGTAGAAAATTTGAGAAGCAGCAAAATTTTGGGAATTAAGAAAACTTTTCGAAAAATAAGATATTTGGCATCAAAATTCAGAAAAGAGAGATACATTGTACTTATGATATGGTAGATTATATATTTAAACAAGCAGATGTAGAAACTAAGAAACAATTTGGTAATTTTGTTTGAATACTAACCGTATAATTGATATATAATACTTGATTAATATTTGTATGGTGGAATGGATATATCCACCATACCTTTTAGAAAGCTTTTGATTATGTAATTGGACTGAAATGTATTGATGTGGACGGGACATAGCATTGATTCCTGAATTTGTGTAAGCTGGACCAGTGATGTGACAATTTCCAGAAGGTAACCTAAAACAAAGTAAAGGATAATTGAAGTGAATTACTATACAGGAATAAGGTATTTAGACTATTTTCATTATACATAAAAAGTTTGAATAAAACTTACCAATTTAGTGAAAAAAATTGAACTTTGGTATTAAACAAACATTTACAACCATTGTGTTTCGTCATTTTGATATAATAATCGTTTATATAGAAGTTTCAGTATTATAAGACTTGTATTAAATGTTGCCTATTTTAGATTTGTATATAGAGATAATTTTTTCATGTGAGAACGTGATTTTGTTTGAATGAGTGGTCATAATAGATAGTAGGTTTTTTTTTATTAATTTGTGTCTTGTAAAAGAACGATGTATTTGTCTATTCAAAATATTAAATAACGTTCTTTCTAGTTTGAAGAACATTGTAAAATTGTTTTTGATACATTTTATTTCTTTGTGGTGATGGCTCCATCTAGTTTGAACCGTTGGTAGTTTAAACTGACATCTGTGAATAGTAAAAAGGTTCAACTTGAAACACAGGACCGTCTTAAGAATTTATTACGTATTATTAAACAAGCAAGTACATTTTTATTAACAAAATTTTTATGAAGACAGAGATATTTAATCAAATTTAGGCGCTCACACTATAAATTGAATTTTTGTTTCTCTATACCTGAACCCTACTCTGAGGTTAAAGAGTTTCTCATGTTTTAAAATATAACCATTTTAGTAATAAAATTTTAAATTTTTACAATATACCGGGCAAATCAAAACTAAATATAAACTGAACTAATAATAACTATAAATCATTATTTCTCTCCCTGTTCTATCCAGTTTAACATGTCGGCCCAACGTAGGGCAAATTAGGGAAAGTATATTTGTTTTGAAACATTTAAATTACACACCTTACATATCAGTTTAATATATATATATATATATATATATATATATATATATATATATATATAGAATAAAATTCAACGTCAAATATCTAAGTAATACATTTTGAATAAAATGGCTACGTCTATTGACAGTTGCTAAGTGGTTGCTATGGAAGCCGTGCGATTTACTTCACAGCCATGCGTTTTGTTTTACCGTGCGTAATAGACGTCTTACATTGATTGCCGACTGTGTGTTTTTGACTACTTACAGGGGTGGTCGTAGGTAAAATATAAAATCGACGTATTTACCTCAATGACCAAGTCAAGCTTTTAACAAATTTTTCCAACCATTACGTGCTCTCTGTATATAAACATACAGCCAATTTTTTGTTACATATTTTTATTACCCATTAAATTATATCAAGTTGGTAATAGTTATCATTGCTTATATCAATTAACAGGAAAATTATAATTCTCATAGTTAATAGTAAATATTGACAAAAAAAAAATTGATTATTTATGGATGCAAAAACGTGTCATTCCGTAAATATGAAGATTTTACCGCTAGAACGTTTCTATAATTTGTAGTAATTAGGCTCACGGCGGCACTAGAAATCATAGGAAAAGTAATGAAACATCATCTGACGAAGCAGCAAGAAATTTCAAATTTAATTGCTTTAAGAATGTGGTAATGAGTAATATTGAAATATTTAAAAACTTAATTATGTTTTTAACTAAGTGGTATTTTTGCGAGACACGATCACACGAAAAATCTGTGAATTGAGAACAAGATGAATGAGATGTCCGACAAACTTAACAAAATGGAGTCTAAGATGGTCACTATTAGCGACAGATTGGAAGAATTACAAGAGCGCATAAACAGAAAAGAAAAAGAAATTATTGCCATATAAGAAAGATTAGATGAAACTGAAATCTACCAAAGGCGTAATATGCTAAGATTTTATGGGTTGAATGAGGCAGAAAATGAAAATTTGATCTCGCTTTTTACAAATCTGGCCAACAACACAATGAAAATCATATGTACAAATCTGGACATATCCAATATTTACAGATTAGGCAAACTAAATGCACAACAAGGTAGGCCGAGAACAATAATCATTGAATTTGCATCTATCCTCAAGAGAAATGAAGTATTCAAATCTAAGGGTACCCTTAAGCAGACGGGTATCTATGTAAATGAATTTCTAACGAAAAATAGATACGATTTATTAAGAAAATATCAACAAAAATATGGCAAAAAAGAATCTTGGAGTTTGAATGGAAATATATTTGCCAGAATAAATAACAATTTCAAGAAGCTGACTTTGCCTAATAGTATATGGACACCTTTAATCAGTAGAGTATTCGTTGGCTACTTAAACTTTATGTTTGCCTTTTTTCTACTTTTTCTTTGTTGGAACTCCTTTTTGTTTTAGATATCGATAACAATAATTGTATTGTAGGTATTTAATCAATTTTTATCTTTATTATTAAGGAGGAATTCTTTTAGATTTGTGATCAGATATTTCTAAAGTACATAAACGATTATATCATTGCACTATCGATTATTTTTAATTTAAATAAGATATTGAATTGCCAATAATGTTGAGTATTTTAATCTAGTCTTATTGGTAATCGAACATTAATTATAATCTTAGTTATTTTTTAGTTATACTTTTTGTGCAATAATAATTTGATTATTTCATGTTCGCCAAAATATTTTAATGTATATTTATGCGTTCAGGATAACTCTCACGTGGCATACATATACAGTATGTTCCATCTATCTACAATATACCAAAACTGTAGAGGATTGAACACAAAAACATGAGAAATATATACGAATAGCTTAGAAGGTAATAACAATGTGATAATAGTAATAGAATCGTGGCTAAAGGATGGGATATGCAATGGGGAATTAATAGATACCGACACCTACAATGTCTTTAGGACTGGCTGAAATTTTGAACTTACAGGTAAAACTAAAGGAGGGGGAGGGCTTGTGGCAATTAAGAAAAAATATAAGATTTTAAATGTAACTCGGCAAGTTTCCATGTGCAATCTGTTAGTTTTGGATATAAAATTTTCGAAAAACAATATTTATACCATTATAGGGGCTTATATACCCCCTAGTGTCACTTTAAATGAATATAGTGATTGTTTTCAATTTGTGCAAACTTGTATAAAAAACATTGATAAAACGTTAATAGTGGGGGACTTTAATTTCGATGAGATAAAGGATTGCAAAAGTTTAGATTCAAGAAATATTAGTGCTAAAACGCTGATACTAGAAGATTTTTTAAATTTTAATTCATTAGAATTGTACAATCATCTCAAAAATATTCAAGGAAAGACACTAGATCTAGTTATTATGTCACAATTAGATAGTACTAATTGCACTGTAGAAAGAGAACAATTTCCATTGGTACAGGAAGACGCTCTTCAGCCCACTTTAATGATTAATATAAATTTGAAGGAATGAGAAGTGTTAATTGCAAATAACTTGACCGATAACAAATATAATTTCAAAAAGGCTAATTTCAGTTTATTATATGAACTAATGAGGGATTTGAAGTGGGAAAATGTAACGAATGAGAATATTGTACATTTGTCTGTGGATAATTTTTATATGAATCTCAATAATATATTCAGGGAGTCGCTCCTGATCGAAAACTACACAACGTGTTTTTAAAATCAGCTCCGAGAAATTTGTACATCACAGTGAAATATCATAAATAATTTAAATAAAAACAGTATACAAGTGATCATAACTACATAGTGAATGACACGGACTAACAAAGTAAGCCTAAATTTGATTTTTTATTAAGAAATTGTGTTATATTTCAACATAAACACATTCATTCAATAACAATTAAAACTGGTATCGTACCATTTATCAGCCTTATCAGTTGGGTCCGATGCGGGAGAGAGCCGTATTCAGGCAAAACGAACCTTAGCGGAACATGGAAACCGACAATATTATAACCAGCGACAACATCAATAATCAGTCACCTTTATCTCAACATGTACCTTCAGCTCAACACTCAATTCCAACTCAACATTCAACGATACCAGAACAACAAGTCTTACCTCAACCTCCACCTTCATCTCAACCTTCGTACTCCAAAGTAGCTAGCCAACCTCAACAACCTACCATACCCACTTTCCCATCTAAACTTCAAGCCATCGTTTTTAGTTCTCTAAACAATATTAAATTAGAAGAATATCTCCTGGCTATTGGCTCCACGATAAGTCCGAAAAACATATTATTCACATCTAGAATCTCAAACAATCGGATATGTATTTACCTCTCAAGTAAGGAAATCGTAGATGATTTTATCATTAAACATGATGGGCGCATAAAGATCAATAACGAAGTGATACAAGCACGCAGACTTATCACACCAAACGAAAGGCTACTTTTATCCAATGTATGTCCCACCATTGCACACGACGTACTACAGAGGGAACTTCAACAACTCGGCTTCAAGCTGTCTTCTGCAATTTCCTTCATAAGAATAAGCACCACCAACCCCGACTATAAACACATATTCAGTTTCAGCAGGCAAGTATACATTGTACCTCCCACAATTCCAATACCAGACTCAGTTTTGATAACTTATGATGACACCACATACCGTATTTTTCTCGCTGTAGATAATTTGTGTTATCATTGCAAACAACATGGTCACTTATCTAGCACTTGCACTTCAAAGTTGCCTCCCCAACCAACAGACGACACTTCTTCACCAAACTCAACAACTACAACCAGTCAATCTACTCTAAACTCAGTAAACGAGCAAAGCGCTGAGCCACTAACAGATATATCTTCAATTTCAACCACCATGCCCATCGAAGCAAATATAACAACAGCTACCACAGCTTCGAATATCACTCACCTTGCTGAAAGACATAGCATCAAAAAATCCCTAGAAATAATATCAAATTCTCCACAAACATCGACAGCTACTGACATCGAAAACCCAAAAAATAAAGCAGCTTCGAAAAGAAATATTACCGAAATCATAACACCTCCTTCCGATACTACAACATCTTACACAAGCTTCAGTAAACCAGATGCAAAACTCAAAAAAGCGAAATCAACTATCATACTGGAAAATCAAATGGCACCTATCAAAGAATTATTCGACAATGAAACTCAAATAATATCTTTCGAACAAACAATCGACTTTTTTGAGAACGTACAAGGATCAGTGGACCCTCTCAGTACAGCAAAAGATTATACCTCTGATATACTAGAACTATTACAACTCTTAACCAAAATACATTCATATACCTCTGACCGCCAAATAGAGACCAAATGCACTAAAACAAAAAAGAGAATTATGAAACAACTGAAGCTTTTAAAATCAGGTGAAGATGCCGAATCTGACGTTTCCCTTGCCACATCTCAGGAATCCCTAACAGAACTTGCATAATATTATCTTCAATTTATTGCAATGGAACATAAATGGGTTTTACACCCATTATGAAATGCTCAAAATACTTATACACGAAACTACACCATAAATTATTTGTCTTCAAGAAACTAATTTCAAAGGACAACACAATCACAACTTCAATAATTATTCCTGGTTTTACAGACACAGAAACAACGCGGGAAAAGCAATCGGAGGCGTAGCCATCTATGTAAATACTTCATACGAAGCACACAATATAACACTTAATACAAACTTAGAAGCAATAGCAATTTCTATCAAAATTCCTCAAACAATTAATATCTGCAACATATATATCCCTCCTGATCAAGTAATTACCTCACAAGATATCACTAACATTTTGTCACAAGTTCCATCACCTCTAATTTTACTGGGTGATTTTAATAGCCACAATCCTATTTGGGGATCAACAGATTTTAACGCAAAAGGCAGAACAATCGGAAACATCCTAGATGCACATAATCTAAATATTTTAAATGACGGTAGGCCTACAAGAGTTAATGTTCTTACAAGCACGAAATCAGCAATCGATTCATCAATATGCCATCCAACTATCTCACCTCTAATTTCCTGGGACACTATACCATATTTATATGGAAGCGACCATTATCCAATCAAAATTACGATCTCCGATCAAAACTTTGTCACTACATACCCTACTGTTTCAAAATGGAAAATAAAACATGCTGATTGGCCAAATTTCAGTAATTACATTGAAGAAAACGTCGCTCTACTTCCCGTTAATCTAGAAAACGATAACATCGACAACATTTTGAACTCATTCACAAAAATTATCACCGATGCAGCAGAAATATTTATAGGAAAAACAAAAGCACTAAAAAACATACACCATTGCCGTGGTGGAATACTGAATGCGATAAAGCTATTAAACAATACAAAGCGTCATTTAATAAATTAAAACGAAATAAATCACTGGGGTACCTAGTAGACTATAAGACAAGAAGAGCCCATGCAAGATACATCACAAAGAATGCTAGAAAAAACTCCTTGAAAGCGTTCGCATCCAACATAAACAGCTCTACACCTCTAAGTACCGTGTGGCAAAATCTAAGAAAAATATTAGGAAAACACAAATTTACAAAAATTCCTTTTATAGCTCACAACAATAGCACAGTCTCGAATAACGAAGACATGACCGAATTATTTGCAAAATATTTTGAGCACAACTCGAGCAACTCAAACTACTCACAAGAATTTCTGGAATTTAAAACTACTAAAGAAGTCGAATTCTTAGATTACGATGACCATGACAACAACATACTTAATATTCCGTTAACTATAGACGAACTTAATTTTTCCTTAGACACAACCAAAAATTCTGCCCCAGGACCTGATAATATTCCATTAATCTTTCTCCAAAAACTCCCTCATATTGCCAAGTCATACCTTCTCCAAATATTCAACCTAATCTGGATAAAAAATATTATCCCATCCACGTGGTCACAGGCAATCGTCATACACATACCAAAGGCAAACTACCCAAGAACTAAGTTAACTTCATACCGACCAATATCTCTTACCATCGCACTAAGCAAAATAATGGAAAAAATCATAAACAAAAGACTATTGTGGACATTAGAAGACAGAAACCTTTTAATACAAGAACAAAGCGGTTTCCGTCAAAACAGGTCAACATTAGACAATCTCATTGATTTGGAATCCGAAATCCACGAATCTTTCGCGGATAAACAAGATTGCCTTGCAGTTTTCATCGATATCACAAAAGCCTTCGATACAGCGTGGCGTCATGGCATTATAAAAACTCTTCATTCATGGGGCATCAAAGGAAACATCCTAAAATTCATACAAAATTTTCTTAATAATCGTTTCTTTCGTGTTCGTACCAATAACACAACTTCAACTCTAAAACAACAAACTAACAGGACTCCCCAAGGATCAGTCATTAGTTCAACACTTTTCCTGATCGCGGTCAACGACATATTAAACCATCATTCCAAACTAGTCAAAGGCAGGTTATATGCTGACGATTTGGTAATATTCTCCAAAGGTAAGAAAATCGACTCAATTCAGAAACACATCCAAGAAACATTAAACCAACTTCAAAACTTGTCTAAACTCACGGGACTGCAATTTTCAACAGAGAAGACCAAATGCATATTATTTTCTAGAAAACACAATCCTGTGTCTCGTGAACCCAAACTTAACAACATTTCCCTAAACTATGTCGATAACATCAGATTTCTTGGAATGATTGTTGACAAAAAACTCAGCTGGAAGAAACACATACTACATATTAAAAAATCATGCCAAAACGGTATAAACCTTATGAAAACACTCTCAAGCAAATCCTGGGGATCTGACTATACCTGTCTAATATATATATATATATATATATATATATATATATATATATATATATATATATATATAAAACACTCATTCGCTCAAAGATAGACTACGGCTCTATAGTATACGCGACAGCTAAAAAAACTACTCTAAACCAGCTCGAAACCATTCAAAACACAGCACTAAGAATAGCAACAGGAGCATTCTGTTCAAGTCCAATAAAAAGCCTACAGTGCGAAACCGGGGAACCTTCTCTACAACTCCGGAGAAAATACCTTGCCGCTTCATACGCACTATCCATCAGCACAAACCAGCAGAATCCAGTCTACATTAACATACTGACCAAGCACTACAAAACTTTACATTCGGCAAATATCAAAACAGACCCACCATTCTATGCAAGAGCTAGTAAAATTCTCACAGAACTCCAAATCAAACGTCCCCGCTTCCTTACCAACAAAATTAAAACTCCCCCTTCATGGTCGATCAATATCCCTCCCAGCGACACTTCACTGTGCAAATTTAACAAATTAGAAACCCCCCATACCCTAATTAGGAAAACATTCGCCTCTATACTTGACAAATATCCACAATTTTACCTCGCATATACAGACGCATCCAAAACCTCTGATGGCGTAGGCGCGGCAGTGATCATGCAAAACAGTACACTACAATTCAAGTTACCCGAAATGAGCAGCGTCTGCACTGGAGAACTATACGCCATTCTTCAAGCACTTACTCACATAAAAACAAAACATACTTCAAGATCCCTCATAATAACAGACTCTCTTAACTCAATCCATATTATCAATCAACTTTATCCCACACATCCAATAGCCCTCCAAATTAAAGTCGAATTATCGCAGTTGCAACATTCCAATAACTAAGTGGAAATACTTTGGGTCCCTTCTCATACTGGCCTTCAAGGAAACGAAGAAGCCGACCGCAAATCACGACAAGCAGCAATTAGTGAAACCGTGAGTGAAGTGCAAACGGTAGTGTATAACGACATAAAACCGCTACTTAAATCAAAAATGCTAAAATTGTGGCAAATCGAGTGGCAATCGTCCCAATCGAAACTACGCGACGTGAAACCGGAAGTGAAACCTCGAGCGCAGCCAATAAACAAAAGATCGCTTCAAGTTAAACTGACTAGGTCACGAATAGGCCATACCAAACTTACTCATAGTTACTTAATTACTAAAAGTGAACCCCCAAAATGTGAATTATGCAAGATCCAGCTTACTGTCAAACATTTAATAACGGATTGCCCAAAACTCCAACAATCAAGACAAGATAACAACCTCAGCAACAATTTAGACCAAGTTCTTGGCGAAAACTGTAATACACAGAACCTTTTTAAATATCTAAGTGACATTAACATATTAACTAAACTATAAACAACCCATATTTGTGTCGCTAATTACCCCAGTGGTAGATGCGACTTGCTTGTAAATAAAAAAAAAATAATATATTCAGTAGGGCAGTACCGCTTTATAAAACGCATAAGTATTTTGGAAAATTCCACCGTGGTTTGATGCTGAAATTGTTAATTTGTTAAAAGCAAAAAATAATTACAGTAAAATGAAGCAAGTCTCTACGCACTATAATGATAAATATTTTGAAGTTAGAAGGCAATTAAAGTCATTGATAAGGCATAAACATAAAGAATATTTAAGTAATTTTGAACAGAGTATAACAGAGGATATAAATAATTATATTTATATCCATGTAAAAAGGCCTGAGTGCCTATTTGGATTTATTGTAAATAAATAAATAAGACTTTCGTAGATTATGGTATTTAGGCTATTTATTAACTGTACTAAAATTGTATACCTACTTGTTCTTGAAAGTCTGAATACTGAGAACACCGTTGGACGTTTTGTTTTTGTTAAAAGTATTAGTGAATCTAAACGATAAAATTGTTATAATAGTAGATGTAGATTATGATTTTTATCCTATGTAAACAATGTAAACACAATCCTGTCCATTATCAGACTTGTCTAAAAATGTTTGAAATAATACTGAACATTCTCAAAAACACGTGATCGTGTTATCATTAATAACTTGAAGGTTTGAGGTAGAATAATGTGATACATTCAATGTTGAAAATGATTGATATTATTACTGGCCTACATCTACCACCTACTGCACAATGAATACAATTTTATCCTCGAATACATATAACTAACTCAGTTTAAAATATCAGTATATTTCATATCAGTACACTGGGTTAAGATACTCCTCAGGTGGGATATTTATAAGTTGGTGTATAAATGGGGCACCGATGGCAGCACTGGAAATCATGAATCAGCTAAACCATGCCCTTATTCTTTTTTATTTGAAAGTCCATTTAGTTGCACTCGTTATGGCACTTTATATCATCCTTCAGCACCCACCCATACATGATACAGACTAATTTCAGTTGCTATATACAACTGAAATACGGTTATCTTTTTACTTTTCTTTGTTTTTGTCTTTTGAACTAGCAACTGAAATGTTTTATGAGAAACGTGGGGCGTGTTTCTGATGAAATACGACTATATACCTTATTTGTATTGATATGGAAAAATTTCCATTGTACTTTAATTTAGTTTCCCATGAATTTATGCTTTGTAAATTTGTAGCCCCAATAAACGTAATATTTTCGTAAATACTCTGTCAGTAATACTAATGAAAATTTTTACTTATAATCTCCCTAGTTCTTGAATTATTGAACGCATTTTTTGAAAATTTTATAAAAAAAACCCGTGACTGAGGAAAAATTTCCGGAATTTTGTTCAAGGATGTGGGGGATTTGGTAAAAATATGTTATACCCTAAATTCATTTTGTTTCATTTTGAAACTTATATAATATAATAAGATCGGTTTTAAAACGTCCGGCGACGTTGTTCGGTACCTAACTTCCACTCGTTTCTATTGTTCCATTGGCTCTCTCTTAGGTCTCTAGCACTCATAGCTTTAGTTACTCCTTCTTTCCATGATTTCCTAGGTCTTCCTCTCTTCCTACGGTTTGGTGACATCCACTGCATTACCAGCGTTGGCAGTCTGTTTTCGTTCATTCGCTATACATGTCCGTACTATATAAGTTGCTTTTTTTCTCAATATCTGTTGTTAATAAATAATAAATGTTTAAGCACGGGGACCTTTCCAAAAATTCTAAAAAATGGTATAGCTAAACCTTTATAGAGATAAGACAGAAATGGTTAATTACAGGCCTGTGTCACTAATATCCAATGTTTCAAAAATAATAAAATTAGACTTTGTTCTTTCTTAAACAAACATAAAATTTTATCCGATCGTCAATATGGCTTCAGAGAGTCTAGGTCGACTGAGGATGCGATATATAGGTTAACTTCTCTTGTTCATGATTCGCTTGATAGAAATGTTCCTGCTATATGTATCTTCTTGGACCTCTCCAAAGCATTTGACACCGTCTGCCATAAATCGTTATTGGATAAATTGGAGAAGTATGGAATTAGAGGCAATGTATACAAACTCATAGAAAGTTATTTATCTGATAGGGATCAAAGGGTTGAAATAGATGGCGTAATGAGTGCACCACATAAAATTACATATGGTGTACCTCAAGGAACTGTTTTTGGTGCACTTTTATTCCTTCTATACATCAATAGTATGCGTTACTTGAATGTTCACGGTGAGATCATCAGCTTTGCAGATGTCACTGTAGTATTTTATAGTTGCTCCACATGGCAAGACCTAAAAAATAAAATAGAAAATGATTTTCCTAGTATTACTAAATAGTTACAATTGAATAAGCTAACTCTCAACTCCAGTAAAACAAATTATTTGCCTTTTTCATCTTACAAAACTGGCTTACTTAACTTGGGGCCACTGAACATCGGAGTAACAAACCACATTGAAGAAGTAGAAAAAATTAAATATCTTGGTATTACAATTGATCGACATTTGAGGTGGGATCTGCAATTTAATGACATAGTAAAAAAGATAAGAGGCCATCTTCCAAAGTTTAAGTATTTAAAAGAAATTCTTCAGCCCAATGAATTAAAAGTCTTATATTTCTCACTAGTGGAATCATTGATGTCTTATGGCATTGTGGGCTGAAGCGTACTGAGGGATTGTTTCTTAAATAAAGTTCATATTTTACAAAAATGGTTTTTGAGAATCCTCTTCTAAAAAAATATTTTATATCCATCGAATCAATTGTATATGGATGCCCAGGTAAAAGACGTACGTCAAATTTTCAGTGAAAAAGTATTGTTGTTTGAATTCCAAAGTAAAAAAAATTGGTACATCATGAACATTCTCACAATAGTAGGAGATACGAGGGACTCGTTTTCTCACGTAGTAGAAAAACTATTGGTCAAAGAAATGCTAACTATGTAGCAGCAAGAATTTATGTGCTGTTACCTTATAATATAAAAAGTTCAAAAAGTTACGTTGTATTTAAAAAGCGAATTTATCATATGATATATATCTCCCTTGTAGTCACTGCTGTAAACATGTCGCCTCCTTGCTTCAAAAGTGACAACTCAAAAAACTTAGATTTTCAGAAATAGCAAAAAACTAGTATTTGAATAGTTACAGATTTTTGGAACGACTCAAAAGAGGAACCAGTTAAACAAAAGTGTAAAGGTGGCAAAATTACTTGAATTTTCTGTTTAATCCATTTTACAATCCTTGAAACCACCCCTTCTGAGTTGTGACGGTTTTAATGATGATTATTCGTATAAATAACTGAATAATTTTGAGTTGTGTCACGTTTAACGTATTTTTATAAAAAAGTGACATTTTTGAAGTTTTGGTACGGTTATTAAACACAAAACGTTTTAGTTGTGACATAGTCATTGCCAATAGACACCGTAAATAAAATACCAATAATATATGATTTATAGTACACAAAGTAGGTAATTCAAAAGTAAAAATAGTTTTATTGTTCATCTTAAACGTACAGAGAAAACTAAACCGTACGGCACAGCCAAACTAAATACCTATATTTTTAACAGTATGTACCTATACCTACTGAGTACCTGTCAAATAAAAAACAAAGTTCAATAGTCCAAACTAAAAAATATATTCATTGACTTAAACAGAAAAAACCAAATTTTTACTAAAAAGAAAATAAAAATAATGTATCCTAAAGTTATCGATTGAACTTGAACAGTAATAATTCTTATGAATGATTTAAGTATTATAACAATGCTATAAAATATTCTAATTTTTCAATCAAGAATATTTTTAAAGTAAGAGTTGTAATAAAACTTCGGAATTATGTTTTTGTCAACAAGTCCTTTGTTTTACTGTCACTTAGTTGTAATTTATTGACATAAGCCCGCACTAGACGCGTTTCAGATTCTATTGATTGTCCAGTTTGTTTCGACCTCGTTTGCTGTTGTTTTCTTATATTTACCATCTTGAAAGTTTCATCTTCATACGACGTTTTGTATAAAAAAGTTGTAGGGCTTTGCTTCTCTACTTTAAGTACTTTTATATCATGCCACTTTACTTTTATATTTTCAGTGTTTGTTGAAAAATTGTTACCCATTTCTTCTTGTAGTGTTTTTAGATCATAAAAATCTTCAAATGCCATGTCATGAAGCGATAAGCAGGGCCATTTTTTTTGCTGCTCGGATCAATGTAGCATATTGCTCTGGCACGTAGATTGGATTCGATTTTAAATGCCTCTTTACCTGCTTCTAGATTACACTATAAACATTATCTCCTTCGTATTGAGAATGTCCATGTATCAGATATTTGTGTGTGATATTGTCAATATTCAGTGTTGTCACTGCATATAAGTATGTAGCAACTAAATACTTATTTTTCTGCTGTCCGCAGCCATTGTCTGAATAAAAGACAATATTTGAAGTTGTTTCGGCTGTTTCCGTTACAGCCTGCATGTATTTAAGTACACAACTACCTATTTCTACTGCACCGCGTTTCCCGTCAGTTTCATTCCAGAAATAACAGTTTACATTTTTGGCATTTAGATCGCTTATGGTGAAGTTGTAACAGTTAAGTTTGCTTTTGTAGTAAAACGACGACACTTGACCTCTGGGAACTGGCATGACGGCTTGTAAATCGTATACTGCAACATGGGTACCATTCGCATTTATTTTATCGGCTTCTTTTTCTTTTCGAGAAAGCTCTTTTTCTTTTAGGTGAAAATCATACGCATCTACCAAATTCTCTTTTCCTTGTTCATCTGCATTTTTGAAGAATTCACAGACGTCGCACTGATCCTTTTTTGATGAAAAAAAAGAGATGTTAAACTCACCATTGAATATGCGATTAAACATCACCGAATTCGCAGAAGGAAGCTGCCGCGTTTCACAATCTTCTTTACAGTCACGGTACAGATCAGCTAAACTACCCTCAATATATTCACGGGTGGTTTGGGCCCTTAAATAATGTGATTCTATTCTCGGTATAGCATTGATGAAATTTCTTACACCATCTTTGATTCCAGGATCAACCTTAGGATGGTTTCCATGTCTTCCCCTTTGGTCATTGTCCAAGAAGCCACTTTCAGTTTTCTTTATTAAAACTGTTCTAATCGGTCGATCATTTACATCCAGAGTCGCCTTAAAAAATGTCTTGCATACTCTAATACGATTATCGTTGATGGTAAAATAGAAAGCCGAGCTCATGCTTCGAAAATCTAGCGTACTTGAATACCTATATTTTGGTTTTATAGTTTCAGCGTGGGCAACGATTAATTATCTTTGCCGTTGTATATCTCCTAGTTTTCAGTAACTAGAAAACAGGTTTTCTCTGGCTGTCTCGTCTATTTTTGCGCTGCACTTCAATCTGCACTTATCCCCACAAGGAGGACGTAATCTTCTTGCTGGGAATTATTTTTTAGTTTTTGAAGAGGATACATAAGCCTTCCCACAATTCCTTCGATATTTACTTTTCTTAACATTCCACTTGTCGGGGTTTGCTTTTCTTTTTTTACTCTTTGGCCCTTCTCCATCTGCTAAATTTTCATGCTGAACTGTACCGCCTTCTTCCTCAACTAAATTTTCATCCTCAACGGGTTCCACTTCACTGTCAGAAGAACTGCTAGGACTCTTACTGTAATGTGGATCAGCATCTGAATCGTCTATGTTGCTTTCACCACTGTGTTTAGGTGATATGTAATAGTTGTTTTTACCGAGTTTTTTAAAACGTAGGAGAGTCAGGCGCTCAGAATTACACGACACATTGACACTTAAGGTTTTGTTAATACTGCTGTTTTCAATCAAATTCTCAACCAAAATTTGATTTGGTGATGGAATGGAAAACTCTGAGGTTTCCTTATCTTTTGTGGCATTTTCAGCGACGGCACTACGTTGTAGGTCACTGACGATTGAAGATGATTTTTCAAAACCTACGATTCCTTTATTGTCTGAATATTTAGATATCGTGGTACAGCATTCACGCACTTTCAATTTTCCAGCGGCCAGTTTTAAAATATTAGCGGTCCTTCCTTGTGATTGATCCATCGTTTCTAGAAAAATAAAAATAATCCGATGTAAAAACAACAAGGCATAACCGTCGCGGCGGAAAATCCCAAGCTTAGCTTAATGATACTTCCCAAACAAATAATTCGTCAAAAGTGACGCAACTTAAAATATAAATAACAGAGTCACTTACCTTACTTTTCATAAATGACACAATTCAAATTAATCCACTGTCGTCTGCAAATATCAGTCTACAAAACTGTATCAACTCAAATTCTTGCAATGTAGGTTTTTAGTTTCGATCTTTAAAAACGACACAACTCAAAATAATGCGGTTTTTATCTTCGAGAAGCAATCGCTCTTCTTCAAGTTCAGAGCACAATTAACGATTGTGTCACTTTTGTTGGATATAATATTTCCAGTTTAGAAACGTCAAAAATGACACAAGCGCCATCTAGCCCACACCCTTGTAAGCTAAGTTGAAACACTTTCAATAATCGACGTAGGAGTGTTTAGTAATGTCATTTATGGCGTTAACTCAAAAAATGTGAATTTTGAGTCGTGTCACTTTTGAAGCAAGGGTGCGATGTGTTTCAGAAGCAATTAATCATTATTATTTTTGTAGTTCCCTTTTACTTATTTGTTAATAACTGCTGATGGACCAGCCACTAATTATATATATAGGGCTTTGGGTTCCAGTTATAACTTTTCTAAAGTTCGTCTGTGTTTCTCCGTTTCTAGTACCTATATGTGTATAAATTTTATTTTTGATGTCTGTTGCGGATATTTATATTTTTTACTTTTAATGTGATTCAATTTGATGTGTTGCCCTGATGATAGTAATATATTTACCAAAACGTCGACCTTCAAGCTGAGTTGGAATCTTCTATTTACAATCTATAGCCTTTCAAAAAAAATCGTTCTAATATAATCAATTTAGAAAGTGTAATTTTAAAAGTTTCAGAGGTCAGTAGACTAAATATTACGTCAGTTCCACGATCCGCATAAATTGTATGTACTTATATACAATCCAAGACATCCTACAAAAAATCAGCTCTGCACTAATCAGCCAGCATGATTAATATTAATTTTGGATTTTGTAACTTATTCACCCAGTTCATGGATAGTTTTAATAAATATGTCGATATTAACCATATAAATAAAATAAATACAATTAAAAAAGTTAAATTTCTTGTTTAATTACCAATTCGTAAAATGCAGACCTTTAGAATATTAGTCACAACGATTATTTCTATTGAGCTGACAGAAGTTTTGATTGAATTCATATGAATATTGTTGCTGACGTAACAGACACGTGATGGAAAAGCTCCACCGTCTCTACTGTACTTGACACCAAATTTTATTTGACATCTAACACAGACATAGAATACAGAAATATAAGTACTACATATTTGTGATATGAAACAAGAACTGGATTTCCTTGAAGAGTTATAAATTAGACGATACTTAGGAGACCCACAATAGTCGTTAATGAACAAATAAAACTTTTAAACTGTCTTCTGAAGTAATAATAGTGAAGATCAGCAGTTTTCCTGGTTTTCTATACCACTGTACTGTTATACTGATCTTAAATGGAAAAAGATATCCAGGATATCCCCATAGGGCTAATAATATCTAAGCTTTAATATTTGTAATATCATATCTTCTTCTTTTTTCTATTAATATATTCATATATTAAGTAAATCACAAAGTTGGTTACTTCATGGTCTAACCATAAATAATTAATAAACATCAGGTAGGCATCACATGAAATGTAACTTCTGTCATTCTGACAATATCGTAACAATTTTCAATTTTTTAGAAGTTTTATCATTTTTTCATTAAATTATGGAATTATTTAGAAACAGTTAGTTCCATTTATAACACTAATATGAGTAGATTCCACCCAGTTCAGATCGAAACAGTAAATTTAGCTCATTTTTAACAAGAATACTGAGAAATACGAAAGTATTTCCAAATAAATCTCTATATTTATAAACGAGAGGTGTAATCCTTTCTTTAATTGAACTGCTACCCCAGGGGGCATATTGCAAGCATGCGTCCCTGTGGTGGACAACTATGTAATATTATGATACAAATAAATTCATGACATTTCGTATAACAGAAGCTCGGCCGCACAAACGAAGGTGTTTTTGTGTGTTCCGTTAATAAAATGGACAATTTAAAGTAGCACTGGCGTCTCAAAGGCTTGAATAAACAAAAGTGAAAAGTAAATCAGTTCGTCAATACATAATTTGAAAGAGTAATAACCAATTATTTCAAATAATTTGTAACACCTCATGCTCTTTTCACTTTTATTTAAGTTATTATCATTTGTCTGAAATAGTTAATAAGAAGGTACTTTATTCGGTGTAAATCATATTCATAAATTGAAGAATTCTATTTAAACAAATATATGTACAGTGCTATTCAAAAGTCCCTTCCCCTCTTGTATCTTTTGAACGGCTACACTTACAATAATAAAATTTGGAGGGTGAAAATAAAGTGTTGTAAACTTCTCTACGAATGGTATCAGGTGACGTAATAGTAACAGATGACGTCACAGTGCCACTCTGGCCAATAATTTCAAATAGGACCTTATGGCAAGTGATATCTCGTTTGAAAGGCATTGACATTGGCTACATAGCCATATTAATTTTGACGAATAAATTAAATAAATATCAAAATTATTGAAATTATTGATTATCTTCCAGAATTTCAAGAATTAACGGCTCAATTCCATTTTGTAACATCTCCAGATACACTTCACAGCTTAAATTTGAATTTAGGAAAACAGGACCAACTATGTGGTTTCACAAAATACCTGCCCAAACATTGACTTTTCCTGGAAATTGGGTATGTTTTTCACGAAAGGTGTGAGGATTTGTGCTATTCCAATACCTTACATTTTGTGTATTCACATTTCCATTGAGGCAAAAAGTACTTTCGTCACTAGAACAAATTGTTTTTGTGTAATGTGGGTTTTGACTAATTTTATTTGTCATACATTCACAGAATTCGAGTCTTCTGTCGGGGTCGTCATCCGAAAGGTGGTGCACCATTTTTAACTTGTATGGATGGAATTTATTTTTAGCCAACACTCTCTGTACTGTACTTTTACTTACTTCACAGATAGACGCAACTTTAGTTGAAGAATAAGTAGGGTTTACTACCATTTCAGCAACTATATCAATTTTTTTATCATCACTAAATGTTGGTCGACCAGATCGTTCGACATCTTGAACATTACCTGTTGCTTTAAACTTGTGAAGAAGCTCCCTCAAATAAGTTCTCGAGATATGGCGATCTGGGTATCTCTCATTAAATAAACGTTCCGCTTCATGGAGATTCTTTCTAGATTCACCAATTTCTATATGTATGTTCACCAAATATTGTTCTCGAGTAAACCAGTCTTCGATTATTTTTTCGGTATACCTAACATAATTATCCCAAAAATTTGCACTACAAATTTTCATTGCTTCTTTCCACATACTCAAGACTCAAGTCAATATACTTATTATAATATAAAAGGAAAATATCATCCATGGCTCAAATGTGAATGATTAATTTTTCTGAATAGAACTCAAAGTCAATGTCACAGCATTTTTAATAGTGTTGACAATAGTGCAGCTACTCGTTTCGGCATACATATGGGCCATCTTCAGGCTACAAATTACTATTTTGCTATAATTAAAGGAAACAGTTACAAAAGTCTCCAACCTTACCTGATCTAAAAAAATATATTCTACTTTCGTGGGTAACACACGTCGATAAGCATAAATGTTAGAGAAGAAAAGTGTGAAATTGGAAGATTAAAATTTATGAATTATGAGAAACGTGAAAAAAGTCTTTCGTCATAAATTGAAAAGTAAACCAGTTAATATTTATGATATCTTATAAAAAGGATGTGACAAATGAATTTTTTTGATTATAATTGAAATTGGAATGTAGTTGAGCTCAAAAGGAACAATCAACTATGAAAAGAAACATATCTTATGGGGGGTAAGAGTTGAAATGCTTAAACTTGTGTATATGAGAGGAAGAAATCTTGTCTATATGACCGTTGATATCCTCAATTCCCATAGGGAAGAGTCCATACTGGTAATATAGTTGGAGGGAAGAAATTAAAGATGACAATCTCTGGAATGAAAGTACTTCTTTTTGTAAGTCATTCTTATAAACAAAAATAAGAGATGAACACAATGTTGTGAACAGGAAAATGTAGCACAAGTTACCCATAATACTTAAATAGATAGTCCATTACAAGCAAGGCACACCAAACCAGAAGGAAAGGAACTTCACTCACAACATATGACTTGTAATAATAGAGAACAACATGGAAGCATATCATACCGGGAGGATAACATATTATAATATGTTTTGCAGTGGGCCCAAATAAACTCAATGGCATTAAATTCGCAATGGTAGGGCGGTAGTATTAAGACTTTATGACCATATTTTCGGAACAATTCATCATCGACATATACATTTTATTTCCGGTTCGTTTTAGCAATTTGTAGTAGTTCAGGTCTTGAGAGGTTTTCATTAAAGTCAACATTGTTACACCAAGTGATAATTTCATATTTTTTGACGGAGAGGAAGGTTCCTTTTCTGCTAGTATACTATTGTTACTAAACAGCACACTGGTATAGTTCCTAAATCCGACTCTGTCTAGGCCAGGTATAAAAGTTAAAATTATGGCGGACGCGCGGGGATTAATTGTTTACAATTGTGATTATCTTATCTAGACATTGCTTTTGTGACCAGACTTATCTAGAAAAGGCCAGAACCAATTGTTTTTGTGTGTGTAAGCCGCAGTCCGGAATCTTCTGGTAAAAGGGGCATTAATATAAATAAGAACCGATCAGCGGAGGAGTTAGTTGATAAAGTGATCTCGGGAAATAAATACACCGAACAGTAAAGTGCTAATATGAATAGTCATGTTTGTGTGCATATAAATAAGTGATTAGTTAAGTATATATAAATTAAGTGTTAGTGAGTTAGTGTTTAAATAAATTAGTAAGTAGCCATACCGTGTGTTTAAAATGTATCCCACCCGTTTACATTTTAACTAAATAAGAAAAACATTACACTATGATAAGGCGCATTGTCCATTACAATTAACGACGGTTCTTCTAAATTCGGAATCAACTGTGTCGCAACACACTTTGTAAATATTTCACCGTTCATTTCACCGTGGTAATCTAGCGACGATGATTTAGATTTAGAGGAAAACACTAAACTGGCATCTTCCACAAACTTTTTGGATGAACCAGTGTGAACAATGATAAAACGTTCACCATCGTAACCTCCCGGTTTACGTACACTTTTAACATTACTGTACTGCCAAGAAGTTAATTTGGTTCCTTTGACATATACACATGTTTCATATAAAAATATAATTTGTCTTGAAAATACAATATCACAATTTTCTCTATATTTTCGAAGAAAACATGCTCTTGGCAATATTTGTTCGTTCTATTATTGCTCTTCTGTTGTCTTCCTCTTTATTTTTAAATCCCAAATGTTTCAATAGCATCAACAGGAAGAATTTCATTATTTTTTAGGTCGTCATTTATGGTTTTCACAGTAACATGTTTCAATAAACAAATAAAAAGTTTTAAATTATCGTTTTCTCAAACAAAACAATAGTTATTTGTTTTACTAGGCATAAAAGCACAAGATTTAATGTCGCGGCATTAAATCTGCTTTTTTGCCGTGTGAAACATATAATTTTTCCTTCAAATTTGTTCCAATTCCACGCAAAATCGACTTTTTCATATTTAAATTGCATTTCATTATCAATATCCAAATAACTAAATTATTTTATCAAAGGTAACTGGGCCCTGCGTTACTATGTTTACCGCTGATGACGTTTGTTGAATATGTTTGTTTACTGTTTACTTTGTCATTGTCAATTCTGAAAAGTATACCGGGCACTGCTTTCGCAGAACTTCGGCCACGTTGCTGGTGCATTCTGGTGGGGACATAACAATGTTGAAGAAACATGGAGAATGGAAGTCTTCCGCTGTCGCGGAGGGCTATATTGAGGACTCGCTAGCCAATAGGTCGAACATCGGCAATAAAATATTTTCTGGCGTTTCCGGAGAATCAAGTGAGGATACTAATGTTGGTAATTTTACTGGAAAAGAGGGAAGTGGACAGAGTTCAATTGTATTAAATAATTGTTCACAATTCACCATAAATATATCTAATAAATAAAAATTTCGTGTTGTAGATTGTAGTTTTAATGCAAAAACCAGTTTATTATCATCAGCATCATTTTGAGTTTTCTTAATGTCATTGTCAATTTTAATAACCAGTTTGATTTAAATTATTACTTGGAAGGTTGACTAGCAATGAACTTTTCCTGCCTAGGCAGTAATAGTGGACTTTTTCTGCCTAAGCATTAAAAGTACAACCTCTAAGCCTGCCAAGTGTCATTAAAAGGCCGCTTTTAATGTCATTTGGAGAAAAAAGTTTTTTTTATATTTACTTCATACTAAATTTGAACACGCATTTTTATATTCAGATTTTTTATTATTTGTACCAAGTAATGTATTGAACAACCCCGTTTATTTGACATCATAAAATTTAAATTAGAAAACTAAATTGTGAAAAACACAATCTAGACTCTAACCGAACAAATTGGTAAAGATTTACGGACAGTACTAAACTTAGAAATCAGCACATGTATAAGCGATAATTTATCACATTTAAATTAAAAATGTGCACAACTTTCTGTATTCTAAATTTCTCATTACTCAGAACCTCTATAATAAGATTTTCATATACCACACTATAAGCTGTTGGTGAAAAATCACACTGTATAGATAATACTACATACACTATGATGTGTAATCTTGATTATTAAGGTATTTTGATCTTACATCTCTTTTATTTGACGTGTAAGCTGACTGTAATCTAAGGGTTGAGAACATGGAAGGTGTTTTATTGTTTCACATGTTTGTTAACTTTCTTTGTTCATACATGTTATATAAGATATTCCGTACTGCCTCGGATAAATCCTCTGTTTTTAGTTTTAATCGAGGTGTCTGACTGAGTGACGATGGGAAAGTTGGATTATTTTCCTTCCTTTTTTTAAGGGAACATACCGTTTTTACACAAATCTTCAGTGCAGTTGCCACTCTCTGAACTATAATTTTACATAGAAGTGTTCTTAAATACATGTTAATTTTAGTATAATACCTCCTGAACAGATTAAATAGGTTGAAAAGGCCCGCCGTTGTTTTTTCCATCTGAAAATATTTAATTAAAATTATAACACACTCCTGTGATCATAAATTAAGCCGTCTTCCAGACATTTTCTGAAAATAACTGTTGGTTAATATACCGTTACAAGTACAATCAGACACTTGATTCATACAACTTTGAAAATTCTACTGAGATTTACAAATCGTGGAGAATTATAAATACTATTTACCATCAATAAGAAGTAAAATAAGCATTGCAATATTCCCTTTTCACGGCATTTTAGGTATTATGAAACGTCAAAAGTTTACAATTTTATAATGTATTATATTCATACTTACCAATGTCAAATGGAATAATAGTATTTTATGCAACGATCATGTAATGATAGCCATTAATACACGAGCATGTTGTAAGATACGAAACGAGCCGCTGGCGAGTTTCGTATATAACATGCGAGTGTATTAATGGGCATTACCTGAAAGTTGCATACATTATTTTTTCTACTCCCCTTAATAAGTATTGTTTGATTAATAATCACCAACAAACCTTGAATGGAAATTCAACATATAAATTTAAAACTTTTTAACATATAATAATTCTTTAATCTGCTTTGTTTATATATACCTAAATTATTTATTGTACCATTTTTAAAATTCATTCGGGGGGTTGATCTAAAAAAATGGCAGGATATGGGTGGGGATAGAACCCTTACCAAACACATATATAACTTTCATAACCTACCGTTTACCCCGCTAGGCTACGGCTTCTTGCCAAAATAATTATAAACCTTGCATTTATAATTTAAAACGACTTTTCTATTTAAAATTTCTCTAGGCAAATTTTAATTGTTTCATTTGATTCAATTAAGTACATACCTTCGAAAAAATGAATTGATTTTCATATGCTTCGTCCAAAAACCACCCAATTTCATCTGATGAAAATATTTTCATTTTATAGCAATAAATCCTTAGGATTTACGTTTTATTGCAGCATGCAAGTTGGAATATTTTGATATGTCAACATTATTCTTTGTAACTTGTATCGATCCGAGCGGATATAAAATAAACATCAAATAAGTTCTAGTAACACTGCTTTCATTCATTGAAGTCCAAGAAAAACATCAAAATTGACAAGCTGTCAAAAACTAATAGATCACCTATTGGACTAGAAAACTATAACTATGTCTAGTACACAGGTGGTGGTACAAGCAAGAATTAAGACGATATGAGGTATTAACTTACAGGCATAAGTATCTATATAATACATCCCCTCCTATAAGTTAATTTTTTGCGGTTTTTTTATTACCCGACCAGATCTAGTTGTAACACCGTGATCTAAAACTTTTGGACTGCATAATGAAGATTTTGGTGAAGCTTCCGGTGAAGGGCTCTTATTTTTAAGCAACACGGCAGGCTGAGCTGAAGGTTCGATATGACTACCATCTAAGTCAGGCTCTTTAGTTTTATGAACATAATCATTCAATGATTCTTTGAGGTCAATTCGATTGCGCCTGACCAGGTTGCCAAAAGAATCTTTTACGATGTAAGATCTAGGAGAGCTGTGCTTAGAAACAATTTGTGCAGGCTCCCACTTATTCTTTACATGGTCAAAAATTGTTACATTGGCTTTAGGGTCCAAAGGTTTTAGATCTTCACTATTCTTATCATAGTGAGACTTGTGAATTTTCTGTCTATGTAACAATTTCTCAGAAACGTCTTCACAGAGTTTCGTTTGCAACAAACTGGAATTTATCGGCACTTTCGTCTTACAAATCCTATTCATTAATAACTGTGCAGGTGAGTAACCAATATACTTTAGCGGTGAATTTATATATTGCAATAAAGCAGTATGTATGTCAGAATTTTCTTTCAAGCATTTTTTTAGAATATTCTTACCTATATCTACTCCTTTTTCTGCCGGTCCATTAGATTGTGCGTAATAAGTGCTTCGCAGACTAATTTTAAAATTCCAGTTCTTTGCAAACGTCTTAAATTCTAGGCTATTAAATGGTACATTGTCAGCAGTTACTCTTTATCAGGTGATCCGTGTACAGAGAAAACAGATTTTAAAGTCAAAATAACTGATTTTGCAGATTTGTCTTAGATTTGAGGCATTTCCAGCCAATTTGAGTAGGAATCAAATACAATAAGGAAACTTTTATTAGCATATGAAAAAATATCTAACCCCACTCTTTCCCATGGACGTTTAGGTAATTTGTAAGGTAATAGCGACTCTTTCTGCTGTTTTTTAGCAAAAGTTTCACAAATATGAGATTTTTTAACATAGGCTTCAATATCAACAGAAAACCCTGGCCAATAAAATATTTGTCTCGCACGATTCTTGCATTTTCAATGCCAACATGACCCTCGTGCAATAATTTACATAAGATGGAACAACAATTTTCTCACCAAAAAACAACAATTTATCAACATAGCTTAGGTTATCTTTGATTTTATAGTAATGCCTTACAGAAACAGGAATTTCATTCTTATTATTGGGCCAGCCTTTTTTATGAAAGTTAATGACTAGTTTGAGAACCTCATCGTTCAAGATTTCTTGCCTAAACTGTTCTTTTCTCTCCTCAGACATAGCCAAATTCTTTGACACGGAGTGTACTGCAAAATTAAATTCTTGATCAGACTTTAACCCAGTTTCTGGCAAGAAGGCTCTCGAAAGAGTATCAGCCACATAGAGAAATTTGCCAGGTTTGTGATTGACAGTAATGTTATAATTTAGTAAACGGAGTCTCATACGTTGCAAGCGACATGAAATAGATGCTAGATCTTTTTTCATGATTGTTTCCAATGGTTTGTGATCTGAGTTAATTTTTACATCAAAGCCATAAATAAAATAATGTGTCTATTTCTATAGTTTTTGATGAATCAAAAAATGACAGAATTGGGTCATTAGTTAACATGTGTTTCAGCTTTGTTAGAGATTCATCGTGCGATTCAGTCCAATTCCAATCAACATCATTTCTGGTCAAGTTTCTCGATGGGGCTGTTATTTTTGACACATTAGGTAAAAATTTGCCTAAATATTTAGCCATACCTAATATTCTAGTAACCCAGCTCTGTCTTTTGGTTTTGGCATATCTAGAATTGGTTTGACATAATTTTTATTCAGTTTGACTCCTTCCTTTGAGTAAATTTGACCCATAAACTAAACAACACATTTAGATTTGAATTGAATTTTATCTTTGTTGAATCTAATATTATATTTTTGTGCTCTTTCCAAAACCAATCGTAAATTATTATCTTGTTCAGTTTCATTAATGCCTGTTATAATTAGGTCATCGAAATACAGACCTACGCCTTCAATATCACCGAATATTTGATAGTTTTGTTTTTGAAAGACCTCAGGAGCTGAACAAATTCCGAAAGGTAAACGACAAAACGCATACCTTCCAAAGGGCGTTCCAAAGACACAATATTCTTGACTCTGTTCATCAATACGAATTTGAAAATAACCGTCTTCTATGTCCAAGACTGTGAAATATTCTTTATTGTTAAGTTTAACAGCTATTTCTTCTGCTGTAGGTATTAAAAATCTTTCTCGTTTTATTGCCAAGTTCAAGTATTTTGAATCAAGGTACAAGCGTAAATCTTTGCTTTTTTTCAACTATCACTAAAGGGCTCAACCATTCAGTCGGTTTATCAATTTTTCTTATGATTCCTTGTTTTTCAAGGTCATCAAGCTTAAGTCATGGAGAGCAATTGGAATCCGTCTAAGTGGTTGAACTACAGGAATTGCACCTTCTTTCAATATTATATGATGTTCTCTAGGAAAAGAACCAAGGCCCCCAAAAACGACAGGATATCTTTTAACAACGTTATCAAGTGACGTAAACTGACAAGATTCTGCAAATATTGCGTCTACTCTTCTAACCAAGTTTAGATCAACGCAATCAACACAACTCAGTAATGACAACTCATCATTATCACAAACTGTAAAAAATATGTTTTTAACAATGTTCTTAACTTGACATTTGAAGGTGATTTCTCCTAATGGAGTGAATACATAATCAGAAATGCCATAAGGAGCTAGTTTGACTTTAGTTTTTTTCATTTTGTCAAGTAACTCTAGTTTTCTGACAATATTCAACGTTAAAATGCTTACTTCACATCCAGTATCTAACTTGAATGTTACATTATGTCCTTCAACATCAATTGCCTGCAACTATGACATTGCCTTCTTCGCATTATTGACAGTATCAACTTTTCTTATTGACTGGACATACAACTCATCAGAACTGCTCTAATAATCACTGTTTTCTGATTCACTATCGCTGTAATTTTCTGTTTGCACATTATGTACTTTTTTCTTACCCGATCTTCTATCATCTTTCTTTCTCTCCCATTTCTCCTCATTCTGGTTAGTATTTTGTACTTTTTTGCACACACTAGCAAAATGATTGAGACCCTGGCACTTGGCACAAGTTTTATTCCAAGCGGGGCACACATTTTTCTCTCGGTGTACATAGCCACAAAATTCACATTCCCCTTCTCTTTTTTCTTTTGAAAACTGCTTAGATTTTACAGAACTCACACTGGCTTCATTCTGCAAAACTTTCAACTGTTTTCGACTAACTTCTCTAGTTATACAGATGTCTATTGCTTGCGACAACTTTAAATCGGATTTTCTTAACAATTCTTCTCTCGTGCTTTGGTTATAGATGCCCATTACTATCCTATCTCTTATGAACTCCTCTAATAAATTACCATAACCAGTTGTTTTTCCGGCTGTTCTTAATTCTGTCAAAGAGCTATCAAAACTTTGCCCTTCTTGCTGAGTAATGCTGTTAAATAAGAATCTCTCGTATATAACATTTTTCTTGGGTTCACAGTGGTCTTTAAACTTATTTAAGACATTGTCAAGCCTTTGTTGGTTTACCGGTAAGGGATCAAACGAGTTATAAAAATCAAGCCCATCATCACCTACTAGGTTCAATAAAATTGCAATTTTCTTTTCATCATTTCCATTACTAAAGCCTGTAGCAGTCAAAAAATTATGGAATTTTTGTTCAAACTTCTGCCAGTTATCAGCCAAGCTTCCTTCAATTGACAAAGGATCTGGAAGTTTAAAGTATGATTCCATTGCTACTGGATACTGTTAAATCTCGCCCAATTTACTTTTTCAAAACTCGACAGCGGTTGTATGCAAAAAATGTCAAGAATTTTTACAGTCACGTGAGCTTTTTGCTTTATTATGAAAGGTGTACTTACTAGTTATTCTCACGAATATAATACTAGAGTTACGAACTATCTCACAAGAACTAGAGTGTATTTATATGCAATGAATGGTACTAATCCAGCAGATACCAATTTGATTGCTACGCACAAACACTTTTCATTTTCAATCGAGCTTTTCTAGGACGTTTTTCCAGAATTCTGCAATCAAGTTTTTTACACCTGACACCATGTAACATGTACCGATCCGAGCGGATATAAAATGAACATCAAATAAGTTCTAGTAACACTGCTTTCATTCATTGAAGTCCAAGTAAAACATCAAAATTGACAAGCTGATAAAAACTAATAGATCACCTATTGGACTAGAAAACTATAACTATGTCTAGTACACAGGTGGTGGTACAAGCAAGAATTTAGACGATATGAGGTATTATCTTACAGGCATAAGTATCTATATAATACATTCTTTATGTTTAAAAGATTTGGTAATTGAACAATTTGTCCATACGAATGATTGTTTCATTTTCTTTTGTATATCTTCAAAATAAACTGTTTTAGATATAGGTACATTTGAAAATATAAATTGACGGTTGTCAAATTAAGTCTCAACTTACTTAAAATCAACTTGGTTCTACTGGCTTAAAAATCTGTATCGTAATGGAAATCTGTATCATAATGAACTTCATTATGATACAGATTTTATTCTTATAATAAATGTATTACGAAACAGGAGTAGAAAAAAAGTCAAATTAGTTCTTACAAGAATTGATTTTAACAAAAAATACACTTTCAATTCAATTTGCTAAAAACAAGACAGTAAACTACGCTGGCATAACCCCAAATGTGCTAATGTCAAATACAACTTTTAGCACGATCAGTTATTCACGTTGCGTCAATTATATCGTTGTCTCTTTTTACGATTACTACAGCAAATTGAAAGAAACTATTACGTATGTCTTGTAGTTGGTCTTGTGAAAAAGACAATCGATCGTACGTTGTTATGTTTGATATGATTTATATTGATAGAAGAAGATAGTATGTAGAAAATAAGTGTTGCATAAATCGTAGATTGGGTCAGGTGATGGAAAAGCTTCATCATTTCTACTGTAGATGTTTTGCGTAGTGAGATTTTTCTGGTCGTTTTAATCTGTATGCTCATAAGTGTTCACTGTATCTAATTCCAAAAAAATTTTGGTAAACTAGACATACCTTGTGTATCATTGACTGATATCCGCTATTTTTTTTAGAAACGTTAATCTAGTTGCATATGTGATTATCAATATTTTAGAGTAATTACTTTGTGCGCTTGAAAGAAATCCTTAACCTGTCCTGATTACTCTGGAAACAATTTTGTCGAAGACAAAAATGGTTCGGTAGAGGGCTTATTGAGTAAGCAAGAAAATCCAATTCATTACGGAGAAAATTAATAAGGTTGATTTGACTGTGAACGGATGTGTATAATATTAATGATTAAACTAATACAGAGATTGTTGTCCTTATTATCATATAAACTAGTAGAAAAAAACTTCCATTTACTAATAAACGTACTCCAACATACCTTGTAGAGACTTGAAAATTGGGTTGGTGATTCGAAAGTAACTGTTTGTTGCTTTAGTAATTGTACTCACTTCTTCGGTTTCTCTGGCGCCAATACCATATATGACAAAATTGTGTAACGAATTCTGTTCATGAAATCATTTATTGAATTCTACAATATTAACACCAATTTTCACTTTCGATATCCCATCATAAATTTTGATTTCGAGGTTGTACAAAAACTTGCCAACGACGTAGGTGGTGTCGGTGCGACTGTAAATTTCTCGTTTAGACGTCAAGTATCAAGGATAACGGAGAATTTAAAAAAAATTATAACGTAGTGACTGGATTTCAGTAATCCCCATATAAACAATTTTTGTATCAGCAAATTACTTTGATTGGTTCAGGATCGTAGATGCTGAATTACACAAGATATACCGAATTTCATAATAATCTCACTTCGATGCATATAGTCCAGGAGACGAGGCATTTCATAGTCGATACAATTATACCAAACTGAAGTGAACACGTCAAAATTGACAGTTCGCAAAATACATCAGCAATGAGCGCAACGCTTGCTTGTTACATGATTCTAATATCATTAATTTCAGGAATATTGACTAATTTTGAGTAAATAATTAACATTGTTGGTAGTAGGTAAAATAATGTACTATATTCGTATCGTAAATTCATATTACGATATTCAATGGGTTATCAAAATCGACCTAACGGCCTCGTTTGACAAATTTCCCATCTCATTTCGTAATATGAATCTTTACGACACTTATTTCGTAAATATCTATTACAAGCCATTTTTAGTGACATTGTCTAGAGAAGTATGTCCGGAATAACTTCCTAGAAGTTCCATGAAATACGGGTATAGCAAGTTACAAAAAATGTGTGGATATAAATCCCATGCAGTCATTTTATAGAATAATATGCTCTAACAAATCTTTGTCAGAAATCAAAGACTGCTGTAAATTCGAACCATCGCCATATCCTTTGTCTCTTTTCAAAGACGATAAATTAATAAGATACATAAGGATTTTGATAATGTGAAAAAAACCTAATTTCATTCCACAATCAGGATCAGTGCACGTCGTAGATGGAGAATTTTTCTTACACAAAGTAGTATGGCAACAACCTGCGACATTTCAGATGATTTGCGATTGTGTGCATATGGTAATCAATACATACTGGTTTGTGATGGTAACTATTCAACATATTTATCGACTAATGAAACCAAAATTTTAGGTCACTAAATGCAATAGAAGTATTATTAAAAATATAGAACACAATTGTAACACAACAAGAGCGATTTTTGAGAAACGGACGTAGCAAAGAAGAGAAACTAATCGAAGTTTTAAAACAGTTTCTTGGAACAAAAGGCATCAAAGTAACTAAAGTTGGAAGGAGTGCAGATTATTTAATAGTTAAAACTACAGTGCAGTTGTCAAATAGTGGAAAAAGTGTTACGGTCGTCGGTCTTCTAGTCATCACTCTCCACAACATAACATTACAGATGAAATTGGGACATTTCAAAAAATCCATTATTTTGCGATACGACGTACTTCATTTTTAAAAGGAGCAAGAAATTTTGTAGGGTAGGGAAAAGGTGTACAAAACGATCCCCCAAACGAAAATTCAGGAAACAACTCATAGATATCCGTTCAAAATAAAATTCCTTTAGTGTTTAACTAGAACCCCTCACTCACATTCACTTCCTAATGTAGTGAATTTTTTATTGCAAAATGGCAGTCGGTGAAGAAAAATAATAACAAATGTTACAAAAGGATCATTTTGTACAATAGGGTGTACAATATAATAATAATAATAATAATAATAATAATAATAATACCACTGTAGATTGGGACGCTTTTACTAACAACATCGGACTAATCTGCAGAAATACTTTGGAACCTACTTATCAGACGCTAAGCAAATGGATCCAACAAGCATACAAAAACTGCACAAATACTGATGGGAAAACTATTATTAACCCATACTGGTGGAATGAAAAAATAGGTGAAAAAAGGGCAGAATGCATAAGATTTAGGTGGAAGTTGACTAGAGCAAAAACACGAAGAATAGATGGCATAGAGGACTTAAAAATCTATATAAAACTACAAAGAATGAATTAAGAAAAGTTATAGAAGAAGCGAAAAAGGAATATTGGAATGAACTGCGCCAAGATCTGGATAACAACGTATGGGGAGATGCGTACAAAATCGTAGCAAAAAGGTTCAATACATTGGTGCCCTATCATTTAAGTACCGATAATAGGAGAGAAATTGTGACTCACCTTTTCTCATTTGAGGCTGATAGCTGGAAAATAGTAGAGAATGATACAAACATAAACCCCTTTACGAACCAGGAACTTGAGACCTCCATTAATAGCATGAAGAACAGAAAGGCCCCTGGATTGGACAAAATTCCACCGGAAGCAATCAAACTGGTTGCTTCTAAATTCCCTCAGCTGATTCTGAGTACTATGAACAGTGTGCTAATGTCACAGGTCTTTCCCGAGGAATGGAAACTGGCTAAAGTTATATTAATACTAAAAGGCGGAAAACCCCCAGAATTAGCAAATTCGTATAGACCACTTTGTATGCTGAATACAATCAGCAAACTTATGGAAATACTCATCAGAAATAGGTTAACGGCTGAATTGGAAAAAAAGGGAGGCCTACATAAGCATCAGTATGGGTTTCAAAGAGGAAAGTCAGCTGTACAAGCTGTGGAGGCCTTGAAGGAAATGGTGGAAGAATACAAGCAAAAATGTTGTGTGTTAATAAAAGTAGACGTCAAAACGCGTTTAACTCGGCCCGTCATAGCATTATCATGAAGAAACTACGAGAAAGAAATATATCTAGCTATCTCATAAACATTATATCTAGCTACCTAAAAAATAGGAAGATTACTGTCGGAAAAGGTGATGCCATAGAAGTTACCACAGGGGTACCACAGGGCTCGGTTTTAGGACCGACCCTATGGAATATTCTCTATGATGATGTACTAGATCTAGACCTCACAGATGACGCTTGCTGCATAGGGTTCGCGGATGATCTAGCGTTACTTATAGGAGCCAAAAATAAGCATATCTTAGGACGAAATGCGAATAAGTGTCTACAAGATATTAGCAATTAGATGGAAAGACATAAATTAACACTAGTTCCAGATAAAACCGAAGCAGTGATACTTAGAGGTAAACGAGACAGGGAAGACATAGTTTTTAATTTTCAAGGAATGAATGTCTCCCCGGCAAAAACAATCAAATACTTAGGGATAACTATCGATGAGAAGATGGCAAACATATTGAAGTTACGGCACAAAAGACTGAAGAAAAGGTCTCTAGACTAATAAGGCTCATGACTAATGTTGGAGGACCAAGAAGTAGCTGACGGGCTGTGTTGTGTAGTGCAATGCACAACATATTACTATATGGTGCTCCTGTGTGGAACAGGGCTTTAAAAATAAAAAAATACAGAAAGCGAATGGAAAAAGCCCAAAGAAAGATGCTATTGCGTGTAGCATCGGCATACAGGACGGTTTCATGTGTTGCGCTGCAAGTAGTAACAGCTACATTACCTATAGACCTTATGGTCTGGGAAAGGACATATCTATACAATAATAGACACGAAGTTCAGGCTAGAAAACAGGCAACTGCCAGAGCTAAAGCCCTATCCATTTGGCAGCATAGGTAGAAAAATGACGCCACAAAAACGCAGTGGACGAAAAGAGTAATACCCGATATTGAAGCTCGGATTAGCTGTAAACACCGTGAAACAGATTACTTTTTAACTCAAGTTTTAACGGCACACGGATGTTTCAGTACATACGCTAAACGTTTTGGTCACGACAACTGCGACATGTGCCAATACTGTAACAGCTTGGATACGGTGGAACACACTATATTCCAATGCGAAAGATGGAACCGACATAGAACAACGACGTCTCTTGAAGTGGGCATCAATTTAACAGTGGACACATTTGTACCTCAAATGTTAGAGAGCAGGCAAAAATGGAAATCTATGAATAAAATGATAAGAGATATCATGAGCCAAAAAGAAAAGGATGAATATGGGAGACAAAAGAGAGCTGCTGAGCAGGTATAAGAAAATGAGACCGGGGCTGCCTTGATGTAATGCTAACCAGCGGTTCGAAAGCAGACTCCCTTGGAGGAGGTGTTGTTTTACTTGGTTGAAGTCCAAGTCGCAGCAAAGAGCTGCGTGCATGATGCATTTTTTCACCTCCGAAATAATAATAATAATAATAATAATAATAATAATAATAATAATAATAATAATAATAATAATAATAATGGTTACAATTATAAAGAGCAAATAAAGTAAAAGTGAACGATAAGTACATGAGTACTTGTTACGTGATTACAATATGCTCATGAAAATATAAATACATAAATAATCTTAAATACAAGTACAAAATATAGATACACATAAATAAATGTGAATACAAATGCACAAAATATAAATACATATAAATAAATATGAATATAAAAGCACAAAATAAAAATACATATATATAGATGTAAATACGAAAGTACAAAATATAAATATACACAAATAAATGCAAATACAAAATATATATATACAAAAATAAATATAAATACAAATGCACAAAACATAAATCATTATATATACAAAAGCACAAAATATAAATAAATCTAAATAAATGCAAATACAAAAGCGCAAATTATAAATACACATAAATAGATGTAAATACGAAAGTACAAAATATAAATATACACACATAAATGCAAATACGAAAGTACAGAATATAGATACACAAAAATAAATGTCAATACAAATGCACAAAATATAAATACAAAAGCACAAAATATAAATACACATAAATAGATGTAAATACGTTCATTGTATTCTCTTAATTTACTATGTTATCTACAAAGTTTCTTGGTTTATCCAATATAAATGATTTTAACTTCCGTTCAAAGATTATTGGCTTGCTATATATATATATATATATATATATATATATATATATAACAACAACAAAGAGAATCATGGGTAATTCACGCAAAGTAAAGGGCTACTGAAATAGAGTGGTAACCGTGGACATGCATGTTTCTGGCTCATTTTGCCTCATCAGCACGGCATAACCAAATAATGATGTGAAATTTGGGAGCAAAGATGTTAATCGAAACATGGGAAAACACAAAATAACGGATTTCAGCAGGGAAACCAAACGCTCATTTGTGTCTTCAATTGGAAGATCCCGAGTTTTCAGGACATCAACCAACATCGACACGGAGGCGCATATAGCCCCCCCGCCATGAACCTTCCGACCCATAGTAAATAACAAAGAAGATGTAGGAATATCGCGTGATATGTTAACAACAACAACAAAGAGAATCATGGGAAATTCACGCAAAGTAAAGGGCTACTGAAATAGAAAGGTAACCGTGGACATGCATGTTTCTGGCTCATTTTGCCTCATCAGCACGGCATAACCAAATAATGATGTGAAATTTGGGAGCAAAGATGTTAATCGAAACATGGGAAAACACAAAATAACGGATTTCAGCAGGGAAACCAAACGCTCATTTGTGTCTTCAATTGGAAGATCCCGAGTTTTCAGGACATCAACCAACATCGACACGGAGGCGCATATAGCCCCCCCGCCATGAACCTTCCGACCCATAGTAAATAACAAAGAAGATGTAGGAATATCGCGTGATATGTTAACAACAACAACAAAGAGAATCATGGGTAATTCACGCAAAGTAGAGGGCTACTGAAATAGAGTGGTAACCGTGGACATGCATGTTTCTGGCTCATTTTGCCTCATCAGCACGGCATAACCAAATAATGATGTGAAATTTGGGAGCAAAGATGTTAATCGAAACATGGGAAAACACAAAATAACGGATTTCAGCAGGGAAACCAAACGCTCATTTGTGTCTTCAATTGGAAGATCCCGAGTTTTCAGGACAACAACCAACATCGACGCGGAGGCGCATATAGCCCCCCCGCCATGAACCTTCCGACCCATAGTAAATAACAAAGAAGATGTAGGAATATCGCGTGATATGTTAACAACAACAACAAAGAGAATCATGGGTAATTCACGCAAAGTAAAGGGCTACTGAAATAGAGTGAATTACCCATGATTCTCTTTGTTGTTGTTGTTAACATATCACGCGATATTCCTACATCTTCTTTGTTATTTACTATGGGTCGGAAGGTTCATGGCGGGGGGGCTATATGCGCCTCCGTGTCGATGTTGGTTGATGTCCTGAAAACTCGGGATCTTCCAATTGAAGACACAAATGAGCGTTTGGTTTCCCTGCTGAAATCCGTTATTTTGTGTTTTCCCATGTTTCGATTAACATCTTTGCTCCCAAATTTCACATCATTATTTGGTTATGCCGTGCTGATGAGGCAAAATGAGCCAGAAACATGCATGTCCACGGTTACCACTCTATTTCAGTAGCCCTTTACTTTGCGTGAATTACCCATGATTCTCTTTGTTGTTGTTGTTAACATATCACGCGATATTCCTACATCTTCTTTATTATTTACTATGGGTCGGAAGGTTCATGGCGGGGGGGCTATATGCGCCTCCGTGTCGATGTTGGTTGATGTCCTGAAAACTCGGGATCTTCCAATTGAAGACACAAATGAGCGTTTGGTTTCCCTGCTGAAATCCGTTATTTTGTGTTTTCCCATGTTTCGATTAACATCTTTGCTCCCAAATTTCACATCATTATTTGGTTATGCCGTGCTGATGAGGCAAAATGAGCCAGAAACATGCATGTCCACGGTTACCACTCTATTTCAGTAGCCCTTTACTTTGCGTGAATTACCCATGATTCTCTTTGTTGTTGTTGTTAACATATCACGCGATATTCCTACATCTTCTTTGTTATTTACTATGGGTCGGAAGGTTCATGGCGGGGGGGCTATATGCGCCTCCGTGTCGATGTTGGTTGATGTCCTGAAAACTCGGGATCTTCCAATTGAAGACACAAATGAGCGTTTGGTTTCCCTGCTGAAATCCGTTATTTTGTGTTTTCCCATGTTTCGATTAACATCTTTGCTCCCAAATTTCACATCATTATTTGGTTATGCCGTGCTGATGAGGCAAAATGAGCCAGAAACATGCATGTCCACGGTTACCACTCTATTTCAGTAGCCCTTTACTTTGCGTGAATTACCCATGATTCTCTTTGTTGTTGTTGTTAACATATCACGCGATATTCCTACATCTTCTTTGTTATATATATATATATATATATATATATATATACATATATATATATATATATAACAAAGATATTCATGGGTAATTCACGCAAAATGAAGCTGAAATAGAGTGGTAACCGTGGACATGCATGTTTCTGGCTCATTTTGCCTCATCAGCACGGCATAACCAAATAAGGATGTGAAATTTGGGAGCAAAGATGTTAATCGAAACATGAGAAAACACAAAATAACGGATTTCAGCAGGGAAACCAAACGCTCATTTGTGTCTTCAATTGGAAGATCCCGAGTTTTCAGGACATCAACCAACATCGACACGGAGGCGCATATAGCCCCCCGCCATGAACCTTCCGACCCATAGTAAATAACAAAGAAGATGTAGGAATATCGCGTGATATGTTAACAACAACAACAAAGATATTCATGGGTAATTCACGCAAAATGAAGGGCTACTGAAATAGAGTGGTAACCGGGGACATGCATGTTTCTGGCTCATCTTGTCTCATCAGCACGGCATAACCAAATAAGGATGTGTGTCTTCAATTGGAAGATCCCGAGTTTTCAGGACATCAACCAACATCGACACGGAGGCGCATTTTGCGTGAATTATCCATGAATATCTTTGTTGTTGTTGTTAACATATCACGCGATATTCCTACATCTTCTTTGTTATTCACTATGGGTAGGAAGGTTCATGGCGGGGGGCTATATGCGCCTCCGTGTCGATGTTGGTTGATGTCCTGAAAACTCGGGATCTTCCAATTGAAGACACAAATGAGCGTTTGGTTTCCCTGCTGAAATCCGTAATTTTGTGTTTTCCCATGTTTCGATTAACATCTTTGCTCCCAAATTTCACATCCTTATTTGGTTATGCCGTGCTGATGAGGCAAAATGAGCCAGAAACATGCATGTCCACGGTTACCACTCTATTTCAGTAGCCCTTCATTTTGCGTGAATTACCCATGAATATCTTTGTTGTTGTTGTTAACATATCACGCGATATTCCTACATCTTCTTTATATATATATATATATATATATATATATATATATATATATATATATATATATATATATATATATCCTTCAATGTTGTTGGTATAATGTTGTACATCTTTATAGACATATACCCCCGTTGAGATTTGGACTTTTCAACTATAACTGGATAACAAATAACCACGTACCTATTTCCTAGTAAACATTACTACTATTATTCTCGATAACCTGCAATATTTGAACGAGAAATATTAGAATTATTATTGGTGGGCGACACATGTTCTTCTCATGGCTATTTATAAGATTCCCAACCAATTTATTAATTCAATCACTTTTCAAAGTTTGGCATTAACCACTTCCAAAGAAAAAAAATTCATTTTCTTCTAATTTGATTACACTTCAATTTTTTCTCTTGTCATTTTAAAGTATGACATTTCTGCCATTGAGAGCTTCTGTTATGATATGCTTCCATGTTGTTCTCTATTATTACACAACACATGTTGTGAGTGAAGTGCCTTTCCGTCTGGTTTGTTGTGCCTTGCTTGTAATGGACTATTAAGCGAAGTATTATGGATCCCTTGTGATAAGTTTCCTGTTCACAACATTGTGCTCATTTCTTATTTTCGTTTATAAGAATTTCCTGCATAAAGAATATTTTCGTTCCAGAGATTGTCACCTTTAATTTCTTCCCTCCAACTATATGGCCAGTATGGACTCTTCCCTATGGGAATTGAGGTTGACTTGTCCAGACTCTTCCTTTTAGGAATCGATCCTGAATTTGTTGCACTCTTTCCTCTGATAATTGAGGGTATTAACGGTCATATAGACAAGATTCCTCATACACACAACTTAAGCAGTTTGACTCTTACCCCCCTTAAGATATTTTTTCATGGTTGATTACTCCCTTTGAGCTCAACTCTATCACTCCATTCCAATTTCCACTAATAATAAATTTTTTCATTTGTCACATCCTTTTTATAAGATATTACAACCATTAAGTGGTTTACATTTCAATTTATGACGAGAGAAAAATATTTTCAAGTTTTTCAAATTTAAAAAATTTTAATCTTCCAAATTCACACCTTCTTCCTCTAACATTTATGATGATCGACGTGTGTTACAAAATAATAATTTGTAGCCTGAAGATGGCCCGTATGTAGGCCGAAACTAGTAGCTGCACTCTTGTCAATTATTAAAAATGGTGTGACATTGACTTTGAGTTTTATTCAGAAAAATTACTGTCAGTCATATTTGAACCTTTTTTCTTAAATGAAACTTCATATTTTGAGGCCATGATCTAAAGCTTAGAGAATAGACATTCTCAATTGATCATCTTGTAGTATAGCAACATGAAAAAAAATTTGTGCTGTGTTTGAAGGTTATTGCGTTGCCGCAGAAGCCAGTCATTGATGTAATATTAAAACAGGCTAAACCAATACTTCTTTATTATAAATTACTATTAAACAGATGGTACCAACATTTTTTGAGTATATAGGTAATATATCAATTATTAATAATACATTTAATATTTGTACTTATCTCATCATTTATTTACACCCGACAAGTTCATTATTGAATATTTTTTAAACATTACATTCGTAATTATGAAAATATATTGTTGACACTAAAGAAAGAATTAGAAAAAATAATAGAATAGTTCACACATCACTTCTAATGATATAATATAGGAAAATATTGTAGCTAATGCAAGTTAGTAGTTATATGTGAATTAAATTATGCAACTTTGATCGTGATGATTCAGTTATCATCAACCAAAGATTGTTACAATGATACGTTATTACTTGGAACTCATTTGCAAATATTTTCATGTTGATTTTGCCACACATGATCTCACTCTGGGTTAAAAATAAATATACTCAAAGTTCGAGTCTAAACAACTTAAATGTTATTAATCATAAAAATTCATAAGCCGCTTTTACTTCAAATACTTTTTATGTCAAATTATAAACAAAAATAATCCACTTAAAATAATTTACCGCTTTTAAGGTACTAAATTCATACGCTTGCTGTTAAATGTAAACATATCTTACACCAACAACTCTATTTAAGTCAAGAAGCAGAATATGAATGTTCGATAAATATACCATTAAGCAGATTTACATACGTTAAAGTAAATATTGCCCAAATCAGAATAATGTTTTTTTCTGTATTTGTTTGAAGAGATGATTCAGAACAGAGGAGTTATGTCATAATAATAATTTACGTCCATAAATATGTATTAGTTAGACAGTTTTGAAAATCTTTGTATATCTATTATTTATAAGTGAACAATAGTGAAAAGGTAAGACAAACATTTAATCCTGATCATAATATCAATTCACAAATGAGATTGAACAAAGTGATACCATTAATTTTCTTGATGTCACACAATATAAAATCAACAATTGCATATAAACAGAATGGTAGGTACACCAAACCAACTTGGTCTTCAAGATATTTGAACTTCAATTCATGTCATCCCGTTTCCCAAAAAAATCAGTGATTGCTAGTTTGTCTAATAGAACTATTTAACTATCAGATGCTGATCCTGAGACACAGCTATTAAAAGAAAAAATAATTAACTTGAAAAAATTATAAATAACATATTAACAAAGAGGATAAACAAATAGTATAATCAATTAACAAATGAAACAGATTCTAATCATCAAAATGTGAAACACGTATCTTCACCAATGTATAGGGTATGATATCTCAACAGTTATCAAATTATTTTATTAAATATGGAATTACAGTAAGTTATGTTATCAAAATATTTCAATAGTCACACCGAAAAAATAAAAAAAGTGATATTATATACGAAGTTGCTTATAATAATTGTGATGATGTTTACATTGGACAAACATCATAATATTTGGAAAATAGATTAAAAAGTCATCAATAATATAAAAAAATGAAATAGGCTTGACACATTTTTAGGAATGAAATATATACATAAAAATTAGTATTAGTAATCAAGTAATGATAATATGCTAGAAAGGGAACAGTTTTATGATCAACTTAGGAATTGGCGCAGAAAAGTTCACGCATACGTTAATCGTAGCTGACATTGAAGAAAACGCGATTCTGGGAATGAACGTATTCAATCTACATGGTTTCCAGTTAGACCTTAGAAAGAGAACCATCAAAAAGTAAGTTTCAACGAGGTATTCCTTCATCCATATGAAGGTATTGGCAGATGTACAGGAAGATACCGTTCTACTTGCACGAAGCGAAACCATGATAGTAACGCGGCTACAGGAAATCATGGAAAAAGGTACACCGGTTATGATGGAGCCACGACGGATTGGTTACGTCAGCGAAGGAGATTCCAGTACGTGGGATAAATGTGAAAGATTACCCAATTACCATCAAAAAAGAAACCAAGATTGGATCCTGCGTACCGGTGAAGTCTATAGTTAGCTAAACAACGGCAACTGACAATTCCAATGCAAGATTCGTACAGATGTTATTAGTAGCTAGTCAATCCTTGAATCGAGCTGAGAAAAGAATAATGAACGAGTTTCCCTTGCAGTATCGAGTTATATTCGTACCAAACGGAGGGAAGACTGGTAGAATATCAGCCGTCAAACACAAAATCGATACTGGTAATGCCAAGGCAATTAGACAATCAGCTCGAAGACAACCACAAGCGAAGAGAGAGGAAGCTGAGAGAATAATTCGAGAGATGGCAGAAGAAAAAGTAATAAAATTATCTACTAGTCCATGGGTGTTTCCAGTAACGCTCACCAAAAAAAGGATGGAACTACGAGTTTCTGCTTGGAGTATCGCCAGCTAAACAACGTGACGCAGAAAGACAGCTATCCTCTGCATTGCATCGATGATACGATAGATAGTTTGGCTGGCAGCAAAATGTTTTCAACCTTGGACCTGAAGTCTGGATATTGGCAAGTAGAAATGGACCCAAAAGACGAAGAGCAGACTGCTTTTACCACCGGATCTGGATTATGGCAATTCAACGTCATGCCATTCGGGCTCTGTAATGCGCCTGCGACATTTGAAAGACTTATGGAAAATGTCTTGAGAGGGTTGTCTTGGAAGACATGCCTGGTCTATTTGGACGACATCGTAATACTGGGAAAGAAATTTGACGAATACCTGAAGAATTTGGAAGATGTATTCAAACGAATCCAATTTTCCCAGCTCATGTTAAACCCGAAGAAATGTCAGCTATTCCAAAACCGAGGCAACTAACTAGGTTGTATAGTTATCGTGAGTAATGAAGGAGTGGCGGTGGATCCAGTAAACATTGATTCCATTCAGAAATGGCGCAACCAACCGACAAACAGCAAATTAGGAGTTTCATTGGACTTTGCACATACTATAGAAGATTTATAAGGAAGTTTGGAGATGTTGACAAGCCCCTAACTCAACTCACAGAAAAAACAAAAGCTTTCCATTAGGACGAAGACTGTCAAACGGCTTTTGAAACCTTGAAAAAGCATTTAACCACGGTGTCGATATTAAGATATCCATTACAGAGGGAGACTTTATTCTTGACACTGACGAAAGCAACGTAGGTATTGGAGGAGTGCTCTCACAGATCCGAGGAGGGCTAGAAAGAATGCTGGGACATTTCAGTGAAGTCCTCTCCAAACCAGAACGAAACTACTGCGTCACAAGAAGGGAACTTTTGGTGGTAGTGAAGTCCGTGGAACACTTTTACCAGTATCTCTATGGAAGGAAGTTCTTAATCCGAACTGATCGTTAAATGGATTGAACGACTTCAACGAGCTGATATGAGTCACCGAAATGCCGACTCCCTGTCCAAACGGCGTGCCCCACCGACTGTTCCCACTGCTACAAGGCGGAATCTAGGGAAGCTGCAGTTTCAAGAACTACAAAAGTCAATGAAGAATGGTCACCCACCAGGACCAGAGGAGATTAGGAGAATGATCCTCTCCTAAAGAAGATTCGGCAATGGACGGAGGAAAATCGGCGACTTACCTGGCAAGAAGTGTCAAGATTTCCACCGATACTCAAGGCATATTGGGCTTAGAGGGACTTCCTTGTCCTGGAAGAAGGGCTGTTGAAAAGAGTCCTTGAAAACGATCATGATTCCGAGATAAAAAGACAGATAGTTATCCCGAGAGCTAGAGTAGCACTGGTACTGAGAAAGTTATAAGACGGTCTACCGGGAGGTCCTCTGGGAATGAAGAAAACCCTTCAGTGAGTCCGTGAAAGATTTTATTGGATGAACAACTCCGATGATGTGAAGGGCTGGTGTAAGAATTGTACGACTTGTGCTACGAGTAATGGATGCAATCGCAATCGAGAAGCTTCCAGAATAAAAGGCACTTAATATATAAAGACTACTTACCAGCGGGAGATGTTAGTTCATAATTTGATCTCGTGAGATCAACAGTGAACAAGTTAATTAGGTCTAAGTAAATAGACAGTAGTGTAGTGTTTATATAAATTAGCGTAATTGAATATATTGTGTAGTTAATATAGTGAACTAGTGAATAGTTCAGTGATTAAATAAATTATACACATACCGTGTGTATAAATTCATCCCACCCGTCTTAAAAAAACTTTTAAATAAATGAGAAAAACATTACAATATCAATTAAACATATTACCAAAAGCAGTTTAAAAATTCAAATATTGGTGATCCTATACCCACACACCAAGGGTTGGGTGTATAGGAGGACAAATATTTTAATCACATATTTACATAAATAAAAGAGAAGAAAAGCAAATTCACCCAAGGATCAAATGAAACACTATAGCCACATGTTTATGTGAGGCTTAGATTGGTAATTGTTGTTTTGAGTAAAGACAAATGTCATGGGTTTTGATCTTAATATTGTAACAAGCCGATCGCCTGTTACGATTTCTAACGGACTATGGTATTTTAATTTCATCGTACTAATGTTTCGAAATTAAAAAACTTGTTTCTTTAACAAAATTCGTGTAATTAAACGATATCGTGCATTGGAAAAGTCTCTTCCCATCAGTAAAATTCATGAGTTAGTACCTACATCGTTGTGGTTTCACATATTTGCTGCTATGCAGCCCCTGGGTAGGCCCTATGAAAACACTACTCATAGAAGACAACAGAAAACCGGCCGGGATGGATTGAGGACCATATCTCCATCGACTAGGACATAGCTGAGAGCTGAATAATTCCAGAACCTCGCCAAGATAAATACTTTGTCTTATACTCAATTCATGAAAATAATAAATATAATTTGATATTTGATTTTCAGCAATTTATATCAACTTGGACCATCGCGTTAAAATATTTTTAGTATTTCGTTTTGTTAAGTTAAAGTAAATATATGGTTTTCCAGCTTTTAACCTTTTTAGTTTTTACTTTTCCGCCAACCTATCTAATATGCGAGAAAAGTATTGGTTTACCCACAAAAAAGTTGGAAATTTGAAATTTTTTTTGAGTTATTTTCACGTTATCCATCAACAACAACACGAATAAACGGTTTTTAGAAAAAAAAACCTGTGTGTATGTCGTCGTCGTCGTCGTCGTTGTCGTCGGCCACTTTTCCTTGCAAGTCTTGTTAGCACGATACAGCCTCCGGAGTGCAATAAGTCACCAATTTTATGATGGAATATTGTTAAGGACATTTCACAGATAAACCCTATTGATTTTCAGCTCACCAGAGCCAGTACAACGGGTGCTATGGTACTTGAAGTACGATTTTTCGAGAAATTTCAGTTTGTTAGCACGATACAGCCTCCGGAGTTCGAGAAGTCACCAATTTTATGATTGAATATTATTCAGGGCATCTCACTGATGAACCCTATTGATTTTCAGCTCACCAGAGCCAATACAACCGGTGCTACAGTACTTTAAGTACGATATTTTTGTCATTTTTGGAGATGTTTCAGTTTGTTAGCACGATACAGCCTCCGGAGTATATACAAGTGATGAATTTCATGATTGGATATTATTCAGAGCGTCTTAAAGATGAACCCTATTGATATTGGGCTCACTTAAGCCACTACAACGGGTGCTGTGGTACTTGAAGTATCAAATTTCTGTCATTTTTGGAGAATTTTCAGTTTGTTAGCACGATACAGCCTCCAGAGAGTATACGATTGATCAACTTTATGAATACGTATTGTTCAAGGTATCTCATAGATGTACTCTATTGATTTTCAGTTGACTAGAGCGAGTACAGCGGGTCCTATAAAACTAGATATACTAAATTTTTGGTTATTTTTGGAGAAATTTCGGTTTGTTAGCACGATACATCCCCGAAGTATATACAAGTAACAATTTTATGATAGAATATTGTTCAGGGCCACAGATGCGGAAAAGTAAGTTTTAATCTTTAAAACCGTTTATTTTTGTTTAATTTAAGTATCGCTTAAAAAGCTGGTGGCGTCCAATTTAATATCGATTGTTCACCCCATCCCAGTGATTGCCATAAAAATACATTAACTGGAGTCGAATACCACAACCTGAGGAAGAGTCCCAAGCCGGGGGAGAATATATGTTACAATATGATATCATCTACATCTTAATAATGGTACAACAAGAGAAATTGGAAGAAACAAACAGAAAATAAGTGAAATTTTCTACAAATAGGAAAACAGAAAATCTAGGATTTGGTAAATTGTGAGTTTAATCATGTTACTACAACGGGAAGAACCTGAAACGATGACAGGTAGACCAAGCTTGCGAACAACATTTATCTTTCATATCTCCTCTGTAGGAGAAAATTTCTTGATAAAAGTAACTTTCTTAAAAAACTGACAAATATAGCCACCTTTTTCAAGATCTTTAACTTTGCAAACATACAACCTACACTTAACTTCGGTTTTGCTAAACACTTTCAAAACTATTAAGTCTCTTGGTAATAATTAAACTTGAGTGTTCAAGGTATGGCTGTTTGATTGGTCATCATCATCCGAGTCAGACTTGCACAAGTTGTCATGAGTATCTTGCAAGGAGTAGTCAGAGAATTCGTCTTCAGAGGATGGTGCCGAGGTTTTCTCTTTTGTCTGTGTTGTCTCACAAGCACCTATTTTAGACGTATTTGGTGGTGAATCATTCACCTGTCTCGTCGTCAACTACTGGCGGATCTTCAAAATCCTCTGGCAGAGATACTTTTCACAGGTTGAACAGGAATTTTAACTCTTTCTTTTCTTGTCTTTGGTACATCAGTTTGTCTTGAGTTTCTCATCAGTTCTTTAAAGCAGTCATCGATCTCTTTAACAGATGGTTCAGCATTGTTGGTCCATGTTGATTGGTTAGGGGTGTTAGGGACGGATGTATTTGTTAGCTTATCAAGAAGTTTGTGACGATCTAGAGGGATGATTCCATATTTCTCAAAGCCAGATAACACATTTTCAGATTTGCAGCTTTCAAACACTACCTTCAATAAAGGGGGAACTTGTTTTTTGGGAATGTTGCTTCATATCTACCCTGCCCATTCTTCCATTCTTCAAGGATGGTCCGCCAAGATATCTATAGAGGACGGAAAAATGCTACGCCCAGTGGCTGAGTGATATGCGTAGAGTTTTTGTGTGGAAAAATGAACTTGACATTACTTCACTTCACATTGTTTTATGATGATGTCAAGGAATAAGTGGCTAGCTAAGTTGTCTTCAATGAGGTATTTTACTTCTTCAAAGCGTCTGAGCAAAGGGATAGCTATAGTTTCAACCCAGTCTGAAAAGGTAAATAAATCTAATCATTTGGTTTTTGTTGAAGTGTATCTCGAATTCGCAGGGCTCCCTGTCCCCCATCTCTCGTACAAATGATGTGCCTTATACAGTGTAGGAAGGCAATATGGCACCATCACCACTTGCTGAAAACATAACTGAAGTGGAGACTTTTGTTGAGTTCATTACGCTTTCTGGAAGTTTATGACCACTCCGTGCAATAACTTTCTTACGACCTGGGTCGTCGGCCAGACTCGTTTCGTTGTAACTTACAACAATGGTTGATGCAGGCACAACCTTCAGTTCATTTTCAAAGTTGTCGAAGTAATCGTACATGACTTCTAGGGATATTTCTGCTTGTTATCTCTTGATGTATTGACACTTCCTTAGCGACAGCTCAGCTTTATGGCGTCCTAAATATGAATAAACAAAGTATTTGCCTGGAAGATTGTTCTTGAATTTCTTAACATTTTTCCCCTTTCGATCAAGGCAATATTTCACCAATAGTCTCAAAGTTAAAGAATTAATTGGGTAACCCCATTCACTGCAAATTTGGTGCCTGTTTACAAGTTCCTTTTCTCCTTCACTTGATGGTAGAGTTTGACCACCTTTTTTCTTCATTGTGTTTCACATTTTTACGTCTACAGTACAGATAAAATTATACATGTAGTTGCCGCTCCTAATCTTAAACTCATGCCACCATTTACCAATTGAAGTGCATTTTCAATCTCTTATGACGAGTACGTTTCATGTTCAGTCTTAGATATTTCCTCGGCATTATAATAAAAAGTAAAGCCCATCTACCGAATTTATGAATATAATGATATTAGGCAAGAAGAAATTGGTTGAGACATGTTTATAGTGCTATTTGTCACAACCTAAACACCCGGCCTTGGGACTCCGCTCAGGTGGTGAATTCGGCCTTAGTTACACTATTTTTTATCACCTCAATTGGGATAAGGTGAATCAACAAACAAAATTTCGGGACAAATGGATTTATTTGACACACAATAATAAATTTACAAAACCGTATATTCTCGATACAAATACGAATAAATTTTAGTTATACAGTAAAAATGTCCAACTCAATATTTTATATATACCAAAAATAAGTTAGGGACTTATTTTGGGAAGTCTCGAGACGTACAGCTCGCAGCTGTAGTCAAGTGTTCTTGAGCCTTCGTTGCCTGGACTTGGATGCTGTATGGTGTGGTGGAGTGGACGGTCTGTAGAGTCCGTCAGGTCCGTAAGGGTAAGCCTGTGAAGCGGTCCTGAAGGTACAGGCTGCGGAGCTGTAGGAAAAGAAATCAAAAAACAAGAGAAACAGTAAAAAATTGAAATTGGAAAGGAGGAATAAAATGAACAGGTAGGAGCTTATACTCCAATACATACAAAAATTTGAATTTAATTCTCAAAATAAAACCACAGAAAACTGTTCATTCTTATCCGTCCTGTTTCCTAAATAATCATAAAAAGCAAATTTAAATAGGTGGAAAATAACCATATAGAGAATATGTTATAAATTCGCTTCATAAAATAACTTAGGGCGCCACCAGATTTTTTATTAAAGAAAGATAATACCGGCGAAGGAAAAACGCCATCACAAAAACATTCTTTTTTTAAAATTAACGAAATATTTTAACTAAATAGAAAAATCGAAATATAATAATTTGTAAGCACACAATAACAATTTGAAAATATATAGATAACTTACCAGCGAAGAAAATTAAAAATCCAACACAAAATGATATTATACAGAGAATGCTGATAAGTTTTCAGCGAAGAAATGAATAAAAGAGACCGACTTCCACGTCAATCGTAGTTTAAATAGCCATTTAATGATAGTAAAAACTGTCAACGATACGTTCCTAATATTCGATATGAAAGGATTTGGAATTAGAGGTGGGAGTAGCCGACGAATAAGTAACGCTCCAAAATAATTGATGAAAATAGTAACATGTCTCAGCGACATGTTACATATTAGAGGAAACGGACTATTAAGAAATAATTTAACTTTTTTCATTTACTAAACTGGATTTGATAGCTATTGTAAGGTTATTATCAATTTGATAACTTTTATTTATCCAACTACTACAATATTGGATTCAATTATTACTTTAAGGGTGAAGTCCTTTTTTATTTATATTTAAATTTTTTAAGCACGTTCGCCTTAATAATTTAGAGTCGCGTGAATGGGCCCACAAATTCAAGCTTCTGGGTGAGACAGTGCTCCACAAGGTCCTCCAACTCCTTTATTGGTGGTGGTTTAGTTGCGTCGGAGGGGAGGTATGCGGATGCCAGTATTTACACTTTCTTTTGACCTTTCTGTGCATATTCAACCTTCCTTACTGTTAGGTCGGAGGACGAAAAATGCTTGGCAAGCTGAAAATTAAACCTTTCGTCTTATTTAGCCCCATGATTTTGGTTTGTCTTATCCATGGTTCTTGGATAAGTGTTATTGTGTCCTGTATCACATCAAGATGGCGGCATAGGGTTGCCGAGCCCAACCTTTTGTGTTGAAGGTTACACTGAATAAATCTTACTTTTTCATTGTCCATCTCTGCTTGACGACGGTGAGATAGATTTCAATTTATTTTAGGCCATCTCCACGTCCTCACTTGGAGGTGGGTTGACATTGCCTGTATCTTAGCTTAGAGCTGTTAGTTCTGCCAAGAGACTGTCGGTCGCTATCTTAGGGGATGGTACGACAAACTCCACAGAAGCAACAGCTCCTTGGGGTTCCGCGGATGGGAGAGAGGGAGTGTTTTGCCAGTGTTACCAACTGGCCAAAATTATTTTCCCTACATCTATGCGTATTCCCTCAAAGGAAACTAAACTTCTCTAAGAGAAATTCGTTTAGTTCCTCCTTGATAATATATTGAAGTTTTGTTTCTAATCACCCCACTGTTACTATTCACCCCATTTTACGGTACCTATTCCTTGTCGGGGTTGCGACAAACAATACATAGGCCAGACCGTGAGATCATTGTCCAATATAAATATTTCACTCAAAATGATTACAGATTGCATCCTGATAGATTTGGTGTAGTAGAAAATGCTAATAATTTTGATAATTAAATGGATTTTGAAGCAGTGAACATAGGTCAAAAAGAACTTTCTTAAAAATGACTTTATTTGTTTTTTGATCTATTCAATGCAGTACTTAGCACTTTGTAATTACACACAATGATTATTCTTGACTCTCCCTATTGAAGAAATTCCAAGCGAATCTCCAAATACGGAGGCATGACACTACCTGCTAAGGTGCGAGTTTGTGGTCGATTTAGTTGATATGTCAACCCAAAAATCCGCTACAATGATTAAAAAACATATATCAATCAAATGACTGTCAGTACAAATCACATTTTCTGGAACCCACCTAATGTAGAAACTGCAGGTGTCCAAAATGCTAATAGACCAAGAGCTAGTGGACCGTCCGAATAACGGTGTGTCTGTAAGGCTAGAAATTCTCATGGTGATGAGTCATAGTTGCCTAAGTACAATGACCATCGCCTGGCACGCCTCAGTCCTGCACGTCATCAGCCCCTATATTTTTGAAAGTGTAGGAAACATTTGAAAAAAAAACTTGTTCCTGTAAGCTTGAAATTTTTTTACCATTTAGTGTATTTGTTATTAAGTTAAAAAAAAATTGACAGGCGTTATTGATGAGCACAAGTACCTGACAGGTGAGCCTGAAGGTGTATTATGTGTAAATTAAAATAAACTTTATTCTGTAAAGTTGCAATTTACAGATATGTTTCTTTAAACGATTTAAAGTAAGTTGGTACAATGACAGGCGGTTCTGGCTAGCACAAGTCCTTGATAGGCGAGGGGAAAGATGCTATGGGAGTGCGAGTGAGAGCGTAACGTAAACGCAGTGATGCAAATGAGACAGTTTATCTAACGGTAAAATTGGAGGGTCGTGTACCTGCTTTTGTAGAAAGATTTGAAACGAAAAATTTCGTCAGTTCTAACAACGATTTACCTACGTGATGTCGTGTTCAACTATTTCACGAAGAATTTCGCTGTTTTATGTTGTGAGCTATTTAAAGTTAAAAATTTCAATTATATATTAATCTTAAGTATTCATTACAGTGATTGTGCAGTTATCTTTGTGTATTGTCATTTTATATTTTTTATATTTAAGTAAATAGTGAGTAAGATGGAATCGTAGCACGTGGTTTGTGTGATTTGCAACAAAGATATTGATGAAAAAACTGTAAAATCTACCACAAGTACTTTGGATAAAAGCAAATCAATATTAAAAACTAGGAAACAACATAATTTAAAATTTCATGACATTTCTTTGCCAGAGGAAGTTAATAATAATGCAGGCTATCATGTGAAGTGTTACAAAAACTTTCTTGCTGTAATGAAAATATATCGCCAGAACGAACCATCAACTTTATCTAATGTACCAGCATCATCAACAGGTATTTTTTGATTAACTTATATACTCTTTATTCCGTTCCATCTATTCAGTAGCAATTTTTTTAACCGGCAACTTCACAGAAACATCCAGACGCAGAATTTTTGTCTTATTTTGCTGCTGAACCTCCTGAAAAAAATAATTTTGCCGCTGAAGGTGTTGAATCCATGAAGGGGGTTCAGCGGCAAAATATTCTATATTATTTTCCCTATACTATCAAATAAAATTTTGCCGTTGATACTCCTGACATTCAGGAGGTTCGGCAGCAAAATAAGACAAAGATTCTGCCTCGAGATGTTTACTACTAAATATATATTAATTAGCATTAGTTAATTTCAAACTATGAGCAGTCTAAAGATATATAAGAACGGTAATGAAATTGAAGTTGAAATCAATTATTCTTTTCACAGAAATGTCTGATGAAGAAACAGAGGGAATTAGGTCTTCAGTAGATATTGAGGAAAGCGAAACATCAACATCTGAAAGTAGCGATGATAAGTTATGTGTCGATTGTACAAATAAATATAAACGAGTTAAAGGGCGGTTTCAAGCTTTGCATTGATCAGATATATAAAGTTTAATGCAAGCTCTAAGAGCATTCTGCGAAAATATTGAATTTAACGAAAAAGTAAGCAATACAGGGAGTCCCATTATTTACTATCATAACAGTTGCCGAACGATTGCATTATATAGATTGCAACAAGAAAATAAGATTATGAGATCACCGAAAAAAACTTGGAAATATTATCACTAACAGGCATTTGAGGAAATTCACCGAAGAAGTGATAAATAAAAAAAGATGTTTTTCATTCACATACCTATGTAAATATTATTCAGAATTATTAAAAGCAATTCTTGAAGAGAATGGCGAAAGTACAGATTATAGTTTTAGTACTCAACGTTTTGAAGAAAAATTATTAAATACTATCGACGATATTAAAATTGTTTAAAAAGATCGAAAAAATTATGTTACATTGAAAAATGATAATATTGATTTAAAAATGTGCGAATTATTAGGAGAAGAGGAAATATTGCGAAAAGCAGCATTAATTTTAAGACAATCTATCATCAACATTGATGACATATCAGATAATGATGATGGTTAATTTAAAAGTCTTATGTACATTATGTTACAACTAATAAAATACATTTTACTCATAATTTCTATTTTTACTTAATGTAATTTGCGTCAACGATATGATTTTTCATGCTACGCCTCTTACTCGCACTCCCATAGCATCTTTTCCCTCGCCTGTCAAGGACTTATGCTAGCCAGAACCGCCTGTCATTGTACCAACTTACTTTAAATCGTTTAAAGAAACATATCTGTAACTTTGAACTTTACAGAATAAAGTTTATTTTAATTTACACATAATACACCTTCAGGCTCACCTGTCAGGTACTTGTGCTCATCGAAAACGCCTGTCAATTTTTTTTTAACTTAATAGCAAATAAACTAAATGGTAAAAAAATTTCAAGCTTACAGGAACCAGTTTTTTTTTCAAATGTTTCCTTCACTTTCAAAAATATAGGGGTTGATGACGTGCAGGGCTGAGGCGTGCCAGGCGATGGTTATTGTACTTAGACAACTATGACTCATCACTATCAGAATTTGTAGCCTTACAGACACATCGTTACTCAGACAGTTTACTAGCTCTTCTACTATAATGAATGTACCAAGGAGCAGATCACAGGTACCATTCAATTGTCAGAGAGAATTATTTTTATTTGGTTAGCAAATGTGACATATAATTTGACAACATTTAACAACAAACTCCTCTAGTACTTTCAAGGATGAATCAATTTTTAACCTTTATGTGACTGGGAAGAAAAACACCTTCTTACGACGGCGTAGGTACCTGGGTACCTACTGTATAATAATTTGGAATATAAACGCAAAATACCTGTTTTTATCAAAAAACTCCATATATGTATTTATAGGTACACAATACGTGATTTATGAATTTCTAACTTATCTGTATTTGACAAAATAAGACTTTGTTTAAATGGCAACAGCGCAGCGACATCAACTGAATTTATTCCTAGTTACAGGTCAGTTGCATGTTTGAGTTTGTCGAATAAACAACTGCGGGTGATTAAGCGTATTTGTTAAATTTTGTTTTAGAATGTCTGATAGTAAGGCTGGTTCAAGCCAAGCCAATATTGCGAAACCAAGATGGCGAAATAAAAGGTAAGAAATAAGACGATTCTTTGATTTTAGTAGTGTATGAATAATGAAAACTGTCATGTTATTTTGCTTACCTGTGGTCTATGTGTGTAGGAGCCGCAGTGGAGTGGAAGTTTTTTTTTATCTTACAAAGAAACAAGAACAATAATTATACTAATAAAGGTAATTCGAAATATGTTATTTCAGGCTGACCTCTGCAGAATTACGAGAAGCAGTAGAACATTTGTCTGATGAAGAGCCAATTGTTGCGTCCGATGAAGACGAATATATTCCACAATTGTTATCAGGTGGAGAATCCGAGGAATCTGATATAGAAAAGGAGCCTGTAGTGGAGCAAGAATATACTGATTCCGATGAAAACGTTGACGAAGAAGAAGCGCCTACAAAAACAACTTGGGCTGGCAAGGATGGCACTCAGTGGATTGACACATCATCAATACAAAGGCAAACAATAGGTCGTAATATTCTGCACGAAAAAAGTGGCGCATCATCCTTTAGTCGTTCATACACGGCTCGAGAAATTTTCAAGTCTATTATATCTCCAGAAATGTGTACGTTAATTCTAAGGCATTCTAACAAAAAAGGTAGAAAAGTAACGGACGAATGGAACCGAAAATTGGCAGATAAATATTCACCTCCCAACACACCAAGCCCGAAAGTATTCATTCCATTTACTGAAGTAGAATTAGATGCATTTTTAGGAGTTCTTATTGCTGCTGGCGTACACAGGTCTAATAGGGAACACGTATCTGAAATGTGGAAACTAGAGTCCTTACCTCTATTTCGAGCGGCCATGTCTCGAGATCGGTTCAAAATGTTTCTCAGATTTATTCGCTTTGATGATCAGAACACACGTGCCGAACGTGCCAAAAATGATAAAGCTGCCCCAATTCAAGATATTTGGACTATGCTAAATTCAAATTTGGCAAAGAACTACAAGCCAAAAGAATGTATAACAGTAGACGAACAATTATTTCTTTACAGGGGACATACTAAATTTACCCAATACATTCCATCGAAACCCGCAAAATATGGAATAAAAATTTTTTGGGCTTGCGATGCAGCAAATGCTTATCCTTTACAAGGTCAACTATACACTGAAAACCATTAGATGGTGAACGACAGGTAAATGTCGGTGAGCGTACAGTTTTGGATCTAGTGGCAAAGTATAAGGGTTCGGGAAGAAATGTAACAACGGATAATTTTTTTATAAGTCTGCAATTGGCCCGTACTTTGAATTCATGGAAGATGACTTTGATAGGGACTCTCAGGAAAAATAAGGCATTTTTACCTCCAAATATGCAGGCATCTAAAGACAGGCCTATATACTCAACCATTTTCGCATTCAACAAAGATGCAACAATATGTTCCTATGTTCCAAAGAAAAACAAATCTGTTATTCTTTTATCAACGATGCACACTACAGGCCAAGTAGATGATACTACCGTGGCGAAGCCTGAAATAATAAAATATTATAATCAAACAAAAGGAGGCGTTGACACCATGGATAAGATGCTAGGCGAGTATACAGTAAAACGTAGAACAAATCGTTGGCCATTGGCATTTTTTTCAACACAATAGATGTTGGTGGCTTGGCTTCTCATTGTATTTACAAGGAACACAATCCAAATTTTAGAGCAACTGATCATCGTCGAAGATTTCTAAAAGATCTTGCTCATGACATGTGCTTGCCCGCTATACAAATGCGATCCCTTATTCCAAAAGTTGTTGGTAATTATTTCACACGTCAGTCGCTAGAAATGGTTCTTGGTCGACAAATAATCGAGCCCATTGTTACTCCAGCCGGAGAACAACCAAGACGGGATGCTTCTGGGCGTGTTATGGTTGTTGGTAGCTGCCAAATTTGTCGAGAATTAAAGCTCAAACAAAGGAAGACTCGTGAAGCGTGTAAATCCTGCTGTAAGCCAGTTTGTAATGAACACTCTGTAGATCAAACTATATGTAAAGAATGTTGCCAAAAAACCAACTGACCTTATATGTAAGATTTTTTTGTTTTTTTGTTACCATTTATATAAATAAATATATGCAGATAAACTTCGCGTTTTCATTCTGGCTATAAAAAATATCTATTTGCATTTAAAACTGATAGAGGTACCCAGGTACCTACACCGTTATTTCTGGGTGAAAAAACTTTGGACCTTATTTATTTTTAAAATAGCGTAAAAATATTATTTCTATTGTGACATTGTGTAGAAAAAACCTAGATTAGAAATGTCACGAAATCACACACTTCAAAGAATTTAAACAAAAAAAGTATTTATATCTAAAATCTGAATAGGTACCCGGGTACCTATTCAGTCACATAAAGGTTAAGGAAACTCCTCGGTTGGATGAAACTTTGAGTGAAACTCGACGAACATTGTGAAATACCTAAAATCATTTAAACCTGTGAATAGACTACAGACGTATTCTTATGTGCGCTTCGGTAATGAACCACTGTGTTAACGTGGTTGCTGAAACATATTTTAGGTTCATTTATAAGAAGTGTTAATTAATCCTTCACAAAAATATTTCCGTATATCTGCATCTAATTATTTAAAATAAATGGTTATGTTATCCTAAAAGAAGTGTGATTATATTTAACACTTCATTGTGTAACACCCCTGAATGGTATAATTATGTTAGATCCATCACATATGATATCCCCGGGCAACTGTTATGAAAATTGGAAAAACTAACACTGAACCATTAATAGGGCGTAACAAAAACAAAGTAAGGAATGGGTTGTTTGCTGATACTTCATCAAAAAAGCCATTATTTACACATAATTTTTTTAAGAAATTACGTGTTCAATACGTTCTCGCCTCATGGGCCTAACTTGTACATAATTACAAATTATAGACAAATTTATATCTTCAAATGACGTAGCCGCTCGGTAGCTATGTGGCGTAATAACTAATTAAAATATCTATCATCACGGATAGGAGCAGTGGTTAGAATTTAAATTATAGTCTGTAAACTAATCACTTCGCCTAACCAAACACTATCAATAAATAATCATACCGTGTTGGGATAGTTTTAACACCTACAGCAAAGATTTATTTTTCAAAAAAATATCAAGTGTTTTTTTGAAATGATTTTACTTCACAAGTACCGCATAAATAACGTCTGACATTCTGCGAAACATTTAACCTTCATGGGACGGACATCAAAATTTTACGAAAAGGACTAACTGGGTCCGAGAAGACCCCATGCGTAAAATTGCAGAAATGCTGTATTTTTCTTCAAATAAAATATATAGAAAAGAGGTTTTATTAAAGTTTTACTATTAACCATTTATTAGTCAAAAATCATCACGAAAAAATACAAAATACCCTAATCACTAATACTACTAGCTACATATCATTTTAACATTTTTTACAAACTATCTTCGATTTTGAATGTTCTAGACACACAAAGTTATTACACCTAATACATATTTCTCTGGATTTTCTGTCTTCTCCTCATTGACACATATGGCAGCGCCCCCTGATAATGTTTTGTTGTTCCACTCTATGTTCTGTTGCATCCAGTAGTTCGGGAAAAACGTCTGTCATATGCCGTTTTCTATTCGTCTGAATGTATTTATTATTATATCGCCGGAAAACGTTTTTCTTTATGAGTTCTTTTCCTAGTCCCAAAATAAACATTTTACGTTTATCCAAACTCTTTATTCGCCAATCCGAGTTTTGCAGTAACCACAATTTATAAGCATTTATTCCTGCGATATCTATAAAATGCAAAAATATTGCCATTGGCCGGCGGTTTGACTTTCTCTGCACTGTATACTCTTTGGCCAACTTATCTGAAGTGTTGAAAGCACCTTTTGTTTTGTTGTAATGAAGAATAGTTTCTTGTTTATAGTGCTGTTCTTCTCCAGCTACTTTACTATCAGTATGCTCACTTGAAAGTAAGATGACAGCATGTTTTTGTTTTGGAATATAGGATACTAGCGTTCTTTGATTTCTAAAAGCAAACATACTTGAAAACTCTTTCTTGTACGATGCCGGTAGAAGTTCCCTGGGAATGAATGTTTTATTTTTCCGGAGGGTTCCACATAAAGTAATATTTTTTTTCCACAACTTGTCAGCAAGTTCTAAACTTGTAAAAAAGTTATCGGTCGTTATTCCAAATCCGCCTCCCAAATGGTCTGTCAAATCTAGGACAACCCCTTGACCTTGACCCTTTTCCGCTTTGTTACCTTGTTTTCCTAAAAATTAATAGATACATAGGAATATAAAGTTTGCCTATATTGCTTTTGAAATAACTGACCCAAATAAACTTGCAGTCCACAACAGCCCATATTTTGATTCCATACTTATCAGGTTTACTCTTCATATAGACTCGGAATGGTGCCTTACCCCTAAATGGTACAAGCTGCTCATCTACACATAGATGGTCGCCAGGAGTAAGTGATTTTTTACAATTAGAAGTGAAAATATCGAATATATCTCTTATCGGAGCTAGCTTATCTACTAATTTTCGTTCTTGTTTTGTTTGAAAATTATCAAAGCGTAAAAATGAAGTAATTTGTTTGAATCTGTCTCTTGACATTGCAGCAGGAATTATAGCACGACAGTAAGAAATATCTTGACACCAGAGCATATCGATAGCCTCTTTCGATTCGTGAAGTGCGCCAAGAATAAGCAACAGTCCAATATAAGCTTCAATCTCTGTAGAATCAACAGGTACAAAAACTTTAATTTTATTCGGATTTTCTATATTCCATTTATCATAATATGTTTGTGACTTCCTGTTTGTTTCGGTTACTATTATGTTCAGAATATCCGGAGATAGGAAAAGAAGAAAAGCGTCTTTTATACTTGAGATATCAGAACTGTAATTTGTAAGGCCTAGAGCATGTCTCCGAATATTAGCTTTTGAACGTCTAACTTTCGTTTCCTGGAATTTTTGACCACTCACTTCCATCTTAAGATTTATATACTGGAATGCCCTGGCTGTTACTAACTGTTGGTTCCTCTGGGTTCGTTTTCTCTATACTTTGATCAACAACTATTACATCATTTTCTTCCTCTACTTCTGTGACAATGTCTTCATCTTCTAAGTCACTCGATGTTTCCTCATTGATGACACTATCAAACTCTGGATCATCACTTTTAAGTATACGTATCATCTCATCGTCAGTAAGCCCCTTGCGATTGTCTGTAAATAAAAACTGACTCATTTTCAAAACGATATACCCTACTCGCAATATCACAAGAGACTAACCCGAATATTCAAGTCTAAAAATTATGTCGCAGTGCGGGGAATCCCCCATTTGAACTGGTAATTTACATTTTACAATTATATGGGTAAATTCCCTGTGAGTAAACAAACGTTAAATGTATGGTATTCCCCAATTTTACTAACAGTTACCGGGATTATTTTATCGGACGTAAAAGGCTGACCGGGGTCTGAAGAGACCCCTGGAATATAAAACTATTTTTTGTTTATACCAGCCAATAAAAACTACTAAATACATTATATTTTATCAAAATAATTCATAAACTGCAGCTAGATGAGAGATCAATGTTTAAAAATTTGCGTTTGCAAAGATACAGCAAAAACATACGCCATGGGGTACAAACGGACCCCGGCCAGTCTTATGAAGGTTAAATGAAATTATTTTACATAAAAAGTATCTAAACGGTTTCCCAGAAATAAAACTACCTTTATCCCACTTACTGGATGCAAGTGTTAAGATATTTTTTAAAATCTAACAATAAACGAGGTAAATTTCATTTACATTATAAAATTTGCAATAGTGTGATAGAATAAACATTCCTGTCATTTTTGCATAACTTTGGTGAATAAAATCAGTACTGGCTTACTACCCTTTCCAAATACCACAACACGTTTAAAATTTGTACACATATTTTTGTCCAATTGAGTGAGGAAATTTAAACATTTCTCTTAGTTTATGGTAAAGTTAGAATTTTCGTACGATGCAATATCTAAAAATTGAACTACTACGATTCATTTTCGAACAAAAATCAATACTAATACCAAAGTACATTAGGCAAGAAGTTTGTAGTTAAGGTTGATGTCTTTGCTGTTGTTTAAATTAAAAGCTTTTTCAGATAAACTCTTAATATATGTATTGTATGTTTTAACCTCTTCTGTTAAGTGCACTAGTTATGGTTTTTCATATTTTTCTTCATTTCTCACTTTGTTGGCTAAGCTAGAAACATCATTACACATTACAAACAACGGATTTTTTGTGATAATTGCTTATTTTGCTACATCGCATACGAACTTGAAAGTAGTTCCCAGATGAAGCTGTATAGGTTTTATCTTCAGCGTTGTAGCCACTAATAACTTTTGTTGAAGCCACAATTAATTCATAACATTCAGGTTTTAACACATCCATTAATTCTTTGAATGTCTATGAATTCATTATTGCAATCTTCAAGTTCTCGCAATTTATTGGACAAAACTGTGTTTATTTGTTTCCTTTTATGTTTACCGATGTATGATTCTCCAAAGAAATAAATTAAAGGATCAGTTTAAGCGGCATAACTTATGCCATCTGGTCGCATGAGATCAAAAACCTTTTTTTTTTATACGACTTTTGTTTAAATAGATCCTAAGTAATCCAGTAGTAGCTAGAAATATTTGCGATGTCGCTAACTGTCTCTGACGTCCAGTTTGTTCATTACCAATTTTGTATGTAGGGGAAAGGGGGGCACATTAAACCAAATCACCAAAGATCGCAGATATTGACAAAATATTGTCAAATAATTGTAGTTTCTTCCCGGCATAGCAATATTTGATACTTTTACTTACATTTTGTCTAGGAAATATTATCGGTAAATTTATTTTTTCAAAAAAATTATCAAAGTTAAAAAAAGCCATTTGGTTGATAGTGCCCCTCCGGTGGGGCACAATCAACCACGTCCTGGGGCAGTTTCAACCAGCAATGAAATTATACTTCAGATCAGTGCAACTCTTTATTTTGATAACAATACCTAGTAAGAAAAATATTGAAACATAAGTATAAGCAAAACATACAACTTATTTGATATTATACATGGATAAGTTAATATTGAAAGTTAGTAAGGAAGAAGTCCGAGCAGTCTTAGATGAGTTGGGCTGTGGTAATTTTAGAACTAAGTCGTAACGGTCAACTATAGATATATCTTCGACCAGGGGGTAGTAGAATTTGAAGCCTGGCGTCTTACGACGCAAAAATTTTATTACAAATTCATTCAAGTTTATAACTTCTACGACTCTTCCAATGTAATAATATATGCTAATCTTTAAAGGAAATTTCACCAAAACAAAATCATCTTGTTGAATTATATCATCATCTGTAAGGAGGTTGGCACTCTCCATGTCACTAAAATCATCCGACATATCGTCCGATGCAAGTTCAATAGACTCGTCAGTATCTGAACTACTTGTGCTCATCTTTCTTTTCTTCTTTGTTGCAACATAATCTTCTTTCTGTTCTAGAAATACTTGTTTGATAACTTTTTTTCTATTCCTCTCTTCTTTAATCCGTTTACGCTTTTCTCTCTCACGTTCGATTTCTTCCAAGCGATTCTATTCAGGTGTCTCTGTAAAAATTCTAGACTTCCCTTTCTTTTATTTCATGTTCTAAGTTTTTTTTATAGTGGGTCTAGGAATCGGCCTGACAGTCTCCGGAGTAATTTTGTGGACAGCAGATGTTGAAAGTAAGTCTGTAAAAAAGCTTCAAATAAAATCAAGAGAGTAGAGTGCTATGCTATATTACGTTTCCTATTTTTGTCAAGATCCTCATTAACAAACGAGATTCTTGAAATATTTCTTAAGGGTGGAGGTGTAGAAGAACCTTGTAAGAATGAATTTTTGGGAGTGTCTTTATGCGGCGTTGATCGAGTATCTGCAATTTGAGAAAATGTATTTAATAATAGAACAAAAAAAGATCGAACATAGTTACATTCTGGCTTTGGATCTCTTGTTAAAGATGACGAACCATTCTCAGCCATGAACAATAAAGAATCAGCATCGGTCTGTTGTTGGTCATGTTCTTTCTCATAATTTTCAAAACTGGGCAAAAATTCCTCTTCTTGAAACGCCAGTCTATTAAAAGGCCAAATCCCTGGTTTCTGGAATGATGTTGTAATTTTATTCTGTGTGGAAGCATTTTGGTAAGCAATTTTCGTTAGATGGGCAATCTGCCTAATTGTTATCGTTTTTCCAGGATTTGAGGTCATCCAGTCATTAAAGGCAGTTGCGCAATAGTTCTTGAATGGGCCGTAAACACCGACATCTAGAGGTTGGAGCTTGTGTGATGTATGTGGTGGAAATGAAAGAATGACGATCCCATTATTACGGCAATAATTCATCCCTTCCACGGTAATATGGGATTCATGGTTATCCAGCAATAACAGTATTTTATTTTCAATTGAGCAGTTTGTTTGCTGCTTAATATGCTCCAGTACACGTAGAAATAGATCTCCTGTCATCCAGCCAGAATGGTTTCCTAATGCTAAGCTAGAAATGTGTGCGTCAATCAAATATTCGTCAGGATTACGTGTTCTGGGGAAAACATAAACTGGAGGGAGTGCGCTACCCACAGCACTTATTATTCCCACAAATGTGGTCAATTCGCCTCGTTCTGCAGATGATATTTGGCATACTTGTTTCTTGCCTTTAGTGGACACAATTTTTACTGGTTTTAGAACTGTGGTGACTTCTGTCTCATCCAAATTGTATATCTGTTCAGGCTTAAACTTATACTTTTGCAATGCAAAAGTATAATTTTCGAAGAATTCTGACACATTTTTTTTATTAAACCCAGTTGATCGGGCTAAACTAGTGCTTTCTGGTTTTCTTAGAGATATTTGTTGTTTATTTCTCTCCATAAAGCCCCTAAACCAATCGATGCCAGCTATCTACGCAGCCTTCCACTTGTCAGGAATCTTGCATCCGGGCATAAGCTAAAATTCTTATCTGCTTATATGCTAGACCGTAATTCATGTTAGAAAAAAGCTGAATATATTTTACGAGCTCATCTTCCTGACTCTTTGAAAAAACTTGAGAAACCGTATATTTGCTGTAATGAAGATTTTTGTTCTCATTGGAGTTGTCGCTTTCATTTCCAGAGTCTTCATTGAATTTACTGGCTAGTAACTCTTGTGTAGAATATTTTGTTTTAATTTTTTTAATTCTGGAATGTAGGGTGTCTCGTTTGATATTAAATGTTGTAGCAACTTCTCTTTCTGACATTCTTTCACTTAATACGTTTTTAATTGCATTAGTCATGTCTTTTTCGTTGATTTCCGTTCTCGTCGTTTTTTTTATATGTTCGGACCATCTGAAAAGAAATTTACCTATTTTCAAACAATAATCAAATTAATGCCGGGTTTATACAACTTTTCTTAATGGATAGTGTATTGTTAATGAAATCTCTAATAATTTCAAATCCAAATCTAATTGAAAATCATTAGTGGGGCACTTTCATCTGGTTGAAAGTGCCCCATTCTTAGGTGGTGGAATCTGCCCCACAGTGACTTTGAACAACAAACACTCTCTAAGTTACATTTTTAGGTTAGGGCTATCCCAAAATTTAACTCTAAATATATGTGCTATAAAACGATATTAGTGGAAAAACTCGATAGTATTTATAAGAACGGACAGAGAAAAATTTTCTGACACGACAAAACTTACCTTGAATTAGGTAAAATCACGATTTATTTTATTTTCGCACAACTAGCACACACCATCAACAAACCTTACTGGCAGCGGCTGAGGGTCTACTAACGGATACGTATGAATTTTTTCGGCTGTAAATTCAAATTAATTCCGTAAAAATCGACACTGGTTGAAAGTGCCTCAAGGTTGAATGTGCCCTCCTTTCCCCTACAGAGTTTAATATTCCTCCATTAGTATTTTTTTGATAGAAACCAAAACAATGTGTGCATGGGAAATAATTGAGCGCATGTTTATCCTCCTGGTTTTTGCTATTAGTGTTAGGGTGCTTATTTGGTTCTTATTTGGTACTTTCTAAGTATATTTTTGTGTTCATATAACATTAAATTTCTTTTCTTCCTTAAAACCATAATTGTTGTTCTCCTTTCGTTACAATTAACATATATTTCTTTCATTTTCTTGTTCAACTCGTCATCAGAGTGCTTTCTAAGTAAATGTCTTGCAAAATGACACATCTTCAAAACATAAAGGACGAAAAGCATTTTGGAACTCTTTGTTTTTTAAATTGACTGAAGTACCATACATCTATTCTGGTTTTTTTGTAGGTACCTGCACTATACATTATGTGTTTAATTTTAACATTTTCATTTCCCTTTTTGATAGCATAACTATTTACTTGAAAAAGAGAAGGTTGTTTCTAAAAAAATATTAGGAACACAATAACAAAAGTTTTTGAAAAATACGATGAGAAACTGAAATGTAATATAATGGATATGATCAGTTGTGTAGTACTTACGAATGTCGCATAGGTAGCTAAAATATTTTGTTGTGCCTTTTTTGGGATACTCGCCAGAGGAACTTGTTTCATCTGATGACTATTTATAATCTACATCAAGTGTGTTGTCGATGAACCTGGACCCAAATCATATAGTTTTGTTGGCTGGAAATAATGTACCTTATTTTATTTGAAAAGTTCCTGGGAATTGCGGACAGCAACAGTATCGGAGGGACCAAACGGGTGTTGTACCACTTGATGGTCCAGTATAAGTATTTTGGGATGGTGAATTATTGGATAATTGACCAGTGAATAAATACATATACCGAGGCATAACAACCAGAATGCTTCAATAAATAGTCATAATGATTTATAATCTGACAGATCCATAACCAAAAATATATATTAATGACATCTAAGATGATAATTCTGTTTATATGTAATGTCACATACTTTTAGACGAACAAGAAATATAGGCTGAAGAATTTGATAATAAAGTAGATAGATAGATAAGCAAATAGTTTACTGCATTCAAGCTGCGAGAGATAAAATAGTGAAAAACGATAACAAAACTAATTGAATATACTGTATAGTTCTTATTTTGGATCCTCGACATAAAGTTGGAGCATTTTCCTCTTCGGTAAAATTTGAGAAAACGTACCTGACACCGATTTCGAAAATTCTTTTTCAATTGTGTAAGGCACTTACTAACAAACACATAGCACCACAAATTTTGGTGCGGAAAAACTTAACCAGCGCAGTAGAAGGATTTTCATTTTCGAACTTGTCCCTTTTCGAATGGATATTTTTCATATTTTCTTGTTGTATATATACATATATTTTCGGTAAAATTTGAGAAAACCTACCTGACACCCATTTCGAAAATTCTTTTTTAATTATGTAAGGCACTTACTAACAAACACATAGCACCACAAATTTTGGTGCGGTAACAGTTAACAAGCGCAGTAGAAAGATTTTCATTTTCGAATTTGTCCCTTTTCGAATGGATATTTTTCATATTTTCTTGTTGTTATATACATATATATTCTCGAAGTATAATATTTAATTTGTTCTTAATAGATATGTGATAATTGCACACTGAATCATTACGATAAACACTAGTTTTTTTCAAAATCATTTTGTTATGTTTTGACAACAATCTCTACTGACATTTGCCAATCACTGACATTAGCGACGTTGCAAAATTTATGAAGTTATGAAATTACGAAAACTGTAAGTCTCGATTTCGTTTGTATGCAGTTACATCGATTTTTTTTTATATTTGGTTATTTCGGAATTCCATGAAGAGTCTATATTTCTATGGACATTTTGTGACTTTGAATAACAGAACTATTATTACATTGAACATTGAATTGTACGCCATATTGCGAAAATGAATCTAGATAAAATATTAAATATTTGTATATATAAACCTTACTTATTAGAGTGTCTGCAACTGTGGAAATTAGTGCCACCTGCCAAGTGATAAATGTGGCGGCCAGTTTACTTTACAAAACTAATATTCTTAGATGATTCGGAATATTCTCATACTTTTTGGTGTATTTAAAGATTATTCTATGAATATCCCATATTGTCTGGGTTAGGTACACGCTTTTTTATAAACTTTGAATGTTCATCAAACAGAACCTTATGTATAACCTGAATTATTACACATATTCTGGATACATATTTTGTTTAAAAGGATGTACAAACTTTCGTCAGAAATCCATGATAAGGAAATTTCCCACATGGAGCCTATTTTGAGTATTACAATGTAATATTAATATGTATTAAATTAAGCCTCAAGTGATTTTGTCAGATATATAGATGTAATAGTCTCTGGGAAGATACAATTCTTAATAAGAGAATTTAAGAGGGGCCTCACGTTTTAGGAACCTGAAAACAGTTGGCACCCGTGATTTGCAACAAAATTTAGGTCATTTTGTACACAACAAATCTGAAGAACGCAAGGAAATTAAGTGTTGAAATTTTAACACAATATAACTTGGTCCTTTGTCTTGGGGATCAGTTATTTTGGTTGAGTTTTATATTGTTATAAAAAAGATATAAGCCATTAAGTGATAACGTGATTTTGACAGTTTTGACAATTTGTGGTCGCCAATCTGGACACCAAAACCTGATCCCCAAAAGGAAGCGTAGAGAACTAGATTCTGAAAATATGAAATCTCAAATCATTGTATTTATTGAGATTTGTTGTGCGCAAATTTTTGCAAACGAACATCTTTTTACTTTAGTTCAACCGCTCCACCGTCTTGATGCATGGCGCTGTATAAAACAATATAGAACAATGACAGAAGACGACGATCAATTCATAGACAAATAATATTATAATTTTCTCTATGGGTCAAATGCTGTTGTTATATGTTTTGTGTTCATAAAAATATCCCAAATTTGTAGTTTAGTGTGTATTGTACTTGTAAGTGATTATAATTAAGTAAATTTCATGCTAAATAAGTAAATTTGTGCTTCGTAAATGCTATTTATATTTACTCCACAAGATTGTGTTTAGTGCTTCATGCTTCCTTGCAACAAAAATGCACTTTTTGCACCTATTACACAAATAACTAGTTTTTAATGTTATTCTTATTTATTGTTGGTAAATACATCAAAGTGGTTAAATATATTATGTGAGAATGATTTTGAGTTTTTGTTCTTTGGAATAAATATGTCATGTTTATACCTGATAATAGTAATTGTGATTCCGCTTAAGTTGAATTTTATTGTTGTGTTTTTCTAGACAAATTATGTTCTTCATGAGGTCAATTATTTCGCTCAAGTATTGTATTTGTTTGTAGATTCAGTTTTGATGCAGAGTGGAGGCATTTTATTTCAAGTAGTGCATCATCACCTACAAGCCCTAAAATATTTTATCAATAAATGTATGTCATTTAATATGCAAAAAGAATTTATAACACATGATAATTATTTGTTATGTTAAATATATTTACCATCAGGAAAAGCACCTAGAAAACCCTGTTAAACATCTACCCACAATCCTGCATCAACCACCACAACATTTTGTACTTGTTCAAAAATGCTCTTAGCCACTTTCTCCTTAAAAGTTCCATACTCCATTACCTCCGTCATACAATAAGTCTTTTTAAGAACAGTTTTAACAAGAGAATGACAAGGTGTATTTGTTCTTCTCTTAACAACCTGTCCAAAGATTTTATAAGAAATTAGGATGGTTATCCACTTTTTAGCTTGCCTTAGCCTATACACCATAGGTAATAGCAATTGTTGAATAAAATGATTGAATGAAGTAGGTGACATTATATTTTAAAAATCTTTGAACCATAAATATTTTAAAACTTTGTCTAGTCAATAGTCGAAATTTCCTTGCAAATTGTTGGATTAAATAAGCATTTCAAAAAATCAAAGAAAATAATAAACCAAATTATTATCAGAAGATGAGTTAGTAATAGTCTTAGTTGCTAATATTAAAAAAAATTGTAAAACAAAGGACGACTAAAAAGTTAATTTTGTCTACTTGTTGCACTTCGGGAGCTGTATCGAGTTATACAGATAGGTTTTATTTTCTAAAAACCAATTTTTTGTGTTGTTCTTGCTGAAAAACTTAAAAACAACTCAAAAAAATCCAAAATTCCAACTTTTTTTGGGTAAACCTATACTTTTCTCGCATATTAGATGGGTTGGATGGAAAAGTAATAAAACCAATAATGTATTATACAAAAACAAAAAAAAATATTTACCATTCAGGTGATCACACATATGTGTATCTGTCATGGACAAAAGAAAATGAACCAACTATTTTTTTGTATAATGAAGGAAAAACGTTTCAGTTCCAATCTTCACAACACATATGATCAATCTTTGCAAACAAGGTTGAAGCCAACTTGCACATGTTGGATTTTGTACTGTATATATCGATCTCCCCACAGAATATACATTATTACTTGTCATTACAGATCTTTCGCTTTAAATTTTATATCAGTTGTTATAGTTGCTTTGTAAGTTTTTTAAACGTTTGCTATTTTGAATTGAAATTCCTCACTGTACCTTACTTTCCCCTTTCTATTAAATATAAAGCATTCTAATACAAGTGAATATTTCTTTGTATAATAAATTGGAAAACTCTTTGTTTATATTATTTGTTTTTAGATAAAAGAGCAACCAACAGAAACTCTGAAACTGATACAAATATGATTAGATTGATGCAAAGTTGTGACACGACGTTCTGTGTTTTCAGACTAAATGGCCTATTTTAAATCATGTACATTTGCAACTTTTCCGCAGTTTAATTTTCTTTGCATGAAACAAACAATAATTTATAATCATGAAAACATTTTATTATGTTAATATAAATGGTACAAATTTTGAAAGGTAGAATGTTTTTAAAGTATGTATATTTTTCTTCCATTCCTTATTTCTAGCAATTCCCACAATGCTGTCATTTGGTATCCATATTATTAAATAGCACATGTCTTTTCATGCAATATGTAATGCACCTTGTATCAGGTGATAATAGTTATATTTTTCAATTATCACTATTATATATTCATCAAAACGAATTATGCAATTCTTGTCTTTTGAGAGCGGTTTTAATTTTTCTTCATTCAGATACTTCAAAGGTCACTTCACTTCAATTAAGCATTTTTCGCTTTTCGCTAACAAACCCATATTATCATTAAAACAGGGTTTCAAGAGAATGTTGAAAGATGGTTTAATGATACTAGAACAAACCATCAGTATTATTTATCTCATATTTTCACATTAATCAAATAATCCATTAAACATAACCTCAAACATAGCTTTTAAAATTAAAAAATACGGATTGCAGGATAATTTACATTATCAAAACTATAATTTTTGATAACGGGTCGATACGATTACGTACTTTTTAACAATTTATTCCTTTCAAAAACATTTATGAAACTCTTAAATAATCAACAATCTACACTAAATGGAAATTATGTCAACAAATTTTGTTTGGATCCGTGTATATAATATTCTCTTATCTATGCACAGGTGTTCTGTGGTTTGGATGCAACATAAAAAACAGAGATAAGGTTTCTGTGCTCACAATAAGTTGAAATATTTGAAATCAAAACATTCGAACAGAGATGCGTTTCTTTGAACCGTCAAGAGTGGAAATACAGAGAGAGAAAATATGTTAAATAAGTAAAAGCCGATTCAGTACTACTATCGACATCTATCGTAAATATTTTGACCAAATAATTACTAAATTAGTAACTAGTATTGTGTATGTTTTAAGGTTTATATACCTGTGAGGAGGCCCCTCTTAAGTATTGGTGGTAAATAATATTTATGATATAATTTTGTCCCATTTTTCATTACAGTGAAAATAGAATGCTAGGCTCACGGACTAACATCTGATCAATCATCAAGAAAGATAAATAAGACGACAGGCTGTGCCCCATCTCATAATAAAATAATTTATTACATCGAAATCGATACTCCACCTTATCACCGAAATGAATCTTAATCATTATTTTTTTCACCACTGCGGTTGCTGATAAAGTGAAGTTTATTTGTGGTTCCCACTGAGAGTGATTGATGTGAAATCTATAGATTAATGTGAAATAATTACTATGGCTACTTTACAATTTATGATCTGATTTTATATTGTGTCTGTAACTGCATCAGGTCTTGGTGAAAATTAAACGTTTGGGTGCTATTTCTTTGGGTTGCTTAAATGATAAAAGATTAATATACACCGAATGATATTTGAAATCAGAACGATTTTTATTCAGATCCGACAAATCGAAAGCCGCCATACAAATATCAGCAGCTCTATAATAGAATAATGAAATAAGATAATTGTTTCAAATTCTGTACCTAGAGGATCTAAGTACAATAAGATGACTTGACTGTAGATAAATTCTAATTTCCTAATAGTCTAAGATCTGAATATGAAACGTCCACCACCCATCTGTTCAATGGATGACAATTATTTTATATCAAATTTAATATGACTAAAATGAGAAATAGTTCAATGTATAGTGGTTATTAAATTTCGTTAACAAAAAAAACAGCATTTAATTCATTTGATCAGCATACAAACATTTTGTCTGCAATAAAAACAATTTGACAGCAAATAATCTTGGTCAGTAATTAAATCATAGGCGAGTAGTTTGGCTAAACCATTTCAGTTCAGACAATGATTAATTAAAACTTGATAAATACTTTTTTTCAACTATATTTATTGCAATCAATAGTATGAAGTCTATAGAATATGCAAACGTTGAGTTTTCTAAATTTAAAATTATTTTCATTTAATATTGTTATGGTTTTTGTTTATTAAATGATAATATTTGTTTATATTTACTAACTATTTCTGAAATTTGAAGAAACTTCGCTTTCGAAAGCTCGGAAAAAATATATCAAAGAATACACCTTGGTATTTCATTACCATATACACACAATAAATCATTTTAATTATTAAGTTGGCAAATACTTCCTTTCGTATTACATACAGATATTATGTGTTATTGGCAAATCTTCTTAAAAACGTATCGTCGACAAGCGGTAATAAATCTAAAATTATAGTACAAGTACAAGTTTAAGATGGCAAAAAATACAATAGAAGATGTTTTCTCTTACAATGTAGAAAAAAGAACAGTCTTGTGGTGGTTATTTAGCAAGTGCCCCTCGTATATACTTCTTGAACCATCGAACCATTCATCTTCGAGAAACACTTACCATAATTCACTAGGGTTAAATAAATACCATCGTTTATCAAAACTCACTGGGACAATATATATTTAAAACTACGTACACAATTACTGACCTTGTTGACGCATTATTTATAAAACAGTCGTGATTCCTTAATATGCTACTAACCTTACTATACCTTGTCAGTCACCTTCAAGTCCACTGGCCGATAGCAATATTTGAAATTAATATCTAATTAAATCTAATAATATCTTTTGGGATCATCACATCATCCCCTCTTGGAAAAGAAAAATTATCCTTGATACAGTTCTCGCGTTGTTTATTTGTTACATTAATTGTCTTGTTTTTAAACACTGTTTGTTTGTTTGTTTACTCACCTCACTTGATTACAAATATTTTCGTTATGGTATTTATACAATCGATTTTTATGAACGATTTGTTTTTTATTGTTTTGAGATATAATCTCACAGTTTACTCCTTTTACCTCTGTTATTTTGAACGGACCTAAATAATATGGATCGAACTTATTCCTTTCCTCATTTTTCAGAATTACCGAATCCCCTACCCTAAAGTTTACGGGTGACGATTCTTTTTCGCTTTTATTTACTCTAATTAACTTATTTTTTATCAAAAACTGCTTGGCTCTTTCATTCGCGTACTGTAACTTATATTTCAATTCTTTATCATACCTTTCAAGATTCTTTCAAGTTTGTAACATGGTTCTATTTCTACCTTTAGAAATTCTGGTATGTTGGGTTCTCTACCGTATAACAACTCAAAAGGAGTGTATCCGTGATACGTGTTTGGTGTTGTATTATAACAATATACAAACATTTTTACAAATGCACACCAGTTATCTTTAGAATCTTTAATAAAGTTTCTTATGTACTCATTAAACGTTCTGTGTAATTTTTCACAACTGCCTATCGATTCGTGGTGAAATGCCGTTGAAAAATTGTGTTTTATTTTTAAAAGTTCCGCTAAGTTCTTAATTATTTCGTTCTCATATTCTGTTCCCTGATCTGTCCTTATTTCTTTCATCAACCCATAGTTTAGTATTTTGCTAGTTTGCTATTGTGGCTGCCTCTTTGTCAATGACCGGTATCATGACCGCGTATTTTGTTAATTCGCTTAATATTGTGATACAATAACGGTTTCCATTGTTACTTTCTACAAAAGAACCTATTGTGTCTATATTATTGATATCAAGCGGTTTTATAGATGTGTCCGTGATGACAAATTTCTTTTTATGACTAGGTTCTGCTTTATTCACTTGACATTCGTGGCAATTCTTTACATACTTCCTTACATTTTCCTCCATGTTTTTCCATCTAAAATTTGCTCTCAGTTTATTTAATAGTCTATTGTTTTCTACATGTCCTCCAAACATTGGATCATTGTGATATCTTTCTAGAATCTTTTTAATCTTTTCTTTCTGCTGTACCGTTTTTGGTACTTCGCATATACATACTTGTATATTTTTTAACCTTTTATTCCCTTCTTCTATAGATTCTTCTATTGTGCATTTTTTAAATATATAATCATTTAATGAAATTGACTGTCTTGACCCTTACTTCGTGGAATATGCTCATATTAGTGTTTTTAAATGAAACTCAAGGTCTCTAGTTAATTCCACAATATAATACAAGTTATTGAAAATTCTAAAAAATTGACAATTGTTTCGATAAATCAATATCATCGTCAGAATGACAGAAGTTACATTTCATTTTATGCCTACCTGATGTTTAGTAGTTATATTTTTGGCTAGACCAAGAAGTAACCTAACTTGTGATTGGCTTAATATATGTTTATAGAAAAAAGTAGAAGATGTGATATTACAAATATTGAAGCTTAGATATTATTAGCCCTATGGTGATATCCTGGATATCATTTTTCCAATTAAGATCAGTATAACTGTGCAATGATATAGAAAACCAGGAAAACTATATCTGCTGATCTTTACAATTATCACTTAAGAAGACAGTTTATTAGTGGAGAATTCCCTAGATTTAACTGTTCATTGACAACTTCATATTGTGGGTTTCTTAAATATCTTCTAATTTCCAGTTCTTCAAGGAAATCCAGTTCTTGTTTCTTTTCACAAATATGCAGCACTTCTAGTTCTGTGTTAGGTGTCAATGAATGATTGGTGTCAAGTAAATGTTTTGCGTAGTGAGATTTATCTGGTTGTTTTAATCTGTAAGCTCGTAAGTGCTCACTGTATCGTATTTCAAAATTCCTAAGGGTCTGACCCAAATAGAGAGCATTACATTCTGGACATTTGAGTTTATATATACTTGACTTCTTTAATAGTGGTATTTTTGTTTTTACATTTAACAATTTTGTACTAACGTTACTTTCTGTTTTAAAAGAAATTGTTGCATTCGTTGCTGAAGATATTATCTTTGAAATATTATTAGAAATATTTCCTGCATATGTGATGGTTTTATAAGTTTTAATTTCATCAGCTTGTTTAGGATATATTAGTTGTAATGCCACTTTTTTCTCTTTTTTACTAATTAGTTTATTAATCATATCTAATGGATAACCGTTAGATGTTGCTATTTGTCTAATTGTAATAATCTCTCTATCAAAATTACATTTGTTCATAGGAACTGAAAAAGCTCTATGTATCATTGAATTATATGCTGCTAGTCTGTGTGAGACAGGGTGGTTAGAATTGAATGGAATTGTCACATCAGTCTGTGTTGGTTTTCGGTAAATTGAATAATCAAGTACATTATTAACTCTTTGAATTTTTAAATCAAGAAAATTGATTGAGCTATTTTCTTCAATTTCTAATGTAAATTTAATTTTCGGGTGTAAATTATTGATGTAGTTGAAAAACACATCTAATTGTCGCTCACTACCCATAAAACAAGTTAATATGTCATCCACATATCTATACCAAAATAAAATATTTTTCGAAATATTACTTTCAAAGATCTTTCTTTCTAAATTGTCCATAAAAATGTTTGCTAAAATAGGTGATATAGGGCTTCCCATTGGTAAACCTTCATTTTGAATATATATCTTATTGTCAAAAGTGAAATAATTCTGATTAATGCATACATCAAATAAATTAAGTATATCTGATATTATTCCTGGATTAATATTTTTATCTTCTAGTAATTTTCTTACAAGTATTAGACATTCTTTAGGAGGAATTTTAGTAAACATATTAGTTACATCGAACGATATGAGTTCATAGTTATCTTGCAAGTGGATTGATTTCAACTTTTGGATTAGTTCTATTGAATTTCTAATTGAGTACTGAGATTCATATCCGTAAGTATTGAGTATATTGTTGAGGTTTTTGCCAATATATTATTAGGAGCATTAACATAAGATACTACAGGTCTAATTGGTTTTGTTATTTTATGTAATTTAACTGTTCCATATAATTGTGGACAATGAGGATTCTGATGTATGATAGACCTCTTTTCGTTATCATTTAAAAGATAATTTGAATTATTAACAATATCCCTTACATTATTAGAAAACTTCTTTGTTGGGTCTGCTTTAAGAACTTTTACATCGCTGGATTCTATAAAGTTATATACTTTGGAATTGTAATTTTCAGTCGTCAAAATGACAGTAGCATTCCCCTTATCGGATTTTGTAACTGTTAGGTTATTATTCTCTATCTTCTTTTTTATTGCGTTTAAAACTGAAATGTCTTTTTTGTTTGACGTTTAACTTTTGAAGGTATAGATATGTGGATGACATATTAGCTTGTTTTATGGGTAGTGAGCGACAATTAGATGTGTTTTTCAACCACATCAATAATTTACACCCGAAAATTGAATTTACATTAGAAATTGAAGAAAATAGCTCAATCAATTTTCTTGATTTAAAAATTCAAAGAGTTAATAATGTACTTGATTATTCAATTTACCGAAAACCAACACAGACTGATGTGACAATTCCATTCAATTCTAACCACCCTGTCTCACACAGACTAGCAGCATATAATTCAATGATACATAGAGCTTTTTCAGTTCCTATGAACAAATGTAATTTTGATAGAGAGATTAATACAATTAGACAAATAGCAACATCTAACGGTTATCCATTAGATATGATAAATAAACTAATTAGTAAAAAAGAGAAAAAAGTGGCATTACAACTAATATATCCTAAACAAGCTGATGAAATTAAAACTTATAAAACCATCACATATGCAGGAAATATTTCTAATAATATTTCAAAGATAATATCTTCAGCAACGAATGCAACAATTTCTTTTAAAACAGAAAGTAACGTTAGTACAAAATTGTTAAATGTAAAAACAAAAATACCACTATTAAAGAAGTCAGGTATATATAAACTCAAATGTCCAGAATGTAATGCTGTCTATTTGGGTCAGACCCTTAGGAATTTTGAAATACGATACAGTGAGCACTCACGAGCTTACAGATTAAAACAACCAGATAAATCCCACTACGCAAAACATCTACTTTACACCAATCATTCATTGACACCTAACACAGAACTAGAAGTGCTGCATATTTGTGAAAAGAAACAAGAACTGGATTTCCTTGAAGAACTGGAAATTAGAAGACATTTAAGAAACCCACAATATGAAGTTGTCAATGAACAGTTAAATCTAGGGAATTCTCCACTAATAAACTGTCTTCTTAAGTGATAATTGTAAAGATCAGCAGATATAGTTTTCCTGGTTTTCTATATCATTGCACAGTTATACTGATCTTAATTGGAAAAATGATATCCAGGATATCACCATAGGGCTAATAATATCTAAGCTTCAATATTTGTAATATCACATCTACTTTTTTCTATAAACATATATTAAGCCAATCACAAGTTAGGTTACTTCTTGGTCTAGCCAAAAATATAACTACTAAACATCAGGTAGGCATAAAATGAAATGTAACTTCTGTCATTCTGACGATGATATTGATTTATCGAAACAATTGTCAATTTTTTAGAATTTTCAATAACTTGTATTTTATTGTGGAATTAACTAGAGACTTTGAGTTTCATTTAAAAACACTAATATAATCATTTGCATATATCTTCATTCTTCTTACTTCAAATTTTATCGAAAGCTCCTCAAGCTTTTCCAACGTTCGTTGTGTATTCCGGTAAATAAGGCTTCACTAAATTTCAATTTATTTTTGATCCGAATGCTCATCCTTAGCGAGATACGGTTATTTTCAAACTGTAATATTGGTAATTTATGTGCCTCTAGATCATTTAAAACTTTTATTACTGAAGGTCATTCTATTCGTTCTTCCTCTGTTTCCTCTTTCTCCTTTAGATCTTTTCTTGATCGAGCGTTCTCCTTGCGCGTTTGAGCTCTTGTGATTGCCAAGACATGTGGATTATTTATGTATAAATCCTTGAGTTCTTCTATGGATATTCTTGATATACTGTCTGCGTAGTTCGCTACACCTTTAACGTACTGTATTTCAAAATCGTATTGATCCAAATCAATCAAATTTCACATTTTTCCTAGACAATTTATCTACCTCTTAGTTGATTAAAACTTTTTTCGCTGAAAATTTTATTCAAAGTTTTCGGATTAGTTTCGTTATGTTTCTTATATGTTGATTTATTCCATCCTGTATGTATTTCTAATCGATTTTTCCTTCCTTCCAGTTCTTTTAGACAATATACGTTGTCAATTATCATTAATGTATTATCAATTATCTTAGCTTTTGCTCCACTTTCTCTCGCCTGTTTCATATATCTAATTAGCTGTTTTCTCTGTTCTAGTATGTCTTTTGGGTAATCTTCATCAATATATATATTTGTTCGTTTTAATTTATTCGTTTCTTCCAAAGTTTCTACTTTCTTATTCACGTCTTTCATCATTATTAGTACTGGCCTATTTTTGTCACTGTTTCTGTTTCCGGTTCTCCTACATTTCAAAATATCTGATTTAACATCTACTGTATTATTAACTTTTCTCATTACATCTTCTAATTTATTTTCTAGTTGTTTCTCATCTTCTTCGTTGCCTTCTTCTATACCATGTATTATCAAATTCTTCTCCCTAAAATTTTTCTGGGTCTGTGTCATGTTTCTTTGCAAAAATATTTAATATACCTAAAAAATAATATCAAACATAAATAGAAAAAAAATATTTACGCCAAGATCATGATACGCGTAATAGTTATTTTATCTATAATAGATTAGTGAATAAGCTTTTAAAAAATGAAATTATTTGTAATCAAAGAACAATATATAGACTTGGAAATAATCTATTGGATGGTTTATGTCATGATAACTTTCCTCTGTTTTCTTATTTGATTTTGAAAGAAAACTAAATTTTCCATATTTATTTCTTATGATTGCCTATTTATTAACATTGTAATTATTTACATTATAATAAATCAACTTGCGTAATTATTATAATGTTCTTTCTATACTTCGTTATATATTATTTTATATCCATTATTATTATTAGTTATTCTATTTATTATATAATCAGCAATATTTATTACTGAATAATTTTACTATATAACGCATTTGTTATCCTAGTTACAATATTTTACATTTCCCATAATTAATTTATTTATCTCTAGAATTACTTATAAAATTATTATTTATTTCCTATTTCTGATTTAGCTATAATGTTTTATTTTTTCTTAAAATTATGTGTTGTTATTTATGAATATCATCCTTCAAATGTCATTGTTTTTCTTTTTAGTGAATGATTTTGAATTATTGATCGAATCATGTCATATTCTTGCTTTATATAGAGGTATAGTATAGTTTATTATTCTGGCATACTTATTATCTTATATCTATATTTTCGTTAAAACTAATGGATTTATATACGGTGTACATGTTTTCCTTATAAATCCTCCTTCAAATCATTTCCATACTTCTAACATTATCTTTCATTTTATATGGTAATGAACACATATTTGACTGAATTCCCTCGACACTATTGTCTCATTCCTATTTATTAAATTATTATAGTATTTATCCTCACAATCTAAAATTCCACTCCATTCCTCTTCTTCATAATAATAATTAATTGATTTATCTTCCATATTATTTCTTTTCATTATACTTCCCACTATGCAAATAAATATTACAGTTATGTTAATTCAACTGCACATTGTGATAATGTTCTTCCTTTTTTTCCTCTTGTTTTCATCACATGCACATCTATACAACCGCTTATACCCAGCATGTGGCTGCTAACTTTTGTGATGTTTGAACTTAACTTCTCAGCAATGTTAAAGAGCTACCTCTTTACATTACTGTGATGTTACTAGAATTTCCTGAAAAGGAAGTCCATATAACGAACTAAAAACAACATTTCTGTTACATTCTGAAATGCCTTTTAACATCTTGTCGATGTTAATGCAATGTCTAAAAAATAACATCTTATCAATGATCTAAATGCGACATTTCAAAAACAATACACTGTATTATGTTAGATGTTGTATGGACATTGCTTAAACCTCTAAATATTATAACTCAAACATTCTAGACGACATCCTATAGATGTTTCTGTGCCTAATCAGCAAATACAAGGTGAACAATTAAGAACGCCGGCTGTCGGCCATATTTCCAAAATAGTCACGGTACAACTTTAAAAAAATACCTTCAGGAAAATGACCCTGAAAAATCGCTGGAAAATATTTTTGAGTTCCTAAAATATCTGCTATGGGGTAGAATGAACACTTAAAAACATAATACTGTGATTATCTCCAAAAAAGACATCCTAGAAATACAATTTTTGATATATTGTTGGGACTTTTTGTCCTTTTTCTTCAAGTAAGGGGTGGGGCAAGGTTCAATCCATGTTTTTGGCGTCATTTAAAAGAGTTTTTCCTCTTTAATAAGATATGCTTAACAAAAATAACAAAATTGAACAATTTTGTCAACGCTATGTGATAAAGTCGACAATTTTCCTATTTTTCTCGGGAATTTTGAATGTAATGAGGCATTTTTTAAATACTCATGAAAAGGGGTTAAAAAATAGGAATCTATTCCTAGATATAAGATTTACAATATCAGATATAAAAATTTAAAAAATGATTCAATTTACATTTGAAATTTCTGAGTGGATAAAAATTATCTAATTTTGTTATCAATCTTATTAAACAGGAAAACTCTTTTAAATGCAGCTGAAATCATTAATATCGGTTGAAAAACGAAAAAGTTATACATTTGTTCATAAGTTTGGACATTCCCCACCCATTATTTGAAGAATAACGGCAAAAAATCTCCTTAATTAAATTTATTCATAATCTCATCAAGATTTTAAAAATTGTATTTTTATGACACCCTTAGTATGTTTTTTTGGAGTATTAAGTTTCCGAGTGTTCATTCCAACCCTAGCGGATATTTCAGAGACTGCAAAATATTTTCTAGCAATTTTTCAGGATCACTTACCTAAAGGTAATTTTTTGAAAGTTGTACCAAATTTGAAAAAAACAGGTACAAAATTAGAAAAAAAATATCTTGTCAAGGACCCCAACCTTAAAAAATAAAATTGTGTAAGCATATTACATAACAAGTCTGGAAAGTGGATACTATTGAACGCATCAGTGAAAGCAAGAAATAAAAGAGGGTATATTAATCTGTAGTTACCATAACGTAACATACTTTGAAACGGAATTAATAAAGTTTAACGGATACACATACATTACAGCTAGTTTACAGAAAATTTATTAGTATAGTTTTTTAATTATATTAAAACTAATAAAAATTTTACACCATAAAGATTTAATGAAACATTATGTCACATCAACAGAAATCCAATCTGATTAAAGAAAATTCTATCGTTCACTTACGGTTACTTTTTCTCACGCAAGAGTGGCTGTTTCGAGTGCCTCAACCATTCCAGAACGTACACTCCAAAATCCTTATCTGTGAAACATTTAAAGGTGTTCTGATCAACAGCTAATAAAACAATTACTTTAGATCAAACTGTGCCCATGGAGGCATTTGATCGATCAACATGAACTACATCAAACTTGATTTTCAGTCAATTGACTGGGACCCATTTTCCATAAGATACATGCGGGGTTCTTCAAAGGAATAATAACATATTTTATTTCGAGAAGTGACTTTTCATGATTTACCTTCTATTACATGCCTCACTCCATTTGGCAGGTAAATTCAGGTGTGCTATGAAAATTCATACTTCTTTTCTGTATGAAATAATATACTATTCTGATCTTGTTATTTTCATCCTGGAACAAATTGTATTTGATAGTGGAATTGTAACTTAATGAAAACTAAGCATTATTGATACACTGTATACAAAAAAACTATTTATGAAGAAGATATATGAGCACATTATCAAGTTAAATGAGTTTATAATTAATTGTATCCAATTGAGTATACAATAGCTGTGTTTCTACACTAATTAATAATTGAATGCTGTTTGTTGACTTGAGCATTCAGTATCATAAGTTACATATTCTTCAACTAGATTAATATAGGTACCATTGTAAGGGACACCTACAGCTTATTTATTGTATTCAGTGAATTTTCAAATGGAAATGAGCTTTTTAACAGAAAGTCTTAAACAGTCTCTAATTGTTCACAAGAATTGTTAGTAATAATGTTAAAATTTTCTAAACCTGCAAAACTATATTGATGGCTACGGCTACTACTACAAAAACTAGAACTAGAGATACTTGATTCAATATTTTTTGTACTGTTTAATACAATGTTTGTATCAGACTATCTGAAATAGTTACACCCCTTTCATTACATAATTACGGACTATTTGTTTATTATTTTATTTATATAAGTAGCTTCTGAAACATCTTAACATTGAAAATATTTGCTTTTATATTCAAATCCCTTCCAACATATATGAGCATGTTTTATTATTAATAATAATATCTAACCTATTGCAATATTAAGTTTTTTGTAGGGTATAATGCATATCTAGGATTTGAAATATTGTGAATCGTTTTCAAAATATACTTACTAACAAAATTTCAATGTATAATAGCCGATTAAAGTATTGAATGAGTATTAAGTTTTAATAATTATGATTTTGGAATAGGTACTTACCGATAACAATCGTTGTTCGTCCATTATAACAAGAATTATAACTAAGTATAGAAACTGTAGCTAAGTAGGAACTAACGAAAACGAAGACTACTTTATTCAAGTACCACTTGCAAAATATGTGCTTTCTGCAAATAAAATATAACACATAACTTAAAACCATCCGCCATTTCATGCTTGTCATTTGATTCCACAGATAACTACTGTATGTTTGGTTCATCAGTTCCTCTTCTGTTTTCTTCTTTCTTATGTTACTGTGATGTTTAATATGAGATATTACTGAGAGTTTTATGAACTAACGTCGTACAGACGTAATAAGTACAATGTTACCAAAAATTATTTCGAAAGATGTAAAAGTAACTGCAAGATGTGATCATCTCAGAAACATGTTAATTTGTAATATTACAGTAACGTTCCGTATGTGACATTAGTGAGAAGTATACAAATTAACATCTTATGAATGTTTCCTATGGGAAGTTACTAAAAATAAGTTCATAGGATGTGTATGTGACTGCGAATTCAAGTATTACTGTGTACATCAAAAATATGTTTTATTTACATGACATGGATGTTAATAGAGTTGATAATAAAATTAAGACATCTAGGAGATATCTTACCGTTTTAAATAAATATCACGAAAAGTCTCTAAAAAGAACATGTTTCTTGTTTAGTGGGTTAACAATAACCTTTTTTCTACTTCTTCCACCATGTCGTTACTTTTAAAGTCTATTCATCATCCATTTAATCTCCATTTGTATTCATATTTATTATTGCTTTATCTTTATATCTTTCCAGTATATCTGTTCCAATAATTACATTCTATCTACGTTCCTAGCTACCATTAGTTGTATATCTATAATTGTCATATATATTTCATTCGACTCTTTATATTTCTATTATTTTTTTCACCTAATTATATTACTTTAAATACTTTTTTTATCATTTACTAAATTTCAATTTGTTTTTTAAATTTGTTAATCATTTATGTCAACTGACTGTAAATAAAAAAGAAAAATTTACGCAGACAAAATTTTATTATATTTATTAACAAAATAATATAATTTTTATTATAATAACAAAATTGTGGGCAATTTTAGTTAATAAGTTTTTTGGATTTCTGTAATAACGGAGTTTTCGACCGTTGTCACACTAAAAACTCAACCTGCGCCTACATGAAAAAGCTTGATTATTTTTGATTCAAGTTAGTAATTCGAATTTTCTCTTTTTAAGCCCTTCTTTGCTTATTCTGTTTTTTGTTCCAAATTATTCTTAAACCGAAAACTCGACTAAAAAGATGTCTCCTACAGAACTCAAAAATAAATAATGCTATCTTAATTAAAAAAACTTCAGTATATATCAAACACATATACAGTCCATTATTCAGAATTCAAAAGTAATCTTGAAACATAATATATTAAGAACATTAAAATATTTTGTGTTAACATATTTCAAGCAGCGTATAACAAATAGTTTGTCGGCTTTTGGTGAGAAATTATGACAGTTCCAACGGAACAATTTGAAGTTTCCAATTTTTTCTTAAAAATAAATAAATGCAAATTGATGTATAAACTGAAAAATACATGTGTACAAGGATATATCTTTCGAAATTAATAAACACCTGTCATGTCTAACGTCTTTCACTTTACATTTTATTAAATTTTCAGAATATGTACATATACATAATTTCGTAGAGAATTGGTGATAAATACTGACAAAAAAATAATTAAAAGATTATTACAACTTCAGGCGTGAACCTATGCAGTGGAATTTTACTTTTCATTATTTTATTTGGAGTCGGTCGAAAAAACAAATATATGTATTATTCATGACATGTTTTGAGCACAATTCTAGGAATCGCCTTCGATACTTCCCGCGAATTTATCTATTGATGGAGAACGAGTGCCTTGATGTGGTAATTTGGCCGGATTCATACCAGGGTCGTACATTGGTTCTAATATGTCCTTGTGTTTTTTTGTAAAATCGATACACCGTACATTTTCCATTTTCAATGACAAATTGTTTGATTCGATTGTAAAAATTGCAGATTGGACAAATTAAGACTTATAATGGTTAAGTGTTATGTTTGGTCGGTTTTTGTTTGTTTAAAATATTCTTTATTCATGTTTGATATTATAAAAACAACAATTAGAAAAATAAGCATATGCGCATGCCGATGACCTGGCCATTTTTCTCCTTGTTGTGGTTGTCCTGAGGGGGGTTCATGGCTCCTTGTTCGTAGACATTATCCATGATTTTTCGCTATATGCAACAACTTTGTACCTCGAATAATTGTGACTCCTAGAATATTTCGGCTGGGTTATCCCTGAAAAGTAGCTAAAAAACAGGGTTTCAAAAATGATATGGGGTTTTAGTTTTCGAGACGGCAACATGACTAACGTTGATTTTACTTAAATTTGTTTATTTGAGTGATTTACACTTTGTGAGATGATATAGATTCGGAGTTAAACGATCTTGTTATGTAATTAACGAGCCATGCAGAAGCCTACACCCACTATCTCGGATGTCTCCTGCGCGATTAGCGTCTGTGAGATTTCTACGAAGATCTTCTGGCAGACAATAATTGTAAAAGTTTGATGAGATTTTATTTATGAAGTCTTTGATAGTTGGCGTATCGGTTCTGTCATGTAACCAAGTATTTTTGGGAAGTCTGGGGTAGCAGTTGTGTTTAACAGCCATCCTCAGACACTTGTTTTGAACCACTTGCAGAGAGTGAAAATTATGTTTTGTCCCGTTGTAATAAACTGGAGCAGCATATGTCAGAATGGGTCTGATGATGTATTTGTATGTTAAAATCTTGTTTTGTGTTGTGAGGTTACTATGTGTGCATATGAGTGGGTGTAGTTTACTCATTGCAGTCTTGGCCTTTCGAATCTGTTGCGAAATATGTGCATTTGCATTTGTGTTCCCTTGCAGAGTATACCCTAGATATTTCAGGGTAGTGCTCGGTTTAATATTCTGCCCATCAACGCAAAGCTGAGACTGCAATGAGGTGTGTTTTTTAGCTATTCTCCTGAGTAATAAATATTCTGTTTTGGAGGCGTTAATAGCTAATTTTTGATTGTGTAAATATGGAATAATTTTTGTGTTGATGTGTGTTTGTACCGTTTCTAATGCATGTTCTTGATTCTGTGCTGTGGCTACAAAACAGGTGTCGTCGGCATACATAGCAGTCAACAACTGTGGGGATGTTGGGAGATCATGAATGAATAGGGTGTATAGCAAAGGTGATAATACTGAGCCTTGAGGAACTCCAGCTTGCATGGAGTACGGTCCGGCCGAGTGGTTATCAATTTTCATGTAAAATTTCCTATTTGTTAAATAAGAACTTATGATTTTGATTAAATACCATGGTATTTCTAGTTTAATAAGTTTGTATATTAGCCCCTCGAACCATACGGAGTCAAAAGCTTTCTGAATGTCTAAAGTAACCATTATTGCTTTATTTTTCTTGTGAAAACCATCCCTTATGTAGTTGATCACTCTTATTATTTGTGAGATTGTGCTGTGTCCGCTTCTGAATCCGTACTGTTCGGGGGGTATAATGTTATGTCTTTCAATGTAATTTCTTAGTCTAAACAAGATTATTTTGTCTATCACCTTTGCTATATTGTTTAATAAGGAAATTGGCCGATAGCTATCTACATAACAAGGTAATTTATTAGATTTGACGATGGGTATGACATTGGCAATCTTGAGCATATCAGGATATTGCCCCGTTTTGATAATAAAATTTGTGATGTGTGTTAATTGAACTATTGCCTTTTTTGTGATGTTTTTGAGCAATATATTATGTATTGTGTCAGTACCCGGAGATGTTTTGTTTTTGAGCTGCTGAATCGTGTTGTATATTTCGCTGCAGGTAGCTAATTGTGTTGTGTTGTGTGAGTTTAGTGACTTTATGTATTGATGAACTGAATGAGTTATGTTTTGATGTAATTGTGTGTGTGATGAATGGTTTACAAAGTTGCTTTGGAAATACTCTCCGAACTGTTCTGCGATTTCCGGAGTATTAATGTATATTTGTCCATTATTATTAATTTTATTTATTTCATTTTTTTTATTTTTGAAGTGCCGCGCGATCTTCCACAAGGAATTATCGTTCGGATTGAGAGTTTTTATAAATTTCGACCATTCGCTATTATTGTGGTTTTTTATTAGAGTATTTATTAATTGTTGCTGGTTCCTTAATTCATGACGATATGTTATGTCTTTTGTTATTTGCCATTTCTTTCTAATTTTATTTTTTTCTTTAATTATTTGTATAATGCTATCAGGTAATTTATTTTTAGTATGTGTTTTCCTAACTAACGTGGTAGATTTGTCCCTCGCTTCTAATATTATTTTTTGAAGTTTTTCTATGCATTTAACTAGCTGAGTTATATTATCAAATTTATCAGTGATTATTAATTTTTCATTTATGTGTTTCCTGAATAAGTTCCAGTTGGTCTTTTTATAATTATATGTGGGAGAATCATTAGTAATGTTGTGGGATAGTTTGAGGTGAAGAAGGATGGGGTCATGGTCCGAGTTTAAATCTGGTAAAGTTTGTATTTTTGCTAGATTGTTAATATTTTTGCCAATGGCTATATCTAATATGCTAGGTGAATGTGTTGTTTGAAAGGGATGATGAGTTGGCTCAATTGTGTGGAATACATTACAATCCGTGTCATCGCAGAACTTCATTAGAGTATTTCCATTAGCATTCGCGTAGTTGGTGTATTGATCCCACTGCGGATGCTTGCAGTTGAGATCACCAACTACCAGAACTTTGTTGTGTGTATTAAATATGTTGAAGAAATCTGTTTGTGTAAGTTTGTTGCCGGGCGGGTTGTATGCACCGACTATTTTAATTTTATTATCAAAAAGTATCGAGATATGTTCAATTGATGATTTATTTTGTTGCAAGATTATGAAGTTTATGCCTTTTTGAATTAACAAAGCGATACCGCCGCCGTCGGCATCATCGGCTCGGTCTTGTCTATATAGACGATAATTTGGGTTTCTGATGTTAAATGATTTGTACGATTTGAGGAACGTCTCGAGAAGAAAGAAAATATCAGGTTTATGAATTTCGAGAAAATGTCTGATCAATGGGATTTTATTTGACACTCCGCATACATTGCAGAAAATTATTTTGAGGTTATATCTTTTTTGAAAAGCTGTTTTATCACCTACCTGCCTATATGTCATATTTGTCTATTCCCGCCACAAAGTTGTTGTAGATAGTAAATTTTTCGATTTTTGAAGAGGCTCTCTTCATCTCATTGATTAGATCACCAACTGCTCTCGCTAACTCATCAAGGTTGACCAGCGACTGTAGCTCCTGGAACATCCCGTTGATCTCTGCGAATTTGTTAATGTCTGAGTTTTTGCTTTGTTGATTATTTGTTGCGACGTGTGATTGGGGTTGAGGGTGGGTATTGCGGGGGGTGGTTTGAGGGTGAGTTTTTGTTGGAAGACTCGGGAATTCTTCATTATTATTAATGTTTCTCGTCCAGGGATTTGTTGTGGGTACAGGTGCAGGGATGAATTTTTGTTGGGAGGGTGCGGATTTTACGTTGAGGGATCTTTTTTCGTCAAGCCATATCTTCCTTTTAACGAACTCCGGGCATATTTCAGCATTTGCTGGATGATCTCCTTTACAATTTGCGCATCTGGCTGGCGTGGATCTTTCTTTGACACATTCTGGGGTAAGGTGAGGGCCGGCACACTTAAGACATCTAGGTGCCCTGCCGCAATTTGACGTGGCATGCCCCCAAAGTTGGCAGACATGACATTGAATTATGGGTTTACTTTGACGTCTGTGTTCCCATATCACTCTCGTGTATTCGATGACCCTCACATTTTTATTCAAATAGTCTAGTGTGATTTTGGTGTCGGTTACAACTAGATAAAGGGGCCTTCCCTTAGTTGTCATTCGGTAGAGGTCTTTTACTTCGATTTTGTAGTTTTTTTCGATTTCTTCCTTGATGTCTATTAGCTGAAGTCCCTCAGCAAGGCCTCTTAGTACGAAGGCGTGAGATTTCTCCTCACGCCTTGCGTAGGTATGAAATTGCACTTTTTCTTGCTTAAGGATTTTTTTGAGCTTCTCAAAATCATCAACGTCTTTTGTAAACACAATAGAAGAATTGTTTGTGTATTTAATCTCAAATTGGTGTTTTATTTCCTCTTTGAGTTTATTCACCATATCTCAGTGGTGCGATACATTGCCGTCGATGACTATGGGTGGACAATTCACGTTGGTTTTTTTTGTTGATGGTGTAGATTTGGTTTTTTTTTGTTGTTGTATGTTGTTCCCAGCATCTTCGTCAGAGGAGAAGTCAGTAGTTTTGAATTTTTTAAAATGTGTTTTTTTGCGTTTTTTTTGCATTGTTGACCTATTTTTTGTCTCATCTTCCGAAATTTCCGATATTGACTCGTAACTATTGTGAGTGGTTATTTCAGTATTCTTAGTCGATGTTTGACTCATTATTTTGCTAAATGAGACAAACTTCTTTGGTAATTCGAATCCTTGCTTGTTAGTTGCATCTTGGTCCATCGGTACTATGTCTATTCGGTTCAATTCTTGGGTTGTGGTAGGTTTAGTTACTTTATATATTTGTCTAGCATTTATTTGTTTGTCTTTATTGTATTTCTCGTATTGAGAGGTAAAATTATCTTTGTTACTTTCTTCCTCTTTTTCTTTTTCTTCCGCCCAGGACATGTTGGCATCTTTGTGCACTATTGCATGAATTGTGGCTTTATTAGTATTGTTATCACTTGTTATTTGTGTGTTATGATCATCGTCTGTCGAATTTATTATTATATTTGGGCCGATGGCATCATCCTCCATGTTTAGAGAATTAATTGGCGTTGAGGTTGTATTGTTTGACTTACCTCTTATGACCGGAACAGATAATTCTAAATTCTCAGATTTATCACTATCTTGTATTATATTATTGTTGCCAGTTTCATTTACTATACAGTTTTTATCGTTTACTATACAGTTTTTAACTATTGTGTTTCCTAGACACTTGTTTTCAACTTTTCCTATACAGTTTTTATTCGCGCTTCCGATACACTTTTCTTTAATTAATATACACTTTTTATTGCCGTGAGTGCTTAAATTGTCTGTGCCGTCTTGTTTAGACGTCTCGTCGTCTATAAACACTAGTTGTAAATAATTTTTATTTTTATTTTTCAATTCTCGCGTTTTGTTTTTGATTCTTTGTAACTCATCAGAGTATTTTGAGGAATTAGAAGAATTAGCACTATCTATTGAAAGGGGCGAATGCCCTCGTAAACCGGCGGCTTCGGTTGCCGACTCACTGTTATTGTTTTTTATGTTATAGGAAAGTTTTTTATGTTTTTTATGAATTTTATGTTTAGACGTACCTTTGATTTTGGATTTTCTAGGAGATGTTTTAAGCGACACTATAGGTTTGTTTACGCGCACTATTTCATTTTTATTTAAGTTAGCACTGCAGAATATTTCCGGCTTTAACGAGTTCAGTTTTTGTATTTTGGCTTTTAGCCGGCGGGTGTATTCTGTTTGGAATGGGGTTGACTCCGTTACCGGAGGTGACGGTATGATTGTGGAATCAAAGAGTACAAACTCTATTGACCCTTATTACTAAACACTGTAACTTTTAAAGAAAAATAAATAATATTAACTACCACTTCTATTCAAATGTAATGAAAATAATCAATCCAACTAGGATGAGAATTAGCATAGGAATGTTTGGTCGGTTCTTTTGCATGAAGTGGAGACATGGATTCTGAAATTGTCAACAATGCACGATGCAAGATGCACTAGAAATATAGACACATAGACGAATACTTGGAATACCTTGGACGACACGCATAGCTAACGAATAAGTGCCAAGGAGAATTAATAAAGGTAGGGAGTAACTAAGGACTTTCAAACATAGGAAAACGACTTATCTGGGTCATGTGTTGAGAGAAAGTCGTTATAGGATCATGAAACTGATTATGAGTGGAAAACTTGAAGGTAGATGAGGTTTAGGAAGAAAACAAGTTTCTTGGCTTGAAAACATTAAAGATTGGACCGGTATACGAAACGCAGGACAACTCCTACACATAGCAAAAGCCCGTGAAGCATTCGCTATTGAGATCTCCAATATCGGATTATATTAACAGGGCACATGAAGAAAAAGAAATAAACTTAATCACAGATGACGTTTAAACTTAACGACAATTCTTGAATAATTTCCTACTTTTTCCCTAACCGTTCTAACCTGTCCTGGCAAGCAAAAGGCACAGTGAATATAATGTGACGGTAGAGAATAATTGAAAATTTGTTGAGAATTAGCGAACAACAATTACGGAAAGTGATAACATACAAAATATGAAACAACCAGGAAAAGAAAGACGTAAATAAACTTGCATGAATTATAATTCTGAAAACAAAATACAAGTAAATTGTGAAACAAATGAGCAATACCGAAATTTATCCATCTCAACATACATACAAAAACTGGTAACACGGAATACGATAAGAAATTTTATACAGTCAGAAAATCAATAGTACAGGAGCGTAATAAATAGAAATTATTCAAAAGAATAAAAGGAATCAGTCACGGGAAAAATTTAGCTAGCCTACGGGTTAAGGGTGAACTTAGTAAGCTCTGTGACAAAAACTGTTTGCGAGACACTTGAAATCCGGTGCTGAAAAAAAAGAATGGGGGAGATGTATGAAATAAGAAGAATGTTTGAATGCCTGACTGATAAAATGACAACCATCGAAAACAAAGTAGATAACAACATGGAAGAAATAAGAGAGCTGGAGGAGGAAAATAATTGGCTGAAACAAATGATAAACACACAAGAAAGAAGAATCGAAATGATGGAACGAGAGACAAAAACAAACAATATAATTATACAGGGAATAGAAGATAGTGAAGAGGAACGATCTGGAGACACATAAATAAAAATCGAAGGAATTTTAAAAGAAACAGGAATAGAAGTGAACTTAAAAAGCGAAGTAAATGATCTACGAAGATTAGGAGAATTCAATAGTAGAACTAAGAGACCAATTATTATAAAGCTCAACCAATGGGAAAGGAATCAGGAAATAATGAAAAAAAAGAAAAACCTAAAAGGTACAAATATTTGGCTTAATGATGATTTGCCAAAAAGAGTACAGACCGGAAATACATGCTGCAGTTTATGAAAAGAGCAAGGGAAAATGGAGGTAGAGCATACTTTAAATATGATAAATTGATAATAGATGAAAATGTTCATGACAAGTATAGTTTCCAGGAAGGCTAAGAAAAGATAGAAAAGGCAATGACAAATAATCCTAAAAGGAAAGTAAACGTAAGATCACCGGAGGCAGGAGAAAGCGAGGAGAAAATAACCAAAATGCTTAGAAGAGAAGAAAAAAACTAGAAGAAGAGAAACAACTGGATGAAGAATATGGAGACGAGAGAGGCACTGAAGAGGAACAGAAAAATAGAGAACAGAACGAAGATAGGATTAGTTTTAGAATCAGAAGTAACTTTAAGATTAGTAATAGTAAATTAATGATAACAAATTGTAGTAAAGGGATAAATGTAGATAATAGGACTAGGATAGATAAAGGAAATAACAAAAAAGAAGATAATATAAGGACAAATGAAAAAGGGAGGGAGATATATAATAATAATTGTAATTATATGTTTGAAAAGAGGGTACAAGACAAAGGTAGGGAAAACACTAATGATAAACCAGGCGGTAATAAAAGTAAATATCGATCAAAAAGGAGAAAAAAAGGTACGTAGGACTAAAGAAATTAAAATAAGTACTTGGAACGTGAGGACAATGTTAGAACCAGGAAAGATGGAGGAAATTGCATGAGAATTGGAAAAATATGATATTGATGTAGCAGCACTGCAGGAAATAAGATGGAGGGGGAAAGGAAGTATTGAAAAAAATAAATATCAATTACTTTACTCGGGAAGATAACAGCAAGGACAATATGGAGTAGCATTTATAGTGAGAGAAAAAATAAAAGGAAATGTAATGGAGTTTAGACCAATCGATGAGAGAATGGCCTATAGAAGAATTGAGGCGAGACCCTTCAATCTGTCAATAATAAATGTTTATGCACCCACAGAGGTGGCAGAAGATGACGAAAAGGAGGTCTTCTATGAAAAGGTAGAAGAAGAAATATCAAAAATACCAAAACAAGACACGATAATATTATTGGGTGACCTGAACGCGAAAATTGGAAAAGAAGAATATTACAGACAGATAAGCGGTATAAACACATTACATGAAAAAACAAACAACAACGGACACAGAATTTGTAATCTGGCAGTAAAAATGAACATGATTATTTGCAGTACGATGTTCCAACACACCAAATGGCATAAAGTTACGTGGAGATCATCTGATTGCAAAACATATACACAAATTGATCACATATTAATAACAAAAAGAATACGGTCGACAATGACAGATGTCAGAACATATAGAGGGGCGTGTGCTGATACGGATCATTGCATGGTTGCAGGCACTATGCGACAAAAGATAAAGATTAAAAATAAAATATGCCACAAAAAATTGGACATAATAAAACTAGAGCAGACAGAAACACAACACGAGTACATAGATAGTATAGAAGAACAATTCATTATTGGGGCAGAAGAAGTTAATGGAATCCAAGCAGGATGAAAAAGGATAGAAAAATGTATAAATACAGCTGCAAAAAAATAGGAACAGTGGTAAACAAAGAACAGAAGGAATGGCTCGATGAAAAATGCAAAGAAATGATTGAAATGAAAAAAGAAGCACGTGTAAAATGGATAAGGACGAACAGAAATGAAGAAAGAGAAACTTACGAAAAACTAAGAAAAGAAACAGAGAAAATAATAAAACAAGCTTGGAGAAAAGCAATTGAAAACAGAATTAGTGAAATAGGAAGAGCAAATTATGCAAGGAACGCAAAAGCTTTTTATCAAAAAATAAATGGATAGACCCGAATATATAAAAACAAAGCAACAGGAATAAAAAACAAGAGTGAAGAGTAGTTAATGAAGATACGGAATATAAAGAGACATGGATGGAATACTTTAGGGAATTACTAACAGAAACAGAAATAAGAAAGGAGGTTGATATAGAAGCAAAGAACAAACAAGATGGAATCGAGAGCCCAACGAAGGAAGGAATTAGAGAGATAATTAATAGGAGTAAGACCGGAAAAGCGCCAGGAAGCGACAGAATCAACATGAAACGTATCAAATACGGAGGGACTAAACTGCTAGAAAAACTATACCAATTGATATATAAAATATGGGAACAGGAAGAGATGCCAGAGGAATGAAAGGTGGGACAAATAGTAACAATACACAAGGAGAGAGACCAACAAGCTTGCGAAAACTTCAAAGGAATTACGAACAGAAACGAAGAAAGAGAAACTTATGAAAAACTAAGAAAAGAAACAAAGGAAATAATAAAACAAGCTTGGAGAAAAGCAATTGAAAACAGAATTAGTGAAATAGAAAGAGCAAGTTATGCAAGGAACACAAAAGCTTTTTATCGAAAAATAAATGCATAGACCCGAACATATCAAAACAAAGCAACAGAAATAAAAAACAAAGAGGGAAGAGTAGTTAATGAAGATACGGAATATAAAGAGACATGGATGGAATACTTTAGGGAATTACTAACAGAAAAAGAAGTAAGAGAGGAGGTTGATATAGAAGCAAAGAACAAACAAGATGGAATCGAGAGCCCAACGAAGGAAGAAATTAGAGAGATAATTCACAGGAGTAAGAACGGAAAAGCGCCAAAAAGCGACAGAATCAACATGGAACGTATCAAATACGGAGGGACTAAACTGCTAGAAAAATTATACCAATTGATATATAAAATATGGGAACACGAAGAGATGCCAGAGGAATGAAAGGTGGGACAAATAGTAACAATACACAAGAAGGGAGACCAACAAGCTTGCGAAAACTTCAAAGGAATTACGCTACTAAATACAGCATATATGATAACAACAACAATCATAAAAAGAAGACTGCATGACGCAGGCTACAGAGGTGGAGAATATCAGTACAGATTTACAAAGGGAAGGTCAACTACAGATGCGATACATATACTGAAACAAATTTTGGAAAAGTCCAACGAATATAACATAGACATTGAGATACTATTCATTGACTTCCGAAGAGCATTTGACTCAAGGAAATGGAATCAATTACTGAAAGCGCTGAATGAAATGGGAGTGAATATAATAAGATAAGATTAATAAAAATGACACTAGACCAAAGCGTAGCAGAAGTAATAACACAAAGAGGGAAAACAGAGAAGTTTACATATAATAAAGGAGTCAAGCAAGGAGACTCTCTGTCGACAACACTATTCAATTTGGCACTAGAATATACGTTGAAAAAAATATGTAAAGGAAATTTTAGGACCAGAGGAGGACAAATAATAGCATATGCCGACGATGTAGCACTAGTGACTAAAAACAGAATGGTAATGGAAGAAAAATGTGGAAATAAATTGGAAGATATGAGTTTGAAGAAGTGAATAGAGTTAAATATCAGGGAATAATAATAAGTAGCGATGGAGACAGAGAAAGTGAGATAAGGGAAAGAATCGTAATAACAAACAAAGCATTTCAGGCTAACAAAAAATTATTAAAAAATAAAATAATTAGCAAGCGCACGAAAATAAGAATATATAACACAATAATTAGACCGGTGATGATGTATGGGGCAGAAACATTAACTATGACTAAAAAATACAGGAACGAAAAATACAAAGAACAATATTAGGACCAAAAAAAAATAGGTGAAGAATATAGAAGAAGAAACAAATATTAAAATGGTTGGGACGCATATGGAGAGCAGGTGAGAGAGCAATAATATACTCAATTGTAGAGTGGAAGCCCTTAAGTAAGAGAAGAAGGAGAAGACCAAGGATAACTTGGTTGCAGGAGGTAGTAGGTAATCTCAAGACTATGGGGATTAGATACTGGGAAGAGAAAACGCAGGACAGGAAACAATAGCTAGAATAGTAGAGAAAATATGAAAAAGTAAATGTGGTCTGATCCACCCTTAGAAAAGGATTTAGAAAACTCGTAAGAGCGGCGTTACTCCCACGGGAGTGTTAAGCCACTATATATATGTTCTAACAGTTTCTGTGTATAAATATTTGAAAGCCATTTGCTCACATAGTATTGGATCTGAATTGTGTAAATCAGCCTATTATGCATGACTAAGCACCAATGGAATTTTTACAGTAAGAATATCGCGGACTGTAGATTTACTAATAGACAACTGTAGTTTCTTGCAATGAGGGTACTCACTGGATTGCTGGCCTTCTACACCTCAAGATCCCTGATTTAGGCTTTCATCTTTTCACTCAATTTTAATGTTTTGTTTGTAGGTAATTTTCACCAAATTTAATATTTTGAATATTGCCTTGGTTAACGGTCGCCTCGCAAAACCTTGTCTCTGCTTGTTATTTTAGCGCAATCGCTACACGATGCTCGCACTCAATCACTCGAACCCAGCTGTTTTTTATCAGCGCGGAAAGTATTTGGAAACTAGAAAAAGCTGAAATAATTAGTGCATGAACAATGTAGTTTGTTTAAATCGTGTTGGATTTAGAGCAAGGATTACATTGTGACAGAAATATTAACAGAAAATGGACTAACATGGAAAGAAGCGATAATAAAATCAAAGGATAAAATGCATGGCCAAATATATGATTATGAGAATGTTTATTTTTTTAAACGTTGTATTATACTACCATTAACCACTACTTATTATTTTTCATGGTGTATAAAGTATATTTTCTGGTGAAAAACAATTACATGTCACACAAAAACTTCGATTCCGCATTTTATATTGGAATCACTTGACTCCTTTCATTCACACAGTCATAGTTCGTTCTAAGATATTTCTTTCTAACTCTAATAGACATCGGGTACTTACCTAATCATAATGCCAGTATCCAATCAGTTCATTATAAAAAAATTTCTTGAAAAACTCGTTAATCCAATACTATTACTGCTGGCATTTAAGGTCAGTATTTAATCAGGTCACTATCAAAAAGTCTTGACAATAATCAATTCCATAAACATTCAATTGACTATTAAAATTTCCCGATTATAATGTGTACGACTTAATTTGTATTAAGCCAAGGATTTCAATAAATAACGATTTAAAATCATGATACCACTGACGCCACTGGTATGCTTTAGCCCACGCCGCCTGATGCTAATTCTTTGGCGACAGTTTAGACGGTTTTTTGAACTCCGCGTTCCCAGATCTACGAAATCATTGTAGCAATTTAAAGAGCGAACATGGTCCGAATTTGTTATTGTAATCAGATCGGTACAAGTACCAACATAGAGTTCCAGATAACATCAGAAACGATCAACTCGACAAGACACAAGCTCACAATCACCAATCGAATTTTCAACTCGCACCGGGTTATGTTCATCTAATTACGGTAATTGTTTTTTTTGGCTTCATGTGTGGTACGCTTTTATGTGATGAAACTTGTTTTTAAAGTGGAAACAATCAGCCATTAATGCCGCTTAATAATAATTGTATGTTACAGTGCACCTTTATATGAATTAATTTTATAGTTACAAAATGATTTCCATTTACCTATATATATATATATATATATATATATATATATATATATATAAAATAAGTAGTTTTATTATTTATTTATATAGATATTTATTTAGATTTGTTTGAATTTTTGTGTGGCTAGATCAGTAATTAATTTTTATATTATAATTATATTATTGGTTCGGGAGCATGAGACTTTTCCTACTCTTTGAGTTCTGGCTTTGTTTGGATATATTTCGTTCATTCGAAAATAAAAGGAAACACAAATTTTTCAATAATTTAATTTAATAATGAAATTTTTATTTAAATATTTATAAAATAGTTACGCCTATGGAAATTACCAACACAGAATCATAAAGGATATACACCATCTTATGCGCATGCCCAACTAAAATCGAACAGAAACGAGACGGAACGAACGTTTCTTATCGACGCTCTGCATCTGCGTGAGTATTAGATACATAGCATCGTTGTCGTTACAATAATGTTGATGGATTTTCATAAAAGAATTTACGTTAGAAATTATATACATACACTAAATAAATTGTTAGGAAGAAATAGGTTACAAAATTATATATATACAAATGGAAATATTATATGAATGGATTAAGATGCATTTTTCTTATATGATTTGAAAATACGTAAGTACAAGCATTATTATATTACAGAATAGGCCTTTTTAAATAATCTTTAGATTTTGTCTAGTGAATAAACTACATAAAGTCCTTTTTTTTTATAGATCGATCATATAGACGCAAGAATTCTTATATATACATGGAAATAGTCACTGAATTTATACTCAAGAGTTATTATTCTTATTATTGGCCAAAAATATTTAAAGAAGCACTGACCTGATGCCTGGATTCTGGATCTATCCCGTCTGGAAACAGGACTACGCCTTCCGAAGTTCGAGTGCGTGATTTGTTGAGAAATTTGGATATTCCCACGGGAAAACTGGATACAAATACATGTGAGTGTTCTAAGTTTTATATTTGTCAAAAATCTATCGCTTTGATCATGAAAATTTGTGATTTTACTTGAAATTTCGGGGAAAATTCTTCATCAACTCCTCGCTATTTCGACGCCAAGAACCAACTACCACGCTTCTATATGATCGTCAATTTTTTTATCAACAACGAATATATTGTTTCTAAGCTCACTAATTATCAATAAAGTTTTTGTTCATTTTAGTTGATCAAAAATTGCCCTGTCATTTTTCCACCAATCACATTGTTTCTGGAGCTGTCGAACTTTATTCACAATTGCTACACTTTATGAAGTTTTTGGAAACATATATAAATGTAAATTTCACTTGAAAAGTATCTGTTTTCTTTTACTATTCAACGTATTTCAATAGAACAAGTCTTTTACAGATAGTGAAAATTCCTTGTTATATGTCGATATGGCAATGTCTAGTTTTGTTTTGACATATATATGACAATTTGAAAATAATATTCATATTTGTGAACATAAATTCTTTTATAATATCTTTTGCTTTGGTTATTTATACTATTTAAATTCTCTAGTAGCAAATATTTCTTTAAATCCATCATCATTTTTTATTCATTGATTCCATAAATTTGATATACATGGTGACATATAAATTATCTTTAAGTCATTGATATTTTTATCTTTTAAACTTATCTAATTCTTTATACTAAATATGAAATTGATTTATATTATTATTGTTTCAACTAATACTTATATTAAATTAGATAACTAAAACTCGTTTAATTTCAGATGAAACAGCTGATTCATTCATGACAACTAAACATCCATATTGGGCAGATTTCATGTTCTCCACTATACTTGTTAAGCATTTTCAAACTTTAGACAATTATTAAGGTAATTTCTTTATATTTATTGTTGCTCTTTTAATTATTGTAAACAAATGATTTGATATATTCTGATTTTATATGCATTTTTACTTATGATTGTGGTTTTCTTAATGTGTTTTGACTACATAGTTTCAATCCATTTCAAATACTAAGCAAAATATTCTCAAACAGCTGATACTCTTTAATATATAAGATATATGGTTCAATATACAGGGTGTCCCGGGACTAATGAGAAAAAAGTCAGGAGAGTATACTATGAGCCAAAATAATGTTAGTACTTCATATAAACTTTTACTATGCAGGCCCTCGTTTTCGAGTTATAGGCCTCCAAAGTTTTAATTTTGAATTTGGTTTTTATTTTTATTTTTTGTACTAGTTCTTTGATCTTCATAAAATTTACGGCAAAGCTATAATGTAAGTGTATGTTTATTTTGGTAAGGTAAACAGATTTACAGTAGTGCATTCAAGCCAGGGGCGGACTACTCGCAATGGTTAGTGATCCAAAAAATTTGCAGGTATGGCACACCCTGTATGAAATTATCGAAATTCACTTCCCCACACATTAAACTAACGAAAAGGTACTATTGTTGGAATTCGATAAAATAAGCCGTTTGGCTAATATTTACAGTTTTATTAATGCACTACGTACAAATCTACCTAACTAACTTATTAATACGATGTCCAGAATTTACTTGCTTTTAATCAAAATTACGAACATAACATTATTAAACCATTAACAAAACCTCAAAAAACACAAGTTATAGAACATTAGACTAAAACTAATTCCTAAACAACAACAAAAACTAACGTTATTCTAATAAATGTTCAATATGAGCTCCTCCCACTTCCACGCACATTCTAAGTCTACGAAGGTTGTTTCTTTGCACTTGAAAGAGCAATTTCACACTATTTCTAATAACATTGCAGTGTAACACAATTCTGTCTATTAAATCTTGCCTTGTTTGCACAGGTGTTGCGTATACCTTACTTTTGAGATAACCCTAGAGAAAGAAATCCATAGGATTAACGTCTCCTGATCGCGGTGGCCATTGAAAAGGGCCTCCACGACCAATCCATCTATTAGGAAGCCTTGTGTGTAAATGCTGTCGTACATCTAAACTGAAATGAGAAGGGGCCCATCATGCATGAACCATAAATTCCTACGAGTTTGTAGTAGCACATCATCAAACAGGTTCCATAACTCATTTTGCAAAAAACTCCAAATATCTCTGACCGGTCAAAGTACCGTCAATAAAGTATGGCTGTATCCAATTATTGCCAACTATTCCTGCCAAACATTAACCATGAATCTATGCTGGATCCTAGTTTGGATAATGCCATGTAGATTCACATCATCCCATAAATGCATATTATGAGAATTTATGATTCCATCTCCAACCCGGTTCGTTCGTAAAGAGAACGTTACTAATAAATGTGTTGTCTGCTTGTTGTTGTCGCAGAAACCACTGGCTATACTCAAGTCGAGCAGGATAATCAGCCACTGTCATACGGTGTACTTTTTTCATGTGAAAAGGATATAACAGCTGTTCTTTTAGGACGCGATGAACAACTGATTTCGAGACGTTATGTTCTCTTGATAATTTTCTAAAACTCGATGGTTCATTATCAACTGCATTTAACAAGTCTTGTTGAACTGCCACAGTACGTATGCTTCGTACTGGACCTTCTCCAGCTTTTTCTGGCGAAAATCTTCCTAAAATTTAAAATTTTGTTTTGTATACATGGAAAATTACATTTACTTATTCATACCTGTTTCTCGTAACCTAAGATCAATACGCCCAAACATTCGTTTGTCTAGCAATGCTCTGTTTGCAAAATGTTCTTCATAAAACCTTTTGGCCTCTAAACAGTTTCGACAAGCCAGTCCATACATTAGATGTTTATCTGCGTACTCAATAAAAGCGAATTCTGCTATTGTAACTGTTAAATTAAGGACTTATGAATTATTGACAAGTACTGACTACGAACTATTCTACACAACGTTTGACAACTAATCCTATGGTAACTTGATAAACGGTAAAAACACTTATAAAAAGTTTTTACCAACTTTCCAATTAATAAGTCGTTAATGTTTTTCATCTTCTGCTATCGTTAAATTATTTTTTTGTAGTACTCTAGGTAAATTTTGGACATCTATTAAAAGTTAGTTTTACCTCGTTGTGTACTTATAAAAATGGTGAATGCGTAAACTGGTACGTAGTGCATTAATAAAACTGTAAATATTAGCCAAACGGCTCATTTTATCGAATTCCAACAAGAGTACCTTTTCGTTAGCTTAATGTGTGGGGAAGTGAATTTCGATAATTTCATATAGGGTGTGCCATACCTGCAAAATTTTTGGATCACTAACCATAGCGAGTAGTCCGTCCCTGGCTTCAATGCACTACTGTAAATCTGTTCACCTTACCAAAATAAACATACACATACATTATAGCTTTGCCATAAATTTAATAAAGATCAAATAACTAGTACAAAAAATACAAATAAAAACCAAATTCAAAATTAAAACTTTGGAGGCCTATAACTCGAAAACGAGGGCCTGTATAGTAAAAGTTTATATGAAGTACTAACATTATTTTAGCTCAGATTATACGCTCCTGACTTTTTTCCCATTAGTCCCGGGACACCCTGTATATATATATATATATATATATATATATATATATATATATATATATTATTACGTAGTCGTGGAGAACAGAAATACTTCGATATGATTTTGTTCTTCTCAACACTAGATTTATTGTTGAAATATGGTATAATTTCACGAAGAATATTGCTCATATCTTGGAATAGATCTTCTAGTTCCCGATTTAAGCCATAATTGTTCACCAAATAAGTTAAATATTTTTAATTTTTATGATAAATTTAAATCTAATATGGCAGTTAGAGCCAACTTCCCAGATTTTATGTTACCGCGTAAAATTTATCATTATTACTTTTCCTTTTTCTCCAGTAGTATAACATTATTTGTAGTATGAAGGAATGTATTTATTTAAGACTTTGATTCCTACTTTCTCATTAGGCCAAGGGAAAGTAAAAAGAAATTAAAATTTAAAATAAAATGTAGGTATGAAATTTTCGTATCGAATCTCCCGCTAGCGTGAATTATTATCTCCAAATTTTTTCTCGGTTGCGAATTTTTTTAGGAAAATCCGCACCCCAAAAAAGTTTTCGCAAATTAATCAAGCTCTTGGAAGATTGTAACTGACAATTTTTATACGTCGCTACCTTCACTGGTTTATTTACGTGCAATGGAACAGGACGAACTGCAAAATGGAACAAAACAACGACAGTACAGAGAACAGCTCAAACAAACTCTAGACTCTGAGACAGAATGTGATGAACCTAAAAAGTTGTGGAATGGAACTTTAGAAGTAATAACAAAAACCGCTCAAAAAGTATTCGGAAAAAATAAAGTAAAAAGGGCACAAAAATGATTTGACGACGAGTGTCAGATTCTCCAAGAAGCCAGACAAAAGGCAAGGAAGAACAGAAGAAAGTATAGAAAAATATGCAAGGTGCCGGAAAGAGACAAGAAAACTAATAGGAACAAAGGAAAAAGAGTATGAACGAAGGAAATATGAAGAAATAGAAAGAGACCGCCCAAAACCAGGCTCCAGAGAATTGTACAGGGCAATTACTTTGAGAAAAAAGGCTTCAAGGCAAAATCCATTCCGTCACTTAGGAACGACTAAGGCCACTTAATATTCAAAGGAGAAGAACTGATGGAAGAATGGAGAAGATACTTCAAGGACCTCCTAAGGATAAAATCAGAAAAAGTGCACAAAGAAGAGACCTACATAACAGCAGACCTAGCAGTGGAAGAATCCTCCCTTCAAGAAACAAAAAGGGCATTGAATGAGTTAAAGAACTCCAAGGCACCTGGCTCGGATAAGATACCGGCAGAACTACTAAAATATGGTGGAAATGCACTCCATTTGCAAATTCACAAATTAATAACTCTCATATGGCGAGAAGAAAAGATACCTACAAAATGGAAAGAAAGTGTTATCGCACGCATTCATAAAAAGGGAGATAAACCAAAATGCGCCAACTACAGGGGAATCTCACTAATAAACACCGCATACAAAACACTCTCAAACATCATGCTATATAGATATGCAGAAAACATCCTAGGTGAATATCAAGCCGGCTTTAGAAAATACAGTTTACCTATGGACCAACATTTCACACTAAGGCAAATTCTAGAAAAGGTTTGGGAATATAATAGAACAAACAGTACATAACCACTCCATAGATTTCCGACAGGCTTATGATAGCATAGAGAGAAGCCAAGTATGGAACGCGATGGCGGAGTTTTCAATTCCAAAAAAGCTGGTCCAGATGACCAAAATTTGCATAGAGGGAGGAGTATCAAAGGTAAACAAGGGTAAACGAGGGTAAACAATAACCTATCCCGCAGCTTTGGAATAGATAACGGACTAAAACAAGGCGATGCCCTCTCGCCACTACTGTACAACCTCGTCCTAGAGAAAGCCGTGAGAACAGCTGAGATAGAAACTGAACTGCTAACAACTAAAGGTCCCAAATTGCTGTTAACATACGCAGATGACATCGATATCATCGGAGATTCTGTTGTAACAATAAAGGACATTTTCAACAAGATCGAGAAAACAATAAGCGAAGTAGGTCTAAGAATTAACGAGGAAAAGACGAAATACATGTACGTTAATAGAACGGCACGAAGAGATAGATTAGGACAAAACGTCACAATAAACAATTTCAACTTTGAAAGAGTAGAACACTCCAAATACCTTGGTGCCAAAATTACAGCAGACAACGATGTCACTAAAGAAATCAAAGGCAGAATCCAGTCCGCAACCCGCTGTCTTTTTGCACTCAATAGCCTTATGAAATCAAAGAGTCTAACAAGGGCTTCAAAAATCAAGATATCTAAAACTATCATTAGACCCATAATAACATACGGTAGCGAAACGTGGACAATGACCAAAGCCAATGGAGATAAACTCAGATGCTTCGAACGAAAGATTCTCAGAAAGATATTTGGACCCTACCACGATCCGACGACCAACCGATATCCCATTAAAAATAATGCAGATTTCCAAGAACTATACAAAGATTATATTACATTATATATTATTCAGGAGATTAAATCCCAGCATTTAAGATGTGCAGGACAAGTACAGAGGCTACACGACGAAAGACTTGTAAAACTGATATGGGAAGAGACTCCAACAGGCAAAAGACCACTCGGACGCCCCAGAATGCTTTGGAGAGACAACATAAGATCTAAGATCAGACCTCCAAAGAATGAACATACCACTCGACTACAGTCTAATGGAAGGCAGGGCCTCCTGGAATAAAGTTGTGCAGTAAGCCAAGACCCACCCAGGATTCTAGCGCTAAGTGACGATGATGATGAAGGAGAATCTATAGCCACACAAATACGTCAAGGATGAAGAACCAGGATATTAGGTTGAATATAGGTAAAGGCTCTGCGTATGGGGTTGATATAAATACAGTTTTATGGAAAGACACCTAAAATGTGCGATTGGCATCGACTTACGTTGGTATTGCCCCCTTTCGAGAGAAAATCCCAACCAACAAATTGCAAAAAATCCGCGATTTGATCGAAAGAAAAAGGGACGCGTCGAAGTAGTCTGCCCGCAGATCATTCGCGAGTACAATAGCTATATGGGCGGAGACGATTTGACGGATGGATGGTTCTCTACCATATCAGAACAAAGACCCCAAATGTAATGATTCGAATCTTCTACCACTTGATCGATATGGCAGCAACGAATGTATGTCGAAAAATGCAACGACTCAAGCAACACTTCGACTGAACAAGAACAGCTGATGAAGCTACCTGAGTTTAGAGAGCACATTGCTGGTGCCCTTGTTATATTCAGAGGAAAAACGTGCAGTTGGCCGACCAACACTAAATGCATCAATATTTCATCACAGCTCACCATTCCCTACCACTTCTAATATTATTGGAAAAAAGGCAAATCATGCCATTGATGATGTTTGCCACGACGGTTTTGATTACTTTCCTGTATGGTTGAGTGAAGGAGGCGGTCAAAAAAAGTGTCGAAAACTCAATGTATTTGAAGCAAATGCGATCTTCACTTGTGCTGTTCTAATGCCAAAAATTGTTTTTATGACTACCATGATAAAAAATAATTGTTTTTGTTTACCTTTTCACCGTATTTCGATGAGAATCATTTAAAATTCACCTTCTTTTACTTTTGACCTAAATTGACAAGGGTTCCTTGATGAACTCTGTCACCTTTATTTTTATCTGACGCTTTTAATAGTCTAAACTTTAAAACAATTATCGGTAGTTAATAAATTGTGATAGAGACTATCTAAGTAAATTTTTATTCTTTATAGTTCTTATTCATGGTTAGAGCAAATGCTAAATATAATTTCGATATATTTGAATTTTCTTACTGACAAAATACATTTTCTACGTGGATGTTTGAATTATTATTCAAATTTAATCGAGGATCGACTAAATATGGATCCTTAACGCTGATATTGCTCTCGCCACTGGGCGTCTTAGGAGCCGAAACGGGTTTTTATGATATGATTCAATCTGATACAATATACTTACAGTAGCTTAGGCTTAAGGTGAGACTTGATCTTATATTTTCATATCATTCTACTATTTTTAGAGACTTTTCCTTTCCATCATATTTTTTTTAAATTTTTAACATTAAAATTAATTTCATAATATTTTTTTCCACAATCTGTTTGAAAATTCATTATTAACAAGTGTAGAATATTTATTAAGCCTCCGTCAACTTATTTTTCTCCCGAAATCGTTTAGAGAAATTGAACGTCTCATTGATGTATTTACCACGTCCCCTTCATATCAGGTTTTCTCGCAATATATTTCAGGAATAGTCAAACAACGTTGAAGATGAAGGATCAGTTTGTTCTACGTCTTTCTCCACCCCACATTTTTCAGTTACTCCCATTTTCAACAAAACGTTTTGTCTCTTTTAATATTAATCTGATCATTCCAATCAGCTTATGATCCATTCTCAATCTATTTAATAATGGATCAAATTCAATTAGACTTGTGCGATATCGATAAATATTACGTATATGTCTTCTTGAAATTCATTACTCTCTGCTTTTATCTTTTTAACTCACTATATCCTAGCCTTACATATTATATTAACGATTACAGTCATCTATTCAAACGAGCGTTCAAAATATCACGGGCTCCTAAACAGATGATTGTGCTAAAGATATCTAACTGTTATAATTACACATTTCTTAAGTAGTTGAATCAGTTGAAGGAGATAGTTGTCGTTAAGTGCAGGTTTGAAAATAATAACATATTTTTGGTATATCGATTTTAAGGTGATTTTCAAGGATTTATTTAAATTACATTTAATAATGATTTAACGCCAGACTTGGTGATGCAATACCATATTATATATAATTCGTGATAGTGTATCAAGATTTACTTTTTATGAAAATAATTTTTTATTCATATTAGTGTTTTAAATGAAACTTAATAATTCCACAATATATTTAAAAAATGTTAAAAATTCTAAGAAATTGACAATTGTTTCGATATGAAATATCACCGTCAGAATAACAAAAATTACATTTCATTTAATGCGTACCTATACATCTACTGTAGCATGATAAAAATACAATGCTTTTTTTGTATTGTATTATGAGTAACTCACGGAGGTACGTTAATTCAATTAAGCCACCCACTGAGTATGCAACTTTATACACATTTCTGTATACTTGGTTGCATAACGGAATTAACTATGGGTTTTAAAATTATTTAAGCATATCCTGGATTAACGGGATGTAAATAATCAAATGGGTGTATAGAGTAATATTTTTATTAATATTCTTCATGTGATCTAACCGATCCATGAGTATTTTATTATTTAATGTGGGGATTTTATTTGACTGCCATTGGTAACACTGTTTGCTGATGTCAATTGTAAAGTAAAGGGAAGCTGTTGAAAGCACTTGTCTGATACTTGTCGAACGGTTAAGTCGGGGTATCGATGAGGACAAGTCGTAAGTATATAAAATGGCCGGTGGCACTTGGTTTAATCCATATATTTTGGGAACTATAGTGGTGAAAAACCCTTGGTAACAAGGTAAGCTTTCATCTTGTATATATTTTCACGGCTATAACCCCCAATTTCTTTTTAGGGTTTTTTTTCTATACTGCATAGTTTTTACAAGCAGTTTTTACAATTTTTTACCAATTGATGGTTTGATAGTTTTTAGGGGTGATGGTTATCAATGACAGGATGATCAAGAACAGATTTTAAGAAGCTTCAATTTCGGATGATTCCTGTATGATATATATATATTCCCGTAGGGATAGCTGACAGACCAAAGTTCTCCGTCCAGGGTTGTTGAGATGTTTCGTACATCGGATTACGATTAACGATATAGAGCGACAAGAGCTTCTAACGGCTTTTCCAGTTCAAAGGACGAAGCTGGACTTATGTTTATAACTCCCACGACTGTATCTATTTTATTATTTTTTGGTTTTTAGTACATTTATCTTAAACATTGCAATGCATGTTTAACATAAAACCGTTTTTTTACCTATTTTTATTTATATTTTTTTTACCATTTTGTTCCCACGAGTAATGGACATTTAAACGGTCGACCCCCCCAGAGGTCCAATAAAGAGGCAAGGCTATGTACAACAAGATGCGCCTGAGTCTTGAGGGGAAAACGCTATTGACATATCATTTTTATCCACCCTAATGCCATACAGTTCTCGGCGCGTTTTAATCTTTCACCTTAACTTGGGTGGTGTACCGCTAACGACGTATCATTTTTAGCCACCCTAACGCCACACAGACCTCAACACGATACAAAATCTTGACTTGGGTGGTGGATTCAGGCTGGATTAATCAGATACCTAAATTACAGATTCAATTTCTAAATTTAAATCTTATTATTATACGCCATTTAGTGGCTGCGCCCATCTTAAATATTGAGGTTGTATAGTGCACTGTATTCTTCTTGTCAAGCCCTTTTATTTGTTGATACCCATATTGGTGGGATTGATAAAAAATTGTTATCAGCCATTTGGTAGCGGCGGCCATCTTAGATTTCAATTTTGCATAGTAAATTGTATTCTACTTGTTGAGACCTTTCATTTGATACCCATGTTGATGGGATTGATAAAACCTACGTTATCCGCCATTTTGTAGAGCCCGTTATCTTGGATTTTAATTTTATATAGTATATTGTATTCTACTGGTTGAACACTTTCATTTGATACCTATATTGATGGGATTGATAAAACCTACGTTATCCGCCATTTTGTAGCGGCCGCCATCTTGGATTTAATTTTTTTATAGTATATTGTATTCTGCTTGTTGAGCCCTTTCATTTGATACCCATGTTGATGGGATTGATTAAACCTACGTTATCTGCCATTTTGTAGCGGCCGCTATCTTGGATTTCAATTTTTTATAGTATATTGTATTCTGCTTGTTGAGCCCTTTCATTTGATACCCATATTGATGGGATTAATAAAACATAAATTATCCGCCATTTTGTAGCGGCGGCCATCTTGAATTTATAATGATAATGAATAAACATAATTGTATTGTCACCAAAATCCAAAGTGTATACAAAATTTCAGATTAATCGGTTGACAGGAAGAGGGTGAAATTTGAATTACTAAATTTGACCCAAGAATAAACAATAAATAAAACAAACGGGGTGAGCTAAATAAAACCGTTTAAAAAACGAAAACGATCAATTATTATTCAAATTATTATAAAAAGACATAATAATAATAAAATAATTAGTATTCCACATCTGTGGACAAATACACTACTTCATCGGAAGTTGGTAGTTCCTCCCAGAAAAGTCTTCAATTTTCGGGCATTAAAGGCCAATTTTTTTATGATGTCATCTCTCTTTGATTTTTAAATACCTCTGCAGATTATTCTTAATTTAGGTTCCTCCGGATATTTCGCAGTTAAAAAATTAGCCCTGTGTATGGGGAATCATATTCGTATGAATACCACATACTAAAACTGCCCCTTTCAAATTTTAATTTTACAATATCATTTAGATATGGTCTTGGTGAATGTTTTTTACTTATCTGCAATGAGCTGTAATCTTTCCAGTCTTCAAAGTCTGTTAGCTCCATTGTCAAAACATTTACACTTTTCATCCTGACTTGCTGGCTCCATTCATGAAAGTCGTAAACTTTTCCTCCCCCTCCAGTTTTTGAAGTTGGGTCATATGAATTTAAGGATTGTTCTACCTGGTGGTGGAAACTGTCAGCCGACATAAATGTATGACCTGGCTCAAAATAGTAAATTTCTATGTTTGCAGCAATTTCTGATGAGTTGATGATATGTGCAATAAAAGAAAACAACGTCCAATTTTTATTTTGTGCAGCACAATTATCCAGCTAGATTTTAATAGTCAAAACATCACGTTGGCTGAGCAAATATTTGTGGAACATTCTACAAATTTCTTCTTTTTTGCGCCCAGCTAATGCCTCGTGCCATATTACAGCTGCTTGATCCACAGATTTTTGGTTATTCCCTACTCCGACAAAGCTCTCGTTGAAGGCAATGATCCTTTGGGTGAACAATTCCTGAAAACTAACGTTTCTAAGTGTACAAATATTGATTATGGCTTTAATAAGTACCTGTTTGAAAGTATCGATGAGAGGCAGCATGATTACTTTTTGAAGATCTGCTGACACACATATATTTGAACTTCTCCATTCTGTAGAATCAGTATCTTCTCTATATTTTATTCTTGCTTCTTTGGCCTTCTTGATATGGACGTTCCATTTTTTGCAGGTATCGCATTTATCCAAGTCCACGGTGTTTTCAGAATGAATATTATCATGCTGCTTGAATATCTCGCACTGCTCACATTCTCTGCTTCCCAACTTTGTAAATGAAATTTTCATAACATCTCTTACAAATGCCCTGTATGAGTAATAGGAACACTCAATATGTTTATGCTTTTCCTTAAAATCAGTGTACATCTTAGTAATAGCAATAATAGATGGAAGATATTTTCGGAAAGGTGCATGCTCTCTCGATAATGAGAGATGCATGGATTAAAAGAATTTATATGGTTTTCCAGCAATGCCCGGTCAACACTTTTCTATTCCAGTGTCTTCCACTGTTATCTTTAATCTTTGAAGAAGTCGGGGAATCTTTAGGAGGTATGGATGTTTTGATAATCGTATTATTATTATTTTTGGTATAGCCAAGCGTCGTTAAAAAAATGTTCGACATACGGAAATAAAAGCTCCGTTTTCATCTTTCAGTAAAAAATTATTTGAGTAATTTCTTTTAAATTTGCTATCATCTGCTGAAGTATCAGTGGTCCTACGTTTGACAGCAGTTTGTTCAATGCTTCCATGTATAAACATATGTCTTTCTTGCCACAATAAGTTCCAATATTCTTTATTGCCTTTTCCTTTGTATCTACTTCTTTTTCACATGAAGCACGTTCCTGAGCCATTTGCGGCAGGCCTGCATCTTCGCTATTTTCGTCACTGAAAACTTTTTTTGTCTCCTTTCCCAAAGTTTCCTTAAAAGCTTCAACTGTCACTGCTTCTCTAAATTCACTGATAGGTACTCTGCTTTCTTCTAGATCAACATGATCGATAACGGTTTCCCTAACTTCATATCTGATATTTTATTGCTATCTTCACCAATTTTTGCATTATTAGGGTTTTCTTCCAACTCAATATTCTCAATAACGATGTCCCTAAATTCTTGATCGCTTTGACATATTTCAATCCTATCTTGACTAATTTCTGCATTAACAGCAGCTGGCATGGTATCTCTTTTGGCATTAATAATATTTATTGGTAGATAAATTGTTACTATCAGGATTTACAACCGCAACTTTGTCATATACAGCCATTGGCTCCAATGTCAAAATATTTTTGATTCTATCATCGATTGATAATGGTTTTGGTGATAAATGCATGTCATAAATAGGAGTGTCTTCTCGAACTCCAATATTACTCACATTTTCTAGCGTTAAAATGGTATTACAAAAGGGTTGAGGTGAATTTAGGTAGTCATTAACGATAATCATATTCTGATGTTCGAAATTTTGGATGAAATCAAGATTATCATGACAAGATGCTTGGCCTGAATCAGAACTATTATTAATTGCTAAAGTTGATTTAGCCATTTCCAGGATTTTCTTGCTTCGTGACAACATTCTGCAGGAACATAATATCAAAAAAATGTAAATTTCCAAGGAAATATCAACACTTTGTATACAATTCAGCAGTAGCCACAGTATTTTGCACTACATTTACAGCTTTAATAATAATTTCAAGGCGATTAGTTTTTTTAGCATGATTTTTTCATAATAGATTTAAGGCACCTGTTAGTTAGTTGTTGTGAATTAAGCACTTTTTAATAATATGAAATAATCATTACTTAAAAATGTCTTACTACTTATAACTTTTTCAAGACTTACCTTTACTATTTAGGAGAAAAGAAGGAGATACAATCAACAAAAAGCCAAACTAGACAAGACATCTCTCTTTCGAACAAGATCACATGTATTTATATTTCAAACTGAACAAAATGTACATAAACTCACCTTTTGTTAGTCCTTACAAATAATTTCCAATATTGATATTCACTGTGTTAATTAGATATAAATAATATATAATTACGGGAGCACGTTTCAATATCAGCTTGAAACAATCCGACATAAATTAATAATAACTCGCATTTGAAACAAAACGTTAAATTCAGTGCAGTTAAGGCTTGCCTTCGGCAAGTTGAGGCGTTTTACAGTAATATTCGTAGATGGGGCAGTCTTTCATCTCAAAGGTGTCAGAATTGCAGTTAAGGTGAAAGTATAATTTGATATTATTCCCAAACTAAAGCAAGATAAGGCGTTTTGCATCATATTTTGGGTAGAAAATTGCTTGATCTTTAATAAGGCACACATATCTCGATTTTGAAAAAAAATGTAGTTAAGGTGTTTTTCATTAACACGGCAGTATAGCCTAACATTTGTTTGGAGACATTTTTCGAAAGATGTATGAAGGCCTTTAAATGAACAAATCCTGGTATATTATGCCAGAAGGCTGAAGCTCTTATTGTTGTCCAGGTAATTAGTGTTTATTTGTCAATACTTGTTGCGATGCCAATTGTACGCTCCGGTCCGATAAAGACACGAGCGGCACCCTCCCTTGCAAGAACGTCTGCATTTCCATCCATACTGTCTCGCCGAAGGACAAACTGGAAGAAGTTAATTGTCGGATTTCACGCACTCGATTAGAAATAAATGTTGCCCATTGTTCTTCGCGTTGTATCCAAGAAATCACAGTTGATGAATCGCCCCAAAAAATGCTTCACAGTCAAACTCCAAGCTTCCTGCAGCCTGATTATAAAGTCTAGCAGCAATATTGGCCCCCAACAACTCTAATCCGGGCATTGATTTCGCAGCAAGTAAATGAATTGAAACTTCTTTAGCTGTTTCCACTCGACAAAAAACTACAGCTGCATCGCTGAAAGTATGTAGACTCAAGTCTACGTTATTTTTTGGATATTGAAATCCATCGAGGTATTCTTATGTTGAATATATCAGATAAATCAGACAACCATGCCCTAAAAATATCAACAACATCTTTATCTACTGGAACATCTCATGGAATTCTCTTCTCCCACAACTGATGCAACAAAAGCTTAGGCAAAATAGTGACTGGAGCTGTGAATCCAATTGGATCAAATATTTTTTGAGCTAGCGACAGTCGACGACGTTTCGCTACAGCTATGTCTTTCATTTCCTCTACAAGGAAATCAGAATTCATGTCAAGTCCAGGATACCACAATAGACCTAGCACAGATATCTTATGATATGGGGTACAATTTTCGCAGGGATACTCCCACCCTCGTAAATCAAATTGGCCTTTGGCCATCACATAGACAGCTTCCTTAATAAACTCCCGAAGTTCTTTAGAACTAGAAAGACTGTTTCACAATTGTCTACATAAAAACTTTTTGACAATTTTTTCACTGTAGATGCTGTAAAGGATAGGTCTTCTGAAATTTCTGCCAAACACTGGGATAAGTGATACTCTATAGTGGAACCAAGTAAAAACGGACTACAGTTAACACCGAAAACTACTCTGCTATGCCTATATGCAATTTCCGATACATTTTCATCTACACAAATGAATTTTAAAAAAAATTTGTCATTTGAATTAATGAAATTAACTGTCTCGACCCTTACTTCGTGGAATCTGCTCATATTAGTGTTTTAAATGAAACTCACGGTTTCTAGTTAATTCCACAATATAATAAAAGAATTAACTAGAAACCGTGAGTTTCATTTAAAACACTAATTTGAATTAATGTTCATTTGTAGAAATGCCTTTTTTATGTCAGAAATCACACCGTACTTTAATTGTCTGAACCGAACAAACAAGGAAGGAATTAATTCAATCATGTTTGGTCCTTTTTCAAGACAATGGTTCAATGAAGGATTGTCCTTTTCTCGACAAGATGCATCGAAAACTGGTCTTACAGCCGTTGTAGAATCTTCTTTTAAAACAGTACGGTGTGGTAAAAAATGTCCGCACTGTGTGTTTCGCTCTACCTTTTCAATAATATTTAAATTTTCCCATTCTTTAAAAACGTCGGTATACCTTATTCGCAAATAATCTTTTTTCAGTTTCCGCAAAGTGTTTTGTAATCTTTTTTGTGCAACTTTGTAATTGGTCAGAAGCGGAATACGCCCATCTATCCATGGCAACCTTACTTCATAACGTCCTTTCTTATCTAGAGTAATAGTATCTAAAAATAGCTCCTTCGCGGCAGAAGCTCTTTCTTCTTTAGATTTTTGTTCACCGGAATCGTGAATGCCCAAAACGTCCAATTCCCATAAGTCTGTAATAGAGGCACTCGCAAATAAAGACAAAGCAGAAGTTGATAAATTCGAATATGAAAATTGAGAAAGTACTTTTCCCATAACAGTCCATCTAATGTGTGTTTCAATTGCTACCAACCTACACTCTAAAGTATGTTTGTTTCCATTATATAAAATTCCGGCAACGTCTGCACCTAACAAAAGTTCAATGGGATCTTCATTATTTAAGTCAGAAATAGCGATATTATATTTGTTCAATTCGCATATCCAAGGCCCATTAAAAAGAGAACGTTATCATAAATATTATCTAGATCTAATACTTCAAAAGTGTATGAGAAGTTATCAACAGAAATGCTAACATCATAACAGTTATGTGCAAGTATAATCTATTTTCCTCCAAATAAACCATGCACTAGATTCTCTGAACTTTTGACTCGCAAACCAAGAAATGACACAGTTGATTTCAAAATATATGAGCGTTGTGATCCTGTGTCAATCAAAGTCCGAACAAATTTAGAACTACTGGGACCTACTAAACTGATAAGCAACTTCTTGAGAAATACATGACCACTGGTATGATTTGCATTCGAATTTGTATGATTTGAAAGTTCGTCGTTATCTGGCAAAGTAGATGAAGGTTTACCTACACTTGATTCAGATATATTCGGAGAATTACCAGAAGTCAAATTATTACACAAAATAGGGTAATGGGATCTTTTACAAATTATGCACTTTAAACGGTCTCGGTAATTTCTAGCATGATGGCCAATATTAAGACACGTATAGCATCCCTTTTTACCCGATACAATATTCTTTCTCTCTTCCAAAGTCATTTCTTGCGCCTTAAAACAATAATCTCCATTATGAGAACCGCTACAAAAAATACAAGTGTAAGGAAAATCTTTGTTATTGTTTGTGTTTAGCAAACCACCGGCGGTAGGTAGAGCCATTTGGTACGATTTTATGTTTCCACAGCATGCCTTCCCAGATTTCGACCTTTTATTGCTGTCAGATGTCAGAAGCCCCCACTTACTAATACAATTCTTTGCTCATTTTCCACTTCAGAAACTTAGAAATTAAATATAATATCGATATATGCACCCGAAGATAATAAGCCAAAACAAGAGCGAGAAAGTTTCAATGAACAACTTCAAAATATTACAGAATCACTACCACAGAATGAATCGATAATAATCCTTGGAGATTTTAACGCACGCATTGGTAACCAAGTGATACCAGGCGTGAAACAACGCTTTAACGAAAATATATTGAACGACAATGGGGAATTGCTGATCAACCTATATTCGCTATGTGATCTAAGAATCAATAACACCTTCTTTGATCTCAAACCACAGTACAAATCTACCTTCCGTAACTCCCGGGGACAACAATCAACAATAGACTACATCGTAACCAATAGACATATACACCCCGCACAGATACAAGAAGTAAGGACATTAAACTCCGCGAATGCAGGAAGTGACCACAGTTTGCTTCTTGGAAAAATCAAAATGAAACTTAACCTGGGAGGGATAGAGAACCAAGAACACACACAGAAAAAATAAACATCGAATCCATGTGGGACACAACCATAAAAGAACTATATCAAATCCGTTTAAAAGGAAAAATCGATAAAAAACCCGATAGATGAAAATGATGACATTAACAACAGTTGGAAGAGATTAAAAGAAAATATCATAGAAGCAGCAAGTGAATCGCTTGGAACTCGGACAATAAGACCGCAAAAACAAGGAACGAACAAAACACCGTGGTTCTCCAACAAGGTCAGAGAACAGTGCAAAAAGAAAAAGAAAGCGTACTTAAACTACATGTCGTCACAAACGGCAGAAGCATATGAAGAATACAAGAGAATCCGTAACGATACAAAAACACTAGTGAGACAAACGAAAGACAACTACTGGGAAACCTTCCCCAAAAGAATGGAAAGCGACTTCTATGGGTTACAAAAACAAATCTGGCGATTAATAAGAAATCAGAGAACAAAAGCAAATGAACTCATCAGAACCAGACACGTAGAAAGAGATACCTGGGTAAAATATTTAGAGGAACTATACAAGGAAGAAGAGACCTAAACCGAACCAAATACACCAGAGATAGTAATAAGTGATGAGACCAATATAAAAAAGAAAGATATAGAAACAGCACTCCAAAAACTAAAAAACAGAAAGAGCCCAGGTCCGGATAACATCGCCAACGAATTACTTAAATATGGAGGAGAGAAGCTAAACCAACAACTAACAACCCTAATCAAAAAGATATTTGCCCAACACAGAATACCAGATGAGTGGAGAAATAGCATTATGATTCCACTATTTAAAAAGGGAGATAAAAAAATGCCCGAGATATCACTTGCCATAAGGTGCTATATAAAATTATTGGCCAGAGTGGCACTGTGACGTCATCTATTACTATTACGTCACCTGTTACCATTCGTAGGGAAGTTTACAACACTTTATTTTCACCCTCCAAATTTTATTAATGTAAGTGTAGCCGTTCAAAAGATACGATGGGGAGGGGACTTTTGAATAGCACTGTATGTAGAAACATCTCAGCAAAAGGCTGATTTACTAACAAAAGGTTTAGGTCGTACAATGTTTTTAGATTTAGGAATGCTGTGGGTTTGAAAGAATTTAGTGGGGAAGGGGAACATACTACTTGTTTCTCCTCTATGAATAATAGGTTCATTTTCCATGATAGTTTTGGATTCTATGAGATTAATATAAGGTTATAATGATGACAGTAGTAGTTTCTAGTTGTTGCTGCTTTAAATATTATGGCATACGATTGTGAGAAAAAAGTTGAAGACGAATCTCTTATCATTTAGTCAAATACATAATTATTAAACAAACTATACATTTAAAAAGTAATTATTACAACACTTCTTGTGATAAACCTGTATATGATAATGATCATCGGGTATACTCCAATTTTATGAATATATCAGCCTTTAAAAAAGTATCTTGAGACGTCAACAATTTCTAAGAAACGTTTTACAAAATTTATGAGGAGAACATATTTTTCTTTCAGTGAAACTGCGAACAGAAACACATTATCGTAATAATTACTTGCGCATGGAAGCACTATAAACAACTGAAAAATAACCATAATCTCAGTCATGATTATAACATTTCATCATAATAACATAATGGGTATGACCCAAAATCATATTTTTGAAAAATTGTCGAAATAAATCTTCTGTCTTAATCGATTTTGTACATGAGCGTCCAGATGAATTACGGACTAAGGTAACCCGATTGCCAAGTAATTATCTTCGGTTAAAATAAGTAACATTTCATACAGATTGGAAAGTTTAACTGGAACAAATTCTGTAACTTAATAAATTAATATTTGTCGCAAAATTCCTGAAACACGACCATTTTTATTTTCTAAGTAGTTTGTGTATTTTTTTATTTATCTGGTGGTTCCAACAACTCACAACTTTATAAATGAAAGTGTGTGTTAATTATTTATTTATTTTAAAGCTTCTTCAATTGAAAATACAAGCACATATTCAATTTCACAAACATTGTGTCAGAAAAAAATAAAGTTCTGAAATGGACGTTGAAGAAAATCCTGTTACTCGAATAACTCGCGTTCATGTTGTCAGCAATATGTACTTTTTACAAATTTGAAAGTAACACAAAGCACCCATATGAGATACAAAACCTGCCTTACCTTTGTTATATACGTGTTAACCTTAACTCATCGGACATGGGTTCGGTAAAAAAGAAGAAGAGTATTTGACAGATAGGGATGACAGAGGTCACGTTACTTTGTTAAGTATTCATAGTTACTTTGTTAAAATCTAGCAGTAAACCAATAAAGAATTAAATCAATTAATTGTTTTAACAATCTTATACAACCTAAAACTGATCGTAGACTGGAATTTTGCTAACGAATTATGGTTTCTACCGTTGATGGACAAATGACTTTGGAATCTTTTCTGATGAAGCTACGTTCACATTATAGGAGCAGTTAAATTGACAAAACTGCCGTTATTGAGCTACATTTTTGTTGTAGATTATTCCTGGTGGTCGGTAAATATTTTCAATAGTTAAACATAACGAGATTTTTCATTGAAATTAACTTAAAATCTAATTATATTAAAAAAACTATTTCAAGAAAAATGTTTTTTTTTTGGTTCATAAGTATATGCATTAACTTAAGCAATATGTATCAACAGTAAAAACACAAGAGCTTTTTTTTTATCGGATAAATTTCTCTTTGCAACGAAACAGTTTTGCCAATCACTAATTTTACGAGAAAAACTGACATGATAAAATCGCGACACCGAAGGTGGAGCGATTTTATCTAATGTCAGTTTTTCGAGCAAATTTAGTGATTGGCAAAACTTTGAGTCAAAGAGGAATTTATCTAATAAAAGAAAAGCTCGAGTGTTTTTTGGCAAGATAAATTAACGACAGAATATATGGATGAACAACAACAATAATTGCGACTCATTGTCATTGTGTAAAAGTGACGTCCGCTTACTAGATATTGAGGAAGAGAAGTTTTTATCGCGATAAAAAAGGATGCACCTTTTTTATCGATGGCAAAGTGACAATAACATTTCCAGGTATATGACATTTTAACATTGGAGTTAATTTATCAACAGTAAAAAAACAAGAGCTTTTTTTTTATCGGATAAATTTCTCTTTGCAACGAAACAGTTTTGCCAATCACTAATTTTACGAGAAAAACTGACATGATAAAATCGCGACACCGAAGGTGGAGCGATTTTATCTAATGTCAGTTTTTCGAGCAAATTTAGTGATTGGCAAAACTTTGAGTCAAAGAGGAATTTATCTAATAAAAGAAAAGCTCGAGTGTTTTTTGGCAAGATAAATTAACGACAGAATATATGGATGAACAACAACAATAATTGCGACTCATTGTCATTGTGTAAAAGTGACGTCCGCTTACTAGATATTGAGGAAGAGAAGTTTTTATCGCGATAAAAAAGGATGCACCTTTTTTATCGATGGCAAAGTGACAATAACATTTCCAGGTATATGACATTTTAACATTGGAGTTAATTTATCCATGTAAAATACGCGGAACCAATAAATAGGATAATTCAGTAATTTTACCAATAAAAATAATTTAACTAAAATTGGATCAGTGCTATAGATAAGTACAATCTGGCAATGGCACACATCACAGCAAGTCACAAGACATGACGTTTCTTATTTCTAAAATTTACGAAAAAGCTGCGTTACATTTTTTTTTCTAACGTTTCACCGCTTTTCAATGTAAATAATTGTTTCTACTTGTTATTTTATATATCTATGGTCAATAGTTTTGAAAATATTAATTTCTAAAGAACTATAACCTATTAGTCGGAATATCTATCCACAACATCACTTTCTACCAAATCAATCTACGGATTCATTCTCATGAAACAATAAACAATCAAAATTTGTTCGGTGTACTGTGAGGCTCGATATGATCACCTGCCGATAAAAGTGACAGATAAACAGACTAACATATTAGGAAACACTAATCCAGTAGTTCTTATCTGTCAGCTAGTAATTTATCAAAGTTTCTAATCATTTCAATGAATTCTTAATGCATAGAAATCAATTTTGGCTACATCATTTTTTTCAGGCTGTTAGTAAATTCTCCTTATTACCGCATTGTTTCTTGAGATGTTTGAGTATGCTACGCAAGAAAGAGTCTGAACACGCCTCTCAATGTCTACAAAATCTACAAAACATGATCAAATGTTTCTTCCTGGTAGTATAAAAAACTATGGAACGGAAAAGTATTATTTTGCATAAAAAATGCATTCAATGCTATTGGAACATATGACATTTTTTCGAAACATTTGATATAAAAATCATATGACGCATTGGTCAACAATTTTTTTTCTGATTTAAAAAGTTGTGGAGAAAGGGAACGAAATTTCATATAATTGTGAAAAGAGGAAACTCCGAATATGTTGTCAGACCAGCAGATAGAACACAGTTAGTATACAATACTTGCTTAATTATATTGCTTATCAAGATTTTCATTATTTCTTTCACTCATTCATAAATTTGAATCCCTACATACTCATATAATATTTTCTCAAAATCTATATTGTGTATATTTCTAATTCATTAATTTCTACTCATTTTTCATGTTTCACTAGCGTACGATACTGCTGGTTTCATTATTGTTTGGTAGATCTCAACTCTAGTCTTTCTTGAATGAAACACTACCTTCACATCCTCTCACAATTCTGTTGTCTGTTTTCCCTCATCTTCCTTATTTGTTGTAGAAGGGAAAGTTATCGGTATTGGACCTTCTCCTCGATTAGACCACCCTCAGTTCTAAAGCCCACGTCATCTGCTAGTTTGTAGTAATGATCATACTCGTATGTGTAACTGCCAAGAACAACCCATTCATTTCCCAGTTGATCTTTAGATGCCAATCCGTAAATATAGTTTGTATGCACCAGTGTTATAGTTTTATTTCACCATAGCTAATAGAATCCTGAAGTTAAAAGTAAATAAATCGTAAGCATGGAATTTTTCTTCAGTAAACCATAATATGTTAGGGTAAATATACAATGCCATAATAAAACACCTATAAAATGTGCTCAACAAGTCTGGCTTAAAAAAGAATGTGAAAAATGGTTGAACATAACACACACCTACATAAAAGTTGTACATTCTGAAATCACGTTCCAACTACCTCCAGTAGAATTTCACTGTTTAGATGACAAACTCAGAGAAAGTGTCAGCACGATGAAGCACAAGAAATTTGAAAAACAAGAGCAAAAACTTAAAAAACTTGAATACACACAACATAGAATTCAATACTCTAAGTACCATGAAATTGTAAGTACTTACATACCAACACACTTTGCACCACGATTACAAATAGTGAAATCAGCAGAATCAGCTACAGCTTTAAAATCGAAATAAAATAATTTTCTTTATGAGAAATTACAAATTACTAATTTAATCAAAAATATTGAATGGTCAAAGGCTAAACGTCAAACAAGAAATGACATTTCAATTATAAACTCTATTGATAAGAAAGTAGAAAGTAATAACTTCACAATTACAAGATCTGACAAAGGAAATGCCACTGTTATATTAACAACAAAAGATTTTAAGTCCAAAATAAATAACTTTATAGAATCTAGCGATGTACAAATTCTTAGAGTAGATCCAACAAAAACATTTTCTAATATTGTAAGAAAGATTGTTAATTATTCAAATTATGTTTTTCATTCTAAAAAGAAATACATCGTAATTAAAAACACTCAATAACGAAACCAATTAGACCTGTAGATTCTTGTGGCTATCTACAAAATGTTAATTTTAAAGGAAACACAAAAGAAAATTTGATACACTCTATCAAATCAAGGTGTGCAAATTGTCCTGAGAGGTATTACAGATACTTTAACTTATACAGTTCAAAATTGTTTTTTATACTAATTTGGAGCCGTCTAAAGCTGCGTCCATATTATGTCTAATATTGTCGATCGACAATGCCGATCCAGTGTGGATGGTCGCCCGACATTTTCGATGCATGTCGGGTCGAATCGAATGCAACCCGAACCAAGTCGGTACGAATAAAAGGAAGTCAAATCGACATGGCAAGTTTGGACGTGTCGAAGCATGTTGTTCAATATTTCCTAAACGTAGTCATTTTGGTTAGTTTTGCGTGTCTGTGTTGTATATCAATATGAATTGGAATGACGAGCAAACGCTAGCTTTTATTTAACTGTATCGTGATCTTCCTTTATTATGGAACCCTAGTGATAAACAGTATAAAAATAAAAGTAAAAGGCATGATAGACTTACTAAAATTGCAGTTTCTTTTGGAATTGACAAACAAGAAGTTGAAAAGAAGATAAAAAAATTGTAAAGCCAGTTTGCTAGAGAAAGAAAGAAAGAAAAAGAGTCAAGAAAAACTGGGACTGGCGCAGATGATGTGCATATAACCAATATTAAGACGGCGTTCTTGAAAGCATATAAATCAAGCGACACTACTTAAGAATGCACAATAATAACAAAATTTTATATTAGAAAATGGCGATTGTCGATTTTGATACGAATTGCTGGAGATTGTTCATTTTGCTGCAACATCATCTGGAGATTGCAGTCTTTGCCGCAGATATAACAACTATTTTATGAGAACCTAAAATCGTTATTCTTCCATTTTTATTATGTTTTTATTGTTTATAAAATTGTATTTCATACAAAGGTACACTACAAATTCAGGAAAATGTTGATCTGGTCCACACAAATCATTTACTTCTTCAGCATCTGAAGTCACGTTGGTCGTTTCAAAAATTGTTTTGAAATAACTTAACTCTTTATTTTGCGCCCATTCTAAGCCATAATGCTTTTCTAAGAATTTTCTCAGATCATCAGCCTTTTCTTGTTTTACGTTAAATTAATATTTTTTAATTACTGTTGTGTGAGAAGTTTCCACATTTCTGTTTTTCTTCGTAATTGTTCTAAGGTGATTCATGTTATGTCGATATACAGGTTCCACTCTTACTATAATGTTATTAGTCCTTCAGCTCTTGCGCATGAAAAATATTTTGTCCTCTGTAATCTGAAAATGCTAGGAGTTAGTCGCTTTCATAACTGTTTCAGCTACTGCTTTAAAGTCGGTCACCCCTCAATCAGTGTCAAGTTTTATGACAGTTCCATGTTCAGCTATAGTATCTTTATAGTCATCTAGTTCATCCATTTTTGATTTTCTTTCCAAAGACACGGTCTGGAGGAATAATAGAATATCCTGAAACAGGAAATACCAGTTCAATAGTTTCAATATTTTTGGGAGCATTCTGAAGCAACAAGAATGAACAAGCACATCCATCTGCAACTAAGCGAACTACCTCCCTTCCCTCAAAAGTGGTGTTAACTAATCTCTGATACAAAGCCGATGCAGTTTCATTGGAACCTTTTCTATGGTAGTTTTCAGTGCAGGTATAGCGGATTGTGTTATTTTTATCAATTTTGTCCTTTGAGCAACCGATGCTATTAGTGAAGTTAAATGGACAGAGCTGGCTGACAGGATTGGTCCGGTATTTTTGGTATTGGTAAATTCTCATCGCAATCAAAACAGAATGTGATAAGGTCTTCTCATTTCTCTCTAGCAAGATGACAAAACCTCTTAGCTTTTAGTTTGTGAATCCGCTTTTCAATTATAAGTTTAGATGTCAGTGCCGCATTTGCTTCAATCTTAATACTTAAAGTTGTTTGAATACGCGTGGAACAGGTATCCGTGACAGGGTGTCCCAAAATAATATTAATGCTGAAGATCTTCCAGAAAAAACTACGCTATGCAAATAAATATAATGTTAATTCAACATCACATTGTGATAATTTTTTTTCCTCTTGTTTTCATCACATGCACATCTATACAACCGCTTATGCCCAGCAATTTTTCAGGATCACTTACCTAAAGGTAATTTTTTTTAAAGATGTACCATGATTCTTTTCTGAGATGTGGCCTACAGTCGTTCTTAGTTAGAATAAAATAGCAAAATAAGCAATAAAGGATTTAAAATGTTTATTCACTATTAATGATCAGTACAGTAAATTTCAAAAAAACAGGTACAAAATTAGAAAAAAAAATATCTTGTCCAGGAATCCAACCTAAAAAAAATAAAATTGTGTAAGCATATTACATGACAAGTCTGGAAAGTGGAAACTATTGAACGCATTTAGTGAAAGCAAGATAAAAAAGGGTATATTAATCTGTAGTTACCATAACGTAACATAATTTGAAACTGAATTAATAAATTTTTACGGATACACATACATTACAGCTAGTTTACAGAAAATTTATTAGAATAGTTTTTTAATTATATTAAAACTAATAAAAATTTTACACCATGAAGATTTAATGAAACATTACGTTACATCAACATAAATCCAATCTGAACATTCTATCGTTTACTTACGGTTACTTTTTCTCACGCAAGAGTGGCTGTTTCGAGTGCCTCAACCATTCCATAACGTACACTTCAAAATCCTTATATGTGAAACATTTGAAGTAGTTCTGAACAGCAGCTAATAAAACAATTACTTTAGATCAAATTGTGCCCATGGAGACCTTTGATCGATCATCATAAACTACATCAAACTTGATTTTCAGCCAATTGACTGTGACCCATGTTCCATAAGATACATGCGGGGTTCTTCAAAGGAATAATAATATATTTTATTTCGAGAAGTGACTTTTCATGATTCAGGTGTGCTTTTCTGTATAAAATAATATACTATTCCCATCTTGTTTTTTTCATCCTAGAACAAATTGTAAATTAACATCGTGGCATTGTAACTTAATGAAAACTAAGCATTATTAATACACTGTATACAAAAAAAACTACTTATGAAGAAAATATATGAACACATTATCAAGTTAAATGTGTTTATAATTAATTGTATCCAATTGAGTATCCAATAGCTGTGTTTCTACAATAATAAATAATTGAATGCTGTTTGTTGACTGGACCATTCAGTATCATAAATTAAATATTCTTCAACTAGATTAATAAAGGTACCATTGTAAGGGACACCTACAGCTTATTTATTGTATTCAGTGAATTTTCAAATGGAAATGAGCTTTTTAACAGAAATTTCTGTTTTTAAAGTCTTAGACAGTCTCTAACTGTTCACAAGAATTGTTAGTAATAATGTTAAAATTTTCTAAACCTGCAAAAATATATTGATGGCTAGGACTACTACTACAAAAACTAGAGATACTTGATCCAATATTTTTTGTACTGTTTAATACAATGTTTGTATCAGACTATCTGAAATAGTTACTTCCCTTTCATTACATAATTACCAACTATTTGTTTTTTATTTTATTTGTGTGAGTAGCTTCTGAAACATCTTGAACATTGAAAATATTTTCTTCTAGATTCAAATATCTGCCAACATATGAGCATGTTTTATTATTGATAAATTAACTCCAATGTTAAAATGTCATATACCTGGAAATGTTATTGTCACTTTGCCATCGATAAAAAAGGTGCATCCTTTTTTATCGCGATAAAAACTTCTCTTCCTCAATATCTAGTAAGCGGACGTCACTTTTACACAATGACAATGAGTCGCAATTATTGTTGTTGTTCATCCATATATTCTGTCGTTAATTTATCTTGCCAAAAAACACTCGAGCTTTTCTTTTATTAGATAAATTCCTCTTTGACTCAAAGTTTTGCCAATCACTAAATTTGCTCGAAAAACTGACATTAGATAAAATCGCTCCACCTTCGGTGTCGCGATTTTATCATGTCAGTTTTTCTCGTAAAATTAGTGATTGGCAAAACTGTTTCGTTGCAAAGAGAAATTTATCCGATAAAAAAAAAGCTCTTGTGTTTTTACCGTTGATAATAATATCTACCCTATTGCAATATTAAGTTTTTTGTAGGTTATAATGCATATCTAGGATTTGAAATATTGTGAATCGTTTTTAAAATATACTTACTAACTAAAATATTTTAAAAATTGAAAAAACCCTTATTTTGTAAACTCTATTATATAATGTTAGTGTACAATTCCGCCACCTGGAATTTCAATCTATAATAGCCGATTAAAGTATTGAATGAGTATTAAGTTTTAATAATTATGATTTTGGAATAGGTACCTACCGATAACAATTGTTGTTCGTCCATTATAACAAGAATTATAACTAAGTGTAGAGACTGTAGCTAAGTAGGAACTTACGAAAACGAAGACCACTTTATTCAATTACTACTTGCAAAATATGTGCTTCCTGCAAATAAAGTATAACACATAACTGAAAACCATCCGCCATTTCATGCTTGTCATTTGATTCCACAGATAACTACTGTTTGTTTCGTTCGTCAGTTCCTCTCCTGTTTTCTTCTTTCTTTCATCTTACTGTGATGTTCAATATGAGATATTACTGAGAGTTTTATGAACTAACATCGTACAGACGTAATAGTAGGATGTTACTAAAAATTATTTCGAAAAATGTAAAAGTAACTGCAACATGTGATCATCTTAGAAACATGTTAATTTGTAATATTACAGAAACGTTCTGTATGTGACATTAGTGAGAAGTATACAAATTAACATCGTATGAATGTTTACTATAGGAAGTTACTAATAAGAAGTTCATAGGATGTGTAGGTAACTGCCAATTCAAGTATTACTGTGTACATCAAAAATATGTTTTATTTGCATGACATGGATGTTAATAGAGTTGGTAATAAAATTAAGACATCTAGGAGATATCTCATTAACGTTGTAAATAAACATCACGAAAAGTCTCTGAAAATAACATCACAAAAAATACTTGTTATGTTTCTTGTTTAGTGGCAAGGTATTGTCGAGTTGATAAATTTCTGCAATAATGCGATTCATCCCATTTTAGAGCTTTTATAAAAGCAATAACAGCCAAATTGATTTATTAGATTTGAAATCCCCCTCGCTGTTTTCCGTTGAACCAGTTTTCATAAAATTCTCTATCACTCGTTGTACTCGACTTCTCTTAATGTTTGATGCGTTTGAAAAAGCACATGGCAAAGAGGAATGAATATTCTTACAGTATTATTGATAGAATATTTTGTTTGATAATGCTTCTTGGAATGAGATTCATTTTTTGACCGTCGTCTCTTTATTGCATTTTTGGCGTATATTTCAAAATCAGAGCATCTTGTTGTAGCTTATCGTAGCTTGAATAAAATATAACATGAAAATATTTCAAATCTTTCATTGCTAGATCACTGCATTGGAATGCGCCAGAAATATGACTGCAGGTTGGACTTACTGGAATTGAACTAGGTTTGTACCTTAAAACAATGTAATAATATCAGCACGCTACTAAAGAAAACAGAGTACATAAGAGTTATTTGAATAGAAAACCTTAAAATCCGAATATTACACTATGTAGGTACATACCTTGTTTCCTTCTGCAAAGTCCTCTTCCAATTCCTCGAAATGACAATTTATTTCTTGATTTTGTCGACTGGATTTTATTCCATTTTTATTATCAATATTAAATAATAATTATTGTAGACATCGTATGCAAAACACTCGAACAAAACAAAACCTTGGACGACAGTGACAATAATACTAATAATAACATCCACGATTATGTTCCTGGTCACGTGACGCAAGTACGATTTCTTATTGGTTAAAGTGATCATTGTGAAGTTTGATATGAATCGAGGAGTGGAGATTTAGCAGGGAACGCTTATATTCAAATGGAATTTTATGCAAGAGTTTGTCACTTTAGCAGCCAATGTACTGTAATTCTGATTGAAGATCTGCTAAAGTACAGTATTGAGCAAAAAACTCAATTTTGACCAAAAGTGGAGAGTGTCATTTTTGTTATGACACGTCTCAATTAAACTTAAAATTGGTCCAATTCCGGTAACCTATCCCTATGTGCCATAACAAAAGAATATGTACATGGAGAGTTGCTTTACACTACTGATCGGTAAACACGATGACTCGTATGAATCTTAGAGATAAAAGCAAAAATATTCAGACGAAATTCTCATAATCATATAATAGGATCCTAATTGGTAGCTTTACTAGCAAGAGATAGGATGGATAAATGAAAATATGTCAACTTATTGATGACAATGGGTACAATATAAGGACACGCCTACGCATTTTATATTCCACCGCCACTCCTCCAGTATACTCAACAGAGCAATAGGAAAAATTAACAGATGTGATGCAAATTAGAACTTTGAACGATGTAAATTTAGACATCGATCCTGCATGATTGAATTAATACTGATATACAATTGATTGCAACTATAAACCAATTTACTATAACTAGAAACAAATATTCGCTTCGCTGGGTCGGTTTTGGTAGAATATTCATTTATGTATACCTAAGGTGTTATTACTATTATCAATGAATATTGCGCATTATCATAATTCTCACTTTTATAAATTTGTAAGTATTAGGAATTCTTAAATATTTTTACATAGTTTTTGAACCCACTAGATTCCAAATTTTCATCAAACATTTTTAACTATTATCGTACAACCTGGATTTCTGAGAATGTTTATAGGTAGTACCTATATTATTAAACATATAATGATGGCTATTACCTACGAGGATGGAATTGCAACACGAGCCGGAGTCGAGTGTTGTAACGTCTGAGTGGGTAATAGCCATTGTGCGCGTGTTGAATACTGTACTTTTCCACAACTATATAAGTTTGTTCAGAAAATGCCAAAGATATTTCAGATGAACAATATTTTTCTACAATGATAACATTAATGAAAGTAACTGTCTCAACCCTTACTTCGTGGAATCTACTCATATTAGTGTTTTAAATGAAACTCACGGTCTCTAGTTAATTCCACAATATAATAAAAGTTATTGAAAATTCTAAAAAATTGACAATTGTTTCGATAAATCAATATCATAGTCAGAATGACAGAAGTTACATTTCATTTGATGCCTACCTGATGTTTAGTAGTTATTTTTGGCTAGACCAAGAAGTGACCTAACTTGTGATTGACTTAATTAATGTTAATAGAAAGAAGAAGAAGATGTGATATTACAAATATTGAAGCTTAGATATTATTAGCCCTATGGTGATATCCTGGATATCATTTTTCCAATTAAGATCAGTATAACTGTGCAATGATATAGAAAACCAGGAAAACTATATCTGCTGATCTTTACAATTATCACTTAAGAAGACAGTTTATTAGTAGAGGACTTCCTAGATTTAACTGTTCATTGACAACTTCATATTGTGGGTTTCTAAAATGTCTTCCAATTTCCAACACTTCAAGGAAATCCAGTTCTTGTTTCTTATCACAAATATGTAGTACTTCTAGTTCTGTGTTAGGTGTCAATGAATGATTGGTGTCAAGTAGATGTTTTGCGTAGTGGGATTTATCTGGTTGTTTTAACCTGTATGCTCGTAAGTGTTCACTGTATCGGATTTCAAAATTCCTAAGGGTCTGACCCAAATAGACAGCATTACATTCTGGACATTTGAGTTTATATATACCTGACTTCTTTAATGGTGGTATTTTTGTTTTTACATTTAACAATTTTGTACTAACGTTACTTTCTGTTTAAAAAAAACTGTTGTATTCGTTGCTGAAGATATTTCTAATAATATTTCAAAGATAATATCTTCACCAACGAATACAACAATTTCTTTTAAAACAGAAAGTAACGTTAGTACAAAATTGTTAAATGAAAAAACAAAAATACCAACATTAAAGAAGTCAGGTATATATAAATTCAAATGTCCAGAATGTAATGCTGTCTATTTGGGTCAGACCCTTAGAAATTTTGAAATCCAATACCGTGAACACTTACGAGCATACAGATTAAAACAACTAGATAAATCCCACTACGCAAAACATCTACTTGACACCAATCATTCATTGACACCTAAAACAAAACTAGATGTGCTGCATATTTGTGAAAAGAAACAAGAACTGGATTTCCTTGAAGAATTGGAATTGAGAAGACATTTAAGAAACCCACAATATGAAGTTGTCAATGAACAGTTAAATCTAGGGAGTTCTCCACTAATAAACTGTTTTCTTAAGTGATAATTGTAAAGATCAGCAGATATAGTTTTCCTGGTTTTTTATATCATTGCACAGTTATACTGATCGTAATTGGAAAAATTATATCCAGGATATCACCATAGGGCTAATAATATCTAAGCTTCAATATTTGTAATATCACGTCTTCTTCTTTTTTCTATTAACATATATTAAGTCAATCACAAGTTAGGTCACTTTTTGGTCTAGCCAAAAATAACTACTAAACATCAGGTAGGCATCAATTGAAATGTAACTTCTGTCATTCTGACGATGATATTGATTCATCGAAACAGTTGTCAATTTTTTAGAAGTTTCAAAATTTTTTGTTATTTTGTGGTATTAACTAGAAAACACTAATGATAACATTATTAATACACAATACCCTACAATTGTTAATTTTGGTTGAAATCTGATTTCCTCTTTTTTATCCAGATAGCATTTTTAAAACAATTGACCAGCCTTCAATAGCTGCTTGCCGTGCATTTTTTACATTTTCATTGTGCCATACTTTGTTCACCGTTGTCCACAATACTATTTAAGATCTTTCGATAAGAACACTATTTCTATTTATTTTCTCATAACTAAAATTCAAACTATGTGAGATTGTTCTCAACGTCTCCTTGCTCATTTTAGGAATAATCTCGTTTTCACTAACACCTTCCAGCACTTTCTTTAGTGTTGGTACTTTTTTCATTAAAAATTGTATGGACAGTTCTTCGTATAGCATATTTCGCATCTTCGTCAACTTCTATTTTTGTCCGACCGCTCTTTCTTTTTGATGCATGTACTTTTTGTTTTTTCAAAATGTTTGTAGATATTTAACTTTGAGGCTCCTGTGTAATCTGAACAGATATCTATCAATAAAGGACGGAATATATGCACGTCAATTCAGTTAAAATATGCGCATATATATGCATAGTTTTTCTTTGAAATGTGCAACAATGTTCATTTATTTGTCAAAATATGCAATTATATGCCTTGAATATAACATGGAAAAATGGAAATAAAGATACGCCGACTCTTACAAAAATTATTTATTTTAAGTAAAATTAAAAGAAAAATATAATAGGTAAAATTTTTAACCTGAAATAGTATAAAATGCATTTATAACGATATATTTTTCAAAATTTTCCGATAAAAGTGTTCGCCTTCTGTCTGTAAAAATATGTTTGTACAAAGAAAAAGTTCTTTCAACATCTACCGATGTGATGTGGCAATATTTTAATTTGGGTAGTAAGTTATAAGGCCAAGGTATTACTTCGTTGGATGGTTTAGTATCAAAAATATTTTTGACTTCCATTGGAAATGGAAATAAAGATACGGCGACTCTTACAAAAATTATTTATTTTAAGTAAAATTAGAAGAAAAATATAATAGGTAAAATTTTTAACCTGAAATAGTATAAAATGCATTTATAACGATATATTTTTCAAAATTTTCCGATAAAAGTGTTTGCCTTTTGTCTGTAAAAATATGTTTGTACAAAGAAAAAGTTCTTTCAACATCTACCGATGTGATCTGGCAATATTTTAATTTGGGTAGTAAGTTATAATGCCAAGGTATTACTTCGTTGGATGGTTTAGTATCAAAAATATTTTTGACTTCCATTAAATACTTGAAGCCTTCATTCTTTCCCACAATAACTTCGAGTTTACTTATTAATTGATTTCCTACATCACCGGGAACTTTTTTTCATTTGTCGGAAAAAGTTTGAACAATATTAATTGATTCTCTTAAACTTATATTCCTACTTTCTAACGAAGTTATTATATCTGGTATAAAACTAAAATTAACCTTGATAAAAACAAGTTCCTTAGCTAATTTTACATTTTTGAATACTGCTTGACTTTGCACTACACACTGTGAATTGTCTTCTAAATCTAAAACTATGTCTTTAATGGCTTCAAAATGGTCTGCGTAGAATATCGCGGCCCTTATCCATGTTCCCCATCGAGTAATTACGGGCTCTGGAGGTAAACTAACTCCTGGCAATTTCTCTCTATAGATCTGCACTCTTAGAGGTGCTTTCCAAAATACTTTCTTTACATTTGAAATTAATTTGTTCACCAAGGGATATGCTGTTCTAATAGTTTCTGCAACTCTGTTTATCCCGTGTAAAAGACAAGTGACATGGACCATATTGGGATAAAATATTTTTAAGTTTTGGCCTACTTTAACCATATACGGCGCTGCGTCAGACAAAAACACTAAATACTTCTCTACTGCAACTGGATTTGGTAAAAAAAAATTTTATAGAGACTGCTGAATAAATCGAGTTACGGTCACATTATTTCTTTTGTCTAACTGTTTAGAGGATATTAAATATGGCTTTCCTGGCTCTTTTTCTTGAAGCCCTCCAATCATAAGATGTGCGATATATCGACCACATAAGTCTGTGCTTTCATCAACAATAATATAAAAATGTTCATCGCCCAGTGAAACTTTAATTTCTCCCATTACGGTTTCGTATACTGTTTGCACATACTTCTTTCTAAGTGTGGATTCGTCAGGGATGTTTTGATTACAGTATTTTTGCAAAAAATCTCTGAATTGTGTATTTTGCAGTTTCTTCAAAGGTATATTTGCTGCGACTAAAGCTTTGCATAAGTCTTGATGAAACACCTCCTTTTCACTCCTTGGTTTGACATTTTGAAATGCGGTTTGCACACACTGCTGAACAGGCACAGATTTATTTTTCTGCAACTTAGCTTTATGCATAGCTGTTTTCAAGTGTTGATCAATTTGGAACTTCTTTTCACACACAATGATTTGGGCACAAACTTTGCAAAACACTTTATCCCCACTAAACTCCAACTCAGGAAAATTTTTAATCCACGAAGCGGCTTTCGGCATTTTAGTCGTTTGAAATAAATATTTTGGAAATCACTCTTTTCACACTGGAATCTATCGACAAACTAAACTATACAATATAAATACTAAAGAAGAGACCACATTTTATCTCGAATTAGGCACCGAAAAGAAACAAGACAAGAAGGTTCACTTGGCGTCGGTACTTTGAAGTCCGAACTATAAAAGCAGGCCGCCGCATTCCAACTAGACCCCGAAAAAAGAAAGTTTTGTTATGAATTCATTTGCGCACCGAACAGAAGTTTCTGTTCGGTGACAATACTTACTACCACCGAACACGACTTCGGTTCGGTGAATTAGGCAAGCTGATTACTTGGAAATTCCTAAACATCCAATAAATGCCGGCAATAAACCATATAATAATAAAATGGGTCCATAAACCATATAATAATAAAACCTACCCACCTTTTAAATTATTTCAATTATCTGCAAGGGTCGCACTTAATCTTTTGATAAAACGAAAAACATAGAAATATGCACACAAATTTTATTTTTGCCGAAATATGCAATTTTTTATGAAATTTGTAAAAATATGCAAATATATGCACTTTGCATATATTCCGCCCTTTATCTATCAATTTGTACCTATATATCACATTATACATCAAAATTATTTTTTTGCCTCATACTTTAACCTAAGTACAAAACTTCAATCACTTTTGAATGTTATTTATATGAAATTAACTGTCTCGAACCCTACTTCGTGGAATCTACTCATATTAGTGTTTTAAATGAAACTCAACGTTTCTAGCTAATTCCACAGTATAATGAAAAATGAAAATTCTGAAATATTGACAATTGTTTCGATAACTGAATATCATCGTCAGAATGACAGAAGTTACATTTCATTTGATGCCTACCTGATGATCAGTAGTTATTTTTGGCTAGACCTACCTTGTGATTGACTTAATATATGTTAATAGAAAAAAGAAGAAGATGTGATATTACAAATATTGAAGCTTAGATATTATTAGCTCTATGGTGATATCCTGGATATCATTTTTCCAATTAAGATCAGTATAACTGTGCAATGATATAGAAAACCAGGAAAACTATATCTGCTGATCTTTACAATTATCACTTAAAAAGACAGTTTAATAGTGGAGAACTCCCTAGATTTATCTGTTCATTGACGACTTAATATTGTGGGTTTCTTAAGTGTCTTCTAATTTCCAACACTTCAAGGAAATCCAGTTCTTGTTTCTTATCACAAATATGTAGTACTTCTAGTTCTGTGTTAGGTGTCAATGAATGGTTGGTGTCAAGTAGATGTTTTGCGTAATGGGATTTATCTGGTTGTTTCAATCTGTATGCTCGTAAGTGTTCACTGTATCGGATTTCAAAATTTCTAAGGGTCTGACCCAAATAGACAACATTACATTCTGGACATTTGAGTTAATATATACCTGATTTCTTTAACAAAAATACCAACATTAAAGAAATCAGGTATATATAAACTCAAATGTCCAGATGATAATGCTGTCAATTTGGGTCAGACCCTTAGAAATTTTGAAATCCGATACAGTAAACACTTACGAGCATACAGATTAAAACAACCAGATAAATCCCATTACGCAAAACATCTACTTGACACCAACCATTCATTAACACCTAACACAGAACTAGAAGTACTACATATTTGTGATAAGAAACAAGAACTGGATTTCCTTGAAGAGTTGGAAATTAGAACAGATAAATCTAGGGAGTTCTCCACTATTAAACTGTCTTCTTAAGTGATAATTGTAAAGATCAGCAGATATAGTTTTCCTGGTTTTCTATATCATTGCACAGTAATATGATCTTAATTGGAAAAATGATATCCAGGATATCATCATAGGGCTAATAATATCTAAGCTTCAATATTTGTAATATCACATCTTCTTTTTTCTATCATAAATTAAGTCAATCTTGGTCTAGCCAAAAATAACTACTAATCATCAGGTAGGCATCAAATGAAATGTAACTTTTGTCAATCTGACGATGATATTCAGTTATCGAAACAATTGTCAATTTTTTATAATTTTCAACATTTTTCATTATATTGTGGAATTAGCTAGAAACGTTGAGTTCCATTTAAAACACTAATGTGATTTAGATGATTGTAATGAGATCTAAAAATGTATACGTGGTAGATATTACAATTAATTTTTTTACTAATCATCACATCGAATCCTCGATGAATTTACCTTGTTAAAAACACATTGTTATAAAATGAATTGTTAGCGTAATCAATATGTAGGTACATTAATTTCCTTTTTCTCAACACTTAAAACGGGTTTTCAAATATTTTAAGTGAGGTAATCTACAGTAAAATCATGACAAATTGCGTTAAGTCGAAGGGTCCGGTTGCTGCCAACATCAAGCTATTAGTCAACTACCATCTTATGCATATCAAAAACTGCACTTTTATTTTTAATCGAAATTCAGATCTCTTGTGTTGTATTTCTTTTATGATTTCAGTGTTTAATCTTCATGTACCTGTTTTTTATTTTTAAAAGAGGGGTCGTATTATACATTAGGCGAGAATTTTAGTACAGTAATAACGATTTTATGAATTTCACCAATTATAACTGTGTAGATTATTTATATGTAAAGTGGTATGTTAGTATTGGGACCCAGAACAACTTTGTTTTTTTAACGGTGAACAAATAATAACACTTGTTGAAATTCCAGACCGTGCACTATAGTGTTTTAACATTTATGGATGATATTCACAAAAAGGTATTGACTCATTTCTGAAGCAAATATCTTAAAACAATTAGTTCGATCATAACTTCACAAGGTTCCATTCGACTATAGAATTTATGAAGATGTTGAGCTTCTTGTACAGAACATCTGGTGCCAATATTTCCATTAATTCGTGTTAAAATTTACAATTTCATCCTTTACTACCTATTCTTCAAGACCAAAACACCTTCAAAAATTGTTGTTATGATTCAGTCACAAATTGTTTAGTCCGTCTTTTTTGTTACATTTAAAGTGAATAGTACCAATTTGAATTTAGAGCAGTAAAGATGTATTGTGTCCGAAAGTCGCTTATAATATTCACAATAAAAACCGAACTTCGTTTAAATAGCAATTAGTAATATTAAGTTGAATGAAAAATATAAAAGGTCAGTCAGGTAAGTGTTCACTGTATCGGATTTCAAAATTTCTAAGGGTCTGACCCAAATAGACAGCATTACATTCTGGACATTTGAATTTATATATACCTGACTTTTATAATTTTGGTATTTTTGTTTTTACATTTAACAATTTTGTACTAACGTTACTTTCTGTTTTAAAAGAAATTGTTGTATTCCTTGCTAAAGATATTATCTTTGAAATACGGTATCCGCCAAAATAAACAGTACCGAAACAGAGAGTGCTGTGGAGTTGTTTATGTAATATGGATTTGTCATATTTGACTTAATTGTCATTAGTTGATATATTAATAGTACGCTGCAGTTAAATTTTATTTAAAAATGGTTCTAACAACGGAAAAAAAAGTTTTTTTGGTAGAGCATTATTTTCATTCATACGGAAAAGGTCGTAATGATGATCTAAGCTTAGAACAGGTGTCAATAAAATATCAACAAAAATTTAATAAAGCAGCTCCTAGTAAAAGTGTGATGTTAGCTGTTGTTGAAAATTTCGTCGCACTGGTAGTGTATTGTGTCAACGTAAAGGTTCTTCAGGTCGTCGAAAAACAGTATGCACTAACGAAAATGAAGGACGTGTTTTTAACCAAGTTGTGCAATCACCTCAAAGAAGTCTTGTAACAACTGCATGTAAACTCAACATTAGTGAAACGTCTTTACGTCGCATGTTCAAATCAATTGGTGGTTATCCATACCGTATTCAAGTTGGACAACGACTAAATGCTGCGGACAAACGTGCAAGAGAAATTTACTGTGGTCGCATGTTGAGTTTAATTTACGAAGATCCCGAATTTTTGAAATACATATGATTTTCAGACGAGAGTCACGTTCATCTTAACGGCTATATTAATCGACAAACAACCAGATTCCTTGGATTTGAACGTCCTGATGTCATTGTAGAGAAACCACTCCACAGTCTTCGAGTTACCGTTTGGTGCGCGGTATCTGGTCATGGAATGATTGGTTCTTATTTCGTTGAAGATGATAATCAGAATCCACTTACTGTCAACCAAGAGCGTTATAGAGAGAAAATTATTATACCTTTTGTGAGAGATCTAAATAACTTTTGCCGTGCACGAAATCTACAGTTTCGCACACAATGGTTCCAACAAGATGGTGCAACGAGCCATACAGCTGTGCGCACCTTATACTTACTCCGTCATCATTTCGATAATAGAATAATTTCTCGGGGAACAGACTTCGAATATCCTTCTCATTCACCTGATCTGACGCCACCTGACGCATACATTTGGGGCATAATGAAGGACAAAATATTTCACTCGGAAAATCCGCCGGCGAATATTGCCGAACTACGGGAAAGTATACAAAATATTTTTCGGCAGTTACATCAACCACTTTTTATAAATATGTTTATTGACTTACAAAATCGATATGAAGCTTGTATGCGTCGAAATGGTGAACATTTTGAACACTTACATTACAGAAATTAAAAATTAATTTTTTTTTTCGGTACTGTTTATTTTGGCGGATACTGTATTATTAGAAATATTTCCAGTTAATTTCCAATATTCAACATTTTCTTTGAATAATGAGGACAATCGCTAATAGAAACAGGCCACTCCGTAACTGGTAGGATATCAATTGTTCCACTGAAGACGAATTTAAGGAGCTCACGTTAATTTCAAAAATAATTTCCGACAATTACTAGAATTTTTCGATATTATTGCATACGGTGGCAAGAGAAGAAATGTCGAAAAAAAAACATTTGCTCACATTTATTATCAAAATGAAGCATGGAGTCTCAGATGAGTTTTTAATATTGTTTAGTTATTCTTCCCGACAAGCAGCAAGCCTCATTATGTCTAATGTGACATTATCTCTTTTAGAAAGTTTCGTACCGAATAACATTTGATTTAATTCGATAACAAGAGAAAATTATATAAACAATCATGTATCCCCTTATACGAATGAACTGTACAAACCCATACCAGACATTCCCAAAGCAATAGTTTATATAGATTGTACCTACAATAAACTAGGAAAGAGCAGTAACTTTCGAGTATTGTGGCAATAATACTGTTCCCACAATAATGAACATTTGGTCAAACCAGAGATCATAGTTGCCCCCGATAGATATATCTTAGCAATCAACGGGCCGTACTTCGCAGATGCTAGGAATAGTGATGCAAGTGTTCTAAATCACGAATTTCAAAATGATTTGAATGGAATGAGAACATAGTTTCAAGAAGGCGATATTGTGATAGTCGATAGAGGCTATAGAGATTCAATCAATAGTCTACAAGAACTTGGCTTGCATTACTATATGCCACCATTTCTACCGCCGAATCAAAGGCAATTAACGACAAATTTCCATCCTTTGATAAATATACCTGGAACGTTGGATACGGCCAAACAAATGTTAGTTGATTCTGATAATGTCAACATTGTTCAGGCACGAGTTGTAGCTGAAAACCTCCGTACTAGGAATGGTCGATGGATTCGTTGGTTTAAACTTCATATACAATTATTGTTCCCTCGTCTTGATATTGAATATTTGAAATCACTTTCTGGAAGATATCATTTACACTTGACAGCGTCACATATCCAAGATACAATCCGTAGAGATGGTGAAGTAGACACATTTTAGAAGTCGATTAGTTACATGGGGAGCCCAATTTTCTAGGATTCAGAATATTTTCTTGGTTCAGGAATGCTACAAAACACATGCTTTGTGTTGTTTTCACTGAAAGAGGTGACGAAAATCCACAAGATCCTGCTGTCCCCGTTTCCGGGTATTATTGTACTTGTCAGTTCGGTGCTAGAATTTTAGGAACTTGTGCACATGTTGCTAGTGTAATATGGTTTTTAGGGTAGGCTAGATATCAAGAAAACATACATTTTCCATCAAATAGTCCAATTCTGTTGGTTATTTTCTCATTTATGAATGTTCATAAGAATCTTCTTCTTTTTCGTATTTGATATTTTTTTTATTAAGAAAAAATTCAGTTAACCATCAAGTATTTTCCTCGTTGTGTTGTCGTCATAATATACCATCCGCATAGCTCGTGCCAACCCAATTAATAAATTATATCCTATGGATATCTATTCAATTCGGTATATCCGCGAATATGGATATCCGAAAGATGTATCACATCCCATTGAACTTCTATCAATTAATGTATATGTATAAATATATACTAACTGATTCCATCTATAGGTCATCTTTAAGTATCTATATACGGTATCCTCACTACATTCTCAGGATATCTTACTAAGGAATAAATTATGAGACTTCCCGAACATAAATTTATTAGACATCTCTTCAAGTTTCATACCTAATTATATTCCCAGGATCATCTCACAATATCTCTGGCACTTATCAAATATATAAGATTCTTTGAACTTCTAATATGAGCTGGGAGTTCCCACTACCATTCTTTATATCTGAGTGAGATTCCTCCTGGTAGGCAACAATATCCAAATTAGAATGTTGCTACCAAAATAAACAATATACAGAGATCAATGAAAAAAACTAGCAATATATGTAGCTTGGTGTGCTAAATTTGCGAGCTGAAAATTAAAATGGATTTCCACTGTTTGTATAATTATTCGAATGTATTAATGACTCATGTGAAACTAGAGTTCCCATTCTGCCATCAATAGAAAGTATGCAATGAAGTGGAGAGATTTGATGATTTTAATTTCCCAACTGATGTGAGTATTTATTCGAATATTGTAGATAAAGACAAGAGATGTTTTGAATGATCTCAAACTTGACCGGATTCGTTTTAGTGACATTGCAATAGTATCCTCTCTACGGGAATGAAAACTAATAATGAAAAAGCTAGAGGATTTGCTGAAACTCCTAAAATCGTGTAGTTTCCGATTGTGATTCTCACATATACGGAATTATAGATTTTAGATTTGATTTATCTTGAGTATTTATAATAATAATAGTTATGTCAACAAGAGACAGCGGTTGCTGGATATCTGTAATACATATGATTCATGCGTATTACCTTATAACACTAGAATCCTACGACATACGCCCATACTGACATGTGCTTAGAATTTATCCACTTGGAATGTTTCTTATATCGTAACATTCAACGGGACATATTACATCCCCTACCTAGTAGATATCTTGAGACTCCCACATTATCCATGACGGGCATCTTTATTATAGTCATGGGATATTGGTTAATGATCCATATTTCAAGTTGAGTAGGCCTCATGGGGACACTACTATCTATAGAAAAAACTCTGAGGTGGCGAGGAAATGATTTGAAATAATATTGATTTCACTTCACCGAATTCCTTACTTTTACATTTTGAATAAATATCTAACATAAGTATCTTCTCAGTCACATCAGGAGACTTCAAATGGATTGGTTAGCCTACTCATCTAAGATCCCCACCTACAATCCAGTGAAGTCAAGTGGTAATTTATTAGCGCAAAATAGTGAAAATATATGGACTTTCCACAAATTGTTCGCCTTGTATATGAAAATCACGTCATAGGATTCCGTTGATGTAGGATATGAATGAAAGTATTTCGAGTTCTCCCATGAAAAAATATCGCTACCTTTTCGGACTCCCTTATAAGATATAGGGTGATGAAAAAATCAAGGCTTTTATCTAATAAAGTATACGTAATTTTTCAAATTGACATCATTTGCCTCTGTATACGATGAAACACATCATTTAACATCCTTCACGAGAATTTTGTCATTTTCGGTGGGATTATTACTACAAGTTGTCCGAAAACCCAAAATCCGTTATTTTTTTATATTCGTGAATCACCTTGTATGAATTGTATCAACTGTTATGAAAGGTGAAATTAATTTATAATATTATGTGATAATTCAACCTTTTTTCGCATTTTCTCTTTATAAAACAACAAAATTATGAAAGTCTCAAAATAGCATTATTATCAAGTGAAATCGCCCTGTAATACGAGCAGATTTGGAAATGAATTTCTTATGAATTTTTCATACAAGGATGTGATGATAATACCACCAAAGATTAATCAGAACTAAATCATAACTTGGGAGATACGGAGTGATGAAAAGTGAGTATTTCTCATATTCATCACCCTGTATCTCGAATACTAGTGATAGGATCGTGTTCCGCCCATTGAAACATTTCACCAGAATGATCAATTATACAACATATCAAAAATTCAAGAAATTTGACGAAGAGCTATTTTTACAAAATGATTTACAACAAAATCAGCAAATGTTTCAACAAGAAAAATTGCGATTAAAACAAATGTTTCAGCAAATGCAACAATAAATTGATCAGCTGCAGAAACAAATGGTACAAATGAAAGTCGAACAACAACCTGGAAATTCAAATAGTACAGGAAATTTAGGAAGATATTCAAGAAAAAATTCGGAATCTCAACACTCCTATTACACTGACGAAGAGGAACTAGAAGTGTATGTTGGTTGGACAGAAAAAAGTTATAAATGAAAGATGAAGAATATACCGGAAAGACCTACTGGACAAACTCCACCAATTCACAATAGCCAACAAACAAAACAGCAGGTGTGTTCTACCCACTATCGTCAACTGCGAAGAGCAACATCCTGCCAATTTCAGAGGATGTGAAGTAGCGGCAGAAGTATAGGGAAGAAGCTACAAAAAAGAAAAGAACTATTCAGAAGAATAACAATAGACAACCATAACAATTATGATAAACCATCAACAAAACAACACAACAGACAAGCTACAAGAGCACAAGAATATAAAATCCAAGGTACCTGTAATATCATAGTCAAAGGAAATACTGCACCACAAAAGGGTAACAATAGTGCTAACAGGATAGAGAACGTGTAAGCGAATGTAATGGCAAGACTTGGAAAGGAAGATAAGAACCAAAAAGCTTCCAAGAAATGTAACATACAGATTATCCAAGTTATAGACCAGCAACAGAAATGCTAAGCCGCGGCCTAGAGATGGGCGATCAAGACGTTAAAATAGTTACATGGAATGCTAATGGACTTCTGCAGCATAAAAAAGAGCTGCAGATGTACTTGGACACACTAAGAAAATACATATGTTCAGTCTCAGAAACACATTTTACAAATGAAAGTTACCTTAGATTGAAGGTGTATAATACATACCATGCAATCGACCCATCTTATGCTGACAGAGGAGGAAGCGCAGTAATAATAAAACAAAATATCAAACATTTTGAGGATACTTTAATAAAAACCGAACAAATCCAAGTCACCTCTGTGGCGATACATTGTAAAAGACAGACTATGCAAGTAGCTGCAATATACTGCCCACCGAGATATAAACTACTTAAACTTACTCCAAGATTAATACTAGGATGAGACTTCAACGCGAAGCACACCTTTTGGGGGCCAATATTATAATCTTTTGTAGTAATCATAATTACTACAAAAGATAGAGAGTTACTTAGCGCAGCAACATGGGCTAGGAGCAATTAAGAAAAAGCACTTCTATTTGCCAACCATCTGGAAAATACTATTCAACCAAATGTAGCTGAAGTAGCAGGAATCCTACGTGCAATAAATGAAGTAACCACCGAACATATAGAATCAGTAACAACAAAAGAAATTATAAAAGAAATAATGACAAACATCAACCCGAAAAAAGCACCTGGTTATCACCTAATGACAGGAAAAATTCTAAAGAGAAGCAGTAGTTAATTTAGTTTACACATTTAACGGAACCTTTAGACTAAAACATGTTCCTACCTGTTGGAAAATAGCAAAGGTCATCATAATTCCGAAACCTGGGAAACTTGTCAACGACGTATCATTACATAGACCAATTTCGTTACTACCCATTATATCAAAAATTTTTGAAAAAATACTATTAAAAAGGTTCAAACCCGTTATTGAAGAGAAATGCATAATTTCCATACATCAGTTTGGGTTTAAAGAAAAGCACATCACAATAGATCAAGTGCATAAACTCACTGATCGACTAGAAGAAGCACTAGATGAAAAGAATATATATTTAGCAGTGTTCGTGGACGTAGACCAGGCGTTCAATAAAGTCTGGCACCAAGGACTCGAAGATAAGCTTAAACAACTTCTCCCAGAAGAATACAGCTTATTGTTAAAGTCACATATTAGTGAAGGAATGTTTCGCATCAGATGCGATGATCAATATTGAGAATTAAGACCGATTAAGGCTGATGTACCACAGGGCAGTGTTCTGGGTCCATTGCTGTATCTCCTATACACCTATGATATGCCACTAATAGAACAAATTACAGTAGCTACATTTGAAGGTGACACATGTGTACTGGCAGTTGTCAAAACCGAACAAGAGGCGAATGAAAGACTCCGAGTTGCAATAAATCAAGTCGGAATAAAAGCTGGCGCGTTCGACTTAACAAAAATATATCAGTGCATGTGAACTTTACGAATAAACACACTGGTCCAATGCCAATAATTATAAACAATCATATTATTCCATATGCTAATACGGCCAAGTACCTAGGAATGAACCTAAATGCAATGCTAAGATGGAAAGAACACATTAAAAATTACATTATCATTCCAAACTATCCATTAGAAACAAGATTATGATATACAAGCAGGTTCTAAAGCCTGATCGCACATATGTCATACAACTTTGGGGGTAGGACTGCTCAAGTAATATTAACAAAATACAAAGATTTCAGAACAAGGTATTAAGGGACATTGTCAACGCTCCTTGGTATGTAAGAAACAGCGACCTACACAGAGACCTGGGAGTGGAAATGGTAGCAGACGAGCTGAAACATTTCGCGAAAAAGCATAAAGAAAGGCTTCACAATCATAAGAACGTCGAAGCAATCCAGCTGCTGCACCAACGTAGAATAGTGGGAAGACTCAAAACAACCAAAAATTTGTTGAGCTAGTGTAGTGGTTTAAAAGCAGAGCATAGTGCGTATTCTGTAGTTAAACCAAGAAAGACCAAAGATGAGAAATCGCCAGTGGGTTAATCTCGGTAAAATACTTTAGTTTTAAGATTTGAACAGAAAATTTTTACTCATTAATCTTATTTCCAGATTAGTAATAATTAAACACAAGAAGAAAAAAAAATTAAACCGAATAAGTCCACATTTATCATATCGAATTTTTTTTCGCGAAATGCTTTTTGAATAACTAGAATATCGAATTTTTCGACATTACTGGCCCCTGTACCAATCGTGTATTCTTATCAATTGTTAATGTGAGGTTTTATTTTAAAAACAAATACTCCTCAACTGATTCCAGAAGATAACATAATAACGGTGAGTTGTTCTCAACGCGTAAATTCAATTATGATGTTGCATATTTTTAATTATTGTAACTGTACGCCCCTTCCCCTGCTGTCAATTTTGGGTGGTTCACAAAGTCAGAAGCGTACACTAACCAAAATAATTAAATTTACTGTCGAACGTTTGAGCGCTCAAACTTAATTTGAAAATAATGCGGTGGGGATATCGACACATGACCGTGCTTTAATATTTCATACATAAAAAATTAGACACCCAATTTTTTCGACGATACTTTATCATTCACACAAATAAATTAAAACACTATGAGGAAAGAAGTACGAATAGTAATAAAAAACAGTATCGGACTTGAAATTTTCAAGCAATTGTTATATTGATTTCTGTTCATAACTCATTTTTTCCAGCAGCAGCATTAACTATTCTTACCAGTTCGAATTCGACAGTCATAGTGAGTGGACGTGTTCGAGTGTTTGTGATTCTACTGGAGTCAGATTTAATCTAGCTAAGTATTTTCCAATTAATGATATTTTTAATATCATATCATTATAAATTTTAAAATAACATATCTGAAAAACGTCTAATTAGTTGAATATGGGAGAAAAAACGGACGGCGATAAGCTGCCCGATTTAAAAGAATCCAGTTTTATCTAGGAACAGGAAAAAAAAGATGAAACTTATAATATTATAGATTTAGAAAATCGTTATAGTCCAGGCGATAAAGGCCCTTTTTTTGTTTTTGTGGAACATAAAGAAAAAAACATTGGTAGGTTATTCCCTATTAAAATAGGTCATTATCTCCTTACGGATGACACATTAAAAAAAGAGGTTGAGGATATTAAATCAGTAGGAATAAACCGAGTAAAAGTTATATTTAAAACCCTGGAAACGGCAAACTCCCTTGTTAATCATTTGATAATACAAAAAAACAATCTTATAGCATATATCCCTAGATTCTATACTCACAAAAAAGGCCTTATAAGAATGGTGGATACTTGCTTCGATGAAGAGTATCTACTAAATGCGATTATTTCCAATAAAAAAGTAGTAGGTGTACAACGTATGAAAAGAAAAATAATAGATTCAGATGGAAATTTTTGTCTAGTTAAAAGACAAATGATAATCGTACAATTTTTGGGCAATGAAATCCCACAGAATGTACAGATCAACTTGTGTAATTTTCAGGTAGAGCCCTACAAACAACCAGTGGTACAATGCTACAATTGCTTGCGATACGGCCATTCGGCCAAACAGTGCAAATCCAAAGAGAGCAGATGTAAAAAATGCACCGATATAAAGCATCGTGAGGAGGACTGTAAAGCTGACAATATCTGTATATATTGTAAAATAAATGATCACCCTTCAGTTTCTAGGAAATGCTCCGTGTTCATAAAACAAAAACAAATAAAACAGATTATGGCACAAGAAAACGTATCGTTTAGGGAAGCTGAAAATATTTACATCAACCCATCGTACGCTAAAATTGTTACAAATAACCGATTCGCGGTATTAAATAACTCTATCAATTTTCCTCCCTTACCTAATTCTAATCAGACATCCTTCCAAAGTACACCAATAACCTTAAGAAAACCCGTTAACAAATCCAATATTCCTTCTCCCAAAAAACGTAAAACTTCCCCTATATCCCCCACCATAGAATCACCTCCTGTAAAGAAAAGCCCTCAATTCAAAGTAAAGATTAATTCAGTTCGCACTAACCCTTACAGGGACGAATATATGAGTTATAAAGAGAAAACAGTATTTATATTATCTACATTTGTCAAAGAATTGCAAAAAACTTCCCTGCTACTGCAGTCTCTTTTGCAGACTCGGAAATACGAGAATTTGTAAATAATATATACGACGCCGATAATTCTACAGATAAGATGGATAAAATTATAAATAATAAACTAAGTTTATTACAATGGAACAGCAGGTCACTAAAAGCAAATAAAGCTAGTTTGAGTAACTTTATTAATAAAACACATATTGACATTATAGTAGTATCAGAATTATGGCTCAAGCCAGACGAAAATTTTGTTTTAAAAGGATTTAACTTAATTAAAAAGTGCAGAATCGATGGTTATGGTGGAGTAGGGATCTTTATAAGGCAGGGTATAGATTATACAGAGGTAGATATTATACAATCGTTTAATAAAGATCTAGAAGTATGCGCAATTACATTGTCCTCTTTAAACATTTCGATAGTATCTTTATACCGTCCATCTGATATAGCCGTCAATTACAACGATTGGCTAAATTTATTCCAGCAATTTGATACCAATAGTATTTTCTGCGGCGACTTTAATGCACACCATGGTATGTGGGGTCCTATACCGGATGATCGGCATGGAAAAATTTTAGCAGATGCAATCGATTATTTAGAGCTTGTTGTGTTAAACAACGGCACTCCTACTAGAGTTAACCCTAGGGGAAACCATTCAGCAGTTGACATATCATTAACTTCGCACGTTTTAGTAGACAGGTTAACTTGGGAAGTGTTAGACGACACAATGGGATCAGACCGCAGCATTTTTTGAGATCATTTCTTCTGCAGCAGATCGTTCGATGCCTGTTAAAAAGGCATTTACTCCCGTTTCTCCTAGACCTATTTGGTGGGATGAGGAATGCGTAAGGATGGTAGAAAAACGTAAAACGGCATTAAAAAATTATAGAATTCATTCCAATTACAATAATTATATAATATATCAAAACTTAGCTGCGCAAGCGAAACGCTTATTCAAAAACAAACAACGCGGCAGTTGGATTAACTTTTTAAATAAACTTAATAAAAATACTCCTTTAACAGAGATTTGGAAATTTGTTAGAAGGCTTGACAATAAAAGTTTTCAATGGGGTTAAAACAGATGTCAAGTTTATATTCAATCATGAAGACGAATTGCTAGCTTCTTTTACGATTCATGAACTGGATTTAGTAATTAAAAAAGGTCTCAACACTTCTCCCGGTCTAGACGGTTTTACCTACAAAATAATTAATAATTTACCTATTTCAGCAAAAAAAAATTTATTGCAATTATTCAATGATTGGTGGAGGAAGCAAAAGTACTCTGATTGCTTTAAAAATATTATAGTTTGTCTCATTCTTAAACCTAATAAAGACCCTGGTTTGTCTTCATCATTTCGCCCCATCTCGTTGATATCTTGTATTACAAAAACTTTTGAAAGATTAATAAAAATTCGATTGGAACATTTTGTTGAAAGTAGGGCTCTATTGCCAAACATTCAATTTGGTTTTCGCAGAGGACGTGGCACTATAGACGCTGTAAGTCATTTAGTGTCAGATATACAAATAAGTTTCTCTAAAAATTACTACACATTATGTTTGTTTGTTGATTTAACGGGGGCATATGATGTAGTTGATCTTAATATTTTAGCAAATAAAATGGAAAATATTGGAATTAATAAAACTGTCTCTACCAATATTATTAATCTTTTTCATTGTAGAAAAATATTTATACGTGATCATAATAACGTATTACATGGTCCACATATAGTATATAATGGCTTACCGCAGGGATCTATACTGAGCCCTATCTTATTTAACATTTACACTGCAGATCTGCACAGGTTAGTAGATGATAAATTTAACATGATTCAATATGCGGATGATCTATGTTTTTACTTTACCCGTAGTTCTTATGAGCGTTGTTTAGAAGATCTGGGAGAATGTATGCAGTTACTAATAAGTTGGTTTAATGATATGGGATTCAGTGTCTCTCAGGATAAGACTGCTTTGGTATGTTTTACTCGACACCGAGTTAGGACTGCTGGAGCTACTTACCTGGCTGGTTTTAAGATTCCATTTGTCGACGAATTCAAATATCTAGGCATTATCTTAGATAAAAAACTGCTGTGGACAAATCATATCAAGTATGTTAAAAAAAATGTGAAAAAGGTATGAATTTGCTAAAAGTGGTTTCCAAAAGAAAATGGGGAGCAGACGTTAATTTGATGTATACATTCTACAAGACCTATATTCGTTCCATATTGGACTACGGGTGTACATTATATGGAGCAACATCTAAAACAAATCTACTAATTATCGACCGTAATCAATATAAAGCCTTAAAAAATTGGATGGGGTTAATGATGTCATCTCCTAACCAAGCAGTTTTGGCAGAAATGCAAGAACCGCCACTTAACATACGGAGACAATTTTTAGCTGAAAAACAAATGATTAAATATAGAGCATTTAATACGGAAATGGTCCAAAAAATCGCTTATATAAATACGTGTAACCTTACAGTTCCGTACTGGAGAATAAAATCTACTCCTCCCTTGGCAGAGGCCTTTATTAATACCAATCAAGATGAAGATTTCATCTTAAATTCTCCTAAATTTCCTATATATAAGTACAGTTACAAAAGTATCATATTTCGACCAACCGTCATATACCCCTTATACACCGAAATTCCTAATCTAAATAACTTAATACTTACAACTATACTGAATGATTTCGGAGACAATATAACTAAAATATTTACAGATGGGTCCAAATATGATGATGGAACAGGAGCAGTATTCTTTGTTTCAAACACTAATCATGTCGAAAAATTCAGAATAGCAGACATATTTTCGGTATACTCTGCCGAGGCTCTTGCAATAAAACAATGCTTAATATGGTGCACACTAAATCCTGTGCAATCAGCTGCTATAATGACAGACTCGAAATCGGTTTTACAAGCTATCGAAGGATCTCCTATGAACATTTTTAATCAGGAACTGATCTTAGAAATAAAAAACTTATTGTATCAATTAAAAATTAATAATAAACAAATTGCTATCATATGGGTAAAAAGCCATAGCGGCGTTATAGGCAATGAGAAGGTAGACCACCAGGCAAAAGAAGCTAGCAAATTAAAAGAGTTATTAAACTTTTCCTGTCACGCTGACGTAATTAACAGGCATAAAAAATCCATTAGAAATAGATGGAGAGAGGCTTACAATAACAACAGCAAAATATCTGAAAGCTTCTATTTCCAGTTTCATCCAAATCTTCCAAATAACATTCCTCATATAACAATGTTTGATTATAGAAAAAAATACGCATCAATTATAACGCGACTAAAACTAAACCATGGCCGTTTCACTGCTCACCTACATAAATTGGGTATTCTACAGTCTCCATCGTGCAACTGCGACAACGTGTCGATAGGTGATACCAATCATATATTTCTGGAGTGTAAGAAAAACAAAGTGGCTATATCAAATTTATATACCTCTTTAAGGAACAATAACTTTCCTTTTCCATTGAATATGAGTTCTCTCCTGGCATGTATAAATAAAGATAGTTTCGATGCAATAATAAACTTCATTAAGGAAGCAAGAATAGATCTGTAAGTATATTCATATGACAAAAAAAAATAAATAAAAAAAAATTCTGTGGCCAATAGTCTTCGACTGAGGCCATCCCTGTCCCCCCAACACACACACACACACACACACACACACACACACACACACACACACACACACACACACACACACACACAGACAACTATTCTTACGTCTAGGATCTCTTATCTTGCTCTCGTGAGAAAAGTGGGGGATTTTCCTACGTTTAAGGTCTCAAGGTTATTTGCTAAGGTATAATCTAATAAACGCTCACCTTTGGCGTTGTTGTTAGTGCTTCCCCACACAATATTATGTGCATTGGCATCACAACCAATTATTATTGGTAGCCGTCTGCTATTGCAGTATCTCAGTAGTTCTTGTACTTCCTCTGGCGGTGCAATCGGCCCGTTTCCAGCTAAGTAGGCAGAGGCAATGACGATGGTTCAGTCGATACCTCCAATGTTGAGGTGAACTATGATTGGAACAAGGTCTCGTGACACGCATTCTGAAACACATATACGAGTATATATTTTATGTTATTATGGTTACACAAGCACGCGGAGATACTTACCTTTGATCATAAATCAATTTATAAATGTTGCACGCCAAATATTCGATTTGTACTTCTTTGTTGATCTATGGTTCTTGGATCAGTACAATACAATACCCAGTTGTAGTTTTGCGATTAACCTTTCACAGCCGATGCATGATGTTGATCTACGCTACATTCGTGAATGTGAATTATTATGGATGAGATAGGTCGAGTTACTCAGCGTCTATTGAACCCCTTCTTTATCTCTTCCTGTGCCTCCTCCATGGCAATATCTTCACCAGAGCTCGAGCAGGTTTCTTGATCACGTGTCAGACCCTCGACTTCCAGGTAGCTCCACTCAATTTCCCGGGATGCAGAGGCGATTTCCGCATCCCTAGTGGTCCCAGCAGAGCCGGGGGAGATCTCGTGCTGACACAAGGTCAAGCGTTCGCCTTATCCCCCTTTTTCGGATGTTCCGGATGTGGAGCATATCTTTATGTCCTTTAGATCTTCCGTGAAGTTCTCTTTTTTTCCCAGCCCCGTGACAGGGATATGCCCAAAAAACGGAAGTTCAGCTCGTAATCTTCTGCCTTCAGAGCACCACCCCCCCCCCAATTGGGGTGCGATCCCAATCGTGAGGATAGTTCCCGTTCCCTCTTTTTTAGAGTTCATGATCTTCTGAACCTCGACAAGTTGGAGGATATTTTCCAATGTCGTGGCTTCTTGAGACGAACGGTGCTTAAATTAGCATCAAAATGTACAGCTGCGAAAAAAGTTTACTCGGACTCAGATTCGTCGAACACTGATTTCTATCTGGAAGAGGTTTTAGATTATCCCAATGTGAATAATAATAAGTTTTATATATCTGATTAAGTGAAAGTTTGAATGCGTCGATTAGAGATCTATGTCCTGCACCAGAGTTGCATCGAAGAATATCGAATCGAAGAAAGTAACGCTCTGAAACCTTAATATATATTCCTCTAAAGATCGACCTAAATAATCAAGGAAAAAAGACAAAAGGAAAAAGAGAACGAGAAGGTAGAGAATATATAGGAAATCATATAACTTTGCAAGGAAAATCGAGCCACATGGGGAATTGAGAACGAAGAGATGTACTTCATATATGCTGGGAATTTGGATTAGAGGAGGTTTGGTGGAGATGCAGTTTTTGCGGTATATGGGCCTATTCTAACTGTACTTATGCTAAAAAGTCTTCTCAATATATATGTGAGAATTGTACCTCATAAAATGTTGTCCTATCCGAGTAGAAATAAAAATTTCATTCAAATATCCACTAGTTGATTACACCCAGTCAATCGATATTGCCCGCGTGGTCGCTTTAACCCAACTGATCGATTTTACCCGACATTTCTCAAATTAGAAAAAAACTTGATATAACCAAAGACGATTCCATTCATATCAATTGTTCCTTACAAATCCTTTAATATAGTTAAACAACAAGCTTCATTGGAATTATGAATTATTTCTGATGTTTGATAAAGCAGTAATCCCCCATAGCTCTTAGGTACCGTCAAACGGGGTGACTTCGGACACTTTTTGCAACTTTCTTAATCACAAACTAAAAACCAAGAGAACTAAAATTCTGCAAATTTCGTCTAAGATGCCCCTAACATATGACAATGTCAAATGTTTCTAATTTTTTTCCAGTTATTATATTTTTTTTATTAAAAACTGTCCGAAGTCACCCCATCGAGTGGGGTAACTTCGGACGGCCATATAAAACTACGTAAAACCGATGTTTAACGGTTGCAGGAGTTACTTCGGACAAATATTTTTTTTTAATCGTCTACACTAGTAGGAAAATTATTTGTAATAAGAGAAACATCATTTTATCATAAAAAAGATTTATTTATTTTAAAAATCAAACATAATAATTCTTATATAAGAAAACTAAACAGGTTATTCCAGAAAAGTACATTTTTATGTCATAAATACAACTGTAATCTACTCTATAACAACATCAGGTAAATTGGAAAACTTATAACAACCTCTTCGAAAATGTGAAGGAAAAACCGTTTGAACAATTTCAAATTTTCCAATAATGCTCTCATCAGGCACGTTTGGAAAAGAAAAGAAAACATCAGCCCCAAATTTTTTTTGTCGAAGAAATTTTACCAGGTAATTTTCACCTTCTACGTTTAAAATTTGTGCAACAAAGAATTTGCTTTTTAAAGAATTTTCTATGGGAAGTTTAACGAGGGTAAAATCATTTATCTTAATATCTTCTTTTGAAGAATGGTCTCTTGGTTTCTCGGAAGTCATTTCTTCTTCCGAATCAAATGCGTCAGCTGGTAAAAAATGTTCATCAAATAAATCGGAATCAGATGGATTGTTCTGGCACTTTCTAGGTTTTTGTACTCCAGACGTGGAAGGAATATTTTCTGGTGGTTCGTTTTCGAATTCAACATTAATATCTGCAAGGATGACTGGCCTTCCTGGTGGAACATTGACTCGTTTGCGCCTGTTTGTGATCTTGTTTGCAATTCAGGGTTTCTATTTTCTTTAAGAAATGCCAGTAGTGATTTATCTATTTCACCGCCTGGGGGATTATCATCAGTCATAAGTCTTTGAGGCAGACGTTTTAGAACTTCTTGTGGATTGTTGGGCCAAATACCCGATGCGCGAAATCCGGACAACACGTTTTTCTTTGAATTTGCTTCAATTGCTTCTAAAGATTTCCTGAGAAGTCTTCGGAAATGGACCTTTTCTTTTGGACTTCCACTCAGTCAGAATTCTCCTCCATGTTTTCTTAAGGGGCGTAAAAAAAAGCAACATCCAGCGGCTGGCAAAGGTGGGTGGCATTTGGTGGAAGTAGGATGAATTTTATATTCTGACGTGCACATTCCTCTATAACTTCTACTGTTAAGTGACTGGACAAGTTATCACCAATTAAAATTTTCGGCCCATCCTTTTTTCTGAAATAAGGTACAGCTATCTGGCGAAACCATTCCAAAAAAGTTGTTGAATCGAACCATCCTGAGCTGCTCACACTGTAACCACATCCATTCGGTCCATCTTCTTCCCATTCTTGAGTCCGATGCTTAGCCTTATACACCACGAAGGGTGGAAGAAGGTCGCCATTTGCTGAAGCCGACATCATTACAGTTACGCTAGATTTAGACGAATCCATGATTCGATCGCAATGTTTCGATCCTCTTTTACAAATCACCTTGACTTTACCCGGGTCATTACTAAAATTAGTTTCGTCATAGTTAATTATTAGCGATGGGTCAACATTTTCCAGGGATGTTCGGGGCTCACGAAGATATTCCATTAAAGTGCCCTCACTTACTTGTGCCCTACATCTCTTTATATTTTGACAAAAACTTGTCGTAGGATTACGGTGTCGGGATAAAAATGAATTTACCCAATCGTGTCCCGGAAGGTTATCTCGGAATTTTTTCATATTCACCCCTCTCCTGTCTAGATATTGTTTGACTATCATTCGGACATCGTACGGAGAAAGAGGAAATCCCCGTTCTGCCGCCAGGTTAATGGCCACAACCAGCCTTCCTTCTTCTTCTGACAATAGTATTGTCTGGCCGCCGACTTTTTTGACATTAACATTCTTAATTCTGTCGCTAATAGTCGATTTAGGTACACCATAATATTCAGCAGATTGCCGTATAGTTTTCCTGTGGGTTTTCACATCACGGATGGCATTTTCTAGTTTTTCTGGTTTATAATTTTGGTAGCTTCTACCTCCTACCATTTTCTTATATATTCGGCCCATGTCCGAAGTCGCCCCCTAAAAACGTATAATTTTGTTATCACCCCTGTATATGAAATGTGTGTTAAGATAAACAAACGAACTCCTGGCTAAAATATTTTCAAAACATCACCCTTCCTACTAGTCTAAACAAAAATTGTACTAAAATATGCAACTGAGGTGGGCACAATTTACTTTTTCTACTACCGTGCGTAAAATACGAACTTTAGACACACTTTCGAGTGCGTAAAACTTTAGTTTACGCACTAGTGCGTAAAGAGTATTTCTTTACGCTCTAGTGCGTAAAGAAAAAGTTCCAATTTGTATGTAGTTCTAGCTATTCTTATAAAAATATAGGTAGGTATAATAAACGGATATTAAATCTGTTTTTTAAATCAGAGATTGAAACATATAGAATTCAGTAAAGTGCATACCTAATAATTTAATAAATAATTATTGTGTACTGAATAATAGAATAGGGTGCATAAGTGGTATCTATATAAGTTGGCTGTGAGTGACTGACATTTCCTCGTGCATTGAATTTGACATTTAAAACTTAAATTGAGATCTTCCGATTATACCTATTAAGGTAAGCAAAAGTATTGAACATTTTTAGGAAACTATGATGTTATTTTAGATTCTTTTTTTAGATATCGTAACAGATAAGTACATATAATTATAAAGATGGATTCCTCTGACGATATCTCAGAAGATTATTTCGCAAATACACCACCAAACATATTAGACGTAGCACAGAATGCTTCCAATGATTTATTGCCCCAAAAATCTGCGAATATTTACGAATCAAAATACAATTTGTTTAAAGAATGGTGTAGGAAAAATAAAATAACAAAATATTCCGAAAATGTTCTTGTGGCATATTTTTCAAGCGAATTGAAACACTACCAACCATCCACAACATGGTCGATATTTTCAATGTTGAAGACTACTTTAAAAATCAAAGATAATATTGATATTTCTAAATTTTATAAATTAGTTGCTCTTATTAAAAATAAAAGCAAAGGGCACAAAGTTAAGAAATCAAAAATTTTGGAAAAAGATCACTTGGTAACATTTCTCGAGACGGCTCCTGATTCGACGTTTCTAATGATTAAAGTAAGTATAATTTACAATAGTAAGTACCTGTATTTCATATATAAACAGTTTCCAATAAATTTCATATAAAAAAAATTCTACTTCATAGAATTTTCAGAGAAATGTTTTCCTATTACGTTTGTATATGTACTCAACTTTCACAAAGTATAGTGTAGTTATCCGTAGCGTAGTGGCTAAGGTGCGAGACTCACATGCGGGAGGACCCAGGTTCAAGTCGCGCTCATGCCACTTTTTTAATTTTGTGTTAATTTTTAGTGATAATTATTTTTAGGTGGCTTTTATAATTGGTATTTCCGGCGCATGCCGAAGAGAAGAGTTGACAAAACTAACAATAACAGATATTGAAGATAAGGAAACAATATTAATCATTAGAATTCCTGAAACTAAAAATGGGACAGAAAGGGTTTTTACTATTTTAAATCCAACTAATTCAAAAATAGATTATTTGGCTTTTATTAGAAAATATATTGCTTTAAGACCTCCTATGGTGGATACTTCCAGATTCTTTTTAAAATATGTAAATAATAAATGCACAAAACAACCAGTGGGTATAAACACATTTGGCAAAATGCCATCTATTATAGCAAAGTACCTTAATTTACCTGATCCAGCCATGTATACAGGACATTGTTTTAGAAGGTCATCGGCCACCATGTTAGCGAACTCTGGAGGAGACCTCCTAACCGTAAAGAAACACGGAGGCTGGAAGTCGTCTACAGTTGCAGAGAGCTACGTAGACTCTACATTAACTAAACGAAATAATATTTCTAATTTAATATTAATGGATGATGATAATAATTTCCCTTGTACATCCCAAAATAATGGTAATACGATTTTATTGGAAGATAACACCCTTTCTACTACATCCACCCTTGCTACCGGCAATTCTTCATCCTATGGATTAGCTAACATTAGCAATACTACTGTAGTTTCTAAATCCACGGACAACTCTTTAGAGCAAGCTAAAGGATTAAAATTTATTAACTGCACAAATTGCACCTTCAATATTGATATTGTTAATAACTGAATTCGTCTGTTGTTTTATTAATTTGTTCTAATTTTGATTAAAATGTTCAAAATATTAATCAATATATAATATATTTTATTAGGAATCAATAAAAGCGTTATAATTTCTTCTAAAGAAAACTTAAACTTACTTTACGCACTAGTGCGTAAAGAAACATACTTTACGCACTAGTGCGTAAAGAAAATTACTAATAAACTTCTGTATATTGATAAAATTTTCGGTAGTAGAAAAAATATTGTATGCAATTCGTGTGTAAATGCCTTTTTTCGACTCATGTGATTGTCGCATTCGCCTGCGGCTCATGCGACAATATTCACATTCGTCGAAAAAAGGCTACTTTACACACTTGTTACATAAATAACTATTTCAGTATCTTTTGAATTAAGAAATTCTTACCAAAACAAAAATTACGTGAAACGGAAAACTGATCACGACGTGCGACCGCAACACACCATCATCTAACGGCAACTAAGTTGTAAACATTTGGGTAACATACTAATATGGGCTATCTTTTACACTGTTGCCGCTGTGAATGCATATTCATAAAATTTACCTGTTGTCCGAAGCGACCCCAAATGGCCGAAGTCACCCCGTTTGACGGTAGTCGATATTCCCCTTCACTCCTCTTAGTCCGTTTTATCATAATTTCGTTGCACAAACACATCAAACACATCAGAATTCGTGCGTAAGAATTTACCCTATAAAAGAAAGTTATATTCTTTATAGATTTCTTTGGGAGTCTTTCACTTTAGAATGTCCCCTCGGCTTGCTACTGCCCTTATTCAATGAGACAATAGCAAGGTGTGTCTGCCAAGAACCTAACGTGTTAAATAAAAGTCAACGTTTGTAAGTAAAAGGACCACCGTCAGACATATTCACCTGTTTTTTAATGCGTCATATTGATATAAATCAGAGACAGACATTATTATTGCTGTAATATATAACCCTGTTAAATTTATTTCATTTTTATATGATAAACAATATAATGGTCCTCTTGAGAATTGTTTACTCATCGGATAAGATGAGAAAGTAAATAAGTTATAACCAAAATGGTGAGCAGAAAGAAATGGCATAATTATTTAATAAAAACGTAGGTTTTGACCGGCACAGACAATGTGCTTCTGTCTTTTGGGATTTGTAGCTTTACAGCGTTCACCTTAATCAGCTTGTAATAAAAATATTAATAAGGTGTTTCAAGTAGGAGAAGAAGGAAAACATTTATCACAAAATTATAAAAAATCTGGTGAACTGTACTAGTACAAATGATAATATTTATTATATAATATATTATTAGGTGGAAATTGAATCAAAATCATATTCTCAAAATGAAACAATTTTTATTTCAGAAAAATGAATTATGAATTATTTTGACAAATGTTTTAATACAACAAAATTATTATCCGAAAATTTTAGGAATTAAATAATGAACAACTGAAACTAAAGAAAATGCATTGGAATTACTAAAGGATGAATATATACTATAGTTCAGTTCCAAAATAGTACTCAGAAATATTGCATTAAACCGACAACAATTGTAGTTAGGTTGTGATTCTAGCTTCTAGAATCTAGAATCAATAGCTAGAATCAGGCTAGGGACACTGCAGACCGTGCCATCTAGAGAACCCGTCGAGTAACTAAAATCGGTAGATAATTCCAAAAAATTAACGGAAACTGTAACGTCGTTAGTAATCAAATTTTATTGATTTTTATAACTGCGTATGCGCGATATCATATTGCTCGTCCCCATCCCCACATGTTATATGTTATACTGTTATCATTTCTTAGTTCAAGTGTAGAGGTTATTTTAAGGTTACGGTATTTTGGTGTATTTTTTAATTGCTATAGTGTAATATTTACCTGTTGTTCCGTTGCTTTATTGTTATTAATTGAAAAGACAATGTCAAAGTGTATTCTGAAGAAGTAATAAATGGTGTACTCGGTAAGTTTTATTAAAATAATTTGAGCATTTTTCTTTCACAATTAACAACCATTATCTTCATTTTTATAAAACACAGAGAATTTGTTCTAATTTAATCGACAACTTTAGAGATCATGGTTGTTCTTTACATTAGCTAAACTGAAAATTGCTGCATTAATAAAGTATATATTTCTTTCTACAGTTTTGTTCCTCCAACCCAGGAAGATAAAATTAATATGGCTGAAAAGCAGTGGTAATAAATCGTTAAATTTGTTGACGAAGAAACGATGGAGGATATGATCCCTTTCAAAAACAGTGTTTCTTTAGATTTGAGAAAGACGAAGAGAGGTTAATAAGACAGTTTGATTTGCCTTCCGATATCAGTGGAAATTAACAAAAACTGATGGTAAGTTTTATTGTATTCAATATAGCATGCTATAATTTTGGACATTTTAAAATGTAAATTGAGTGAACGAAAAGACGAGTACTGAGTGTGTAATTTTATTAAAATTCCAGGTAAGCGCTATCATCCATTAGACCATTGTGAAAGCTCTCGTCAAAAAAAATATACAGTAAGTGTCAAAAAACATCAAACCCTGTAACTGCTACATACAACGAAATAAAATGTTTGATGTTACATCATTATTTAACTAAAATTTGTTAAAATTACTCTCTAAAGAGTGTGTACAATTGTAATTCACATAACTAAACGTCTAATTTGATTACCAATTAAATTATATGTGTGCACACCCTCTTTATAGGATAATTTCAACAAATTTTACTCAAATAATGATGTAACATCAAATATTTTATTTCTTTGTGTGTACATTGTACCTGTTGTATGTTTTTCTCTTGTCGACAGCTTTGAGAATGACCTAATGGCTGAAAGCGCTTAGCTGGAATTTTAATCAAATGACATACTCAGTACTCGTCTTTTCATTCACTCAATTTATATCTAGTGTGTACACCATACTTAGACAATTCCATTTTAAAATGTATCCATTGAAGAAATAATAATCTGGATTTTATTTTATGTTATATTCCCTCTACCAGCTATGGGATGGAAGGTAATGATCCCTTGCCGATTTTCATATATAGCCCATGGTGTGACAATTTATGGGAAATGGAAGTGAGTATTAACTTTTGTTGAGGCATTACGTTTAAGTATTTGGTCTAGCGGTAACCAAAAATCCAAAATATCCAGTAAAGACAAAAAATAAAAAAATAGTTAAAAATCAAGAATTCCTAAAAAAATCGAAAGCTTCAAAAAATGGCATCAAAAAACCAAACAAATGTATACATTCAAACATTTTTTGATATTTTTTTGGCTTAGTACAAAAACATGTGTAAACTTATTATTTCGATAGTAAGCGCATTTTGTTTTCTTTTGTTTTCAAACATATTTGTGTGTTTACTTATTTATTGTTGTTATTTTGTGTGTTTACTTGTAGAACCTCGACCAGAAACGAGAAAGGACTCCATGAGACGGTGGGATTTTTAAGAGCCCTTAAGAAACATTTTAACAATCATAGACTGCCAGGAGCTGCAGAGTAACTTAAACTGCCTTATGCAATGGTTTCATAAGAACGGAATGCTTTTAAATGTAGAAATATACAAATATGCAATATACTAGGTTTAAGCTTGTGTAATAAACCCATTAAATACTTCTAGTAAAAAAATAAAGATATGTTGTAAGTGGAAATAAAATATTAGATATATTATTTTAAATGTTGTACAGTCACAAGTGCCGTTTGGCACTCTTATATGTAATTACTTGGCACCTTGTATTTACAGAGCTGGGCAGTATTCAACAACTTTTCCTATAAAAATATTTTAATTACTTTTGTTCTAACATTCACAGTAATTATACTCAAATGTTTTCTTTCACAGAAAGTTGCCAAAAATAGTGTAGTTAACAACTTATTGCTAACACTTTTTTTGATTAGGTAAGTAGCAGTTATACTCCTGCAGTTTGTCCAGCTCTGTGTGTTTATACGAGTGTAATAATAAATTAATATAAACTTATCATACATAATTTTCTACTTTTATCTTGATTTAACATCATTTGAAAATCTAATGATACTCCAATCTAGAATGTATGTTACTCTAATTATTTTTTAATTATTGCATGGTTTTTACACTATAATTTATTTGTTGTCATTATGTTTGTTAAGAAAAGTACTTTGTGAAATAAATTATTTGTTGTGTATTTTTATACGAAAATAAATAAATTGTTTATATGATTATTGTTTTATTTTTTCCAATTTAATTAACTATTTATGGTCCATCATTTGATATTTCATTTAATTTAACTCAACATCTAACCATTATTTAGTTAATGGAGTTAAATTGAATGAAATTTCAAATGATGGACTATGAATGGCTATTTTGAAATAAACTAATTAAAATACAGTATATTTGAATATACCGCCAATCCGCCAAAACCTAAAATTACAGAAATCTTTCCAACATCACTCAGTTGTTTACTCGACGGGCTCTTTAGATGGCGCCACAATCAGTGTCTCATCTATCTGTGGGTTATCTATGGCTAGAATCGAAGCCTGACTATAATTGTTGTCGGTTTATTGCAATATTTCTCAGAATTTAGTAGCTACTAGTTTGTAACTGAAATACATATTGATCGGAAGTAGACGGACGTCAGGGAAGTGGACAGAATGTAGTGCAAAATTATAAAACAAATGATTCCACAGACAGTCACATATACGTATGCGGAAATGTTATGTATGCAATAATAACAGATTCAGTCACAATAAATGTTTCATTAACTTCTTAAGCAAAACGTTAAATCCACACCTAATCGTATTGCCATATATGTGTCGTAGCCACATTGTAAGTTTCGGTATTTTATAAAACAACTAGCCACTTTATAAAATGCGGCCACATTGTAAAAGAATTGCTTATTTTGCATTATTTTGTAATAGGTTAGATAGATATGGATTATAGACGCATCGGTATCTATGACCTTTTAGCGTCTTCACTCTATGTGATATTATATGAGTGTTTTCTTATTTTATATTAACCTGTATAAGTTGGTATCTTTTAAGTATCCTAGTAGTGGATCTAGGTGTTTTTCTGAGAAAAGTAATTTGATATTCGTAGGTAAATTATATTTGATTCTATATGGTGTATATTTCCTGCAATGCATAATTATATGTTTAACGATAATTGTAGAGTTACAGGTCTCACATATTGGCGGTTCTTCTGCTGATAGTAAATATTCATGAGTTAACTTTATAACGAGAAAACCTACCAACCAAGTTTACAAAAAGGGCGCCAGAGAAGTTTTGGCAAGCACCCAAGACTTCTTTAATTAGCCCACAACTTCTCAGTGGGTTAACAACACTCACTACACACTCCAAAGGTTAAACTGATAGGTAAGCTATCATAAGAAAATAAAAGTCAGCAACTATACCCTGATTGAAGTTTTAATTAGTCACTTTTGGACCAAAGGTCTCTTTTCAAATATTTATTACAATATTACTACAATAATGTTCCAAATAATGTCTGAACTCAGCTGAAGGATGTAGACTCAGAATGTAGATAGGCTGAAGGCCGAATCTACATAAATCCAAAAATTGCTAGCTATCAGTTACAGCTTAAGTAAATAACTGTCAACCAGGTTCTATAAAACTCTGAGCAGAACTGAAGGCTTCAAACTCGGGGTGCAGAAGAGCTGAGGGCCCCAAACTACACCGATGACTCAATTCTATAATTATAGAGAAACGACCAAATGGTTCATGTACAATATCTCAAAAATACAACGATAATATATATCAAAAATTAACAATGTACAGTTACAAGGGTTCACACTTCCGCAATTTATACTAATATTAATATAAATATAAATAATTGCATGAGCATAAAATTTGAATAGCAAACGAGCTAAAGAAAATATAATTCGAAATTATGTACGGCGCAAAATTATATACATAAAATCGTCAGAGTTTGAAAAATCCACTAAATATCGCAGTGCCCAGGTACGTACCGAAGTATCCTAACGTATTTTAAACAATGAGCAAAGATTACAAATTTTAAATACAAAGTACAAAGTGTAAAGCGAAATTATAGTAATTGCCGCAAAAAAAGAAATAAAACTTTACATAACAAACTGTGAAATGTGACGCACAAAGGTGAATTTACAAATAAATGAGAAATAAAAAGGAAAACTGTTCACTCATCCTCTTTCCGGAACCAGAACAGGAACTGAAGTCGCTCCAGAGTATTCCAGCTCTCCTGGAACTGGTCTCACTGACTCATTAGTCTCCAATCAGTGATTTAATATCCATATGAAAAAAACGCTAAAATAGAGAAACGAATTAGCCTCTACATAGGGTTTACATTTTACCCCGGTCAAATTTTCGACGTACCCCCGTAGTATCCCATTATACTGACTATATTAACAACACCCGAAATTCGCAAATAATCATACATCCTGACTTTTTACTGTATAAAATCCATTTACACTGAGAATAAAAACTATATGACTGGTTTTTCTCCGCTTAGCAAAAAAACTACGATACCAAAAAAAACCCATAATATAAAAACTATGTCGTTGGACACATCCCTGAATATTTATACAGCCCCCGTGATATATTCTTATTTCAAAAAAATATAGAGCAATGACGAATAGGAACTAATAAGAATTTATGAAATGCATCGAAACTATCTCGTGAAATCCAGATTACATACTCCAATAAACTACGATTCAAAGCTAAAATTTCTACGTTAATATACCTATAGGACTGTTAATTCCGAGAAAGTATTTTCAACCATTTACCTTTATAATGAATCCTTCTAACCAACGCCGTCTACGGAAATTTACCACGAATTTCGCAATTCCACTAATTTCTACTGGTATCCTCAGTCATCGGCCGTTTCTGGACCCGAAGCCTAACTGGTCAGCGCTGCCAGCTGTTGGTTTCAGCTTTATTTTCTTCCCCTAAGTAGGAATTGTCGGGTTTTTAGCAAATACTTTATGGCTCCCAGAGCACATGCGAAATTTTTACGTTTAGAAGTGTGTGTTTACACCTTGACGGCAAATGGAGGACTGACTACTTCGCGCATACCGTGCTTTGGATTCTCTCTGTCAACAAATTTGCCAATCGTTAAATTTACGACAGCTCGGCGAATTTTTCGCGTTACAACTTTATGTGTCCAATTCTTAGTCTTGTGAGGACTATCTTATCTTTTCTTGGTAGGTTATGTATTTGCCTTTTGTTGAAGTGAATGTCTTTGATTTCGTAGAGTTTATTCTCTCCTTCTTGAAGGTCCCACTCTAACTGAATTAGGTTCCTAGTTAGTTTAACTGAATGATTGTTCAGATCTTTTAGGTTTAGTATATTTATCACGTTTGTGGTATGCATTTGTTCTTTTGCCAGGAAGTCTGCCCTATCATTGCCTTCAATACCTATATGACTAGGGATCTAAAGGAGTATGATTTCTTTATTTTTAATTTTTGCTTTCTCTAACTGATATTTTATTTCCTCGGCAAGAGGGTGACCTGGGTTGTATGCTTTAATAGAGTCAATAGAGCTCATGGAGTCTGTTACTATCAGCCATTTGCGCCAATTAGTAGTTGTGATGAAATCTATTGCTTTATGTAATGCAAATAGTTCTGCTATAAGTATTTCAGTTGATTTATGGAGGCTGAAACTGTTTTCTGATGTTTTTGTGTGATAAGCGGCGCCTACTTTTTCATTCGATTTGGAACCATCTGTGTATATAATTTGATGTTCTTTGTAGTTTTCTATAATCTGATGAAAATTTTTGTTTGAACAGTATAGGAGGTGTGGAATTTTTTATGTGTATTGTCAGCTCATGGTGGGAAATTGTAAGGGCTGTGGTCATATTCCATGTTGAGTTTATGTTGAATTTCTTTATATCGATAGTTTGCTCCAGGTTTGTATTTTTTGTTTGTGGGTTGTGTATTTGGGTAACGGATATTGAAAAATTTGTTGAAGGAAGGATGTTGTATTTTGAATGTTAAGGAGTTTGCATATTTAATAGTAAGTAGCATCCGTCGGTGTTCTGGTGGCATTACTTCTGCTTCGCAGTATATACTGTTAATGGGGCTTGTCTGAAATGCTCCTATGGCCATTCGAATTGCAAAGTTCTCTAATGGGGCAAGTTTTTGTAGATAACTTTTTGGGGCAGATGAATATGCTATTGAACCATAATCTATTTTAGATTTTATTGTTGCTTGATATACATTCATTAAACATTCTTTGCTTGCTCCCCATGTTGTATTTGATAGCATGCGTATCATTCTGAGGTCTTTTGTACATTTTTGTGGTAGTTCTTCTATGTGATTTTTGAAGTTTAGTGTTGAGTCGAAGGTGAGGCCTAGAAATTTGTGGTGTGTATTACTCTGAATGTATTGATTGTTGATAGTTATGTTAATATTTTTTTACAGTTTCTTTTGCGACAAAAATGAACCCCAGTTGACTTGTTTGATGAGAATTCTATATTATTATTATTTGCCCATTCCTCCAATAGGTTTACGCAGTTTTGTAGATTATGTATGCTGATTTCTGGGTTCGAAGCTGAATGTTAGATAAGTAAATCATCTGCAGAAAGTCTAATATAGATATTAGGTGGCATGACATTTTTTATATTGTTAGTTGCAAGTATGAAGAGGGTTGGACTTAAGACAGAACCTTGAGTTTTGGCATAATATGTCTGATGTTTTGTTTTTTATTCGTACCTGAAATACTCTCTCTATGAGGAAGTTGAGTATGAAGTTAAGCATTGATCCCACTATATTGAATTCTTCGAGCGCACTTACTATACTTTGCCTATTTATTGTGTCGAAGGCTTTATTCAAATCAAGGAATAGTGCGTTGGTATGTCTTTGGAGTCGGAAGGCGTCTTGTAGATCAATTTCAAAGCCTATTGATGATTGTTAGTTGAATATTCTTTTCTAAAGCCTGCTTGTTCAGGGATGAGGAAATTACGCTTCTGTAGGTACCAAGTTAGTCTGTTGTTGATGATCTTTTCCAGTAGTTTACATATATGACTAGTGAGAGCTATTGGTCTGTAGTTTTCTTTTCTGCATATAGGTTTTCCTGGTTTGTGGACTGGAATGAGTATTGATAATTTCCATACGCTGGGATTTTGGCCGTTTTCCCATATTTTGTTGTATAATTGGAGTAGGCTATGTATTCCATTTTCGGGTAGATTTTTGATCATAGATATCCTCACGTTGTCTGGTTCAGGAGCTGTCTTTTTTGTTCTTCAATGCATAGGTTAGTTCATTTATTGTGATTGGCAGGTTGTGACAATATGGTGGCTAGGATATTTGTTGTATATTGTAGAGAATTGATTGGCGAATATCTGATTTATATGCTCTGTACCATCGATCCATACATTGTTCTCTATTAGGCCTGAAAAGTTTCTGGTAGGCGTGCCTTTTAATTTGTTTATTTTGTCCCATATGTCTTTTGATCTGGCGTTAGAGTTGATAGAATTGGTGAACTTGCTCCAGGAAGACAATTTCGGCTCTTTTATAATTCTTTTTGCTTTTGCTCTGGACTTTTTAAAATTTATGAAATTGTAGCTTGTTGGTTGGCGCTTAAATATGTTTAATGCGCTTTTTCTTTCCTTTATTGCTTTTCTACAGTCTTCATTTCACCATGGCACAGGAGAATTGTTTGGAATGATTTTTAGTTCTGTTGTGTTGTTTTCATATGCTTCAATGATAGATTGAGTAATAATATTTGCGGCTTCATTAGTTCAGGTCGATGTTGGGGGCCGTATACTGTAGTTTAAACTTTTCCCAGTCTGTTTTTTTGTGATTTAATCTAATACATGGATTAGGAGAGTTTTCTCATAGTAATTTTTCTACGAGGACCGGGAAGAGATCGCTCCTATGTGTATCATCTAGGGTGCTCCATTGATAGTTTGTTGAGAGAATTTGGGAACATAGTGTAATGTCTAAACATGAAAGTGAGGACGTAGAGGAAGATATATAGGTGGGAGAGCCAATATTTGCAAGCGATAACTCCCTTTATTACGTTTAGTGTTCTATGGGATTCGACTGTAACTTCCATATCATTTAACTTGTCTATTAACTTTGTTTTCTCAGATTGTGCTTGATTCTTAACTTCTATCAGTAGTGTTCCATTTCTTAGTTTTTTCGTATTTTGAGTTTCTCCTATTAGAGTTAAGTGATATATGGATTGTGAAAGGTGATACTTTCTCAAAACTGTCTTCTTTTCTGGTGATTAAATAGTACTTTTCATAAAATATTGGGTTTTCATATGTTTCTCGTGAATATGTTCGAGGTCTCTTTTGAGACCCGTGTAAATGAGGGTATTCAGAAAATTAGCTCAAAGATTGATCCCACGAGTAGCCTAGGAATTATTCGGTCCATCGAAGCAGAGCCTGGATACCTCGATAAGGCTAAGTTTCATCCAGAGGGTGCCCGGTATCTGGAGAAACCGTTTACGACTCACTCGACAGAGCCATGTATCCATCGGCACGGTGTCTCACACCTTGAGATTGTCAACATTCAAGGACAAATACAGGACGACACAAACGTGACTGGGGTAGCTCGGGAGTGTCAATGTCGTGCCATTATTGAGGAAGAAAAACTTACCTCTCAGGCCCCTTGAGGGGTTTTGTAATAGGGATTTTGCTTTTAGACATTTTATAAACTGGCCGATCAAGTACGAGCCATATTCTCAAACAGAGATTAGATTCTAATATGGCTAGTACTTTAGCCATTTTATAAATTTGCCGAACAAGTAAGAGCCTTTTTCTCAGATAGGGATATTGCAATACTCCAACCAAATAATTTGTTCATTGTATTAAATATATTTGAAAAACTGCGATACGTAGCTTCATTTTTTAATGTGTAAAGATATAAGGTTACCAGCTTGAGGTTTTGGTATAACCATCCGACATTTGCGGAGGGCGGTTACCAAACCCGAATGCTGTAAGGGAACTTCCGGGTTGTATATCTTACGCTATTTTTCACACTATCGATAATTTTATAAAAATATTGTAATTAAAAAAATCAAAATTGTGTTGAGCATCGGTTTCAAGATTCCATACCCCATGGAGACAATCAAACAGAATTTTCATATCTGTCAAAGTTTGGTTTGTGTTAGAGATTAATCTATAAAAAATAAAGTTAATCGAAGAAATAAATAGTGAGGTTGAAGAATTTTATAATATTGAATGTAAACCAATTATACCGGAAAAGTCTAAAGTGAGATATGAGACCGCATAAGCCACTTTTAAAAAGTGGTATGTGGAAAAACATATTCCTCTGTATGAGAAAACATTATTATAGAATTTTCTTCAAGGTAGTAAATGCCTGAAATCTCCAAATAGCATGTGGGCAGAGTATTTAATGCCGAGAGCGACTCTAAATTTGAATGATGCAATTGACATTTCCAAATTTTCGAAACTTGTAGCATTATTTAAAAGCAAAATAGTTCGAGGCTAAGTGAAGCTCCATTGATTTTCATTAACACAGATCAAGAAGTACATCTCCAGCAAGGTAAAATTTCTTTTATTTTTAATTATTATGCTTCAAACTGTTGTACTAATTTTGAACGTTTGCAAAAATCCCAAATTTTCACTTATAAAATGCCGTATGTAGCCATATACGGCCCTAGAGTCGTGTTTACAACGTACTTCCATGGTAACAATGTTTGTTGATTAATTCAAAGAACTGATTGTCTAAGAATATGTTATTTTTTTCGGCAGGCCGATCTATAATAAAACGGCCGCGAGTAAACCCTACCTGATGCTATAGATGCCTAGAATATGGGCATCACACAAGCGAATGCACTGGAGAGGATAGGTCTAAGATATGTCTTAAATGTAGTGAAGAAAACCATGGGGCAAAGGACTGCACAAACAATAGTTTTTGCCTAACTTGCAAACAAGAAGGACATAGGGCTGACCAAACTAGGTGCCCAGTATACAGAAAACTGATAGAAGCCAAAGCAAGAGAGGCAGTAAATGGTAGGGGAGGATACAAAGCATAATGACAATAAAAATATTACAAATAAATGTGGGTAGGGCCTATGCAGCACAGGACATGGCATACGCAACGGCCATGCAAAGGAATGTCGACATTCTAGTTGTTTGTGAACCGAAAAAAAGCGTGTAGAAGGCCAAAATTGGCTTACAGACAAGAGGGCGGATGTGGCTATATTAATCATAAATAAAGAAAGGTTTGGACATAGTAAAACATGTAAGCGGAGAGGGGTTTGTGATGGTGAAAATGAGAAACTTTTCAATTATTGGTTGCTACATATCTCCCAATATAATGCTAAGAGATTATAAAAATGAATCAGATAAAATAATGGGACACGTTAAGCGTAGTAAAACCGATTACATTGTACTTGGAGACATAAACGCCAAATCTCCTATGTGGGGTTCACCCGACAAAAAAGGAGAACAGTGGATGGAATGGATCTCGGAGCTAGACATGGTTGTGCATAATACCGGGATAAAACCTACATTTGTGAGAGGAAACGGTGAATCCTATATTGACGTGACAATTTCAACAAGCAATATTGCAGGGAAAATAGCAAATTGGGAAGTCTTGGAGAAAGAATCATTGACACAACATAATTTCATGCATTTTGAAATTAATGAAAACTTAAAAAATATATAGGAAATACCACTGTAGATTGGGACGCTTTTACTAACAACATCGGACTAATCTGCAGAAATACTTTGGAACCTACTTATTAGACGCTAAGCAAGTGGATCCAACAAGCATACAAAAACTGCACAAATACTGATAGGAAAACTATTAATAACCCATACTGGTGGAATGAAAAAATAGGTGAAAAAAGGGCAGAATGCATAAGATTTAGGAGGAAGTTGACTAGAGCAAAAACACGAAGAATAGATGGCATAGAGGACTTAGAAAATCTATATAAAACAACAAAGAATGAATTAAGAAAAGTTATAAAAGAAGCGAAAAAGGAACATTGGAATGAACTGCGCCAAGATCTGGATAACAACATATGGGGAGATGCGTACAAAATCGTAGCAAAAAGGTTCAATACATTGGTGCCCTATCATCTAAGTACCGATAAGAAAAGAGAAATTGGGACTCACCTTTTCTCATTTGAGGCTGATAGCTGAGAAATAGTAGAGAATGATACAAACATAAACCCCTTTACGAACCAGGAACTTGAGACCTCCATTAATAGCATGAAGAACAGAAAGGCCCCTGGATTGGACAAAATTCCACCGGAAGCAATCAAACTGGTTGCTTCTAAATTCCCTCAGCTGATTCTGAGTACTATGAACAGTGTGCTAATGTCACAGGTCTTTCCCGAGGAATGGAAACTGGCTAAAGTTATATTAATACTAAAAGGCGGAAAACCCCCAGAATTAGCAAATTCGTATAGACCACTTTGTATGCTGAATACAATCAGCAAACTTATGGAAATACTCATCAGAAATAGGTTAACGGCTGAATTGGAAAAAAAGGGAGGCCTACATAAGCATCAGTATGGGTTTCAAAGAGGAAAGTCAGCTGTACAAGCTGTGGAGGCCATGAAGGAAATGGTGGAAGAATACCAGCAAAAATGTTGTGTGTTTATAAAAGTAGACGTCAAAACGCGTTTAACTTGGCCCGTCATAGCATTATCATGAAGAAACTACGAGAAAGAAATATATCTAGCTATCTCATAAACATTATATCTAGCTACCTAAAAAATAGGAAGATTACTGTCGGAAAAGGTGATGCCATAGAAGTTACCGCAGGGGTACCACAGGGCTTGGTTTTAGGACCGACCCTATGGAATATTCTCTATGATGATGTACTAGATCTAGACCTCACAGATGACGCTTGCTGCATAGGGTTCGCGGATGATCTAGCGTTACTTATAGGAGCCAAAAATAAGCATATCTTAGGACGAAATGCGAATAAGTGTCTACAAGATATTAGCAATTAGATGGAAAGACATAAATTAACACTAGTTCCAGATAAAACCGAAGCAGTGATACTTAGAGGTAAACGAGACAGGGGAGAAATAGTTTTTAATTTTCAAGGAATAAATGTCTCCCCGGCAAAAACAATCAAATACTTAGGGATAACTATCGATGAGAAGATGCGCTTTGGCAACCATATTGAAGTTACGGCACAAAAGACTGAAGAAAAGGTCTCTAGACTAATAAGGCTCATGACTAATGTTGGAGGACCAAGAAGTAGTCGACGGTCTGTGTTGTGTAGTGCAATGCACAACATATTACTATATGGTGCTCCTGTGTGGAACAGGGCTTTAAAAATCATAAAATACAGAAAGCGATTGGAAAAAGCCCAAAGAAAGATGCTATTGCGGGTAGCATCGGCATACAGGACGGTTTCATGTGTTGCGCTGCAAGTAGTAACAGCTACATTACCTATAGATCTTATGGTCTGGGAAAAGACATATCTATACAACAATAGACACGAAGTCCAGGCTAGAAAACAGGCAACTGCCAGAGCTGATGTCCTATCCATTTGGCAGCATAGGTGGAAAAATGAAGCCACAAAAGCGCAGTGGACGAAAAGAGTAATACTCGATATTGAAGCTTGGATTAGATGTGAACACCGTGAAACAGATTACTTTTTAAGTTTTAACGCCACACGGATGTTTCGGGACATACGCTAAACGTTTTGGTCACGACAACTGCGACATGTGCCAATACTGTAACAGTTTGGATAAGGTGGAACACACAATATTCCATTGCGAAAGATGGAACCGACATAGAACAACGACGTCTCTTGAAGTGGGCATCAATTTAACAGTGGACACATTTGGACTTCAGATGTTAGAGAGCAGGCAAAAATGGAAATCTATAAATAAAATGATAAGAGATATTATGAGCCAAAAAGAAAAGGATGAATATGGGAGACAAAAGAGAGCTGCGGAGCAGGTATAAGAAAATGAGACCGGGGCTGCCTTGATGTAATGCTAACCAGCGGTTCCAAAGCAGACTCCCTTGGAGGAGGTGTTGTTTTACTTGGTTGAAGTCCAAGTCGCAGCAAAGAGCTGCGTGCATGATGCATTTTTTCACCTCCGAAAAAAGAAAACTGTTGTATTAATTTTGAACGTTTGGAAAAATCCCAAATTTTCACTTATAAAATGCCGTATGTAGCCCATATACGGCCCTAGAGTCGTTTTTACAACGTACTTCCATGGTAACAATGTTTGTTGATTAATTCAAAAAACTGATTGTCTAAGAATATGTTATTTTTTTCGGCAGGCCCATCTATAATAAAACGGCCGCGCAAAACTCTAAAAAAAGACCAGTTAACAATATTATTTTAGTTAATTATACGATGTAATTGAAATAGGGGTTGAAGTTTCTCATTATGCTTTAATAAAAATTAATAAAATTTCAATATGTTGTTTCTTTATTTTTACATGTTCCGCACGCTCGTAAAAAAAATTGCGTTCCTAACTCGTGCAGAATGTGTCTTTTCCTCACTTGATTGCTTTTCCCAACTGCAATCGCGTGCGGAAAAGTGGAACTTTCCGCACTAGTTAGGAAATATACTGTTCTTGAACTGCATGCCATATTGAGTGAGAGCGCCGTCACCTGGAAATAATTGTTGTTGTGGATGAATACTAAGAAATTGTCTTTATGTTAAATTATTTTGTGGCATTTGCTGTGGAAGAACACTAAGAGATTGTTGCGATTATTCTTGTGTTGAATACTTTTGTGGCATTTGCTGTGGAAGAATAATAATAGATTGTTGCGATTGTCCTTGTGTTGAATTATTTTGTGGCATTCTAATATTAACATTGTATTCAGTCAAAGCAGTAGAATCAAACAGTACCGCACATGATGTAGCATTTCATTCACCTATAAGAACTTTCTGTAATTTACAAATGGTAGAGGGCTCAACAGAAACTGCGCATCAGGATCGTTTGCACTTTCTTGAAAGAACTTTAACGTCTCTTCTTCAATCTGCAATAATCTTGTATCGATTTCATCTGGCTGATATCTTTTGACTTTTTTTGCATTTTTAAATATTTTCCTTGGACTTTGGACGTTCATCATTTATTATAGAATATTCAGCGAGGGACGGCGAAGACAGTAGATAGTCGGAAGATGCACTTCCATTTGCAGTATCCTCCCCATCAGAACTTGCATCTGTATCAGGTATGCTACTCTTTAGTTCTGTTCGAGACATTGTACTTCAAAGATAGAGAAAAGCTTGAAATAGGGGAGTCTAGTTCTGTATCAGCAGCTCCAACAGATTTTTTGTTGAGTTTTTTTGTTCTTTCCCAAAAGCGTTTCGTAATCCTCGCCACTTTTTTTTAGGTCATCAACTGGAAAAAATAAAAGTTGTATTATATTACAGGTACTTAGCAACTGGTTCATCGTTCAGATCACTTGGATATTCATTTAGAATTTCGAACAATACTATTGGTGGTAATGTACATGATACTTGTAACGCTGTTTGGGAAAACATTTCTGAAATTCATGTGAAGTTTCCATCAAGCGAAGATATGGTCAATATACCTAATGGTTTTTGAAGAAAATGGCGGTTTTCCAATTGTTCTGGTAGCATTGACGGTAAACATGTACGCATAAAAGCGCTTAAGCACTTTGGCAACATGGTCCATAATTACAAATCATTTTTCTCAATTGTATTACAAACTGTAGTGGATGCAAACTACAGATTTATTACTATAGACACAGGAGCAAAGAGAGTGACGGTGGAATATTTTCACATTCAAATCTCTCAAGTCAATTGGAAAATGAAGCACTCAACACAAGCTTGGAACAAGTATTACCAGGCATTGACATAGCTTCACTTCACTTCTTAGTTGGTGACGAAGATTACCCCTTGAAAACATATCTCATGCGCCCTTATCCCCAAAGAAATTTGGGCTCAGTAGAGGAAATATTTAACAAACGTTTGACGTTACGATAACACAATAATAAAGTGTATATGTTTACTTCATAACCCAATAATTGATAAAGAAGGTATTCATGAATTGCCTACAGAAATACCACGACCACTAAATGAAAACAGAAACAGATTTATCAATGCAGGAGAGAATAGAAGCGCAATTTGAGTTCGCGATATCAGGGATGCATTTAAAAACTAATTTTAATATGATCTATGTTTTTAGTGTTTTAAATGAAACTCACTGTTTCTAGCTAATTCCACAATTTAATGAAAATAGTTAAAAATTCTAAAAAATTGACAATTTTCATTATATTATGAAATTAGCTAGAAACAGTGAGTTTCATTTAAAACACTAATATGAGTATATTTCACGAAGTGAGGGTCGAGACAGTTAATTTCATCTATGTTTTGTCATAAATAAATGTAATGAACTTCCAGACTTATTCATTTCGACGGATATTTCTCGCCATGCATTGCGCTGAACATCACGTAAGTGGTAACTTGTATCACACTGATCCCACAAATATTTTTGTTCTCTAATTAAGGTAATACATTTTTCTTCATCCATTTTTACACACGAACGTGTTTAAAAGTCCCAACAAGTTCAGATTATTTTCGGACATCGGAACAATACGTACGTACATGTATGACTAACTCGCATACAATATGTGCGCTCCCTCAGTACTTGTACAGTACGAGCACAGATACGAACAAACACGAAAGCTTGACAAAGAACAGTAAAAAGAGAGAGAGATGGGTAGACATACACATTTAAATGTCCATCGTCGTATGTCGACTCCGTTCGGGCTGCTTCGCGAAATTTTTCAACAGGTTTGTCAATTTGCATAATATCATAGATCAAATATTTTATAAGCATTATTTTTAGGTGTGATAGTTATACAGATACAAATATTCGACAAATACTTGTTTTAAATCAATTTTATTAACATTAAAAGAATTATACAATTAAAAAGATTATAATGTATAAAAATCATACCATGAATATATACACAAAACATATATTTGGCAACCCTGCACAATAACGGTGACGGCACGTGATGGCTTGGCTCAAAATACATAACATGTTTACTTTTTGTAATAGGCTGAAAAAGCTGTATCTTAATAACAAAATTATGTTTTAATTTCGTAGTACATATTTAGTTTCAATAGTTACAAGTTAGAATGTTATTGTTTTAATTCACGGCGCAATTTTAAAGATTTAGTGGAAATTTCCAAAAAAAAAACTAGATCCGGCATTGGAAATTGTTATTGTCTCCGAGTCAACATTGCAATTTGGTAAGAAATTCAGAAAATATTTTAAACTAGCAACATCGCGGCCATACCGAGTTAAAGGTCCGAGGTTATTGAAGACGGAGTTGAAAATCGTTCGATGTTTTACCGGAATTCGTATCTATTATCTCTCTAATCTGTGGTACCAGTAAAATTCATTCGAAATCGCGACCGAACTGAACACACACTATGAGCAAGATATCCGTTGTCAAAAAAGAAAGAGAATATTCCAGGAAGATGTAGAATATGTTGATGTGAGATTTTACTAGAATTTGGTAATAAAGTTGCTAGGATAAATCGTAAATCATTTATTCCAAAAATATTAACAAACATGTTCATTAATTTTATAGATAATAAGGTCGTTCACGTTACCTAGTTGATAGTTAGTATGTGACAAAATAGCACTTTCCTTGAACTAATTTATAGTCTCAGAAGTCATATTATATATTAATTTATGAATAAATGTTGATTAACTACATTGATAACGTTTTAATGAGGAGAAAAACATGAAAAACTTAATAAATGATAAATAATCAGCACCACCTTCCATAAATCAACAGTATTTTCTACAGAGTCGCGCAACTGGAATAATATTAGGTTTTAATTTGACATCTTACACAACATAGCAGCCAATAAGAAATCTTTATTTCTGTGCAAGTCAAATCTGGCAATAACGCGGTCAACTGAGAGTGTTTACATGAAGTACCTAAATTATCACGATATCATAAAAAAATGTCAGTTTGTTATAACTGGCCAATTTACATAAACACAAATATAGTAGATACGTTGTAGATCAAATGGCATCAGCGCGTGGTATAACGGTGCTGAGGCTTCCTCCTTATCACTGTCAACTCAATCCCATAGAATTAATATGGGCCCAAGTAAAACGGGAAGTTTCAAGAAAGAATACGACATTCAAAATGAGTGACGTAAAAGTTTTATTCGAAGACGCGTTAGGTAACGTAACCAAAGAAAACTGGAAGAAATGTGTTGAACACGTGATACAAGAAGAACTGAATATGTGGGAAATGGATCATATAAGTGAACACATGATTGAACCATTTATAATCAATGTTAATAATGGAAGCTCAACAGAATCGTATGATTCTGATATATAGACTAGTTTTTTTGTTAGTTATTACTATTATTTGTTAGACTTTTTTTTATAAAATTTACATTAATTCGTACTTTATTCCTGCATTTTTCTTTTTTCCTCTCCTATTGTAAACGGTATATTAGTAATAAAGTTGATACCTACTGCAAAAAAATGTGCTATTTTTTATATAGTATTTTATGTTTATTGTTTATTCATAGGAACACAAAAGAATGTGTTTTTATTGAATCGATATTGTGAACTCTTTTGAATAGTTTTCGTAATTATAATTTCATAATGCCTTCATATTCATATACCAAGTTTGTTTTGTCCTGATTGCACGCCTCTGAGGATTAAATTGTTTATTTCTTCATTCAAATACAATAGAGCGACCCTTTTAATACAATAGGCGACCCAACCGAATACAGAGTTAGGGGTGTCTACCTGAAATGAGAAAAAAATGAGAAACTTTAGTACAAAATTAGATAAACTTCGGAGATATTTTATTATACACCCTGTATCGGTTTTGCATACCTAATGAGCTTTTATTACTCCATGCCTTTTAAAAACGGACTATAGCTTATACGACATTGAATGTAATTTGTATTTGATAAAAGAATTTCAACGTAGTTTTTCAGAATATGCTGTGAACTAGACTTAAGTTTTCTTATTACTTTTCCGCCCAACCTTTCTATATGCGAGAAAAGTATTGGTTTACCCCAAAAAAAGTTTAAATATTGAAATTTTTTTTGAGTTATTTTTACCTTTTCCATCAACAAAAACACGAAAAAACGGATTTTAGAGAAAAAATCCTGTGTGTATGTCGTCGTCGTTGTCGTCGGCCACTTTTCCTTACATGTCTTGTTAGCACGATACAGCCTCCGGAGTGCAATAAGTCAGCAATTTTTTATGATTGAATATTGTTAAGGACATGTCACAGATGATCCTTATTGATTTTCAGTTTACCAGAGCCAGTACAACAGGTGCTATGGTACTTGAAGTACGACACTTTGCAATTTTTTGAGACATTTCAGTTTGTTAGCACGATACAGCCTCCGGAGTTCAACAAGTCACCTATTTTATGATTGAATATTATTCAGGGCATCTTACTGATGAACCCTATTGATTTTCAGCTCACCGGACCCAATACAACAGGTGCTACAGTACTTTAAGTACGATATTTTTGTCATTTTTGGAGAAATTGGTTTACCCCAAAAAAAGTTTAAATATTGAAATTTTTTTTGAGTTATTTTTACCTTTTCCATCAACAAAAACACGAAAAAACGGATTTTAGAGAAAAAATCCTGTGTGTATGTCGTCGTCGTTGTCGTCGGCCACTTTTCCTTACATGTCTTGTTAGCACGATACAGCCTCCGGAGTGCAATAAGTCAGCAATTTTTTATGATTGAATATTGTTAAGGACATGTCACAGATGATCCTTATTGATTTTCAGTTCACCAGAGCCAGTACAACAGGTGCTATGGTACTTGAAGTACGACACTTTGCAATTTTTTGAGACATTTCAGTTTGTTAGCACGATACAGCCTCCGGAGTTCAACAAGTCACCTATTTTATGATTGAATATTATTCAGGGCATCTTACTGATGAACCCTATTGATTTTCAGCTCACCGGACCCAATACAACAGGTGCTACAGTACTTTAAGTACGATATTTTTGTCATTTTTGGAGAAGTTTCAGTTTGTTAGCACGATACAGCTTCCGGAGTATATACAAGTGAGCAATTTCATGATTGGATATTATTCAGAGCGTCTCAAAGATGAACCCTATTGATATTCAACTCAGTAAAGCCAGTACAACGGGTGCCATGGTACTCGAAGTACCAAATTTTCATCATTTTTGGAGAATTTTCAGTTTGTTAGCACGTTACAGCCTCAGCAGTTCAAAAAGTCAGAAATTTTATGATTGAATATTATTCAGGGCATCTTACTGATGAACTCTATTGATTATCAGCTCACCGGACCCAATACAACAGGTGCTACAGTACTTTAAGTACGATATTTTTTTCATTTTTGGAGAAGTTTCAGTTTGTTAGCACGATACAGCTTCCGGAGTATATACAAGTGAGCAATTTTATGATCGGATATTATTCAGAGCATCTCAAAGATGAACCCTATTGATATTCAACTCAGTAAAGCCAGTACAACGGGTGCTATGGTACTCGAAGTACCAAATTTTTGTAATTTTTGGAGAATTTTCAGTTTGTTAGCACGATACAGCCTCCAGAGAGTATACGATTGATCAATTCTATGATTAAATATTGTTCAAGGTGTCTCACAGATGTACCTTATTGATTTTTAGTTGACTAGAGCGAGTACAGCGGGTCCTCTAAATCCAGATATACAAAATTTTTGGTTATTTTTGGAGAAATTTCGGTTTGTTAGCACGATACATCCCCCGAAGTGTATACAAGTAACAATTTTATGATAGAATATTGTTCAGGGCCACATATGCGGAAAAGTTAGTTTTAATCCTTAAAACCGTTTATTTGATATTTCGATATTGTCAATGAATTATTCGCATTAGTTTAACCAAGAATTAAGCAAGTGTATTAATTTTTCACTGTAACAGGTTCTGATTCCGCCACAAATACTTGTGTCTTCCAATCATATAACACAGTTTACCTCCAAAAACAGAATGACAGTAACGGTTACACGGTAGCCAAATTGAAAACATTAGCCATTTACGAAAATTGGCTTGCAAGGTCTGTACCGAAACCCTACTGGTAGACAGCTGATGATGTATTTGGTACATTCAAGAGGTAAACGAATAAACGAACGATTCGGGTATAAAGTTAATAATCATATTTCATACTTAAAAGGATCTTTTATATTACTACGATGTACCTATATATTTATATACCTACCTTCTGACTGTACCGCCTCTTCAATAAATGAAATATTATATCCCCTTTTATTTCACACACTGAACAAATTCCCCGTGAAATTCCTAACTGTGTTACTCTTATTGGATTGGAATACCTACGTTTTATATTAAAATTTTATATTTTAGGCTAGACGTTTCCGATACACTTCAAACTTCAATGCACCGATATTTTATGCCGGTAAACAAATCGTGGATACGGTGAATGAAATGGTTATCTACCATTTAATTTTCGAAAGTCGGTAGAGATGGAATAATCCAATTTTTGAACGCTGACGGTTGTAAATACCTAACATTTGTACTAATATAAACCCTCCTAATTGTATTCGTTCCATTCGTGGAATTCATTAGGTTCTTTGAAATACGTATATACGGAATACTACCATACCTTAAGGCTAGTAAAGGCGCCAGCAATGTCTTTGGGAATCATTAGATAGCGCAATTGTAATAGCTCATAGACACATCAAACAGCGCCCACGCTTAACCTTTCACAACCACTTGAATGAGAAAACAACTTCTGAACGGCGATTTCCTACTTTATTGATATCTGTTTTCATTCATGCATATGTCAGGTTTCGAAACACCACATTTTAACAACCTTACACTCAAATTTATTTGCATATCTACGTGATCATGTATTATTAATCAAACAGTTCTTCTGATAAATTTGAATCAGCGTGTTTTGATGAAATCGCTTATCTCATTATCAAATTGAGACCACTGAAATTAAAGTGAGATTAAAATCTGAATTCAAGTAAATCCTACATTAAAAAGCCTATCGATTTTGATTTCCTAGCAATTTGATTTATGTTCGAGAAGTGGGCGAATTTACGCGTTTTATTCTGAATGTATATTATAACTTTGGAATAACTTAAATGTTTATGAATTTTAAATTATATTATTCTTGGTTGTTCACTGAAATTTGATGAAACTGAGTTGATGAATAAATAATATGACTCATATCTAGTAAATATTTGTAATTTCCTGTTATTACCACGAATAAATTACTATCTACTACAACATGTTATAATGTTATGCTCGTTTTGATTTAAAAAATTTCATTCAATATGTTTTCACAGTTCTTAATATTATACAATATTTTCATATAACTATTTTATTTATACACACCACTAAAAATTTATTCTCAACTATATTTTTACTCAATATATACAAAAAATAAGTATCGTCGAAGTTTATGTATATAACCGAACGCCTGCACTAAATTGGTTAATTCATTTTTGTTGTATTTGTTATTGTCAGGAAAAGGAACATAAAAATTAAAAAAAAATTTTACTGAAAGGATAGTGATAGAAACTTCAATGTTTTGACAACAATGACAGATTGACGTTTAATTGTTCAGCCAGGAGCTTTGAACTTCAAAAGTATTGTCAATATTGCTAGATTAAATTTCATTCATATTTAGTTACCGTTTCTTTTGCTATACAGGACCAAAACTTTGTATATTTCTTTCCACTCAGGTTTTGTATGCTTTGATATCTGTTGCAACCGGGGCCGTAGCTACAATAGAGCGAATCAAGGCACGGCCCTGGCAAGCCAAATTTTTGCCCTGGCAGGAAATTTATACTGAATTATACACAAAAGTTGGCAAAAGTGCCACGGCAGCCATGGGGCCACAGGCAATATTATATCAATCCCGCCTTTCCGTAAACATCTAGTGCGAATTATTATTCCTATTATCTATGAAAAAAATATATTTTTTGGAACACTTATAGATGAAATCAAACCAAAATGTAAAGCGTATTACCACATGTTAAATTATTTTATTACATAAATGTATTGTTTATTTACACTTATTTTCATTATACCCTGTAATATATTGATCTGATCTTCGTTGAGATTTTTGTTCAGTTGATTTTGTCAATGTCAAGTTGTTAAAAGTCGAATTAAGCCTATTTCAGTTCAGGTTTATTTACTACAATTTATTCGACTTTTTTTTGATTCTACTTAAGATGGATAAACTACTCAGACCAGAATGGTTAGAAGTTGAACCAAGCTCTAGTACTGCCGCTCAACAGTGGACACATTGGATTCGGTCATTCGAGAATTTTATTGAAGCTGTCAATGCCACAGAAAGCAATAAGCAACTGAATATATTAATTAACTATGTCATTCCCACTATTTATGGATTTATCAGTGAATGTTCAACCTATGATGAACCACTGGCAATCATGAAAAAGATCTATGTCAAACCACACAATGAAATTTTTGCTCGATACTCCCTTGCAACAAGGCGTCAACAAGATAGTGAGTCTATTGACCAAGACTTACAAGTTCTGGAGGAAATGAGCAAAGAATGTAATTTTAAATCTGTATCTGCAGACGAAAACAAAAATGATTATATAAGAGATTCGTTCATCAGTGGTCTCAGTTCTCCTCACATCAGACAACGACTGGAAAATAATATACTAACCTTACAAGATGCTTTCGACAAAGCCAGAGCTCTTGAAATGGCTCATTATTATTCAGAGGCTTTGTATCTTCATATGGATCCTTCAATGCAGCAGCTAATATGAATACAGATAATCGCTCTGAACAACTTCAAGAATGTTCCGATCAACCAACTACTTCCACATTCTCTTCTAAGTGTTTCTTTTGCGGTTTTGATTGTCATTCTCGTGATATGTGTCCAGCTAGAAATTGCAACTGCCATGGATGCGGGAAGAAGGGACATTTTTCAAAAGTCTGTAAATCTCGAGGCAATTCAGCAAAATCCACCAAATACTCAACCAAACAGACATCATCAACAATCCTGGCTACAATTTCAGCTATATCCCCAGCTTGCCTGTCAAGAGCAATCCTTCAAATTGACATTAATGGAATTATGACGGATGCGTTGATTGATACAGGAAGTTCGGATAGTTTCATAAAGAATAAAATAGTACGAGCAAAAAAAATGAAGATATTTCCTTCCTCATGTAATGTAGCCATGGCCTCTACGTCTACAGTGTCTCAAGTGATCGGATGCTGTATCGTGACCATTCAAATGTTGCAGAATATATACGAAAACTTTAAATTACTGGTACTTGATGATTTGTGTGCAGATATGATAATAGGTCATGATTTACTCAAAGAGCACTCAGGTGTAGAAGTGACTTTTGGTGGACCAAGAGATTCTTTGACAGTATGTAATCTAGCTTTGGCTAACGTTGATCCATTTCCTCTATTCTCACATTTGGCTCCAAATTGTAAACCTATCGCAGTGAGATCTCGCCGATACACATCTTATGATTCTAAATTCATTGATAATGAAGTGAAGAGACTATTAAAAGAAAATATTATTGAGCCAAGTAACTCACCGTGGCGTGCACAAGTTTTAGTCACCTCAAGCAAAACTCATAAAATGCGAATGGTAATTGATTATTCACAAACAATCAATAGGTTCACATTACTTGATGTTTATCCATTACCACGGATAGATGATATTGTTAATCAAATAGCAAAGTACGAAATATTCAGTACAATTGATCTACGCAATGCTTACCACCAGATTCCCATTAGAGATAACGATAAAAAGTATACTGCTTTTGAAGCTTGCGGTAAACTTTACCAATTCCGTAGAATTCCATTCGGAGTAACTAATGGAGTAGCCTGCTTCCAGAGGACAATCCAAAATATAATCGAAAGTGAGGGTTTGAAAGATACCTATGCTTACTTGCATGACGTAACCATTTGTGGATCGAACAAGATGGACCACGATCATAATTTACAACTCTTCATGAATGCTGCAGAGAAGTTTAGTTTAACGTTGAACAAGGAGAAATGTATGTTTTCCACTGACAAAATAAATATTCTTGGCTATACTATTACGGGGAAAACAATTAAACCAGACCCAGAGAGACTCAGACCACTTTTGGAACATCCCGCACCAAATAGTTTAGCTTCCCTTCGCCGTATAATGGGTATGTTTGCTCATTATTCGAAATGGGTGCCTAATTTCTCTGAGAAAATTCAACCACTGGTACAGTGTAAAACATTTCCCATGTCTGAAAATGCTATTACAGCATTCGAACTATTGAAGACAATTATTTCTAGTGCTGCCGTGAAATCTATTGACGAATCCGTTATGGTCACCGTAGAAACTGATGCGTCGGATTTTGCTATTGCTGCCCAACTCTCTCAGAATGAAAGACCTGTAGCGTTCTTTTCAAGAACTCTTTTAAGTACCGAACAGAGACATTCATCCGTTGAAAAAGAAGCATATGCTATTGTGGAAGCCCTCCGGAAATGGAGACATTTCCTTATTGGCCGACATTTTCAGTTGATTACTGATCAAAAATCGGTATCTTTCATGTTTGATCACAAGGTTTCCAGTAAAATAAGAAACGACAAAATCATGCGGTGGCGCGTAGAACTATGATGTTTCAGATATGATATTATATATAGACCTGGAATCGAAAATACAGTAGCAGACACCTTCTCGAGAATAACTTCATCATTGTTGAATGAAGATAACAGGAAGACTCTTTTTAATCTACATAACTCTCTGTGTCATCCTGGAGTTACTCGAATGGACCATTGGATTCGCTGTAAAAATTTACCTTTCTCTATGGAAGACATTCGAAAACTAACTGCATCATGTCCCATTTGCGCTGAAGTAAAGCCTCGATTCCATAGAAATCGGGGAGCTCTAATAAAATCTACATCTCCATTTGAAAGGTTGAATATAGATTTCAAGGGGCCTCTACATTCTTCAACAAATAATAAATATATATTAACTATTGTGGATAAATATTCACGATTTCCTTTCGCTTTTGCTTGTCCAGATATGACCTCTACGACAGTTATAAAATGCTTTCGTCAACTTTTCGTTATTTTTGGTACGCCATCTTATGTACATTCTGACCGAGGAACTTGTTTCATATCTCAGGAACTAAAAGGATTTCTAGGATCACTTGGTATAGCTTCAAGTCATACAACAGCTTACAATCCCCAAGGAAACGGCCAATGTGAGCGTTATAATGGTAATATATGGAGAACAATTCAACATTCGTTGAAATCACAGAGACTCAGGATCGATCAGTGGGAATCAGTGTTACAAGAAGCTCTTCATGCAATAAGATCTTTGTTATGTACAGCAACCAATTGCACTCCACACGAGAGGATGTTCAGTTATCCTCGACGATCCTCTAATGGTACTATAGTTCCAACATGGCTTTCTGTTCCTGGTCCGGTATATCTTAGAAAACATGTAAGAACCAACAAGTACGAACCATTGGTGGAAGAAGTTCAACTAATCGAAGCAAACCCTGATTATGCACATGTACGCTTTTTGAATGGTAAAGAAACCACTCTTTCAACCCGTCATTTAGCTCCTCAAGGAGATATGACCTTGTTGAGTGAATCAACTTCAAATCTACATCAAGAAAACTCAAATACAACCTCGAATGGCAATACCGATCTAGTTTTGATGGAGAAGCGAAAATCCAATCTTCCACAGGAGACAGCTGAAATTAGTCAAGTAGAGATGCCAGAAAGAATAGATGATATTGCTGTTGGACGACCAGTTCGAATTAGGAATTTTCCGAAGTATTTGGAGGACTTCGTGATAAACTGAGGGGGGATGAATGTAATATATTGATCTGATCTACGTTGAGATTTTTGTTCAGTTGATTTTGTCAATGTCAAGTTGTTAAAAGTCGAATAAAGCCTATTTCAGTTCAGGTTTATTTACCACATACCCTTTAAAAGGACAAACTTCTTGCAGAAGGTATTAAACACAGTCCTAAAAACGTCAAGTACACTTCTGAGATACAATACGATTTTATTGGGATATTAGCTAATTTAGTTTAAAATATTAGGAGATGGTACGAGAGTTGAAAATAACAGGGAAGATGTGTTAATAGTGATCTGTATGTAAAAGATGGGATGGTTCGTGAATCCTTACTAGGTATTTACGTGAGGGACAAAATGGATGCCAAGACGTTTACAGCATTCACGTTCGTTAAGTCAGAGCTATGACGAAGCCAGCGTCATGAGTGGTGAGAAAGGTGGAGTTTCTGCTCTTATGCAAAAAGATGTTCAATAAATATTCCTTACATACATTGTTACAAACAAAGGCTTCATTTAGTTGTAGTCAACATTGATTCTGAAATCAACGTGATAAATGTACTATTTTGATCAGTGCAAAATGTTTTACGAATTTTCCCAGCATGAAAAAGTTTCAGCTATGTATAAAGGAAAGACAATTGTCCGCCTTCTCGATTGCTGGAAAATACATCGTCAAAAGTATTGGGTTAAAGTCGGTGATGTTAAAGACAGATTTCAGATTCACTTTATATTATTGAAAAAAAGTATAGGAACATTGGAACCTGCAGATACTAGTCTCAAAAACGCAATAGAATTGCTAAAATGGGTCAAAAATAAAATTCGTTTGTTGCGGACCTCGGAAAAGTTTATAGATGTTGCAAACATTATGCAACACCAAATACACTAAAGTTTATAAGTGTAAAGTTCATATCCTAGATGTCGTCTGCGGCAAGCATCTGAGGTTGAATCGTGCGCAGAGCAAAAATATAGCCTGCGGCAGTATAACTCAAAACATGGTACAAGCAAGAGCTCTCGCGTACGAATGCGTTGTAACTACGCTGTACCATAATTCTAACTTATTTAAAGAATCGGGTTAGTTCCCACAAGTGTAAAGTGTTTTTAATACGCATACAATCCAATCGGGCAAGTACCCATAAACAACAAACCATTTCAACAGTGCAGTTGATGTGTAAATATGTTAGTGTAAATAAACCAGTGTAAATATATGTAAATAAATTGTACATAGCAAGTAACATCGAAGGAAACTTATTTATTTTAACACAGTCCATAAACCCATGAGTGATATGTGCGTAATCAAATTGTACATATCAAACGATAGATATTTTGAGTAAATCACAAAATCTGGTACCTTATAATGATGAACATGATGTAAAAAATACCGATGAAAAACACCTAGTTTGCAGTATGTAATAAAAGTTTATATTTGAGGTATTTAATTTAACCCTTCTTCAGCTGGACAATGAGAACACATTGAAGAATTTGATTTGAAGAAACTTCGACCTTTAAAAAAACGGTAAGATTAATTTGCCTCATTTTGAATTAACGAAACTGATATAATTAATATGATTTAACAATTAATTATTTTTTTAGATATCGGCCTACCATTTATTGAAGAACTGTTGCACATCTCTATCTCGGGATTTTTTACGTAATAATGAAATGTTATATTTTAAAAATTTGAATGGATTCAACAGCCGATTATCGGCAGATTTTGTGTGGCCTCTTAAGTTTGGAAATGAGACAATGACACCAGGGCTTGACAGAAACACATCACTGCCTGCAGAACCCATGCATTCACTACGAAAATCATCCGTACAGGAAGAAACAGGAGATAATACACCACTAGTAGTAGCAAACGTTGAAGAAGCTGAATTGAAACAGAGCTTTAGACTTCTCACAGTGCGATCAGGATCAAGACATAACTGCATATTCCTAGAAAGAAAAAAAACTACCAAGATTGTGTTATAAAAACGAATAAGGCACATCACCACAACTGACGCAGCCACCTGTTAACAGATCTTCATAACAATTAGAACCTCTTTTGATGATTCTGCTGACGGCCAATTTCCGTCAAGGCCCAATCTCAGATCGAAAACGCTGATGAAATAAATATTTGCTTGAAAACATGAAATATAACCGCAAGTAGTATCCAAGCATAATTAGACATTGGCAATGGGAATATTCTTGTTCGCATTTCTACTGGCCTCATTTCGCTTTCATCAAATGAAGGTCGATTCACAACGTCAAAAGGAAAACGAATTTCGAAATAGTGCCTAAACGTGGCTTTCGGGTGTATTGTGTTGGGTCGTTTTCAGCACAAATATCTGGTCTATAGTATATCTTTTCTTTTGGAATCATCCTTGATACTCTTCCACTTTAATAGACTTATCAATCCTACTTATTATAATTCTGGCTGTACACAACATTGAAGATAATGATACAATTATAATTCTCACTGCTAGTTGTATCCTATTTTTTCCTAAATTGGACATATTATTATATTTTTAGACATCTCATCTTCCCAAATAGTTTTCGTTAGCTTGGATATTTGTGCATCTAGGATTTCTTCCCCAAAATAAGAAAGAAACTTCCACTTTTATTATTTCTAAGGCTCTTTACTGCCTTCTTCCGAAGCGGGTTTTACCGTTTGGCTCCGTGTAATGTCCTGTCATTCATTCTCTACCTCATGTTCTCGTCTCCGATCCTACCTTGAGATAAAAACTCTTTGAATTGCTTCCCATGCCTTTTCATATTCCCCTCCATATGCACCCTCTTCACCTTTGGTGAAAATTTTCAAAGTTTTTGTTAATGCAGTTTTCTATCTCTTGTAGCTCATTATCTATTTCAGTATTTTTACATACTATAAATATTGCAAAAACATTGATGAATAAACTTGTTTCGTTATCTGTTGAACGGAGTCACACAAAACTAATCTGCATTTAAAAGCTATTTTACAGAAGCAACTGATAAAGCCGTCAATACGAATACCATTTATTCGCACCTGCGTCTCAGTTATCAGTATTGATATTAATCGCTTCTACCTTAGTCTAATGAAAGATAAAATATTAAAAGAGAAATCGGGTCTATCATAAATCCAAGTATCTGCTTTTACAATTACCATATTTAAACTAGAAGGATAACTGATAAAAATGATGATTTATGAACATCATTTCTACGACTACTGTATAATGAATAAATTGAAGTAAAAACCCTTTGTCTTTGATTATTTCACTCAATCTCCCATCAACCTCGATATACGTGTCAGCTTTAATTATAAATTTGTCGAACGGACTTATTGAGATTAATCTGCTTAGTGTTGTTTTAATTTAATATGCTTATTAGATTTATAAAACCACAAATCATTGTACGGAAATGAATGGTAGCTGACAAAATTGAATTAACCGTTAATACGTTAGAGTTAGAAAATACTTGTGTATTTAATATTGGACGAAATGCTCTAATTAGCAAAAAAATTAAAAGTTTTGGCTTTATTGGAGGTGAATAACACGTGCTCAAGAGGCCTGAAGTTTTGAAAAAAAATTTGACCTAAAAGTCAACATTCGATTATGATCCCTCTATTTCAAGTTTCCACTATTCTAAATCAAATATTGCCAAGTACTACTCAGTTTTTTTATTGAAAAATTCGCATCAACCGAAACTGGCTATTGACGATTGAAATTAATTGTTATACCATGAGTTACAAAGCGGTCTTCTGGATAATAGTGCAATTTAAAACTGGTATTTTACTTAGGTATTCACTAAATACAGTTTGTTCGGATTTAAAATTCTACCTGTGAAATTAATCTATTAATTATGCAACCCCTTACGCACATAACACTCTACTTTTCAACTCTATATCCATTGAAAATATATCTCACATCATATAAAACCCATTCTAGATAATTCTTTGACAGCTCGCTTTCTTCGTCTCTCAAATTCATCATCTATAAATACTATCGCAACCTAAAAACCTGCCTCTTCTGCTGCGACCGTAGACGGGCACACAATCCCTTCTTACACGGCCAGTTCTTTCTGTAACCTACCTGCACAAGAAAACCGTCATAATTCCTCAAAAGATTGGATTAATAATCGAACCACCTAATAACAATAAGATCTACGAAATATACTCATCTACATTAATCCAAAATAATTCACAGTTCATGATAGAGATTATTTGGAGATACTATATAAGGTTGGCTATATGGTGTACTTAGGCCCTAAAACATGAGACATTGTTGCAGGTGACTGGTTAGAGTGAGAGAAATAAGAGTTTAAGAGTAAAAAAAGTTATTTTCCACTTCCAGAGTTCTTCCTAAATTTGTATTTAGGTTCGTTTGACGTTGCTTGCTTTTCAATTGTCAGTTGTAGGGCTTGTTTTGTACTGGTAGGCTTGTTCGAAGTGCTTTTAGAGTTGCTTGCTTTTTTTGGTGGCTATTATCTTGTTCTGGGGAGGCTTGAGCAACCGACGGAGTGGCGGGGTCACTTTTTGCGTCCAGTTCGCAATCAGAGCTATGATGCAGTTCTCTCAGGTCTGCTGCCTTATAGGTAGTCCCGTTTATACAAATTTCATTGCTTTTCATATAGCATACGTTATCTTTGGACTTCTCTTTGAGTTGGTGTTAAATTGTGTGCAACTGACACCATAGACCCTTTGATATTTTTAATATTTTCAAAAGCCTTCTTTTTTGTGAGATACGAAATAAATTCTTTTTTTATTGCAGCATTTTGTTGCAGATTGTTAATGTCTCATTTTGTCACGTTTAAGTTCAGTAAACTATTTGGTTATGCTATTACAGAATTTATGTTTAGGTCTTGTTCTCTGTTAATTTCAAAAACTCCGATGTTATTATTTTCACCATCACTTTTGAGTAAATTTATTTCATTTTTAAAAACCTCGTTTGCCTTTTCTAAACGTAATGCATTCTGACTTATTTCCTGAAATTGTAATAGAAACCTTTTAATCAGTATTCCCTTTCGTAATTGCTATTCATTAGAGATTTTGTTTTCGCTAATTATTATAATTATTTAATTTTTATTACAGATTATACTAATTTTAGAAATAATTATTTACCTTGTGTGGTTAGCTTTATTCAATTTGTAGAAACAATATTTGAAAAATGTTCTTGTCAACTTATAGATAAGCAGTTACTTTTATTTAGGTTATGGCAATGTGAGTGAATTCTAATAATTGTTAACTAATTAGGGAAAATCGCATTTTTTTGTCTATTGAGATAGTACTTACGTCCTGCTCAAAATTTTATTTCACCACTATTCTTGTATTTTAGGTAGAGCTCACTTTTCACTCATTATGCTAATCTAAAAGGGTTTTATGTATAGCAATACAAAGATCATAGAATTAATTGATGAAATGGCCATTGTGATAATAACTAAAATGAGCGATATGAATAACAAAATGGAGTTTTTGTTGAATGAAATTAAGGAATTAAGAGCAGAAAATTTAAACTTAGAAGAGGAAATTGAAAAACAAGATGAGAAGATAGCTGCACTAGAAAGAGAAATCAGTAGAAAGTTGTTGACGGGTGTTATAGTTGTTTCCTTGTGTGATACCTATAATGTTCGAATTGTAGAAATAAAGTTGTATTAGATCCATCACTTGTGCTTCAGAATAAAGATTATCTGTGTGATAAAGAGCTTTTTTCTAGTAAATAAGTTTTAAAAATCGCCGTTGTAAAACTTCCAGTGGGAACAAGTGAGGTTTGAATGCACTGCCTCAACTTGCGTATCGAAGATGACTTTCAGCCAAAGCATGATACAATGTTCTCAGAATATGCGCAGGTAGTAAGTCTTTGAGTATTTTGAATTTATGTAGCTACTCCTAAGTTTTATAACCAGAAACGCAATATGAGATTTACATTTCATATGGTGGTCTATACTTGATACTCTTTTCAGGTAAAATTGTAAATGAAATTGACTGTCTCGACCCTTACTTCGTGGAATATGCTCATATTCCTGTTTTTAAATGAAACTCAAGGTCTCTAGTTAATTCCACAATATATTGTGGAATTAACTAGAGACCTTGAGTTTCATTTAAAAACACTAAAATTGTAAATGGTTAATTTGTTCAGAGTTCGTTAAAAGTTGGCGAGCTGAAGGAGCTACAAGAAAGAGGTAAGTAATTTGTTTTTAAAATATTTATTGTTAATAATTTATATTCTAACCATTTTTTTATTTGACAGTCCCATGTGTCAGAATCATAAAATATTGCGGTATCATCAGCAAAGCCAAGCATATGTCCTGAGCATCGCAACGAAAACAAGCCATTCACATATATATATTGAATAGTACAGGGTCGAGTACAGTTCCTTGAAGGACACCAAATTCGACAGTTTCGCTATTACAGTATATTTATACAGCTTGCTGTCAGTTTGACGGATAGCTTTCAAATAATTTTAATGAGTTGTCTCGTACTACTATGTCCTCTAGTGATTTCTGAAGTAGAAGATGGCTGACAGTATCAAAAGCCTTAGAAAGGTCTATAAATATGCATAAGCATTGAGAGATTCGGTAATTTTAGATGCTAAGGCTAGGATGACGTCTTGCGTTGACTAAACCGTACTGATTATTAGAAATGATTTTATATTTATCAAGGTAAGACATTAAACGGTTTTTGATAATTATCTCAAATTTTTTTAAAACATGAGTTATCAAAGAGATGGGCCTGTGGTTATTTGTATCCATGGCATCCCCATTCTTGTATAAGGGAATGACTATTGAGTTTTTAAAACTATTCGGGTATTTTCCCTGTTCTATACATTTGTTATATATATTTTAATGGTTTATGAATAAAATCTGATATTAATTTGAGTGTTTCTATTTTAACATTGTCTATTCCTCAAGTATCATAGTTTCAATTTCAGGCTCAAGTACAAGTGCAAAGACAAAGGTATTTGAGATTCGATTACGGACTGGTTTATAGTGTTTATCTTTTCTGCCAATTGTTTACCTTTCAATTTTATATTAAATTCGTTTGCAAAATCAATTTTGCTTGTTAAAATTTTATTTTGTTGGTCTTTGATTCTATCTATAGATGTTTCTAACTTACTTGGTGTGGCTAATTTCTTTAACTATGAGCCATAAACTCTGTGAACTATCTTTATTTTCGCGTATTTCTTTTGAGAAGTTATTGTATTTAGTTTTTTAATTAACAAATCTAACTTATTTCGATAATTTCTATATTCCGCTTGCAATAGTTAATCATTTGTATATTTTAGTGTATTTTGAAATAACTAATTTTTTTGCTAATGGAGTTTAAGAGACCATTAGTTAACCAAGGCGCCATTATTGTGTTTTTCCTTTTTCTTTTACGGATATAAGTACATTCTTTTATAGCTTCTAATACAATTTGTGAAAATTTTGATGTTGTAGCATTCGGATCTTGAGTCGAGTACACATGGTGCCAGTTTATTGTACGAAATTCATTATTAATTTTTTGTTTATCAATAAATACCACTTTTATTTCCTTCTTTATACTGTTTTCCAAAATAATATGTCAAATGGTTGTATAATGATCTGTAATGTTTGTTTTTAGAACAATGGGAATAATATTTTCATACATACTCTGTTCTGCTCGTAGAAATATATTATCCAAACAAGTTTTGTTTTCACCTTGCACTATTGTGGGATTATTAATAGCTGATATAAATCCAAAATATGGTACGTGTTTTTGTATTAGATATATAAAGGAGAAATAAGAGTTTTGTTTATGTTCGATGAATGCATGCTTTCAATATCGCAACTGATGATAAAAGCATAAATGAATATTTCCTGATATACAAAGATTTAGTCTTATCCTCATGCGTAAATCTAGTGACCAAAAATTATCCAACGGACGAGATTAGGGCGCACCTCATAACGATCATTCAGTTTTTATTCCATTTCAATCCAATGAATGTAAATACTGTAAATCGTTGCCAATACTTCTGGAAGCTTTTCTATCTGCGATTTAATTCATTCATTTTTATATTGTACAATGTCATGCATAATGCCAGTATCAACAATACATGTAGGCTGCGTTGTTTAAACCTATTTAAAATCGTTTTATTAATTATTTTCTTCTCAATAATCTAACCTTTTTATAAGACTCTTGTAACAACCAGGTTGCATAAATCAAACTTTTTCAATTAATCCAAAGAACTTTCTCTCACTTGAAATACCGATATAAACTGCCTGAATTTTCATTAATTAAACCCACTACAAATAATAATTAATACAGAATACGACCTACAAAAAAATGCTTCTAATCGACTTACTATTTTAAAATCAAGGCTAACTATTTTACAAACATTATATTCTAATATTATGAAACATGGTTCACAGCCCACGTTGTTTTGAATTCATTCATGAAGCGACATTCTAATTGAATTTTAAATAACGTGTCATGTGAACGGTCTTGTCGATTCTCTGATCAATGGATTTCTCAAGTTCGTTATTGGTTTGACACTTCAGCTGGATGTCCTGCATCCATTCACTTTTATCGTTAATCTATCAGCATACAGTGAAAGCGATTAATATCACTGTTGATGACTAAGATGCAAATAAATGGATTTTAGATTCAAAATATGTCTTTATCTCTCGTGTCCGCTAAAAAGCTTTTTAATGTAGATTAGTTTCATGTTGTAGCAGCTACTGATATGAACCCCACTTTAAAATGAATCAGTTGCGTTAATAAATGAGCTAATAACTTTGTACATACTTGGTCAAATTGGCTGAAGGTAAACAAAACATTAAATATGTATTTTAATTAATAAGTGGAGAACGATAAACTTTCAATGACATGAATTATACGTTTGAGCTTCTGCCCAAAGGATAATTTTACCGTGAAAATGGTTTCTGTCGCAATCGAATAGTGTGAATTTATATAGGAACATGGAGCGATATTTTTTACTTTTCCGTCAATCAATTTATATGCGAGAAAAGTATTGGTTTACCCCAAAAAAAGTTGGAAATTTGAAATTTTTTTTGAGTTATTTTTACGTTTTCCATCAACGACAACACGAAAAAACGATTTTTAGAAAAAAAAATGCTGTGTGTATGTCGTCGTCGTTGTCGTCGGCCACTTTTCCTTACATGTCTTGTTAGCACGATACTGCCTACGGAGTGCAATAAGTCAGCAATTTTATGACTGAACATTGTCAAGGACATGTCACAGATGAACCCTATTGATTTTCAGCTCACCAGAGCCAGTACAACGGGTGCTATGGTACTTGAAGTACGACAATTTGTAATTTTTTGAGAAATTTCAGTTTGTTAGCACGATACAGCCTCCGTAGTTCAACAATTCACCAATTTTATGATAGAATATTATTCCGGACATTTTGCTGATGATCCCTATTGATTTTCAGCTCACCAGATCCACTACAACAGGTGCTACAGTACTTTAAGTACGATATTTTTGTCATTTTTGGAGAAGCTTCAATTTGTTAGCACGATACAACCTCCGGAGTATATACAAGTGACCAATTTTATAATTGGATATTATTCAGAGCATCTCCAAGATGAACCCTATTGATATTCACCTCATTAAAGCTAGTACAACGGCTGCTATGGTACTTGAAGTACCAAATTTCTGTCATTTTTGGAGAATTTTCAGTTTTGTTAGCACGATACGGCCTCCAGAGAGTATACGATTGATCAATTTTATGATTGAATATTGTTCAAGGTATCTCACAGATGTACCCGACTGATTTTCAGTTGACTAGAGCGAGTACAGCGGGTCCTATAAATCCATATATACTAAATTTTTGGTTATTTTTGAAGAAATTCGGTTTGTTAGCACGATACATCCCCCGAAATGTATACAAGTAACAATTTTATCATAGAATATTGTTCGGGGCCACAAGAGGAACATTTCTGAGGGCAACTGATCCTTGTCGAAATTGAAGATAATGAAATTATAATCCATTGGAAAAGTCAATGTGAAATCGAATACAAAAACAAATCCATATACATTAATTATCGTTGATTTGGGTAATAAACAAAAACAAAATGAATAACGGCTATTTTGAGTTGAGGCTAGACATATTTTCGGGTCTGCACAACTTTAGTTGAAATACTAACAAGAAAATGAGAAAAAATATTTAATTCAACTTCGAATTGTTCAATCGGTATCATTGAAAAAGGATAATAGATGAGAAACAAAAAATTCTACGGTATATTTATTTTGTAACAAAAATATGCGCTATATGATTTTGGTTATGCTCAACCATTTTCATTGAACCAGCTGCTCCTCGACAATCCTCAATCTACAATTACAATTACAAATTGTTTTGAAATCTTCTCAGCCGCTTAGGTGAGAAGAGTCCTCATGATGCTACAAACATTATTACTGTCGATACGGAAGATGAAATTTCAATTCCTGTTTCAGAAAATTCAAACGTTTTGAGTAGAAAAGATGTTAGTTAGATGGGTATAAAAGATTGGGGATCAGTCCTATATTTTTGGTATGCATATTACTTTTGCCCATTTTCTAGGTATTAGACCCACTGCTGGACTGCTTATTGTAATCTTCAGCAGGCGAGGAAGAATCTCCTCTATTCCTTGCTGCAAGAGTGCTGGAAATATTCAATCCAGTCCTGGTGATTTATATGGTTGAAAGGTACTTATTGCCCATCCCAACCGTTGTCTGGTAAATGTTTTCTTTTCAATGTCCCAATCCTCCTTGCGGAATTTTTTGGTGTAATTCATTGCTATTTCAGTGCTTTTTGTAGGTTTACTACCTGGAAAGTGCGTTCTAAGAAGAAAAATCGATTGTTCCTTTTCACTTTCCTTTTATGATCCATCTGGCTTTTTCAGCAACATTGTGGGGTTAGTTCTGCCCACTTACCATGACCTTTTGCAGTCTGGCCGTTGTATTTGTGAAAGTGATCTTTTAACAGAAGGCTAGAAGATTAAGACTCTTGGCCTTCCTAATCACTTTATTGTACTTAGCAAGCTTCTTTGTGTACCCCTGCCAATTTACGTCACCTGAAAGGGTTAACATAGTCCGGTTAAAGTACACATCTGAAATAACAAAAATTGGGGAGGTGCCAAATTTTGGTGAAGACCTTAGGTTCACCATTAGAAATAAAGTGTCGAAAATCCCCATCGATCCCGTGTGTGCTAAAAAAGTTATGAGGGGTCAAAGGTAAAAATTTCAGGTTTTTTGGATTTTTCTCAAAAATGGTGAGTTTTATCAAAAAAGTACTCCAGACCAAAGTTGTAGATCTTAAAATTATCTACAAAAATAATACTCATCATTTTTTTTCTTGGAATTACCATTCCTGAGATATCGCGATTCTAAGAATCACGTTTTATGTTATATGCACACATTTCCACGCCACCTGTGAAGTAGTGTACTCGACGCGTTTTTTTTAACGTGGTTTCCCCGGTAGGCCTACTCCACGAACTGTTGTGACGTAATTTTCAGGGACAATACTTTTTTGATTGCATGATGATTATTAATATTGATATTGGTTCTTGAGATTAACTATTATAATTCTGATTTCTTTGAATATTTAATCTGATTCATACTCTTCAAAGTCAACTTCTGGTGTCATTTCTTCTTCGATTTCTTCTTCATCTTCCTCTTCCGCTTGTTGGATGTTCATAAATTGTTCAAATGAAGATGAATCAGTCGACTCTTCATCAAAATCACATGAATCATCTGCTGTTGTATTCAACTCGACATTTGAGCAAGACTTACCTTGGCAATTGGTACACGCTGGAGAACAAAGTAACCCTACTTTTCTACAGCCACATTTGGCATCACAAACTTTTATGCAATCGCAAAAAATTGTGTTAAGGAGTTTTTCCGGAGCTGGTGGGAGTAAAGTTTGAATTGGTTCCAAAGTATTGTTTATTAATTTCCAACCCCAGTCTTCTGGGTTCAGTTGATAGCCTAGCCATGTCTGAACTTGATAGTATACTCGATACAGGTGTTGAATAGCAGAGTCCGATGTTGGAGGAAGACAGGATAGTTGCTTCTTGTTTCGTGTATTTTTGTAAAAGGTTTGGAGGATACATTGTATTATCAAACACACAAGATTTAATGTCTTCTCGAACAATTGCTGCCGCTGCTTTTAAAATTTTCACCCGTTTTTCTTTTTCATCTAAGTCTTTCATAGCAGACCAGGCTTGACTTGAAATTTCTTGATAATTGTCGACAAAACAAATAAATGTTAATTTTCCAGGCTTCTCTGTAATAATAATTCTACTACCATACTTTAACTTCAATCGTATTTTTATGATTCTGTTATCTAAAGCTACATTTTGACAAACATTCTTTAATTCATCCAACGTAAACTGGCAATCTTCACTACGTTCTATTAATTGAAAAATTTCCTCCATAGCAGAGTTTACAGCTTCATCTTGAGGACGGCCAACTTTACGACCAGTACTAGATTTTTGGAAAGATTTGTAACAACAGCTATGGTATTTAGCATCAGCAGCGAATAAATCATGCTCAAAGTTAATACGCGCAATAACTGCTTTTGATACGTCATCAGAACGACCGTTAGCTATCTTCAAAAGAGATTCTTTAAATGTAAGAGTAGAAACTTTATAAATTATTTTTCGAAGATGCTTCGCTTTCTTTTTCTCAGCCTCTTCATCGGCTACATCGCCACAACATAAACAGCAATTTTTAAAAACAAAAGTTGGATTCACTTAGTCGCGCTCTAGTACGAGGTGGACTTACTTTTGAGTTACTGGCCTGTTCATCCTCATGTTGTCTTTTTACTGCAGCGATTGAACTTTTCCGGGTGTACGATTTTCTGCAATCCACGTGAACTATAACGGACTTTAGGCCTCTTAAATAATAAACAAACTCATCACCTCTCGCGACACTTGCATCAATTAAAGATGGTATTCCACGACTAACCACAACAGTTTCATCTTCACTCAAAAGTTTTGTGCAAATAAAGCAAAATTGTGACATTTTTTCAAGATATTGAACAGCATAAATAACATAAATGGGAAACGCTTGTAGTAAATACGTATATTCACTTGAACCGAACGTTTAACACTAAAAGAAATCTGGCCGGATGCTGTAAAGCAAGAGGTCAAAAACCAGAAGAAGAAGAACACTAAAAGAAGACACGGACAATAGAATCATCTTAATAGAATCGTCAGATGTTGTTCAAGGCCACACGGGTAGAGGGGATTCAGTAAGGGACTGACTATCATTTGAGTATATGTTTTCAGAATAGTATAGTTAACACATAAAAGAGACACAAATAGGCATTTTTACTTGTCTTGAGTGCCTGTTTATGTATATATGTGGTGTATGTGTGCATATCACATAGAACGTGATTCTTAGAATCGCGATATCTCAGGAATAGTGCTTCCTAGAAAAAAAATCATGGGTACCATTTTTGTAGATAATTTTAAGATCTACAACTTTGGTCTCAAGTACTTTTTTGATAAAACTTACCATTTTTGAGAAAAATCCAAAAAACCTGAAATTTTGACCTTTGACCTCTAATACCTTTTTTAGCACACATGGGATCGATGGGGATTTTTGACACTTTATTTCTGATGGTGAACCCAAGGTCTCCACCAAAATTCGGTACTCCCCCAATTTTTGTTATTTGATGACTACTTTTATGTCTATCTTGACCGGAGTAACAGAACGTTCATGTAAAAAGCAGGATCACATCTGGAAGAAAATAGACTGTCAAGGCGTTAATGGGCAGAGGCTATCAATACAGCAAACTACCTAAAAAATCGTACATCTACTATTGCGGGGAAAAAAAATTTCCAGAGAAAGCACGGACTGGGAGAAAGGTGAATCTATCTCCCATAAGAGTTTTTGGAAGCACAGCATTTGTGCATAGTCCTGCTGTTGGAAGAAAAAATTTAGATTCAAAAAGTCAAAAATATATCTTTGTTGGATACTGTGATAATGGATTGCCAGGGCACAAATGGTGAAAATGACTAAGTAAGTAACACTTAATAACATGGAAGGCAACGAATATCAAGAAAATTCTTAAGGACAGATCAGTGAAAATGAAGATGAAAAAGAAGAGAAGACTGATGAAAAATGTGTGAAATCGTGAGAAGAAGAAGAAGAAACAAAGAATGACTCTCAAAATGATAAAAGCAAAAAGAAAAGGGAACGAAAAACTATACTACCTTCAAAAGTCAATGACTATGTTATGCTAGCATTTAGTGAAGCTACTCAGGGACCAGACAAAGACAAATGAAATGAAGCCATACATGAGGAAATCAAAACATTAGAAGACAACCATACATGGAAACTGGTAGATAAAGAAGTAAAAAAACCACTAAAAGATCATTTCTAATAAATGGATCTTTATAGTGAAAGACTATGGACGTTACCGTGCTCGACTCCTACTTAGAGGATGTTTGCCAAAAGAAGGTTTGGGCTTCAAAATACTTTTAGTTCGATAATACCTGTAATTTCTTTAAGGCTATTTATTATTGCACTTGTTGCCCAAAGAAAGTATGCATTTAAGTTTTTGGATGTCAAAACTGCGTTTCTTCATACAGAGAACAGGTATTGGTGCAGTTTCCAAAAGGATACAATGAAGAAGGCAAAGTTCGTATTTTGCAAAAAGCTTTGTGTTAAAATTTGGAACAAAATGGTTACTAATTTTCTGATGAGTAAAGGTATGTATTCTCTCAGCAATGATAATTGTATTTATAAAAATAGTAAGAGAAATCTATTTCTTCGAATTCATGTTGATGATGGGACTATTATACAGGATGAAAATGAAGTTTAAAATGCTGATATCAAGTTTGGATTAAGAATTTCCTTTACCATCTAGAGATCTTTCTACAACGTTTATTTGTTTTGAAATAAATAAGGATAGTGAAAAAGTCAATATATCCCAGATCAACTATATCAACTCAATGTTGAAATAGTATGGCATGTTTCAAAATAGGCGTACACGTACCCCATGTACAAAGGTACGGATGATAAAAGTACCTCTGAGAAAACCCAGAACTTTTCCTATAGGGAAGCTGTGTGAGCACTGCTTTAGTTGAGCAATCGCACCAGACCATTGAAACAGAATGTTAATGTTATTAAGCAAATAATGAAATACCTGCCTTTGCGCGTGGCACCATACACGAGCATTAACCCGACCTATGGGAAACCAGAGACCCCTTCTCTGAATCCACATAGGCAACTCTCAGCAGGCGCGTCCATGTCGCGGGGGTGGGCCCGACTCCTTGGAGTCGGTGGCTAAGTTCTGCTAGGGACCCAGTATTGCGGGGTATAACGCAATCCCCTTACCCAGGGATACGGATGAAGTTCGCACCGGCAGGAAATGCGGAGAAGATGAACTTCGGTACGGCGGACCTGGCGCATGTGGCAACCCTCGCTTTTTAGGGGTAATATAATCAGGCAAAACAGGGCTAAATGGTTAGTAGGGGGCCAAATGGTTAGTAGGGGGCTAAATGGTTAGTACTGTGCCTCGGAGGGGGATAGGGATTGTTGACGTCTCTATTCCAATAAAACCCTGAGAAATGCACACTAACAAATCCTACTACCACGTCCACGTCGTAGCCTCTGGGCAAAGCATGGCGTACAATGGGTGTACGTTATGTAGCTAACGGTAGAGGGTAAAGGCGAATTTCTGGCGCCTAAAAACTGGAACAGGTCGACTAAGGGAAGAAACCCTGACAGAAAACTCTGGTCCTCCAGGTTGGGGGTTTAGGCGTTAGGTTAGCTACCTATCACTAGTAAAAAAATATTTGTGCTAAACAGTCTAACAACTGCCTCGGAAATTCGGACGGATCAAAAAGTAAACGACATTGGCTACGACAAAGGATAATGAACATTGGTACTTGGAATGTGAGAGGAATAAGGAACAAGATTGATGAAGTTATTCACGAGGTATCTGCTTTAAACATGGATATTGCAGTCTTGACGGAGACCAAAAAGAAAGGCACCGGTACAGAAATACTAGACAAATATGTGCATATATTTAGTGGTGTCCCTAAATACCAAAGAGCAAGTCGAGGAGTTTCTATTTTGATTCATAAAAAACATCGCCACAAAATTACGGATTTCGAAGCCATAGATGAAAATATACTACGAGTAAACCTAGTTTTAAATCAAAAATCTGTTACAATCTTGGGAGTATATGGTATTTCCGATGACGAACCCAATAACATAAAGGAGGAATTTTTTGAAAAGATTAACGATGAAATTATCAAAATTGGAAACCTAAGAGAGATCATTTTAATGGGAGACCTAAATGGAAGAGTCGGAAGAGAACTACAGAGCAAAATAGTAGGCCCATATGGGGAACTGACTAGAAACAATAATGGAGAAAGAATAATAGAAATTTGCGAAAATAACAAACTAAAAATAGCAAACGGATTCTATAAACATAAGGACATTCATACATATTCATGGATACAAATTACAAGAAACTTAAGATCAGTCATAGACTACATTATTATTAGACAAGCCTCTACGATAAAAATAAATGATGTACGAGTGTACAGAGGTGTAACATGCGACTCAGATCATTATATAGTCAAGTCAAAAATATTCTTACCATACAGACGCACGAGAACAAAACCCAATATTGATGTCGAAACAGAGGACATAATAAAAATAACACCCAAACACTACAACTTAGACAGCCTAATAAATGAAAGTACTAAAATGCTGTACCAACGCAGACTAGATAGCAGACTATTGAGTTTAGCAGCTGACCAAACTGTAGAAATTGTTTATGATAATATAATTGCCAGTATGCATGAAGCAGTAGAGGAATCCCTAAGAGAAAGATATAAAACTAGTAGTAGTAAATTGTGGATAAATGAAGAGATAGAAACACTTGCAACAACCAGATGACCGAGATAAATACCTAGAACTGAAGAGAACGACGAGAAGAACAGTAAATCAATTAAAAAGGGACATGTGGGACCAAAAATGCCAAGAAATAAATACCTATTTAGGAGGCAAAAAATGTACAGAAACATGGAAGTTTATAAACAGAGTGAAAACAACAGAAAAGAAAGACACAAATTTACAATTAATCTCTATCAACAAATGGAAACAACATTACGAGACACTCCTGACAGAAAATAGAGACGAATATATGATAACCACACCGACGGATGTTGTTATTGAAGGCGAAATGATTGAAATCGATAATGATAAAGTGAAGGAAGCTATAAAACACTTGAAAAACAATAGAGCATCAGGACCAGGAGATATTCCGGCCGAGTTACTTAAGAACGGAACGAATAAACTTTTTGAAGCAATAACATGGTGCATGAATCAATTTTTAAATGGCGCTCCTATACCAAAAGAATGGAAAATCGCCTACATTTCGTCTATTCATAAGAAGGGAAACAAACTTGACTGTGCAAACTATAGGGGTATATCTGTTACTAGTACCATGAGCCGCTTATATGGAAGAATCCTTCGAGATTTAATAGAATCTGAATACAGGGAACAAGAAGAAGAGGAGCAATCGGGCTTTAGAGCTGGAAGAACCTGCACAGACAACGTTTTTTGCTTAAAACAGATGATAGAAAAAAAATGGGTACCAATCAGGATGTACATCTCATGTTTATTGACCTCCAAAAAGCATATGATACGGTTCCTGTAAATAAGTTATGGAAAGTCCTACAAGAAACTAATATTAGTCATACCCTAATAAAAGCCTGGAAAAATCTCTACGACCAAACGATATCACAAGTAAAAGTAGGCAATAAATTGTCACCAGAATTTATAGTAAATAAAGGACTACGCCAGGCATGCTGTGTCTCACCCACACTATTTAAAATCTACGTAGCCCGAGCACTAAACCTGTGGAAGAGAAAGTGTAAGGGAATGGGTGTTGACCTTGGCGGTGTCTGTCTATATACCTTACAGTTTGCGGATGATCAAGTCTTAATAGCAAATGACAAAGATGATTTAGAATATATGACACGTAAACTGCAGGAAGAATACGAAAAATGGGGTTTGCAACTTAATACCCAAAAAACTAAATATTTACCTATAGCACAAGAGAAGATGAACATAGAACTGGAAAAGGAGGAAATTGAGGCTTGCGATGAATATACATATTTAGGTGTAACTTTCGACATAACAGGGAAGGACGACAAAGAAATAAATAAACGTATCACACAAGCTAGACGGATAATTGGGTGTTTGAATGGGATATTTTGGAGTAAGGAAATCGGAAAACATAGAAAATATAATATCTACGAAACCCTCATAAAGAGCAGCCTATTATATGGGTCAGAAACGTGGCGAATAACAGAAAACAACAAAAGACGATTAGAAGCTGTAGAAATGGATGTATTCAGAAGATCGTTAGGAATCAGCAGAAGACAAAGAATACGAAATGAGGACGTACGTCTCCAAATGGGGATAGAAGGCTCCTTAATAACGGACATCGAGAGAAAACAATTAGTGTGGTACGGGCATGTTCAGAGGATGGAAGAGAAAAGACTTCCCAAGAAAGTAATGAACTGGATGCCGCCTAATCGTCGAAAACGCGGAAGACCTAGGAAAACATGGAAAGAAGGGATAGCGAAGGCGATGAGCTCACGAGACCTGAGAGAGGGCCAATGGGACGATAGGAAGAGATGGAAGTTAGACATCGGACAACGTCGAAAGACGTTTTAAAACCGATATATATATATATATATATATATATATATATATATATATATATATATATATATATATAATATATATATATATATATATATATATATATATATATATATTGTTGTAAATAGAACATATACAGAACCCATATAGAATCCTGATAAAGGATATAAAATTAAAATTTTGTCAATAAAAATAATTTTTAAAAAAATGATGTAAAAAAAAATAAAATACCTCGTATAACAATATAACTAAGTACGACCAATGGTTATAATCAAAAAGATAGTAAATAAATATAAAAAGAAATCATAAACAAACATCAGAAAAACAGTTGTAAAAATTAATTCTTCAACTTAATAAAAACAACCTTAGACAGAACCTCACAAGTAAACGCAGATCAAGAAATAATATAACGCTGCATGGAATCTTAGACACCCAGAGCATCTGTTTATATTTTAAAAATAAATAGAAACTTCTAACAAATGTAACTAAAACTATAATGATTAAACAATAAAAAGACATTTAGAAGTAATAAAATATATAGAATAAGATATTTAGTTAATAATTAATCATAAAAGTAGGTATAGGAAATAGTATAATAAGTAGGAATCTGTAATATGGGCAAGGTCAAATTTATACCAAAATAAAACAGTTGAGACAAATTATACCAACATAAATTATTTTGAATGTGAAAAACAATAATGAAATAAATGATTACCGACATAGTTTATGTATATAGGTGTAATAATATCAAACATAATGAGAAATGAATTGTATATATGTATAATAAGTAAATATGTAGATTGTAGAAAACGTAGAATTAATGAAATTGCATTGACCAATCAAAACAGCGCAAATAAACAGTGATATGGAAAAAGATAATAATAATAAGGTGTGAGTGAATAAGTCAATGACAATAAGTATATTAGGTATAAAAAACTATAGTTTGCAATAAGTTTAAGTCAGAAAAACAATAAAAACAACAATAAACAAAGTGACAGGTGAAATTTTCAATCGAACTTTCGAGAACAAAAACCACTTCCGGTGACAGACGATAAAAAGGGTTGTGTTCGATGTAAAATGCGGGAAATTGGTAGTTGAGAGTCAGTGGTCAGATAGGTGACACTAATAAAGTTGTCCTAGTTTTGTTTAATGCAACGAAGTTATAATTAGTCAAAGGAAAAGTATATAAATTAACATAAAATCTAATCAATTTTAAAATAAATCAAGTGTAACAAACGTTTGTGAGACTACAAGTAGCAGAGGAAGAAAATTATCACCCAGATAATGAAAAGCAAAGGTATTCAACATCAAAGGCGGGAAGATATATGGGAAGCGTCTCCTCTGATGTAGCATCATTTCAAGAAAAAGGAACAAAAGGTCGGTTGTGTGTTTATTAAATATATTTGGTACCAAATAAATGAAACTTTCAAATAAGAACGTATAAATAATAATTTTAAAATAATAATTTCAAGTGATATAAAAATTTTAAGAGCTCATATACCTGGTTTAAAGTTCTGTTATCTTTACATGAATATAATATACCAGAGAAAAGTAATATTAAAACTTACCATTATAAAGTGTAGATAAATGTATAATTTCTTTCATGTCGAACTTCACCAAAAAATATATATAAAAATTTCCACTAGTAACAGACCACAACTAATTCCAGTTTATATCAATACACAATTATTACCATACAGTAAAATAATATTTAAAAACGTAAATTTTGAATCGATAAAATATCAAATATGTTTCCAAGTTCACGTCCCGAAGAAAACTAAAATTTAACATTTTAAAATCATTTCATAAATCCTCTTAGTTAAAAGAAAAGGAAACACTTTAAAAAGTTTTTTTGTCTAACATAGAAGCAAAGTTAGAAAGAGCAGGTGTTTGCAAATTTCTAAGAATTTCAACGCTCACAAGATTTCGACCAAGTTATGCAAATGAGCCAAAAAAAGTCGTGGGTAAAAAGAAAGGTACAATTTTTTTGGAATATAAAGAAAGTCATATTCAAAGTGGAAATTTAGATATATATAAAATAACTCATTATTTATGTATAACGTAAGAATTGGTAGAACAAAAAGGTTAATCATTTATTTTATTAATAAATAGTTTCATCAGTCTAACTGTATAATAAGCTGTAACAAATAGTTTGTGTATGAATCATTTTTTTTATATGTGTTTTCAAAAGTTTTATTTTCACAAAATTTTTTATCAGTCACACAAATATATCACATTAATAAGCAAGGTTGATTTTATTATCATAATATGCCCAGAACCCTACTGATTTTAAGAGTCGTAAACGAATAAGAGCAGCCGAGGTAAGAAAACATAAGAATTAAATAAACTACATGTTCATAAATAGCATAATGAATAAAAGGAAGCATTGAATAAAAAAATATGTAATTTGGCGAACCCAACAATAGTATAAAAAGTTTAAAATTTGCAATAAATATAATATCATTTCATATTCACATGTCCATATATTCAAATCATACATTGATATATATTAATACTTAAAGTCCAATCATATTCAACTTGTATAAAGTATATTAATAAATATAGAGTACTTAAAAAAAATCAAATCATTACACACATATTTAACTGTACCACAACGTAAAAGACATATATATAGAACGTAAAGGTAAAAGTTAAATCACATATAACTTGCTTACCCCAAAAGTGGGGCAATATATAAATAAAGTAACAATCCAATTTAACTTGCTCCCAAACGTGGGGCAATTAAAAATAAAGCATCAATTCAATTCCTATTTAACTGGCGCCCAACGTGGGGCATTTAAAAAAATAATTCAATCATATGTAACTTGCTCCCAAAAGTGGGGCATTTAAAAAAATAAAGCATCAATTCAATCCTATGTAATATATATATATATATATATATATATATATATATATATATATATATATAAAACAGGGCAGATGAAGCTCTTAGCTATGGAGACAGCAATTCATCTAGGAGAAGGACACTCTGAAAATAAACCCTGGTCCTCCAGGTTGGGGGTTGAGGCATCGGGCCAACTCCTCGATACTCAGAAAAAACATAAAATGTTAAAAAACCTAACCAAAGCCACGGAACAAAAGATTGGAATCACAGACGACGAAAAACGCTACGGAAAAGGACAATGATATACAGCACATGGAACGTACAAGGGCTCTCTCGAAAGACAAATGAAGTAGTGTCTGAACTCAGGAACACCAAAGTAGATATTGCGGTACTCACAGAAACGAAAAGGAAAGGAAGTGGATCCGAAAACTGGGGTTACTATGATCACTTTTATAGTGGAGTTGCCAAAGATCAGCGAGCTCAACAAGGGGTATCTATTTTAATTTGAAGGACTCTAAGCAAACATATTACTTCGTGGGAAGCAATCGATCAACGCATTATAAAAATGAATCTCACGATAAAAGGAGATAGAGTCACCATACTAGGGATATATGGAGTGAACGACGACGCGTCAGTGAACGTTAAAGACGAGTTGTTCGAGAAACTAAATGACGAAATTGTCAAAATAGGAAACCCCAGAGAAATTATTATATTAGGAGACTTAAACTGTCCAGTAGGACGAAAAACTAATACCGATACCGTGGGAACATATGGTGAGGAAACTCGTAATAATAACGGAGAACGTTTAATAACACTGTGCGAACAGAATCAACTGAAAATCCAACACCGAGACATCCACAAGTATACCTGGATACAAAAAACTCCCAATCTGAAATCTATACTAGACTATACCATTGTAAGACAAACTACAAAAATGAGAATCCACGATGTAAAAGTATGTAGGGGACCATCATGTGGTACCGACCATTATATGCTTAAAACGAAAATCGTATTCCCCAGCAAAGAACAACAAGAACTAGGAAACATAGAAACAATCGTAGAAAGTCAATCAATAAGTGAACCAATAAGATACAACTTGGATAGCCTGGAATATGACAGTGTAAGAGAACTATACAGAAAACGTCTGAACGAAAAACTAGGAAAAAACGAGTATAATGGGAATAACACAGAAGAACACTACGAATATATTGAAAAGTGCATACATGAGGCAGCAGAAGAGGCACTGGGAAGATACAATGGATCTAGGCATAATTCAAAACCATACTGGTGGGAGGACGAAATAGAGGCTGAAATTTTAGAAAAACGACAGAAATACCATAGATACTCAGCAACAAACAGCGAGAATGACAAAATAATATACAAACAAGCCCAAGCCAAAGTAAGAAAAAGAATTATCAAGAAGAAAAATGAAACGTGGGAAAAAAACTGTCAAAAATTAAATACATACATAGGGGGAAGAAAGAGTTCAGAAAGCTGGAAATTTTTAAAGAACATGAGAACAAACAAGACAAAAGAAATAATATCACCAATAGGAATACAAAAATGGGAACAAAACTTTAAGGGTCTACTAATTGAAAACAGGTAAGAATTTAACATAGAGGAAAACAATGGAATAAATATCACATCGTCTCCATTAAGGGTCAGTTGTAAAGAAGTCGAAGAAGCATGCAAATCCCTCAAGAACGGAAAATACACCGAACCAGGCGACATTCCAGCCGAATTAGTTAAAGTAGGAACCGACAGATTATACGAACAAATGCGAAAACTATGCCAGGACTGCATAAATGGGGGAGAAATACCTAGGGAGTGGCAAGCATCCGTTATGGTAACAATCCACAAGAAAGTTAATAGAGACCAATGTGAGAACTATAGAGGTATTGCAGTGACCAGCACATTCAGTAGAATATACGGTATAGTAATAAAACATAAAATCGAGAAAGAATATAAAGACCTTGAGGCGGAGGAGCAAAGCTGGTTTTAGAGCTGGCAGATCCACAGTAGACCACCTATACTGTGTTACACAGAAAACAGCAGTGAACCAAGAAATTCATCTATTATACGTAGACCTACAGAAGGCGTATGTTAGCATACCCCTTAATAAATTATGGGAAACGCTGAAAAAAACAAATATCACAAACGAGTTAATAAAAGCAGTTCAAAGAATCTATTAGAATAATAAAACACAAATTAAAGTACATACATATCCAAAGGGCTCACGGTCACAAAAATCCTAAAACAGGGATGCTGCTTATCGCCGACGCTTTTTAAGATATACTTGGAACAGGCACTTAAGGTATGGAAAAGGAAATGTAATGGGATGGGAATACCTCTCAACGAGAATACTACACTCTACACGCTATGCTTCGCAGACGACCAAGTAGTTATAGCAAAGGACCGTGACGACTTAAACTACATGACTCGAAAGCTCGTAGAAGAATATAAGAAGTGGGGCCTTGAAGTAAATGTAGGAAAAACTGAATGTATGTCCATCGGAACAGCGGCACAAGACATCGACTTGGAGGATGGGAAAAAAATTAAACACTGCGAGGAATACAAATACTTAGGAATGAAAATAACACAAAACGGAACACTAGACGCGGCTATCAAGGACCGAAATATACAAGGTAGAAAAGCTATATCTATGATGAACGGAATACTGTGGGACCAAACAATATCAAAGGCCAATAAACAACGAATATACAACACAATCGTTAAAAGTATTGTAACATATGGGTGCGAAGTGTGGCAAATGAAGCAGACTACGGAGAGAATCCTACTAGCAACGGAAATGGACTTCTGGAGAAGATCAGCGGGTAAATCCAGAAGAGATAGAGTACGTAACGACAGAGTCAGACAAATCATGGGTGTCGGGCACACAATAATAGATGATATCAAGACCAAGCAGTTGATCTGGTACGGTCACATTCAAAGGATGCCAGACGAAAGACTACCAAAGCAAGTCCTAAAATGGTCACCACACGGATAAAGGAGAAGAGGAAGACCAAGAAAAAGCTGGAGAGAGGGCATAGATACCGAAATACGAGAAAGGGAGCTACCGGAGGATCTATGGCAAGATAGAGAAGGATGGCGGTTAGGAGTCAGAACACGTCGGAAAACGTTATAAACCGATATTTATATATATGAAATACCTTTCTACATTTAGGAATGAAGGGATCAGTTACAGTACCATGACTAAGCTGGTGTCCCTGACTGCAGGAAAAGTACTACAAAATACGTGATCTTTTATGCTGGCCGACCAGAGATATATTGTTCCAGGAAGCAGCCCATAGTCTCTTGTTCAACCACTTAGGCTGAATACATTGCTGCTGCAGAGGGCTGTGAGGAGCTTATGTTTTTGAAAGGTATGTTTGAGAAATTAATCGAAAAAACAGTGAGTGTAACTTTAATGCTTGATAATCAAAGCTCAATTCATTTAATAGAAAATGGTAATTTTGGAAAACGGAACAAACATATTGATGTTCGATATCATTATATTAATGAAAAAGCGCCAGAAGCGTCACATGAATTTTAATTCGGATATCTATTAGTAACTTTTTAAAAAACTTTATTTTTACAATTTAATTAATATTATAACAATTATGAAAAATATATGCTTGTAGTTTGAAATCTAGTCTACAACTAACTAAAAGATGAGCGCATCGTCCACAAGACACCTTCGCAATCTTGCTGAATTCCCACAAAAGTCGGATTAGGGGAAACTAAACTCCGGACTGTGGGATACGCAACGTCAGCATCTTCTTATGGGAACCAAGCGAGGTGACAACATAATTCCTCCTCCATAGTCTCGGCTTCCGAGGGTTAAAGAGGAAGGCGAACATCGTGGTGGTCCATCTGTGTGGGTGTTCAAGTCCGAAATATTATGGAAAAATTATTTTGTCGAGCTATTTGTCTATTTTGGTTTGAATTTTGAAAATAATGTGTGTTATCTTCTTGGGTAACGAGTTGTAAGGCCTTACTCAGTGTTTGTGGTCTCATACAACGTATCGTAGTACCAAGAGGATCTTTGAGACCTGACAAGAATGTTTTTAATGTTAATTCATTGTACAAATTGCGTTTCAGAACTTTTGCTTCTTGGCTTGTTTCATGCATATCTACATAGCTACAAATTAGATTCAAAATTTTAAGGCATCGATCGTAGAACTGTTGCGGTCTTTCTTTTTGATTGTGTCTTAACATTACTAAATCTTTGTTGAGACAAGCTTCGTCTCTTTGGTCAGAAAAGTTTCTCTGTAGCGTTTCTTTTCGTTCTTTCCAGTTAGTTGCTAATTGAATATTTACAACTAGTCTAGCGTTGCCCGTGAGTTTAGAAATAAGCAAATTTAATAAGTAAACATTATGAAAATTAGCTGGATTTGCAAAATCGTGAAATTTTTGAATAATTTGGTCACAAATCAAAATATACCGATTTAATTCATTTGTATTCCCATTGAATTCGGGAATACAATTAAAATATTCTGATTTAAATTGAACCATTATAGATTGATTTTTTGAGTAATCAGGTTTTCTACGATTAATTTGAGAGTCAGTTAGAGAGTCACCCAAATTTAAATTTTCAAGTATATCAGATAAATTCTCGATAGACATTCAAATGTACTTACAGAAATAATAGAGTTACTTCAAGCATATCCTTCCTAACAGCTATAAAGAAGAGCCCTGGATTTGCGATTTATGTCTCCTCCAGAAGTATCGATCCTTGCAGAAATGGACAATGTAAGTTCCAATTCTCGATGTTTCGGTGACGAAGGGCTTCAGACGGGTCACTGGTAGACGGTCCTCTTCAACACTTCATAACGAATCAACTATGTTTGGTATCCAGTTAATCGTTAAAACGAAATCACCACGTTCGATACGCGATAACCCGGATATCCTACTGACTGCGCCAATTTTAATTCGGATATCTATTAGTAACTTTTTAAAAAACTTCATTTTCACAATTTAAATAATATTATAACAATTATGAAAAATATATGTTTGTAGTTTGCTGATTTACTGACAAAACCCTTAGATAAAACAAAGTTAGGGAATACTAAAACTAATTTACTGACTGTCATTACTTAACTGATGTCTTTGCATAGATGTACAAAATACTAAAATTAAGGGGGAAAGTTAAGAAAATTGAATTGTACGTATAATTAGTTTGAAATTTGTCGATTAACCTTATTGGCAACACTGTTCACTGTTTACGATTAACTGTACATGTTTTTTTAGTTTTGTTTATACGATGATTTATTTTGATAGTCAATATATGTATTAAAAAATTAATTAGTAAATTTCTTGTATGCCCTGCATAAATTCAACACTATTATAACAATCAAAAGTCTCAAATTCCGTTTAAAATCAAAATTGTAAATGGGCATAAGGGAAGAAAAAGGTTCAGTAACGTTTTATAAATGTATTAGTTTTATAGAAATTATTACAATTAATTATTTTTATTTCCATATTTCCAAAGTACTCCAATGGATAATTTTGTTATTTGTTAAAAGTTTTAAATATCCCAATTGTTCAACTAGATGGTTTCAAATTATTCAGATAAATGGAAATTACTTGCCCTTCAATGGTTATGCCTTAATCAAACTTTGTTTTTGCTTCCAATTATAATTGTGTGAGTTTAACAAAGAAGATAAACCGTTTAACTGACCAATATTCTGAGTAATTTCATCATTAGTGAAGCTACTTCATTTCAACAAGTTTCTTTGTTTTACGATGTTTTAGTTTCTTTTGCATGCGTTATTCAGTGTGTTGAGTATTCAACGTAATTGCGGTGGCTCGTTAGTCAACTAAGATATAGCTCTTAACTGAAACCATCCTGATTCAACACTTTTAGTTTATTACTTGAATGGTTATTATAGCAATCCACTATTACTTAACCAACAAATAACAATACAATATACTCAAATAAGACGCTAATAAAGCATGAAACAGCTGTTTAATTTAACTAGTAGCAATAGCAAATAAGCAAACAATTAACCTATTAACGATATTACAGTAGTTTTTATGGTGAATGCCGGTAGGTATTTAAGTCAAGGCTTAAGTACATTCATTGACTGCATGCAAAATACTACCTTTGCCTATCCTACGCATTGTTTTTCATGGGTACCTATTGGTACATTTAAAATAGATGCCTCTTGTTATTTTTTTATGATAATAAAATACCAAAGTGAGTTTAAAAATATCATTCAATGTAAACTGGTTGTAGGATTTACAATATACACGGTGTCCCAACGAAAAATACCCACCCTAAATAAGTACAGAGGTAATAGCTTCTTAAAAATGTGGCGAAATACGTAAATCTTGAAGTGCCACATTTTTGGTCATTTTTTGAGAAATTTCGAGTTGTTAGTACGGTATAGCCTCCGGAATGTACACAAGTGACCAATTTTATAATTGGATATTTTTTAAGGTGCCTCACAGATGTACCCTATTGATTTTCAGCTGACTAGAGTGAGTACAGCGGGTCCTATAAATCCAGATATACTACATTTTTGGTTACTTTTGGGGAAATTTCGGTTTGTTACATCCCCCGAAGTGTATACAAGTGACCAATTTTATGATAGAATATTGTTAAGGGCATCTCACAGATGCGGAAAAGTGAGTTTTAATCTTCAAAACCGTTTATTTTTTCAAAGTGTTCATAAATTTTTTCCATTTCCTTGTAACCCTTTCTTCATTTTGGATGCTTATGTTGAAAGAATGTGTGAATTAGATGATTTGCGTCCTCCTATTCATAGTTCATCAGGAGATGAAATTTGTGAAAATGTATTCCGGGAAAACGTATATAGAAATCCAGGTGGTAGATATATAATTTTGTTGCCTTCTCTAGATGATCCTAAGATGCTAGGTGATTCATTTGTACTTGCAAAAAGTCCATTGTTGTCTTTAGAAAATCCACTTGCTCAAGTCCTAGAACTTAAAAAAGTGTATAGTGATATTTCGAAGATTATTTAGAACAAGGGCATATGAAATTAACTAGAAGATAAAAATATTAATCCAGGAATAATATCAAATATACTTAATTTATTTGATGTATTCATTAATCAGAATTATTTCACTTTTGACAATAAGATATATATATATATTCAAAATGAAGGTTTACCAATGGGGAGCCCTATATCACCTATTTTAGCAAACATTTTTATGGACAATTTAGAAAGAAAGATCTTTGAAAGTAATCATTCGAAAAATATTTTATTTTGGTATAGATATGTAGATGACATATTAACTTGTTTTATGGGTAGTGAACGACAATTAGATGTATTTTTCAGCCACATCAATAATTTACACCCAAAAATTAAATTTACATTAGGATTTGAAGAAAATAGCTCAATCAATTTTCTTGATTTAAAAATTCAAAGAGTTAATAATATACTTGATTATTCAATTTACCGAAAACCAACACAGACTGATGTGACAATTCCATTCAATTCCAATCACCCTATGTCACACAGACTAGCGGCATATAATTCAATGATACATAGAGCTTTTTCAGTTCCTATGAACAAATGTAATTTTGATGGAGAGATTAAAACAATTAGACAAATAGCAACATCCAACGGTTATCCATTAGATATGATAAATAAGATAATTAGTAAAAAGAGGAAAAAGTGGCATTACAACTAATATTTCCTAAACAAGCTGATGAAATAAAAACTTATAAAACCATCACATATGCAGGAAATATTTCTAATAATATTTCAAAGATAATATCTTCAGCAACGAATACAACAATTTCTTTTAAAACAGAAAGTAACGTGAGTACAAAATTGTTAAATGTAAAAATAAAAATACCACTATTAAAGAAGTCAGGTATATATAAACTCAAATGTCAAGAATGTAATGCTGTCTATTTGGGTCAGACCCTTAGGAATTATGAAATCCGATACAGTGAACACTTACGAGTATACAGATTAAAACAACCAGATAAATTCCACTACGCAAAACATCTACTTGACACCAATCATTCATTGACACCTAACACAAAACTAGAAATGCTGCATATTTGTGAAAAGAAACAAGAACTGGATTTCGTTGAAGAATTGGAAATTAGAAGACATTTAAGAAACCCACAATATGAAGTTGTCAATGAACAGTTAAATCTAGGAAGTTCTCCCATAATAAACTGTCTTAAGTGATAATTGTAAAGATCAGCAGATATAGTTTTCCTGGTTTTCTATATCATTGCACAGTTATACTGATCTTAATTGGAAAAATGATATCCAGGATATCACCATAGGGCTAATAATATCTAAGCTTCAATATTTGTAATATTACATCTTCTTTTTTCAATAAACATATATTAAGTCAATCACAAGTTGGGTCACTTCTTGGTCTAGCCAAAAATAACTACTAAACATCAGGTAGGCATCAAATGAAATGTAACTTCTGTCATTCTGACGATGATATTGATTTATCGAAACAATGGTCAATTTTTTAGTATTTTCAATAAGTTTTATCATATTGTGGAATTAACTAGAAACCGTGAGTTTCAATTAAAACACTAATAAGGGCATATGGGTATAGTTCCCCTTGAAAATGTTGATTCGCTGTCCTCCTATATCCCGTATCATTGTGTTTTTAAGCCTGATAGCCCTTCTGCTCCTTGTACAAAAGTATTTGATGTCTCTATGAAAACTATCCAAGCTCGGTTTTTGAATGACATTCTTCATAATGGCCTAAAATTGAAAAATAATCCTATTGTTTCGCAAACATTTCATCTTTTCCCAGTAGCAATAGCTGCTGACTTGAAACAAATGTATCGGCATGTTAGAGTTATTGCACCTTATTGTGCATTCCAAAGAATTTTGTGGAGATTCGAGAAAAAAGATTTCATATAAATTTTTCAGTTAAGTACTTTAACTTTTGGAGGGAAGTCTCCGCCATATTTAAGTCTTAGGATAGTAAGACAATTATTATGTCATGACGAATCTCAAAATTTTACGGACGCCATTGTCCCAGTAGCACGTGATGTGTACATAGACGTTTTCATCAGTAGTTTTCCTAGTGTTTCTAAAGCTATAGTTGCACATAGTCAGTTGGTGAAGGGCGGTTTTAAATTAGTGAAATTGATATCTAGCTCTGACGAACTTTTATTGGCAATACCCGAACTCTACAATTTGTCAAAACCAAGCAGTTTGATAAATCAGCTTTCAAGGTGTTGGGATTACAATATTAAGAATAAACGGTTTTAATGATTGAAACTAACTTTTCCGCATCTGTGGCCCTGAACAATATTCTATCATAAAATGGTTACTTGTATACACTTCGGGGGTTGTATCGTGCTAACAAACCGAAATTTCTCCAAAAATAACCAAATATTTAGTATATCTGGATTTATAGGACCCGCTGTTTTCGCTCGTCAACTGAAATTCAATAGGGTACATCTGTGAGACACCTTGAACAATATTCAATCATAAAATTGGTCACTTTTTTAGACTCTGGAGGCTGCATCGTGCTAACAAACTGAAAATTCTCCAAAAAAGACAAAAATTTGGTACTTCAAGTACCATAGCACCCGTTGTACAGGCGTTAGTGAGCTGAATATCAATAGGGTTTATCTTTTAGAAAGTCTGAATTATATCCAATCATAAAATTGGTCACTTGTATATACTCCGGAGGCTGTATCGTGCTAACAAACTGAAATTTCCCCAAAAATGACGAAAATATCGTACTTAAAGTACTATAGCACCTGTTGTACTGGCTCTGGTGAGCTGAATATCAATAGAGTTTATCAGTGAGATATCGTGAATAATATCCAATCATAAAATTGGTGACTTGTTGAACTTCGGAGGCTGTATCGTGCTAACAAACTGAAATTTCTCAAAAAATGACTAAAATGTCGTACTTCAAGTACCATAGCACCCGTTATATTGGCTCTGGAGTGCTGAAAATCAATAGGATTCATCTGTGTCATATCCTTAACAACATTCATTCATAAAATTGGTGACTTATTGCACTCCGGAGGCTGTATCGTGCTAACAAGACATGTAAGGAAAAGTGGCCGACGACAACGACGACGACGACATACACGCAGGATTTTTTTCCTAAAACCGTTTTTTCTTGTTGTTGTTGATAGAAAACGTAAAAATAATAAAAAAAAATTTCAAATTTCTAAATTTTTTTGGGGTAAACCAATACTTTTCTCGCATATAGATAGGTTGGACGGAAAAGTAAAAATCCGATAATTTTAGTTTTGGCGTCGAAATGTCCTCGATATCTTCTTGTACAAAAAGAAACCTTCTCTCACTTGTTTCTCAAACGTTTGAGATTTTTGTACCCCTATAACCCTGTTTCTTAGAATATTACTGAAAAGCCTTTGGATTTTGAAAATTGTTTAGAATAGTATTGCACCAGGATAAATTGAAATACTATAGAACAAATTTTAAAAAGAATTTCAAACTGTTCACAAAATAGAGATTCGCCGACATACAAAAGTTACGTCGATGTCGTCCTTATCCTTTGTAGGGTTTTCAAATGCAAGTACAGCTGGTTAGGCAGCCACGGTTTATGCTCGAGTTGTGGATTGTACAAGTCAAGTTAAAGTTACTCTACTGTACGCATTCGAAAGTTTTGCCCATGTCTAAAATCACTCTTCCTCGGTTAGAGCTGTGCGGAGCTGTTCTGTTCTGTTCTCTCGTGCGATTGAACTTATTCTCCTAGACAAAATATTGATAAAATTTTCGCCTTAAGTGATTCTATGATTATATTAAATTGGATAAAAACCCCAGAGAAAAAATTGAAGTGGTTTACGCAAAACAGAGATCAAAAATTATTCAGTACCTGATTCCTCTAACCTACAGATTTTTTATTCCGGGAAGGTAAATGTTGCGGATTATGCTTCCGGAGGTTTGTACTTTCCTCTTTAGTCAACCATCCAACGTGATTCATTGGGGAACAATGGTTATTGCTAGAAACGAAATACGGAAAATTAGAAACCAAACCTAACAATTGATCGCGGTTACTATGAATTTATAAATGACTTGGTTCGTCTATCTTTAGTTGAGTGTTTTTGGTTCCGCCCCACTTTCAAAGTTATTGAAAATTTCGAAATACATATATAGGGTATCCGGAAAATTCTTCGAAAGCAATTCTTCGAAAACAATTCTTCGAAAACAATTCTTCGAAAATCAATTCTTCGAAAATGCAATTCTTCGAATAAACAATTCTTCGACTAATAATTCTTCGAATAACAATTCTTCGAAGTATCCAAAAGGAATGACTTTGTTCAGAGATATAAATCAGGTATAATTTATCTAATCTCAAGCTTGCCACTGACGATAATCCCTTGGAAATTAGTTTTAATTTAACCCTGTGCAAGTAAATATGGATGCAGAATTTGTTTGTGATATAAATCAGGTATAATTTATCTAATCCCAAGTTTGCAACTGACCTGAGTGGGTATAAAAGGGATTGTTTTCCATAAAATAAAATTAGTTTTAATTTAACCCTGTGCAAGTAAATATGGATGCAGAATTTGTTTGTTCAGAAAAAGGAAAACGTAAATTGTTGTTCGAGGGACATTTTTATTTTAAAGATGTTGAAAAAGGTGAAAAAGTGTATTGGAAGTGCGCATTTTTTGAAAAAAGAAAAACAAACTGTCCAGCGAGAATAATTACTGTCGACGATAAAATCAGTAAAATAACAAAAGAACATAATCATATTGCTGACGCCTCAGAGGTGGAAGCGACCAAAGTGTACGAAAAAATTCGAATCAACTCGAAAATAAGTAATGATCCTCCGCACAGAATTATATCAATTGCTTCGACTACATGTTCCATAACGGCAGCTCCCAAGCTTCCAAGTGTTAGCAGTATGAAACGGAGTATTCGCAATATCAGACAAAAAAATCTACAAGGACCAGCTCTTCCTACTAATAGAAGCGAAATAATATTTTTGGAGGAATATACGAAAACCTACAAAAATGAAAATTTTTTGCTATATGATGCCGGTCCAGTGGACGAGAGAATATTAATTTTTAGTACAGAACAAAATCTCCAATTATTGTCTAACAGTAAGCATTGGTATATTGATGGCACATTTAAAACCGTGCCGTTATTATTCCAACAATTACTAACCGTTCACGGACTGCAACACAATTTATCGGTATCTTTAGTTTATGCACTCTTACCAAAAAAATCAGAACGAATTTATGATCAATTTTTTCAAGAACTTAAAAATTTGAAATCATCTTTAGTGCCTGCAACGATTACCACTGACTTTGAAAAAGCATTGATTAATGCCTGCAATAGTGCTTTTCCAAGTTGTAGAAAAAGAGGCTGTTTTTTCCACTTCAGTCAATGCATTTTTCGAATGATTCAAAGGAATGGATTAAAAAAACGCTATGAGACTGACAGTGAATTTGCTTTCAAACTAAAAATGTTGTGTGCTATTGCTTTTGTCCCAGTGGATGATATAGTTATGGCTTTTGAACAATTATATGATAGTGAAATATCTCCGTCAGAAGCCGAAAGTGTTATTAATTATTTTGAAGATACGGGGATTGGGCGACCAAATCGAAAACAGCGAAAACCACCACAATATCCATACGAATTGTGGAATCTACGTATATCAAACAGTTTTGGATGATTTACCGAGAACAAATAATTCGGTAGAAGGATGGCATCGAAGTTTTGAAACACAAGTATCAGCAGTTCACCCCAACTTGTGGAAATTTATAAAATGTATAAAAAATGAGCAAAGTCTAAATGAACTTCGTGGAGAACAATATTTTAGCGGATTTGAACCACAAACACCAAGAAAGAAGTACAAAGATTGTAATCAACGAATCAAAACTCTTGTAAATCAGTATGATAAAAATAATATAATAGAATACATTAGAGGTTTAGCTCACAACATATCATATTAATCTATAATATTTTTCTTACCTTGGTATTTGATAGTATTTATGTCATTTATCTGTAATTTTTACTGTAACCTTTTACTGTAATTTATTAATAAAATGTTGACATAATTATAACAAATAAAAAAAGTAGTGTTTTATTTCCAGTTCCTAGGTATTCTCAAAAAAGAAAATGACCTTATAATTCTCATTTATTATTAGTATGTTCCGCATCATACGTTTATATATCATGCGAGAAATATTGATTATTGTCTAATGAAAACTTATCCCAGATTTTAGTAAATCCAAATAATAAAGCTGTCGAAGAATTATTAGTCGAAGAATTGTTTATTCGAAGAATATGGTATTCGAAGAATCGCATTTTCGAAGAATTGATTTTCGAAGAATTGTTTTCGATGAATTGCTTTCGTCAACGTTTGCTACCTTCAAGTGACCAACTACCGAATTAACAGTTAATACCAAAGGTCCGACGTTTTGTGATAAGACATTATTCTTATTTACTCTACATACATACTTACCATTACAAAGTCTGTATGTAGTTACATTGGACACAATTGTTCATATGAAAAATATGTTAAGTTAACTGTTGTCAATTCCTATAAAGACTAATAAAAATTGGGTTTCATCTCTGTTAAAGCTGCATACGAACAAACCTCGTATAAATCATAGAGATCTATAACTCAAATGTCGTTTAAACTTGTACCATGTCAACCACAATTCAATATTCGAATTTTGACGTCGAATTGTAACCGAGATACTGTCAGTCACGTTAGAGAAATGAGATAAAACGAGTACGTTTGTGTTAGATAAATAGAGAAAACCATAATTTATTACCTGAATTAAAATAGTGATGGAGTATTGTGGGCGAACTTGTCACTGATTTCTACTTGTTTTTTTCTGTCTTGGACATAGTCTTGGTCTCAGTTCTTCGGTGTTCTAACAAAGGAACCAGCGATAAAATTGATGTTATTTTTCAATCTCTACTCCTTAATACAATAATTAATGATAGCACGCCGAACAGAAATTAGAAACATTAAATTACTCTTCTAGGAAATGTTAGATGAACTGTTGAAGACGTTTTAATGGGTACTCATATAGGAACATATTTTATAAACAAACATATTTTTTCGAACTATAATTTATTAAATTTGAATTGACCAATTATAAAAAAAAATTAATTTGTACTTTGTAACAATATTCCATATCGCTACACGCTGTTTCTAAAATAAAGATTCAAAATCCATTCCGTTCAATATTTCAAAACTTTCCTAAGTAACAAACCATCTAGATTAGAATCGTGAAAACAACAAATACTAATGTGTTTTCAATATTCAACAAATAATTCTCGAAGTAACGTTTTTCTGTTGAGTACAAGAAGCAAAAATTACTTCTCTTCTCTGGCAATTTCCACGGATATAGGAGAACAAAATGTATTGCTAACCCTTATGGAACATATTCATTAAAATGACTGTGGCAGGCATGCAATTCGCCATGCATGTTTCTGGCTCATTTTGCCTCTTCATCATGGCATAACCAAATAAGGATGTGAAATTTGGGAGCAAAGATGTTAATCGAAACATGGGAAAACACAAAATAGCGGATTTCAGCAGGGAAACTAAACGCTCATTTGTGTCTTCAATTGGAAGATCCCGAGTTTTCAGGACATCAACCAACATCTACACGGAGGCGCATATAACCCCCCGCCATGAACCTTCCGACCCATAGTAAATAACAAAGAAGATTTAGGAATATCGCGTGATATGTTAACAACAACAACAAAGAAATTCATGGGTTATTCACGCAAAATAAAAGGCTACTTCTATTTGCGTGCAATACCCACTAACCTGTTCGTTGCTTATTGTTCATATGTCACGCACTATTTGTACATCTTGTTATTATTTCATTAATCTGGGTCGGAAGTTTCAGACGGGAGTGTGATATGCACCTCCGTGTCTATGTTGGTTGTTGTCTCGAATATTCGAGATCTAATATTACTGACACAAATGTTGTGTTTGACTTATCTGCTGAATTCTGTTATATTTTCTCATGTTTCATTCAACACCTTTGCTCCCATGTTTCACATATTTCCTTGTTTGTACCGTACCGATGACGGCTAATGAGCCAGAAACATGCATGTCTACGGTTACCACTCTTTTCAGTAGCCCCTTCTTCTATTTGCGTGCAATACCCACTAACCTGTTCGTTGCTTATTGTTCATATGTCACGCACTATTCGTACATCTTGTTATATATATATATATATATATATATATATATATATATATATATATATATATATATATATATATAAAGAAGATGTAGAAATATCGCGTGATATGTTAACAACAACAACAAAGAGATTCATGGGTAATTCACGCAAAATAAGGGCTACTGAAATATAGTGGTAACCGTGGACATATATATATATATATATATATATATATATATATATATATATTGTGAAAAAATAATGCTACACCATGTATATCAAATAATGAAGAATTAAGATTATGTATAGTAATCTAAAAGAATTTTTTTTAAGTCAAAAATTTTTTTTTAAACATTTGAATGGAGAAAATCTGTACGATCCACTATTCGATAGAGAAGACATAACAGAGCAGGAAAATATAAAATAATGTGAATTTCAGAGAACATGACTTATAAAGAAAACGAATTTTCATTTTGCATACATATTTAAAGGTAACAGCTGTCATCTATTAAAACATTATGAATATTCATTTGACATACATACTTAGAGGTTAGGAAATGTCATTTTAACAATACTAAGAAATATTATTGAATGAAAATAATATAGGAAGTCTAAGCAATTAAAAACCTTAGAATATAATATCATGATATAATGGATGAACATTTCACTGGTTGAAATGAAGAATTTGAGTTATAAAATAAATAGTCAAATTTGATTGGTTAATAAACATTTAAAAAAGATCACATCGGCGACAACTGTGTTGCTAACGAAAAAAAAATCAGAATGTGAAAAAGTTGTTGATTATGGGGGCTATTGACTAGTAGGTTTTCTTTTTGGGAAGAGATTTTTGGAGCAGCAAAATTTTTTTTGGTAAAGTAAATCAATTGAAATCATTTGGAAGACAAAATTTGACTATAGAATTTAAAACAAATACATTATACTTACAAGAGATATACCAGTGTAAGTAGTTTAGTTTATATAAATAATTAAAAAAGGAATTGTTGAATGTTGTAAAACACTAATCATGAATTTTATTTTATAAAATGGTGTCTTGTGTCTGGTGGAAGTAAAATAGCCAAAATAGTTTTCGAAGAATATTGAATAGTGGAATTTGTGTGAGCTGTTTGGACTTTGAAAGAAATACAGCATCGATTCCTGTTTTGGTAGAAGCAGAATGCCAACAGGGAGGTTTTCCATGAGGAGTATCTGGAACAAATAAAGGTGAACAAACAGAAATCGTGAAGTAAATAAGGTAGTACAAGTTAGTTTATTAATGTATTAAGAGGTCAAGCGTACCTACTAATTTGTAAAAAAAAAACTAAAATTTTGTGATGCATAGACGCTGTTAAGAGTGTATTTCGCCGTTTTCTGAAAGTCAAATGTTTATGAAATTATATAACTGTATTTTAATATTATAATAATATCTCACCAGAGTGCGTGTGATTTGTATGAAAGAGTCATCCTTTTAGATAGTTGATTTTCTTAAAAAAAACACTTGTAAAAGTGTAGTGTATTTATTTTCATTAAATTAAATATTGTTTTTCCTTTTGAAGAACGTTTTTTTAAATTACTTGAGTTAATCATTTCATCTGGTGACTTGTGCACCATCTACTTACCACAGGCAGAAGCTCTGAATGAAATCGATTGAACTATGCAGATATTTTTTAAGTAGGACAGGACCGTATTTAATTTGAAATCATTAAAAAAAGTAACATATTCTGATTAACAAATTTATTTTTAAAAATATAAAGCATTTATTAACTTTGGCGCTAACATATATAAAATTATAAAATCATTTTATTTAAAATACTTGAACTCTACCCTGAGATGAGAAGTTTTCATGTTGGTTAAATAAACTGTTTATCATACATATTAAATCCTCAACATACCGGGCAAATTAAATTCCCATATAAAATAAACTATAATAAAATGTCACCGCAACGTGGGGCTAATATAGAAATTTAGTAAATAATAATAAAAAGCATTGAAATAAGTTTTTTTTTACTGTATTAAAAGAATTTAAATACATAAAATGGAAAGGAAAATGACATTAAGGGACGGAAAGCAGGTAGGAGTAGAAAGTAGGTCTGATGAAGGAAGAGAAGAAAGGAGCAATGGTAGAGGAGATTTTCAGGTAAAATACTTGGAACAGGGGAGAGAACATTCGGAAGAAGATATTGCAGAACAAAGACAGGAAGAAGAAGATGTACCGTTGTCAGAAGAAACAGGACAAGAGGTCAAACAAAAATCAAAAGAGAAAGAGGATATGGACGTGATAAGTATGCTCCAAATGATGATGAAAAGAATGGATCAAGATCATGAAGAAATGAAACAAAATATTAGGGGACAAATGAAGAAATTTCATGAAGAAATAATACAAGCAATAAGAGGAGAGGGTATTAAAGAAATAACGGAAATAGACAATTCACAGAATAACAGAATTAACAAAATGGAGGAGAATGAAAAGGATTTCAAAGGAGAGATTCAAATAGATGTAAAGATACAAAATGAAAATATAAATAGAAATGATGATACTATAGAACAAAAATTAAGTAATAAAATGGAAATTGACGCAGTAAAAATACAAAGTGTGACGGAGTTTGAAGAAGTTGAGAAGGAAACAGAAGAAATAGAATTTATTAAAATACAAAGACAAATAAATGAGGAAATGATAAATAGCAATTTACAGAATCTAGGAAGTGAGGAAGCTATGAAAATTTATGAAAAAGAGATTTATTGGAAAATAACAGACCCAGATGTTAATATATTGAAACGAATAGTGACATATGGTAAAAGAAATAATAATAAAAATAGGGGGATACAACTTAATTGGAAATTAGAGGAAATGAATAAGATATTACAAGAAACCAAGGAAGAAATAGAAGAAACCATAAGACAGAATATAGAAACAATAATTTATGCAGAAAATTTCGAAATGAGATTAAAACTTAGCAGAAATATAAAGATAATTAATCCAAGAATTTTTAATAGGACAATCAAAAATGAAATGATAGGAAGTGAGAGTATTATGGGAAATGAAATAATAAAAAGAAGAAACAATAATATGAAGAAATTGGAAACGCAAATTTTGATGAATCTATTGAGAGAAATTGATGAGATAGGGGATAACAAAATAAAAAAAGACACAGTGGAAAATTTAAAGAAACTTAGGAAGCAAATACAAGAGAATCAAACAATAAGAGAAGAGGATAAGACGAAATTTAGGAAAAGAAAATAAAATTGAATAAAAGGCTGTATTATAGGACTGGAATCTAGAAAACGAATTAGGAATTGTAAAAGGTCAAGAAGGGATATAAAAACCACATGTAAATAAAAAGTTTATAACTAACAAATAATAATTTAAAAAAAAAACATATGTAAATATAATTTTGTACATAGATAGCAATTAGGATACGTGAAGATATAATGATGAAATACAGAAATAATTACATTGACAGATATAATAACAATGGAGATTATAAAAATAACAATAATTATAATAACAATTCAGGAAATAACAATAACTATAATGAGAACGATAGCAACCAAAACAACTATAACAGAAACTTTAAATATAATAACAACAAAAATAACAATTACAGAGAACAGTATTCAAAGGAGAGAAGATAGAGTGATGACATATGAACATCCAAGGGAATATATTAAATTTGGGGAAGATTTAGAATTATGAGAAATAATGGAATTTAAAAATATTAAAGGGAAATTAAATGGAAAAAAAATGAAATTATTAATAGATACAGGTTCGGAAGCGTCCATAATTAAAACAAAACTAATAGAAGAAAACATTGAAAATTATGAAAACAAATTAATTAAAATACCAAAAACTACATTGATAGGAGCAAATGGAGAGAAGCTATGTGAAGTAAATAAGTCTATAATACAAAAGATTCAATTGAAGGATGGGAAAGAAGTTGAAATGCAATTACTGTTAGTGAATAATTTGGAATCAGACATAGTTATAGGAATAGATGAATTAACGAAATATAAAGCAAGAATTGATTTTGAAAAGATGGAGATTGAATTAAATGGTAATAGAATTGAATTTGAAGAAGAAAATATAGAAGAATTGGAAGTTGAAGAGGATAATAAGAAGTTATGGGAATATAGAAAGGATTGGAAATATGGGAGTATTGGCAATTGGAGAGGATAATAGGAAGTTATGGAATATAAAGAGGAGTGGAAATATGGAAGAATTGGAATTTGAAGAGGATAATAGGAAGTTATGGAATCAAGAGAGGGAAATGGCATTCAACTGTCTGAAAGAAGCATTTCAAAAACAGTTAAGAGTGTATCATCCAAATTACAGCCTACCTTTTATATTGCGGACTGATGCATCCAAAGAGAGATTTGCAGGGGTGTTGTTACAGATACAAAATGATATGGAAGTACCCATATGTTTCGTGTCAAGGGTCACAAAAAACTATGAAAGGAATTATGGGGTATCAGAATTAGAGTTGGCAAGCATAATTTTCTGTATTACCAAATTTAGATTTTATTTACTAGGGGCAAAATTTACCATAGAAACGGACCATTCTGCATTAACAACAATTTTAAAAAACAGATTTGGCAATAGTAGAGTTCATAGATGGGGATTAATTTTGCAAGAGTACGATTTTGAAATAAAATTCATTCCAGGAAAAACAAATGTTGTGGCAGACGCTTTGAGTAGAGAAAGTAAGGGGGAAAATAATATAAATAAGAGAATTGTAAAAATTGGGGTGAATGTGATGAAAGATTTAAAAGGGATATTTTCTTTAAATAAAATAATAGGAGATCAAATAAATTTAACTGAAAAGGAAAAACAAAGGGGATATAAAAAAAATAATATATTTGTAAAGAAAATTGGGGAGTCAGAAGTATTCATCATTACGCAAAATTTAACTAGGGAAATATTGAAAAGTTTGCATGAACAAAATGGGCATATAGGATCTAGAAAACTATGGTTGGTATTTAGGGAAAATTATATTTGTAAAGGGGATCAAAGCCTTGCCAAACAAATTACACGAACATGTCATATATGTCAACTGGGAAAAAGTAGAAATAAAAGAAATGAAAACATCACAAAAACAATTTTAACAACTCGATGCGGTGAAATAGTTGCAATGGATTTTCTTAGTAACCTAATACAAAGTAAGCAGGGGAACTCTCATATTTTAATAATAGTAGATTTATTTTCAAAATTCATAAAATTATATCCTACTAAAACGACTAAGTGCAAAATTGTAATGGAAAAATTGTCTGATTACATGAAAGAGGTTATAAAACCAGAAAGATGCATAGTAGATAATGCAACTTATTTTGTAAATAGTAGATTTAAGAAATTTTGCAATGAAAATCAAATACTTGTAAAAACAATTAGTATCAGACATCCACCTGCAAACCCCTCAGAAAGATACATCAGAGAAGTAATAGAATTCCTAAGAATAGCTTTGAAAGACCAGACTCATGAAAATTGGGAGAATCATATTGAGGAAATTCAGAACTACATAAACAATGTACCTAACACTATCACCATGGAAAGTCCAGTATATTTAATGAAAAAATTGATACCTGAAAGGAAATGGGAGAGAGAAACCAATAAAAATTATGAAGAGGTTTTGGAAAAAGTCAACAAAAATTTACAGAATAATGCCAATAAATATTTAAGTAGAATGAACAAGAAGAAGAAAGTAAAGACGACGTTTCAAAAAGGAGATTTAGTAGTAGTACGTGCTCTAAGAGTATCAGACAGAAACAGGAGAACATGTGCTAAGCTAAAACTACCTTTCGAAGGGCCATACATTGTAGAAAATGAAGATGGAGTGAACAGTTATGTGTTAAAATACACAGATGGAGAAAGGACTAGAGGTATATTTAATATACATGATTTATATAAATATCACCATACATAAAAAAAAATGGAATGAAAGTTCCCATAATGAAAGTCTCCATGAATAATCATGTTGTACATAAATTGATACAAAAGTAAATTAAAAATTTGTATACATTTAATTATGGTATTGTAAATAGAATTAAAACTAACTGAAGAGGATACTGCAACACAGGATTCCAAAATCATCTTTGTAACAGCAACCGGAAATAAAAAGAAATGTATTATTAGTAAAATAGAAAGACAATCCTAGAATATAGTACTTGAAGTAAAATTTGCGTTCATAAAATTTTTCTTAGAATAAAAAATTTGATAAACGCAAAATTTAGGGGATGTTATTGTGAAAAAATAATGCTACACCATGTATATCAAATAATGAAGAATTAAGATTATGTATAGTAATCTAAAAGAATTTTTTTTAAGTCAAAAATTTTTTTTTAAACATTTGAATGGAGAAAATCTGTACGATCCACTATTCGATAGAGAAGACATAACAGAGCAGGAAAATATAAAATAATGTGAATTTCAGAGAACATGACTTATAAAGAAAACGAATTTTCATTTTGCATACATATTTAAAGGTAACAGCTGTCATCTATTAAAACATTATGAATATTCATTTGACATACATACTTAGAGGTTAGGAAATGTCATTTTAACAATACTAAGAAATATTATTGAATGAAAATAATATAGGAAGTCTAAGCAATTAAAAACCTTAGAATATAATATCATGATATAATGGATGAACATTTCACTGGTTGAAATGAAGAATTTGAGTTATAAAATAAATAGTCAAATTTGATTGGTTAATAAACATTTAAAAAAGATCACATCGGCGACAACTGTGTTGCTAACGAAAAAAAAATCAGAATGTGAAAAAGTTGTTGATTATGGGGGCTATTGACTAGTAGGTTTTCTTTTTGGGAAGAGATTTTTGGAGCAGCAAAATTTTTTTTGGTAAAGTAAATCAATTGAAATCATTTGGAAGACAAAATTTGACTATAGAATTTAAAACAAATACATTATACTTACAAGAGATATACCAGTGTAAGTAGTTTAGTTTATATAAATAATTAAAAAAGGAATTGTTGAATGTTGTAAAACACTAATCATGAATTTTATTTTATAAAATGGTGTCTTGTGTCTGGTGGAAGTAAAATAGCCAAAATAGTTTTCGAAGAATATTGAATAGTGGAATTTGTGTGAGCTGTTTGGACTTTGAAAGAAATACAGCATCGATTCCTGTTTTGGTAGAAGCAGAATGCCAACAGGGAGGTTTTCCATGAGGAGTATCTGGAACAAATAAAGGTGAACAAACAGAAATCGTGAAGTAAATAAGGTAGTACAAGTTAGTTTATTAATGTATTAAGAGGTCAAGCGTACCTACTAATTTGTAAAAAAAAAACTAAAATTTTGTGATGCATAGACGCTGTTAAGAGTGTATTTCGCCGTTTTCTGAAAGTCAAATGTTTATGAAATTATATAACTGTATTTTAATATTATAATAATATCTCACCAGAGTGCGTGTGATTTGTATGAAAGAGTCATCCTTTTAGATAGTTGATTTTCTTAAAAAAAACACTTGTAAAAGTGTAGTGTATTTATTTTCATTAAATTAAATATTGTTTTTCCTTTTGAAGAACGTTTTTTTAAATTACTTGAGTTAATCATTTCATCTGGTGACTTGTGCACCATCTACTTACCACAGGCAGAAGCTCTGAATGAAATCGATTGAACTATGCAGATATTTTTTAAGTAGGACAGGACCGTATTTAATTTGAAATCATTAAAAAAAGTAACATATTCTGATTAACAAATTTATTTTTAAAAATATAAAGCATTTATTAACTTTGGCGCTAACATATATAAAATTATAAAATCATTTTATTTAAAATACTTGAACTCTACCCTGAGATGAGAAGTTTTCATGTTGGTTAAATAAACTGTTTATCATACATATTAAATCCTCAACATACCGGGCAAATTAAATTCCCATATAAAATAAACTATAATAATATATATATATATATTGAATAAATATTATATATATATATATATATATATATATATATATATATATAAAGTAAAAAGATTTTATTAGACAAAAATAGTATATTACAAAATACACCCGACCAATTAAAATACTTTTGGGTTTGTATTTCTTATTCAACTTCCTCCCCTCCTGTCTTGGTTGGCTAAGCAAGTAGTTCGTTGTAAAATGCAATATGTTCTTCTAGAATGTATTTTACTCTACTCTACTCTACTCTACTCTACTCTACTCTACTCTACTCTACTCTACTTTACTCTATTCTACTCTACTCTACTCTGGTCTACTCTACTCTACTCCTACTCTACTCTACTCTACTCATCGCAGTCACGTAGAAGCTCTCTGAAACAATCATATATATAAAGAAAGTGTGGTGAAAACAATGTGGAAGGTGACAGCAAAACTTGTTCAGGAAAAATATTACGAAGATTTCGGCATTGCAATAGATCCATTCAATGATGTAAGATTTAAATCAGTTTTCATGCTACTTTAATAAATAATAAACATTTATAATTACATCTGTATTTATTTTAAAGAACCTGATATTTTTGCGCTAGTGCAAATTATCGATAATTTGCAATAGTCCAAAATTATCACCTAATTGTATGCTCATTGGCTAAAACAACTATTAAAAAAACAGTCGTAACATTGTTGAAATGTCATATTTGACAGATGATTTTTTTTTCTTATTTATAAACTTATTTACTGCTTTTTACACGAAATTCCATCAAAACTCAAATGACAATATGGTTGACGTTATTTACTATAGCAACGATATGGCAATGGTTACAGATGTGATTATTTAATAATGTCATTATGAAAATGCGATTACAGAGACTATTTTTTAAAGACTATACATGAAATGGAAATCTAAATGCTCTACTCATTAATTCAATCACGCAAAAAACAACATAATAAGCATCACGCACGTATTTTTCCGACGACCTGCATGAAAAACGTATCATTTCGCACTCTAAACTAGTGCAAAAAGTTATCTATTTCGCACTAGTGCGAAATATTCATTTCGCACTAGCGCGATATATTCCGCAGTCACCTGTTCTGATGGATTGCTGTGATTATTCACCTAATAGGTACCTATACTCTGATGTTCATACAATTGTAGGCAGCTATGACAATGACATATATTTAAATAATTTCATGACATATTAATATCTACTGTCAGTGCGTTGATTTGATTTATTTAGTAATCAAATTGATAGTTATTTGTATAAGTTGAATCTGCTGATATCTGTAACGAAAACATGGAATATTCGTCAGACGATGTAACGGTAGATTTTATTTCCATGGAAATATCCAATCGTATAACCCAGCATGCAACAACCTTCACAGAGAAACTACCATCAAGATCATTCACAACCAGTTCAGAATTACGATCAGTCACTGTGAGACCATCAACTTCGAGTACAGTATTTGAAACTAATAATGTGACAGGAATTAAGGATCATGCAGTTCAAAGTGTAATTGAAGAAAATGGTCATATTCCATTGGTGTTAACAATTGTTCCAATATAATTAATAATTACTATGCTAATAGTACCTGAATACAGACCAAAATGTACCTAAATATGTAAGTTGAATGTTCAATAAAATTTCACCTTTTTCCCTGTTCAAATATATCTTTCTTAATAATGCAATTCACTTGAAAAAAGTCTATGAGTGAAAACTTGTATTATTAGTGGTTCAAACATATTTTTAAAATCCGATATATTTTGTTATTCAGGTAGGTCGTCGGAAAAGTATAGTGTACACCTCGTGCGGAAACTGGATATTTTCCGCACTAGTTGCACAATATACTATTACCGATCTCCATAGTTTGGGAACAGTGCGCTACGCAGCATTGTTGTCGATCGGTAACCATCCTTACTGTTCTTAACGCTTAATTTTCTAATTCCTATCGATGTCAAATAATTTGGCAAATAATTTCTGTACATGATGAATATTTGATTGGTTTATTATATTTTCCACTCTCTCATTTTTGAAACTGCACTGTAGAATACTTATTAGATGTATAAGAAAAAATATTTCAATCTCTACAGATCAAACAGAGAAAGTATGATTTTCTAACTAGTTTGATTATTAATTTTTGCGGTGCTGTCACTTCTACATGATGAGTATCTTCAAAAACAATAGTTTCATCATTTATTACGAAACAAGTATTCTATTAAATGTTGAATGAAAATCGGTGGCGGCAAGTGCTGTCCGTCTCATGACGAGTGGGTAGCTGTCAATGATCAGGTAAATGAATCCAGTGGTGTCACTATGAGTATTTCTAAAGGAATAATGTGCTATAAAATATTTCACCTGTCCATTAAAAAGAAAACTAGGTAAAGTAATGGAACAAGAGCAGGGAAAAAATTGTCAATAATCAATCAGACCAGTCCAATCTTGAAAAGATAAAAATATGTGATGCAAATATACCCCTTACAAAAGATGTGATATCAAAGCATACGATGTATATGGTGACACAAATACTATATCTACTAATAATCTTTTCAATTAAAAGAAAAGCTGTGGCCACATATTGACACTTTATTTCTTTTTTCACCATTCAAGAGCGTTTCGTGAAGATTTCATATCTCTGTAGGAAATAAGGGTTGCGAAAATATTCTTGATAATGTGTAGCTCAAATAGAGAAACTCATGAGATATACAGAGAAAGAGAAGTATAATAATACTCGAATAAGTTACAAGAGTTCCTTCAGTAAACTACTGAGATACAACTTGAGGTTGACTCAAAGCTGGAGCTAAACCGATCCACATGAAGAAACATTCGCGACTGAGGGTAAAAATTGATATCTTCTTGCAAGAATGATCGAATACCGTCAATAAAACACGTGCCAATCTTAAAACACGAAGAGATATTTGCTTATCTAGGTAAAACTATATTGCATCAATAATGAGAGAATCATTATCTTCACAAATTTTTATAGAATCTTGTATGAGAGGAAATGCGTCAGTGTATATTTTGAACGTGCCAATAAACCTTGAATATTATGATAGGGATCACAGTGGTACAAGTGGCGGGGATAATAGGTTTTAAAATACAAAAAGGGGTTGTGAATAGGGTCGACCGGGGTAAATAAAAACCGGGGTGATAGTAAACCGTCCCAACAATTATTTTAAATTTGCTGCCAAATCCCAAATTCCCGCCAATTCTTGAAGGTTATTCACATACATGAAAATGAGTCACTTTGATCAGTTGCTTCTGGTTATCAGCAGTGTAAACATCAACCTCTGCAAAAAGTTCGTAATTTCTTTTTACACACGTGTTTGAATATTGATGTGAAATTTTTGTTATCAAGGTAAATATTAGCTGTACAGTATTTTTAGTAAATAAAAGGGCCAATCTTCGTTTTTAGACCAGTTTGAAATGGTTTTTTAATTGTTAACGTTTTTATGGTGTGTTTACTTTTACCCCAACTATTTTTTAGATTGGGATAAAAGTAAACAAGTTTTTGGGGTAAATGTAAACGCATATTTCATATTTTAGATGCCTAGAAAGTTACCGAGAAGCGGAAAATTTCTATCATGTCCCAATATCAGTCATATCGCAAAGGATTAATGGTCGAAAGACATCTCTAGACTCTTCAGGTAGGGGCCGTAAAACAGCACTTTCGGCAGACTTGGAATCTAAAATTGTGGAATGCTTAGTTGCTAGGGCAAGAGCTGGATATCCTTGTGACAAAGAGGAATTATTAATTATTATCCAGGAACATTTGAAAGCCCAAAATTTAAAAACACCTTTTGTTGGAGATAGACCAGGGGAGCATTGGTACTATTTATTCCTCAAAAGACATGATAATGTCTTATCACTGAAAAAATCAGAACACCTATAGAAATGCAGAAAAAATCTCCGACAACCAGATGTAATATATCAATTTTTTTGATGATCTCAAGCGCACCCTATCTAATCTTGATATCGTATCTGAAGGAAAAGCCTCTTTTATTTATAATGCTGATGAGTCAGGATTTAAAAGTGACCCTAGTCGGTTACGTGCAATTGGTGAAAAGGGCAAGCCTTTGAGTAGAGTCTCTGGTGGGTCAGGGCGAGAATCAACCACCGTTTTAGCTTGTGTGGCAGCTGATGGTTCTTTCCTTCCGCCTTTGATTGTATTTAAAGGGGCAGGAATTCAAACAAGGTGGACCTCAGAATAAGCATATCCAGGCACTTTGTACAGTGTATCGAAGAATGGGTGGATGGAAGAACTACAGTTTTATACTTGGTTTACCTGTTCCTTTATACGATGGTCATGCAACTCACATAAGCGTTCGTATAATTGAAGAAGCAATAGCTAATAATATTACCTTAATCAAATTGCCAAGTCACCTTACCGATATGCTACAGCCTTTAGACAAATGTGTCTTTGGGCCAGTAAAAACCAGTTGGAAAAAAAAACTTATCGCCTTTGGCAAAAAGCAAATGGGTAAAGGGACTGGAAGGTTATCAAAATCTGACTTCGTCAAAATGCTGGGTGGAGTTTGGTCAGATACCTTTAAACAATCCAACATTATTTCTGGATTTCGGAGTTGTGGAATATTTCCTGTGGATGAAACAAAATTTCCTAAGGATGCCTTTAAAAAAGAAGATCTGGAGGCATACTTGCAAAGGCACACAAATTCAACTGAAACACCAAAACAATTAACAGCTGTATCCAACACACTAAATAATTCTTTGCCACTAGAAGATAAGGTCACTTCAGATCTTCAAGATAAAAACAACGTATGCAGTCATCTTCCCAATGACGCCTGTTCTTCTAAGTGTACTGCTTTCGCCACTGGTCAAGAAACGAATTATGATGACATAAATGTTCATCCAGCTGCAACCTCCTCTGACACATCAATTAAAAAATTATTTTTTCAATCTCCGGAAAAAAGCGAATGCGTTACTATTGTCGAAAACACAAATGTATATACAGTAAAAAAGAAGTTATACCAAGGTTGAGACAATTAAAGTATGGCGAAGTATTAATCACAGAAGATGTATTAAACAGATTAAAGGAAGCTCAAGAGAAAAAATCAAATAAAACCAAGCAAGAAAAATCAAAAACGGCCAGCCTACCAAAGAAAAAGATTAAAGTTGACAGAAACAAAAATGGCAATAGGAAAAAACGTGTAAGCTCCAAATATATTTCAAGTGAAGAAGAAAAATCATCATTCAAAAGTGATTCAGAGAGTCCATGGGAAGAAAGCTTCAGCAGCGATGAAGAACCCATAGATGTCACCAAGACACCCATATCAGAACTAAAAAATGGTGATTTTGTTTTGGTTCAATTTAAATCAGGCAAAAGAAATGCAACGGTGCATAAATATGTATGCGTTGTAGAAAATGTTGTAAAGAGCGATCAAGGAAATGAAGTTGAAATAATAGGACTAAAATCTATTGATGATGCAAAACAAGATTTTGTTATTAACTCGAATGATGTTAGCTTTGCCTTTGAAGATCAAATACTAGGGGTTTTGCCATTCCCTTAAATCAAAATGAAAGGAGAAAGGATTTATTATCATTTTAATAAAAAGGTTTCTATTATGTCATAATTAAAGTTGTGTTATCATTTTTGATTTTTTTTAATTTCAATTACCTATTCTGACTGTTCTTAAGTTTAGTAGTATACTTATATTGAGAAGTTTTTGTATTTTTATAAATTCGTAACCTAATAAATACTTTAATAGTAAGAAGTCACGATTCGTTGTTTTTTTAATACCTACTAATTGGGGTTAATGTAAACAAGCCTTAAAAAATACTTAAAATTGTGTAGATGTTCTGAATGTCAAATGTTTACAATTAACCCATAAAAAAATCTGCTATCTTCTATGGTTCTGGTAAAGCTTGTTTACATTTACCCCGAATCAACTGGGGTAAATGTAAACACTGACAGATATTTTTGTATTTTTTTTTAACCAAAATTATATTTTTTTTGCAAAAATTTTCAACTACTTAGAGAAATATGATATCAAAATATTATAATAAAAAAATCACATACTAATTTAAAATAGGAAGGCTGCAATGGTCAAATAAAATAAAATAAAAATTCTAATTTGCAAAAATCGTTTACAATTACCCCGGCTGACCCTACTATCTAAGCACAAGAATAAATAAATAATATTTATTCTTGTAACAACGGGTTTTAAATTCGATAAAAAAGAGAATTTATCAGTGAGATAAATGTATTTTCCAACACTAGCAAAAGGTGAAATATTTGCTACTGTTCAAAAACACAAATTTAGTTTGCTGAACCGAGAGTAACAGTATACTGTATCAATGGGTTCAACTGAAATCTGTTTGGTTTGAAATCCTTCTTCTACAGGAAGCTACCAGTATTCATGGGATGGTCAACAATCAAACATATTTAGTGGTCACACTGAGGAGAATGCAGTACCCAGCTTAAAAAAGAGGGAGCACTTCCAAATCCTTCCTTAGAAGTATTCAGAGAAAAATGAGTTTAAAATTTAGTTGTTTTGGTTTGTTTGTTTGTACATTTTTCTAAGAATGAACAATACCAGTATTCCTTTTTTAAGTACAGTCATCAAATGCTAGTTCTATATCACACACCTCAAACAAACAGCGAGTCTTTCCTTTGCTGTGATAGCTTTTCTCCAGCTTGTGTCATGCTTTTTCAAATGAACTTCTAACTTACACAACAATTAGTTGAATGCATTTTCTGACATCCTAAAGTATTCATAATTTTGCTGCATCGTCTACCAGTTTCTTGTACAGGGTTATTGGTTATAATTTGACCACCCCTTTATTTCTCTTAAGCGTACAGATATAAATAAAAGTTTTATATAAAATATATAAAAGTTGTAGGAGTATAAATGAATTTTATTATAATGTACTTTGCACACCAATAGCGTATTTGAATTACAGGGTATAATATAAAAATATTTTTTTTAAATAGAACGCCCTGTATATTATGACATAATCGGATAGGGCCTTTTTTTCTCATAACAAAAATATATACATTTATAAGTCTAGCTTTTATACTTTCCAAAATAATGGACAGTAAACTCCTAAAGTATTTAAGTTAGTATTTAGCTAAAAAAAGTAGTTGGCTATGCATGGCTGACTGCACTTGTTGATATTGTTTGTCAAAACTAAGTAACTTCTAAAGTAATAGACAGTAAATGTTTAAAAAATAGGCAACTGGGTGTGACATTAACATAAAAAACAATACAGTGTTAATTACGAAATATGATACAATAGCAAACAACATAAAAAGGAATACAGTGTTTATTACAATATAGAAACCGATTTGATATTTCCATAAATTTTAAGCAAACTAAAGTAAGTGCTCAAAATGACCGCCGCTAGCTTCAATACAAAGTTCATACCTTCCCCTTAAATTTTCTATACAGTTTAACATTTTATTACTATTTCGTTGGTTAAGAAGTTCAATTTCAGCTTCAATTTTCTCTCTAATTATTACTGGTATCGGAAAAACTTTTTCTTTTAAATAGCCCCATAAAAAGTCATCTAAAGGCGGTAAATCAGGACTATTTGGCGGCCATTGAATCGTGCCACCATTACCTATCCAAGTTGCGAACTCATTATTTAAGTGTTCTCGAATTTCTCTTACATTATGTGGAGCTGCTCCGTCTTGTTGCCATATGACATTAAGCGCATCTTCTGGAAATTCCTGAAGTAAATCGTCAACTTGTGGCAGAATGTCATCGAAATAAAATTGACCCGTTAAAGTTAAATTATAGAATATTGGCCCAACTACTTTACCGCGAAAAATTCCACACCAAACATGAACAGATTTTCGACCTGATTTTTTAATTTGTTTAATTTTGTATTTCCTAAAACTTTTTCGTTCCCACGAACATCTATTTTTTCGGTTTGACAGACCTGATGTAGAGAAACTTGATTCATCCGTCCAAATAATTTGTTTAAAGTTATTTTCGTTGTCGTCTAAATTTCTTATCATCAGTTGACAGAATTCCAATCGTTTTCGCTTATGTTCTTCGCTTAGTTCCTGTACTGGTAAAATTTTGTAAGGACGATAGTTATTATTTTTTAGTGTTTTTTGAACTTCATAGTAACTTGTCTGTAATTCACCGGAAGCTTTTTTATACTACTCTCTGCATTCTCTAAAATAAAAATAATTGATATTTTGATGTGTCTTATTCTAAGAATATATTTTTAGGTAATTTAATATTAATTGACTAAAAGTATTATTTTACCTTCAAAGTGTAACAGTATATTCAACTGTTCTTCTTCATTTACTATAGCACTACGTTACTCTCTCAAAAAGTTATGATAGACATTAACGTGATGGTAAATATTTACAAATGTGTTTAGACTAGGACATCGTCGATTTGGCTACAACTGTAGATATTCTAGTCTTGCAGCACGTTTATTATTGTTATTTTTGACATATACAGAAGATATTTCTACTTTTTCAGAAGCCGCTAGCAATTAGTTGTATTTGTTACATTAGTTTATAATTTTGACAGATAACATCAACAATATTGCAGTAAGACATGCATAGCCGACTACGTTTTTTAGCTAGATACTAACTTAAATATTTTAGGAATTTACTGTCCATTATTTTGGAAAGTATAAAAGCTAGACCTATAAAAGTATATATTTTTGTTATGAGAAAAGAAAGCCCTCTCCGAATATGTCATAATATACAGGGTGTTCTATTTAAAATTATATATTCTTATTATAAACCCCCTAATGCAAAAACGCTACTGGTATTTAAAGTATATTTCATTAAAATTCATTTATACTCCTACAACTTTTATTTGAAACTTTTTTTTGTATCTGTATGCATAAGAGAAATAAAGGGGTGGTCAAATTATAACCAATAACCCTGTACAATGTAATAAATTTCCCTTCGCTCCCCTTCCTTTTCGCTTCATGAGCACAGTGACGTATTTGCACTTGTTCTTTCATTTCTGTATCCAAAGCCAGTGCGATCTGCAAAAGTTTTTCCATTTCCATTTTGGTAGTAACTACACTGCTGAAACAATAACTAGTATGAATAGAAATCACTGTGAGTGTAAATCGACCTTTATACAGAATAAGAAAAAAATGTAGAGTGGAGACCATAGAATGTCGGAGTGCCTGTCTGTAGCAAATATAACTACACGCAGCTACAATCAGCATTAAACACATTGTGTCGATGAATGATCCTATTCGTGGATCTTGATGTCGCAGAATCATAATAGTATTAAATTGTTAGATAAATACGATAAGAAAATAGCAAAGTATACTGATATTGGTATTGAGATAGGACAAATGAAACTTGCACAAGATGTAGAGTAGGTATTAATCGTCGTATAAGCATCAACAAGCTGGGTCTCCAGAAAAACACATACTCTGGTTTACAGAAGGGGGCCATTCTGAACATATGCCATTATTTTTGCAAATTTATGAAGATGTAATTGTAGAGCGTGATCCTATTAGCGTTTCTACACAAGGTACGTGAATATTACCTTCATGAGCTAACTGGAAGTGTTACATTCATAGCTGAACTGTCACCCTTTCAAAAATTAAATAAACATACAATTCTCAGTATCAATACACACATCTCAAGATAAAAATCTGAACAGTTGTAAAAATCCAAATATTATTGATGCTATAAGCTATAAATGAAAACAGGAAAAATTTGTTTTAGTACCTTTTAATCCTGGTTATACAAAAAATTTGAGAAATATTTTCACCGGTGTAGGTTTAAAGTTAAAATACTGGATTTGGAAAAGAGTGGTATTTATGCAATTAGTTGTAACGATTGTGACAGAAATCATGTTGGGCAGACTAACTGGTCTGTTAACGTTCGGTTTAAGGAGCATCTAACTTATTCAAATTATGGACGTATATATTAATCGAGTATTTCTTAGTATGCTATCAATCATAATCATATAATAAGTTCAGGTAGTGTGAAATTGTTAAAAAATGTGGAACAAAAGATTGGTAAATACATTTGGTTAGAAGGTATAGGTATTAGAAATAGTGACTATATTAACTCTCAAGTTAAGTGGTAATACAGACAAGTATGTAACGAACATTTAATAAAGTATTTGCATTTTTACACAGAGGTTATATTAGATGGAGTAATCTTACATGAACATATATTTTTTATTTTTTTATTCTCCCCTTTACGAAAGTGCAACTTTTGATTTTGTTAAGGAAATTGAAAGCGAAAGTAAAACATGCTAAGTGCTGGGTTGCTAGGTATGAAAACTTTTCGTGCTCTGGACAACAAAAGCATAAATGTCAACTTGATTATTATTCATTTAGAAGGAGAATTAATTGTAAGATTACAATTATTGTATGTTCCAGAAATAATTAAAGGTAAATGTTGATTGAACTGTTGGTCAAATGCAAGGGCACTAGAAATATTTACTTCTTTGTCGATTTGCCTGGCATGAGTGTCTGTTTTTCGAACCATTTCTTGATTTTCGTTTTGCTGAATCTGTAACGATTTTTCGGGCATGATTTTATTCGCAACTTGTGTTTTATGGCTCACGGAGTCTGCTATATGTCCGCCTCCGCTGAAGACCCATATCTTTTCATATCTAAAATGTTCACGTCCAGGGCTTTGGCTAATAATATAGAAGACGTTTTACGAAACAAGTGGCAGTGGCCGGTGGACTGATTTGGGTTTGGGATTGTCAGAAATTTCGCTATTTCATAAGGTATTTTTGCAATTATATATTTTCCAACCACCTGATTTGGACATCTGCCACGCTCATACCGATAAAAGAAGCGTTTTTTTTGTCCAGAGTTGCATATAACGATCAACAAATGCTACCCAATCTTCAGTGATTACAAATCTTCTTTGTACATTGTTTTCTGTAGTGAAAATCTGGAACTCTTCTTCTTCTTCTTTCGGTGCCGTGCCTGTCTTCAAGCGTGGGCTATCTCCATGACAATTTGGTTGAACTGTTCTCTATCTGTCGCTACTCGGAATAGTTGTTCTACTCCCAGTCCGGTCCAGTTTCGAACATTTCGTAGCCACGACAGCTTTTTGCGACATATCCATCTTCTGCCCTCAACCTTTCCCTGAATGATCAGCCGAGGGATGAGATATTTGTTTCCTCGCATTATATGACCGAAATAACTGACCTTTCTTATTTTTATGGTGTTCAGGAGTTCTCGATCCTTATACAGCTGTCTGAGTACCTCTTCATTACCGGTATGTGCAGTCCACGGGATCTTAAGGATTCTCCGATAGCACCACATCTCAAACGCTTCTATTTTATTCATGATGTCAACTTTAAGCGTCCATGTCTCACATCCGTATAAAAAAATGCTCCATACGTAACAGCGGAGTGTTCTTATCCGCGTCTGAACTGTGAGGTTTCTATTCGTGAGAATTGGTTTCCATTTGCTGAATGCCCTACGTGCCATTTCAATCCTCGTTCTTACCTCTTCGTCGCACGTTATGTCATTGTTCAGCCAACTGATTGTAATCGGCATTGGTTCTATGTTTATTCTACCTGCAGTCATCCATTTCGTTTTCTTGATGTTTATATTAATACCCCATCTTCGACCAGCCTCATGAACTCTATCCAGCAGGATTTGCAGAATCTGGAACAACAGGACACAATTTTTAAATTCCACATCCTTCACTTTTTGAATATAGAGTTCGACAGTTCGGCATGCCCCAGATACCCCAAAAATAGCTTTTTTAACAAATATATTTCATCTGGAGCTTCTAACAAAAACTTTGAAATTTCATCCTTTGTAAATACTTGACACTTTCGAGGCGGATACTCATCAATTTATCTTTTAAAAAATGCCTTTAAGCGGTTAAATTAAGATATGACCTGGTTTTTATTGATAGAAAAAAATAGACAATTTCAGCATGAAGTATTCTGACCATAATGTAGCAGGTGTTAAGGATTTTGATCAATAACACATATTCAGTTATTGTGGAAACATCATCCGTTGCACACCATGTCATGAAATTTTCGTAAGCTTGATTGTACCTTGTTTTAGATTTGTCCGGCAACAAACTTCTGCAAGCAATATTTGTAACTTCTTTAACGAAATTCCTTGGTATTTGACAAATAATGTCCTAAAATAATGCTTTTGTATTTCTACAAAAGTATCGTTAACGACAAGCCACCTGTTATATATATTAATTTTATCATAATCACATTTTAATCACATTATATTTTGTTAAATATCGAAGGGAGAATGAAAAGTTTGATACATTACACGCTGCGAAAGTTGTTTCAGCTCGGCCATTTAAAAACACCTCATACCTAAAAGTAAGCTTTCGCAGCTTGTAATGTATAAAACTAATTATATTAGGGCAGGTTAAGAAATAATTTCGTAATATTAATAAAAAATAGTTTGAGTTTTCCATTTCTTAGCCTATGTGAAGGTATTTGATTTGATTGAATTTTTCAACATCAAAGAAACATATGAGTGTTGAAATATCCAAGAGCGTACATCAGTACTAATAATCATCACACCCCTGTAAAAAGAGAAATTTTTATTGCCATGTAACATCTACTTACCTATAGAGAAATATCAAATGATTTTTGATTGTCAATATCTCTGATCGATTTCCCAAAAAAATTCTCTCATTCAATACACATACACAGTCTCTCCAAGACACCACTGACCGAGAACGGTGTATAGCTGTGGGCAGCGTCATTTGCAAGACCGCTCCTTTTTCGCGGGGGCATTACTTCCGGTGCTAGACGCTGCACACTTACAAATTGTCATTATGACGTCACCACCTGTGTTATACTAGGTAATAAACAAACCTACTTTGATAAAGACAATGAGTTACTAAATTTATATATTTCATCAAACAATTTTCAAGTGTGTAACATTAAAATTTCTATAAAGTATGACATAAAATAATTTGAAAGCACATCTCGAAATATTCATTTTCAAGCTGTACAAGTGTGAGAATGTGAGAAATTTCATTTTCTTGAATGTGATTGATTGCGGAAAAAATGGCGCCGTTCATCTCGACACGTTTTTTCACTAATTTTTTATGGAAACAATATTATCCATGTCTCTCAGAAGATGCATGTCTAGAATAATGTTCATATTGAACATATTAAGTTGCACTTATTCGTAATCTCAACTAACTTTTTGGCGAAGACAGTATCAGTGACAAACAATATTGGTAATGGAAATTATTTTTGTCTGCAAATCATCTTTAAATGTATTATTGAAAGAACTGGGATTTAAACTTAAAAAAGATGATCTAAGAGCTTTAATTGAAAGAACTCATATTGTTTCACAAAGAGTATGTTTTTTACGTACATACCTGGAAAACCGTAAAAGTACCTACATATCCTCGAGAAGTAGTTTTTTTTTAGATGAAACGTTGATTTATTCTCGAGGAAAAACAATGTCTTGGTAAGATGATAATGTCAAGAGTGTCCGCAAACCAGATGGCTATGATGGTAAACGGTTTATTGTTATAGGTACATGCTGTTTCTTCGAAAGGGTTTGTTCCAGAAGCCGGTTTATTGTTGTGTTCAAAATCCTTGACACTAGATTATCATGGAGAAATGAATGGTACAATATTCACCAAGTGGATAACTAAACAGTTAATTCCCGGTTTGGAGGAGCCAGGTGGCGCTGCAGGATATCAAATTCTACACCGTTCAACCAATTGCCCTGAAAAATGGCATATTTATGTATTTTTCTATGGAGAATTTGTATTTGCTATCCTTTTTGTTGTAACGTCCCACTAGGTGGCGTTGCAGCATATAGACTTCTATATCGTTTACTTTCTACACGAGTGCAGAAGTTTCTGGCATGACCCGTTGGGCTGTACATAATATGTTTTCTACGACCACGTTTATTGATGAAAGAAAAAGTAATTTATATGGGTAAACGAGTTCCACAAATCAAGAGAGCGAGAGAAGTTCTTTGCGTATTAGTTGTACACAATATTTTTTCTACGACGTTTATTGATGAAAGAAAACTTAACTTATATGGGTAAACGAGTGCTACCAATCAAGGTAGCGGGAAAAGTGCTTAGCGTACGAGTTATACACAATATTTTTTCTACCACAACGTTTATTAACGAAAGAAGAAGTAACTTATATGGGTAAACGAGTGCCACCAATCAAGGTAGCGGGAAAAGTGCTTTGCGTACGAGCTACACACAATGTTTTTTCTGCGACCACGTATATTAATAAAAGAAAGTGACTTATATAGATAGGCGAGTGCGGCAAATGAAGGGAGTGGAGGAAGTGCTTTGCGTACGAAATGTATACAATATTTTTCTAGACCACGTTTATTAATGAAAGAAAAAAGTAGCAAATATAGGTAGGCTAGTGTCACAAATCAAGATAGCGGGAGAAGTTCTTTGCATACGAGCTGTACACAATATTTTTTACGACCACGTTTATTCATTAAAGAAAAAAGTTACTTATATAGGTACTTTATTTAAATTTCGAACAGAAAGAATTTAAAAGATGAATATTCAATTTAGAAAAATCAATTAAACGTGGGAATAATTAATAATGAAAATGGACACTTTTGTTATGTCTGGTGTATCTTTTTTAATAGAGTTCTAATTAATTGTAAAATTAGTGATTGTCATCAAAATTCACTATAAAGATAATGTTAGATTGTCAAAAAGAGTTTTGTCACTGACATTTCCTTTCCACCAGGTGGCGCTGCAGCATATCAACTTCTATATTGTCTAATTTTTCCACCAGCACAGAAGAGCCGCAAATGAAGCGAGCGGAAAAGTGTTTTGCGCACAAGTTGTACACAATATTTTTTCTACGGCCACGTTTATTAACGTGGTTTGTAGTTGTTAGTTTTCAACGTACGCTGTATTTTAGAGTAACTCATTTTCGAATGAGCTGCTCCATTATTTATATCACATTCAGAATTTTCTAAAAAATAATATAGTGTTTCAAAAAACTTTTCAAGAATACCTATATGATGACTTACCTTCAAAATAAAGCAGTATATCTAATTGATCTTCGTTGTTGGCATAACTAGTCGCCTTTTTCTATTAAAACTACCGATATTATTTACCCGTTGGTAAATACTTCTGAACGTATTGTCTGCGGGTGTTGGACGATTTGGATACAACTCACTGTATGTTCTTTGCGCTGCACGTTTATCTTTGTTATTTTCTATATAGCAAGTGAATACTTTAATTTTTGCTTCTACACTGTAAACCATTTTGCATGTTTCAATAGAGATATGACATTTAATAAACATGACAGTTGTGATTGTCATAGCTTTCTTTGCTAATATTGATTTTTCAATATTTATAGTAACTAGTTTAATTTACTATAATTATCCTTTAATATCTTATGAACGGTGTAAGACAGGGGCATAATATGGTATATTTTTGAAATCGGAAGAAAAACTCATTTTCAAAAATTCAAATTATATACAGGGTGTCTCATTTAAAAGAGGGACCGGAACCCCTATCCGAGTGAAAGGGTAAAAGAGAATGAGAAGAAGTCCACACTACACAAAGTCCTGTAATATCAATAATATGACAATATTGAGAAAACTATTTTCACGAAATATCTGATACATACCTTCTCAGCCGTAGTAAGATCAATTAGTATTTCCTACTCGGCATTACAGGAAGTGGGAAATAATTCTATCCCAAGCCAATATTATTTCGGTAGTTAATTCTACTCGTATACAAAAGTTGAACTTTTGTCAAGAATGTTTTAGTTAATTTTGATTAGGAAAAGGAAGTTTCATATAATTTCAAAATTATAGGGAAAATCTGTGATTATCGAAATCTGCGAACTGGGATAAATAACAGCAATTAGTGGAGTAAAAAAGTAATTAACATACAATATTACATACTGTTCAAGAAAAAATTCATTATCAACAAATAGGAAACTTGCCAATACAATAACGAAGGAATTTCAAAATTGTCAAATTAGTTATGGTGGATACGCGACAAAAAAGTAATATGTTAAATTTTATTTCGGCTCCTTATTTTGATTAAATTTCGATCCGCCTTACACAACTCATTATTAAAATTCGTGGTTTTCTCATTTAAGAGTCAAACTTTTTTAAATACGCATGCCTTGTTATCCTATAATCTTTCAGCGTTTCTCATTATATTCTTTGTTCGATTAGTTATGGTAGTTATACGACAAAAAATTAATATGCGAAATTTTATTTCGGTTCTTTATTTCAATTAAACATCTTATTATAATTCAAAATTGCGTCTCTTTGAAGTAATATACTTTTTTATTATGCATTGTTTTCTCATAACTCTTTGAATTTCTATTTCTGATCGATATTCTTGGTTTTCAGGTAACTTATGCCTATTTCTTTAGATAATTATTCGACCGATGGTGGTTCGCAATTGAAAGTGAAGGTGGTGCCAGCTGAATAATTCCCGTACGTGTGTAACCACACGAGCCAAATAGAGGATGCCGGAATCTTCGGTTCAGATTAGATACTGTGAACTAGATGGCATTACGGCACTCTTGAAGAGACCCATGAAGGACGAAACCGGTCAGTGTACTATGCCCTTCTCCCTGCGGTTGCGAATCACCTCGTCGATCGACCCTTTGTCGATACAGATATCTGTGGTGATTCGCAACTGGTGTCCACTCTGTTATTCTCTTCACATAACTACACCTTCCATCCTTTGGATATGTCCAAGCCATCTTATTCTGGATGCTTTTATCATTCTTCCTATGTTTTCAGATTCTAGTATTTTATCTATTTCCAAGTTTATCAGTCTTTCATACTGCCCCCCATTTAATTTCTTTGATCCATTGCGGTAGTTTCGGCTGCATAAGTGACTGCTGTTCTTATTGCTGTCTTGTATATTCTCATTTTTGTAGTTCTCTTGATTGTTTTGCTCTGCATTAGAGGTTTGTATTTATAATATGATCGATACCCTACCTGTATGCGTTGTGCAATTTCGTCTTTCTTGTAATTTCGATTGTTAATGTTATAGCCGAGATATTTAAAGTTTTTGAATAAGTATTTCAAATTGATATTCCCCAATATCCATTGATTGATTTTCTTTATTGCCCCTGTCTCTTTATACTGTCATGTATTTTGTTTTTCTCTCAATAATTTCTAGTCCCCTTTTTCTGACTTCTGTTATAATCGTTTTCAGCGTTTCTCGTAAACTTTCTGGTCTCTTGCAATTATGGCTACATCATCTGCGTATGCCACTATTTGTGCCGTTTTATTGATGACTCCGGCAAATTAATTTTTTTTCGCCCATTACTACTTGGAAAATTACTTTTGAAAGTCCATCTCCTTGTCTCACTAATGAATTGATTTGGAACTCTTTCGATATACCTTCATTCGTTAGAACCGCGGCTTTGGAATTTAACATCGTCATTTCCACTAACCTTATAATTTTCTTGAGTACCTGGATTTTGAGTAAATCTGCTTTAATTTCTTTTCGAGAAAGGCTATCAAATGCTTGCTTAAAGTCGATAAATAATATATGTATCTTAATGTCCCGTTCATAAAATTTTATCACCGTTTGTCTTAGGATCTGTATTGCATCGATAGGTGATCTCCCCTGTCGAAATCCAAATTGGTACTGCCCTATAGTAGTTTCAGTATGTTCTGTAAGTCTCTTCAGTATTATACTTGTAAGGATCTTATATGCAATGTTTAATAATGTAATTTCTCTATAGTTCGAGCATATCCTTGGATCACCCTTCTTTAAAATTGGTACTAATAACCCTTCATTCCATTCTCGCGGCATGGTTTCAGTTTCCCACATCTGAGCTATGAGTTTATGTAGCGCCCTTCCCACTTTAAACCCGCCTTTAGCAGCATTTCATTCACGATGCCATCTGGGCCCGCTGCTTTGTCCTGTTTTAAGCTATTTATTGTTTTCATAAGTTCACTTTCTGACGGTGCTGTTTGTCCTAATCTATGTTGCTGTAGCTCGTCTTCCTCATTTTCTTCACTTATCTCCTCTGATCTTGTTAGTGTTTTTATGAAATACTGCTCCCATTATTTTTCATTTATATTGATCATGTTAGGTTTTCTGTTCTGCTTCCTAATGTATTGATATAGTTTAGCCTTATTTTTATTTTCTAACTTAACAATAGTTTGGGAAATACCGTGAGTCCTTTATGTGTCTTTTTTCGTTTTCGTGCCATCAAGGAGACAATATATAGAAGGCAAAATTGTTGTTGACTTTGAAAGAGCCTACTTATTTATTCATTTTCGATACTTGCTACATTTTCAACATATCCACACTTAATGAAATTGACTGTCTCGACCCTTACTTCGTGGAATATGCTCATATTAGTGTTTTTAAATGAAACTCAAGGTCTCTAGTTAATTCCACAATATAATACAAGTTATTGAAAATTCTAAAAAATTGACAATTGTTTAACTGAAGCCTTCTTTAGACCTGTGTAATATCTCTAACCGTTGGTTTTATTTCGTCGGTAATATTTCTGAATTGTGATTTAGACTTTATTCAAATGATTGATTAGTGTTGTCGGATTTTTACTCTTACAATAAATTAATACAGTTCCTCTATTTAAAAATTAAAAGAAACATTAAAATAAGGAAAATTATTTATATGTGTATGCAATACTTTCGATACACATTGTATTATATGTATAATCAATAATTTTGAAAGATTCGGTATACAAATCAAATTTGACATTTTAATTTCTGATGACGTTTATGCAGAATATATCTAATGATAGACAGATTATATTATGATTTGAAAAATATATTTGAAATTTTAAAATACAGATGTCTTTGCTATCAGAACTACAATGGTAATAAAAGAATTCAAATTTCTCTTTGTTATATGGAAACATAAATTAGTATTTTTTAAAAAAAAAGGAATTTTTCGTAACCACAGGAGAAGAGATTTATTTATTTGAACAAAGTTTAGGCAGTTGAATTTGAAACCCCCACGAGACAACATCGTAATAAGAGTTGTCTCAAATTTTTTGAGAATTTAATAGAAATTGTACAATCAGATCATAAAGCCATACATTATAAAGCCAGTGCGTGCATAATTCGTAGAAGCATTGCAACGTATCAAGTGTAAGTGGTTCCAGTTTCTAAATCATATATTTAGAAAGTTTTGTAGAATTCTAAATACATTTAGAATACGTACGAGTTTTCCTGTCCTATTTGGTGAGTCCACTCCAGTTTAAAATTATTTCTCTAGAATTAACAGGCCTTTTTTTAAATACATTTCGAAAATAGATGCATCTATATCATAATTTGAGCTGAACCAAATTAAGGTTACACATATAAGATTTTACATCAAGTGAAAAATTTCGAATAGACAATTTGAACGGAAAATTGTATATTAGACGAGTTGAACTTTTGATTAAAAATTTTAATTAGTTGATTTATAGAATAGGTTGTACTAATATTAAGGTTGGTAGATAGTAGTATCTTTGTTTCGTTTATAATATTTTTGGGAATACTTTTGTAATTTTGTTATCTGATCGTATAATATATAATTTTGATTCCAACTCACTGTGGTATTCATATAGTATCTATTTTCATCGTATTTAACATTTTGCATTCTGTAGAAATTTTGATCCAATCAGTGACATTTGCTTAATTTCCAGTGACAGTAAAATTGTAAATGTCATAAGATAATTCAAGTGCCTTTATTATATTGAATAAACAGTTACTCGAGATTCTGAATATAGAGTAATACTTAATTTAGAAAATACTTTAAAATTATAAAATTTGAATTATTATTATTTAAAAATTTTTGATCCCACCCTGAGACTAGAGTGATTACGTCAATTGTAAATTAATTTATCTTTCAAAGTATAGAAATTAATATTTATCTTAGCCGGGCATTGTTTGACAACTACTGTCAAAAGTAAATTAGGTTACATACGCTGCTAATGGTGTGTGTGCAATAGTGTCGCTACAATCACAAATTGTGAAAACGTCGACGAATAATATTTTATATTGTTATATTCATATATCACCTTTATTTTTAAAAGTTTATCATAAGTTTAGACACTTACCTTGGCTGCTCTATATATTTTTCTTATGTTTTATTGATTTTGATTATTATAATAAAGCCGGGGCATGAAGACTTTTCTCCCTTTGGGTTCCGGGCGCCAATTACAATTGGGTTTATTAAGGGCTAATTAATTTATAAACTGTTATGACAATTGTGTTAATTAAATATTTCTTATATATTACACAATTACCTTTTTTTATAAAGAATGATTGAAATAAGCTATTTTGAATTGATCATGGATAGTTAATAAAAATACCAAATACTATTAATATATGTTTAATGAAAATTATTTGATTGAAATTTCTTTAATTGACCATTATACAATAATAATATTCGTACCGCTACTGTCCATTATTGACTCATGCGCTCTAAAAATATATTCGCCGGAAATAATGCCAGCGTCTGCGCTTATGAAAGTTCGCTAGAAACAATTTCAGCTGATGCAATGTCGAGTAGATATGTATCACTCACGGTCAATGACAGATAAACGCTATATATACAAGTTATTAAATACACATAAAATAGAAAATAATACAATTGCATACACGAATTCATATAAGAGAGATGAAATAGAAATAGTGATAATCATTAGATATTTATACAAGCATTAATACGCCAAATGAAGGATGAATGAAACTTACATATTAAGTGAACAATAATGAGATAAGAGAAATTTTACAGGTGAGTAAAATACTATTTTTTTATAGATATAGATTAAATTTCTTAGTTATTCTTTAGTGGAATTTTTATATAGCATTTTGAAATGCTTAGGCCTTTTGATTTAGAATTTTATTAGTTATTTAAAATGATCATTTATTTCTCAAAATTTTATCCTTGGAACCCAAAGTAATATATAAAATGCACATACCTTCTGTCCTTTCCTCAGTATAGCTATACGGATGCTGGGCTTCTGGAGTCTCTGCAATTCTTCAGGATTTTTTTCTCTAAAGAAATACACCTTTTTGGGCGTGGAAAATGTTGCACATTTCTTCACACTATTTATTATTTATTTATTTTATGAACTTTCCGTAAAATAATCGACTTTCTTACAAATTTATTTAAATTTTCTCGAACCATCGACACAAGCTGCCACCTCTCTCCAAACCGAGGCTCCACTTTCTTTTGTTTTTCAAATCAACAAACTTTTTCACAAAGGAAGTTCAAAGCCAACTTGTTACTAATGTTTACTCAATAAGTGTTTGTTAGGGCTTTTTTATTGATAATATTGAAATAGTTCTTTAAAAAGTCTTGGAGGATGTTTGAAACAATACACATATACTATTATAATCTCAAATTTCCCATAATTTGTGCTTTCACCTTATTCTTCTTCTTACAGTGCCATATCCGTGACCGGACGTAGGCGACCTCTCAACTTATTACAATCACTCATTTAATTAAATTTCCCATTTTAGAGATAATAATATATATATAAATAAGTTTATTCATCATCATAAACAATTACAAAATAATTATAGAAACAGGATTACAAAGACAAAATAAAATAATTTTATGAAAATATATCTGGCTGACAAACAAACCGATTTACCCACTAAGGCAATGCCTGAGTGTGGGGAAACTAAGGCATGGTTAGCTCGGTGTTCGTAACAGTAAGTACATACAATGAGTAAAACAAACAGTGTCAAATAAAAAACAAAACAGACAAGAAAAGTGACAGATACAATTTGAAAATGTAAAAATCCCAGAGATTATGATTTGAAAACATTGAACAAAAAGACTAAAACTAAAATATGACGAAAATAAATACATTTAATAATTTTACATTACAATATTTTCAACTCATATTAGGTTCAATCAAATCTTTAATTGCAGATCTTTCTTTTAACCAAAGGTAATTTTTAACTTTCTTTTTAAAAGAAAAAACACTTTTTACATCCTTTATTTCTTTTGGGAGGTAGTTGTAGACTCTATTGGCCAAGTATTCAAGAGATCTCATTGTAGCAGTTTTTAGAGTAAATACTGTTTCTAGGGGTGTCTCTTTTTTGTATCTGGTATTATGTGCATGATCTACATAAACCAGAAATCCCCTTCTCTTGAACTGCTGTACTGCAATGTTAAAAAAATATAGCTGCCGCATATCCATTACTTTATTATCTTTATATAATACATCAGATGGAAATAATCTTGGTTTTTTAAAAACTATTTTTAAAAACTGTTTTTGTAGGACTTCTACTTTCTTAAGGTGAGTATTTGCAATACCTCCCCAAGCCAATATCCCATATCTCAGACGAGATTCTATAAGCGCAAAGTATAGTTTTCTTAACTGATGAGTGTCTAAAATATTCGCTAAGTTTTTAAATTTAAACAACATACTGCGTAGTGTTTTTTGTATTTGATTACTATGAAAATTCCATCGTAAATGACTGTCAATTGTTACTCCCAAATATTTAATGTTATTTGATGAATGCAATACAATATTTTCATTGTGACCTTGTATAGTTAAAAAGTTATACGGAGGTAAAAAAGAAGCTAGGCATGTAAAAGGTAAGTAACAAGTTTTATCGTAGTTTATGGATAACTTTTTTTGTTTAAAGCAATCAAAAATTTTTACAAGATCACTTTCTGCTTTTTCTTTTAGTTGCATCCAAGTATCTGCACTATACACTATTGCAGTATCATCAGCAAAGGAGATCATCTCACCACTAGATTGAAATGCCAGTAAATTGTTTAAATATATTACAAACAAAATTGGTCCTAACACTGTCCCTTGCGGAACTCCACATTCTACTAATTTCTTTTTACTAATAGAGTTGTTGATTTTAACATATTGATAACGGTCAGTCAGATAGCTTTTTATTAAGTTGTAGGTATTTCCTCTGAATCCTAGATCTTCCAAAGTTATATTTTTGTAAACAGTTTTTTAATGAAGTAAAATTAATATGTTGTTTGAATCTGTTTTTTGTGCTGAAATCGCCACATACTGTGTATATCGGTAGTTTAGCAATTGTCATGTAGTGATCAGTTATATCGCTCTGCAAAACAATAGACATGAATTCAGTATTTTTTGTTCTATTTTTCATAAAAATATGATCTACGCATGTTTTGCTTTGAGGTCTTGTTATGTTATTAACCAAAGATTTATAATTTAACTCGTATAAATTGTTAAGGTACTCATCTACGGATTCATTGTTTTCCTCCAATATATTGATATTAATATCACCAACAATTAAATGATAATCTGAGTGATTCTTGGTTACGTTAGAAATAAAAACTTGTAGCTCACTATTGAAAACGTCAACGCTTGTCGACGGGGATCGATAAATGCTTGTTAAATTAATTACTTTATTATTTACATTAATAAATATGTCGATGATTTTAAACAGTCCAATATTCCCTATCTCAAAGGTATAATCTAGCTCCTGTTTTATGAAAACTACTACTCCGTCACAGATGTTTATATTTCCCTCGTTGTAGAGAGTATTATAACCATCCAAATGAAAAGCATCCAGATCTGTGAGATTTCTAGTTTCTGTCAAAATGATGCAATCAAAAGTATCTTGTAGTTGACAAAAGTAAGTTAAAAAGGCATCAAAATTTTTTGCAATACTTCTTATATTTTGGTGTAAAACATCGAAATTATAATTTTTTTTATCTGCTAGGGTGGTAGTTTTATTGTAATCTCTAATATTACCAATTTCGATTGCCTTATGTGGCACATATTCATTATCTCGTATATAAGGATCCATAATCTTACCAAAACACAAAATAAACGACAACAAAAACAAACAACTAACGCTGATTATATTATACCTTAAAGAAAAAATGAAGTTAGAGAATTACTTATTGTATTTATTTTTTACCAGTAGAGTTATTTCTTTGTTTCTGTATTTGAGACCTAGTGTTAACAGTTATTGATGTTACAGTTCCTTTTTTTTGTGGCGCATCTGAATTATTTTTATTAAAAGCAAGTTCCTGGGAGATGTTTGACGGATTCGCTTGAATCTTGGTGTTACTATTTAGGTTCTGTTTCAACACAAGTTCTTGGGCGCTGCTTGGCTGGTTTGTTTGAACTGTAGGAGTGGAAGGAGTACTATTTGACTTTGGTTGTTCGTTAGTTTTTTCAATTTCCAATAGTTCTTCGTAATCGTATGAATCCCCATCGACGAATAATTTACCGTTTTTTATGAAGCAGTTATTTTTCCCATCGTTTTTTGCCAATATTCTATGTTTCCATAATAACTGGTGTTCTTTTCTTTGTTGTGGTGTTAGGTCGTCCGCAATGCTGATTTTCTGTCCTTTCAATAGATTTCTATTCTTAATGACAAGCTGTTTTGAAATAAATCGTTTAAATTCAATTTTTAGAGGGCTGTTTGTGTTATTACCCAGAAAGTAAAAATTGTTTATTTCTTCCTCAGGAATGTTAATATTTAGAAGATTTTTGAGCTCTTCGCAAATTTCTTTGCAGGTTAATAGTGGGCTTCGTTTTCCAATTCCGAAGATTATAATATTATTTTTCTTTTCGGCTCTTTTTGAGTTTTCTATTTCTGTTTTTAGTTCTTGATTTTCCTTCTCTAGTAGCTCTACCCTTCTCTTTAATTCTTCAGTTTTGACTTGTTGCCTAACTTCTAAGGCATCTATATAGCTTTTCACTTCATTTCGGTTTTTTATAATTTCTTCTAGTAATTGTTTTGCTGTAACCTCTTCTTCGCTCATTTTATAATTCAATGGATTTTAATCAGAAGACGTGTATGGTCTGCTTTAATATTTAGGTATTTTATTAATGACTGACTGATAAGATAAGGTTTTTTTGCCTTTCAACGATAGCGTTGATGATTCTAAACGGCCCAAATATCTTAATTTTTACTGCACTTCTCAAAATATCTCCTTTTGTATTTACATCACTATGGTATAAAGTAATTTTTGTACAAAATTCAAAATTCTTTGTTAAGTACGTACCAGTAGAATTTTATTAAGTTTCAGGAGCTAATTCACAAACACTCTACTCTGTAAAGCCAACCACACATATATATTCTTATATTTACTAATTACCTAAAATTTACAATCTTAAAACTGGAATATCGCATAAGCAACTGTTCAACTTTAAATCTTCTATTTTTTTCTTCATTACTTCTACATGAACTATTATTTGTTTCAAAATTTCATTTTTATTTTATTAACTACCAACAAATTTATGTTGGCAGCAAATTACCTTTTTTACGTCATTTCCTTTTGTTAAGCTTTATGAATCGAAGATTTGATTGACGTAAAGTTTGGCTGTGTTCCGTATGTCAAATAAATATCAATTTTCTTATACGTTTATTCCTGATTATGATTTTATTTAATTGTTAGATGTAAATATTGATGATCTGTTATTACTCGTATAACATAATAGATTTACCTGTTATTATTGGGTACCGCAGAGCTCACTTCTCTTGTTTTTTTTAACATCCATCATCTTCTTTCTACACTAAGGAACTGTTATTGTCTGCTGTTTGCTAACGCCACCACTCTCATCAGTAACGGGAGTGGGCATATTATTTCGTATGGTCTGTCTGATGCTAGGAACTGGTTTACAGCCAATAGATGTACTCAACTTATCAACGTTAGACAATCTTACTAAAAAAAATCAACCAGTTTATGCTGTAGAACTTGATTCCTGTCCAAAATTTGAACTAGAATACTCAGATAGACGCTCTTTGCTCAAATGTTGCATTATAGATATTTATACTGAGACAATTGCAGCTCTGCCTATGGATCAGTGCTATTATGATTGGTCCCTTCACATATAACATATGGCAAATAATTCTGGATGCATTCCAGTGAGACGAGCAGGATCTTCATTTTGCAAAGATCGGCTGCAAGCATTGCTGGCAATCTTGCTAATAATACGCATTGCCGACCTCTATCTCAGAAGTTCATGCATCTACATTAGATGCTGTTCACAAATATAGTGCCAATTTCAAGACCGATGCCTATTCTAAGGTCCTTTCCTATCAGAGATTCTAAGCTGAATAATCTCGATATTTAAATGTAACTTCAGTCAGCTAATAATCAAGGAATTTTAAGAATAGTTCTTGAACATTGTCTTTATTGTGTAGATAATTTTTTATTATTTGACGTGAAGTTGTCTCATTTGTTACTTTTATTTTAGTTTTTTGTGAACTGTACTGTTTTATAGTCTATGTTTTCAGAAATTTTATGTATATTTTCATGCAATTGTGACTTTATGTTTAAGTTATGTAAATGTGGGCAATAAACGCATTTCTACATACGGTTCACACTCTATCTTAATAACCATCCTTAAATACCGAAGTAACAAACCATTCTAGGACTGAAAAAAATTTCATAATCTTTTGTTATTTATTTGTTACTTTTTTCACTTCTAGAAAAAGGAAACAGAAAAAAATATCCATGTACAAGTAACCCAAAAATGTGTATTGAATGCGTGCTGATTACTAAAAGATATTTACGACGACCATACCAATGCTGGTCGGTAACATCTAAGTAGTAACAATTTGTATAATAATAGAGGTGCATTGGAGTGTTTTGATTTATTTTGACTACTACAAAAAATGAACTATTCTGGTAACCACCATTACTCAGTGTTAAAATCACTAAGAAGTCCTCTTTTATTCACTGAATACAATAGCATGTTATTTTTAAGAAAGGCATAAAGAATCGGATGAGACAGTGACAAACGTCGTATGGGTATTTAGAAAGAAAACAATCAGTGGCGTAGATTAAAAATGAGTTTGCTTATAATTGAATTGAAATATTATTAACAGATTTTCAGCATAAGCGGTTTTACTAAATTCGAAATCGTTTACCAGTCAATTAAAATATCTCATTACCATATATGTAGCGATCTCATTGTTGATTAAAGACACCGAATTCACTCGATTTTATTGATTCTAGTATATAATTTGTTTAAAATGGATAGAAATATTTAACTAAAAATATCTCACATTTTATATTTCGTGTGCAGAAGAGCATAAAATATTGAATAAGACTTCTGAGAGGATTCAACAGAAGTTGAGATGTTGAAGATTTGCCTCGCTTTAAACTATATATAACGTTTTCAACTGAACTAAATACTACTATAAAGTAAGGAATATAGTGACAGTAAAACGTAGTTTAAACCTAAGATGCTAAAATTTATAAATAAAGTCGTCCAATTTAAAACTAATATTTTGGGGTATTATTTCGGTATGGGAGTGCTGTGAGGGGGGACATGGATTTTGCCAAAAATAAATTATTCAATCGTCGATTTTTATGATCATAATCCTAGATATATTTTCGCCAAAACACTTTTCAGCTAGAATTTTATGACTCTATATATGGGGTTATAAATATCATGGTAACGCTCTAGCTCCAACTGCCCACTAAACAAGAAACATAGTCTTTTTGTGATGTTCTTTTTAGAGACTTTTCGTGATGTTTATTTGAAACTAATAATATATCTCCTATATATGTCTAAATATTATTACTAACTGTATTAACATCCATGTCATATAAATAAAACATATTTTTGATGTACACAATAATACTTGAATTCGCAGTTACATACACATCCTATGAACTTCTTTTCAGCAACTTCCTATAGGAAACATTCATACAATGTTAATTTGTATACTTCTCATTAATGTCACATACAGAACGTTACTATAATATTACAAATTAACATGTTTCTAAGATGATATCATATCGCAGTTACTTTTACACATTTTGAAAGAATTTTTAGTAACTTCCTGCGATTACGTCTGTACGATGTTAGTTCATAAAACTGTCAGTAATATCTCATATTAAACATCACAGTAACATAAAAAAAGAAGAAAACAGAAGAGGAACTGACGAACCAAACAAACAGTAGTTATCAGTATGGTTATGTGTGGAAACAAATGACAGGCATGAAATGGCGGATGGTTTTCAGTTTTGTATTATATTTTATTTGCAGGAAGCACATTTTTTGCAAGAAGTACTTGAATAGAGTGGTCTTCGTTTTCCTTAGTTCCTACTTAGCTACAGTTTCTATACTTAGTTATAATTCTTGTTATAATCGACGAACAACAGTTGTTATCGGTAAGTACCTATTCGAAGATCATTATTATTAAAACTTAAAACTCATTCAATACTTTAATCGGCTACTGTGCATTGAAATTCCTGGTGGCGGAATTGTACACTAACATTATATGATAGAATTTACGAAATAAGGGTTTTTTCAACTTTTAAAATATTTTAGTTGGTAAGTATATTTTAAAAACTATTCACAATATTTCAAATCCTAGATATGTTTTGTACCATACGAAAAACTTAATATTGCAATAGGGTAGATACTATTATTAATAATAAAACATGCTCATATATTGGCAGAGATTTGAATCTAGGAGAAAATGTTTTCAATGTTCAAGATTTTTCAGAAGCTACGTGCATAAATAAAATAAAAAACTAATAGTTGGTAACTATGTAAAGAGCGGGAAGTAACTATTTCAGATAGTCTGATACAGACATTGTATTAAACAGTACAAAAAATATTGAATCAAGTATCTCTAGTTCTAGTTTTTGTAGTAGTAGTCATGGCCGTCAATATAGTTTTGCAGGTTTAAAAATTTTAACATCAATACTCACAATTCTTGTGAACAATTAGAGACTGTTTAAGACTTTAAAACCAGAAATTTCTGTTAAAAAGATCATTTCCATTTGAAAATACACTGAATACAATAAATAAGCTGTAGCTGTCCCATACAATGGTACCTATATTAATATAGTTGAAGAATATGTTGCTTATGACACTGAATGCTCCAGTCAACAAACAGAATTCAATTATTTATTATTGTAGAAACACAGCTATTGGATACTCAATTGGATACAATTAATTATAAACTCTTTTAACTTGATAATGTGTTCATATATCTTCTTCATAAGTAGTTTTTTTGTATACAGTATATTAATAATGCCTAGTTTTCATTAAGTTACAATTGCACGATGTTAATATACAATATGTTCCAGGATGAAAATAACAAGATGAGAATAGTATATTATTTTATACAGAAAAGAAGTATGAATTGTCATGCCACACCTGAATTTACCCACCCAACGGAGTGAGGCATGTAATAGAAGGTAAATCATGAAAAGTCACTTCTCGAAATAAAATATGTTATTATTCCTTTGAAGAACCCCGCATGTATCTTATGGAAAATGGGTCCCAGTCAATAGGCTGAAAATCAAGTTTGATGTAATTTATGATGATCGATCAAAGGTCTCCACGGACACAATTTGATCTAAAGTAATTGTTTTATTAGCTGCTGTTCAAAACACCTTTAAATGTTTCACAGATAAGGATTTTGAAGTGTACGTTATGGAATGGTTGAGGCACTCGAAACAGCGACTCTTGCGTGAGAAAAAGTACATAAGTAAACGATAGAATTTTCTTTAATCAGATTGGATTTCTATTGATTTAACGTAATGTTTCATAAAATCATTATGGTGTAAAATTTTTATTAGTTTTAATATTATTAAAAAACTATTCTAATAAATTTTCTGTAAACTAGCTGTAATGTATGTGTATCCGTTAAACTTCATTAATTCAGTTTCAAAGTATGTTACGTTATGGCAACTACAGATTAATATACCCTTTTTTATTTCTTGCTTTCACTGAATGCGTTCAATAGTTTCCACTTTCCGCACATGTTATGTAATATGCTTACACAATTTTATTTTTTTTCTAATTTTGTACCTGTTTTTTTTTCAAATTTACTGTACTGTTTTTTAATAGTGAATAAACGTTTTAAATCCTTTATTGCTTTTTTTGCTATTTTATTTTAAATGTAGAGGGTGAACAACTAAGAATGACTGTAGGCCACATCTCAGAACGGAATCATGATACAACTTTCAAAAAAATTACCTTCAGGTAGGCGATCCTGGAAAATTGCTGGAAAATATTTTGCAGTCTCTAAAATATCCGCTAGGGGTGGAATGAACACTCGAAAACATAATACTTCAAAAAAATATACTAAAGGTGTCCTAAAAATACAATTTTTGAAATCTTGATGAGATTATGAAAAAATTTAATTAAGGAGATTTTTTGCCATTATTCTTCAAATAATGGGTGGTGAAGGTTCAAACTTATGAACAAATGTATAACTTTTTCGTTTTTCAACCGATATTAATGATTTTAGCTGCATTTGAAACGGTTTTTCTGCTTAAAAAGATTGATAATAATATTAGATAATTTTGTATCTACTCGGAAATTACAAATGTAAATTGAAGCATTTTTCTAATTTTTATATCTGATATCGTAAATCTTATATCTTGAAATAGATTCCTATTTTTAACCCCTTTTCATTAGAATTTAAAAAATGCCTCATTACATTTGGAAATGGGAAAATTGTCGACTTTTTCCCATAGCGTTGACAAAATTGTACCTTTTTTTTATTTTTGTTAAGCATATCTTATTAAAGAGGAAAAACTCTTAAGTGACGCCAAAAACATTGATATCGATTAAAACACAAAAAAGTGTTACGACATTTGTTTTTAAGGTTGAACCTTCCCCCACCCCTTACTTGAAGAATGAGGACAAAAAGTCCCTAACTACATTTTTTCATAAACTCATCAATATATCAAAAATTGTATTTCTAGGATACCTTTAGTATGTCTTTTTTGGAGATAATCACAGTATTATGTTTTTAAATGTTCATTCCACCCCATAGCAGATATTTTAGATACTCAAAAATATTTTCCAGCGATTTTTCGGGGTCATGATCCTAAAGGAATTTTTTTAAGGTTGTACCATGACTACTTTTTGAAATATGGCCGACAGCCTGCGTTCTTAGTTGTTCACCCTGTATTTGCTGATTAGGCACAGAAACATCTATAGGATGTCTTCTAGAATGTTTGAGGTATATTATTTGGAGGTTTAAGTAATGACCATACAACATCTAAGAGAAGGTCGCATTTAGATTATTGATAAGATGTTATTTTTTAGACATTACATTAACATCGACAAGATGTTAAAAGACATTTCAGAATGTAACAGAAATGTTGTTTTTAGTTCGATATATAGACTCCTTTTGAGGATGTTCTAGTAACATCACAGTAATGTAAAAAGGCAGCGCTTTAACATCCCTGAGAAGTTAAGTTGAAACATCACAAAAGTTAACAGCCACAAGCTGGGCATAAGCGGTTGTATAGATGTGCATGTGATGAAAACCAGAGGAAAAAGAGGAAGAACATTTTCACAATGTGATGTTGAATTAACATAACTGTAATATTTATTTGCATAGTGGGTGACTATAAATAATAAATTTTATAAAGTAGAAAAACTCAATGTAGTTTTAAAAATAGTTGAAAAAGATAAGTGACAAAACAATTGTCCAATCATCTTCTTCTTATAGTTCACCTCCTATAGGAGATTTGCTATCATCACAGCAATTCGGACCTTGTTGACTGCAGCTCTGAACAGTTGAACTCTCCTACAGTTAAAACAATCTCTTAGATTCTTCAGCCAGGATACACGATACCTGCCAATGTTCCAATTTCCACTAATCTTTCCCTGGACTATCAGTTAGAGAAGCGGGTATTTCTGTCGCCTCATTATATGACCCAGATATTGGAGCTTTCTCCTTTTTTTGGTATTAACTATCTCGCGCTGCTTCTGCAACCGGTTCAGCACTTCGGCATTAGTTATTTTATAGGTCCAGGAAATACGCCACATTCTTCGGTAGCACCATAAATCGAAAGCTTGCAGTTTGTCCATGTGGTATTTGTTTAGGGTCCACGCCTCAACTCCAGACAACATGTTAATAACCCGACTCGTAAATAACTTTTTCATCTTTATAAATGTTATCTATCCTTGTTCTTGTCGCTCTTGTATCATCCGTTTGCTCCATCCAAGTTCCCAAATATTTATGTCGGCACATTCTATATCGTGGTGTTTGCTACCGTCAGGTTCACAAGGTTCAGATCTTCTGAGAACTTTGTAACTGCCATTAAATTGGTTCCCTTAAAGTTAATTATTAGCCCGTATTTTTTCTGGTAATGTTTGAATGACGTATTTAGAATATTTCTACATATTAAATGTACCAAAAGTTTCGTTAAATAAATATATTATTCCTAAAGATGAAGTTTTTTCTTCAATTTTTCTCATGTTTCATCGTGGCCCATTGGGGGTCACTATGATACATGACAAAAAAATTAAAATGTTTGCATTTTCCAATAAGAATACACTTTTTTGTATTTTTTTCGTAATTAATATTCACATGTGGTCAAAATGGTATGTTAAATTATTATGCAACATATTCTTTCAAAGATTTCTGTGATAATAGAACAAATCACAAATCCTTTTTAGACTTGTGATGGCCCACCCTCCCCTATAAATTATGTACCGATTCTCGGTAATTTTTTGATGAAGTAATAATTGTCTATCTACATTCCTCAAATAATTTGTGGTGCCACAATTGAAATTATAAAAATATGTTTGTTTACTTTTGCTATGTAAACAAACAAAACCATGCAAGATCGCTATTATTCGAAAATCCTACACAAATACTCAATTATTTTTCATTATTTGAAACTCTGTAGTTAATTTGTATCTACGATTATTTATTTATCATTATAAAGAGAGGGGAGATAGTATAAACAAACTTAATAAAACTAAACAGCTTTATATATATGTACTCACAGGTACAATAGTGAGAACCGCTTATCGTTGATGTCTTTATCAGTTTTAACGTTATGGTGACATGAAACAAATGAGTAAATAAATATGAAGAAATATTCCTTAAATAATTAATCAGCAGCCGAAATTCTATTCAATTAGATTTTCAAAATGTCCTAATGTTCTAATTGGCAGCGTCCAAGTATTTGTAGAATGCTGATATTTCTTCCAAGCATATGGGTCTATATTTTATACCAGAATTTTAATTAGTTTGTTGCACAGTGATACTCAAAATAGACTACTTTTTAAATTCTCTTTACTAACAACAAAGCCGTTCATAATTTGAATCACGTAATCCCACCAATACTATAACCTGTTTTTAAACTAGGAGAACCATTTTAGGAAACCTGAAAAAGTTAATAGATTGGAAACGATGACATTAAATACTAGTCATACTAAAATTATTTAGTCTGGAAGTAAAGAACCACAAACTAAATACGCAAGTAACATTTTGATGTCCTAGGAACGTACAGATAATGTTCAGCATAGTATAGGGTACATTCATAGAATGTTCATAAATAGCGTTATGTATATCCCTAGGACTTACTAGGGTTACGCATTTTGTATGTCTCATCAAGTACCTAGCATGTATCTAATATGTCCCAATGTACCGCAGTGGATATGTGTGGAATGCTTTAGGGATATTTGGAATATTCCTAACATATGCATGTTATATAACAGGAATATCCCGTAGAAATGATACTTTATGAACATTCCCTTCATATACTAAAAATGTCCAGAATTGCTGCAATACATATACTAGGTATGTCCATACCTAAGACGTACCCCCAGATGGTCGCATCCACCATTTTATTGTAATTAGTAAAATATTATGTATAGGGGAAAGGTGGGATACATGATCACCAGGGATACTTGATCATTTTGAATTTTTTTTGACAAGCTGCTATTGGTTCTTGCTAAATAAATGGAAATTTACTTAATTATATTGAATCTGGCAACCTCGCCAGCTTGGGTACTTCACATATGCGGTTAGTCATTTGTTATTGTGAATTTATGTTTGTGCTGAAGAAAAGTAAGTATCATCCTTTTCTCTTTTGATATTTTTAATTTTTTTCTGTTACTTTTTTCATTAAGAATATTAAGAAGAGTGGTTAAGGTAGGTATTAAGCTATATTAAAATGAACAAAGTTTATTGAAACAGTTGAGGTTATGTGGAAATAATTTATAATCTATTAGTTTATGCATGAGAGGGATACTTGATCACTACTGTAGTGGGATATTTGATCATGATCTAGTATCCCTTGATCATGTATCCCTCTATTAAAATAAACGATTTTATTTGGAAATAAAGGTTTTCCTTTCATTTCAGATGCCTCAATTTTACAAACGAAAGCCTGGTGCAAAACCTAGAGAGCCAATAGATGCAGAAAAAATGAAATTAGCAGTGGAGGAGGCCCTAAAAAAGGAAAAAGGGGTCTCAACGGTGGCTAAACAATTTGGAGTTGATCGTATGACTTTGAAAAGGTATCTACAAAAATATGAAGACAACCCTAGTGCTGAGATGACTTCAGACTATAAAATAAGATTAATATTTAGTGTATTACAAGAAAATGAACTGGCAGAATACCTTAAAGTGTGTGCAAAAATGAATTGCGGACTTCATTATAAAAAAATTCGAAAATTAGCATATGAGCTTGCTGTAAAAAATAATATTGCAAGGCCAAACACTTGGGACCTGAAGCAAATGGCAGGAAACGACTGGATGAAGGAAGTCATGAAGAGGAATAAAACATTGTCATTAAGAACTCCTGAAGCTACAAGCCTGAGTAGGGGAACTAGTTTCAATAGACAAAATGTTAGTGATTTTTTTAACAACTTGAAAGTTATCTTAAATAGGGAAGTATTTGATGCATCTGCCATGTGGAATATTGATGAAACCGGATACACAACTGTTCAAAAACCAAAGAAGGTGATAGCCACAAAAGGCCAAAAACAAATAGGCCAAATAACATCGGGAGAACGGGGGCAACTGGTAACTATTTGTTGTGCTGTTAGTGGCTCTGGAAACTCAATTCCACCTTTCATGGTATTTCCACGTGTAAATTTTAAACCTTTAATGATTACAGGTGCTCCTAAAGGAACAGTTGGAGTAGCTCATCCAACAGGATGGATGACGGGTGAAAACTTTGTTCAATTTTTAAAACATTTTGTATTTCATGTAAAGTGTAGTAAAGATAACAAAGCATTATTGATCATGGACAACCATGACAGCCACATTACAATAGAATCGTTGGATTTTGCCAAAGAAAATGGAATCGTATTGTTAACTTTGCCTCCACATTGTAGCAACAAATTGCAGCCATTAGATGTAAGTGTCTTTTCTTCGTTTAAAAATTCATGCGACAAAGCTGCTAATGACTAGATGGCAGATCATCCTGGTAAAGTAATCACAATTTATGACATTGCTGGCATAATTAATAATGCTTTTCCTATACCTTCAGCGAATATTGTGAATGGCTTTAGAAAGACCTGGATTCATCCATTTGATGAGACCATTTTTAAGGATGATGACTTTTTACCGTCATTTGTTACAGATAGGCCAATTGAGTTGACCCAATTATAGCACAAGGTTCTGGACCAGACCTACTGCTGGCAAATGAGTCGTTGCTAAAGGAACCACTAATTTCAAATAAACCTTCAGAGGATGAATATTCTAAAGGAACAGAGCCTTTAACTGACTCAGTGGCAGGACCAAGCAATGTTCTATCAACACAACTTTCACATTTAGAATCAAGATTCTCGGTTAGTCCCGTACAGGTTTTACCCTATCCTAAAGCTGGTCAGAGAAACACTAAAACCAAAGAAAGAAAAAAATTGAAATCTGCTATTATCACTGATACGCCAGTTAAAAATGATATTCAAGAACAGTTAAGAATTAGACAAGAGAATAAGAAAAAAAATGAAGAAAAGAAACGGACTCGTAAAACTAAAACTAACCATAAACCACAAAAGAAATCAAAAATTGAAAAAGTCAAGAGGCAGGTTTTTGAAGAAACCTCATCCAGTGAGGACCCAATTTCTTACGAAGATAGTGATATCTCCTCATACGAGGAAGAAGAGGATATTATTGAGTTTCAAAAACTTTAACCAGTTAATTCAAATACTTTAAAGATTGGCAAATGTGCTATTATTTCTTTTAAAGGGGGTAGAAGGTTAACAACACTCTACAGATATTTGTGCATGATAGATAAAAGGTTGATGAAGATGAAGATGAGTGTAGGGTTATATCTATGAAGTGCACAAATCATTTACGTACACATTTTACATTGTCGAATACAGACATTAGTGATGTGAAAATCGAAGAAATAATTGGAATTACACCTGATCCAACGATTGTTTCAAAAGGAGAAAGAATTTATTATAAATTCAACAAACCACTGGACATTTTTGATAGTGCATAAGTTGCCATTTATTTTTTATATTAGAGTAGTTATTTTAATTTTTTCTGCCTTTTATTTCATTTAAAAAATGTTAAATTTATTTAATACTTATAAAAATAAAAGAAAATTATAACTATTTCTTGCCTTTGTATATGTATCTAACATGTGATCAAGTATCCCACCTCCCTTGATCAAGTATCCCCTCTGTAGGGATACTTGATCAGATTGTAAAAAAATCTTTTTCTTTTTTTTCTTTTTTATATTAACTTCTTTTAAAGTAATAAAGTCACATAGTCTTGACAACACTACTCTACATACATTCTGATAATTGAGAATCCTGTTGCAGCTTATATGCTTATCTTTACACCAAAACTAAGAAATGGTGATCAAGTATCCCACCTTTCCCCTATTATTGTATTAGGTAGTCATAATTATTGAGTCATATGCATAATAATTATCAATACACTGAAGTTTGTTTGAATATACTGAATAATATTTTTGTTTTCATTCAATTATAATAAAATAGCTAAATTATAAAGGTGATGGTCTGATCGAGTGCTGCACTTTCTATAGAAAACAGTATTAATAATAATATTCTTGTTTATTTCAAAGAAAATATAAAACTGAAAAATATAAACTCTAAAACAGACAAAAATTACATTCAATTGTAAGGTATATCTTCAGCTTCCTTTGATGCTTTCACCATTCTATCTTTGGCTCTTACCAGCCAAAGTTTAATCACAGCAGTTATCTCCAATTCTGTGCACATGGGAAACATCAGTCTCACACTTCCTGCGGAAACAAAAAATGAGATAAGAAATCGATAGCCCTCTTCTAAAAGAACTTTGAAAGTTTGGGGTTCTCATGCTTTATACTGAGGAGAACTACAATTTAACAAAAGAGGACCACTCAAAAGTGGTTTTAAAAACCTATTTTCATAAGTAGCACTTTAGAGATAATTACTAAATATTCTTCTTTACTTCTACGAATGACTTGTTGTAATGGATTTGCACGAGAACGAACTTTTTTTATTATGTTTGTTGTTTGCATGTAATTTTCAAAGGGAAAAGCACTAAAGTTGTCTAGAATTCCAAATTGTTTTACACAATCTTTCAAATGCAATAAGTTGTCCACATTATGAGACATAAAATCAGTTCCATAAATGTTTAAAGAATTATTTATAAAACAAAGTATAAGCATATGTAATATAATTTTCATTAGATATCAAGTCATTATTTGATAAAATTGAAATAGCAAAACTAAAAGTTAGAAAATTATTGTACATTTTGTATGGCAATGAAATTTTTATTGCTAGAACACCAGTATATAACAGAAACAATCTAAATTCAGTAGCTTTGTATCGTTTACATTCAGAAATTGCTCTATATTTACGTGAAAATTCAATAGGTATAAATTTGTTTAAACTAAGTAAGTATTGAGACATCTGAATAATATGAGATGCTCTTAGTTTGTAAGGAGGTTTTCCAAATATCTAGCCATGTTTTTTTCCACGTAATAACTTTTTTATAACTCCTAATAGAACATAATGCATATAATCTATACGAACATTATTGATCATATTAAAATTAGGAATATGTTGGAGTACAGTTTGTCCACAATGATGTTCTGGCTGTTGTTGTTTGCGAAATGACTGATCAGTTCGTAACGTAGTATCCATAGATAAGATAATATAATATACAATAGATGGGCCACTCTACTGAATAATTATTCAATGTTATTTTACTTATTCAACCCACCGCTCTAGCGCTGCATATAGAACCAGCGGGCTTTTTGAAATATATGGAAATAACTATTTTTGCTATTTATTTTCAACAGATAGAAATAGTGAGCTCTAATGTATTTTCATGCACCTTTTTAAAGGGCTCGAGAATACATTAGCTTACACCAATTTTATCAATCGACAACGCTATTAATAAGGAATTTTCTGAAAAGTGGAATTAATATTCCAAAATAAAAGAGTGCTTGAACACATTATTTTTATTCATGAAAAAACAGGAAACAAATCAATTTACTTATTCCAAATTTAGATTTATTTATAATAGTTCTAACCCTAATTATAAGGGCAGTAGGTCATTTAACAATTTGACAACTATATTTTAAGTACAAGTTGAAGCAATAAATATAAAATATAGATAACAAAATACAAAATAAAAGACAATTCATAGTTATTAAGTTTTTATAACAATATATCATGATTTACTTTATCAAACACTGTCTGTAAGTCTGTGTAAATGACACTTAACTGCTGTTTATTTATTTATTTATTTGGGATACAAACAGGACAAACCCATAAAAGTATCCAATAATAGTTACACATAATTTTACAAATTTAAAAAATAAAATATAAGTATAATCATATAACTACATTGAATAAAAGTAAATACAAGTATACAAAAAAAATGAGAAAAAAGAGAGAACAAGAGTAGGTAATAAAACAAAATTAAATTTGCTAAAAATAGTATTTCAGTAGTTTTTTAATCAAATCTGCACTGTGGTAAAAAATATCCATTACAACAATACTGGACAATTTATTGTAAGTATTTGTAATTCTGTGAGCAGGAGAATTTAGAAAATAATTGGTGAGTGCCTGATGTGTGATAAAGGTATAATTGTTTCTAGGTGAGTGGCTGGGAATACAAAGTGTTATGAAGTTTGTAAGTTCAAGGCAATCTATATTGTTATTGAGGATTTTGTGAATAAACAGTACATCCGCAATTTGCCTACCATGATCTAGTGAAATTATCTTCAAATTAGAACGAATACGTTGCCTATCCACATATACAGGCCTACCGTATAGTACAAATAGTCTTAAAGAAGACTTCCATTTCTCCAGACTTCGCCTCTCGAGACTGGCTATTCTGTTTTTCACCAATACGAGATTGCTTTCTCTTCTCAGGACTTTAAGAACCAAAATTAAAATATTAGTATTTTATTTAGGTAAATTCACCGTTCGAAAGCAACTCTGTGGCCTTAAATTTTAGCTTTAATCACTTTTATTGTAGAAGAAGAGAACCAATGAGGGTATTTTTTATAATAGCTGGGATATTGAGGTACATGTGAGTGAACGATCTGATCAATAATATTGTAAAACAGATTAATTGCTCTATTTATGTCAATTGAATGAAATTTAGCTGCCCAGTCAACACTACATAAAAGTCGGTTAATTTCGTGATAATTTGCCAACTTAAAATTTCAACGATATTGATTAAAAACTCTAGTACAATTATTGAGAGGAATTGTTCTTTAAAAACCTCATAAGTAACTTCTGTAAATAGTAACAGATTAGTATTAATTTATCGGCCCACCATAATTCCCTGTTTTTCGTGAACTATAATATTTTTAACATGATTATAAATATACAAATGCAATAAATGCCTTAAGAATGAAACCAGTTATAAACAAAAATAATTTAAAGCATGAATTCAAGGATATTAAACTCAATTAAAAAAAGCAATGGAAAATTATACATTTTGTGAATTTTTAATGATTGTAATTGCCGCCTTTTTCTTTTTTTCTTTTTCACATTTAACTAAAGCTAATTTTTTTATATTGTCAATTATACTTCTCTTATCATCCCCTTTCAAAATTTTGTTCACATTTTTTATCCAACAATATATGTAAAAATGCACAAATTTTTGAATAAATATGTTTTTTATATTGTGCTTCTTGCAACTAAAATTAAAAGACACATATTTATTAATTTTCTCACTTAATTTTAAAGACAGTTCAATGTAGTATAATTCACTTTGTCCATCATGAAATCACCAGATTCAACTCTTTTTTTAATCTCAAATAGTTGTTTTCGTACACCGGAATTTTGTCTGTCAATTTTTCTGGCTAGTGAAACCATGTTTTTGGCAATTCCATAAAATTTTCTAGCTTTGGGCGTTAGCTGAATGGCTCTACTTGAATCTCCATGGCTTAGTAAATTCAATATTTGTTTAATATCTGAAAAAATATTATATGTACTATTTTTTACTTACATTTATTATTGCGATTTACTTTTTACATATTACTTTTTAAAATATAGTCTGGAATTATTTAGAAACAGTTAGTTTCAACAAAGTAAGGGTCAAAACAGTAAACTTCCTACATACTCTAAAAATTTACCTTTACGTTTGCTGGGTGTCTTTAATGTAGTAAGAATGGTGTTCGAGGTAGTTGGAGTGCTGCAGGAGGCGATGGCAGGATATGACTCTGAACCTGTAATAGTAAAAGCTTTAGTTATATTTGCTAAGTCAAAATGAAACTTTTTTAAAGCATCATCAGAAAATTTTTTTTAGTAAAACAAAAATAAATAGGCCAAATCGCTTTTAACTTTTGTAATATACAACAAAGTTTGTGGCTTTGTCTATTTTTGACATATTCAATAGCACACACTGAAAACGATTCCTAGTGAGAACTTCAATTATAGTGTAGCAAATCTAAATTTTCATATTTACTGGGCTGCTCCTCATAATTATGAAGCAAGCTGATGAAACTACAATTAATCACTTTTTTGTGTTTTTCGCTGTCAGATTAAAATACATTTCCTAAAACCAGTTTTTGCTACGACTACTTATGATATGGGTCAATTTCCACAATAGTATTGTACATTACCTTGGGATTCAACAATGTCCTGGTTCTTCTCAGGTAATTCCTCCATACTTCTTGTTGGTGCTGGTATATATAAGTTTGGAACTGCATTTGCTTTTAAGTTTGTTTTATTATGATGTGCAACAAACATAATTTCTTCGGAAAAGTGTATAGCACATACTCGAGAATTTTTTCTCCTTGTTATGGGGATATCCTCTCTTTGAATGATTCGAATCCATTGCCTAAAAAGCTAAGAGAAAAAAATTATAGAAACTATAGTCAACGTTACTCTTGACTTGCAGTCGTTAAAATACAATGACCTGATTAGTTAAGAGTGATTTAACTCACTAATATATTTTTAATCTATGATTTAACATAAACTATCAGTAATAGTATATCATGGGATAATAATGTAGTGATCAAATTGATACACAAATTATTATTATTCTCTATTTATTCGGCCTATTCCAGCTATAAGTGGAACAATAAGTTTTAATGGAAAAAAAAACATTAGGTAAATCAAACACAAATTAGATTACAAACTTACCTCGGGATCTTTAGGAAGGAGATGCATTTTAATGTCTTTACTTGTATTTTTACAAGTGGGAACAATACAGTATTGAACCATATTGTTAATGTTTAATATACACAATCACTTGAAAAGCACAAAAATGTCTGTTTATACAAATAAATATAATAATAACCGTATAATATACAAACGAAAGCAATGGCTGATAATGGCGATCGAAGTATCAAAATGAGATGGAGGTTATAGAAATGGCGAGATTTTAAAAATCTGACAGTTCATTGATTATGTAGCGCTACCGGCGACGGGTGATATAACTAAATAAACATGACAAAATTTAAAGTGGGAGTGAGCATAGCATGGTAGTATCTGTTTCTATAAATCATACAGTTCTATCTGCTACATCACCCTCAATGGTACATTTTGTGCAACTATAATATTCAGAATGAGATTTTACTTTTAAAATATATGCTTCTGCTGGTGAGTCACAAATAAGCATTTGAATGTTTACAGTACAATAGTCACAAATAAGCATTTGAATGTTTACAGTACAATTAAACATATTCCTTATCTTAATGCCATTATTTAGTAAATCTTTTGTTTCACTAACAAAGTCTTGAAGAAACCTGTCAACATCAGAAGGTTTCTCGGAACCATGATAGAGTGCCACAAGAAATATTTTGTTTTTCAAACTTAAAATTGACTTAATTTCGAACAGTATTGGCCAAAAAGAACTGTTAGTACTATTTGAAAGAGGCAAACCATCAATATTTACAGCTAAATTAAATACAGTGTTATTTGTAACCTCAACATTATATTTATTAACTTGTAAATTAATGCCATATGCAATACCAAAGTAGTAGTAGCTGCCTTTGCCTAGAATTTCACAAGTGGTTACTTTGGGAGTACACACAATAGTCCTAGGATCCTTTGACATATTAAGTATTTTATCATGTTCATTTAAAATAGTCAATAACGACTTAAATGCAGATAAAGTAATATTGTTTTCAACTGACCAAGCTGCTAATTTGGATTCCAATGAAATATCTTTATGTAAACGTGTTGTTGGATTAGTTGGATGATGTGGTTTCTGTTGGTGCAAGGGGAGACATGCGTGATTCTGGGCTAAAGTACATTCTTGTTGGAGCGAGTCTTGTGTTACTCGCTCTTGCTGAGAACTATTTGCACTACTAATAAATACAGTCGTTGGAAATTAATCACTATTCACACTAGACTGAATTATTTGAACAATAACATTAAACCTTTTTTCAACTTTTAAATTGAACCTGCGGCTCCTTTGTGAAGATGACATTTGTAACCTTTATTAAGACAACAGTGCAGAATACAACATATCAAAGAAATAAAAGCAATAAGTAACTATTTAATAGTTAACATAAATCTGCAATCCCTTGATGGGTTAAAATAACATAATACTTACCACCTTTTCCAGTATTCCTATCACAAATTAACAAATACTTCCTAAAATCTTTTTGCTTTCAGATCACATAACCTAAAATTTCAACCAACGCGACTTCGGACTATATTGTTGGCTGGCAACACAAAATACAACTCTTTCGTTTACAAACGTCTGCGTGTCTATGATCCAATATTCCATGAATGTCATAGGTATATCCATAAATGGATGTACCCTGTTAGTGTTCACATGTATATACATTAAATATGAAGTACATTCCTGATATACTGTTAGTACATTGTGTACGAGAAGGGAAATTCGCCTTAGCGATATTTGGCTGGTTCCTCCAAGTTTAGATTGGTTGATCCTTTCCTTCCCGACATGTTTTTGAGTATTTTGAAACAAGAACACTCGCCAAACTTTTGTTGACGGGAATGCTGAAATTGTCGTTGAGAATAAAGGAGAAATAAAAATACGGCTCACTCACAATCCCTCTATTTGAATTCTTACAAGAACGAAGTACCAAACTTTAGTATCGGATACGGCAACAGCGCTAAACTACCGTTGAACCGGTCTAGGCGACCATGCGGATTCAAACAATAATTTTTAATAATAATAGTACTTACAATACAGAAATTCACCGACCAATGTCGGAAAAGCACTTCACATCATATTCCCACTCTCATTTGTTGCAGTTACATTAAATTGATTAACGAAATTAGGTATGTACTTAAACCAATGAGTCAACACTTAATCATATCGTCACAAGAGTTGAGCCAAGACTACTGACTGCCTTTCGTTGGCGGTAATTTTTTGGCTAGTGGCGCAGAAGGTACCAATTGGATCCGTGATCATAAATAAAGGGCGCGGAGATTTAAACTTCGAACCTTTTATTTTAATGTTAAATTAAGATCCATTGTAGGAATTTATGGGAAATTCCTACACATTGTGGTAGGAATATACCATCCAAAATTTGAAACAATATATTGGGAATGTACCCACTATATTCGGTATATATTTTGAACATTATAGACATACTAGGAATATCCTTTGTACATTGAATGCTATTTGGCTAATAACTAACCTAATAGTCAGACAGTAAAAGAGCGAATGCATATAATTAAAAACGAAAAAAAAAATACAACGAATTGTAAAATTAAATCTATAAAGAATTTCATGGTCGGCAATTAGGTTTGTAAGAAGGTTAGCAACATTTGTCAAATTTGGTGGCACATGAGGTTTTAAGTTCTGAAAAGTTTTGTATTTATTGATGAAACAAATTTTAAAACAATAATAAGATCTGAGTCGTTTCTGATCAAATGTAAATAATTCAGAATGAAGGAACCACAATAGACGAAAATTGCATTATTTAGAGAGCAGAGGATGTCTGTTTTTCGAAACTGAAGCTGTATGAGAAATGAAGATCAGTTGAATAAAAAATTTGTTAAGTATGAAATATAAGAAAACGTTCCATTGCAAATACAAGAACTTATTTGATTTAAAAATACAACAAATATTTCTTAGTGTTTTAAATGAAACTCACGGTTTATACTCAATTCCACAATATAATAAAAGTTATTGAAAATTCTAAAAAATTGACAATTGTTTCGATAAATCAATATCATCGTCAGAATGACAGAAGTTACATTTTATTTGATGCGTACCGGATGTTTAGTAGTTATTTTTGGCTAGACCAAGAAGTGACCTAACTTGTGATTGACTTAATACATGTTTATAGAAAAAAGAAGAAGATGTTTTATTACAAATATTCAAGCTTAGATATTATTAGCCCTATGGTGATATCCTGGATATCATTTTTCCAATTAAGATCAGTATAACTGTGCAATGATATAAAAAAACCAGGAAAAGTATATCTGCTGATCTTTACAATTATCACTTAAGAAGACAGTTTATTAGTGGAGAACTCCCTAGATTTAACTGTTCATTGACAACTTCATATTGTTGGTTTCTTAAATGTCTTCTAATTTCCCATTCTTCAAGGAAATCCAGTTCTTGTTTCTTTTCACAAATATGCAGCACTTCTAGTTTTGTGTTAGGTGTCAATCATTAATATTTTTTTGTTATAGAAATATATCATCAAAAAAATCTGTATGCTATTCACTTTAGCAAATGTATTTGTCATCATTTCTTCCATAGATTTCTTATTTGGAATATTTCATAGCAAGATTAGGTACCTATATAGAACAGGAAATTTCCAAATGGTATGGAAAAGGGCCAGTTTTTCAATAAACGACATATTATAGTTAACCCTCATTCTGAAAACAATAATTTCAGAGCTTATAAATCAGATAGGGTATAAAAATAGTTTATTCATTGAACTATTTGCATAATTTTTTATTACCATTATTTGTAACAAATAAACATTTCACAGTAGATCAGAATTATTAATTACATTGTCTATTATTTGTTAACTCAAGAAACACTAAATAAAATTATAAATAATGATTCACTCGGAATCTGTCTCACTGTCATCACTAGAGAAAGAAACGATTATCGATTCTATAAGATAATCCACAATCCTATCTAACTTTAACATTCCATTTTCTTCTTTTATGACAAATGAAACACAATTTTGCCAGTGAATGTTTATCACATTTTCGAAGCCATGCATTATAGAAGATCCTTTACATATTTTTGTTTAAAAGTAGTATTTTTGGCTGCCACAAGTTTAGATAGAACCATATTCATATCAAATTGTATATTCTTAGATTGTAACCATTTTTGCATAACTTTTTTAATGAAGATGTTATTGGAACCTTTTCTACCCTACGGCTGTGGCATTGTCCATTACAATTACAGCACCGTCTGGTAATTTTTTTAGAAATTCAGGAAACCGGTTTCCAAATACCAATCCTTTCAAATCATCATGATAATCTCCTATTTTTTTACTTTCAAATATTAGCAATGCATTTTTAACAAATCATGCTCTGATCCCGCATGAAGGATTATTAAACGTTTGCCTTTTCCAGATGGATTTTTCAAACCTGTAGACAATCCTTTAAGAAGAGCATGTCTTTTATCTCGAATGGATGTATCTATCCATATTCTGGAATTTATATTACCTTCATGTAGCCAGGTTTCATCATGGTAATAAATGGGTCTCTGTTCTCGCCTATATTGTTTGATGGAGGTAATTTTTCTCCATCTTACAATATCATTGCGTTCTATTCAAATACTCCTTCTATTTCTTTTCAAGTATTTAAAAAATGTAATTTTCTTAGTATATATCATTAAATAAATAATGGAGCTATCAATTCATATAAAAATTAGTATGCTTTTTGGCTTACTTAAAATTTCTTTCTTTCATAACTCTATGTAATGATGGAAGAGAAATTTGTGGTAAATCTGGGCATTTTCTTATTTGAGTTAAAATTTTATTCAAAGTTGGTATTTCATTTTCAAAAATGAAACTATGAACAATGCGTCGAATTATGTTTTTTTATTTTAGTGTTTTTAAATGAAACTCACGGTCTCTAGTTAATTCCACAATATAATACAAGTTATTGAAAATTCTAAAAAATTGACAATTGTTCCGATAAATCAATATCATCGTCAGAATGACAGAAGTTACATTTCATTTTATGCTTACCTGATGTTTAGTAGTTATTTTTGGCTAGACCAAGAAGTAACCTAACTTGTGATTGGCTTAATATATGTTTATAGAAAAAAGAAGAAGATGTGATATTACAAATATTGAAGCTTAGATATTATTACCCCTATGGTGATATCCTGGATATCATTTCTCCAATTAAGATCAGTATAACTGTGCAATGATATAGAAAATAAGGAAAACTATATCTGCTGATCTTTACAATTATCACTTAAGAAGACAGTTCATTAGGTTACTTCTTGGTCTAGCCAAAAATAACTACTAAACATCAGGTAGGCATAAAATGAAATGTAACTTCTGTCATTCTGACGATGATATTGATTTATCGAAACAATTGTCAATTTTTTAGAATTTTCAATAACTTGTATTATATTGTGGAATTAACTAGAGACCGTGAGTTTCATTTAAAAACCCTAATATGAGTATATTCCACGAAGTAAGGGTCGAGACAGTCAATTTCATTTTTTTATTTTATCATCGAACGTTTCAACAATTCCTGGACGACCTCCGCGATAGTTAGAAGAGACAATTATTACAGTGTTTCTCCATTCTTTAATAATTCGAAACACAGTCGATCTAGACACTCCTAAAAAATAAAATTTATATACGTTAATTTCACACAAAAGTGCTATTTTCGATAACTTACCCAACTATTTTACAATTTTAAACACAATTGCATTCACCTTTGTCTCTGATTCATCATCTGAGATTTGTTTATATAAATTCACAATGTTTTGCTCCTCTCCATGCGATAAGTGGCCTAAAATACCGGAGCTCTTTTTTGGTGGAGAAAATGATATCTACTAGTACTTTGAATATTATCTGAGTCCATTTTAAAATTAGTTCTGACAAGAATTGTTTTTATATGTTAGTAAAACGATAACAAGAACGCAAGAAAGATCAAAGTGGACACTATTTCTTTACAATTCATACAATTGTCAATCATGATATATGTCAAAAGTGCTGTGTAAAACTGGCTGCGATTTGAAAAATCAGGAATCTACAGAATTGTCAACTTAAATTCAAATCAGTCCTCCTAGTTTAAAAACAGGGTATACATAGACTGTCAAGTCGAGACAAGATAAATCAAATTACTTCTTCAAGGTCACATGCATAAAAATAAACATTTGTTTACAAATAGCTGCGGAAATATTTTTTTTGTAGTGATATTAATGAAATCGAATATTATTTCAGTTATATTGATGTTGTTGATCTTGTAAATCATGATTCTTAGTACTTTTGTGACTACTATTAGGTAGTATTTTTTTCAGCTACTTCTCATATAGCCATAAACTGTTTTTTCTCTAAGACCAATATTTAGACCCGGTCACGTAGCTATATCTTTTACATGGGGGGGTTTGGGCTTTTTTATCTGATAGGTTTAGAAGGGGAAACCTATATTGAAAGCGCCGCCGAATGCAGAAACATTCGAGTGCTACGCCCAAAAGCATTGTTTCAAGTTCAAGAAATATTGTATTGTATTTTTTAATTCTTTGTTTGACTAAGCTACATCTGAAAGTGTTTTCAAACATCGTTTTTCGTTTTCCCCCTTCTGCTGAAATAGTTATAACCATGTATGTTAATTTTGGAGTATCTATTTGAAAAAATGACAGTTGATTGAAGCTTGAAGCATTTATTGAAACAGAAAATTATTCTTACAAAAGTAAATTCAACCTCTTTCTTCTATCAGCTTAGTTATTTACAATTGTTGAGGAATTTATTTCTATTGCCACATCCCGATGAACACTCATAAGCGCTAGTCCTGTGAGCCGTTCGTCTCCTAATATGTTTCTTAAGTACGTTTTCAGCCGTTTAAGTGTGGAAAAATTACGTTCAGACGTGGCAGTTGAAACTGGAAGTGTTACCAAGATTTAAAGAAGCTTCGTAATCGTTGGGAAAAAAATTTATCACATCGATCCATGGCTTCTAAGGCAGTAGAGGGCTTTTCTTGATGATGCCAGTGGTTATTCCAAAGCTCATACTCGCTTACCACAACTTTCTTTTCAGCTTCACTAAGAAATATTTCCGCTATTCTTGCAATACATCTCTTTGTTTTGTTAGTGCTTTGGGTCCGGTCAGGTAAAATCAACTGAATTCCTGGAATTGTTTCTTCGTGGGGCTTAAAACGAGCTTCAGTTTCGTTGACTACATGTTCGATAAATTGGTAAAATATGTTCCGCCGATATTAAACTTCAGCTGTGCCCCCTGGTACATTACTGCGGTTGATTTGTCTTCCAGTTACTCTTGAAATACTTATATCAACTGAACTTAACTTTTTTGCTTCCTCAAAAAGATTTGAGAAATCCCGTTCATTACGTAGATTTTGCAAGGTAGTTTTTTTCGTTTTTACATGCCTGCAGGTGTGGTTTAGATCTACACTGACCTTTTGCAGGCTTCGGTTCAATTTTAAAGTATACGAAACATTTTTCCTTAAACCTATAATTGAAACGATGAATTGACTACTTTCCTACGCGACTTGCCACTCGTAAGCTTGGGTTGTAACTTCCCTTCCAGGGTGTTGAAGAAATTGAAGTGCTGCAAGTACCACAGGATACATCTCAGCAAACCTTTCGACGGCTGTGTGTTGTTCTGTCCAGCGTGTCTCACAAGGCGAGATAAGCGTTGAATGATGCGCACCAATCTCGTCCGCAGTCTTTTTTAGTGGGTCATCTCGTAGTGCAGTTTGTCGAAAAAAAGTTAATAATACTTTTGATAGTTCCGATGCAGTTTCGAATTGCAGGAATCTCTCATGAATGAGCCAAAACTAAATTGAGGATATGAGCTACACAATGTACGAACTGTGCTCGGGGATATTTGTCCGCAATCAATTCAAGCAGGATGGAAAAGGATAGAAAAATGTATAAACACAGCTGCAAACAAAAAAATAGGAACGGTGGTAAACAGAGGGAATGGCTCTATGAAATATGCAAAGAGATAATAGAAAAGAAGAAAGGTGCATAGTTAAATTTGATGAGGACGAACAGAATTGAAGAAAGAAAAGCTTATGAAAAATTAAGAAAACAAACAAGGCAAGTAATAAAACAAGCTAATAGAGCAACAACAGACCCGAGCATGTAAAACCAAAACAACAGGAATAAAAAACAAAGTGGGAAGAATAGTAAATGGAGGTACGGAATTTAGAGACATGTTTGGAATACTTTAGGGAATTACTAACAGAAACAGGAGTAGGAGAAGAGGTTGATACAGGAGAAAATGATATAAAAGAGGTAATTGAGAGTATAAATAAGGAAGAAATAAGAGAGACAATAAGGAGGAGTAAGAACGGAAAGGCGTCAGGAAGCGACGGGACTAGAAAAATTATACCAATTGATATATAAAATATGGGAAGAAGGAGAGATGCTAGAACAATGGAATATGATACAAATAGTAACAGTACACAAGCTTATGAAAAGTTCATAGAAATTACGCTACAGGTTACAGAGCAACCAGATATAAGTTGCATTTTTTGGAACAGTTTGAAGATGATCTCTTAATGTCAAATCTCAAGCATTAATCCTAAATCTCAATAAGGCTTAGAATTTGCCTTCCTGCACTCCTTTCTTGTACGTCCAGAGTACCATCATCACGATCACCCCACAAAGTAATATTTCCAGTTTCACACAAAATAATAGTCTTAACAACTGGAACCTAGCGTTTTCTATTTTCATTTACCCTTTCATTTATTTTCGAGTCCTATAAAATATCAACTTTGTTTCCTGGGTTTTCATACCCTATCAAAAACTCAGTACTTCTTAAAAGTGACAGTTCGAGGTACTCATTTTTAATATGATCTCTAAGTAATTAAATGGCATGTTTATACTTTTTAAGAATTGTCCCTACTTAACGCACTAGTGGTGTTTTATTTTTCATGCAAGCCTCTTTGGGACCAAAAATAACACAAACGCGGCAGTATTCATCTTCTTCTTGCTTACTATAAGACATCTATGGATTGTATGATACAGTCACCCATTTGGTACTTTTAAGGTCCGATTTATCTGAAACACAGAATTTGCAACAGCTCTTTCTCACAGACTCGAGCCAATAATAATTTCGGTCACTATCAATTTAATTTGAAGGGAAAACATTTCATTGTTATATTAAATTTCAGTATCCAGCACTCTGTATGCCACACTAGGTTTTCTAAAATTGGTACCTATGTCTCATACTATTCTAAGATGAAGGTATGGAGAACGTTGCAAAACAAAATTGCTCATAATAATACCAAATTACTCACAAAGTGTTGGTGGGAGGGTTGGGGTTTATCAGATAATTATAACATGCAGTTATCCACTGCCCCTGTTTTCTTCTAAAGTTTGACTAGTTTGTTTCTGTGGTGTGGTGACTACTGTGAGTTTTCTTTTTTCAAAATCGTCAATTCATAAGAACCACTGGTGAACTCTGATTATTTGAATAATTTAATATTTGGTTATCCAATTTTATGTAATTTTTCTTTATTCTTTCCCTGAAATCGCTAGTTAAAAGACTTGATTTTTACTTACAAGAAGGGATACTTCATGATATAATTACGACATGTTTTGAAATAAGTAATTGTGTAATATATGAGGGATAATTTCATGAATGTTCAAATGAAGCACTCCAAGACTAATGATCTTTAACGAGCGTCTCATTTACTTATTAAAGATAAAATGTTTATTTCAAGCGTGTTGCTTCAATATTTTATTTGTTTAATTTGCATAGAGATGATTACAATTTATAATATTAACTTTGATTTATTTCGTTCACTGCTATTGAAGATGATTACAGTGTTAGTTGTTTAAACTCTGTCTCAAATAATTAAATGCATATTTAAATGAAGAATATTTATAATACATCTTCTTCTTGACGTGCCATATCCGTTTAACGAATGTTAGCAATCATGTTGGGTATAATTACTACATTTACAGCTGATTGGTTATCTGTTCGCATCATTATCTCAGGTTTCTCAGTCAGGAGGTTGTTTTTCTACCAGGCCACACCTTCCATCAAGTTTTTCTGGATGATCAAGTGCAACATATCATAAACCACTGGATGTCTTGTAACATGACCTAAGAAAGACAGCTTTTTAATCTTCGCGGCGTTTATGATTTATTTTTTCCCCGTTCTCAAGGTAACGCTTTTTCGTCGTTACTTGTCGATTTGACGCCTAGAGTCTAGGTAACGGGTTGCATCGGGCGCCAATTTTTTTAGCGTGTTACGCTCCACTTGCTCTGGGCAGCGTCACTGAACAATAAAATATTCCATGGGTCACTTATGGTGGGACGAAACTACTGCGACCAGTAGGGCAGACTTTACTTCCCTTCCTGGGCTTGAAAACTGGGTATTTGCTACTCAAATGCCTTACCTTATACGGAGCTAGGCAAGAATCGAGTTGGGAAAAAGTAACCTTTAATTAAAGCTAAAACATCAATTAAGTACAATCAGCTTTATTTAACAGCAAACAACGGTAGGTACATAAAAAAGGAATTCGGCAAAATAGTCAAATAATAATCAAACCATCAATAGTTCACAACCAGACTAAGGCAATAAGCGAGGTGAAAAGCACTAAAATTATCTAAAAGCTGGTTTCAACGACATCCACAGGGGTGCAAACGGTTGTCATGCAGGTATCAACAGTTAAAATTCAAAAGCGGTGAGCAAATGGAAGCAGGTGCGTAAAAGCGGAACCTCTCTACGGAATGCAAACGACACTCTCAGTCGGCCAAAGTTCTACTTTCGTGGTGACTGTTCTCAGGTCTCAGTTCGCGTGCTTAGGGCTTCAAACGCGACTACCACTGAGACGTGAAATTCAAATATCCCAGTAGCAGTTTCCCTTCTCTAATCAAACGCTTAAGGCCAAAACGCGAGTATCACTGAGACGTGAAACTCAACTGTCCCAGTGGAAGTTTCCCCCCTACAAGTTAGGCGGTAGACAACTGTATATTGGGTGTCAGATTATCGGCTTACCAATATTCTGTCATTAGAACGGTCGCGACGGTTGATTTTGAACTGCCTGCTCTTCAAAATTAATTCTACTTGGTGGTTTTGTCAAAATCAATGTCACCACTCAACAAATATTCTTGAATTTATTTTTTATTACTTGCTCTATTTGGTGCTATATTTACCAGTCGGTTGTGATAACGTGAATTATATTGTAATGTTTTTCTTATTTACTTAAACGTTTTTATTACGGGTGAGATAAATTTATACACACAGTATATGCACTTACACTAATTTATATAAACACTTCACTAATTCATATTCACTTATTTACTGTTTATCTAACGATGTAAAATTATAAACTAACTCTCTCTCTCTCTCTCTAGTCGGTCCTTTTATATTAGTGCCTTTTTTACTAGAAAATTCTAGATCCCAACAAATAAACACTTAGCTCTCTGGCATTTTCTAGATAAGACTGGTCACAAAAACAATGTCTAGATAAGATAGTCACAATCGTTAACAGTTCTAAGAAATCCCTGCGCATCCGCCATAATTTCAACTTTCATACATGGCTTAGAGGAGTCGAGTTCAGGGACTATACTAGTGTGCTATTTCGTAACATTACCCCCTCCTTAAATGGAAGTTCCTCCTGGAACTTTTGTGTAGCCGAGACTGGATGCTTGAATCGGCAACTGGCCACATTTCTACAGTTTCCGATCTCATGAAAATAACAGGGCACCGTCTTCATCGGATACTGGTAACGGGGGTTGTAGCTGCAAATTAATATCTGGACACCGGTATCTCGAAAGATAACCTCTACCATGTTCCTGATAACTCGCCAATCCAACTGGTTACTCGCTGTCTTAGGCATAGCCAGTTTCTTCACACTGTATTCCAAGACATGGTCTCGGAGGTTTCGAAGTGCTTCCCACACATCGCGGTATGTAGATCGATCTGGAAATTCATTTTTAGTTACCACGTAGAAGACGTACCGCGAATTATGTTTCAGTTTCGGTATCTTGCCAGGGGCTGGAATCTGGTCTTCAAGTTTTTCTAATTGCCCGAACTTCATTTGAAAGACGGACGCCAACCCGCGGGCGTTCTTGATACGGGCGGGGATGTTGTGTGCCAGTGAATAATCTTCCGGGAGAGTTAACAAATCTTGTCGTTGTTCTGAAGTGACTCCATATCTAGCTTTCCCGGTACTTCCATATGTGCCCATAAATTTATCGAAGGTAGGGTCAGACTCCTTTCTCTAGGTCATGTTCTCCTTCGAATGGCGCTAGTCGGTTTTGGTGAGCTGCTTTTGGTTTTCCGTTGAGGATCTTGCTTATGCGATATATAACCTCATTGATCCTTTTCTCGATTAAGTATGGACCTTCCCAGGATTTTTGTTATTTTGGAGAAAATCCTTTTTTCCTTGTCGGGTTGTCTAAGGATACTTTGTCCCCTTCTTTAAAATCGCCTACTGTGGCCTGCGTGTCGTACCGACTTTTCATTCTGTCGCTGGAAACTTGAAGATTTGTTCGAATTAATTCATGGATACCGCCCAGCCTTCTTCTCACGAAGTCTTCGCCTGCTAAATCTTCTCCAGGCCGATAGCCAAATTCCAGGTCACCAGGAAGCCTCATTTCACGTCCAAACAGGATTTTTGCATCCGTTTCACCAGTGGACTCATTGACGGCAGATCGATAAGCCAATGCGAATAGAGAAATATACTGGTCCCAATCTCTCTGATGGCTGGAAACCACTTTGGACAGGTATTTTCCAATAGCCCTGTTCATTCTCTCGACCATTCCATCTGACTGTGGATGTAATGCTGTTGCCCTGGTCTTCTTCATTCCCAGCTTGTCACAAATCTCCTGGTATAGATGGCTTCCGAAATTTCTTCCCTGGTCACTGTTGACTTCCAAGGGCACTCCATATCGGCTGATAAATTCTTTCGCAAATATATCCGCGACAGTTGTAGCTACTTGGTTCGGGATAGCGTAAATTTCCACCCACTTTGTGAAATAATCCATTACAACCAGGATGTATTTACCACCATTTTCTGTCGTCGGAACTTACCGAAGGTTTCCGAGTGTCTGTGATCTGTTCCATCACGCGGTGAGGGCAGGTTACTTATTGCAAGTATTATCGTAAGTTTTTTTAATCGACCTAATCGAGAAACCACGCCTCCGGCTTTGTTGCAAGTATCTTCACTTGAGTAGTAATTTGGTGATTGGATGGAATCAATTGGACTCAGGTATCGTTAATGATTATTTAGTATCTCTCCTACCTGGAGTAATCGCACCCTTTCTTAGTCAATGGTGGAAAGATTAATTTAGTGTCACGCTATTTCTTTAGCGAAAGAACTATACGGTCAGAACTATTGTAATACGATAACGAGTTTATTGATTACTAATATTGCTATTGTTTTAGAGAACATTTGTTTATGTTTTATAGAATAATCGTTAGGAAATTCGGCGTGCACGTCAAATCTAGACTAAGTTATTTTCCCGATATTGACATAACTTTCACAAAGCCTATGTGTTTTTGTTTTCAAGTAATTTGATAATATAATATCCTACATTTTCTTTTTTGAATAAACGGAAAATAATATCGTTTATAAACTAATTTTTTAGTTCGCAAACTCTGCGACATTAATCATTTGTGTATGTATATGATTTTGATTTGTATATTTGTTGTTTTTATGTATATAATAATTTTGTTTGCGGTACCTGGTTATGTATGTACCCATCTTGTAAATATTTTTGATGTTTTGTTCACCGACGCTGGTAAAATCTGTTAATAAACTGGTTAACCTAATAAACCGCGTTTTAGTGAGTACTTCCCAAATCTCCACAGATACACTACCAAAAATACCTTACTTTTTATAATTTCTCTCGCTTATCGCAGTTTTTGAAATTTTTCCTGATAATTAAAATTTCTGGTGCCCTTTAATTACATTTCCGGTTGATTAACGTTCCGCAAATAGGCCGTTCGCATACGTCTTAATTGTTTATCGCCCAGTATCGTTCCAAATAAAATCGCTATCTTGGTCCCATCCAAGGACACTTGGAAAAATTGGTACCGAACAATTAAGACGGTAACAATATATGACCAGTAGATCATTTTTGGTTTTAGACCCCAAGTTTTCCCAAAGAGCCTACGACACGTTCAAAGAGACCTTGTTGCTTTTGAGGTGATGTGTGCGAGGTGTGAGTTCCACGTAAGTTTCCTATCAAGGATGACTCAAAATTACTTAACCTCTACCGAAAAAAACAAGATTGTACCATTCAAGCTTGGAGTCCGTATACTTAACTTCCTCCTGTTAGTGAATGGAACAAGTGTCGTTTTATTAGGATTGACTGAAAGTCTTTCCTTCGAACACCAGGTAGTTATGAGGTTCAAGGAACATTGCATGCCATCGGCAATGATGGAAGGACCACTTAAATGTATGTAGGACTAAGACGTCGGTAAGTAATCTACTTACCGACGTCTGAACGGTAACTAAATCACTTACCGACGTGTTGGACTTAAAAACCAGTAAACACAGCCTACCGTCCTGACAACCGATGCTGTAAATAAACAAAAAAGATCGATCGCGCAAAAATAGATGTTTAAACGAGAAATTTCGCAAATCTGAGAGAGAAGATTTGTCTAAATAGGGATTTAGTAAAATGGTGAGACAGCAATCAATTCTATGATAGAGTTTTAAACATTCTTTATCTTTTGTGTAGTTATGTAGACGTCCATGAAATCCAAAAAGGATTAAAAGCTTTAAAAAGAAATTTATATAACAATGTAGCTTTAACGACATTTTTATCAGGACTTAAAGAACCGTTAGGTACAACTATTAGATACAATATACAATAAGTATTGAGTTGAGAAACGATATTTTCTAAAAAATAGTGCAAAACATTTATTAGAAAAAGTCAACCTCATGAAAATATCCGTGATTTTATAATCTTTACTAAATATGGAGAGTCTATCTATGTATTGGATTCTCTTGAATCTACCTAGTCGCTAATAATAGGAACTGAAACATTTCAAATCGCCTACACCAACAATAACCTTGCAAATAATGAATATTACGCTATAACACGCTACCTGTTCTAGTTCGTTCAATATCACCTGACCAAGATACAAGTGTACAGTGGAAAATAAGATACGAAAAATATTTATACTATATAAATGTCGGCCTTTTTTTGTTTTTGACTACGGGAACTAAACCTGTTTTTTAAAACACACATTATTCTGTCTATGAAAAAAACGATGAATATGTATGTATGTTTATTCTTAATCAAAAAAATATACACTAAAAAAATACAGGTTATATAGAGACAAAAAGAACGAATCATAAGAATAGTATACTCGATAAGTGAGTGAACACTTGTTTCGAGTGGAAATATCAGAATATTAAAATTTATATTATAAAAATCAAATACATAGCACATTAGCAAACAAAAAAGAAAAAATAACTAATATCTAACATCTTACATGTAACCTCTAACTTTTGACATTTTACAATATATAATTACGAGAGAAAAGAATTTAGGTTTATTTGTTGAGTTTGTCTATACTACATTCATTTTTCTATACAATTATGTACCTCATGTCTGGATCTCTCCAAAATATACAATTTTAATTTATTTTTGAATGAATGTTCGCTGTTTAATACTTTTAATGATTCCGGTAACGTGTTGTATAATTTTGGAGCCAGGTAAGTATAATATTGTTGGGTGATTGTTTTTGTCATACGGGGTACAGGTTGGTATGTTTTCTGGCGGGTATCATAGGAATGTATAGTTGTTGGGAATGAGTCCTTGTACAATAATAGAATAATTGCCTTATATCCATCACTTTTACGTCTATATACAACTGATCAGGTGAATATTCGTATGGTTTATTCAGAATCACCTTTAAAAAACGTTTCTGTGTTATCTCCAATAAGTCTATGTGGGTTTTTGATGCAGCTCCCCATGCCACTATTCCGAAGCGAAGATGACTTTGGACGAGAGCATAGTATAAAAGTTTTAAGGAATGCGCAGGAAGTAGTTTTTTTGAATACTTTAGTTTATATAATATCACTTGTAACTTTTTTACAGTTAACTTTATATGTTCATCCCACCTATATGAGTCGATTGTAACACCTAAATACTTAACATTATTCACAGCTTGGATGCGGTAATTACTATCATCTGCATTGATAGTTAAATGGTTAAAAGTGGGTAGGCTAGATTTATTGCAGCTAAATGGGATATAATTTGTTTTATCTAAATTTATTGTGAGCAGTTTATGAGACAGCCATTTTTTAATATGTTTAAAATCATTTTCTGCTTTTTCCTTAAGCTCATCCCAGGCGTTAGCGGTATAAAAAATAGCTGTATCATCAGCGAAACCAATAACGTGACTGGCGCTACCTAAAGAGAAAATATCATTCAGATAAATGTTAAATAAAAGTGGTCCTAGGACTGTGCCTTGCGGTACCCCAAACTGAACTTTCCTGGACTCGCTATAGACCTCATCTATCTTAACGCTTGGTTGCCTGCCAAGTAGATACTCTTAAAATAATTTCAAGCAGTTACCCCTAATACGTATGTCCTCTAGTGAGTTGAGGAGGGAGTCGTGGTGGACGGTAGCGAAAGCCTTGAACAGATCTATGAAAATACATAAGCAAGGTTTGTTTTCATTAAAAGATTTGGTAATTTTTGATGTTAAAGCTAAAATAGCATCTTCAGTTGACGTTCCTTCTCTAAACCCAAACTGCTGTTTAGAAAGTATTTGATATTTATCTAAGTACGAAATTAATCGTTTTTTGAGAGCCTTTTCAAATATTTTTGAGATATGAGGTAATAAAGAAATTGGACGGTAATTTGTAATCGAACTTTTGTTACCTTTTTTATACACTGGGATTATTACTGATTTTTTAAAAGTTGAGGGCCATACACCCTGTTGGAAGCACTCATTAATTAAAAATTTTAATGGTTGATCTATGTATTCCGCGACTAATTTGATTGTTTCCGCTCTAATATTATCTGCTCCAACTGCTTTTTTACTTTTTAAATAATGGATAATAGTGAGCAACTCATTGGAATCAAGCGGTGTTATAACAAACGAATTACAGATGCTTTTCCTAGTTGGTACGTAATTTATATCTTTATTTATATTATTAGCTAAAGTTGTGCCTATTGTGGCAAATATTTTATTAAATTCATGAGCGATTCTTTTTTTATCTGTAATTAATTGGTCGCTATCATTGTAAACAGAATTTTTAGTGTGTTGGGTTTTTTTCCTTTTACTTATATTATTAACTATGTCCCACAATTTGTTTGAATTATTATGGTTTTTATTGAGCTCCGTGGTGTAATAGTCGTATTTTCTTTTTGCTATCAAAGAATTAAGTTTATTTTTATAAGTTCGGTATTGCGTTTTAAGTAGTCGATTATTAGGATTTTTTGTAGCTTTTTAAACATTTTATTTTTTGTATTGACAGATTTTAGCAATGCGTTGGTGAGCCAGGGTGCAATTTTTGTGTGTTCTCTTTTAATTAGTCGCTTTTCAGTACAATTACCAATAGTGTTGCTAAGTATAGTCACAAATTTATTGGTTGCAGTATCTAAATTGGTTGTACTACAAATTGAATCCCACGTTGTATTCTTTAGGACATTGTTTAATTTATTTATGTTAATACTTTCAGCATATTGTTTTTTGTTTATACATGATGCGTTCTTTGAGTTTAGCATTACTTGCAAGATAGTAGTTGCATGGTCAGTTATATTCGTCTGGATTACAATAGGCACAATTTGATCTATAATATGTTGTTTTGATTTTATGAATATATGATCCAGACAGGATTTTTCTCGTGTGGCTATATTAATTGTAGAGCTATATCCGAACTCATTAAGGGTATTATTATATTCAGTTGAAATACTATTGATTTCTAATATATTTATGTTTAAATCCCCAACGAAAAGGTACATAACTTCATCATTATCAACACTTGCTTCAAAATAATTTTGCAAACATGGTACAAATGCGGCCACGTTAGTATCGGGTGACCTGTATGCTGCAGATATAACTACGCTATTACTTTTATTAAGTTGGATTTTAACCTGTAGAACGTTGATATTTGAGTAGGTCTCTATTATTTTATAAGTATAGTTATAATTACTCTTAATGTACATAACAACACCATCATTTTGGTTGTATTTACTTTCATTATAAATGATATCATAACCTTCAATATGGTGTAGACTTGTATCCAATATATTCCATGTTTCAGTGAATACAATGCAGTCTATATCAGAATTTAATGTTGTCAGAAAAATTTTGAATTCATTTTGATTTTTGTTGATACTGCGAATATTATTAAGTACTACTTTAAAATTTGAATTCAATTGGTTAATGGACAAAAGCTCTGTACACTGTTCAATAGTTTCTAATTTATATGTCTCTATATTCAGTACTTCGAAATCTCGTATATATTGTTCCATGTCATTCATATATAGATGAAAACAATCACGAACTCAGACAAGGAAATTTAACTACATATATTAATATACAGATAAAATTTGCAATTAAAAAGCATACATAGAAAGTGTACCATATCACTTCCTCCTATCGACGATATTTCATTAATGTACATTGTTACTTCAATAGGTCCGGAATAAAATGATCTGTTCAACCAGTAACTTGAAAAAACTCGAAAACACGTGAATTGATTTCACATTGTTGCCAATAAAATGAATTTTTTTTCTTCAGCCCCTTAGCTGCAATCATGGATGCTGCAACCCTACCCAAGTTTTATGATAAAGGTATGTCGTGTGCAGGGTCATTGAAAGGCTCGTGAAAATGAAATATCGTTGAACTCTTTCTTTCTTTTACGTATGTGGTTATTGTGAATAACTTTTCTAGCCTATAATGAAGAGAAAGTAAGGGAGACTGGGTTTTTTGCCGCAGGGGTAAATCGCCGCATTGGGTTTATCTTTTAAACGTTACGTATGGCAATTATGCATATTTTGTCTACGTGATGCTGAAAAAAGACCGAAACTCTGTAGATACTTTAAGTAGCAGAATTCTTTTTACCGCTAAACGATGCCACAACTGAGAGGAACTGAGCTTAGTGTAACCACTGCGGGTTTGTTTTTTGTTATTCTTTGTTTTTGCAACGTTTGCTGTCACCAGTGCTGTAGGGCACAATAGAGCCGGAAATCCCCTGTCGAAGAACCTCGGGAGATGGTGGTTTCCTGGCTCGAGCGGGAGGGTATCGTGGGCCTCCTTGGGCTTAAACGATGTACCAAGCCTGAGCCTCTAAGGTTTGTCGTGTCGTGTCGTCCAGCTGCCTGTACGTCCCCGGGGTCCAGTCCACCTGTGTCGAGGGAGGGATTTGTTGGGGGTAAAGGAAACAGTCTAGGTAGATAACATATAAATAGGCCTATATGTGTGTGTGTGTGTGTGTGTGTGGCTTTAGTGTTAACAGGCTAGTAGTTAATCACTCCAACATTATTGCAAATCAAAGTGGTACGTACCATCTATAAAAAGTTCAAATTCATACAGTTATCAAGTTAAATCCAGCCATCAACATTTGGTAGAAAATCATTGATTTATTTTAAGAATTCACGTATCAAACCCACAATTCGTAGGAATGCATTCATTAAACTGATAGTATAAAAACGTACAGTCAAACTTTCTTATCAATATAAGAAATACCAGCTATAAAGGAGGTCACACAAGTTTGAAATTCGTTTCCATATGATGACTGATATCACAATTAAGAAACTTATGGAAGAAATTATCAAAAACAGGAGTGAAATCAAGAGTTCATTCGAAGCCAGTGAGACTAGACTATTACTGAATTTCGAAGAACTGAAAAATAGAGTGTTACATCTTGAAAAAGAAAATCAAGACCTGAAAGAAGAAATTGAAGAATTGAAGAAATCGGGAAAGAAAAATAACGTGATTATTTTTGGGCTGACTAAAAAGAGCGAAACCCCTTCTTGTGATATTATATGCCAGAAAATAAATTCATCATTCTCCACTTCTCTCGCCCACGGAGATATCAACAATTTTTATTTTTTCGGATACAACTATACCAGCCCCCTGGAAGTCGAATTCAAAACATTCCTAATAAAACAGGAAGTACTACAAAAAAGGCAACACCTGAAAGGCACAAATATTAGCATTGTGCACGATCAAACACAGAAACAGAGAGAGGAAAGTAAGTTACTCCGAAAGTACCTTCTGAAGGCTAGGCAAGAAGAAAACAAGACTTGCTGTATAAAAAACAACAAACTACATGTGAATACAGAAGTATACCGAGTCTCAGATCTACTAGCCCTCAAAAATCAAATTGTAGAAGAACCGGAATCAATTAGTGCTCCATCGACTCCAACTCCCGAAACACAGCCAGAAACCAGACAGCAGCAGAAAATAAGAAAAACTTCTATTACAAGCAACCAGCAAAGATCTTCCAGGGCCAGATTACAAGAAAAGAAGAAATAATTGCAGTGATCACGTACCTACCTCACACTTGTAGCAAAACCTTTCATTAATGACCTAATTTATATTTATAATAATTCAATCTAGCTTTGTCTTTTTCCCAGATGAGGAATGGATCAGTTCATTAGAGATTGTAGTTATGAAGAGTTCGCAACAAAATTTTTGGATAGTGCAAATAGTTTCAATACTTTGAGGTTTGGAAATGATTACTTGAAAGTCTGTCAACAAAATGTACGAAGCATATCCAAAAACTTTTAAGAATTGGAAGTTTTTTTTAATCAATTCAAAGAACCATTCGACTGTATTATTTTAACAGAAACGTGGAAAATTCAGAACAAGCATTTTTTCGATTTAGACGGATATAAGTCAGTCTATAATCAGGGAACAATAAACCAAAATGATGGAGTTATATTTTATATAAGGAACACTAGGAAATATAAAACAAACATCGTTAAGTTAGGTCTGTGCAAATTAATTGAAGTTTTGATCGATATGGGAGAATGTATAAAAATTACCTGTATTTACAGGCCTCCATCCACCAACGAAAAAGAATTTGTTTTGGAACTCCAAAACTACCTGGGTCAACAACGGTACAATGAACATTACTTCGCAATATTAGGCGATATAAATATAAATCTCTTTTCAGACAATAACCTGACTAATGATTACCTTGATATCATCAGTGAATTCAATTTCACATCGACAGTTAATATCAGTACAAGGACACAATATGAATCGAGTACCTGCATCGACCATATATTTGTTAGGGCTCAAGATGGCGATTTAGAAAACAAATGTTCTGCGTTCATGCACACTTCACAATATTTGTATATGACATGGCGAACATGTTGAAGACATTGAGCTGTTTTATGTTTTTGAAAATAAAGCAGAGATTGAAGACAATCATGACGACGTTGAGGGAGAAAATTATTTAGCAGAGGGCATAGCAAGGGCGAAATTTAGTTTTTCAAAGTTTAAACTCATAAAAAGAACAAGAATAAACAAGATAAACTGTATACATATATACTACCAACAACTTAATAAAAACAAAGTAAGGTCACATATTCATATTAAAAATCAGATAAACTTCTAAGTAATAACAAACTAAAACTGTCTCCTGCATCAACAAACTAACTACCTATACCATGTGACAACAATGCTAAATAAATGTAATCACAAATAAGAACGTGTTTTATTTTTGATCTGAAGGTTTGGCGAATACCTGCATTTTTTTATAATGCAACCACCTTTCTTTCATCCAACTTAAGTTTTTTTTCTAAAAGCTGTAGCTTTCTCTTATCGAATATTTCTCTTTCCTCGAATTCATTCTAAATCTCTTTTATCTTCTCTCTCATCCTCACTACCACAGTATTTTTCTTTTTTGAAGTAGGTTCAGGTGTGCTGTCAGCAGCATCATAAGCACTCGTAATGTCTTCAGATTTCGATGGAGATGGTGTTGATACATCGCTCACATCTATTGTATGCGGTGAAGAAATACTCGGATCAGTACCAACTATCTCGTCCATTCTATTGAAAAACATGAAGCGAGTAGGTCCTCTGAAAGTCTTCCCTTTCATGTCTTTAGAGTTTCCATATGTTTCTAACAAATTCGTCCATTTTTTGCTATCTTCTGCGGAAAATACAATTTGTCGGTTTAAAAGATCATTACTGATGTTTTTTCATACATGTTTTCGTTTTGTGGCATTGTGCAAGTGAACTGTATAAACTTCCACATTAGCTATAAGAGCAAGAGTCTCCTCGAAAGTCCACACACGCCTCTTATTCTCATCACCGACTGCCTCAATATCTAAAGTCATGTTATCTTCTTCAAATTCGAGTGCACTGACATCCGGTACCTAAAATTGAAGAAGTTTATTGTTACAATTCCACATATTTTTTATCCATACGAATAGGAAATTTGAAAGTATAGACACTGACCTCATTTTCTTCTAAATCATAACCATCTATTTCTTCATCTTGCTTGCCAATGGTGTACATACTGTCTGACCCAAAGACTTCCAGTATTTGCTCCTCCGGTACATAAATAAGTTTTTCATCTAAAAAAGACACATCTAATTACTTACCTGCAATGCGTTGCAAAATAATTGAATTCTCATCATTTCTTATGTACTTGGTTATTTTCGTTATACGCTATATTATATGCATGGGTAGAAATGTTTTGATGACATTATTATGATGAAGCTGATCAATGACTGCTGTCTATCTTAAATAAATGTAATTAACTGTCTCGACCCATACTTCGTGGAATCTACTCATATTAATGTTTTAAATGAAACTCACTGTTTCTAGCTAATTCCACAATATAATGAAAATTGTTGAAAATTCTAAAAAATTGACAATCATCGTCAGAATGACAGAAGTTACATTTCATTTGATGCCTACCTGATGTTTAGTAGTTATTTTTGGCTAGACCAAGAAGTGACCTAACTTTTGATTGACTTAATATATGTTAATAGAAAAAAGAAGAAGATGGGATATTACAAATATTTTGAAGCTTAGATATTATTAGCCCTATGGTGATATCCTGGGTATCATTTTTCCAATTAGATCAGTATAACTGTGCAATGATATAGAAAACCATGAAAACTATATCTGCTTATCTTTACAATTATCACTTAAGAAGACAGTTTATTAGTGGAGAACTCCCTCGATTTATCTGTTCATTGACGACTTCATATTGTGGGTTTCTTAAATGTCTTCTAATTCCCAATTCTTCAAGAAAATCCAGTTCTTGTTTCTTTTCACAAATATGTAGTACTTCTAGTTCTGTGTTAGGTATCAATGAATGATTGGTGTCAAGTAGATGTTTTGCGTAGTGGGATTTATCTGTATGCTCGTAAGTGTTCACTGTATCGGATCTCAAAATTTCTAAGGGTCTGACCCAAATAGACAGCATTACATTCTGGATATTTGAGTTTATATATACCTGAATTCATTAATGGTGGTAGTTTTTGTTTTTACATTTGAATTTAACGTAAGTACAAAATTGAGACTAAGATTTCCAATGCATCTACAACATTGTCTATGGGCACAAAACTTAACGATAAGATCATTTGTGTATGAAGACGAAAATCTCCATCGTTCAGGTTGGTTAAGTTAAGCTCTTGAATTTTGCGCCATAGGTTCTGACCCAAATGAAAGAAACAACCTGTCACTAGATGTTCCCCGAATACTGCAGATATTGCATTATGGATTACTTTTTCAAAATCACACATAACACTCAGTGGTTGTAAACTTTCTTTAATGTCGAGTAATTTTCGAAAAGCATGAACATATGACGCTTCCCGTTTACCTTGCATCAAAATATAAAATAATGGTAAAGCACGATTGTCTACCAGTTTTTTTGCATATTGCTTATGGTTCTTCATTAGTGGGGACTCTCAGTTACTGCATATTATTTGATAACATGTTCTTTTATTTATTATATTCTTATCCCGGTTCAACCATCCAGATTGAAACTTCGTGTGTCACCAGATATAAATATTGTTGAAAAAAATTGTAATTTGTTCGATATTCATTGTGCTTAAAGTGGCTTCAAAAATGTTTAAACGAAAAAACATCCTGTATTTACAGTATAAATTAGTTTGCCGAGTCATGTAACCACGCAAAATTAATAAAAATGGGCCACCTACCTGGTCGCGTGTTGCTTACATTTATTTATTAACGTCATTCAGCAAACAACTTTTTTACAGTAAATACTTACAGATTAAGTAGGTAGCGTATATTATTACACATCGATACAATCTATCGAATTGAATTAGTAACACCTATTAAGGTCACAAAGTAGAAAATAATGAATGGAGCATGATATAATACCTTTTAAGAACGTTGTCCTTATAATTTCTAGCAAATAGATGGTTTTGTTCGAAATGTGGCTAACTACAAATATCCGATTTTTAAGCTATCTACACAGTCCGTTTAAAAATAAAGGTTTTTGATAGTTCCAATCGATAAATTCAAATTTGGCGCCAGAATCTGTGTCTATCCACTTTTAAAACATTTTTATTAGTCCCGTATATGTTCAAAATCATATGGCTAGTTTTGTAACTGTAAAAACATACTTTTGCTACTTCCATATATGTCTAAACTCGCTTAGCCTTTTCTGGAACTAAATAATTTAAGTGATATTTTCGCTCGTTTTGCTGTTAGCTTCTTATACGTCCTGTTGCTATAGGCTACCATCCACACTCATCAATAAATTTGTACAAAACATACAAACTTACTTTGAATCTGAATTTGATGATAACACATATTCCCTTTTTATTAGAGATATCACCCATTATGTAAATAAATATTACAGTTATGTTAATTCAACATCACATTGTGATAATGTTCTTCCATTTTTCCCTCTTGTTTTCATCACATGCCCATTTATACAACCACTTATGCCCAGCTTTTGGCTGTTAACTTTTGTGATGTTTCAACTTAACTTCTCAGCGATGTTGAAGCGCTGCCTTTTTACATCACTGTGATGTTACTAGAACTTCCTCAAAAGAAAGTCTTTATAACGAACTAAAAACAACATTTCTGTTACATTCTGAAATGCCTCTTAACATAGATGTTGATGCAATGTCTAAAAAATAACATCTTACTAATGATCTAAATGCAACATTTCAAAAAGAATACAGTGTATTCTCTTAGATGTTGTATGAACATAACTTAAACTTCTAAATAATATACCTCAAACATTCTAGATGACATCCTATAGATGTTTCTGTGCCTAATCAGCAAGGGTGAACAACTAAGCACGCCGGCTGTGACACACAAATGTGACACTTTTTTGTTTTTTAATAGATATCAATGTTTTTGGCGTCATTTAAAAGAGTTTTCCCTCTTTAATAAGATATGTTTAACAAAAATAACAAAATTAGACAATTTTGTCAATGCTATGTGAAAAAGTCCACAATTTTCCCATTTTCTCGGAAATCTCAAATGTAATGAGGCTTTTTTTAAATTCTGATGAAAAGGGGTTAAAAAAATAGGAATCTATTCCAAGATATAAGATTTACGATATCAGATATAAAAATTTAAAAAATGCTTCAATTTACATTTGAAATTTCCGAATGGATACAAAATTATCTAGTTTTGTCAACCATCTTATTAAACAGAAAAACTCTTTTAAATGCAGCTAAAATCATTAATATCGGTTGAAAAATGAAAAATTATACATTTGTTCATAAGTTTGAACCTTCCCCACCCATTATTTGAAGAATAATGGCAAAAAATCTCCTTGATTACATTTTTTCATAATCCCATTAAGATTTCAAAAATTATATTTTTAGGACACGTTTAGTATGTTTTTTTGGAGTGTTATGTTTTCGAGTGTTCATTCCACCCCTAGCGGATATTTTAGAGACTGCAAAATATTTTCCAGCAACTTTTCAGGATCACTTACCTAAACGTAATTTTTTTGAAAGTTGTACCATGATTATTTTCTGAGATGTGGCCTACAGTCGTTATTAGTTGTTCACCCTGTACATTTAAAATAAAATGGCAAAAAAAGCAAAAAAGGATTTAAAAAGATTATTCACTATTAATGAACAGTACAGTAAATTTGAAAAAACAGGTACAAAATTATAAAAAAAATGTCTTGTCCAGGAATCCAACCAAAAATAGAATTGTGTAAGCATATTACATAACAAGTGTGGAAAGTGGAAACTATTGAATGCATTCAGTGAAAGCAAGAAATGAAAAAGGGTATATAATCTGTAGTTGCAGTAACGTAACCTACTTTGAAAAAGTTTTACGGATACACATACATTACAGCCAGTTTACAGAAAATTTATTAGAATAGTTTTTTAATAATATTAATACTAATAAAAATTTTACACCATAAATATTTTATGAAACATTATGTTAAATATAGATGTTCCATACGCCATCTAGTGATTTGTTTTCTCCACTCCATTTTTAAAGGATGAAAGAATTCAACATCCAGAGGCTGGAGAATGTGGGTGGAATTAGGATAAAGGCTTGTTAAAATGATTCCATTTTCCGAACGGAAGTTACTTAGCTGCATAGTGAGGTGAGATGTATGACCATCTACATACAAAATAATTAGCAGCTCTATTTTGTTTTTCGTCAACCAGGGGAAGAAAATATTTGCTATGTACTCGAAAAATGACTCTCCAGTCATCCAACCATTTTCTGACTTGCCGATTGCCCAAGTTTTGGGAAATGTTTGCGTTATATTGTTTGGGATTCTTTTATAGGAAAAGATTACTAAGGGAGGTGGTAGTTCACATGCAGCATTGCACATAACCAGTGTCGTTAAGCACTCCTTCTCATCATTGAAAGCTACATTATAAACTGTTTTTGTCCTCTTTCGGTAAATTTTTTTTCTCTCTTTGGACACAGGTACATCGTCGTTTCATCACAATTATAAATTCTCCTAGGATCATCGATGCTGGTCTTATTTTCTCCCAAATAATCGGAAACTTCCTTGAACCATTGTCTGATTTTCACCTCACTTACATTAGATCGTTGACCTGATGAATTTTGGGAAACTCGATGAACAATTTCTGGGTGTCTCTTCATGAATGCCTCATGCCAATGTCGTTAAGGTCTATCATCGTGAAATGAATTTTCTCTTTTCAGTTCTCTCATCAGAAGCTGAACACTATCAGTCAAATGTTTTTTCGTAACTGGAAATCCTGCTTTTGAACAGCTCATTACCCACTTGACCAAGTAATCCTCTTCCTCAGAACTCAAAATAGTACTCGGTCCAATTCTTCTTTCAGTGAGAACTCTACCTCCTAACTTATCCATCAGAGTACTTCTGGGAACATTGAATGTAATGCTTGCTTTTCGAATGGACATTCCACTTTTTGTTGCCTCCATAGCATCCAGCAAGTTTTTTTCTGAATATTTCAACCGTTTTGACATATTGAACCTGAAATGGAAAGGTACCAAATAACCTTCAAGCGGAATATTACATAAAACTCATCTATCTTCGCACCATATTGTGCATATTTGTCACCAAAGCACCTATGATATTAAAACAAAAATTGGTGAAATTAACTATGTCCCAATTATCGGCATAGATTTGTCCGTTTTATCATCCGGCGATTTGATATCAGTTTATTGAACTTATTATTTGGAAATTGATATGTCGATAACTGGTCACACGAAAAAAGACGAATAAACGAACGTATTGGCTTAAATTCTATAAGTAAATTGTTTATAATAACCGACGAGTATGACGATAACTGGGACAAATTACAAATTCGTGTCCCTAATATCGGCCACCCAATATTCCATAAAAAAACCACTCTAAGTATAATTTTTCAACTGGATAATGACATATAACATAATATGAAATACTGTGATAAAACGAGTTCTTTTCGTATACGACGTTTACAATGCAACTAACTGATTTTGTAAACGCAAATCGTTTGAGGGTATTCGAAGACAAGCATGCGTGGTGCAATAGATAACGGAATGTCGAATTCAATGGAAAATTATATTTGTTTGTGTGAAATTCGACTGAATTTCTTATTATAATGGAAATATTAGGCAAAGTGGCCGATGATTGGGACATGGCCGATAATAGGGACATTCACCATATATGAACTCAAACAATCTATTAAATAATTCGTTTTTAGAATATATGGATTTAAAAGCCTTAAATAATTGAAGGTGGCAAGAGTTATTACATTTGCAAACGTATATCAAATAAACGTAGACAGATGTTTTCACCTAAGAAAATACTATTGACGGAGTTATACCAACGTACAGCATTCATAGCTCACCTCGGGAGTCATGGTCATCAATCGGTTCCAATTGAATCGTTACAAGTCGACTATGGATGGGAAGGAAAAGACAATAAATATGTCGGTGATGAACTTCAACCGAGCATCACCAGTGTGGCAGGCCAACACAACAGGTATTTATTAATTTGTGTAATTTTCAGTAGGAAACTCATGCTTTAACCTATGGAAAAAAAGTAATAGTAATGATCAAAGTAGTTTGTTAGAAAAAACTGAACAATATGGAGAAATTGGAATAATTGAGGATTTGAAAGGAGAAGAGGGTGGTGAAACTGGCAAAGGGCGAGAAGGAGAAAAAGGTTTTGAAAGCAGCGAATATGAGTAGAGCACTTCAAGAGTTTCCCGTCACAACGAATAAAATGGTTGATATAATAGGAAATATATTTTAATTATTTTTATGAACAAAGTAATTATTATTACATTTCACATATTATCCTTGTTTCCGATAAAAACAATTTATTCATTAATATAACTCAATAAATTCATGAATTTCAAAAAACTTCAAATTGATTTTCAGATAGTAAAAATTCATGCGAAAACAAGGTAAGGGACAGAAAAAAAAATTCTGATCGTAAAGTATAAGCTTGTACTGAGCAAACAGGTTAATTTAATTTATAGCTAGTCTGCGCTTAATATAAACAAATCAAAAATTATATTCTTTATAATATTGTAATGTTTCTCTTATTTATTTAAACAGCAAACGGGTGGGATAAACTTAAAACACACGGTAATGGCTACTTACTAATTTATTTAAACACTAGACTATTCACTAATTATATACACAGTATATTCACCTTAACTAATTCATATAAACAGTTCACTAATCTCACGATGTGAAATTATTAACTCCACTCATCCGCTGATCGGTCGTTTATATACATTAGTTCCTTTTTTACTAGAGAGTTCTAGATTGCGGTTTACACACACAAAAACAATTGGCTCTCGCATTTTCTAGATAAGACTGGTCACAAAAACAAGCATCATTTGATGTCCTTCATACAAAAACAATGTAGGATAATCGTAAACAGTTATAAAAAAACCTGCGTATCCGCCATAATTTTAATTTTCATACCTGGCTTAGACAGAGTCGGATTTAGGGTCTATACCAGTGTGCTGTTTTGTAACATTACTCCCTCCTTAAATGAAAGTTCCTCCTGGAACTTTTGTGTAGCCGAGACTGGATGTTTGAATCGGCAACTTGCCCCATTTCTACACTTTCCGATCTTATGGAAATAGCAGGGCACCGTATTCATCGGATACTGATAACGGGGGTTGTAGCTACAAATTAATATCTGGACATCGGTATCTCGAAAGATAATCTCAACCATGTTCGTGATAACTCGCCAATCCAACTGGTTACTCGCTCTCTTAGGCATAGCCAGTTTCTTCACGCTGGATTCTAACACATGGTCTCGGAGGTTACGAAGTTCTTCCCACATATCGCGGTAGGTAGATCGATCTTTAAATTCATCTTAAGTTACCACGTAGAAGACGTACCGCGAATTATGTTTCAGTTTCAGTGTCTTGCCAGGGTCTGGAATCTGATCTTCAAGTTTTTCTAATTGCCCGAACTTCTTTCGAAAGACGGTTGCCAACCCTCGTGGTTTCTTGATACGGGCGGGGATGTTGTATGCCAGTGAATAATCTTCCGGGAGAGTGAACAAATCTTGTTGTTGTTCCGACACATCTCGAATAAGGTTTACTCCTTCCTCTAGGTCATGGTCTCCTTCGAAACGCGCTAGTCGGTTTTGGTGAACTACTTTTAGTTTTCCGTTGGGGATCTTGCTTATGCGATATATGACATCATTGATCCTTTTCTTGATTAAGTATGGACCTTCCCAGGATTTTTGTGACTTTGGAGAAAAGCCTTTTCTCCTCGTCGGGTTGTGTAACCATACTTCGTCCCCTTCTTTAAAACCGCTTCCTGCGGCCTGCGTGTCGTACCGACTTTTCATGATGTCGCTGGCAACTTGAAGATTTGTTCGAACTAATTCATGAATATCGTCCAGCCTTCTTCTCAATTGGATCCCGTAGTCTTCTCCTGCTAGATCTTCTCCAGGGCGACAGCCAAATTCTAGGTCACAAGGAAGCCTCATTTCACGCCCAAACAGGATTTTCGCAGGTGTTTCACCCGTGGACTCATTGACGGCAGATCGATAAGCCAATGCGAATAGGGAACGATACTGGTCCCAATCTCTCTGATGGCTGGAAACTACTTTGGGCAGGTATTTTCCAATAGTCCTGTTCATTTTCTCGACCATTTCATCTGACTGTGGATGTAATGCTGTTGTCCTGGTCTTCTTCATTTCCAGCTGGTCGCAAATCTCCTGGAATAGATGGCTTCCCTGGTCACTGTGGACTTTCAAGGGCACTCCATATCGGCTGATGAATTATTTCACTAATACATCCGCGACAGTTCTGGCCTCTTGGTTTGGGATAGCGTAAATTTCCACCTACTTTGTGAAATGATCCATTACAACCAGTATGTATTTGCCACCGTTTTTGGTCGTCGGAAATGGTCCAGCGATATCTAAGGCAATGCTTCCGAAAGGACTTCCAACATTATACTGTTTCGTGGGTGCCTTTCTCTTGCGATGTGGTCTATTACTCGTAGCACAAGTCGTACATTTCTTACACCAGTCCTTCACCTCATCGGAGCTGTCCATCCAATAAAACCTCTCACGGATTCGCGGGAGGGTTTTCTTCACTCCCAGATGACCTCCCGATGGACTGTCATGTAACTTCTTTAGTACCTCAGCTACTCTTGTTCTCGGGATAACTATCTGTCTCCTCATCTCGAAACCATCACCGTTTTCAAGAACTCTTTTCAACAGTCCTTCTTCCAGGATAAGGGAGTCCCACTGAGCCCAATATGCCTTGAGTGTCGGTAAAAATCTTGACACTTCTTGCCATGTAGGACGCCGATTTCCTTCCTTCCATTGCCGGATCATCTTCAGTTGAGGATCACTCTCCGGATCTTCTCTGATCCTCGTTGGTGACCATTCCTCGTTAACTACTGTAATTCTTGAACTGCAACTACCTTAGATTTCGACTTGTTGCATTGAGAATAGTCTACAAGGCATGACCGTATAGGCGAAGAGTTGGCTTTTCGGTGATTCACATCAGCTGGATGTTCACCCCTGTCTGATTTCTCCTGTGACTGGAGATCTTGGGTTACAGGAGTCTTGGGACGCTTAGACGGACTGCGTACGTGTTCTAGCTCGCCACACTTCCGGCATTTGATCTTCTTCGGCTTCTTGTCTGCCATACCTCCAAACAAGTTGACGATCTGGTCAAGTTTGTCATCGTCATCTTCTTCCTGCATGGTCCTACCTTTGTTGTACCGCGAGCTCTTCGTGGCTGCTTTGCATTTAAGAGGTTTTGGTTTTGCAGGAGTCGTAGGATGCTTACACGAACTGCGTGAATGCTATAGCTCGCAACAATTACAGCACCTGATTTTCATCAGCTTCTTGTCTACCATACCTCTCATCAAGTTAACAATCTGGTCAAGTCTGTCATCGTCAACTTCTTCCTGTATGGTCCTACCTTTGTTGTATCCCGAAGCCATCGTGGCTGCTTTATATTCAAGAACAGCTGTCAATGCGTCGACTAATTCTTTCGGATGGGTTAAACGAAGCATCCTCTGCATATCGGGGTCACGTAAGCCATCAATAAACGCCTGGATGCCCAGACATTCCATCATGTTCTCTGCTGCTGATGGATAAGCAAATCGAACGAGTCGTGCAATATTCACTCCATATTCTTGAAGTGCTTCGTCACTTTTCTGCCTTCGGTTCTTCAGCTGGGATTGGTACAAATGTTCTAGATGTTCGTGACCGTATCGCATGTCCAACCTCTTCTTCAGCTGCTCGAAATCATCGGTTTTTTCCAGATGTATCGTCTGAAGTACATCTAAGGCATCTCCCCGAAGCGCGATAGTTAAGTTCACTGCTTTCTCCTTGTCGGACCTATTATTCACCCTAGCGGCTGCTTCAAACTGTTTTACGTAGTTGGTCCACGACATTTTTCCATCGAACCTTGAGGCCTTGACTCGGGTATAACTACCAATTTCTTCTAACTTAGGGTGTGCTTCTGGCTTGCAAGGTTTTGTTTGCTCGGTCTTCTTTTCTTCCGCTGGCGTGTCTTGAGTTCTTATAGCTGTAATTTTTCTTTCTAACTCCTTGATTTCCTCGTCCATCGTTGTCATCTTATTCTCGATTTTCTCATCCATCGTTGACATCTTATTCTCGATTTCAGATTTTAGAGACGAAATTTCATTTTCGACGTCAGCGGCAATGTCGTTTTTCATTAATAAGATATCGTTCTTCACAGCAAAAATATCGTTCATTATAGCAGAAATATCGCTTTTCACATTCGTTGAAATCTTCGTTTCCATGGCAGAAATATCGTTTGTCACATTCGTTGAAATCTTCTCTTGCATGGCAGAAATATCGTTCTTCATAGATGAAATATCGTTTTTCACATTCGTTGAAAGTTTCTCTTCCATCGCAGAAATTTTCTTGTCCATGTTATCTTCCATGGCAGAAATCTTAGCAGAAATTGAAGAGATTAAGGTGGAAGCCTCGTCATTAAATAAAACTGTTTATGGATCAAAGCCGTCATTTTCCAGTGCCACTTTAAGTCGTTCTACTAATTCACTTTTCTTACCGGACGTTTCCAACTCACGATCTTCCAATTCTGCTCTTAATTCCGCCACTTTCAGATCACATAGTCCCTTGGCAAATTTTACGTAGCAATTTATTTATATTGCCCAACACCTGACACCAATGTAATGTTTTTATTATTCATTTAAAGAGCAAACTGGTGGGATAAACTTTAAACACACGGTATGGCTACTTACTAATTTATTCAAACACTACACTATTCAATAATTATATACACAGTATATTCACTTGAACTAATTTATATAAACAGGTCACTAATTTATGTTCACTTATTTACTTGTTAATCTCACGATGCCAAATTATCAACTCCACTCATCCGCTGATCGGTCCTTTATATATATTAGTTCCTTTTTCACTAGAGAATTCTATATTGCGGCTTACACACACAAAAACAATTGGCCCTCGCATTTTCTAGATAAGACCGGTCACAAAAACAATGTTTAGATAAGATAATCCTAAACATTTATAAAAAAAACTGCGTATTCGCCATAATTTCAATTTTCATACCTGGCTTAGACAGAGTCGTATTTAGGGTCTGCTGTTCCGTAACAATATCAATTAAATAATAAATGTTATAATAATATTTTATTACAATATAATATGTTATTATTTTTATAATTATTATTACTACTACCACTGAAATTATTATTTTGTGGTACAATTATTGTTATTAGGATTTGTTATATTATTGTTATTAGTACTATTGTGGTTGTAGTTATTATGATTTATGTTGTTATTGGGTAAGTTAGAATTATATATTTTATGTATTATGTTTAAAATAATTGGTTCAAAAAACTTTTTTGAGTAATTATTATTATTAATAATATTCGGTCTATTGATAGGATGTGAACGCTTAATGGCTCCATCTGTTAACAACGTTTTCTTTTTATATTTGTGAGGGACATTAGATTTAAAATTCAGATATCTTCCATACCAAATACTTTTTGTATACCAATTTGCAATAATATTTTCTTGTGAGTTGTGGACGATGTTGATATCACAGAAATTTATTGATTAATAATTTTCTTGTTCGATTGTAAATTGGGTTTTATTATTGTAGCTATTGAATTTATCAAGGGTATCATTTAATTTGTTTTTAAGAATACATAAAATACATAAAATTTTGATATGTTATAATAAAAAATAGTTCACCTTTGTAAATTCTCAATTTTTCGGTTTTTAACTATGAAACAATTATGTTAATATCATTTTGCAAAAAAATGTCTATCGTTATAAAATATTATTGTAGATTGTAACGTAACGATTTCGAGGGTATAACACTATTATAAAGATTGTATTAAATACCTTGATGATGTCCTAAATAAAGGAACCGAAACGTTGAAGCATTTTCAAAATTTTATTTATTATAAAAGAAGCTTGGCGAGGAAACATCATTTTTTTTTTAATTTAATGATGTTCACTGCTAATTAACCATTAAATAAAATAAGTGTGTAAAATGTCAATATGCTTTTATTGGGGAAAATATAACCCCATGAATTTTTCATATAACATTTGGTCAATCATGAAACAAGTTATGTAAATTCATAAAAAATATCAATCCAATGATTGAACTGTTCTTTTTCATTTTAAACACCAATGAACGGTTGAAATACATGTTATTTCCAAACATAAATTAGATTAACACCTAAAATCAAATTATAGATACTGATTGTACGATCATCTCAACAGATAACCATTCAATTGGAAATTACGAGGTTGTTAAAAATCTCGAAGTGATACTGTGATATCGAGATATCTAAATCTCGGTCACGCAACGTAAACTTCAAACTTATTCCATCAGTGTAAGTGATTCCAGAGACATAATGATGGAAATTAATTCGATAAAATATCACATCGCATGTTAATTGTACATTGTCATGTACAACAATTTAAATCACACTATGCAAATTACCGAAGAGGACAAATAAATTTTTGAAAGAGGCTGGATGTCGCTCATTTTTCACTTACATGTTCTGTGCGTGCCTCAGAAACGTTAACCCACACGCAAACTTCAAGAAATCTTTGTGATACTTGATATAAAGTACCGATTTAGTACAAGAAATTCAAAAGATATTTCGAAAATGAGAATAAATATACGTCTAATATGGACATCCTTTGAAAATTACCCAATTTATTATTACCACTTCTCAGAAGTATGATAATTTCCCTTACGGTAATTAATTTTTTTCAAATTAGCTCTTTATCCTTTCAGAATTCTTTGTAGCGTTCAATGGGTCAGTGTTGAAGACATATTATTATTATATTTTTACAAATCACTTAAATAGATTGGGGATCTACCGTTAACCCAGATAGCACAAAATGTACATTGGACATCCAGTATTTGTCCAAATATTGTCCTTGATGTCCATGAATCTTGGATGGACATCCAGTGGATATCCTGTCTCCGTTAGTCCATTGGATATACCATTTTGGATGTCCATTGAAACGCCCATGATTCATTTTGGATAAAAATTAGCACAAATTTAACTTAGAACGTAAGTAGAACGATTTGCAAATTTAGTAAAAAACATTCACTCCTAGCTTTAAAGTTGTGCACTTTCTCTATTCTACGTGTATATACTCTGGCACATTCAATTTATCAAATATTCAGTTATACTAGGACGAATTGGCAACACAGTATTAGCAATGGTTTGCAATTATCGATGCCTGTGACTGGTAATCCCATCGATCGATACATCTGTTAAAAAAATAGCGCGCAACATTTTTTTTTCATCAAATTTGGCTTTATATAAATGGCACATAACTATCTTCATTATGCATGCGGTGATGAGTAAAATGATGCTTTTTAATTTTTCTTTTTAACGAAATAGATTTTAAATTTATTCTGGCAACTAATCTTCTAGTTCTCTATGTGCTCATCCTTTTTTCAGTATGTGCACTTAATTTTTTATATTTAGTAGTTTTTATTATAGTTTGGTAATAATATAACTGTGCTATACGAAAATACCACGAATTCTCATGAAAATTCTCATTGAATTACGGTTTTATTTCAAAATATCTGCTTAACACGAAATTCGGCGTTTTTTAAAAGATTTGGTGGACGTTAATGAGTTTATTATAGTCATAATCGACTTTATAATTACCCGTGTTCTTCAGCGCTGGAAAGCTCCTGTAAAAAAGAGAAAAAAAATGGAATATGTTTGATATAAAGGAGTATTCATCGATACCGTCATCAATATAAACACATAACAAGCATTTCTGTTTACCATCTTTAAACAATTATGAATGTAGTGTGTGAAACTATTATTGTTTACCAAAAATAATGTGTATTCTTTCACAATTTTCACTTAAATGGCAATATTTGACATTGTATTGCATTGCAAAATCTTGATCAAATGTATAACTTGATTTTCAATCATTCATTATGTTAGTTTTTCATATTCATGTATATCTTTTAATGTAGACTTACAACAATTTTCCAACATCTTTCTCAGAATCGGGCAGTTTTGATATAAGTAGTTCGGTTTTTATTATTTTTCTGAGCATGTTTGGATTATTTTCATTCAAAATTAGTGAATTATCATTATATTAGACATCCGTGTCTTATTCTACAGGTTTCTTCAGTTTTAGATAAAATACAATGACACTAAATTGGAGGGCTTTTTCATGATTTTTTAACTCTATTGATAATTCTCTCTAAATTTAACTTAAAATAAACATATCGCCAACTTTACAAAAATACTTCTCATTTCTAAACATTGTCGCGACATTCTCCCACCTTATATCATGTGAAAATGCAATGACATAATTAATGTTACGAAATCGAACACTGGTGTAGTCTCTGAATCCGACTTTGCCTAAAGCTACGTATGAAAGTTAAAATTTTGGAGAATTCGCAGAGATTTCTTCGAACTGTTCACCATTATTTCTTGTGATTAGTGTTATCTAGAAGCTTCCAGAAAGGTCCATTGTTGTTTGGAAGCCTCAATCGAGAAGTTAGTTCATAATTTGATTTCGTGAGAAACATTGAACAAGTAAATAGTGAAGTATTTATATAAATTAAGTCTAAGTAAACAAACAGTAGTGAAGTGTTTATATGAATTAGCGTAATATACTGTGTAGTTAATATAAATTAGTGAATAGTTGAGTGAATAAATTAAGTGAGTAGACCTACCGTGTGTATAAATTTATCCCACCAGTCGTAATAAAAACTTTTAAATAAATAAGAAAAACATTAGACTAATTACAAAATCGTTGAGGTATACCTACGATAATTCTCTCCCGGAACGTGTGATCTTCATTTCCATCGCTAAAAAGATGATTTGACGATGATAATCTATTAAAATTTGGTGACGCGCATCTAAGTATCATCGCCATTGTTATCATTGGTATCTCTTGTAACCATCTTAAAATTTTTCTCTGATCTCGCCATCAAAATCGACATCCCATCCAATATTTGAATTCCAATGTCTTTGAAGTATGCATTTTGGAATTAGTTCAACTGGGCAACAACACCCGTGGGATCATAAAGACTATGTGCAGCAGACATAATTGATCTGCTCGTAACTTTCTCAATGTCAAAATTTTCAAACCATTTGAGAGACAAACTCAAAGTATCTTGATTTCGATTCCAAATCAGAGTATGTTTGATAAATGTTGTTCCAAATCTGTGACATTTTTATCTAAACTAGTGCATTCCCATCATCTCAAATCAAATTTTCCTTCAGCTAAGATCTTTTTAGAGCTCTCGACAAATATATTTAATTCTTCAGTGTCCTTAACGCTTGTCACTACGTTATCTACATAATAGGTTTTGTTCAATTTATCAATGACATCAGGTTGGTATTTTTCGTTTAGTTTGTCTTGTTTGGCACTCATAAGTGTAAATTTAAAACTGCCCCTAATAAGAACTGGCTACAATTCATGCCAAATACTACTCTTGTGTGTCTGAAAACCATCGAGTCACCGTTCTGTCATACTAAAGAAATTTCATGAAATATCTGTCATTTTGTGTGCGTTCTATTTACAAAAAAGCCTTTCGAATGTCGTCAATTACTCCAATATTTTGCAATCGAAATCTTGTCATGATCGAAGGAAACGGTTCTATTAGATTTGTACCTTTTTCCAGGCATTCATTAAGTGATGTTTCATTAACTTCTTTCGCTGATGCATTGAAAACCGGTCGTATTGCTGTGGTGGTGCTCTGAAAATTGTAAATCAGATGGTATGGCTGAACATGTCCTGACTTCGTGGTTTCTTCGAAGGGGATGCTTTCTGGAGTAAGTTTAATAATCTCCTCTTGTAGCCAGCTGATGATAACTTCTCCATATTGATCATGGTACCTATCATTTTTAAAATCTTGACGGAATTCCGTAACCGTTTCCTGCAAGATAAAAGTTGGTTGGTATAGGTGGATGTCCACTAAGGTGGATCGATAATATTTGACGTTTTTTTTAGGTTGGCCTAGGTCGCAAAAGTTGCTAAACCCTCATAGGAGTAGAAAAAACAAAACAAGAAATTTAAAACAAAATTTTTTCAGAAGCCCACTCAAAATTTTTTTCATTCTTTTTTACGGCCTTGGTGGCATGATGTTTTAAACAGTCAGACAAGGATTTTACTTAAAAAAATAATTAAAGCATTTTTTTCAGGTGCCCCACCCATAACGGGCCGTGGCATGGTGGATGGTGGCGTAATGTTCCAAATATTCACACCCCCTTGGGCGCCCCATAGATACTTATATTCCAAATGACTCTCTTTTTAGGTTGTCATAAGATAGGGGTAGAAAATTATCAAAATAATCTATTCATCAAATGAGTAAAGTTAGTTTAAAGTTAAGTGATTTAGAATACTTAAAACAACAATGTAATCGATTAAATGAATATATTCCTTGACACGGTGTTTTTTTTAGTTTGTTTTCCGTATACGTTTTTTCCCATTCATTAATTATTTAATTACTTCAACTACTTATTTCTTTTTGTTACAGAAACATTACGCAGAATGAGCTCAGGCAGCCTTCCCACTAGAAATTCTTCTTTTTGCCCTATATTTGGCCACCCATCAAGGGTTCTTCCTACAAATGCAGAAAGTGCAAGTGGGAGCAAACCCTGTTTGACATTACCTGCTGCAAATGTGGTGATTTTGCATTATGTTGCTGCTCAAAAGAAAGAAAGGTACCAGTAAATGAGAGAGTCTTTTTGATCGAACAGCGAAGGGCCAGGACTATGATAATAGGGCCACTAGACATCAAAACTACCCAGCAGTTGCAAAAAAGGTAAGAACGAAAAAAACCGAGATGACATTGGCTACCCGAAACCATATTTGCAACAATCTAGTTCAAAGGAAATCAGTGATTGTGAAGAGTTTGGAAACATCTCATCGGAAAACTAAGAGAAAGAAGAAAAAGAAAGGGAAGAAGAAGAAGTAGAAGAGGAAAGAGAAGAAATATACACTTCCAGCAAGTCCCAGAACTTTGATCCACAACCCTCTTCTTCTTTATCTGGTGGATCTTCAAAAGATCAAATAAGACATAAACTATCTACCTTTGCCAGAGAATTTGACCGTCGAGGAGTCTCAGACAGAGCAGCATCTTCTCTTTCATCCACTCTTCTCCAGGACCTTGGCCTTGTCAATGGAACGGATACCAGTAAAGTTATTGATAGAAATAAAGTTCGTAGAGAACGTTAGAAACACAGGGAAGAACTACAACCAAATATAGCTGCAACAGTGCAAGGTCTCTATTTCGACGGACGAAAGGATACTAGAATACAAACTAAAAAAGGCGATAAGTATTACGGTAGTACTGTCAAAAAAGAACATATCACTTTAATACAAGAACCAAATTCTATTTACCTTGGGCATTTGGCTGTTTCGTCTGGATCTGCGACTAACATTAGAAATGAAATATTAAGGTTTTTCAACGATAAAGAAATATCAAATGATTCACTGATTGCAGTCGGATGCGATGGAATGGTCGTTAATACTGGTACAAAAGCAGGTGTAATAACTCTTCTAGAAGCCCAGCTGAGTCGGGTTTATTTGTATGTTACATCTTAATGAACTGCGTTTACGTTATCTTCTGGTTCAGCTTGACGGTGTAACTCAGGGACCTAAAGCATTTTCTGGTGCTGTTGGTAAATCACTACAAACTTGTCACACGCTTTATGTCACTAAGGTCGAGAAGATCGAGGCAAATCTATTTCCAGATGTAGATAGGAATATTTTGAGTACAGATCAGCGATATTTGTTAGAAATTATGAAAGCTGTGTCCTCAGGAGAATGCTGCCAAGATTTAGCTGCTATTCAACCTGGACCGGTGGTGCATTCTAGATTGCTGACGAGTGCAAACCGAATCTTTCGTTTGTATGTGGCAACTGAAAAGCCTTCCGAAAACTTGGTACATTTGGTTACTTATATTATGAAAGTATATGACCCAATATGGTTTATTATCAAAGTAAAGCCATTGTGCATCGAAAGTCCTAAACACCTATGGAAGTTGATCGTATACTCAAGATATATGCCGGATTGGCTTAGGAAAACAGTTGACGTTGTTATTCAGGGAAATGGATTTTTTGCTCACATGGAGAATTAGCTCCTCGCTATGTTGTATGACGATATAGTTACTATTCGAAGATTGGCTTGTCTGTAGAGTAATTTCTGCTAGACAGATGAATCGAAATTCTTCTGTCAGTAATTTTCGTGTGCCCAAAATAAATATGGAAGCCAACGATTACATAAATTTAATTAATTGGGCTGATATAAACGAGCGATTAGATGCTCCAGTTTTAAAAGACATCTTGGATGAAGACTTAGAAAGTTTTGTATGAGATGAGAACATCTCAACGAAATTTCCATATTTATCTAGCTTTCCATGCCACACACAAGAAACCGAATGGTGTGTAAAATTGGTAACCGAGGCTGCTTCCCTTGTTTGTGGACAAGAAAGAAGAGACGGATTTATAAGATCCAGGCTTGAGTTAGGAACCATAATGAAAAATTTTAATACAAAAGCAGAGTTTAGATTCAAATGACTATTTTATGTTTTATTCTATTATTTGATTTTAACATATTCGTATTTAGTTTATTATATCAGCTAGAATAAAGATTTTTTCATTTATTTTCATAATAATGTAACAAACTTAGTAAAATAGAAAAATTTAAAAACTCGATTTTTATTTGGGGCACCTAAAAAAATGCTCATACATGCCTAAGTTTTTAGCTAGGAGCTTTTTAGACGTGACTAAAACTTTTTCTAATAGGGCAAAAGAATTTAAAAAAAAATTATATTTTTTAAATGTGGGTGAGGGCACCTCAAGAACTAAAGAAACATTTCTTTAGAAACACGCATAAATGGGCTTAGCAACGTTTGCCGATCGGGCCGATAGCAATAAAAAACTTTTATAATTTCACTATATTTTTCGATCCACCCTAAATTGTCCACCCATCCATGGCATGTTAAATTTGTATCTGCAATCCTTATTTCTTCTCATTGTAGCTGAAAAACGGTTCAGCGTATATTTTTCATTCTTCTTGGAGGAGGTCTTCTTGTTTATGGGATCTTCGATTCCAAGCACATCAAGTTTCCAAATATTTGAAATTGGCATATCCTTTACATACAACGCTGTTGCTAACATTGAATGGCTCGAATATCTCATATTTTGATTAAATTTTTCCATTCATGTCCGTCCAAGGTCCAAGTAATGTATGAAGTCCCACCAAGCCACAGTCTAACTGGTGTTTCTTCTTCGTAAGCAGTTTGCCAGCTATATCTGCTCTAATCAATATCTCTATTGGTCCAACATGTTTGTCTGTTATTTCTTTACCTAGTTTCACCAGCCGGTCTAACCAGGGTCTGTAAAAAGACGCCATTGTATGTCTGATTTGTTAGATTTATTCTACTCTTTTAGTTCCTGTTATAACTGCATTATTTTGTCTGATTAAGTGACTTCTTTTTATCTGTAAAACACATTATCGTCGCATGAGGTCCTTTACATTACCGGCAACTTACTTCGACTTTGCACCGTCGGACAACCTTCTTTAGCTAGTTTTTCTATCTTATTATCTGCTTACCATGGCGACGTTTGGGTGCAGTTATTTGTGAAATGATCACCAGAGCAGAAATAACATCTTAGAGAACTTTTTTTCACCAAATCAGCGGCTTTCTAAACACGTTCTTTCCTCAGGTTGTCCTTGTCTTTTCAAATCCTCCTACAGCTAGTATTATTCTGTCTTTGTTTTCTATTTCTTTCCTTAGAAAAACGCTCTTCCATTGAGGAATCTTCAGTAAACAAGGAGCTTCTCTTCCAGACTCTAATTAAATCTTCTCCCTAACAAGACTCTACAGGTGAAAAAAGTATGGCAGCGCCTTTTCCATAGTATCTTTCACTAAAATTCTAAAGTCCTGTCACGGTCGCCACAATATTAGATATCCGTGTCTTATTCTACGCTTTCCTTTAGTTCTAGATACAATAAAATGTTATAAAATTGGAATGTTTTTTATGACTTTTATTTTCAACTCTATAGACATGTCTCTCTAAATTCAATTCCAAAAAAGCATATCCGCCAAAATATCAAAATTCCTCTCATTTCTTCACGGTGTCACAACAATAATTTCCCACTCCAAAATAACAGTTCATCTAAATCCGTTCATAGATATTTTGCCGATTGCAATGAAATGATGTTATATAGTTGGGAATTTATATTGAAATCATTCGTCAGTTTCTTCTCCACATATCTGGTAGTTACTCTCTACAAACGCCAGATTACACCCAGATACGATTCTTCAATTACTGTCTAAAACTCTGGCAAGAGCACTGTTATAATCAGAAAAAACAATCAACATTACTTTCATTTTTGATAGACGTTTTCTCAAAAGTTGTCATTAATTTCAAATGAAACGAATTGATACGAGAGACACAGAAATTTCAGCGGCTATAAATCTCTGATTCGAGCGAAGATCTTCAGTCACTATTCCTTCACTTTGGCGATGTGGACTTCAGTTGACGACGACTTCTTGAATTCAATTATGCGCTGCTCAAACATAAAATGAAATATACAGATACAAGTCTAGCATATTCGATACCTCCTTATTTTTATTGGATGCTCCTCAATAAACTTATTCATGCGAACCATAACACTCATTTTGAAAAATTTGGGGTAAAATTTGAAAATAATTCCTTTAGGAAGGTAAATATATACATGAAATACCTGAAGTATTTGATATTAATCACAAAATAAATGCCCAAAACGTTAGTATAAACACATTCTTCGCTATTTTTGGAATTGTAATTGGAATATTCCGTATTTATTCGATTTGTGAGGTCTGCAATACTGGCTGGTCACTCAATACCTCTTCGCCCTATAGAATCAATAATATGGTCATCTGTAATACATGCCTGAACTTTTAGTGTTTGTTTGTCTGTTTGTTAAAAAAGGTCTTTATTCAATAGTTTTTGACATATATTAACAATTGTAATGAGAAAATAAGTAGGTCGATGTTCTGGCATTCCTGGAACGATTGTTGTTGATCGTGATTGTTGTACATGGCACCTTGCTTATAGTCTGTTTCTTATTGACTGACAGTACTCGAAAAGGTCACAAATGCTAGTCAGGTAGTAAAGCATAAGCGTCACAGTTCATCTAAGGAATTTATTTACTATTTAATTTTATACCCGATTTGATATATAAAGGTAATATAAATATAAATTCGATTAGTTGAAACAACTAACTGACCTTCATACATTTGTAGAGTACATACAGTTAAAACAATAAATTATTTTTGAAATAATCTTGTAACGCAGCTATTCTGACTGAATATTTCATTAATCTTGAGAATTTGAAGCAGGTCAATTCTTGGGAGACATATTAACAAACCATTTATCAATTCATTCTCCAGATAATTACTTTCTGATTTTCGAAATGTTGATAATAACATTTCCAAGAAACATTACAATAGGGTCCTACTAGGGATTGTCCCAATGACTACTTAGACATTTTGCAGGTATATACGGTGAAACTTGGTCTCGCCCAAATTTGTATAATTTGTTTTGCTTAGAGTCGCTTATGTTCCATAAGTGTTAACTGTGTTGTGAAAAATGTCTTCAAGTTTTACCCCAGTAAAGTGTAAGAGCGTGATTAGCTTACAAACGAAGACTGTAGTGTTAAATGTGCATGATGCTGTTGTACATCAAATGCCGGCTGCTACTGTTAGAAATATAGTTTCGACATGTTCCAATATGACAGGAGTTAGTGAATCTACTATTTACAGGCTTCTACATGAATTATATTTTAAAAAAGAGATCCCAACCCTTAACAGAATTCTAAGAATGGTGAAGGAGGACGAGAATTTGCCTGACATAGGGCGAAAAACTTTGTGGAAAATATTACACAAATTAAATTTTACTTGGGAGAAGCAAAGTCGCAAATCAGTGCTAATCGACAACGAAGAAATAATATGTTGAGACGCCAGTATTTACGAGATATCCGAAAATACAGACAGGAGGGAAGACACATCTACTATCTAGATGAGACATGGCTCAATGAAGGACATTCAGTGAAAAAAATATGGCAGGACAAAAGTATTCAAACCAGTCGTCAAGCTTTCATAGAAGGTTTATATACTGGACTAAAAACTCCTATCGGTAAAGGTCGCCGACTAATAATAACGCATATCGGATGCAATCAAGGGTTCGTTGAAGGTGATCTACTGAAGTTTGTCAACATCAACCAAAGACTATCATGAAGAAATAACTGCAGATGTATTTTACACAAATGGTCGAATTAATTCCAAATAATGCTGTAATCGTTATGGACAATGCCACTTATCATTCGCGATTAACTTAAAATCTTCCATCTACCTCTTGGAGAAAAGCTGATATTAGAAACTGGTTAATCGTAAAAGATATACCATTTGAAGATGATACGTTGAAAAAAGAACTTTTAAAGGTTGCTTCAGATCACAAGCTACAATTTAAAAAGTTTGTTATTGATGAAATAGCCAAGAATCGTGGGATAACAGTGCTTCGTTTGCCGCCTTACCATTGTGAATTAAATGCGATAGAGTTAATATGGGCCCAAATGAAAGGTTATGTAGCTAGACAAAATAAAACATTTAAAATGAAAGATGTTCGTGAACTCATGAAGTACTCATTAACAACAATAACTGAAGAGAACTGGAGAGGTGCTGTGAATCATGTAATTAAAGAGGAAGAGAAAATGTGGGTTTTCGATAACCTCATAGAACAAACTATAGAACCGATAGTGATCTCTTTCGACGAGTCTTCGGATGATTCTTGTATGGCAAGCGAATAGGATGATACTAAAGATTGAATTTTATATTTCCTATAAATGGTATGTTTACTTTACTTAATATACATTAATTAATTGTCAATAAATTTGAATTATGAGAAGTAAACTATATTTTCTTTAATTAATTTAATTTAATAAAAATGAAAATGTTACTTGTTAATAGGCCTAAACGAATGAATTTTATTTCAACTGTAATGTTGACCGAATCTAATTAAATAAGCAAAATGAACTGCCGCACTGTTTATCCTGGCATTGTTCAGTTTTATTACCATATTGTATTTTGAGCTGAAACAGGGATGTACAGGTAACCAATACAGACACCTACTTGTTTTGCATTAGACTTTTAGTATTTACTTCTAAAATTCTTAGGATCACTCTGTAAGAGATAATTTTCAATTTGAATATTTAATGAGGCTACTTTGCTGTCAGACATTAAGAAATAGACTATAATTGCATTATCCATTTATTATCGTTTGGCAAATAACTTTGTCCCGTATTCATAAATATGACTCCACTGCTATTTCGACTTGTTTTAGTGTTTGAAGATATCATAAAGTGGGGTGACTTTGGTTTCTGGAGGCGAGATTGATAATAACTAGCACGCTCTAAAATAATTCCCACTATCCCCATTAGTTTTACCGCCTAAGCTTATCGTCAGTACAAGGTTAAATTAACAGTTATAGCTGTGTGTATGTGTGTGTGCTCGAATTATGTTTCTCGGATTGTGTTTCGGCCACTTTTGCTAAGATCATAGACCTCGTTCCGCATAACTTCAAGGACCCCAAGGTATAACTGTTATTGCATGAATTTTAAGTTTTATGTGCGATAAAGTCATCATTCTTACACATTATATAAATATTTTGAGGTTAAATCAGGTGGTTGATTAGGAAATATCGAATTTTCTTCGCGGGGCAGTTTGATACTACTGGTGGGGTGTGATTAACATGCTTGACAAACTCGTCCTTGCTAATTGAAGACGATGAGAATATTTTGTTATTTTGTTACTCCAGGGTGTAGTTCTTATAGAGATTATACAGAGGATGGACTTAATGAAGCTCTTCAAAAAATAGCAGACAACGAACTTTTCATAAAGTCGCCCACGCTATATTATGAAATTCCCTATGTAACCTTGCACCATAAATATCATGGGAAAAATGTGAGAGAAACCGGTGGGCAACTAGTTTTCAGAAATTTGGAAGAATGAGCTATTCTCAACTCTGCTTTAAAGTGTGCAGATTGTGGATTTCCGCTTGATCTTTCAGAGATTAGGATGCTTGCAAAAAAGTATCTTGATATGAAGGGTAGATATGTAGACAATTTCCAAAACAATCTACCCGGTAATGAATATGGGCGTTAATTCTACTAAATCATCATAAAGACCAGACCTCACAACGTGTTTTTGGAAATGTTAACGAAATATTTATTTGTTGCTTTGGAGGAAACCTTAGACAATGTTGCTCTTGTAATAACTACCAAAGCCCACCAAACACGCCTCAACCTTGGAGAAATGTTCAGAAAAATCCAATTATTCTCTTGTCTTTTACAAATATAGAAGTTAAAAACATAAAAACTCACTACCAAACAAGAAATGACCCGAAGTAGATAAAAACAAACAGAATTAATAAGAGCGAATTCAGAAATATTCACCTCACTCTTCACCCACATAGTTAATAAAATATTTCTGCAAGGAGAATTTTCCACTGAACTCGAGATCTTTGGTGATACCAATATTTCAAAAAGGCAATAAGACAATGGTGACAAATTATAGACAGACATTCTTAATCACAACTTTTGCAAAAGTGGTAGTGAAAGCTCTAAATTTAAGATTGCAAGAATATCCTAATAAATATAATATAATTTCTGCAAATCAATTTGGATTTTGAGAGGTCCTCTACAACTTATGCAGCTCTAGAATTGACTAAAAGAATTCATCAGTCGGTGGACCTTAATAAGCCACACTTGCCTATTTTCCTGGATTTAGCGATCGATATTGTACATCACGACCAGTTATTGCTGACTTTGGAAGATCCAGGAATACGCGGAAATGCATTAAAACTTTTCGGAGACTATCGCAAAAAACGATATCAACAAGTGAAAGTAAAAGATCAGCGCAGCAAAAGCAAACTAATTACATCTGGTGTACCACAAGGGACAGTCCTTGGTCCTATATTATTTTCAATTTGCGTGAATAATTTGTATACTCAACCTACCACGGGCCAAACTGTAAGTGTTGCTGATGACACGGTTATTTTCTATGAAGCACATACTTGGGAAGAATTAAAATATAAAAAAGAAAATTACTTTAAACAATTATAGATTGGTGTAATCATACAAAACTTCCTATAAGTTATAATAAATCACTTTTTGCCTTTTCCAAGCTATATTAACAGATTACCAAGAAGCTCAATATCACTCTTGATATCCCTATTCGTTTTCAACTTATCGCAAAAAATGTGAAAAACTAACCTGTAAAAGATCAAAATTAGCAAATGATCTAACAACATATCGTATGTTTTTAATGACCGTATTACAAAGAAGCCTCTAATTATTTATTTTGTCTTCAGTTAAGCATTCAAAATGCCATGGCCTTTTACAAATGATGAGGCCGTCGATATGATTCAAGTTTACTTTGAGTGCTTTCAAAAGGCTAGAATAACTGCAAGAGAATACGCGATGGGGTATCCACATAACCGTCATTTAAGGAGCAGATTCTTTCCACGCCTGGTTCAACGGTTACGTGCGACGGAAAGTTTCCGCCGACAAGAAAATATGTTTTAACGTTTTATCTTATATAGAGTTTAATCAACATGTTAGTACGAGAACCTTCTCGTTAGAACTCAGAATACCGTGGACTACCGTCCTATGAATTTTAGTAGATTACAGGTAAATAATAATATATTAGAAATACAATTACTTACATTTTATGGGGAATGTTGAAACCAGGCAAAATACCGAAGTATATACAAGTGACCAATTTTATTATGGGATACTGTTGAGGGCGTCTCACATATGCGTAAAAGTTGGTTTTAATCTTTAATACCATACATCAGTTTTTCAAAATTAAATATTGGAATGAATTGTGAACCTACTTATAATTAAAATAATCGGCGTTCAAAGATGAAATTTATATTATTTATCTGAATGTATAGCGCGCAATGATAACTACAGTACCAGTAAGTGACAGAATTTGCAGTTCAATTTACCTCATTGTGAGAGTATTCGTCACCACTTCGCAGTACGCCTTTTTGTATTCAAAATATGCTCATATTAGTGTTTTTAAATGAATCTCACGGTCTCTAGTTAATTCCACAATATAATACAAGTTATTGAAAATTCTAAAAAATTGACAATTGTTTCGATAAATCTGACGATGATATTGATTTATCGGAACAATTGTCAATTTTTTAGAATTTTCAATAACTTGTATTATATTGTGGAATTAACTAGAGACCGTGAGTTTCATTTAAAAACACCAAAATTCTTATGTTTAAAAAAATGACGGGTGTCATGGGTATATTTTATATAGAAAGGACAGAGGTAGATCAGGAGAAGGTTTGTGTATTTACGTAAATAATAAGATATATAGTGAAGAACTGAATTATTATGGAACGGTATCGGAACAACTTTGGATAAATATAAAAATTAAAGGTGAAATTATTGCTCTTGGTGCAATATACAAGCCTCCTGAAATAAATAAGAATTCTTTTATTGCTGCAATGGAAGATATCCTGAGTCTGATTAATCCCACTGTAGATGAAATTATATGCGCTGGAGACTTTAACATAGATTTTTCAAGTACCAATGATATTTATGTAGATAAAATGTCATCTGTGTTAGAATGCTTTGGTATTAAACAAATCATAGACACTCCTACAAGAATTACAGTTACTACTGCTACCTTACTGAATGGTATTGTAACATCATCTGACTGGGTTATTGACAGGGGAGTTATTCACGCAACAGGTGTCATTTCTGATCATGATATAGCTACATGTAAAGTAAAACTGAGTGTTGAAAAACATGGCCCCAGAATTACTACGTATAGGTCTTTTAAATATTTTAATGAAGATGATTTTAGAATAGATTTATATAATACTCAATTTTTCGGAATATATGATCAAGAAGGGGCTGATGAAAAAATAACGTTTTTGATCGACTGCCTGATGAACCTGTTCGACAGACATGTGCCGTTAATAACATCGCGTGTATCTAAGCCTCGAGCACCTTGGTTAACTGGCGCTATCAAAGAAATGATGAAAATACGAGATGAAGCACTGCACAAGTATAAGAAAACTAAACTTGACCATCATTTTCAGTTTTATAAAGACATGAGGAACTACACAAATTCTGCGATTAAAAGAGAAAAGAAAGCATTTTTTACATACGAACTTAGTAACAAGAATTCTAAAACTCTTTGGAAAACTCTAAAAACGTATAGTATTATACATACCAAATCAAGCACAATACCGGACGATTTGAAAAGTCCTGCTGATATAATTGAATTCTTTATCAACTCATGTTATATGAGAGAACCTCCTGAAGAATTACTTCCGTCGTACAAACTTAGAAAAATAATAGATTCGGATTTTGAATTTCAGGAGGTTAATAATTTATTTATTCACCAAACAATAAATGGTATAAAGACAAATGCTGCCGGTGAAGACAAATTAAATTTAAGACAATTAAAGTTATGTTGTCCATATATAATTCCTTACATCACACACATTATTAACTTTTGCCTGAGTCATAATATTTTTTATGAACTGTGGAAAAGAGCCATTGTAAAAGTATTGCCTAAAAAGACAAATCCACTTGAAATTAAGGATTTGCGCCCAATTAGTATACTGCCAACTTTATCTAAGGTACTCAAAAGAGCTGTAGAAGTACAACTGAAGAAATATGTTGATCAGTATTCATTATTACCTATAATACAATCTGGATTTCGGAAAAATTATAGTTGTACAACGACTCTTCTCCATATTATTGACGATGTTGTTAGAGCTTTGGACAAGGGTGAATGCACTGTTCTGGTCTTGCTAGACTTTAGCAGAGCCTTCGACACCATTAACCACAATTTAATGCTGGAAATTCTACATTATATAGGACTTTCCAATAATGCCTGAAACCTTATAGCATCTTACCTTCGAGGACGTAAACAGATGTTTGTGGTTGACGGACACTCTTCTGGGTATAAGGATTTACGGTGCGGAGTCCCTCAGGGCACCATTCTCGGGCCATTGCTATTTACTGAAAAAATGTCAGCTGTGTAATGTACACCTGTATGCGGATGATACCCAACTTTATCATAGTTCCCCCCCCCCCCCAGAACTGTAGTGGAGTAATGTGGGTATATAAATAAGGAACTTAATGGTTTTTTCAAAGCTGCAGAGGATCACTGCCTAAACATTAATTGTAGTAAGTCTAATGTTATACTTTTTGGCAACAAAAATAAAAGAGATGAGATTTCTGATAGTGTACGTATTGTAATAAAAAATGAAACTCTTCAGAATGTAAGCGAAGCTGAAAGTTTAGGTATAATGTTGGACTCCGATCTAAAATTTCAAAAACACATAAATCAACTTATACAACGCGCATACATCACTCTTAAAAATATATATGGCAACCGGCATTTTCTTCCACAACATGTGAAATCATATCTCTGTGAGTCACTGATACTGTCTATATTTAATTATGCTGATGTACTATATGGACCGTTTTTATCCAACCAATATAAAAAAAATATACAAAAAGTGCAAAATTCATGTTTACGACTCATATTCGGTATACGCAGTAGAGAACATATTTCACACAAAACGAAAGATAATGGTTGGCTAAATATGGCTAATAGAAGGATTCTACATGCAGCTGTTCTTTTTCAAGAAATAATTTATGATAAAACACCCTCATACTTGCACAGAAAGATTACCTATCGATCTGATCTGCATAATTTGAATATCCGATACAAAGGAACTCTTTCACCCCCAATCTTCAGACTAGAAATTTTCAGGCGCTATTATTCCTATCAAATATGTTCGATTTATAATCAGGTACCTGCCATGTTTAAAACGTACAGATTGCAAAGATTTAAGAAGACCTACAAAAACATTTATTTTCAATGCAACACTGATATCCGTACGATTGAGTTTAGATTTAACTGTATTTTATTCTGTTGTCACACCAACCTAGCGATGTATTCAAGGTTAAGTGGAGGAACAGTTTATAAGCTGATGTTATATCAACTTGTAAGCTGAACTTCGCCTTTTGCTTTCAACCTTATATTATGTGTATTTTCTTTTTTTCTTGTATTAATATATGGTTTATTATTATTATTATTTTTTTTTCACACTTGCACGTGGTTGGTGGTAGCAGTTTCTACCGGACGCAGTTGCATCAAGGTATAAACCTACTTAATTAGGGGGTTAGTGTTCTTCGGACAATTGCATTTATTCCCAGAATTACTGCTTTTTGCATCGAACCACAGATATGTCGAGATATGCTTAGCTCTTCCAGGTGTTTAGTTACTTTAACGTGCACTAAGCCATTTGCAGAAATTATGAATGGTTTGATCTCTACCTTTCTTAAATTCCATAAATCTCTTACCTCATCTGCTAGCGGACGATATCGCATTATCTTGTCTTTGTAAGCTTTCCCCAGATTTTCGTCCAGTGGGACCGAAAAATCAATAATGATCGCAGATTTGCTGTTTTTATCTAGCACGATCATGTCTGGTTTGTTGTGTTGAACTTCTCGGTCTGTTCTTATCAAAGTATCCCAATAGATTTTATAGTGCTCATTTTCAACTAGACTTAACGGTTGATGTTTGCACCCTGGTGTTTTTCCTGTTTTTAGATTTAATCTTTGGGTCACAGCGAGATTTAGTTCTTTTCCCATATTATTGTGTCTACTCAGGTAAGCGGTGGGGGCTAATTGGGTGCAGACTGATATTATGTGCTGGATCGTCTCCTGTTCCTTATTACAGAGTCTACAGCGGGGGTTTGGGATGTCCATTTTAATGATATATTTCTGGTGGCAACGCGTCGCCACCACTTGGTCCTGGATTGCATGGAGTGCGCCTTCGGTTTCCGCAAACAAGTATCCCGTATTATTATTATTATTATTATTATTATTATTATTATTATTATTATTATTATTATTATTATTATTATTATTATTATTATTATTATTATTATTATTATTATTATTATTATTAAGGACCTGCGTCACCACTTAGCTGTACGCTCTTTTATATCATAAATTCTTAAATGTAAACAAACGACTAGTGCAAATTGCGTCCAACGAGAACAACCCTAATTTTTTGCAACTTCACCCCCGTGTTAACAGACGCTCCTCGGAAATTTTCTTGTATACAGCCAATTAAACGTTTTCTTGATGGCGAAGAAGAGATCAAAAATTAATACGTTAACCCTCTATAGTTACCCTTGATCATCACTTCAACTGACGTCGGTGAAAAAACGTGATGTGCTTTCGGATAGGAACACAATACGACATAAATTCTGTCCATTTTGTCGAACACTAGCAAAATCCGCCTTTATCTCTTAGACTAACAGGTTTAAATACTATTGAAATTTATGTGGGTTGTCAATATATTTTTACGCGGTTTCCTTAAGGCGCAAATACGAAAATAAAACTGTTAACTCCTTCATTATGAGACTGATATTTATTGCTAAATACTGAAAGGTTATTTGTTGTTCATACAAATATCACTAAATCAATTTACAATACAATAAAACTGTATAACCCACTCAGTCTGAAACCACTAAATATACAGCACATTGACTCACTGGTTTGTAGTTTTAAGCAAATAACAAATTTTGAGATGTTTCATCTTTGATGAAAAAAATCAAAAACACCAAGAGTTTTAAAAAGCCCACGTATCAATGACAAAAGTTTAGTAAGCTAAACAAATAATGATGGAGGCGGTCCAATAAATTTGAATATTATTTGGGCAGCTTTTATACAGATTGATCCATCAGTAAAATGAAATTCAGTATTTTCCATGTATACTAGCGAATCCGACAGACGTCCAATTCAAACGTTTACAGTCCAAAAACTTAAAAATTTTTTAAATTGAAGTTAATTGTTTGGACCGTTTTATGAGAATGTACAGGGTGAGTTATATTCGATGATTAGTACAGGCATCTCGGAAACTATAAGAGCTAGAGGTTCGGTTTAATGGGGAAACATTTGCAGCTTTTTATGCCTATTTCTAAACACCTTCTACATTTCCAAAAAAGTCATAGCTTACTAGGTATCTGAAAAGAACTTAATCTTACCGATATTTTAAATGTCTTAGTTCTCCGTTATTATAAGCGATACAAACAAAACTTAAGGATGAAAGTTGTAGATATTTGAAAACTTTATTTAAAAAATTACTAAAATTATTAATGCTCATTTAAATTTTGAGTTATAATACAAATTTTTATTTTTTTAAATGGAACGTATAGTAGGCTATGATCTTATTAAAATAGTTATTTATGCAACAAGTGTGTAAAGTAACTCTTTTTTTGACGAATGTGAATAACGTCAAAAAGGGACTTTAGACACGAATTGCATAAAATAGTTTTTCTACTACCGTAAGTTTTATTAGAATTTTGATAGAAGTTAACTATTTACTTTACACACTAGTGTTAAAAGTGATTTGCGTATTTTAAAAACAACATATTACAGTTATTGTGAATAACCCTGTGTACGGAAAAATCACAACTAATAATCGATTTTCATTATTATCAAATCCACAAAATTTCCTTGAGCTAACACATACAGGTTCAACTTCTTCTTACAGTTCAATCTTGAATAAACCTAAACTAAATACGAGTTTATCTGTGCCCAAAAAAACTAACAAACATTCTTCCATACTTCCAAACCCTTATAGGGAAGATTTCAAATTTTATAAGGAGCAGCTAGGCATTTCAGGTAGAAAACATTATTAAAGATATGATTCTCAAAAAAAGTAACATCAATGAGATCAATGTTAAAAAAGCAAGTAATAATATCCTGGATAAATGTGAATTTAAAGAAAAAAATACTATTAATAGACAAAATGACGAAGACTTTGATACTTTCTAATAAGAATATTAGAAATAATATCACAATTGTACAGTGGAACTGTAGATCTATTCTTTCGAGTCAATCGAGTCTTCTAATAGTTATTTGTAAAACAAGTGTCACAATGACTCGTTTTGTAGTACGAGTGAAGTTTGCACAACGAACCGCGAAGTGGTGAGTTGTGCAAATCACGAGTACTACAGAAAGTCATATTGTGGCACAAGTTTTACACAATGTTTTTTATAATTCGCATTTATTTAATTATTTAAATGAAATAGAATTTCATATAATCCCTGTTTTTAAACTAGGAGGAGTGGTTTGAATTTAAGTTGGCAATTCTGTAGATTCCTAATTGGTCAGATCACAGATAGTTTTATTCAGCACTTCTGACTTTTGACATATAACCGAATAATTGTGTAAATTGTAAACAAACTTTCATTTAAGCAAAAAGAGGATGATTATTTGTTTAAAAAAGAGCTTTTTCGAATATGCTCTTGCGATCTATTTATATTATATCATGAACAGAATTATTTCTGTAATACATCTTCACATAGATATCTGGTAATTTATCGCAAAAATCGAACAAACAATTGACAAATCCTCGATAAATAAACGTTAGCGTACTTTATTCATTAATATTTTTAATATATAAATCATTCTAATTTAGTTACCTTTAATATAATAATTTGCTAGCTAGAACAACGCTAGACCATTTTATTTATAATTTGTGTCAATGTTATAGTCAAATGTCAAATAAAAATATAACTAAATTCAATAACCAACTGTACACTAAAAATTACTATAACAGTGTTCAAAGAGCTTCATTGTGACACTGTAAACAATGTTATAAGGAAGTCTCTTTTATACGCGAATTATAAAAAATATATTAAGAACACACATGTGGACATTTTAGTTATATCAGAGCACTGGCTAAAACCAAACAATAAATTTCGCATAAAAGGATACAATCTAGTTAGTAAATATATGAATGATGGTTATGGCGGGGTATGCATTTTTGTGATTCAGGGTTTTAACTATAAAGATATTTTGCTACATACTGTTATCAAGGATTTAGAAGTATGCGCCGTATCGCTGGACTCATTGAATTTGACTATAGCGTCAATATATAGACATCCAAATGTAATGCTAAGTTGAGTCAACTGGATTAATTCCTTCAAACAATTTGATTTATCTTCTACAATTTTTTGCGGAGATTTTAATGCACATCACGATATGTGGGGATCAATTCCTGATGATCGACGCGGAAAAATTCTGATAGAAGCTATGGATGACTTAGAACTTATAGCTCTGAACGACGGTTCCCCTACTAGAATTAACCTAAGGGGCAATCACTCAGCAGTTGACTTAACTTTCACATCCAACACTCTCGCTGCAAAGTCGACCTGGACCATCTTAGATGACACATTGGGATCTGATCATTAGCCTTTAATAATTGAGATTCAGATTAATCCTACAAACCTTGCAATAAATCCTTCCTCGAAATGTAATGATGCCCACGCTGATTGGAACAAATTTCAAAACGTTTTGCAAACCGAAATGATAAAAAATGATGGTCGGACGAGGAATGTACAATGATTAAAAAACGAAAAGAACCTCTAAAAAAATATAGAACTCTAGCAAATTTTGAAAATATTTCGAACTACCAAAATGCTGCTGCTAATGCTAAACGTTTATTCAAAGTCAAACAACGGAACAGCTGGACATTTTTAAATGAGCTCAATAAAAATACCGCTCTAACTGATATATGGAGATATATTAGATCTATGAGAAGAAACTGCAATCAAAATCGTAATAAGCCTATTCCTAAAGAGCTAATAGAAAATTTTTTTGAACATACTAGCCCCTCTTTCTGCACCCAATCTCATTTGGTTTCCAACCCACGAATTATACATTAAAATCATTTACAATAGATGAACTAGAATTTGCACCATGAATCACATATAAATCAATACTAGTATATATAATAAACAATTTAGAACCTATGCCGTACCTTCTTAGCGGTACAGGTGATTAGGGCGGATGTAATTTCGGCCGGAAAAAGGGCAGGTACTAAAAGCCGGTAGGTAAATTCGGCCGGAGGTTTTAAGTTGCTTCCTTATCTCATAGGTATTTTCGGCCGCAAATCAAATAAAATAACAGAATGCTTTATATTAAAATATTTCTTTATTTCAATAAAATTATTACATCAACTTATTTCTATAACTTAGGTAAACTATAAATTTTTAAAAAACGTTTTGATGTGATACAGATTTAACGAAATTAATTCTAGAAATATTGTCAGATCGAAGCATATTTACCATGTTTTCGATTAATTTTAGTTTGTTTTTTACTTGTTTGTCTTTAATTTTTGCTGGAATATTTAAATTTTTTATTTTTAAATATGCATCGATCTGACAATCTTTTAATTTTTCTATAAAAATAAATATAGAAGGGTGACTTGAATAAAAACTAGAATTAAAGTGCGAATGGAATGATTCGCAGGCATTTGTGGTTCTTTTAATTGATGGGTTTTCATATGCCCATATATTTGGTGGGAAATGAGATTCTGGCGCTATGTAGTTTTCTAATAAATAGTCTGCGTATTTATCTATAAGTTTATGGTCCGGTTTGTATGACATGAGATCAAATATGAAACAATCTTCAACTTCAGAGGGGTCTAAATAAGTTAGCCCAAAAGTATGAGTAAGCCATTTGCTTTCCTCGCAGTTTTTATCTTTATACATTTGGGTTAACCCTAATGATTGTATTTTCCTATACCACGCCTGGTGCAAGTGGAATCTACAACCATTTAGTTTGGTTTTGGGAAAGACAACTTTTAATGCGTTATGAATTGCGATTTCAAAATCCACAAATACCTCCTTCGGTTCAAAAACAATATTATAAAGTTCAAAAATTTTAGATTTTACCAACAGAAAAAGTCTCATATATGTGTCACTGGTCTTATTGGGCAACAGACAATACAAAAGAGGAACATAATGCCCATTTTCCAGTCCATGGATGGTAAATAACTGATAAAAATATTTTGTACAATAAGAAAATGTGCCATCCATGTAAAAATCTTTCATTTTACATAAACTTATTATATTTGTATGGCAAGAAAAAACAATGATATTATCAGCTGTGCTGTTAATAAACAAAAAATTTTCACCTGTTGTGGTTTTCGGTCCATAACTATCGAGTACAGAATGTACATCGTGAATATCCTTAGGCAGGGCTGGTAAGAGCTTACGGCGGCTGTTGTACAAATTTCTTCTTATTAGACTGACATCTATCGATGACAAATTCTCAGGCAAATGATTTGAAAGAACGCTTTTAATAATTTTTGAAGGTTTCTCCGATATGTCTTCCTCAGCTTTGCGCTTGCATGAAGTCGTCACTATTTTTCTCTCCAACGTAGTTTCATCGGACTCGTGGTTGTGGATTAATTCACTTCTAGTAACTGTGTATTCCGCACCAACAGTGTACAGTTTGGCTAAACATCTTAAATTTTTCTTTATACACCTCCAACGTACTTCACCACTTTTTAATACGTCCTGTTTACAAAACTGAAACTTTTCTACAACTAGTAAGTCACAACCACGTGAACTCTTAATTACTGAAACTGATGCCATCGTATACAAATAATATATTTTATGCTTTCTATCGACTAGTAGCTTAAAGATAAATTATAATACTGACTAGCTATAATAATTTTATACCTGTTATTTGTGAATTTTATACATTTAAAGGAATAATCTTAAGTAGGTACAACATAGTTATCAGAATAAAGAGATAAGTAAATTAAAGGTATTTCCGACAGGTACACAGGATTAGGTATTTCCAAATAAATACACAACTAATATTTTACAGAAACTATTAAGCGTAATTACCAATATTTTAATCTCATCGTAAACATCAACCCCTCGGCCGAAATTACCCCTGTCATAAATGGTACCCTTTGATTTATGCAGGTAGGCCAAGGGATTACACAGGTAAGGTAAACATAGCGTTGAAGGTGGGGGGGGGGACTTTTTGGTCAAATATATTCGTACGGCATTCGGAATTTAGATAGATAATACAAAAGTAATGGCCTACGACCTAATGCCGTACAAAAGTATTGGTACCAGGTGCAGATAAAATTTTAAATTTTCTGAATATTTCCACCCCATTTTCGGCAATTTGATACAGTACGGCATTCATATACAACGATTCGGGTTGTCGCATACTTCGATTTTTGGCATCGCCGTCCATATCGACTGGGACAGGGGTGAGAAATCTTCGGTGCAACCCTTGATTTTTAAGTAATATGCAGGGGGTGATTTGAACCACCATGAAAAGCCATGCCGTACATTTTTTGCGGTACAAAGTTTGTCAAAGGAAAATTAATTTCCCTCTGATAAGGGGGATTTTAAGGTTAACAATTTCTGTACGGCATTTATATGTTTTGTTAATATTATCATCAATTATCGACAAAAACAAAATGCCGTACCAACAAAAAAGGTTCTAAATGGCTTTAAACTACTATTATCATGTTAATTATTTGTGAGAATTGTCGCTACCAGTTTCCTATTAAAAAAAATCATTTTTTATTGTACGGCTTTTACATAATAATATTAACAATATTGTATAGAAATATATTTAAGCAATGCCGTACACAATTGTTGGTACATAAATCAGAAATAACGGTTGCTAAAATATTATTTCGATATTCGGTCTGTAAAGTGCAATTTTACGACCTTTTGATAATATTGCTCTTTACGGAAGTATTGAAAAATCATGTAAGCAACACGGCAGTTTGATGTAAAACATTCATGTGCTCAAAAAAACCAGGTTTTTTTCTGCGCACACATATTTTGCCTGTAAAAACCGATGCTACCCAGCAAACACAAAAACATATTGAATACATGAATGTTACATATCTTTTGAAATATAAAAGTCACAGTTATATAAAACTGAAGTCACAACTAGATACTATTTATGTATTGAATACTGACAAAGGCCGGCACAGCTAGAGAACAATAATGATATAAGAAATACATATTATAAATTATATCTCAAATATTTCCAAATTACTATGTAATATATATGAAAAAATGAGATAATATATAGAGAATATTTATATATTAAATATTACATAATATACGAGTAGATGTAACAAAAGTTTCCTAATTTTTCTTTTGCCTCACCTCTTACCTAAAATATTTTATTTCATTAGATCTATGAAAAAATTCAGCAAAATTCTCAATTTATAATAAATTCAGAAAAATCTGTTGAAACATTATTTTTCATAGATGAAATGAAATACTATATTATTAGTAGTGTTGATGGCCAAAAGATTAAGGAACTATTGTTACTATATAATCCAATACCTACCTTATGAATATTTCAAAGTTAAAGCAACTTAATAGAATTTAATATTTATATATTGTAAATGGTATTTATCTATTTTTGGAATTTAGTAGATGGTACTTAGTTACTAAAAAAACAGCAAATAGATACATATAAGTACATTTATTTTATTATAATAAAAAAGAAAAACTAAAAACAAAACACCTAATGAAAAAAAAATATTGCAAAACTAAAAATATTCAAAAACTAAATGATAATGAATTATAAAAAAAATAATGCAAAACAAATGAATATTCAAAAACAAAACAACAATTAACCATGGAAAATATTCTTTTAGAAGACTTTTCGAGGTCCACTTGTAAGCGAGTGGGCAATATTAAGGGATATTACCTATCCATTGTTTTGAAGGCTTGCGCCCTTCTTTTTCCTCTGGAGTCTCTTTACTTAACCTTATCCACACCAAGGTGATTTGATCAAAATCAGTGCATGTCATAATAAACTGTTTCAGTAAAGTTTCTAAAAATGTAGGTATATATTAATTATATTAAATAAATAAATCAGATAGTAACAATATCTTGAAATAACTTAATTGATTTTAAGTTCCTCATTTTGTAGTTATTTCTATGTCCTAACCATGAGTGAGATGTCATGAGATGTGTATGTATTTCTGGTTCACCTTTACCATTGTAGGATTGTACTACGTATTGTTCTTCTGTCTTTTTGATAAATCACAGAAGTCTTTCAATTTTTTTCGTTTTAAACAGTTATTTTGCCTAAAATTCATAATTTATATTGATCAAAGTATTCGAATATAAATAAATTTCAACAGATAAGTGATAGTTAACCCATTTCAAGATATTTTGTCTTGACTTACTACCTGTGGTCATAGGATTAAAGATGTGTATTTTATTTGATATTATTACTAAATCTACCCGAGCATACCTGGGCGGCGGTATTTGTTTCGGATTAACGACTCCCCACAGAGGGAATTATTGTTAAATCATGTCTAAGTTGTAAGTTGGAACGAAAATATTATCTTGAAAAGTACTTTAGTGAGGTATAATGTGATGTGTAATTGTTTATTTTATTGTATATTTTAATATAGTTAACCTTTTTAATACGTTTGTTAAATAATCTTTTGTAAACGATAGCGGAATGAACGGCTTCATCGGCGATGCCACTTGCTTGTTGAAAATAGTAATAATAATATTACTTACATGATGTGTTCTCCATTCCTCTACAAACAAAACTAAAAACAAACACACAGACAAAATTAAAGAAACACCTTTTAAAACGTTACTATACTTGCACGTATGTGGGTATATCAACTCGTGACAATTTAGAGGTTATAATATTGAAGAGCTTTCTTCTTTTTCTTTAGAAAGACACTAGACGAGGTTCGTAAGAAATACATATGGAATATATAAAATATTTTATGTAACAAATTTTACGTAATAGATATAAATATAAAAAATTTGATATTTATGTAGCAGAATTTACATCTTGAATACATATAAAATGTGATATATCCAATATATAAAACATTTTATGATATAAATATTGAGAATATATAACAAAATTTATAAAGATTTTGTTACATAAATACTACATAAAAAATATATAAATGTTTTATATAAAAAGCATTCCTCCTCTGTTATATATGTTTATGTAAGATATACATTTGTGTTTGCTGGGTAGCTATCTATCTATCTATTTAACCAGTTAATATCATTTAAAAATTATTTTTGTAAAAATGCAACAAAATTTTTGCTAATTTTAAACAATTTAAGTAAACATATAAATGAAAATGCGAGGATACTATACTTCAAAGCAAATCACACACTATAGTTTTTAGTGTATTTAAAAAAACATTCTGATCAATATTCACTTAAATTATTATTAATATATACTTAAAATATCATTTTTTTTTGTAATTGAAGCTATAAATTCTAAATAACATTTTTTTTAATATTAATAATAATTTCATCGCCATTTTCACGATACCTCGGTAAAATTTTGATAAACTTCGTTTGTAGAAGTTTGTCCCATCCAATATGTACAGCTTTTCAATTTCAATACTTTATGCTATATTTCTGATAAAAATTTGCTAATGCCGTATACTAATTTATGACCTTGAAAGGGTATAAAAAATTTTATCTGCTGTATAAAGTCTTTCAGTTATAGTCTATTTGAAAATCAAGAGAGAGTAAATTCCCAGAAATGTTTTGCAGTTATCAGTGTTAAAGGCAGTAAACCATAGACGTGCGTTTTCAAAATTAAATTAATATGAAAATAGAAATATTTAATTTGTTTTAGTTATTTATACCTAGATTACCAATTTTAGATAGATAAACATAATACGTAAGTAGTAATTTAATTTGGGTAAAATGAAGAAAAAGTCAATATTATTTTAGGCATTTTGTTTTAGGCATATGTTTATTTATAAAATATGTATATAATATGTACAGATAATTACAATTATTTATAAATTAATATGAGGAGCTAAAAAAACAATTAAGTAGGTATATGAGAAAAACAAAACCAACCGCAAGGATAAAATTTGACGAGCAACATGCAAACAATACGACAATATTAAATCTTAAAAAATTAAAATCTAAAAATAAAATTAAAGTACATAAATTAATAATTTTAAAGTTATGGTTCCTCGCACTCTGTGTCAGAAGATTCACCATCTGATTCTAGAGAAATTACAATGGGCTCTATAGTAATATCAATTATGTTATCTAGCTCCCACATTTTTTTTTCTATTTCTGTAACGTGTCTAATACATTTTTGCCAATTTTCACTTGTTACTTCAGATATTGCCTTATTGAAGAGATTTTTAACATCTGATAATTTAAAAGTCGTGTTATTTCTGGCAACATAACCTTTAACTTGAGCTCATATTAATTCTATCGGATTCATCTCACAATGGTAGGGTGGTAAACGAAGGATTTCAATTTCTCGTTTTTTGGCTATCTCCTCAATATTATATTTTTTATAATTTTGCTTATGTTTTTTAGCAATAGTTAACAATTCTGCCCTCAGCATTGTATTGTCAAAGGCTAAATTTTTTAGTAGATAACCATTTTGCAATTTCATCCTTTTTCCATTTAGTGGTTGGTAAAGGTTCAAGTAATCTGGAGTGGTAACTTGCATTGTCCATTATAATAACCGATCCTTTTGGTATGAATTGAATCATCTGTTCAAAATATTCCTCAAACACGTCTCCATTCATTTCTTCGTGATAATCAACGGTTTTTCTTTATTCAAATAAGAGTAAACCATTCTCAAGAAAACCGTTTGTACTGCCTATATGACAAATAATTAATCTTTTACCTTTTCCTATAGGTTCCTTAAAACCAGTAGTATATCCTTCTAGAAAAGCTTGATGGGATGATTTTATATTTTTGTCTTTCCAAACTCTTCCTACACAATGTCCTTCATTAACCCATGTTTCATCTAAATAATAAATGTTTTTATTTTGAGCTTTAACTTGTTGTATTCTTCTGAGGTACTGTCTTCTCCAACATACAATTTCTTCAGAATCAATTATCATTGAGTGTCTGCCCATTTTTTCAAATTTAAAGTTTAACTCATGTAACACTTTCCATAGTTTATCCCGGCTTATTGTGGGTAAATCAACATCATTCGTAATGGCTTGCAAAACTTTATCTAAAGTTGGTATTTGCTTGTTTATAAAAAATGAGTGAACAAGCTTACGAATAGCATTTTAAAAAAACTCGTCCACGTTGACTTTTAATAGTTTTGGTCTACCTGGTTTCGGCTTTGGTGAGGTTACTCCACCTGATTTTTCCTCCTTTAGAACTCTATATATTGTAGATTTTCCATATCCCATTGCCTTAGATGTTGTTTCAACTACACTGTCAATAGTGTTTGAGGGATTTTGATGTTTAAAATAGTGGTACACATTCACTACAGCACTCTTTTCATTGAGCGATAAATGGTCTAGTTTTAATTTTTTCACTGGCGTATACTCACAAACTGCTTCCATTTTTAGTCACTACTATTTGTCACGTTTATCGAAAATCAAATAACTGCATTTCTAGAAACTTAAGCACTATTTAAGTCAAAATATCTGTCATTAGAAGCGGTCGGCGGGCGTAATTTCGGCCGGTAATCCCTTGGCCTACCTGCATAAATCAAAGGGTACCATTTATGACAGGGGTAATTTCGGCCGAGGGGTTGATGTTTACGATGAGATTAAAATATTGGTAATTACGCTTAATAGTTTCTGTAAAATATTAGTTGTGTATTTATTTGGAAATACCTAATCCTGTGTACCTGTCGGAAATACCTTTAATTTACTTATCTCTTTATTCTAATAACTATGTTGTACCTACTTAAGATTATTCCTTTAAATGTATAAAATTCACAAATAACAGGTATAAAATTATTATAGCTAGTCAGTATTATAACTTATCTTTAAGCTACTAGTCGATAGAAAGCATAAAATATATTATTTGTATACGATGGCATCAGTTTCAGTAATTAAGAGTTCACGCGGTTGTGACTTACTAGTTGTAGAAAAGTTTCAGTTTTGTAAACAGGACGTATTAAAAAGTTGTGAAGTACGTTGGAGGTGTATAAAGAAAAATTTAAGATGTTTAGCCAAACTGTACACTGTTGGTGCGGAATACACAGTTACTAGAAGTGAATTAATCCACAACCACGAGTCCGATGAAACTACGTTGGAGAGAAAAATAGTGACGACTTCATGCAAGCGCAAAGCTGAGGAAGACATATCGGAGAAACCTTCAAAAATTATTAAAAGCGTTCTTCCAAATCATTTGCCAGAGGATTTGTCATCGATAGATGTCAGTCTAATAAGAAGAAATTTGTACAACAGCCGCCGTAAGCTCTTACCAGCCCTGCCTAAGGATATTCACGATGTACATTCTGTACTCGATAGTTATGGACCGAAAACCACAACAGGTGAAAATTTTTTGTTTATTAACAGCACAGCTGATAATATCATTGTTTTTTCTTGCCATACAAATATAATAAGTTTATGTAAAATGAAAGATTTTTACATGGATGGCACATTTTCTTATTGTACAAAATATTTTTATCAGTTATTTACCATCCATGGACTGGAAAATGGGCATTATGTTCCTCTTTTGTATTGTCTGTTGCCCAATAAGACCAGTGACACATATATGAGACTTTTTCTGTTGGTAAAATCTAAAATTTTTGAACTTTATAATATTGTTTTTGAACCGAAGGAGGTATTTGTGGATTTTGAAATCGCAATTCATAACGCATTAAAAGTTGTCTTTCCCAAAACCAAACTAAATGGTTGTAGATTCCACTTGCACCAGGCGTGGTATAGGAAAATACAATCATTAGGGTTAACCCAAATGTATAAAGATAAAAACTGCGAGGAAAGCAAATGGCTTACTCATACTTTTGGGCTAACTTATTTAGACCCCTCTGAAGTTGAAGATTGTTTCATATTTGATCTCATGTCATACAAACCGGACCATAAACTTATAGATAAATACGCAGACTATTTATTAGAAAACTACATAGCGCCAGAATCTCATTTTCCACCAAATATATGGGCATATGAAAACCCATCAATTAAAAGAACCACAAATGCCTGCGAATCATTCCATTCGCACTTTAATTCTAGTTTTTATTCAAGTCACCCTTCTATATTTATTTTTATAGAAAAATTAAAAGATTGTCAGATCGATGCATATTTAAAAATAAAAATTTTAAATATTCCAGCAAAAATTAAAGACAAACAAGTAAAAAACAAACTAAAATTTATCGAAAACATGGTAAATATGCTTCGATCTGACAATATTTCTAGAATTAATTTCGTTAAATCTGTAAGTTATAGAAATAAGTTGATGTAATAATTTTATTGAAATAAAGAAATATTTTAATATAAAGCATTCTGTTATTTTATTTGATTTGCGGCCGAAAATACCTATGAGATAAGGAAGCAACTTAAAACCTCCGGCCGAATTTACCTACCGGCTTTTAGTACCTGCCCTTTTTCCGGCCGAAATTACATCCGCCCGAAGCGGTTGCCATTCTTGCCATTCGGAGGTCGTTAAATAACAATTATCCCTTTCTATTCTGGTTACGCCTATGACGCACGTTAATCCTCTTAGGCCTACTGTAGTAACAATGAAAGATCATAAAATAATGTGATAGTCCAAGAAATGTAATAAATTTTGTATTGAAATTAACAAAAACCATTTAGAATGCATTACAAATATTGAAGTTTTACCGCACGTACTGTACTATAGTTTTGCATACCGAATTAGTTTTTATTCTGGGAATTTACTCTCTCTTGATTTTCAAATAGACTATAACCAAGGATCAGGACGTAAGTGTAATAATTGTGGAAAAATTACGGCATTGTCTTTTTTCCATTTTTCAACATTTAAACAAATAATATCAGCTATAATATTTGTAATATAACATAATTATTATTCCATAGTATACTTTTAAAAAGTTGTACATTTTCTAATTTTTTCATTTTTATTTTTTTTTATTTTTATTTTGTACCATTTTTTATGAACGGCTATGGTTTAGTTTTATAGTTTTGTGTTATATTTTACCAAAAAAGTAATTGCCGTACAGGAAATAATGACCTTAACGAAAAAAATCAATATTTTATTTAAAAAATCAGAAAATTGTTCATAAATATTTCTAAGAACCATAATTTTTAGACGGCATAGTAGCTACAAGTTTTTTATACATCAATTTACGTTCGGAATTGATGCCGTACATTTTTAAATGACCTTAAAGAATAGAGGTTTGAATCAAGGGTTGCACCGAAGATTTCTCACCCCTGTTGAAGGGGGGGGGGGCTTCAACGCTATGTTTACCTTACCTGTGTACTCACCTGTACCGCTAAGAAGTGACATCATAGGTTCTAAATTGTTTTTTATATATACTAGTATTGATTTAAATGTGATTCATGGTGGGTCAAATGACCCCTCAATTTTTGGGCTGGGCTTGTAGTCTATTACAATTAAGCAGGGTATACGATCATACTGTGTGAGATAAATTTTTTATATTAAATATCCTCTATTTCATATTTAAAGAATGCTTCGCAGTGACATAACGACAAAATACTACTGTGACAGAGGAAAACCAAACGGATGCGTTGTTGGCAAATACCGAAGACCCACTTACGAAACAAAGACTTAGTTCATATTGTGACCAATAAATCACTTGTAAAAAGCAAATGCGCCCGTATCATATTCAGTTCCATTATTCTCAATATAAAGTGCCTAATAGAACTTATCACAAGGAATCTTAATTTTCAAAATAAGTCGATATCCATAAATATTTATGTTAATTCGGATACGAACAATCAGGAACGTCAGCATTAACAAAGAAACTTGTATATATAAATAAGTTCAACGTGTTGCAACTTATTTTCCAAAAAAAAGTGAGATAAAGGATAACCAACTACTTCAGTAAACAATGATTTACTTAGCGGCATCTATTTCAAGATGTCCCACGCGCCGCCCCTGTATAAGATAATAACTACGATATGATGTTTCGCAACGGGGTGTGGGAGGTGACTACTTGACGTAAAGGTCAGTGGCGGGAAAAACCACTCTTTAAAATATAATTTCAATAAAACTTTAAAAAATACAGGAAAATATTTTATTCAAAAGTAATTTGGAAAATTCACAACTAATTGGATTATAGTACCTATACATATTTTATAATAAATGAACCACTGTCTTTGACTACACAACACAACAATAAGAATTTTTTTTCATGGGTGTTTTATTAAATGATTTGTCTATAACGAAAAGTAATCAGACTCAAATCATTACCAATAAAGTTTGCTTTTATACATTCTACAACGAAAAATAAATATATTCAGATTGCAACGGTTTTCAATAATGGTTCTCTCAATTGTAAGAAAATATCCATCTCTATCTCTGACATACTATCTTTGCTTATTGGACAATATAGAGCCGACGCATTTAATTCCCAACTATACTCTCAACCAGCTCCGTCAAGCTGCCCCCCCCCCGGTTAGATTTTTGATACCAAAATGCTAGCACATATAAAGGGTACCTAGCACAACAATTTTTATAGCTGGCACACCAACAGCTCACAATAAAAATGTTTAACGCTAGCAGCCTTCCCCCGGTTGGAATTTTTTCGCCAAAATGCTAGCACACATAAAGGGCACCTAGCACAAGCTAGCACAACAATTTTTATAGCTAGCACACCAACAGCTCACAATAAAAATGCTTTTGAATTCGGGTGGGGCCAGGTTAACGCTAGCCCCCCCGGTTGGAATTTTTTCGCCAAAATGCTAGCACAGATAAAGGACACCTAGCACAACCTAGCACAACAATTTTTATAGCTAGCACACCAACAGCTCACAATAAAAATGCTTTTGAATTCGGGTGGGGCCAGGTTAACGCTAGCCCCCCCGGTTGGAATTTTTTCGCCAAAATGCTAGCACAGATAAAGGACACCTAGCACAACCTAGCATACCATTTTTTATAGCTAGCACACCAACAGCTCACAATAAAAATGCTTTGGAATTCGGGTAGGGCCAGGTTAACGCTAGCCCCCTCCGGTTGGAATTTTTTCGCTAAAATGCTAGCACAAAGAAAAGACACCTAGCACAAAATTTTTAATAGCTAGTACATCAACAATTCTTTTCAATTCAGGGGGTGGAAGGCGTCTGCAAAATAATGCTATGGTTACACGAATGAATGAAAATGTTGGATGCATTTGTTGCCAGATTGTGCGTGATATCTATATTTTCCCATCTAGCAGGGTATTTGATTAATTAATAATTAACTATTATTTAATTAATAATTATCTATTTATTTTCAATTAATGCTAAAAAACGAAAGAATACAAAAAACCTACACTGTTAAAAATAATTTTGTTAAAATCATAGTAATTTTAATAAAACAAAATAATTAAATTCAACCATTTAGTCACGGAATCAGAAACAATCCGTGCACGAATAAGTTGCAAATTACGTCACACTATAAAAAAGGCAACGACAAACATTTGGGTACAGACATGTTGGATAAATAAATGTCCAAAAAAGCGAAGCCGTGTTGGATATGTCCTTTGGACAAAGTTGTGCAATCTGGGAAGGGGTGGCTGAGATCCCTAAAAATGTTCCAATATATTGAGAATACATGTTTTAGACTGATCGTGGTTCACTGTAGTCCTTATTTAAAAGAAACACTCAAACTTTATATTTAAATTTGCCAGAATATTTATTGCCGAAGTTGATGTTTAATTAACCATTGTAATGATAACATAAATTTTGCATTTCACTATCAGATTTTTTTTTAAATTCCCAAGTTAACTTAGAACGTGCAGCTTTTATTTCTTAGAGCCGGTTAATCAGAGCTTCAAATATTTCTGTGGCATATCATAAGACACCAACACTACTATGTATTTTTCAAAGTTTTTAAAATGTAACTGGCAATGTATGTTTGTTCGGTTGCAATCTTGCAACTCAGTTTTGAAGCAGATATCTTCAACCGATTGATTTGACATTCTGTATATACGTCTAGTTTGCATGCCAATCCATTTTTAGGCATGTGACGTCATTCTAAATTCAAGATGGCGGATGACCAAAGTTGCCGGACTAAAGAAAGTGGACTAATTTTTTTGCATTCTTACAATATGGGTATTAAATGGAAGGCAACAAATTTGATGACATAGATATTTTTATTTTTCTAAAAACTAGGTATAATCCATCTGAAGTTCTCATCGGACTTTTTAAAAGGGTCGCTAAACCAAGTCTATCTTTAAAATTTGAATCATTTTTATAATGCCGTTTTTATGGGTCTTAAGAGTAAATAAAATCCTTGTAGGTACATCCAAACTGGCCGAATCAGATGTTTGGGTTAAGAAAGGGTTTCCCCGATGGGTTGATGGTTGTAATAATATGTATTATTTCTAATAATATTACAAGCAACATGGACTATATAAGTAAAACTAATGATCTAACTATTTTCATGAGTGTAATTCGATAGAATATTTCTCGATTAGACCACATAAAACTGTATTAATGCGAAATTTAAATTATTTAAACAACATTACATGGTATTTAATTACCCTTTTTGGTTCCTTTTCAATCACTTTTTTTTGGATTAAACTTGTAGAATCGTTTTCAAACCGTGACATTTTTATGATATTTTAAATTAAAATAATGATAATAACAACAATTGTTACTTAGACGTTACTTAGATACGGACTTAAAAGGGAAATTATCGGCACTGTCGGAGAGTTATCTCCGAAAAGATCCTGCTTCATTTGGAATTTCTACCATATGAGTGGAATATTCCGAAAATTTTTCGTAACTACAGTAAGAAACAATTAAACCAGCCGTTTTACATATATATTCAACCTATTTTCATTTATCCATTTATTTATTCATCGAGTAAGTATAGCGTTATTTCACTGACCTCTGTCTCACTCCCCAGAATTAAAAGTGTAGTTGCTGTGCTAGCTATAAAAAAATGGTGTGCTAGATTGTGATAGGTGTCCTTCGTTTGTGCTAGCATTTTGGCGAAAAAATTCCGACCGGAGGTAGCTAGCGTTAACCTGGCCCCACCCGAAATCCAAAGCATTTTTATTGTATGCTGTTGGTGTGCTAACTATAAAAAATGGTGTGCTAGATTGTGCTAGGTGTTCTTTATCTGTGCTAGCATTTTGGCGAAAAAATTCCAACCGGGGGGGGGCTAGCGTTAACCTGGCCCCACCCGACTTTATAGGCATTTTTATTGTAAGCTGTTGGTGTGCTAGCTATAAAAAATGGTGTGCTAGATTGTGCTAGGTGTTTTTTATCTGTGCTAGCATTTTGGCGACAAAATTCCAACCGGGGGGGGGGGCTAGCGTTAACCTGGCCCCACCCGAATTCAAAAGCATTTTTAACGTGAGCAGTTGGTGTGCTAGCTATAAAAATTGTTGTGCTAGGTGCCCTTTATGTGTGCTAGCATTTTGGTGGAAAAAATCTAACCGGTGGGGGGCAGCTTGACGGACCTCTCACAACCAAAACGGACCGAGTTTCAGATAAGAAAACATAATAACAAAAATGAATAATTATGAAGCACGATCATATGCCTCCGTTGTATTAAAAATTATCTCACGAAGCGATTTGTGAAGACTCTTCGACAAGATTTTGAAGATTCTTAATACTTAATTATAAGTTTTTTCCTAAATTGTCACAGGCTAAAGTTAAAGCTGGTATTTTCATCGATGCAAACATAAACAAAAACTTCCTGAGTTACAGAACGCGGCTTTCTTAGTAAAAACACTACAAATTACAATGAGCTCATTTCTAATGTGTTTAATAACTTCAAACGCACGTGTAGAATTTTCCTGAAAGAAATGATGAAGTTATAGTTTCACTTTGTATATTTTGTGCTATTTTTTTGTTCTATTGTTAGATTTATTAATAGGAATAATAAAATAAGAAAGTCAGTTAAAAATTCAGAAGGTTTTCCGTTTCTTTTCAAAGTTTCTTCACGACTACGAAGCTTTACTTATTGAAAATATCGAGATCTCCATTTTCTTTTTTAGAGCTATTGTGGAAGCACAAAATATGGAGAATATCATAAAAACTTTGGACCTGAACCGAACCTCATTTAGGTACAAAGATTTTCGATACAATGAGCAAACTTTTAATCAAAGAAAATCCAGACATGAATCAAGTAAGAAGCAATTTACAAGGTTTAGAACCGAAAATACATAACTCTAACTAAGATCAAAAATACCTCGACTTGTTACTTGATCAAGATTCAGAATACATTGATCTAGACTATGATATGTCAATCATAGATGTAAATAGGTGTAAATATTTTCATCTCTGAAGATGAAAGTTTGAACGCATGAGGTTAGTTCAACAGCCGTAGATTTATTAAATAAAAATACACCAAACACTTCATATTCTTAAAATCAAAAAAACTGCAAATCACAACTGAAATATCCTTACTTGGAATTCAAAAAATTTGCCCGTGACATTCGTGATTGGTTGTCATTTTAGAGCCAAGAAATCACGAACCAACCATTCCTAAATCACAAGCACTCTAAATTGTTAAGAGCTCTCCACCCAAGGGAGATAATTCTCCTAATGTGTTCTAATGCTGAAGAAGATGTTTTAGAAGACAAGACCTACAGATAAAAAAACTTATACGTACGTGAACGTTTGAAGTTAGTGTTAAGCACCGTTAACAAATCAACGAAACTAAACAAGTTATATTACCAAATTGAAGCACAACTTCGTTCCTTAGAAACTTTAAAAAGCAATATCGATGAAACGTGCTGTATTTGAAGAAGTATTAACAAAAAACTTCATTTCTAATGATAGTGAAAAAAGGTATTTCAATTCACAGGCCTAAGATTAACAGAACGTTTGAATCTGAGAACAATATACGATAACGTGATAAAGAAACCTCTGCTGAGATAACCGCATATGTGTACCTTGTATGTGGAGAATATGCCAAAAATAAAAAAAATTTCAAATGTGTAGTCTGTTGACAATGGGCCCACAAGGCATGCACTAACCATGAAAAGAACAACCACATATGTGATCCTTGTGAATGAGGGTGAAGCCCGATCATATGTCCGCAATTGCCCCCAAATTGCCGATAATTCCGGCCAGTGCAATAGCTATTTGCGTATTAAGAGCGAAAAGTGATACTTTGTCGCACGGGAAATCTGCCGAAAGCGGGAACTCACTTTTTGCTCGACTTTCACACAAGATTTTTTTTACGTTCACATTATTTTTAGACAAATAATTTGAAAATATGAAAAATACACTTTATTAGAATGTGATGTTGAAAACATGTAACAATTCCTTATTATTTTCATTTATTACCTACAATATTAAAGTTGAATGTACAGTTTTGGCAATCTTTACTATTTGTCCCAGGACCTGAAGAAGTCAGAGGTAGGGTAATATCTTCTGAATCATTTTCTGCAATATAAGATATAGGAGGAATCGAAAGTTCTTCGCTAGTTGGTACAGCTGCGTTACCAGAAATTTTTTGGAAGGTATCTATTTTATTGTTAGAGGATTCGGCGATATATCCTTTAGCCACATTACTGCTCTTCCACCCACCATGTTTTTCAAACCGAATTAAGTCGCCTCCCCCATTTACAAATAATGTCGCCGAAGTTCGTCGAAAGCAATGACCAGTAAATAAATTTTTATCGGACAAGTTCAAGAAACTGGCTATTTCGCTTGGTACTTTGCCCACAGTATTCATACCAATCACCTGATTGAAGCATTTACCTTTGGAGTATCGTAAAAATAAGCGCTGGATAATGTTATTACTTTTAATTTGACATTGCTGTCTTAAATTAAAATATTTTCTATAACAGAAAATATAGTCGATCGGATTTTCTTAGGCACTATTAATTATTGCGAATGTATGACTTTGATTCGTTTTCGAATTGGGGATTCGGACCACTTGAAAGGATTCTCTATCATCTATATTCTTTAATTCAATTTTGATTAATTCATCCCTATGGCATGCACCAGCGATACCTATAATTCAGATCACCTAAAATCAATGTTCTGAGAAATTCTGTATCAGAATAAAATAAATAGTAAAACGTTCGCACCTTTCTCAGCAAATGATCATCGTCAGGTGCAAATCTAATAAAGCTCTCCACTTGTTCCTTTGAGAATGTTTGTGATTTCTTTGCTTTGTAAACCACTGCTTCTAACTTCAAAAATGCAATGTATTCACTTATATTAATATTATTTTTTACTTGCAAAGTGCTTCGAAGCCTCGAAATTGTGACCACAAGGTTGAAGATTTTAGAGTTTTGGATTTTTCGCCAAAATAAGTCGGCAATACATTCTCCGAATATTTTTTAAATTTCTTTGATCGGCACCAATCCATGAAAATATTGTATTATTTTTCGTATTTACCTCTGGATTTAGTTGGCAGAAGATTAAGAGTAATATTTTTAGCAAAATCTGCTATATCTGGAGGTGTGTTTGAAAATTCACTGTCATTATCCATTTTTCAAATAGCTATTTATAAACAGACAACTTTTTTATAAACTAAAAATGAATTAATGACGTTTCATTAATTTCATAGTCTACTATTTGCACAAAATAGTAGGTAGGCACTTAAATATGCAATCACTATTGCATCAAGGTGTATAATACATTGCCAACCTTCTGACTGTTACATTTTTACTAGGTAAATTTTATAAAATAAGGTTTAATTTCGTTCGAAATATCTTCAAATACTAATATTTCAACTAAAATATTGAGACTGCCCTATATTTTGTTTCAATATATTTATTATTTACAACTAAAAGTACGCTCTAGAGCGAAAATAATGTCAAATTATGATAGATCATGGAACACATCAACTTTGCGGTTAGATTTCAGTGTGCAAAAGTCTACTTTGAGTAGTGATCGTATGAAAAGTATGTTTTTATAATACGCGTATAAAAGAGACTTTATTATAACATTGTTTACAGTGTCACAATGAAGTTTTTGAACACTCTTTTAGTAATTTTTAATATCATGAAGTTGGTTATTGAATGCTATATATTTTTTTATTTGACATTTGACTTTAACCTTGAAATAAATTATAGAATGGTCTAGCGTTGTTCTAGCTAGCAAATTATTATATTAAATGGTCTTAAAGTTAAATTTCAATAAATTATATATTGAAAATATTAATAAATAAAGTACGCTAACGTTTACTCATCAATGATTTGTCAATTATTTATTTTTAGATTGTATATGATCAATATATAAGGTATACATAACGTTCAACTTTTGGGATACATTACTAGATATTTACGTGAAGATGGATTATAGAAATAATTCTGTTCATGATTTAATATAAATAGATCGCAAGCATATACGAAGAAAAGCTCTTTTCTAAACAAACAATCATCATCTGTTTGCTTAAATGAAAGGTTGTTCACAATTTACACAATTATTCGGTCATAAATGTCAAAAGTGCTGAATAAAACCATCTGTGATCTGACCAATCAGGAAACTACAGAATTGCCAACTTAAATTCAAACCACTCCTCCTAGTTTTAAAACAGGGATTGAATGTAATTCTATTTTACTTAAAAAATTAGATAAATGTGAATTATAAAAAATGTTGTGTAAAACTTGTGTCAGAATGACTTTCTGTAGGACTCGTGATTTGCGCAACACACCGCTTCGCTTCACTCGTACTACAAAACGAGTTATTGTGACACTTGTTTTACAAATAACTATTTTGTATTATTTTTTTTTTGCTACGAAGTAATCTGAATTTGTTATAAAAGTGTATGGGTTATTTATGTGTGCTTACACCGATATATTTTATTAGATACCTCAGTAAAAAAATTTATAATCGCTTAGGAGGCCGCCGTTCCACCCAGCAACCCTACGCTATAACTTTTGTCGAATCGGATTTAATTGGAACACACATATTTTACTATTTTTTCTTGCCACGATTCTTTCGATTGTATATCTTAAGTGCAATGTATTTAGCTATTTATCACGCATTAAAGAAACGTTTCAAAAAAGAGGAAAAGTACCATAAATACCATACTTTATACATTTATATAATAAGTAAGTAAGGTGTTATTTCATTAATAACCACGCTATGTAATTTGCCCAAGGTAAACTTATATTTTGTACCGTCCGGTCTTTAATATGATATAATTTCAGTAATTTTATGTATTGCCGCCTACCGACATCGTTAAATAATAGTGTAAATAAATAATGCGTTTTATTCACATTTATGTTAATGCATTGAAGCAGTCATTAATTTTATTAATTACAAATAACATTGACTATTTCTTTTAACATAAAGTTGAATACCTAATAGAATTAATGTTAATATGAAGAGGGCCACAAAAAAGCAATAACACGTAAAATTAAACAGACTATTTGATAATTATAGTTTATGTGTTTATTATTCTCCTTGTTTTTCAACGAATTCTGTTGTATAGGGCAATGTGCCTTAGTTATTAGTGAATGTATTTGCTGCGACATGTCATTTGTTTTTCTTCTCTGTTATATTATTTGTTTTTCGCGGCTGAATGGGATCCTCTTCCCAAAGCAAAAAAATTGCTGTGAAGCTATATGTCAACCATTTTATAATTTCTATTAAGCAAACTTTGGGTGACTGCCTGTAAGCCAGTTGGAAGATATAATAACACCGAGTAGATTTTTATATCCATTTGTAAATCCACCAGCTTCCTTGAGGTCGAATTTCCATTGTTCTGATTTCTTGATAAAATAATCTTTCCACTGTACTTGCTAGGAAAAAAGATCTACAGAAATGGAGGAAGTTAACATGAAATGACATACATCAACTACGCAATTTGTAAAAATCTGAGGTAATTATCTCAATATACTGATAATGAGATAATGACTTCTAAGCTCGGAATATTTGGATAAGCTCTACGCATTGTTTTATCACGTTCACTGTAACGCTGGTGTCATGGAAACACCTTAAGGGGCCTTTCTTAGACCGTGCTGGTCCTATGGGACCAGCATATGTTTGGGTGGCTGTGAAGCCGCGGATTGCTTCTATATTGAGTTTATGTTATTTATGGGACCAGCACGGCCTCAAAGAAGATTTATATATGTACGGTGTTTGAATATTTTTTTTTAGATGTGTGATCCCCTGCTCTAATAAAACAAATATAAAAAAGAAAATTTCATTAAAATCAAACAAAACACTATATCGATGGCTTAAACTGTAAACCAGCTAATTCCAAAAATGCAAATTTCACAGGAGATAATAAAAACTATTTGGAATGCCCAGAGTAAACTTAAAAGCTTTCATAAATATTAATAATAATTAAGTAGTAATTAGGGACTCTTACTGTGATTAAATACCTACATATTTGTTTATATTTGGTTTTTTATACGCTAATTTAGGAGATAGCTGTTTTGTGTAAAATAAAAACAATATTCACTCGGAGTTAGAAGGTTTTTATTCAAATTCTCCACTACAAACTACAACATTCATACTAATCTCAACAAAACTTTTCTAAAAATATTTAATCATATTTACTAATTATGTAATAATATAATTAATTCACAAATGGAATATTATTATAGAACTCATGATAGTCGGAAGAGATTACTTTTTTCAATTTTTCTAGATCCTCAAATTTTTTCTTTTTTATTTTACGCCGGGTTGCATACAAGCTTGATATTTCATTCCTTACTTTCGTCGTAACTTCATAATCTTTTCTTTGTGGTGATGTGACCCAATCATCCCTGAATCTTAATTTGAACAAAATGTTTCCGTCGGGATTGTATTGCAGGGCACGCAAATCCGTAACCTTAAAAGCAAAAAATTCATCTCAGAGTAAAAAATTACTAAGTACAAAAACTACAAACCTTGGGGTCACCTTTCATTTTTCCAGGTCAGATTGACTTAAAAAAATTCACATCCTTGAAGTTTTTGATAAAGTCATGGGTAAGATACTGGACATTATAAGGCTCTGGATTTTTCCTAGCTTGTCTGCATACTTGAATGTACTCGGCCGGAACGTTAATTATTTTGTTCTTCAATTTTTTTTCAATGGATGCGTGCATACTGTCGGCTTCCATTTGCGTATGCCCAACTTCCAAGAACTTTTCTTCGATTATTATATTATTTGACATAGCTAAATTTAATAGTGCATTACTCATAGTGACATTCCTATTTTGGTAAGTGCATCCGTCACTGTAGAGAATAATTCTTTTATTTTCATTGGATATTTCCTCTTTTAATTGTGGTATTACTTTCTCCAATAGAAATGTAGTCACAATCGAGGCAAATTCTTCAGCATTAAGTCCCCCTTCTGATTCATTCCATAAATAGCATGTTCCCTGTAGAGTTGTTAGGTTAAATAAACAAAAGTTATGAACACAAAGTTTGGTTCTATAATACAGACTAGACACATTGGATCGTGGTGCTGAAAGGACAGCTTGCAAGTCCATGGTAAATGTGTATTTATTTCTTACTTTATCCAAATCTTTTTCTCTATGCGCTTCTTCTTTTCTTTCAAGATGTAAAGCATGTTCCTCGTCTGGATATTGTCCTAACTTATGTGAAAAACAAATCTGACATTGATCCTTTTTTGGATGATACAATGACATATTTTTTAAATCCATGGCATTATTAAAAGAGCATACAGATAAAGCTTATACGTTACGTTCTTTGCACCAATTATTTACATAGAAATCGTAAAGGGCTTTTTTAGACGGCCAATCGGGTAAGAGATACTTTTTTTCAGTCGATTTTCTACAGTAAAGTGACTCCATGGTCGGTAAGTTATCAAGAAATTCATTCATAGATTTGTTTTCCATCTCGAATGGATTTAATTTTTTTGATTTTGATTTTTTGGATTCAAAAGAGGTTAAATAATTTTTAGAAACTTTAGACATGAATATTTCCTTTAAAACTGATCACAATTTATCCAAATTCATTAAAAATAACAAATCTAAATCTTCAAAATTAAACAAATCAGGAGTTTATAAATTAAAATGTGGTAATGACAATTGTGATAAAATTTATATCGGTAGAACTTTTAGAAATTTTAAAATTAGAATTTCGGAACATAAATGTAGCTATGACAACAAAAAATTAGATTCTAACTATTCAAATCATTTATTAGAAAACCAACATATTTTCGACCCAAATTTTAAAATTATCCATGTAGTCGGTAAATCCTTTAGTTTAAATTTATTAGAAGCCCTAGAGATTAACAAAAATAAATATTCAGGTAATCTCCTTAACGACCAAATAGATATCAATCAGTCTCCTTTATTGAACCTCTTTACCTAAAATATAGCTTAGGAATGTTTGTAGTGAATGAATTTCCAGGTAATTTCTTTCAATACCATTGTTAACCTTAGTAAATAGATTTAGCACTGTATATATTAAGACATTTTTATATTTTACCTTCATTCGTTTTGACAAAGCTACTGTGTTAGTGAAACGCGTCAACAAGTTTAAATTGAATATTATTTCAAATAAATGAAGATTTAAACAAACTATACTCGATAGTCGAAATTGTGTAAAGTGACGTCATCGGTTATCTACCGATTTAAAGTGAACTCCATGAGCGTATCATAGTTTAAGGGTGCGAATACTGAAATATCTGGAATTTCAATTTTTAACATTTGAAATAATAACTTATCACAAGTTGTTCACAAGTAAGTTAAAACAAAATAAAAAAATGTTTAAAAGTCAATTCCAACTTACTACTACTAAAACTGAAAAAAAGTTGTTTGTCAAGACCAAAATAAATTACCAATAAGTATAGGTATGTTGCGAGGTCATTTGTAAAATGTCTGACTAACTGGAAGCGGTATCACTCCCTGACGACTCCTCAGAATCATCGCTTTCTCCTCCTATATCGATAATGAGTGGTTCCGTCATTACTTCTACACGTATGTCTAAATCACAAAACTTTATTTCTTCTTTTAATACGTGTTGAATACATTTACGCCAACTCTCAGCAGTAACGGTATGCAGCGCCTCGTCAAACAGTTTCTCAACGTCAGCCATTTTGAATGTACTGTTTTTTCTCGCAACATGATTTTTCACTTGGGCCCAAACCAGCTCGATGGGGTTTAACTCACAGTGGTAGGGAGGAAGTCTAACAACTGAGACGTTGAAATCTTTCGCCATTTCATCGACAACGTACTTAATATAACTGCTTTTATGTTTCCGTACGAGAGATAATAATTCAACTTTTAGCATTGCCTCGTTGTGCGGAATGCTTTTACTCTCTAACCAATCAATTATAACCCTCTTGCGGCTAGCTGAAGTAGGTATTTGCTCCAGTCGACGAGAGTGGTATGAAGCATTATCCATAACTATCACTGAACCAGGAGTTACCTTTGTTAAAATTGATCTAAACCATGTTTCAAACCGGTTACCATCCATCTCTTCATGGTAATCGACAGTTTTTTTGTACTGAAAACTTAGTAATCCACCTTCTACAAATCCTTCCTCGCTGCCAATGTGAGTGATAATCAGTCGACGTCCTTTCCCAGAGGGAGCTTTTAAACCGGAAGAGAAACCCTCCATAAAGGCTTGTCGATTGCTTCGTATATTCATGTTTTGCCACACTTTTGACACAGTGTGGCCTTCATTTAACCATGTTTCGTCAAGATAATATATGTGCTGTCCTTCGTTACGAAACTGTCGTATCTGTTTTAAATAATTTCTCCTCCATTCCACAATGTCATTTCGTTCAATTAAGGCACTGTTTCTACTTCTTGTTTGGTAACGAAAATTCATTAATTTTAAAGTTCGTCTCAAAACTTTATCACTGATGTTTGGTAAAGTATCATCAGCTTCTATTACCTTGCTCAATTTAGCTACCGAGGGGATTTCATTCCTAAAATAAAAAGAATGTATTTCCCTACGTATAGCATTCCGTGTTTGGTCGTCCAAAACAATTTTCTTTCTTCCCCTACTTTCCGGTTTACAGTTTTCACCTCGTTCTCTTGTCAAAGATCCGTCCCGCGATTTCTTTAGAATATTGTATATAGTACTCTCAGAAACTTTAGTTAAATAACTGCACTTAATCACAGCGTCACTAACACCCAACTGTTTGTCCATGGCACGCAGTCCTTCGTACACATTTAATATGAGGACTTTTCTTCCCGAATTAAATTGTTACGACGCCGTTTTTTATCGCCAACACCGCTACACTCCGCCATTATTGTCACTAAATATACCGATATAAATATTACAATAAATACCAATAATAACCGATTTATCACACAAAACCACAACACAAATACTGATGTTACGTTCATGAAGAGAATAAACAGCTCACATAACTGTTTACTATCACTGTCTCATTCGCGTAGCTCGATCTATCTATCTCGTTCTCAAAGCCGGAACATTGAAGCGACTCTCCAACATTGTCAAATCGGCGAGTTTTTCACAACAAACTTTGCGTTCAAGAAATATACATAAACACTTTATTTCACATTTCAAGTAAACTAATTATTATTAGTCTGCTTGAAATTTGAAATAAATATATTAAATTGGTATTGACTTAATTACATTGCATCTTTTGTACCTGAAATATTGACACAATGGATTTGAAGTGTATTTATAAAATACAGCATTTCTCTTTAGAATACATATGGCAACTGCGCTTTAACCAAAGTGTTGATTAGATAGCTCTGACTCACTTTACACAATTTCGACTATCGAGTATATATTGTTTTATTTCATCGTTCAGTATGGATCTTCATCAAGTAAAAGCCTCATCTATTCAATTTCAGAAGTGGTTGTTTGAATAGAATTCACTTCCTCCTCAGTTTGAATTTCATTAATATTTTGCTTTTGCATTGTCTGCTTCCAGTTTAAAATGGACCACTCGCCAATACATAACGTGTTTAAAAACATTGTCTCGCATACTCTTATTAACTCTTCTCCTTTTCTCAAATTATAATTTACAGAGCATACTCTTCTTGAAACCTTTTCATCTTTTCTGTCTCTGTGACGCTGGGTTGGTATAATCTGTACTAAAGCATCTGTATAAATTTTCTTTTTCCCCCAAGTCATTTTCCAAAAGTTAGTAAAAATAGTTTGTCTATCTTCTTCTGTTATAAGAAAACATTGACTTTTACACTGTTTATCTCGCGTCTTACATTTACATCTTATCTTGAGAGCCCTAGGAGGTTTTTCAACTCTATTATTCCAACTGTTGTTTTGCTTCTTTCTTCCAAAATATCTTTGACCTGATTCTCTTCTCTTTTTGTTTTCTTCATAGATCCAAGTAGATTTATCCACTAGGCATCTTTTCTTTCTATTTCTTTTCACAAGCTTCATTGTGTCAGAGTGGTTGTCAGAATCAGAATTCTCAAAATAGTCCACCAGACGAAACCCTTTGTCAGATTCATTACTAAAGCTGTATTCTGAGATTTCAGCAGATCCATCATTGTTTGATTCATTGTCTGTATTTACAACAAAAACGTTTTCTGAGCCACGTAAGGCACTAGTATTTTGGGCAACTACTATATATTCTCCAACATATTTGTCAGAGGGTTCGTCGTTATAATCCATTGAAGTGGAAGGTTCCAAATTATGAAGTGAAGTCGATGCAATATAGCAAGATAATTTATTTATTTATTTATTTATTTATTTATTAGACGGGAAAACCCCACTACAAAATAGAAACAACAGCATACAATGCGGTTATGTTAAACTACAATTAACAAACTTAACTAAGTAAATCTAAAAAAAACAGCATTACTAGATGTATTTAAAAAATCACAAGACAAATTAACAATAACATGACAATATTATGACAAATATAAGATAACAGTACATATTACTTCAAAGAAACCTTATTAGAGTACTCTTAAAGACCTGGAAAGAGCTATTAAAAACATCCAACTTATCCTTCTTATTTAAAACTTCTAGAGATCTGCCCATAAAAGAATGTTTACCATAATTAGTTCTATGAAAACTTATGGAAAATAGGTTACAATGCCGTAGCGTTCTTTGTGGAACTGCAAAATATATTTCAGACAACAAGGATGGACATGATACAACACCATTAAGTATATTATAAATGAGGGTAATGTCATACATAATCCTTCTTTTATCCAACGAGAGCAAGTTTAGTTTATGTAAAATTAGAGAATAATCATGATCAGCAATGAGATTCAAATTGAACCTATAATTACAATATCTCAAGAATTTGTTTTGCAATCTCTCGAGTAATGACTTATAAACATTATACTGTGGTGTCCAAATACATGTACCATATTCCAGTTGTGATCTGACCAACCCAACATATATAGACCTCACAGCTTCCAGAGAGAGATCATTACAATTCCTCAAAGTAAATCCCAACATCCTTTGAGCCCTAACCACTAATTGACTGATATGCTCACCAAAACTTAAATGAGAGTCAAAAAGAATTCCCAAATCCTTAGCCAATTCTTTATTTACTAGCAACTGACCATCTATTGAATAAGAGGACGGGATTCTAGTTTTCTTTTTACTAAAAGAGATCTTAAAGCATTTATCAACATTCAAATCTAACAAGTTTAATTTGCACCATTCAGACAGATTATCTAGTTCCCTTTGAAGCAAATCAATATCGATGTCATTCCGAATCACTAAAAATAATTTGAGATCATCGGCAAACATTAAAAATTCACAATCCCTCATAATATCTTTGATGTCATTGACAAACAGGCTAAACAGCAAAGGAGAACAATGTCCCCCCTGAGGGACACCAGAGCTCACATCAATCACTCTTGACAAGAAATTACCAATTTTTACCTTCAACCTTCTCTCACTAAGAAAGCTAAGCATCCAGGTCGCTAATCCGTCTGAAAAACCTAAATTTTTTAACTTCCTAACCAACAACAAGTGATTAACTCTGTCAAAGGCCTTGGAGAAGTCAGTATATATGGCATCAACCTGATAACCTCTCTCCAAGGCATTCGACAACTTATTATTGTATATGAGCAGATTGGTTACCGTAGAATTTAGGAGAATTAATACTGGCAGACGAAGAAATCTGATAAAAGTAGTAATTTGAATTATTTATACCATAGTCGTCTATTTGTTCAACAACAATATTATTTTCATTTATTTGGAGTTCAGGAATAAGAAAATCATTTTGGTTATGTTGAGAAGACACACTTTGTTGATCCAAAAGTAATATGGGTAATTTATTGATAAAATTTGGATCATTTTCTAACTGGTCCTTTAAATATTCATTCTTGTCTTGTTTATATGATAATGCATTATCTTTATTTTCTGTTTGGCATGCCAAGGCCAAAATTTTTTTGGAACGGGCGGGCATCGAATCCAAGGGCCTAAAATTTTAATTTAGCTCAATGATAATTCATTATATTTTTTTAAATACATATTATTTGTATTAAGTAACACTGACTGAATTTAACCTAAATTAACCTCCCATAACGTTTTAATCAAATTAACATCTTTTCCAACTATCAAAACATCAAGAAAAAAAGGTTTTTTCTTCTATTTGATCGGATAAGTACGGAAATACTTAATTATACTTCGTTTTAACTACCGAGCTTAATAATCATTGCATTTTAATATTGATTTGAATACTACATGCAATATTATATTACTTATGAAAAAACCGCTAACTCCAAATTAAACATATAATTTATTTTTGAAAAACCGCTAACTCCATATAAGAGTTTTTAAGGTTAATAATTCTGGCATGATTAAAATAGGCATGTTCTAATCAATTAATAAACTTACTCTAATATCACTAGACAACTTTATTTATTATATAAGAAACTAATTTTCAATTTTAAAGTAAAATCTGGAGCAAAATGCGGAGGGTCTCGTATCACCTCGACTTACACTATTTAAAATAGCTACTGACACATGAGTTAGAAGTTTTGCATTGTTGATATTTGATGCCACGGAGATAGCTAGTATACGTGCATCATGAATTAAAGAAAACTGTAAATTTAAAATATTTTTTACGTGAACTGACTATAGATTTCAATTTTCTGTGGCAGATGGCATTGAAATCTTAATTTCATTAAAAAGTGGGGATAGCCGGTTTACAGTTTAAGCCATCGATATGCAAACATGTGTTCATTGTTTTTCTTATAACAATTTTTGCAACACCTTCTTACTTTATTTTTATTTCCTCCCTCTTTCATACTCATGTGACTTTGCGTGAATTGTTTAGGGCCATTCATTCATAAACACGATTATTTAAGCGGCCAACAATTCTAAACGCCAGTAGTGAAATAATGAATGAATTACAAAAAGTGGGGATGGTATTGTAGATACATGGAATTGCTAATTTCGGCTGTTTTTCTGACAAATTTGGCACCGACGAACCATGATAATCCAAAAACATTAAATTGATTAACTTAAAAGTTTATTTTCACACTAAAAAGTCTTGAAAAACAAATCATAACGAAAGAACTAAATGTTTACTCTCTAGTTGTGATAGCGCTGGTATAAACAAACCACGTTTGACATTATTTACTACAAAACTGCGGCGTATTTAAAAGGACGTCGATCACATTCTGACGATATTTGCATCTCTCTTTATATGGTAATTAAGCAAGGACAAAACTACTAAATAGATTACTATTAACACATTAAACAGGTACTGAAATTTTGACCAATGTTGCCACTTTTAGTTATAACCATAAAGGTATCTAAGGATACAACAAATACTTGTTACAAATTTATATAAGAATATGCCTTTATTAAATAAAATTCAAGTATTATTAATTAATTTTAGAAACAGCGACTCAAATGCAGAAATTAGTAAGACTTTTTTTATTTGCATAACTTTTTAATAAATTTTCAGTTAAACTCCTAATTTCTTTTTTCCCGCAACTAAAGTGTATTTGTAAATACCCACTAAACAAGAAACATAACAAGTCTTTTTTGTGATGTTAATTTTAGAGACTTTTCGTGATGTTTATTTAAAACGTTAATAAGATATCTCCTACATGTCTTAATTTTATTACCAACTCTATTAACATCCATGTCATGTAAATAAAACATATTTTTGATGTACACCGTAATACTTGAATTCGTAGTTACATACACATCCTATGAACTTCTTTTTAGTAACTTCCTATAGGAAACACTCATACGGTGTTAATTTGCATACTTCTCACTAATGTCACATACAGAACGTTACTGTAATATTACAAATTAACATGTTTCTAAGATGATCACATGTTGCAGTTACTTTTACATCTTTCGAAATAATTTTTATTAACATCGTACTTATTACGTCTGTACGACGTTAGTTCATAAAACTCTCAGTAATATCTCATATTAAACATCACAGTAACATAAAAAAGAAGAAAACAGAAAAGGAACTGATGAACGAAACATACAGTAGTTATCTGTGGAAAGTGGAAACAAAAATGACAAGCACTTGAATAAAGTGGTCTTCGTTTTCGTTAGTTCCTACTAAGTTACAGTTTCTATACTTAGTTATAATGGACGAACAACAATTGTTATCGGTAAGTACCTATTCCAAAATCATAATTATTAAAACTTAATACTCATTCAATACTTTAATCGGCTATTATACATTGAAATTCAATGTGACGGAATTGTACACTAACATTATATTACAAAATAAGGGTCTCTTCAATTTTTAAAATATTTTAGTTACCTAGTAAGTATATTTTGATAACGATTCACAATATTTCAAATCCTAGATATGCATTATACCCTACAAAAAACTTGATATTGCAATAGGGTAGATATTATTATTAATAATAAAACATGCTCATATGTTCGCAGATATTTAAATCTAGAAGAAAACATTTTCAATGTTCAGGATGTTTCATAAGCTACTTATACAAATAAAATAAAAAACAAATAGTTGGTAATTATGTTATGAAAGGGGAGTAATTATTTCAGATAGTCTGATACAAACATTGTATTAAACAGTACAAAAAATATTGAATCAAGTATCTCTAGTTTTAGTTTTTTTAGTAGTAGTCTTAGCCATCAATATAGTTTTGCAGGTTAAGAAAATTTTAACATTATTACTAACAATTCTTGTGAACAATTAGAGACTATTTAAGACTTTAAAAACAGAAATTTCTGTTAAAATGCTCATTTCCATTTGAAAATTCACTGAACACAATAAATAAGCTGTATTTGTCCCTCACAATGGTACCTATATTAATCTAGTTGAAGAATATATAACTTATGATACTGAATGCTCCAGTCAACAAACAGCATTCAATTATTTATTATTGTAGGAACACAGCTATTGGATACTCAATTGGATACAATTAATTATAAACTCATTTATCTTGATAATGTGTTCATATATCTTCTTCATAAGTAGTTTTTTTCTGTATACAGTGTATTAATAATGCTTAGTTTTCATTGAGTTACAATTCCACGATGTTAATATACAATTTGTTCCAGGATAAAAATAACAAGATGAGAATAGTATATTATTTTATACAGAAAAGAAGTATGAATTTTCATAGCACACCTGAATTTACCTTCCAAATGGAGTGAGGTATGTAATAGAAGGTAAATCATGAAAAGTCACTTCTTGATATAAAATATGTTATTATTCCTTTGAAGAACTCCGCATGTATTTTATGGAAAATGGGTCCCAGTCAATTGGCTGAAAATCAAGTTTGATGTGGTTTATGATGCTCGATCAAAGGTCTCCATGGGCACGATTTGATCTAAAGTAGTTGTTTTATTAGCTGTTGTTCAGAACACCTTCAAATATTTCACAGATAAGGATTTTGAAGTGTATGTTATGGAACGGTTGAGGCACTCGAAAATAGTAACCATAAGTAAACGATAGAATTTTCTTTAATCAGATTGGATTTCTGTTAATGTAACGTAATGTTTCATTAAATCTTTATGGTGTAAACTTTTTATTAGTTTTAATATAATTAAAAAACTATTCTAATTAATTTTCTGTAAACTAGCTGTAATGTATGTGTATCCGTTAAACTTTATTAATTCAGTTTCAAAGTATGTTACGTTATGGTAACTACGGATTAATATACCCTTTTTTATTTCTTGCTTTCACTGAATGTGTTCAATAGTTTCCATTTTCCAGACTTGTTATGTAACATGCTTACACAATTTTATTTTTTTTTAGGTTGGATTGCTGGACAAGATATTTTTTTTTCTAATTTTGTACCTGTTTTTTAAAAATTTACTGTACTGTTCATTAATAGTGAATAAACGTTTTAAATCCTTTAATTATTTTTTTGCTATTTTATTTTAAATGTACAGGATGAACAACTAAGAACGACTGTTGGCCACAAGAAGAAAATCATGGTTCAACTTTCAAAAAAATTACCCCTTTAGGTAAGGGATCCTGAAAAATTGCTGGAAAATATTTTGCAGTCTCTAAAATATCCGCTAGGGGTGGAATGAACACTCAAAAACATAATACTTCAAAAAACATACTAAAGGTGTCCTAAAAATACAATATTCGAAATCTTGATGAGATTATGAATAAATTTAATTAAGGAAATTTTTTGACATTATTGTTCAAATAATGGCTGGGGAAGGTTCAAACTTATGAACAAATGTATAACTTTCTCGTTTTTCAACCGATATTAATGATTTTAGCTGCATTTAAAAGTTTTTCTGTTTAATAAGATTGATAACAAAATTGGATAATTTTGTATCCACTCGGAAATTTCAAATGTAAATTGAAGCATTTTTTCATATTTGATATTGTAAATCTTATATCTTGGAATAGATTCCTATTTTTTAACCCCTTTTCATCAGATTTTAAAAAATGCCTCATTACATTTGAAATTTCCGAGAAAATGGGAAAATCGTGGACTTTTTCACAAAGTGTTGACAAAATTGTCCAATTTTGTTATTTTTGTTAAGCATTTCTAATTAAAAAGGAAAAACTCTTTCAAATGAAGCCAAAAACATGGATGTCGATTAAAAAAAAGTGTTACGACATTTGTTGTTTGGGTTGAACCTTTCCTCACCCCTTACTTGAAGAATACAGACAAAAAGTCCCTAACTACAATTTTTTCATAATCTCATCAAGATTTCAAAAATTGTATTTCTAGGATACTTTTGTTATGTTTTATTTGGAGATAATCACAGTATTATGTTTTTAAGTGTTCATTCCACCCCATAGGAGATATTTTAGGAACTCAAAAATATTTTCCAGCGATTTTTCAGGGTCATTTTCCTAAAGGTATTTTTTTAAAGTTGTACTATGACTATTTCTTGAAATATGGCCGACAGCTGGCGTTCTTAGTTGTTCACCCTGTATTTGCTGATTAGGCACATAAACATCTATAGCATGTCATCCAGATTGTTTGAGGTATATTATTTAGAGGTTTATGTAATGTCCATACAACATTTACGAGAATACACTGTATTGTTTTTGAAATGTCGCATTTAGATCATTGATGAGATGTTATTTTTTAGACATTGCATTAACATCGACAAGATGTTAAAAGGCATTTATGAATGTAACAGAAACATCACAATGTTAACAGCCACAAGCTGGGCATAAGCGGTTGTATAGATGTGGATGTGATGAAAACAAGAGGAAAAAAAGGAAGAACATTATCACAATGTGATGTTGAATTAACATAACTGTAATATTTATTTGCATAGTGGGTATGGCAAAGCAGTGGAAGTGTCCGCAAGTTAGCTTAGACTGTGACATAATGTTTGGGACAGGAAAAAGTCAAAACAAACATATCTATTTAATTTGTTAATCTGAGGTAGCGATAGTGAGGATGATTTGACATTGATCGTTCACTATTCTGTGAGATGCAAGAGGTATATAACTTCTTTAAAAAGACACGATAATTGATACATTTTTCCGCATAAAGTTTTTTTTATTTTTGAGAGTCAAAATTTGAAAATTTGGAACGTTATTACACAACGTAAGTAGGTACTTGTACAAAAAGAAAAAATAATATGGTTCATTCAACGGGTTAAGAACCCGACTTAATAATTTCAGAGAAGAAATTCTCTAAACCATGCAACAATAACGGCAGGAAAGTTTATAATAAAAATTGTTATGTAAAATATTACAGTTTTGCTTATGATAATGGTGGGTAATTCATTATGAGTATCTTAGTTGCACACGTGTTTTAGTTTACTCAATTTATCAAGTCTTAAATGCATTGAAAATTATCAATAAGAAACGCTAATATACCAAAAAATGAATAATTAAAAGCTTTCATAAATTTTTCATTGTACATAATAGTTATAAGCTTGTATGTGGGTATTGTTATAATATGGCTTGAAGACCACCCAAATAACACTAAATTGATTTATTATTCAGTGAAATATCCATTTTAACAAAAACAATGTTGGGGAGAGAAAGTTTTAATATTAACGCGTGGTGTGATACATTACCGCCATTTGCGTATTTCTTTTAATTATCGTTTAAGGCTATTAACAAACTAATTAAAAAAAATGATGAATAAAAATTCGAATCATAAATTTGTCTTGCTTTCGGGCACACCCTAGCATGCTTCTGAATTTAAAATATCAAGTTCAATTGCGTAATTTATTTAATACAATTGATCAGAAGATTCGATTACATTTAATGGAGGTCAGAGTCTTAATATTCTCTCTGTTATTGTTTGTACTTTTCCCACGAGTTAAACGATTAAATTAAGTACAAATTTGTTGAAATTCGGCAGCAAATATTTTACTTGTCAGCTTTTAACATTGAAATTGTCAAAATTGATTTTTACATGGTTACTAGGTCATAAATCATGATACGGAACATACCCCCGGTCTTGAAAGGTTTAGCTTTCAATAAATGCAGATATCCTAAATAAAACAATATAAGTGATTATAAATCAAACAAAATAAAAAAATTAAAGCAAGTGTCTTAGTTGTTGCCACCACACTGTTCGTCATCCATAAGAAGTTTACACAATCTTTCGCATAAACGGCGCACTATTTTTAAGCCCATAGTAACGTCTGCTACTCGTGCAACTCCATCGGGGCCGAGGTATAGTTTGTTAATTCGTCCTAAGGGCCATTTAAGTGGTGGAGTGTGTTCGTCCGTTAAGGGTTGCAGGAACTCATAATCCACTTCTGTATGGTTCATTTGCTGCAGAAGTCTATTGATGATGCGTCAGATCTGGTCTCGCTCTCGTAGTTCTTTATCGAGACCCATCTTTGGCTCCGCTGGTGGTTTTCCACTGTCACATGTTCTTATGAAATTTGTAAGATAAATAGGAAAAAACATCTTTACTTTGGAGCGAAATTGTATTCTAGTTGTCAATAATGTCATATATTGTTACCACCCTCCTAAATCTACATTATAACAAAATCGATTCATCACACCATAATCGGACATCAACAACCGCGAAACACCAAATTGATTATAGTAAAAGCAATATTGGCAATTAATAATAAGCTTCAGGTCCATTGAAAACTAACTAATGAAATATTGAAACGTGATTTACAGGCAGCATAAGTAAAATTCTGGAACCTTCATTAGTTAGATATGATGTTTTGCAGAAGAAAATGGTACTATATCAGAAACTGCAGAATAGTTGAAACATTCCCAATATAGTTTTATACTGTAAAAGGCATATGTTCACAAAATATGACTATTTCTTTTCAAGCGGTGTTATCTTTTTGTTTTGCTCTGAGTGAAAACTTTAAATAATAGTTATTTGTTCTACTAGGCATAAAAGCACAAGATTTAATGCCGCGGCTGGTGTTTCATAGCCGAGCGTAGCGAGGTTATAAAACCAGCCACGGCATTAAATCTGCTTTTCTGCCGTGTGAAACATATAATTTTTCCTTCAAATTTGTTCCAATTCTTTTTCATATTTAAATTGCATTTCATTATCAATATCCAAATAACTAAATTATTTTATCAAAGGTAACTGGGCCCTGCGTTACTATGTTTACCGCTGATGACGTTTGTTGAATATGTTTGTTTACTGTTTACTTTGTCATTGTCAATTATGAAAAGTTTTCATGTTAGAAATGGATTTACTGCAAAGTGAGGATGAATTGATGCAATTAACACCACCTGAGATAAGAGACCAGGCGCGAGATGTGGAATTTAACCTTTTACCGGAAAAATCAAGAACTGTATATGAACTCACATACAGCAGATTCATGGAATATAGACAGAAGAAAAATATAGGATCTTTATCTGAAAATGTGCTGATTGTCTATTTTTCCGATCTTTCAAAGAAAATGAAGCCTTCAACGTTATGGTCTACCTATTCGATGTTGAAAGCTACCCTGAACAAAAAAAATAACATCGATTTGGCAAAATACCTGAAGTTACGGGTTTTTTTGAAACGCCAGTCAGACGGTTTCCATGCAAAAAAATCCCGAGTTTTTCAAAGAGAAGAAATCGAGAAATTTTTATCAGATACCCCAGATGAACTGTATTTGTGTACGAAGGTAGGAATATATTGAAAATGATCTATTATGGATTAAAGAACTAATTTTCAATTTATATTTTAGGTTGTACTTATTGTTGCAGTCGCTGGGGCTTGTAGATGTGATGAGCTTTTGCAAATGAAAACAGATGATATAAATGATATGGGCGACAAATTGCTAATTATGCTACCAAATACTAAGACCAAACGATCAAGATCTTTTGTAGTAACGGAATATTTAAGCGTTTACAGAAAATATGCAGCCTCCAGACCCTAGAATTTAAATAATAGGCGTGTCTTCTATAAGTATGCGAACGGTAAAGCACATCATCAATTCATTGGCATTCACAAATTCGGTAAAATGCCAGAAGAAATTGCTACTTTTCTGGGACTATCCCATGCGAAAGAGTATACCGGGCACTGCTTTCGCAGAACTTCGGCCACGTTGCTGGTGCATTCTGGTGGGGACATAGCAATGTTGAAGAAACATGGAGGATGGAAGTCTTCCGCTGTCGCGGAGGGCTATATTGAGGACTCGCTAGCCAATAAGTCGAACATCGGCAATAAAATATTTTCTGGCGTTTCCGGAGTATCAAGTGTGGATACTAAAGTTGTTAATTTTACTGGAAAGGAGGGAAGTGGACAGAGTTCAATTATATTAAATAATTGTTCACAATTCACCATAAATATATCTAATAAATAAAAATTTCGTGTTGTAGTTTGTAGTTTTAATGCAATAAAACCAGTTTATTATCATCAGCATCATTTTGAGTTTTCTTAATGTCATTGTCAATTTTAATAACCAGTTTGATTTAAATTATTACTTGGAAGGTTGCCTAGCAACGAACTTTTTCTGCCTAGGCAGTAAAAGTGGACTTTTTCTGCCTAGGCATTAAAAGTACAACTTCTAAGCCTGCCAAGTGTCATTAAAAGGCCGCTTTTAATGTCATTTGGGGAAAATGTATTTGTGTCATGTTCAAATTTCAAGAATATTTTTTGTGCTGACATTAAAAAATAGTTTGATTTATATCTCAATCGTTATCATTGATATTAGTCATGATCTAAGGCATTCAATATAAATCATTCCAATCCTTATTTGTAGAAAAACTTAATTTGACAAAAAAAATATAATGGAATCCATATTTTATTTATCATGAAGTTTGTGTTAAATAATATATCACATTCAGTAACGTGTTGAAAATACATTGCAGCGCTGATGACATTTAATTTCTTCAGCTGCTATTGATTCACCCAATAGGTTCTCAAGCAAGTCCGATAAAATTCTTCTCCCTCATTCGCGTCGAGAATATCTTTTCTCGACATCTACACAAGAGAAGTTTATGAATAATCTTAAATAATCTTCAAAAATCATCTCAGTCAAAAGTATTTGTCAGGTTAAACGTGACCACAAGTTATGAAAGGAACAAAAGACAATCTATTGAAATAGGTATATCGTGGTACATCTAATTAAGATAGAGACATGTAACTATTAAATACAAAGCAATCTTTCTTTCATTTCATGACACAAATGAACATAAATCTACAATAAAGTTACAATGAATTAGGGATTAATTAGAAACTACAAAGAATGTACCGCCGTTTGTTTAATTTATGTATATATCGATTGATCAATAAATACAAGGTGCAATAATAAATAACGAAAGCGTAGTTTAATTCATTAGTTGTTCGATATATCATAATAGAATATATTTGAAAATATAGATGTGTTTATTAAACACGAATGCTTATTAATAATTTGATTGTTCAAGATTTTGAAGTACATATTTCAATCCCCATTTGTGAGGGTTTTAGAGAAAATGTTTCCAAAACCTTTACGAAATAGAGTATTCAATCAAATAGAAAATATAAGTTCAGCAATGCCAGACATGAGATTTCGAAAAGTTTTCTATATTTGAGTATCAAGTAAACAAAATACAGCAAGCAAGTTATCAATTATTGGTTTTGTATTGGATCGGGTTGACGAAAAAATTTCAACTTAAACAGTCGTTTATTTTGATAATATGCATACTGGAAATATTTAAAAATGGCTTTTTGATCAATTCTAGTCAAACCTATCATAGCCCCTAGAGGAATTATCCTCCAATAAAATAATTTTTCTTTTATTACTGCTCGCTCAACCCTATCAAATATGAGTGGTATACCCCAAAAAAAGTTGGATTTTGGATTTTTGTTGCGTTATTTTTTCATTTGTTAGTAAGAACAACTCGACAAACTGTTTTCAGAAAAAAATTCCTGTGTGTATATCGTCAGCCACTTTTCGTAACATGTCTTGTTAGCACGATATGTAGGTTACATTATCTGTTGTGTGAGCAATGTAGAGTGGCCAGTTTTCTATATACATATATTTACACAAACTATTCACACTAACTATTTACACAACTATTAACACTACAAGGATGGAAATCATTCAGAGTTTTGAAAGATGCCTCTAAGGCAGAGCTTTGGATATTTTATATTTGAAGGGAATAAAACCCACTAAAATGCGAACATTTTGTTCACTGCTAAAAATTAGCATCAGATCATTGCCATTTCTGACACATCAGTATAAGCTATCATCAACTGTCAATCAAATTGAACAACATATATTTTCAAGCGATAAATTGTCAACTTAAATTATGAAAATAATAGATAAATGTGTTGGAGGTTGTTTCCAACATGCTGGGGGTCTTATGGTTTCGCATGAAACCGTACAAATTGCCAGCACCAAAATTTACAAAAAGAACTCATTTTTTTTCTCGTTTATTGGCTTTGGGAGTTGGATCCCATTCAGCCACGAAATAAGTAATATGACATATAAAGGGAAACAAAGGACATGTCGCAGCAAACATATTTACTCATATCCAAGTCACACATCATTCATTGCCCTATACAACAGAATTCGTAGAAAACGAAGAAGAAGGAATAATAGACATGGACACTCGTTACACGCTAAGGTGCACGTCATAGCGACTTCATTTACAACACACGATAAAGGCAACGGTAAAGGGGTATATCATTGTTACAAAGGAAAGACAATAGGTATACTACAACTAACCTCTACCATTCTACATCTAAAATACAGTTGTACTGATTTCTAAATTTTTCTTTTGGTACGTTTAAGAAATTCCCATAATATAGTGCGAACCATAGTATGTCGCCGACTGAGAAATAACAGAGAAACTTGACTTTGTGGGAGAGGAACCTTTTCTTTAGACAGAGTTTCCATCAGATATCTTGTAGCTTGACTATTATGTTGACAGCTAAACATCCAATGATTAATATCATCATAACTTTGATCACAATCACACAATTCGGAGTCGCTCATTTTAATTTTATAAAGGTATGCGCGTACTGTTGCATGACTAACGAGATATTTGAAGTACGTAGCGTTAATCTTTCTTATAGGATGACTATGATCCTCAAGTCTTGTGGATGGAAGAGTGGGGTGTATTTTGCAGTACGAGTTATTGCTTCTGTTGCAGAATTGTGACCATTATATTTCCCAATTGTGTCTCATACTCTCCTTTCTCGAGCAAATGACGTCACTCCATGGTAAACAAAGATCTTCCGATCCGGAAAGAACTGCGGCTTTCCCTAGTTGATCAACTTTTTCGTTTCCAGAGATTTGAAAGTGGCCTTTGACCCACATAAACGTTACAGACTTGTTAAGTTGTCTAAATTCAACTAATATGCATAATATTTTTACGATTATACTATTGCGATATATACTTCTTGCAGAGTTTTTAATGGCTGTTAAAGCTGACTGGGAATTCGAAAGGATGACAAAGTTTTGATATCGGTGATTACTGTATAAAGCCCAATATAGTGCATAATATATGGCCAATAGCTCTGCAGTGAAGATTGAGCAATGACAATTTAATTTACATTGTAGTGTTGTTTCCTCGTTAGATATGTATTCAGCACATCCCACACCTAAAGAAGATATAGACCCGTCTGTAAATATTTTGCAGAGATTACCCAGCTTTCCAAAGTATTCTTCCATAGTTGTGCAATAGCTACTTGGTACGTCGTAATTAGGTATAACTACTGTACACGAAAAAAAAGATATGTCATGAGGCGCTGAAAAAGCACTCTGTTCGTCTCTATTAATTGACAGGTGTGATGTATTGGGAAATGCAATAGCTAAAATTGGAGAATTTTTATTTAGCCACCATTTTTCTGTTAGGTTGCTGACTGATAATTGACCTATCTTCTGCAGAAGTACTTTTTGGTTATTGGATGTACATTTAAGAATACATTTTTCTGCAAGAAATAAGCGCCTTAGATGTAAAGGAGGTTCAGCACATTCAGCCAACATTGTGTTAGTAGGTGTGGATTTGAGAGTACCTAAAACCAATCGTAAAGCCTTGAATTGTATATCTAATTTGATTAAGCGAGATTTTGTGGCTGAGCCATATAAAAAACTTCCATAATCCAACATGGATCTCGTATAGGCCCTGTAGAACATAAGATTGGTTTTGGGGTCAGCGCCCCAATCGTAACGATTAACAAATTTCAGCATATTTAAACTTTTTTCACATTTGACAATACATTGGTTTATGTGATCATTCCAAGTTAGTTTTGAATCCAGTGTGATACCTAAGTAAGTATAATTTCTATTAACTGGTATCGTCATATTAGTGAGTTGCAGGTGGAAACAGCTGGTAGACGATGTCGTGTGAAGAATACAACAGAAGATTTTTTAGGTGATAGGTGTAGATTTAGATCTGAGAAACATTTATTACAATGTTGCATAATGACTTTTAGAGTTTCAATGCACTGTTGATAAGTCTTTTCCTTTACATATAAACGGAAATCGTCTGCATATTGCAATATGTTGCACTCTATATCCATAACATGTACGTTTAAGGTATATAGGTTAAAGGGTAGCGCGCTTAGAACTGATCCCTGCGGTAAACCTGCATTATTTTTGGACATAATCGGTGCTTACCATAATGTTCAACTGCATTCTCTTTTTAATAAATTAATTCAAATTGGTATTCCATCCGGATGCGCGTATGTCTTGGTTGAACTACTTATGAATAGACTATTATTTATTCGGTGCAACAACCAAATTCTTGGCCCACGACTTGTTTTCAAAAGTTTACCGCAGGGATCAGTTCTAAGCCCGCTACTCTTTAACCTATATACCTTAAACGTACATGTTATGGATATAGAATGCAACATATTGCAATATGCAGACGATTTCTGTTTATATGTAAGGGAAAAGACTGATCAACAGTGAAAAGAACTCATAAGTCTTTTCTTTTTAAAGTTATAACCTGAGAGGTCGTACAAATATATTAAAATGTACAAAATGTAAAATAAGAAAGTGATCAAAAACACTACCTTAACAATATTAAAAAATTGCTTACTAACAGCTAAAGATTTACAAACTTATTACAAAAAAAATAAAAAAAATGTATTCTTGAATAGGTAGTACGTCTATTTCTGTAACCGATATCAGGTAAGTGTCACTGTTTTAACCTCTAAAACTCTTACTTTGTTGTCCTCACTTGGCACAGCCTTTATTATGCGAGCAAGCCTCCATTTGAAGGAAGGAACGTTATCCTCTCTCAATAGAACCAACATTCTTTCACTCAAATTTGGTAAATCCTTGCGCCATTAAGGTATATTCTGTAATTGAGCCAAATAGCCCATATGCCACTTTTTCCAAAACTGCTGCTGCATTTGAACACAATGCTTCCTAAATTTTAGTCTGTTCTGGGGAACTTCACTGATGTCGGGATCTGGAAAACTAGTGATAACTGTTCCAGTTAAAAAATGTCCTGGGATCAAATAATCTAGATTGGAAACGTCACTGGACATAGCGCCTAAGAGTCTGTAATTTACAATTCCTTCTACTTGTACTATTACAGTATTTAGTTGTTCATAAGTTAGCTCCGTAGAGCCAACTACCCTTCTTAAGTGGATTTTTTCACTTTCTACCCCGGCTTTCCATAAACCTCCAAAAACCGGTGAGTAACTAGGTATAAAATTAAATTTTATTTTTTCATTAACGCAAAAATTATCTACTCTTTTAATATCTTCGTAAAATTTCTTTATTTCAGTTGATACTCAACAACCATATTAGTCATTTAACGTTCTTCAGTTAGGAAAATATGTCAAAAATAAATCAAAGCGCGATCAAATGATGATGCCTCTTTCCCCCCATCTCTCTTCCTCTCTCTCTCTCTCTCTCTCTCTCTCTCTCTCTCTCTCTCTCTCTCTCCTTCTCTTTTTCTCTGTAGCTTCACAACTCATTGTGGATTTTCGCTGCAAGCACTACCTACCGCTATATATTTCGGTCCATCACATCGCCTCTTCAATCCTGAATTTCAAGGACATTTAGATATTTCAGGATATTATCCCTCCACATAATATCAAAATTGACACAGGAGAGACATCTATTAGTTATTGATTACATATTATTCACTATGAACATCAGGGGTACCAACATTTCTGACATTTTATTTCGCGCGCTGGAATAGGTTGTACAGTTGTGAGTGCAAACCGTTGTAATTCTTATAGTGAATGTAAATTCAGAGATTTGCTCGGGTAAGTTTTTTATCACGTTATGTTCAGTATTACATGCTTGATGGTTGTAATTGTTATGTTTAATATTAGGGTAGATTATGGAACACACCCTTTTTTGGAATATGACAGTTGAGACTGACGTAAGGTCGACGATATAATTTTGCCTCGCTTAGTGAATCTAATTTTCCTTTGTAAACTTAAAAAGCGTTATAAAGTAAAGTGTTCCTAGAACCCCAGGAGTTTGATTTACGAACATAATAATTGGCGACGAGGTGGTAACTGTTACTATTTTTATCTGTCGAGGCAAATTGGGACCAAATTGTTAAGGTTATTGTTCAAGAAGTGGACGGTCGTGTAGCGAAGTATTTGGTTGCTGAAACTAGTTACTGTTACGTTCTTAAAATGGCTATGATTGGAAGTATAGAACATTTCAAAGGTCCAGCGGGAGAGTTCGAGTCTTATTTAGAAAGAATAGATCATCTCTTTAAAGTAAATGTGGTTACCGATGATAGAATGAAGGTGTCAATGTTTGTAACCTTGGCAGGCCCGGAAGTTTACCAGACCTTGAAAAATTTGGTATCGCCGGAAAAACCAGGTGATTTATCCTTTGAGCAGGTAATCACAAAGTTAAAAAATCACTATGCGCCACTGGTTTCTGAAATTTATGAACGATTTGTGTTTAATAAATGTAACCAGAAGGTTGATCAGAGTATTGCAGATTTTGCCGTGGAGCTACGTAAATTGGCTAGTTCATGTAGATTTGGGCAATTTTTGGATGAAGCATTACGTGATAGGGTTGTGTGTGGTGGTGTACGTACGGGGAGTATCCAGAGGAAACTTTTATGGAAGCTCAGCTTACTTTTACGAAGGCGTGTAGTATCGCGCAAGCAGCTGAAATGGCCGAAAAACAAGTTCATAATTTGACAGATGGTGGAGCTTCAGGACTTAATTATGTGAAAAAGAACTCAAATCAAGTTTGGGAACGTAGTGACCGAGGAAGTGACTGTAGCAAATGTGGCAGAATGCATGTAAAAAATAGGTGCCCAGCTGTTAAATGGAAGTGTTTTAAATGCAATAAGTTCGGCCATGCTAGAAATTTATGTCCAGTTAAAAATACAGTTGGATCATTGGAGGAGCAAATGACAGATCAAAAGGCAGTTTATCAAGAAGAGGTCAGCAGCGACTTGTTCAATTTGAGTCTAAATATGGTGAAAGCTGTAAGTTCAAGTGTAAGGGCTAACGATACTTCCCCACATCAATTGTCTTTGAAGGTAAATGGTAAAGATATTAAATTTGAAACAGACACAGGAGCATGTAAAACAGTGATGTCTGTAAGTCATTTTAAAGAATTTATTAATGTAGCTTTGTCACCTGTTAGTTTTAAGTTAAATGTAGTTTCAGGGCAAAATATCAAAGCTCTAGGCCAATGCATAGTAGACTTTGCAGGTAACAATTTTTCATTGCCATTAACTGTTATAGATTCAAAGAAAGAGTTTATGCCATTACTTGGCAGAAATTGGCTTAACATATTGTTTCCGCATTGGCAGAATAAGTTCTCTATCGAGGGTCAAGTTAATAATATTGGTGTTGATATAGTTGCAAATCTGCAAGGTTAATACAAAAATGTGTTTGATCTTAACCTGTGTAGTCCTATTAAAAGTTTTGAAGTTAAGTTTTGCATCAAAGACAATGTTGCACCCATTTTTAAGAGAGCTTATTCTATGCCATATGCATTAAAACCCAAAGTGGAGGCTAAGTTAAGACAAATGTTGGATGTACACATTTTAAAGCCTGTTAGGTATAGTGAGTGGGTATCACCTATAGTAGTAGTTCCAAAAAAATCAGATGATGTTAGAATTTGTTCAGATTTTAGAGCCACTGTCAATAAAGTTTTAAATGTTGATCAATACCCCCTTCCCACTCCAGATGACATTTTTGCTGGCTTGGCGGGTGGTGGTGTTTTCTCAGTTTTAGATTTGTCTGGGGCATATCAACAGATTAAAGTTCATCCAGATTCTCAAAAATATTTAACAATAAACACACATATGGGTTTGTTTCAATTCACTCGGTTAACATATGGCATAGCTTCAGCCCCCGCAATATTTCAATGGGTAATGGACCAAATTTTACTGGGAATACCTAAAGTAAGTTGTTATCTGGATGACATTTTAATTGCCTCTAATGCAATGGAGGAAACAAAAGAAGCTCTAGATGTTGTTTTTTCGCGATTGAGTGAATACAATGTTAAGGTGAACTGGGATAAATGTAAGCTGTTTCAAAATAAAGTGTAATATCTTGGACATTATATTGACAAGCAGGGTATTTATCCAACTCAAGAAAAATTACGAGCAATTCGTGATGCACCCGAACATCAAAACATCACGCAGTTGCGCAGTTTTCTGGGACTTTTAAATTATTATAGTAAGTTTTTACGTATGATTTCGGCTGAATTAAAACCATTATATAGATTGTTGGAAAAAAATGTCAAATTTCAGTTTGATGATAATTGTCGTGAGGCTTTTAAATGAAGTAAAGATTTGATGATGCAAAACCAATGTCTAGTACATTATGATCCCAATAAGATCATTGTAATTTTGTGTGATGCTAGTGCTTATGGTGTTGGAGGTGTGCTGAGTCATCGAGAAAACGGAACAGAAAAACCAATAATATTTGTATCGGGAACATTATCAAAAGCCGAACAAAATTATTCTCAGTTAGAACGAGAAGCATTGGCGATAATATTTTGTGTCAAGCGGTTCCATAAGTATATATATGGGCGTCCCTTTATTTTGTTTTCAGATCATCAGCCGTTAAAGGTTATCTTCAATCCAAGTAAAAATATCTCAGTAATGTCTGCATCGAGAATTCTAAGATGGAATATTATTTTGTCAGCCTATGATTATAGCATTGAATTTAGTAATGGGTCAAAATTATTTGAGGCCGATATGCTCTCTCGGTTGCCCCTACCAGATGCTACGGATATTGATTCTTCAATAAATTCTTTTAACTTATCAGGTGACTACCTATAACATTTAAAGATGTTGCCAAAGTTTCAAGTAGGGATCCTCTCTTTGTTAAAGTATTGGATTATGTGAAAACCGGCTGGCCTAGTAAGGTGTCAGATAATATAAAACCATATTATCTAAAAAGAAATGACCTAACAGTGGAAAAGGGGTGCCTTATGGTTGGGTCACGAATAGTAATCCCGGAGGTACTCCGCAGAGAATTGCTTGATTTAATTCATGAAGATCATATAGGTATCGTAGATCCAAAATGCTGGCTCGAACCACTTTGTGGTGGCCGGGGATGCAACAGGATATTGAGGATACTGTCAAATCATGTGTGGTGTGTCAATTAAATCAGTCTAATTCTGAAAAATATTTGTTGTCTTGGCCAAAGTCAGCTAATGTATTTGATAGGATTCACGTGGACTTCTTTCACCGTAATAATAAGTGGCTGTTACTGATTGTAGATAGCAAGTCCAAATGGCTTGATATACACATTATGCCTAACGGGAGCAACTTAAATCAGTTGATCGAAAAGTTAAAAATTACATTTTCTTATATGGGACTACCCAGTGTGATAGTGAGTGATAATGGTCCGCCATTTAATGCTGAAGGGTTCACTAAATTTGGGGAAGCAAATGGTATTTCAATTGTTAAGGTACCACCATATCACCCACAATCAAACGGGGCAGCTGAACGTCATGTTAGAGTGGCTAAAGATGCATTGGATAAGTTTGAAATGATGAAAAAGGTAAAAGAGGATTTAGAAGGATTTTTCACTGAAAAAGTTCAAGTTTCTTTAACATTAGAGCAGCAAATTGTAAACCTGTTGTTTAGCTATAGGAATACCCCATGTGCTAGCACAGGCCTAAGCCCCAACGAATACATTTTTTAAGTTAAACCAAGAACCCGTTTAGATTTATTAAAACCAAATAACATAGAAAATATATTCATTGAAAAAAATATGTGTAATAAACCGCCTGTATTTTTGGTGAGGGAGAAAGTATTGGTTGGGAAGTTGGGTCCGTACTGTAATGAAAAATGGAAGGAGGGGATTATTTCAGAACATATTAGCCCCGTGACATATATGGTGGAAGTTGATGGCAAAACAGTGTATAAACATGTTAATAATTTAAGAAAATTGCAATTGCCTGAGCACAGGCGTGAACAGGTCCCCCAACAGGAAGAGTCTGTTCTGCCACCAACTACTACAAGCATGAGCACTGAGATGTCAGTGATTTCGCCTTCATTAGCGGTTCAGTATCCTTGTTCTTCCACAGAACCAGCTTTTGATTCTAGTGAGTCGATAGAAGGGTTTGAAAACAATGAAGTTAAAGAAACCACTTTTAGTAGTACCCTATTAGGTACGCCCGACTCAAACTTTAAGTCAAATGTGGATCTGGATGTAAGGCGAAGTAACCGAATTAGAAAACCGCCTCAAAGGCTAAATTTATAAAATTGCAAATATCTAAATTTAAAATATTAGTATAAGTTTTTTTTTGTGTTGTGGTTATCGTTTGTTTATTTCTGGTTTGGTTATTCGCCGGAACTGAAATCATTATGTTATTTTGTTAGTATGTTGTTTGTCACTAAGAAGAGGGAAAATGTTATGTTTAATATTAGGGTAGAGTATGGAACACACCCTTTTTTGGAATATGACAGTTGAGACTGGCGTAAGGTCGACGATATATTTTTGCCTCGCTTAGTGAAGCTAATTTTCCTTTGTAAACTTAAAAAGCGTAATAAAGTAAAGTGTTCCTAGAACCCCAGGAGTTTGATTTACGAACATAATAGTAATGAGTTTGTGGGTGATGATTCTGTAAATTTTCACTAAAAAACTTGGTTTTTAAATTATAACATCGAATGTATATGGGTCTCCGAATAAGTTTTACTGAAAATATTGATCTAGTGTTTAATCTGTCCTTTTTCAGTTCAATGAAATACCATATTTGATTTCCTTCTAGTGTTTAGTGCGAATTAAGTATAATACCCTATTTCTGATACAGAGTGCTTTAATTAGGTTCTGGCATATCCGAATTAGGTTCGTGAATTTCTTGTTTACATTGCTTTATTTTTTCTCTTAAAATATATGCAAGAAAAAATAAAAAATATACATTGAAGTGTCTCAATTTGGCATTAGAAGCAATCAGACATGGAATGCCTGTTAAAGCAGCCAGTAAAGAATAAGAAATTCTGAAAACGACATTACATTCAAAGTTTCATGGAGAATATCCCATTGAATGTAATACCGTCGCACCACCAATTTTGACAAAGGAAGAAGAGAACAGAGACAGAGACCAATTATTAGAGAGTGTCCGCAAGCCATGACAATCGTCCTGGAAGGCATTGGTATGAGGGGTTTCTTAGCCGCCACCCCGAAATAACAGTGAGTTTCATTTAAAACACTAATATGAGTATCCACAAAGTGAGGGTTGAGAAAGTTAATTTAGAAGAATTTCAACTGATACCTCAGAGGAAGAGGAAAATCCCAGCATCTCCCAAGAATCGTCAGTCAAGAATCCACAAATATGACAAGAAAATGTCAATGTATGAGATTATGTGATAATTGATTACTTTGATATTCAGTATCCTGAACTTATTTTTAGAACTCAGATAGGACCAAGCATTCGTTAGTGTGATGATGTGTAGTAGAAATAATTAGAAGTGACCATCAAAGGAACATGTATTATGGTACAATTTTGATGATATTAAAGAAAAAATAAAGGATCCTGTTTTGCCTAACAGCCGTGGATTTTTTTTCCTGAGATAAAGAAATTTCTTATGCAAAGTAATAACATTTAATCGATTTCTAAATTAGTTTCAATAGTGTCCGAACAATGTACTCACATGTGTCAAAATTCCATGCCAAATGTCACTGCTAGTATCAGAATTAATTTCAGTAGCATACTGTAGTAAATAAACCTGAACTGAAATAGGCTTTATTCGACTTTTAACAACTTGACATTGACAAAATCAACTGAACAAAAATCTCAACGAAGATCAGATCATCCCCCCTCAGTTTATCACGAAGTCCTCCAAATACTTCGGAGAATTCCTAATTCGAACTGGTCGTCCAACAGCAATATCATCTATTCTCTCTGGCATCTCAACTTGGCTAATTTCAGCTGTCTCCTGTGGAAGATTGGATTTTCGCTTCTCCGTCAAAACTAGATCGGTATTGCCATTCGAGGTTGTATTTGAGTTTTCTTGATGTAGATTTGAAGTCGATTCACTTAACAAGGTCATATCTCCTTGAGGAGCTAAATGACGGGTTGAAACAGTGGTTTCTTTACCATTCAAAAAGCGTACATGTGCATACTCAGGGTTTGCTTCGATTAGTTGAACTTCTTCCCCCAATGGTTCGTACTTGTTGGTTCTTACATGTTTTCTAAGATATACCGGAGCAGAAACAGAAAGCCATGTTGGAGCTGTAGTACCATTAGAGGATCGTCGAGGATAACTGAACATCCTCTCGTGTGGAGTGCAATTGGTTGCTGTACATAACAAAGATCTTATTGCATGAAGAGCTTCTTGTAACACTGATTCCCATTGATCGATCCTGAGTCTCTGTGATTTCAACGAAAGTTGAATTGTTCTCCATATAATACCATTATAACGCTCACATTGGCCGTTCCCTTGGGGATTGTAAGCTGTTGTATGACTTGAAGCTATACCAAGTGATCCTAGAAATCCTTTTAGTTCCTGAGATATGAAACAAGTTCCTCGGTCAGAATGTACATAAGATGGCGTACCAAAAATAACGAAAAGTTGACGAAGGCATTTTATAACTGTTGTAGAGGTCATATCTGGACAAGCAAAAGCGAAAGGAAATCGTGAATATTCATCCACAATAGTTAATATATATTTATTATTTGTTGAAGAATGTAGAGGCCCCTTGAAATCTATATTCAACCTTTCAAATGGAGATGTAGAGTTCCGCGATTTCTATGGAATCGAGGCTTTACTTCAGCGCAAATGGGACATGATGAAGTTAGTTTTCGAATGTCTTCCATAGAGAAAGGTACATTTTTACAGCGAATCCTATGGTTCATTCGAGTAACTCCAGGATGACACAGAGAGTTATGTAGATTATAAAGAGTCTTCCTGTTATCTTCATTCAACAATGATGATGTTATTCTCGCGAAGGTGTCTGCTACTGTATTTTCGATTCCAGGTCTATATATAATAGCATACCTGAAACATGATAGTTCTAGGCACCACCGCATGATTTTATCGTTTTTGATTTTACTGGAAACCTTGTAATCAAACATGAAAGATACCGATTTTTGATCAGTAATCAACTGAAAATATCGGCCAATAAGGAAATGTCTCCATTTCCGGAGGGCTTCCACAATAGCATATGCTTCTTTTTCAACAGATGAATGTCTCTGTTCGGTACTTGAAGAGTTCTTGAAAAGAACGCTACAGGTCTTCCATTCTGAGAGAGTTGGGTAGCAATAGCAAAATCCGACGCATCAGTTTCTACGGTGAACATAACGGATTCGTCAATAGATTTCATGGCAGCACTGGAAATAATTTTCTTCAATAGTTCGAATGCTGTAATAGCATTTTCAGACATGGGAAATGTTTTACACTGTACCAGTGGTTGAATTTTCTCAGAGAAATTAGGCAACCATTTCGAATAATGAGCAAACATTCCCATTATACGGCGAAGGGAAGCTAAACTATTTGGTGCGGGAAGTTCCAAAAGTGGTCTGAGTCTCTCAGGGTCTGGTTTAATTGTTTTCCCCGTAATAGTATAGCCAAGAATATTTATTTTGTCAGTGGAAAACATACATTTCTCCTTGTTCAACGCTAAACTACACTTCTCTGCAGCATTCACGAAGAGTTGTAAATTATGATCGTGGTCAATCTTGTTCGATCCACAAATGGTTACGTCATCCAAGTAAGCATAGATATCTTTCAAACCCTCACTTTCGATTATATTTTGGATTGTCCTCTGGAAGCAGGCTACTCCATTAGTTACTCCGAATGGGATTCTACGGAATTGGTAAAGTTTACCGCAAGCTTCAAAAGCAGTATACTTTTTTTCGTTATCTCTGATGGGAATCTGGTGGTAAGCATTGCGTAGATCAATTGTACTGAATATTTCGTACTTTGCTATTTGATTAACAATACTTCCTGTATCAATCAACGCATCCGTCATAATTAAATTAGCGTCCCTTTGAAGGATTGCTCTTGACAAGCAAGCTGGGGATGCAGCTGAAATTGTAGCCAGGATTGTTGATGATGTCTGTTTGGTTGAGTATTTGGTGGATTTTGCTGAATTGCCTCGAGATTTACAGACTTTTGAAAAATGTCCCTTCTTCCCGCATCCATGGCAGTTGCAATTTTTAGCTGGACACATATCACGAGAATGATAATCAAAACCGCAAAAGAAACACTTAGAAGAAATTGCGGAAGTAGTTGGTTGATCGGAACATTCTTGAATTTGTTCAGGGCGATTGTCTGTATTCATATTAGCTGCTGCATTAAAGGATCCATATGAAGATACATAAGCCTCTGAATGATAATGGACAATTTCAAAAGCTCTGGCTTTGTCGAAAGCATCTTGTAAGGTTAGTGTATTATTTTCCAGAAGTCGTTGTCTGATGTGAGGAGAACTGAGACCACTGATGAACGAATCTCTTATATAATCATTTTTGTTTTCGTCTGCAGATACAGATTTAAAATTACATTCTTTGCTCGTCTTCAGAACTTGTGAGTATTGGTCGATAGACTCACTAACTTGTTGACGCCTTGTTGCAAGGGAGTATCGAGCAAAAATTTCATTGCGTGGTTTGACATAGATCTTTTTCAAGATTGCGAGTGCTTCAACATAGGTTGAACATTCACTGATAAATCCATAAATAGTGGGACTTACATAGTTAATTAGGATATTCAGTTGCTTATTGCTTTCTGTGGCATTGACAGCTTCAATAAAATTCTCGAATGACCGAATCCAATGTGTCCACTGTTGAGCGGCAGTACTAGAGCTTGGTCCAACTTCTAACCTTTCTGGTCTGAGTAGTTTATCCATCTTATGTAGAATCAAAAAAAAGTCGAATAAATTGTAGTAAATAAACCTGAACTGAAATAGGCTTTATTCGACTTTTAACAACTTGACATTGACAAAATCAACTGAACAAAAATCTCAACGAAGATCAGATCAATATATTACACATAATGAAATTGACTGTCTCGACCCTTACTTCGTGGAATATGCTCATATTAGTGTTTTTAAATGAAACTCAAGGTCTCTAGTTAATTCCACAATATAATACAAGTTATTGAAAATTGTCAATTTTTTAGAATTTTCAATAACTTGTATTATATTGTGGAATTAACTAGAGACCTTGAGTTTCATTTAAAAACACTAATATTACACATACATTATAAAAAACTTATTTTGAGTAAGAATTGTGTTTTCATCACGTTTATACCTAATTAATATTGTCCTTAATATATATTTGTAACTAACTGTGATAGATTTCTTACAATATTCATGAATATAGCACTTCTGCGAGGTTTTCAGTTCTACGTGCACCTTAACATGTACGAATTCGGGCCATTTACCTCACTACCTTACTATTTTTAATATGCTTGTTAACTTCTAACGCTTGGGTTGCAGTGTTCCTCAAAGTACGTATACTACAGATCAATTCCAAGATGGCTGAGGGGCACATTCAGAAAAGCAAGGGAAGGGAATCACTTCCACCAAGATGTGATGAACTTTGAACAAGGACAATATCAGAATAGGAGGGGTATTTACATTTGGGGGCTAATGCCAGAAACCTCGCACTTACACCAAATAACTATGTAAAATGTTCATTTTAAACGCTTTTGTCTATTTGTAGATTTATCTTGATCGTCTTATGTGAATAATAGTGAACGTATATGTAAATAAAAGTTTTTTTCCTTTTATATAAAAATAAAATTGAAAGAAAATCAAAGATTTCCTTGATATTTCAAACTATGTTCTGGTAGCTACAAAATCAAAGTTTATTAGATCAAAATATGTTTTTTCATAGGAAAGTGGCGGTAATATTGAATACCTCGTAGTGAACTCCAGTCAATTTCACCTACGACTATACTTATGAGCACAGGTACAAATACATTAAGTACTTTGTTATCGTTACCTTGATCATATGCTTCGATTATTTATTCTGTCGTATTCTCGTTTGATTCTATGAAATATTACTCTTTCCTGAATAAAAAGCTATGTATTTTTTTTTCTGGATACTTTGGCTCGACCATGACTCTAAATTCTAATTTATAACACTTTTCGATGTATTTAGTCACGAACGGCTACTAAATGAGTAATTTGTGTTTATTTAATTAAATCAGACTAGAACAAACTGTATCTTTAAGGCATCTAGATGTTGTTTCTCCTTATATGTTATAATTGCGGTTGCTTTGAACAGGTATTTAATTTAGTCGTATATTTATTTTTAGTTTTCTGAACTCAGCTACGTATACAACAAAATAAGTAGAATATATGCAAACTACTACTTGCTATGGGAAAAAAGGTAGAAATATAGTAATAGAAAGTATAGGTACGAGTGATAGAAAAAAAATATGATAAAGAGCTTGTATTATACAAACCCATTAGTGCTTAGATTTCAATTGTAGAGTTCTCTTCTACTTAATGCTACCCAAACATAATATGAATTAAAGTGAAAAATTATTTATTTTCAACCATTGATCGTTTTCTCATTTTAACGATTATTTAATATTCAATATGTACCGTAATATTTTTTTTAATTTATTGCAACTACTTTCATATGAGAGGTACGTAACACAAAAATGTAACATTATTTCCAATTACTATTAGTAAGTAAGCAATAATCAGGAAAATCTTCCTCATATATCGCATTGTTCAGCTTTTTCACAAATTAGTGATTGAATAATTTAGCAAACATACATAAACAGGACAAATTGCATAATTTTGGAAAATTGCCACAAACACCATTTCAAAACACAGCAGATTCTCGTCATTCCTAAAAAGAAGAAAAGTGTAGGAAGAATATGATATAGTATATTACGTAACGAGTGCGGAAAGTGACTTTTTTCACATGAGTGGGAAGTATTGTCTCACGAGGCACAAGCCGAGTGAGATAATCGAGATAATCCCCCGAGTGTGAGAAATCACTTTCGCACAAGTTATGTACACTATTTTTTCTACGACCACGCCATATACTTTCACCGAATGAGGCATGTACAATCTTGCGTTTTTATGTAGATGTGACAGGTTTTATATATGTGTATTTGTAATTACTTTATATAGTTTTGATTACTTACCTTTGAAAGTGGCCCAGAAAATTGTGATTTTTATGCGATGAAAAAGGGTGCCTTCATGAAAAATTTAGAATAAATATTGGTACACAAAATATTACGTACATTTATTTTAACAACTAACAACAATTGGAAACAGAACATCAGAAATAAAACTGTTTTTGTTACATAAATATTGCGATTCAGAATTAATTATTTATTTGAATCACTGTAAAAATTAAAAATAAAATTATTATTAGTGCAATTTATAAATTGCAATGGTGTATGTGCAAGATTGTTTTCGATATTTTCTCGGATGTTACTTGTAATTGTACTCGAAGTTGAGGGATGCTGCTAATATTTTCTAATATCGCTGATACTGTACAGCGTCTACAATTTTGGATGCAACATTTATTCTATTGGTAGTCGAGTCGTCTATATATCCCTCAGCGACAGTAGAGGATTTCCATCCTCCATATCTTTTAAGAGTTGTAATATCTGCATCTACCAATATTGTGGCGGATGATCTTCTAAGACAATGACTTGTGTAGGTTTTTGCATTGTCAAGTTTTGAAAATTTGGCAACTATAGTAGGTACAGAACCTATTTTGTTTATACCTACAACTTGTTTGGTACATTTTTTGTTTTGGTAGTTGAGAAAAAATATTTTCTCATGTGTTGCAGGTCTTAAATCAGCGTATTTTTTATATTTTTCATAAAATATATCTGTTACATTAAATTTCCTGTCACTTTAATTTTTTGTATTGTGAATTTTAATTATCGCTGCAGAACCTAGATCTTCTATATCATCTACACTAATCTTTACTAGCTCTTGTTTGCGGCATGCTCCACTAATTCCAAAGACTTATTAGTAAAACACGTGAGCAATACACAACTTTTTTAAACTCACCTTAATGAATAAAAGCTGATCGTCAGGAGCTTGTGTTAAGAAATCGTTTATTTGCAAGGTGGTTAACATAAACGATTTCTTTGGTTTATAACCAGCATTCTTTATTTTTAAAAATGCCTTTGTTTTTAGATATTTAGCAATATCTACATTGTGGTTTATATATAAAGTAGTACGCAATGTATTTGGCCGTACTTTTTTGGATAATTCATCCATATATGCAAGTAGTACATTTTCTGAAAACGAACTTTTGATATCTTTACCTTTTCTCCAGTTTATAAATTCTTCATATGTACGTTCATATCTGGCTCGTGATTTAGTATGTAGGATTTTTATGCATGTTATTTTTGCTGCTTCGACAATTTCTGGCGGAGTACATTCACTATCGCTATTACTGTCGTCCGTATCCATAGTTTTTTTAGGTTTGTATCAAATATTGTACAGCTGTACGAAGATAATCAACAGATAATTTAAATATAATCACTGTAAAAATAACTTTTGACACTTTACATGGATTGTTCGACGCCTACTTTTTCAAAAAAATTATTGGCACGACGTTTATCATGTTGCCTACCTGTAGGGGATTGAAAGTATTAATTTAGCTGTTTTAAGGATTCATTGTTCAAACTATGCTCCAAATAATTGAAAACGGATATTTTTTGTTTTAATAACATGAAAGTCTAAGAAATGTCGATGTTAACAAACTTTATTTTTAAGAATAAATAAACTGTTGTGTATATTTTCTTAGCGCTATAAGTATTTTTGATAAGAACGCATCGTGGAACAGCGATGGAATGGCCAAGCGGGCCAATCGTGGTTCGAACGTCCCCATGGCTAGGGACACTGCAGACCGTGCCATCTATAGAGCCCGTCGAGTAACTAAAATCGGTAGATAGTTCCAAAAAATTAACGAAAACTGTAACGTCGTTAGTAATCAAGTTTTATTGATTTTTATAACTGCGTATGCGCGATTTCATATTGCTCGTCCCCACATGTTATATGTTATACCGTTATCATTTCTTAGTTCAAGTGTAGAAGGTTACGGTATTTTGGTGCATTTTTTAATTGCTATAGTGTAATATTTATCTGTTGTTTCGTTGCTTTATTGTTATTAATTGAAAAGACAATGTCAAAGTGTATTCTGAAGGAGTAATAAATAGTGTACTCGGTAAGTTTTATTAAAAAAATTTGAGCATTTTTTCTTTCACAATTAACAACCATTATCTTCATTTTTATAAAACACAGAGAATTTTTACCAATTTAATCGACAACTTTAGAGATCATGGTTGTTCTTTACGTTAGCTAAACTGAAAACTGCTCCATTAATAAAGTAAATATTTCTTTTTACAGTTTTGTTCCTCCAGCCCAGGAAGATAAAATTAATATGGCTGAAAAGAAGTGGTAATAAATCATTAAATTTGTCGACGAAGAAACGATGGAGGATATGATACTTTTCAAAAACAGTGTTCCTTTAGATTTGAGAAAGACGAAGAGAGGTTATTAGGACTGTTTGATTTGCCTTCCCATATGAGTGGAAATTAACAAAAATTGATGGTAAGTTTTATTGTATTCAATATAGCATGCTATAATATTTGGGACATTTTAAAACGTAAATTGAGTGAATTAAAATACGAGTACTGAGTGTGTAATTTTAATAAAATTCCAGGTAAGTGCTTTCATCCATTAGACCATTCTGAAAGCTCTCGTTAAGAAAAAAATATACAGAAAGTGTCAAAAAACATCAAACCCTGTAACTGCTACATACAATGAAATAAAATGTTTGATGTTACATCATTATTTAACTAAACTTTGTTAAAATTACTCTATAAAGAGTGTGTACAATTGTAATTCACATAACGAAACGTCTAATTTGATTACAAACTAAATGATATGTGAGCACACCCTCTTTATAGGGTAATTTTAACAAATTTTATTTAAATAATGATGTAACATCAAATATTTTATTTCATTGTGTGTACATTGTACCTGTTGTATGTTTTTTTCTTGTCGACAGCTTTGAGAATGACCTAATGGCTGAAAGCGCTTAGCTGGAATTTTAATCAAATGACATACTCAGTACTCGTCTTTTCATTCACTCAATTTATATCTTGTGTGTACACCATACTCAGATAATTCTTTTTTAAAATGTATCCATTGAAAAAATAATAATCTGGGTTTTATTTTATGTTATAGCTATATTCCCTCTACCAGCTATGGGATGGAAGGTATTGATCCCTTGCCGATTTTCATATATAGCCCTTGGTGTGACAATTTATTGGAAATAAAAGTGAGTATCAACTTTTGTTGAGGCATTACGTCTAAGTATTTGGTCTAGCGGTAACCAAAAATCCAAAATATCCAATAAAGACAAAAAATAAAAAAATACTTAAAAATCAAGAATTCCTAAAAAAATCGAAAGCTTCAAAAAAGGGAATCAAAAAAACCAAACAAATGTATACATTCAAACATTTTTTGATATTTTTTGGCTTAGTACAAAAACATGTGTAAACTTATTATTTCGATAGTAAGCGCATTTTGTTTTCTTTCGTTGACATAAATTTTCAAACATATTTGTGTGTTATTTATTGTTGTTATTTTGTGTGTTTACTTGTAGAACCTCAACCAGAAACGAGAAAGGACTCCATGAGACGGTGGGATTTTTAAGAGCCCTCAAGAAACATTTTAACAATCATAGACAGCCAGGAGCTGTAGAGTAACTTAAACTCCTTATGCAATGGTTTCATAAGAACGGAATGCTTTTAAATGTAGAAATATACAAATATGCAATATACTAGGTTTAAGCTTGTGTTATAAACCTATTTAATACTTCCAGTAAAGAAATAAAGATGTGTTTTAAGTGGAAATGAAATGTTAGATATATGCTGTTTAGCACTCTTATATGTAATTACTTGGCACCTTGTATTTACAAAGCTGGGCAGTATTTAAGAACTTTTCCTATAAAAATATTTTAATTACTTTTGTTCTAACATTCACAGTAATTATACTCAAATGTTTCTTTCACAGAAAGTTGCCAAAAATAGTAGTTAACAACTTATTGCTAACACTTTTTTGATTAGGTAAGTAGCAGTTATACTCCTGCAGTTTGTCCAGCTCTGTGTTTATACGAGTGTAATAATAAATTAATATAAACTCATCATACATACTTTTCTACTTTTATCTTGATTTAACATCATTTGAAAATCTAATGATAATCCAATCTAGAATGTACGTTACTCAAAATATTTTTTAATTATTGCATGGTTTTTACCATATAATTTATTTGTTGTCATTATGTTTGTTAAGAAAAGTACTTTGTGAAAGAAATTATTTGTTGTGTATTTTTATACCAAAATAAATAAATTGTTTATATGATTATTGTTTTATTTTTTCCAATTTAATTAACCATTTATGGTCCATCATTTGATATTTCATTTAATTTACCTCAACATCTAATCATTATTTAGTTAATGGAGTTAAATTGAATGAAATGTCAAATGATGGACTATGAATGGCTATTTTGAAATAAAATAATTAAAATACAGTATATTTGAATATACCGCCAGTCCGCCAAAACCTAAAATTACAGAAATCTTTCCATCGCTCAGTTGTTTACTCGACGGGCTCTTTAGATGGCGCCACAATCAGTGTCTCATCTATCTATGGGTTATATGTGGTTCGAACCGCGGTCTCGGTGGTTCTTTTTTAATTTTAAATGAGATAAATGAATTATATTATATGGACAAATCAACTTAGGAAATACGCATTTGACATATACATAAATTTGTGTGGTAAGTAGACTAGCATTTCAACATTCAATTTGACAGCTGTTTTATCTGTACACGTATGGATAAAGTTTCTTTCCGTACGCGTATGAATAAAGGCCACTTTCCATAGAACTAGACAGTGCGATATATGTCACTTTTCCTATGTGGTCGTTGGCAAAATTCTTATTAATAACTTAATTGATCTATAACTTGCCATTGCGTTTATAATCCAGGGAATGGAACGAAAAATAGAGTCGCACTTCCGATTACTGTGAGAGAGCAGCGATTTTTATAAAATTTTGGAATTCACTTCGTTTTACCCTGTAGATCAAATGTGATATGGTGAAAAAATGTGCTTTCTAATTTTAGGCGGTGAAAACTATCCATAAATTTGTAAAATTGAATCAAAACGAAAATGTGTTATTTACGAGCTAAAATGCATGTAAATAGGCAAAATAAATATTGTTTTACATTGGAAATTATAGTACACATGATTATTTTAAAATTTCAACCCTTAAAAATGAAAAAAAATATATGCAGTTTTAGGCAGTTTAAATTGGTTAAACAGTATGAATGGCTAAAATTTATATATTTTACATGTTTTTAATGTAATTTGAATAGGGTAGCTTCAACCCTTAAAAATCACCCCTATTAACTTAATATGGAAAAAGGATTTTTTTGCGTTTTTACCAGTAAAATTAGTAAAATTCATATTTTACATGTTTGCGATTCAATTGATCATTAATAGGATAACTTTAAAAACTATCCCTAATGGCGGAATATCAATAATAAAATGTTTTCAGCGTTTTTAGCAGTTTTAAATTGTTTTTATAGTAAAAATAGATAAAATGTATGTTATGCATGTTCGTAGTGCAGTTAATTATTAATAGCCTAGCTTCCACCCTTAAAAACCACCCCTAATGAAAAAATATATTATTTTGCAGTTTTCCACAGTTTCAAATGGCTTAATAGTATAAAAATCAGTTAACATACCTGCTACAACCATCCTGCGTGCTGCGACCCGCCTGCTATACCCGCCACGCTTTAAAAAGCCACCACGGTGACACCTGTCTTACAAAGGATCTAAAGGTAGGTACAGACATAGAACAATATTTCGTATCGTAACTCCGTCGCGCAACAATTGTTTGTTACTCATCGAAGATACGGCGTGTCAACAAATACAGCGTATCAATACATCGTCACGTATCTTACAAACGGGACATTTTGCCGTTCCGTCTTTACTATGTACCGCAGACCTGTCCAGACATGCTAACAAGTGGTGCAACATCAGTGCGTATCATTTCTTTGATGCGGCGACAAAAAACCGAAAACCGATGGAACGCCGATATGTTACTATGTTCAGGTGTTACGGTGTTACGCAGTGCCGTCCACACTTGTTACGCGACGGCTTTACGATACGAAGTTTTGTTATATGTCTGTACGTACCTTAAGAGTTAATTAGAATCATTTAAGAGAGACCTCACATTTTATGAACTTGAAAACAGTTGGCACCCGTTACTTGCGACAAAATTTAGGTCACTTTGTAAACAACAAATATAAAGAACGCAGTGAAATTAAGTGTGGAAATTTTAACACAATATAACTTGGACCTTTGTCTTGGGGATCAGGTATTTGGTTAAGTTTTATATAGTTATAAAAAAGATATAAGCCATTAAGTGATGGTGTGATTTTGATAGTTTTGACAATTTGTGGTCACCAATTTGAGCGCCAAAATCTGATCCCCAAAAGGAAGCCTAGAGAATTCGATTTTACAAATATGAAATCTCAAATCATTGTATTTTTTAATATTTTTACTCTAGTTCAACCTTTCTACCGTATTGTTGGATGGCGCTTTATGGAACGTCAATGACAGACGACGACGGTCAAATGTCGTTGTTACGTGTTTTGTGTCCATAAAAATATTCCAACTTTATAGTTTGTTAGTATGTATTGTATTTGTAGGTGGTTATGATAAAATAATTTTCATGCAGAATAAGTAAATTTGTGCTCCGTAAATGCTGTTTATATTTACTCCACACAAGTAGTGCGTTTAGTGTAGCTTGTATGTAAAATAAGGCACAAATATTTTTAGCTGTTGCTAGTGATTCCACAAGTGCCTTATATCCCCATATCGGGACATTTTAGTTCCTCCGGGGACCTGTACACAGCCACAGATTGCATCAGCGTACATACATCGGCCTCCCGAGTTAGTGAGAAAAACTACATTGGTAATTGCTGACTGGCCAAAATAGACATTTCGTATTCTATTCAATACTTAATACAATATGTAATTTTTTATTTTCGAAACACAGAAATAAAAATGTTATATATTTTTTATCTTCAATTTTTCCAGGTTATGATCAAAATGTTAAATACTTTTTGCATTTTCCTCCAATTTGTAATAAACGGACATCCCTGTTTTTCCATTGACTCTTCTCAATTATTCAATTAAATTATAGCAAAAATGTTTTCTTTTATTGAAAACAAAAATAAATCATTTAGGCAATATGTTTGTTTAATGGTATTATTACAAATTTGAAGTGCAGAGTAAGTAAATAGGAAGTTTTTATATTTATTATAATATAAAATGTCTGATTTGCCACTGACCCCTCTTAATCATTCAAATGAATTGTAGCAAAGAAATGCCAATTAATTAGGTAAACTATAAAAATGTTTATTATGGCAATAAACAGACATATTCACTTTTTCATAGACCTTTATTAATTATTCAAAAAAATTACAGCTAAATTGGTGTATGTTTCTATTGAAAAGAAACTAATAAAAAACATTTTATAAAAATATTATTAAAATTATGATTACAAATTTAATGTATTTGTCTTCACATTTATCAATACATGGCAACTGGAGTTCATCTTCCATTTTTCTCTATCATTTCTCCTCATAACAAAAAGAAAATAAAAAGTTTATAAAAATATGCATTTTTTACTATTTATACTCACAAAGCGATGGTGACTCCCATCGACATATTGAAGTCTTGATCTTTGTAGTTATAAAGACTATAAAAATATTTTTCACATACTTTCTTTAAATAAATAATATGTTTACGTACAACTCCCAATTCAGCAAAAGTATAAAAATCATCCATTTTATCTTGGAAGCCATATTACAAATTTGATATACATAAGTACTGAATACATTTTCTTTGTTTTTATGCATACATGGCATGGTAACTGAAATGCATCTTCCATTTTCTTAATCCTCAAACAAAAACAAAAAACTATCCGTTACAGTTACATCAGGCTTCATTTTATTTTTTACTTACTGAATAGTTATAGCGAACACTGCTGTATGAAAATTATTTGGACCTGTGCAGGCAGTTCATCAGACTTCGTTTTAGTTACATAATCAGAACTTTAAATGAAATAAGAAGATCTAAGTAGGTGTTGTCATTTTTCACTTACTGAATAGTTATAGCCAACACTGCTATATGAAAATTATTTGGACCTGTGCGGGCAGTTACATCAGGTTCCGTTTTAAGGAAATTGTCAGTTCTTATAATGAAAAAAAATTAGATTTTTGTAAATAAGTCTTGTTAGTGTTTTTACTTAAGGAATAGTATCAGGAAACTCTGTTTTATGAAAGATCAATGGACTTGAGGGACAGTTCAGCAGGCTCCATATCAGTGAGAATGACAGTTCTGAAAATGAAAAGAAATTAGATTTTTGTAAATAAGTCTTGTTAGTGTTTTTACTTGAGGAATAGTATCAAGAAACTCTGTTTCATGAAAGATTAATGGACTTGAGGGGCAGTTGAGCAGGTTCCATATTAGTGAAAATATTAGTTCTGGAAATGAAAAGAAATTAGATTTTTGTAAATACGTCTTGTTATTGTTTTTACTTACGGAGTAGTATCCGCATTCATATATTTGCCCTAATAAAGCCCTAATTATCTGGATCCTGTCTTGCCAGACTTTTCCCTTTCTTATATTCCGATATTACTTGCTTGATATAAGAGGGGTCAAAACATTTCTGCCCATTCCTATTTGATTTCTGATTATTTCAGGAACTATAGATTCTGTATAGAATTGCTTAAGTTTCGGAAGCATTTTTTGGATCCATATTTTTCTATATATCCCAATGTCTTCTATATATAGATCTATATTATCGCGGACATACACAACAAAGTAACATCTGCTCCTATTAGTTATCTTCAATTGTCCCTAGAAATAAAAACACACATTTTCTTATTCATTGTTTCCAATCTGCCCCATAGATTCTGCTTGGCTACCAATTGTTTCCTAAAAAAATGTTCAATTATTAGATCTGTTAAACTAATATAAGTAATTACACGTACTTAAAATCATTTTGACTTACTTGTAAACCTTTGCACGATTTCAACTAAGTACTTCTTGTTTCATCATTTCTGGGTTTTCAAGTTGTTCAGCGTTTGGCCCATAATCTACATTTGCGGTACTTTTTCTCTTTTTGACTATTGGTTCCTCGGCTGATGGTACACTGTGGTAGTATGAAAAAGTGTTTTGCGATACATTTCACCCAAAAGTGCTATTTTCTATAACTTACCCAACGTTTTTACAATTTTAAACACTATGGCGGTCATCTTTGTATCAGGTTGATCATATAAGATTTGTTTATACATATTCACAATGTTTTATTTCTCTATAGATGATAAGTAGCATAAACGAACAGAACTCCTTCAATTTGGGAGCGAATGAAAAAGTCTGCCAGTACTTTGCATATATAGTATCAAGTCCATTTTCAAATTAGTCCTGACACTGTTTTTATATTTTAGTAAAACAATAACAAGAAACCAAGAACGCCAGAAATAAAAAATAGACATCCTTTGTTTACAATTTACAAAATTGATCGATCATATGTCAAAACCGGCTGCGATCTGACCAATCGGGAACTTACAGAATTGCCAACTTAAATTCGGTCCTCCTAGTTCAAAAACAGGATATAGTTTAAAAACAGAGTATAGTGAAATGAAATTATTTATATATCCAAAAAAGTCTCATCCTTTTATACCTAATAATGTTACTCGTTCAAATGGAACTCCAAATCTCGTACTATAGGCTAAATAATTCATTCAAAAGACACCCACTTTTGAAACATTACACTAAATGAATATCCTTCTCTACAAATTATGTTGTAAAGTATTATTAAAAATTTAGAGGATATATGGATGTATCCCGGTCCGTAATAAAGTCATTAAATCAATAAATTCGTTGATGTCAAAACATAAAAATCACGGATGTCTAACGCGTGGAACAATAGTGTATACGCCTGTTCTTAATAAAAGATCTGTATATGTGTGTGGCACACCTACGTTATAAATAACGAGACATTTTGTCAATAAAATTCAACGACGAACAATAAAGTTAAAACCTGAAGTGAGGACTAAGAACTCACAGAGAGATTTTCGATTTTTTTATCTTAAAGCGATACCAAAGACACTGACAATACTTATTCCGACTGCTAGGTATCTAAATATCAGCATTATGGAAATATATTATCAAATATGAGACAGTTTATAGGCGTTGCTATTGATATTCAGGATGTACTTTAATATTATTAGTTTTATTAAAGATGCGCATGTTTAGTAAATTATCTCAGATGGAGGATAATATATGAAAGGCTGCACAAAGTTTCAAACTGCAAATACGAAACCGCAATATTATTTCAAGAGAATTGTTATCTCCATTTAAATAATGCTCTCTCATTTTATTCATATTTTTTAAATAATATTAGCGATAGCTAGTTTGATTTCACAACGACCATTTTATTCGATTAGCTCTTGAATATTATATTTATATAGCAGTGATTCCTCCATCTTTGAATCACATTATTTGACGCCCTCATGAAAGCGGCAACATGCTCTAACCATAAATTGATTTTGTACTAAAAAATATATTATTTTTTTATTTATATCTCAAGATCTGCTATGATGGCTTGTCAGAATCCCGCTGACATTTTTACAACAAATAAGTTCTATGATCTTAATCAAAAGTGAAATAGCATCAATCTCTAACGTACTCATATAATATCATTGATTGCGAGGAAATGGTATGAAGAATCATAATTCAATATGAAAGTCTATCAGATAAAAAATGCCGAATAACAAACCACTAAAGATCGTGACCTCTTTGCTGGATTCAATCTACACTTCGTAAAAGGCGTACCTGTGGTCTAGCGAAGGGTCGCATTACCTAAAACATGGCAGTCAATGTAATGGAATATTCATGTGAAATAGTTTTAGTTAATTTGTCAATTATGTTTTTAGATGGTGGTCAGTTATCAAGTTGGGCATTGTATAAACATAAAGAACTCATTTATTATGTCGAATATTTATTTGAATTCACCATTTTCTGAGATGAATAGACGACCAGAGTGATGACGTAAATCGGCTAGCTTGTTAGGGTTGTTCAGTTGTCTACTGTTCAAACAAAGTTCGTTGATTTTGCGTATCTTGTGATTTATTAATACAAAGTGGTTTAGTTTTTTTATTATTTAACATTTTAAAATAAGTGCTGTAATGTACTGTTGAATATCATTTAAACAAACTTCAATAAGATTCATATAAAATATATTTTATAAAGTGAGGTTATATTTCTCTGAATTTTAGAATATGACAACAAAACGTATTTTGTGGTTTTCTGACAAATATAAGTAATATGCAAAAATACGGTTATAAAAATAACAAAATAACTTCTAAAAACTAATTTCAGACAACGTTTTTATAACACTATAAACTCCGCCAAAAGTTTGTATAGGAAGTAACCTCTAATCTGCCCAAGATCTGCGTCACACTCCGGTTGCCTATTCAATATACATAGGATGACTTACCTTCATGTAATAGCGTAACCTTCAATTTTCGCTTATTTCATTTGACACGAGATACTTAAAATTGATAAAGGGTGGTACAAAAAGTGTTAATTTAGTAAATAGTTAAACGTCACTATTTTTTATAAAATAATACATGAAACTCAATAAAAATATTGAATCAAATTGTGTAGTTGATCAATAATTATAGTATAAAGTAAAACCAGAAATCTAAGAAGGTCGAAAATCAAATTTCCCGACGACCATCATTATTACCTATTGTTCGAAATATAAGCAAGCAATAAAAGTGTGTGTCCCTTAAAATATTCCCAGGTCCGGATTAAAATATCTCATGAAATAGTTTGTGCTCACGTGAAAGTGTACCTAAACACATAATATTAATAGATTTGGTTAATTTTTTTAGGTAATAGAAAAAGTTGCTTGCATTTCTATGATGAAAACTTAAAGGGAGGAAGGTATCTACAAATATTAAATATCTTGGTGCAAATAGCACTTAATAATATGCCGCCCCAAGAAAGGAACCAAGCTTGCTACCAACAGGATGGAACCCCTCCTCGTAATGTTCAAAGTGTAATCGACAGATTAGAAGAAATGTGTAATGGAAGATGGGTGGCAAATAAAGGACCATATAGATGACCACCTCGTTCTACAGAATTGAACCCTCTTAATTTTTCAACATGGGGCTATATAAAAAACGTTGTTTACCAGTACCCGCTTATGACCTGTCCTGGCGAAGGAGATCAAACCGTTTTAAGCCCAGGCGCTCCCCGTCGAAATCGGACTGGAATTGACTTTTTCACGCTCGGCTGCATATTTAAGAAAAGAATTGGTGACAGCAGGTCTTAGAGCTGGTGACAGCGGACCCGGTAGAGAAGGGGTCAAATTTATCACGTTTGAGGGCCAAAGTATTATAATAGGGTCACCATAAGAGTGTATAACAAGGTCGCCATTTATTACAATACCATGCATAGAGTACGGCTGGCATTTGCATCTTTAACTACCGAGTATATTTTTCAAATAACCAATCATGCTCTGGTTGAACGATGTGAAAAATGTTTGCAACAAAATGGTAACATGTTTGAATATTTGTTAGGGAAAATCGGTAGAATACCCCAATAAATAAATTTCAATATTCTCATTGATTTATTTCTCGTTGTTTTAGGAACAAACGTTCCATGTTCTTGTAAGGTTTTTTAATACTGTGTTCAATACTTTATGTGTTGATGGAACTACATTTGAATATCGTGCAACAAAAATTCAAAATATTCTAGACTAAATTGTTTTACACACTTGATGAATTAATAAAGGATCTTAAAAACTCTATTAGTATTATTTTAAACTGTTTAGCAATAATATACAGCCTACTACATCTTTATAAAAAACATTAAAGCTTGATAACTGTCTAAAAACAGATTTTTTTATGATTAGGTATAAAATACTAATTATGGGTATAGGGAAACCATATATCGTTTGAAAGGAAATAGCTTACTCTATCGAATAAAGTGAAAAAATGCAGGGTGTTGTATTCAAGCTAAGCAAGTTATTTAAGTTGAAAGGTGTCTTAGATATTTCACACTTTTTGCAGCACCTTGTAAAATTTATCGTTATAGATAATTATGCGAAAAGTTACCTTAAAATCATTTTATTAACTTTTTAGAAACTTTTTTGGTTCAAGTTGGTCCGTTTTTTTGTTATTCCATTTTTTGTGAAACACTGTATTTCGCAAATAACTAAGATATCTCGAAAACTAAAACTGACATTATTTTTTTACGTCCAATTTAAAAATATAAGAAAATATTGGGTATTCCATTCAAAATAACAAAGCTGATGTCTACTTCCGCTATAACCGGAAGTCGCCGGATGTTGAGCATATTTCCATTTGATAGATCATTGCTGAAAACTCCTTAGTACAAATTTTAATTCCAGTTAGTTTTCCTATAACGTCTAATGTGCCATCTAAACATATCACTCTGTATGTTAAATAATGATATGTACTATGAACAAAAGTTTTACGTAGTTAATCGATAAAGAAATATTTTTGTGCGCTCACTGAATGTTCAACCTAATTGAACATATAATATGGCCTCAGCTTTAGTAAGCAGTTCGATGAAATAATACTTCTCCAACCCTAAGTTCCACTGTGGTAGCTCTTATCCAAACAGAAACTGCAAACATTCTTGATAGCAGCTGGGTCAAATGTGTTTCCCATATTAAGAAGGTTGAAAAGTCATATATGGATATAGAAAAAGTTCCCAAAGAAAAGTTTATTATCAATTTGGATGTCGACAATGAAAGTGAAACCGATCTTAGTTGTAATTTTGTTTATAAATAACTTTAACTTATATACATATATGCAATAAACAGCAATTCCGCAAGTGTGTCTATATTAAATTTAATTCTTAAATATTATAAACTTTCTGAAAACTATAATCGCATTCATTATAGTAAATATTTTTCGGTATATATCATATATTATATATATACCTAAACAAATCTCAATTACATTCAAGTGATTTTTCTTAATAATATCATTATACCTACCTATAAAACAAAATTGAATATCTCAAGTGGTTGGTGATTTATGACCTTCTTAGATTTCTGGTCGCATTCTACTTACAAATTCACGATTACAATTCAAAATGTTTTTCATTGACCTCCAGACAATGACTACACTGTCAGTATATTATTTGACTCATTCCGTCCTTTAACACGCGGAGGTTCGTATAAAGTTAAGATTTCAAAAAACCCCACAAAAATAAACTAAGTCGAGTGATCTATTGGAAAACTCCATCTTACTCTCAGGTCTACGGATTTGAAAAGCTTCGGCTTAGAAACCCACGTTCAGCTACAGCAAAACGTGACCGTACACCATCCCGTGGTGACCTGTGGTTTAAATTATTGGTTATTTGAATAGCAGGAAAAAGCTAGAACGAATTCAGATATTTCGTGAGAAACCTCTCTCTCCCAATACAAGCTAAAGCATTGAATTTTCGTTGCATATGGTATTCTTTCATCTAGTGTAGATTTGCACAAAGTAATAGAAAGTATTTTGATGATTAACTTGTCCGTTTAATTGAAATTCTGGAAATAAAATATTCATACATTTTCTTCTTGTAAATCATATACTGACAATATTCATACATTTTGAATATTCAAGTTCCTAGATAATCTCATTAAATTTCCAGTAATTTCACATCTACATTATTTCAGTTCATCTCTAATATGTCCAAGTTAGCTAATATTATTTTCAATTTTATCTGCCAACTAAAAACAATTTCTATATGATGAATTAGATTCCCCGATAAAGAAATGATCAGTTCATGACAATTTTCATAGCTGGATAAGTAAAAAATAACAAAAAACAGTGAAAAATCACTAATGAAGTGTTGAAAATAATTTTGGTATAGCGAGGTAATTCCATTGGCGTGCAATAAAATAATCAAAAAGTAGGTGTCCAAAATATTCTTCGATAAATCATGTAGATGTTTTGAATTAAGCAAACTGAAATTACACAAACAATTTTCAATGGCCATTTATACCTAATTACCTAAATCTAATAAATCATTTTACATTCAATTATAATTATTAGCATTAAAAGTTATGAAAAATATTTGAAATACTATACAAACATCTTTTAAATAAGAAAAAATAAGTAGAAATGGAATGAAATTGAATTCACTATTGGTTTATGTGACGACTATATTTTCTTCTATAGCAATATATTGGTATGATTGATATTAATAACAGATTTATAAAATGTATATTTTTTTATATCTGAAACTATCTGAGATTGGGTGGTTCTATGGCGCTCTTTATTGAAATATGCAAATGGTTTTATTATTGAATTGAACTATTATACATCTTCAGACATTGGGAACCCTTTTATGAATACAATTATTTAATATACCATATTCCAATAACCATTTTAAAATAAATTCTTCATACTCCAACTTAAGATTTTTAATATTTCTTACTTTCCCAAATCTGCATGCTGACATTTTCAACAAAACTTCGTTACTAATCTTCCGCATGCTCACCTCTACAAAAACGTCGTTACTAATCAATAATTCCATAGTTTTCTTCTTGGATACCACCACTTGATTTTTAATTTCATTAAAAGTGTCATAATTTGATTTTAATTGTTACTCTTAACGTAACCTTCAAATTATATTCAATCATCACTTTCAAATTAACTTGACCTATGATTTTTCACTCGCCATGTTTACTAACCTATCACTTCCTGTGATTATTAACAAACACCTTATTATTGCGTTATCTAAGTTCAATAGTTAAATACTACAATCCTAATAATTACAGTAATGAAGTTACTTATAAACATATTTGTTATTTTTAGACAGTATTAGATAACATAACAATATATATATATATATATATATATATATATATATATATATATATATATATATATATATATATATATATATATATGTATATGTATATATATATATATATATATGTATATATATATATATATATATATATATATATATATATATATATATATATATATATATATATGGATATATAGCTTTTCTTTCACCTTGTATATTAACTTTCTCCATTTTCCTTGGGCATTAGGTTAAAAATACATTCTACAATTTGTCTATATTTTTGACATTCCACTCCTTTGTTTGGAGCATTTTCAACAAAATTTTTTTCGTGTTGTTAACAATTGGACGAGGATTAATTAATATCTTGTTTATCGTTAACTGCATTGTTATCTTTTTATATATGTATCATTTCTTTTATTGTTCATTTTTTGCAATTAGAATCTTCCGCTAATTTTTTAGTACATTAAAGTCAAATTAATGTTTATCATTTTTCTCTTGTTTATGAAGCGAAGTAGAGGCATTTGTTGGTCATTAAGTCTATGTTCAAGATGTTGGGTTGTCATGCCTATATACTTTTTGGGGCAGTCCAGACATGGTATAGAATATATGATGTTTGATTTTTTTGAAGCTTTTATTTGACTTTTTAACTTTGAGAACAATGGTGATAAAGTATTTTGTGCCTTATGACGAACATTTTTGTTATGTTTAGATAATATATAGTTTAATTGTTCTGAGAGTGGATTTATGTATGGCATTGCAATGTATTGGTTTGTATTCATTAGATTTGTGTTCTATTGTAAAATTTGTGTATGCGTTGTTTAATAATTCTGTCAATATGTTTGGAAGGATAGTGATTGTTTTGAAATATTGTTTTTGCTTGAGATAAAATTTCTGGACGATATTCAGGAGTTGTAGGTGTAATGGCTCTATCTACTAATCATATAATTACGCTGTTTTTTTGTGAATTGGGATGGGAATGGTAATTTAAGTAGCGACCTGATGTACATGGCGGTTCATTTTCGCTATTGTATGGAATCGCAAAAAATTTTCCCAACGCCTAAACATCTGCTGTATCGGCAACCAATCACCCTCTTCGACTAATTCCAAAGCATTAATCTGCCTACTCATTGGAATTTTGCCGAAAAGGGAAATAATAAAATAAGTGAAACAAATAAAATAAAACTTATTTCATTTCATATTCATCATAGACATACTATTCTGTAGCTTATAATGAACTTATGCGTTATTTTATGGACCTACTGTATATGAAAGAAATATCAACCATAATCATATTGAATGGAATTTGGGAAGTCCGCCTATGATTCTAGTTACTTGTACTTAACCAGTGCCCCATACGATTGAGACACGTTCCAAATACAAATTACATTAACACCTCAAGAAGTTGAACACGAACCGAAACATATTTTAAAATGATTATTACTTCCATAATACCGTGTTGGTACATTTACACTCAGAATCATTACTGTTACTATAATTTTGTACTAAGCTACACGTGTTCAAATAATTCAAATATTTGTTTGAAAGCAATTCGTCTGCTATTCGTAAGAGATAATTTTTGTCTCAATTGCGTAAATTGTAATTATATATATATATATATATATATATATATATATATATATATATATATATATATATATATATATATATATATATATTTATATATATATATATATATATAAATATATATATATATATATATATATATATAAATATATATATATATATATATATATATATATTATAATTGTTTAATTTTACTAGTATGGTAATATTTATTTTTAGATGATTTATCTTTATTGTATTATATATTTCACCTTTTTTTACCATACTTTCGGCTAGCCCTTGATGATAATCTGTGAAATTTAATTTTATTTATAATTTATATGATAGTCAGCAGCATGAAACTCCTCCCTTTGAGTTCTGGACGCATATGTATAACTTTGATACACATTTAAATATTGAATTCTGAAATTTTTCTAGTATGTTTTATTCCTGAATAAAATATATACCTTTGTTTTTTATCGACTCCAAATATTATTATAGAATGAATGAATTAAGCACCATTTTCTAAATGTATTATGAATATTAAATATAATGATAAGAAAAATACCAACACTTTAACGAAGTGATTTAATAAATTGTTGAGATTATATTCAAATTCTTTTTACATAAATATTCTTTACACCGCTCCTGCATTCTTGACTGGACATGCGCACTGAATGCTTAAAATGACTGCGTCGGCGTATAGGAGAAACAAATCCTCGTATATCGTTTCACAACGACACAAAACGTATGGTTCACAGTCGACGTTGTTTATATGAATGTTTTTATAAATTTAACGTTCTTAAATTCATTGCAATCATTGATATATTATAGAAAATTATACTATACAGTTACATACATATATCAAAATGCGAGTAAAGTGAATGATGGATAGTTATAGAAATAGTTAAACATGCATTAGAAGAAATAGAAGTGAAATGGTACTTTACGTGCAATGTAAACAATGATGATGTGAAGTAAAAAAATTTTCAACAAGGAAGTACAAATTATAACTATTATTAAAGTTGCATGATAATCCAAATTACATGGATATCCATAGATATGAAATGATATTCATCATTTTATATTGTTTTTGGCCTTTTTTTTAGAAATTTTAATGTAAACGTTCAAATAATATTTTTTTTATTGTTCACTATTTCTTTCTCTTTGGAATTCCAAATTAAAGAAACCTAAAAACCACCGACCTTATTTCCAATTCTCGGCACTGTGGAACTGCTGCTAAACGTCTCTTTTCTTGGGAATTTCTTATTAAAGAAATACTCTTTCTGCACACTGCACTTTATTACACAGTAGAAACAAAATTGATATTATGATTTTATAATGGTTTTTAACTTCAAATTATATACTTTTACATAGTTTTATGAAAGTTTTTGTAGAGGAGAGCTACATAGATGCTAACCATTCTTCTACCAACTCCCGATTCTCAATTCTTTTAAATCAACAAACATTTTCACATATCAAAAACAAAGCCTCCTTATATTGTTTTTTTATTCGATAATTGTCAATTTGAGTGTTTTTCATGAAAATACAAAATTCTTTAATTAAAATTGTCCTGGAGGATAATAACACTTATATAAATGGGTTTATAATGTCTTAGGGAATATATAAAATGTCCTTTACATGTATTACAATCCCAAAATTTGTTGTAATTCTCTTTTTATGGTATTTTTATTTACAATTAAATATACAATTTCTACAACCTAAAAAAATTATTTATATATATGGAACTGTTTAGTTTTCAATTTTTGAATTTTTACTTATATTATACTCGTATAAACTCTTATTTATTTCCAAATTTGCCTTTTATGTTTTATATTCAGTTCCAAATCAATGATTTTAGGTTGGCAAGAAAATCACTAGATTTTATTACTTCCTGTTCATTAAATTTTATTTAGTTAACGGATTTCCTTGACATATAACATGGCTCTGTTCCGTATGTCATCTTTCTTAAAGTTTTTCTTTTTTTTATAAATTCTTTTCCAAATTGTAAACTTTTACTACTATCGTCTGTGAATATCGCTAATCAATTAGTAAGTTGATTATTAATTCTTGTTATTTTAGGTTTCAAACAAACCAACATTCTACTTCATCCAGATATTAACATGGCAATGTTCAGATGATTTTGAAAATTGTTGACATTGACTTGACCTTAGGATTTAATTGTGAAGGTAAAATTTTTATACTTAATTATAATGTTATCATTAAAATTGTATTCCTTATCCTTTAATCCTTTCTTTATAATTGGTTTTCTCAATATTTGATAATACATTTGCTTACTTCATTCATTCGTTTATGTTAAATTTAGGTTTTAACTAGGTAGTGTCTAATGGTACACCCTACGTATTAATAAAAAATCTTTTTAATATTCAATCTCATACGTGAATTATTTATATATATTAGAGGACTGGTTCAATATATATATATATATATATATATATATATATATATAAAAATCTCTCAATATCTTAGGGATTCCTAAGATATTGAGAGATTTTTGATTTATCTACCGTCAAGAATACCATTTTGCTTTATATATATATATATATATATATATATATATATAATAAGCAACGAATAGATTAGTGGGTATTGCACGCAAATAGAAGAAGGGGCTACTGAAAAGAGTGGTAACCGCAGACATGCATGTTTCTAGCTCATTAGCCGTCATCGGTACGGTACAACCAAGAAAAGATGTGAAACATGAGAGCAAAGGTGTTGTACCGTACCGATGACGGCTAATGAGCTAGAAACATGCATGTCTGCGGTTACCACTCTTTTCAGTAGCCCCTTCTTCTATTTGCGTGCAATACCCACTAATCTATTCGTTGCTTATTGTTCATATGTCACGCACTATTCGTACATCTTGTTATATATATATATATATATATATATATATATATATATATATTGAACTAGTTACCTAGTTCTGGAAATAAATTTAAATAAATAACTATAATAAAAAGTATAAATTATCACGGGAGGTGTGTCAGTAGACACAACCATTAGCATAAAGTCAATGACAATTCAGGTATACAGTTATAAAGAAAGAGTGAAATATGTATCAATCTTATTAAATATTGATGTGATTATTTAGAAAAGGATTATGAGTATAAATACCGAACTGAATATTATTTAATTAAGTACCAAAAGTTACCTACACAAGTAATTCCAAATATATGTCAATGTCAATGAGTTCCACATTGCACTGAACACTGCCATAGGAATTTCCGCAGAAAGATATTGCCATATTATAACTTGAAACCTAAAAAAAATTATTAAAGAATATTTAGTCTAGTGATTGCTTAGTATAATTACACATGTTTTAATAGTAAAAGTTTAGAATTTAATAAAGGGTTGAAAACTATATAAGAAAAGATAGATGGAACGCAGCCCAGACTTACGAAAAGGAAATAAATAAACAGGAAGTAATAAATCCTAGTAAATTTTAAATTACCAACCTAAAATTATTGATTATATATTGTATAATGAAAATTCATATCAAAAACAAAACTAATCAATAGTTTATGTAAGATAAATAATAAAATAAGATTGAAAATAAAAAAGGAATCAATTACATATAGGTAAAACAATAATTTAGGTTGTAGTTTTTGTAAAAACGAATATTTATAAAAATATCTAAACAACATGTTTATATGCAAAATAGCTATTGTATTATGGAAAAAGGACATGATATATATTCCTTAATACAATAGGACTAATAGTGAATTAGTGTGATTATCCTCCAGAACAATGAAATTAAATATTCCAGATTTGTAACTAAAAGACTTAGAAATGACAATTTTTGTTCTAAATAACAGATAAGTGAGCTTTGGATTAAACAAGCAGAGAGGATTGTTGATTTTGAAAACCAGAGAAGTTTTGTTGGTTTTGTGGAGAAAGCGTCGATGGAGATGACTCTCAGTATAAAATTTATTAAAAATTGTGCTTAAATGTTAAAAATCACAACAAAAGGTAATAAAAAGCAAATAACTAGTGTTTATAATCCTGTGTAAGGAGAAAGGAGTTCCGAAAGGTGTATCTCTCTTGTGAGAGATCTGCAAGAGTTTGAAGATGCGAGTGCTGCCCGGCAGAGAAATCAAATACTAAGGTCTGTGTCTTTAAAATTAACTTAATTGGAATTCCATATAATTTTTCTAAAAAACAAAAAAGTGAACAATAAAATCATTATCAGAACGTTGAAATTAAACAAACTAATTAAAAGGCCAAGAACAGTTATAATATGATGCATCATAATTTTATCTCAATAGAGAATGATACATTTTAATTAATAAGAATAATTGTACTCACTTGTTGTAATATAATTAACTGGATATGTTCACGTGCATCATGAATGTTCATATAACTTCTAATTCTTTTTTCAATCTCCTGCATGAATAACTATTTGTCTATCACTTTCTTCACTTTAAACTCACACACATAATTCTATAAAAGTTTATTTATATGTAATTGATCGTTTAAAGTTTATAACATTTAAATAGTTTCACCATTATAAACGTGCTGGCTGTGTGTGCTATAATTTATTAATATTCGAGTAATATGTGTTGCTCTTCTGTTTCAACTCTTGAAAATCTAAAACAGTTGCTGTGAATCGACAATAAGGTCGAACTCTGTTACGTTTCTTGGAGAGAAATGTAGGTAATTATATATTCATCTGTGAGACGCTCTGAACAATAACCAATTATAAAATTGGTCACTTGTATACACTCCGGAAGCTGTATCGAGCTAACAAACTGATATTTCTCCAAAAATGACAAAAATGTCGTACTTCAAGTACCATAGCACTCGTTGTACTGGCTCCGGAGAGCTGAAAATCAATAGGGTCCATCTGTGATATGTCATGAACAATATTCGATCATAGAATTGGTAACTTGTTGCACTCCGGAGGCTGTATCGTACTAACAAACTTAATTTTCTCCAAAAATGATAAAATTTCGTACTTCTAGTACCATAGCACCCGTTGTACTGGATCTGGTGAGCAGAAAATCAATAGCGTTTATCTTTGATATGCCCTGAACAATATTCAATCATGAAATTGCTGACTTGTTGCAATCCGGAGGCTGTATCGTGCTATTAAAACCATGTTACGAAAAGTGGCCGACGACAACGACGACGACATACACAGCGGATTTTTTTTTCTAAAAACCGTTTTTTCGTGTTATTCTTGGTGGAAAACCTAAAAATAACTCAAAAAAATTCCAACTTTCTTTGGGGTAAACCAATACTTTTCTGGCATATTAGATAGGTTGGGCAGAAAAGTAATATTTTCAGGTATTAGAAAAAAAATGTTGGTTGAAAACTGATAGCCTCGTTACATAAGGTGAAGTCATGTGCTGGTTATGTTTTATATATATTTGTTAAATGATTCAATACCAACTATCATAATTTTGTTAAATAATATGATACAAATAATAGATCATCACAAAATTTAAAGAATCTAAAATTATAGAAAGATTGGTTCTGAAAGGACCAGCTTGCTTTAGATTTTAATGGTTTAACACTTATTGTATGTTCGATTATCTATATCAAAATTGTTCAGTGATAGAAAATCATCGACTGATAGTGTTCACGAATGAGTGAGTCTGTATATATTAATATAGCTCAAAATTGTACGGTTGAAGAAAAAATATATTTATCTCCTAATATCAAAGGACAATTTCGACATTATTATTCAAGCTCTTTGTTTGCACATTCCCGGGCATGTAGTACACTTTTGTAATGGTATAATTAGGTGAAATGACCGCAACGATTTATTGAACTGAGCGCGTGAAATTGATAATGGAATGTAGTGTTATCCATTTAAATTGATAACAGGTGACTGTTTTATTCTAGAAATGAATAAATGTTCTAGATAGCAACTTTACTCATAAATTAAATGTGTAGCTTAGTTGCAACCGTGTGGGTGAAGTTTTAAGTCACCAAATGTGAAATTTATATTTTATTACTGTCAGTAGCGTCACTGAATTTTAAGGGATTGTTCTTGAGTGTATATTCAAGTCCTTGATTTTAATTAAAGTGTATGTATACGAATTTTATTCTTCATACACAATGGCAGATCAAGAATGGCGCCCCTCCCCATAAAAATAATCATCATTGAGGCACCTACAAGACTTCTATGGAAAACACGGGGGTACTGTAGTAACCCGAGGCAAAGGTGAAGCACACCCCTAAAACTCAATTTAGCATATAAGGGGTTGTGGCGAACACACATTATAGGAAACATTTTTGACTTCCCGGACATAGGTCTCAATCGTACTCTCCATAGGTGTCTTATCTTGCGCCAGCTGGTGCCATCTTCTTCCTGCTACCTGTCTGATGTCGTCTTGCCATCGTCATGGTGGTCAGTTCGCTTATGCACTCTTGGTATCCAGTTGAGAATATGTTTTGACCATCTTCATTCGTCTTGTCGAGTATTGTGTTTACAAACTTCAAATTGTAAGCAGTTTTTATTATCATCTCTGTTTATTAATCTTTTTGACAATTCCTTGATTGATTTTTACATCTGTCATCCCCCGTAGAGTAATGCTCACAACTATCAATCGAATAAAAATTAGTCTGAAGGACATATAGACTATGTATACTAACAGTCCTTCCCAGTTAACCATTCAGAATGTATATAACTTGAAAAAAAACAACAATAATATAATACCAGTCAGGCACCTCGCAATTGATCCACATGTCTTTTCCAAATTCTACCATCATCAAGTTTAATTAAGCAGTGTAACTTTCCTAATATCTTATGAATACAACCAAAAATCCATTTTTCCTGTCCTAAATAATTTCTCACCAAGACGCGTTGGTTAAGCAGAAAACTACGAACTTTAATATCGGTATCATTTGTTATCAGTACGGTATGTGAAGTGGGTCGAATATTATCAAGTCTGGATCTTATTTCCCTGTTAAACATTAATCTCGTAGGAGACTGATGAGTGACACAATGACGATATTGTAATAGAAATTCATTTAATTGATTTTCACCATCGCATAATTTACTGTGAGATTTAAGAGTTTTTAAATATTTTTTACAGTCTGGACGCTCCTTTCTACTAATACATTAGTGGCAGGATGATATGGAGCTATTAATTTATGTTTAATACTATGTAATTTTAGAAAATGCTGAAAATTATAAGATACGAATTGTTGCGCATTATCACTAACTAAGTATTTTGGTACTCCAAATGTAGAAAGTATTTTGTTACAAACTTGTATTGTTGCGAAACTAGATTTTTCTTTAGTTATATCTAACCAACGTGAAAATGCATCAATTAACATGAAATAGTTCCTACCCCCAAACTCCATACACTCGTAATCAATGTGAACTCTTTCAAATGATTCGGAAGTCTTTTCCCATGGATGTATGGGTGATTTTGTTGGATTATTTTGGATTTGTTGACACTTTTACAAATATTTTCAATGCCTTTATCAATATTTGACCACCAACAATAACTTCGTGCTAAGCTTTTCATTTTGTTTATTCCAAAATGGGAAACATGTATTTGTTGTAAAATTTGATTTTGTAATTTATAACTTATTACAACTCGAATTCCTCGCATTATGCAACCTTGTTGTGATGAAAACTCTGCTTGTGGAATATTAAATATATATTTTCGAGGAAAGTCTCGACCAGTTTGTAAAGCGCCTAATAAAGGTTTAAGATTAACATCGTTTTGACTTTCATAAGCAATTTGAGAACAAGAAATAGGTAATGTATCAATTTGTTGCAATTCAAAAACATCTGGCCCATCGAAAATTGTTTGAGATTCAGATTAAATTGGTAATCGTGACAAAAAGTCAGCGTTAAAGTGATCTTTAGTATTTTTATAACGAATATCTCATTGAAAAGCTTGTAAATAAATTGCATAATGTTGCATACGCGTTGCACTCAATACTGGTAGGGATTTTGTTGAATTAAAAATTTGATGTAAATGTCTCCGGAGGAACCAAAAGGCTCAATATGCATTAGAAGCTTCTGTACATCTTTTAGTTTAAATGTAATATTTTTGGCTGCTGCTTAAAATCGATTTCTTTCATATATTTTTGTAATAATGAACGAGACATTTTTAGTAAATCTGAGCATTTCTAGATTTCAGTTCCAATTTTATACAAAGTTGAGATTTCATTTTTAAAAAAGAAGCTTTGAATGATACGTCAATTATATTTTTAGTTATGTCATCGAATATTTTAACAATTTCTGGACGACTTCCACGAAGGTTAGGAGAAAAAAATGTTCCAGTGTTTCTATTTTGTGATAGTACGTTGATTTAGCAAATACTAAAAAGTAAAATTTGTACTCGTTATTTTCACACAAAATTGCTATTTTCTATAACTTACCCAACGTTTATAGAATTTTAAACACTATGGCAGTCATCTTTATCTTTGGTTGATCACATACGATTTGTTTATACAGATTTTCTTTCCCTGTAGATGATAAGTAGCCTAAACTTACAGAACTCCTTCAATTTGGGGATGAATGAGAAAGTCTACTGGTACTTTGAATAGTATTCAAAACCATTTTCAAATTAGTCCTAACACTTTTAATAAAACAATAACAATAAACCAAGAACCCCATAAATAAAAAATGGACATCGTTTGTTTACAATCTACACAAGTGAAGGATCATATGTCTAAAGTGCTGTGTAAAACCTACTGCGATCTGACCTATCGGGAACCTACAGAATTGCCAACTTGAATTCAAATCAGTCCTAGTTTAAAACAGGGTATAAAATGTGAGGCACCTCTTGATATCCGATATATCTTCTGAACTCACGTTCGTAATTCGCTATGTGTTCCCTCCGGATGGGGGGGCTCTCGGTTTACTTGTGAATACAACGACTCGTAATAACGCTCTACTATTTCCTTAATGTCCGTTATATCCTCCTGGATATTGTTACAAAATAGCACAGTGGTGTAGTTCCTGAATCCGACTCTGTCTAAGCCATATATGAAAGTTAAAATTTTAGCGAAAGTGCAAGGTCTTCGTCGAACTGTTTATCATTATTTTTTGTGACTATTTTTATCTAGATATTTCCAGTTGGTCCATTATTTTTGTGATGAATTCTCAAGATGGCGAGCAGTGAAGATGGAATGTTACACTGCCTGTATAAATATTGTGTAATAAAAGAGTGAATAACGGTATAAAATGTGGTGTGTGTGCGGCAATAGCGCATCCATGTTGTGCCAAACGGTTAAAAGGTGCAAAAATTTCAGACACTAGTATGATCTGCTGCAAAGAAAATCTAACTGAAACTGAGAAAGATGGCCATGATGCTGATGTATTAAACTCGTTAATCGTAGACGATTTACTTAATTCGAATAAAAATCAAATGGAAAATGAACTAGTATATCTAAAAACAATTATTGCTCATAAAAATTTCATAATCCGCCAACTATTAGAAAACATCTGTTTTTTGGAGAACACAAGAAGTACAGATATTGATGTAAACATTCCTCGACAATCCTCCCCACCTCAATTGGAAACTGAAAAGGGGAACACTAGGAACCAACCTGACAAACCAAAAATGGGAGTGGCTAAACCCACGGAGCCGTTACCCAAACTTAAACAAATGCCATCTTTGTCAAAAAATTACGTAGAAGCGACCTAGTCGCATTCAAACGATATGTATAGCAAACCTCCTCAAATAACTTCGCTGCAAGCCAAACAAAGAACGACTATGAAAACAATTCAGCAACTGAACCAGGACTGTGAAGAAACTGCTGAAAACATCAGTAGTGGCTGGTCAAAAGTAAAACAAAGGAAGAAAAGAAAATTTCTCGTAGGAAATACAGAAACTCAATGTAACATAAAAACAATACCTAGGTTGGTGCAGTTGCATGTTACAAGACTCAAACCCGGTACGAAACCTGGTGAACTTTCTGGAACATAAATTAACTGAAGAACTAGAACACCCCTCGAAAAGGCCAGAGTCATTAAAAACCGCCTGGAATAGGTTGACCCGGCCAAATGGATCTATAGTTTCGTTTTTTAAAAAGAAGAGGATGCCATCAACAGTGACAGATCCTCCAATTCAGAATACAATCGAAACTACAAAAGTGTAAATGGTGAGATATCACGCTGACGATAGTTAGCACGAATGTGCAGTGTTTAAGAAATAAGCTACTGAATCTTGAAGTTTTTTGTCAAGAGAAGAAACCAGACATAATTTGCATACAAGAACACTGGTGTACAGAAGAGAACATCAAATATATGTACATACCGGGATATAGTTTAATTACAAGCTTTACTAGAAGTAATAAAAAACATGGTGGTTTTCTAATATTCGTAAGCACTAAAACATGGTTTAAAAGTGGTGTCAAATTCAGTGAAGAAAATATCTATGAACATTGTGCAATCTGTGCTACATATGAAAACAGTACATTGTTAATTATTAATGTTTATAGAACGCCAGTTAGCAACCTGGATACATTTCTTGAAAAATGCTTTTCCTTGTTAACCAAACATAAAGTGGCACTGGAAAGTGACGTTGATCCAGAAACATTTTTATTCAAAGACGACGCTGCCACCTTAATCTCGTCAATTTCTGCTATGGACGAGAAGATATCAACTATCAAGATCGATATCTCTGCTAATATGGACAAGAAAATTTCAACTATAAAAAACGATATTTCTGCTAATGTGAAGGATGATATTTCTGCTATGAAGAACAATATATCTGCCGATATCTTATCAATAAAAACGACACGACATTGCCGCTGAAAATAAAATTTCGTCTCTAAAATCAGATATTGAGAATAAGATGTCAATTATGGAAAACCAGATGGACCAGAAATTCAAGGAGCCAGAAAGAAAGATGACAGATTCAAGAACTCAAGATACGCCAGCAGAAGAAAAGAAGACCGAGCAAACAAAACCTTGCAAGCCAGAAACACACCCTAAGTTAGAAGACATTGGCAGTTTTACCCGAGTCAAGGCCTCAACGTTCGATAAAAAAATGTCGTGGACCAATTATGTAAAACGGTTTGACGCAGCCGCTAGAGTGAATAATTGGTCCGATAAGGAGAAAGTTGTGAACCTAACAAGCGCTTCGGGGTGATGCCTTAAATGTACTACAGACGATGCCATTTGAATAAAAGGATGACTAGCAGCTGAAGAAGAGGTTCGACATGCGATATGGCCAAGAATATCTAGAGCACTTGCACCAATCCCAGCTGAAGAACCAAAGGCAGAAACGTGACAAAGCCGATAAGACAGATGAAATCAAGTGGGATAAATATATAAGAAAATGACATCATTTGTAGTCTCTTGTTAGCACTGCCAAAGTCTTACAGTACAGTTGTAACAGTCATAGAAAATCTAACGGAAGTATTAACATACGAACAAGTAAAAGCAAGTTTGAAAGTGGAAGAAGAAAAGAGGAAACCAGAGAATAATAGGTTTGAGTCAGTCAGAAATATAGGTCAAACTGCATATTCGTGTAACAGTAAACAAAATTGTTATCGATGTGGCAAGCCAGGCCATTTTAGAAGGGAATGTATGTCAAGAAATTACAATGACAACTACCAAAGAGGAAGATCAAATCCACCAGGTTTTACGTACAGAGGGAATTATAGAGGCATGCACACACAAAGAAGCAATCAAGATCAACAGAGTGGAAGTGCAATGTTAAATGAGCAAAATCAAAATAGTGATAGTGTAAATGAATACGGTGGAATAAGTTTCGTAGGAGAAACAGGGAAGAAAGAAGATGGGCCTTTAATAGACAAAGAAATAAAAATTTTTATTGACAGCGGTTGTACGGACCATTTGGTGAGTAAAAATAATTGTTTCAATAATTTAAACATGTTAAAAACTCCTATTAAAATTGCAATAGCTCAAAAGGATACTTATCTAGAAGCAGTAGGTATAGGAGATATTGATGTGTACAGCAATGTAAATAATTCAAAAATTAAGTGTACAATTAAAAATGTTTTATATGTCCCGAACCTAAGAAAAAACCTATTTTCTATAAAGAGGTTAGAAGAAGGAGGAATCAAAGTAATTTTTGTAAAGGGGCTTGTTAAACTTTATATAATTAATCAGGGTATAGTAGGTATAGGTGAACTTAATAACTTATATGAAATAAAATTTGAAATAATAAAAAAGGAATGTTATACTAATGAAAATGAACTTATGAACTGGCACAGGAGATTTGCTCATTTAAATTTTGAAAGTTTAAAAGTTTAATTAAAACATGATATTGTTATAGGAATAGATAAAAATCTAGATGTATCCGAACCAAATTTTTGTGAACCTTGTGTTGTAGGAAAAATGTCAAAGCTGCCTTCTAACAATATAAGAAATAAAAGTGAGAATTTTTTTGAAATTGTACATACGGATGTATGTGGACCGATAAGTCCTTTAACATACGATGGTCATAAATATTTCGTTACATTTATTGAAGAATTCTCAAATTTTACAATAACATATTTACTTAAAAGTAAAAGTGAAGTCTTTGAAAAGATCTAGAGTCAATTAACAAAACTATTACAAAACTTACTACAAAATTTGAAATGAAGGCAAAAGGCAGACTTGAGTATTTTCTAGGATTAGAGATTCATTATGATAGGGAAGCTGGAATATTAAAATTATCACAAGAAACATTTACTAATAATATTTTAAAACGTTTTGAGATGCAAAATTGTAAGGGATCTAATACACCAATAGAACCCAAATTAAAATTAAATTTTTGTAACAATAAAAATGAAACTAGTAAAAAACCGTTTAGAGAAGTAATTGGTAGCCTTATGTATTTAATGTTAGGTAGTAGACCGGATATATGTTTTGCACTTAACTATTTTAGTCGTTTTCAGGATAAACATTTGAACACTTGAAACGAATTTTGAGATACATTAAAATTACTATTAATACGGGTCTAGAATATAGGCGAATTAATAGTTTTGATGAAAATTTAATTTGTTTTGTTGATGCAGATTGGGGAGGAGATATAATTGATAGGAAATCAGTTTCGGGTTTTTTGTTTAAAATATTTGGGATTATTATTACATGGGTGACAAGGAAACAACAAACTGTTTCATTGTCAACCTCTGAAGCAGAGTTGGTTGCACTGACTGCATCAGTTTGTGAGGGACTCTGGTTCAAGAAATTATTAGTTGATTTTGACATATACATTAAAAACATAACCTTTTACGAGGACAACCAGGGCACTATTGCCATACTTAAAAATCCTGGAAATAACCGAAGGGTTAAACATGTAGACTTGAAATTCAATTTTATTCATGAACATATAAAAAATAAGAATATCGAGATATTGTATGTAGACACCAAATATCAGGAAGCTGATATATTAACTAAAGGTTTACCGTATGTTAGTTTTAATAGAATTAAAGATTGTTTGGGATTAAAGGTTTTTAGCGAGGGGGGGGTGTTGATATGTAACGTTAAAAATCAACTACGTTTGTTTTGTGCCATATGTCAATGAATACAAAATACTTCCGTCTATTTTCCAACATGTAAGAAGTGTAATGTAGAATAGTTAATACAGAATAAAGTTCAAAGTATATTTGAGTAATCCTTTACATAAACCATCACCAATAAACAAAAACTACAGGTTGGTACATAGACAAATAATATAAGAGACGGTTTGATGCATAAGCGGCAAGTGGCACAACGTTTCTGCGCCGCCACCCGCGCATGGAGTCACTACAGTCGCGCGAACTACAAGACTGTTTTACATAAACAAAATAGAATAAAACAATTTAAAATATTATAAATGACAATTAATTTCAACATATTGCCTTTATTGTGAATAAATATTATAAAATATCCTAGTATATTAACTTTAAAAATGAAAATATAATCAATCTTACATTGGTTTGTGTGAATACGGCTTGTGTTTGTCAAAGTGAAGTATCAAAACTAAAAATATGGTTATATTGGTTATGGTTCTAAGGATGAGTAAAATTAGTATAGTTTTGTTCAATTTATTTAGGTTTCCCGTTCTAATAAAGTAAATAAAAGTAAATGAACCTTTAAAATGTTATTACCAGGTATAATTCGTCATAGCTGTATTGCAAAAAATTGTTAACAGTAAATATTTTTGGCCACTTAGCAATTTGGGTTTAAGAACAAAACATTTTTCAAATTTTCATCATAAGCTATGTTTCTAGTTTCGTACAACTTTTAATTGCGAAGAATGTATGGCTAATTTGCAGAGAGATAATTTAGTTGTTCACCACAGTGGTTTCACTTCCTTCAAAGAAAATGATGATAAAATACGTCTGACTTGTGTACAGAGAAGTTGTTAAATTTCTTTCAATACTGCATGACTTTGTTATCATATTTCCCCATTTTTTGTTCATGTAGAAAATATTACTGAATAAAATAACACTTTGCAAAAGGTCATAAAAATTTTGATTTATTCATCTGTCTAGAACATAAATCATACGTATTTTCTCAACTCATAAAAGTTTGTGTTCCCTTGTTAATTGAAAAATATAATGATGGTAAGAGGACTAACAAACAAAAATATTTTTTTGTTACTTAAAACGTACTACTTTTAATTTACTTTTTGTTTCAGACCTGTTCCTGTCTTCATGGATATGGAGAATCTAGTTTTTAATTTCATTTTATTAAAATGTTTGTTGGTTTTGTTGTCAATAATGTTAAAATAACAATGTGCAATTTGATGTGATATTGGATTAATTTTCTTAAATATAATGTAATGTAATTTTAGTAGAAATATGTAATTGTGAAAAATAATTTTTTTTATATTATGTGCAGGTTAATAAAAAATTTAAATGTTTGCTGTTTTCTTATTTATCTAAATTATTTGTCTCAAACTTGTTTATTATAATTATTTCATTACAAAAAATGAAATATAAATTTTTGAAATGAAATAATTATATAATAAACAATTTTAAGACAAACTATAAAATTTACCTACCAATAATCCAAACTACCAAATTAAAATATCCCGCCTGTAAGAATTAGTTCTGCCCCCCGCAAAGGGTGCTCTAAGATCGACGCGATGCCAGCTGTTTGTACGGGAACGAACACTCTCTTATTACTTTCTCTATGGGTTGGTATGTGTCAACACATCAAAATGAGTTATATTAACATTGTAAGAACGCTATACAATTTTATTCAATGATCTTCATCCCATTCCGATATCAACTCTCAGATATAAAAGCACAGTAAATTTACTTACAATGCTATTTTTCAAAATTATTGAAGAATTGTGTAATTCTATGACAACATACAATGAACTCATTTGAACTTAAGCAATAAATTTGTCGAGGAAAACATTGTACGAGTATATTGCTTTACAATGTTTGAATGAATAGAACTCAATCAATAATAATAATTTGCGATATCATAACTTATGTTACCATGTTTAAACAACAAACTAAAGTAGAATTTGCAGTTACGATGATATTATTTTATCTAATAATAATAGATGTAATTGCAATGAAAATTCTTGGGCTCAAATGAGGATATCGTTAGTGTTTTTGAATGAAACTCAAGGTCTCTAGTTAATTCCACAATATAATACAAGTTATTGAAAATTCTAAAAAATTGACAATTGTTTCGATAAATCAATATCATCGTCAGAATGACAGAAGTTACATTTCATTTTATGCCTACCTGATGTTTAGTAGTTATATTTTTGGCTAGACCAAGAAGTAACCTAACTTGTGATTGGCTTAATATATGTTTATAGAAAAAGAAGAAGATGTGATATTACAAATATTGAAACTTAGATATTATTAGCCCTATGGTGATATCCTGGATATCATTTTTCCAATTAAGATCAGTATAACTGTGCAATGATATAGAAAACCAGGAAAACTATATCTGCTGATCTTTACAATTATCACTTAAGAAGACAGTTTATTAGTGGAGAATTCCCTAGATTTAACTGTTCATTGACAACTTCATATTGTGGGTTTCTTAAATGTCTTCTAATTTCCAGTTCTTCAAGGAAATCCAGTTCTTGTTTCTTATCACAAATATGCAGCACTTCTAGTTTTGTGTTAGGTGTCAATGAATGATTGGTGTCAAGTAGATGTTTTGCGTAGTGGGATTTATCTGGTTGTTTTAATCTGTAAGCTCGTAAGTGCTCACTGTATCGTATTTCAAAATTCCTAAGGGTCTGACCCAAATAGACTGCATTACATTCTGGACATTTGAGTTTATATATACCTGACTTCTTTAATAGTGGTATTTTTGTTTTTACATTTAACAATTTTGTACTAACGTTACTTTCTGTTTTAAAAGAAATTGTTGCATTCGTTGCTGAAGATATTATCTTTGAAATATTATTAGAAATATTTCCTGCATATGTGATGGTTTTATAAGTTTTAATTTCATCAGCTTGTTTAGGATATATTAGTTGTAATGCCACTTTTTTCTCTTTTTTACTAATTAGTTTATTTATCATATCTAATGGATAACCGTTAGATGTTGCTATTTGTCTAATTGTATTAATCTCTCTATCAAAATTACATTTGTTCATAGGAACTGAAAAAGCTCTATGTATCATTGAATTATATGCTGCTAGTCTGTGTGAGACAGGGTGATTAGAATTGAATGGAATTGTCACATCAGTCTGTGTTGGTTTTCGGTAAATTGAATAATCAAGTACATTATTAACTCTTTGAATTTTTAAATCAAGAAAATTGATTGAGCTATTTTCTTCAATTTCTAATGTAAATTTAATTTTCGGGTGTAAATTATTGATGTAGTTGAAAAACACATCTAATTGTCGCTCACTACCCATAAAACAAGCTAATATGTCATCCACATATCTATACCAAAATAAAATATTTTTCGAAATATTACTTTCAAAGATCTTTCTTTCTAAATTGTCCATGAAAATGTTTGCTAAGATAGGTGATATAGGGCTTCCCATTGGTAAACCTTCATTTTGAATATATATCTTATTGTCAAAAGTGAAATAATTCTGATTAATGCATACATCAAATAAATTAGGTATATCTGATATTATTCCTGGATTAATATTTTTATCTTCTAGTAATTTTCTTACAAGTATTAGACATTCTTTAGGAGGAATTTTAGTAAACATATTAGTTACATCGAACGATATGAGTTTATAGTTATCTTGCAAGTGGATTGATTTCAACTTTTTGATTAGTTCTATTGAATTTCTAATTGAGTACTGAGATTCATATCCGTAAGTATTGAGTATATTGTTGAGCTTTTTTGCCAATATATTATTAGGAGCATTATGTTTACTAAAATTCCTCCTAAAGAATGTCTAATACTTGTAAGAAAATTACTAGAAGATAAAAATATTAATCCAGGAATAATATCAGATATACTTAATTTATTTGATGTATGCATTAATCAGAATTATTTCACTTTTGACAATAAGATATATATTCAAAATGAAGGTGTACCAATGGGAAGCCCTATATCACCTATTTTAACAAACATTTTTATGGACAATTTAGAAAGAAAGATCTTTGAAAGTAATATTTCGAAAAATATTTTATTTTGGTATAGATATGTGGATGACATATTAGCTTGTTTTATGGGTAGTGAGCGACAATTAGATGTGTTTTTCAACTACATCAATAATTTACACCCGAAAATTAAATTTACATTAGAAATTGAAGAAAATAGCTCAATCAATTTTCTTGATTTAAAAATTCAAAGAGTTAATAATGTACTTGATTATTCAATTTACCGAAAACCAACACAGACTGATGTGACAATTCCATTCAATTCTAACCACCCTGTCTCACACAGACTAGCAGCATATAATTCAATGATACATAGAGCTTTTTCAGTTCCTATGAACAAATGTAATTTTGATAGAGAGATTAATACAATTAGACAAATAGCAACATCTAACGGTTATCCATTAGATATGATAAATAAACTAATTAGTAAAAAAGAGAAAAAAGTGGCATTACAACTAATATATCCTAAACAAGCTGATGAAATTGAAACTTATAAAACCATCACATATGCAGGAAATATTTCTAATAATATTTCAAAGATAATATCTTCAGCAACGAATGCAACAATTTCAATTAAAACAGAAAGTAACGTTAGTACAAAATTGTTAAATGTAAAAACAAAAATACCACCATTAAAGAAGTCAGGTATATATAAACTCAAATGTCCAGAATGTAATGCTGTCTATTTGGGTCAGACCCTTAGGAATTTTGAAATACGATACAGTGAGCACTTACGAGCTTACAGATTAAAACAACCAGATAAATCGCACTACGCAAAACATCTACTTGACACCAATCATTCATTGACACCTAACACAGAACTAGAAGTGCTGCATATTTGTGAAAAGAAACAAGAACTGGATTTCCTTGAAGAACTGGAAATTAGAAGACATTTAAGAAACCCACAATATGAAGTTGTCAATGAACAGTTAAATCTAGGGAATTCTCCACTAATAAACTGTCTTCTTAAGTGATAATTGTAAAGATCAGCAGATATAGTTTTCCTGGTTTTCTATATCATTGCACAGTTATACTGATCTTAATTGGAAAAATGATATCCAGGATATCAATATCTAAGCTTCAATATTTGTAATATCACATCTTCTTCTTTTTCTATAAACATATATTAAGCCAATCACAAGTTAGATTACTTCTTGGTCTAGCCAAAAATATAACTACTAAACATCAGGTAGGCATAAAATGAAATGTAACTTCTGTCATTCTGACGATGATATTGATTTATCGAAACAATTGTCAATTTTTTAGAATTTTCAATAACTTGTATTATATTGTGGAATTAACTAGAGACCTTGAGTTTCATTCAAAAACACTAATATGAGCATATTCCACGAAGTAAGGGTCGAGACAGTCTATTTCGAAGATATCGTTCATTAATGAAGCTGTTTGAGTTACAGAAGGAAAAAATGGTAACTTGAGTTACAATGTTATTCATATCAGGTGTCGATATATGAAACAATATTAATCGGAAACTCGTTTCACTTACAAATTCATCGATAATCTTGGCCAAAAATAAATCAGAACAGCAATTTAAAAGAAACCAGAAGGTTCATTTTATTTCACTTATTCCTTCTTACTCTCCCATGAACCCGTTCTACTTTGTTCATTCGTTAATATATGAACGTTTCGTGTAGCGGCGAGACATGACTTTGTATCAAGAGACACACCTGTACTATTGTTGTTTGGGTTAGATAGATACAATGGAGGTGTTAGTTTATATTGTTCAAATTTGAAAACAGAGAAAACATAAACATGCCATTAATCATTTAAACGTTTTAGTAAGGTATCTTGTTGACACAAAAGACTTTAAATATACATAATTTCGATAGTGGTATATGTTTCGTTCTTAGATAAAAATGAAAGCTTAGTGGAAGATCGTTGGTTATTTTTCAAGTAAGTAGTTTGTGGGATGATATACAATTTATAAAAACTCTGCCAATCATTTAAAAACTATTTTTTCTACGCCCATGTCTGTAAACGTCGAAAATCGCACTGTCAACATTCCTTGTAAATGACACTTAACAATAACATGTACGTAATGAGATCCCATAACATACACGTGCGTTTTGAGAAGAAAACTTAAACTTCTTGGTTTAATTAAATTACAATCAAATTTTTATTTATGTTAGACTTTATTTGGTCTATTTACACAAATTTAGTCAATTAAAAAACATAAAAACTTTTAGCATTAGCGAGATATATTTAGGATTGAAAGAGTGATGCCCCTAAATGTAGGCAGCATATTATGCAATTTCTTTAAAAATTGGACGTTTTCTTAAGTAGCATGCTATGAAAATAAATGTTGTTATTTATATTGTCAATTTCTTGAACACAATATAATACAATCATAAATAACCGTTCATCACCATCAAATAATAAGGCACAATCGATTTACAATAATTGTTCAATTGTTATTAACAACTATTATAATGAAATTTAAATAATTGCGATGTTTTTGATTTAATGGAAGAAAATGAATGGGCGTAGAAAAAGGATAGTACGTTACACGAGTTGTAAGCCCATTACGCACTCATGAAATTTATGCACTCGCCGCTGCGCGGCTTCGTGATAAACTTTTTCATTTCGTGCTTAATGGGTTACTTACAACTCTTGTTACGTAATATACTATTTCATAATATTATGCCACTTAGAACGTAGTCATTGATTTATACCGTACTCGAATAATATAGAAAATCGCAACAACTGTCAAAAAAACAGATTATAGATAGATTAGATACAAAACAAAGATGATAAATTATAACTGCTTTCGAAAATTAAAACTGCCATACCAGTAGTTTACCTATTCTAAGGATGCGTACCCATATGTGGGTGTTCAACTTTTTTCCGCAAGCGAGTAAGTGGCTTACCGTGTTCCACAGATATGCCCATGAAATATTCTTTATCTACTACCGATTTCTGTGTTTTTTGTTCTTTTCTGCAATGTCGAGATAATTTCTTGAGTACAGTTGCGATATTAAAAGTGTCTGATGCACCGTAGCACGTATTAAACCTTTAATAATTATTTCAACTCATATTTGATTGAGAAAAGGTTTGAAAATTGCCACAATACGCGAAAATGAACTTGAAAATCAGGAAAAATATATAATAACGCAAATTAACTGTCTCGACCCTTACTTTGTGGAATCAAGTCGTATTAGTGTTTTAAATCAAAATTAATTTTTCTAGTTAACTCCACAATATGTTGAAAAAATGTTGAAAATTCTAAAAAATTGACAATTGTTTCTATATTACCTAAATATCATCGTCCGAAACAAACTAAAAAAATAGAAACTTATAAAACCATTACAAATGCAGGAAATATTTCCAATAATATTTCAAAGATATTATCGTTAGCAACAAATACAACGATTTCTTTTGAAACAGAAAGTAACATAAGTACAAAATTGTTAAATGTAAAAACAAAAATATCACCACTAAACAAATCTGGTATATATAAACTTAAATGTCCAGAATATAATGCTGTCTATTTGGGTCAGACCCTTAGAAATTTTGAAATCCGATACAGTGAACACTTACGAGCATGCAGATTAAAACCACTACGCTAGACATCTACTTGACACCAATCATTCATTGACACCTAACACAGAACTAGAAGTACTACATATTTGTAATAAGAAAAAGGAACTGGATTTCATGAAGAATTGGAAATTAGAAGACACATAAGAAACTCACAATATTAACACGTCAATGAACAGATAAATCTAGGGAGTTCTCCACTTTTAAACTGTCTTCTTAACCCACTAAACAAGAAACATAACAAGTCGTTTTTGTGATGTTCTTTTTAGAGACTTTTCGTGATGTTTATTTAACACGTTAATAAGATATCTCCTAGATGTCCTTATTTTATTACCAACTCTATTGACATCCATGTCATGTAAATAAAACATATTTTTGATGTACTCAATAATACTTGAATTCGCAGTTACATACACATCCTATGAACTTCTTTTTAGTAACTTCCTATAGGAGATATTCATACGGTTTTAATTTGCATACTTCTCACTAATGTCACATACAGAACGTTACTGTAATATTTCAAATTAACATGTTTCTAAGATGATCACATGTTGCAGTTACTTTTACATTTTTCGAAATAATTTTTATTAACATCGTATTTATTACGTCTATACGACGTTAGTTCATAAAAATCTCAGTAATATCTCATATTATACATCACAGCAACATAAAGAAGAAGAAAACAGAAGAGGAACTGATGAACGAAACATACAGCATACAGTAGTTATCTGTGGAAACAAAAATGACAAGCATGAAATGGCGGATGGTTTTCAGTTATGTGCTATAGTTATATTTTATTTGCAGGAAGCACATATTTTGCAAGTAGCACTTGAATAAAGTGGTCTTCGGTTTCGTTAGTTCCTACTAAGCTACAGTTTCTATACTTAGTTATAATGGACGAACAACAATTGTTTTCGGTAAGTACCTATTCCAAAATCATAATTATTAAAACTTAATACTCATTCAATACTTTAATCGGCTATTATACATTGAAATTCAATGTGGCGGAATTGTACACTAACATTATATTACAAAATAAGGGTTTTTTCAATTATTAAAATATTTTAGTTACCTAGTAAGTATATTTTGATAACGATTCACAATATTTCAAATCCTAGATATGCATTATACCCTACAAAAAACTTGATATTGCAATAAGGTAAATATTATTAATAATAAAACATGTTCATATGTTCGCAGATATTTAAATCTAGGAGAAAACATTTTCAATGTTCAAGATGTTTCAGAAGCTACTTATACAAATAAAATAAAAAACAAATAGTTGGTAATTATGTAATGAAAGGGGATTAATTATTCCAGATAGTCTGATACAAACATTGTATTAAACAGTACAAACAATATTGGATCAAGTATCTCTAGTTTTAGTTTTTTTAGTAGTAGTCTTAGCCACAATATAGTTTTGCAGGTTTAGAAAATTTTAACATTATTACTAACAATTCTTGTGAACAATTAAAGACTGTTTAAGACTTTAAAAACAGAAATTTCTGTTAAAAAGCTCATTTCCATTTGAAAATTCACTGAACACAATAAATAAGCTGTATTTGTCCCTTACAATGGTACCTATAAAATCTAGTTGAAGAATATGTAACTTATGATACTCAATGCTCCAGTCAACAAACAGCATTCAATTATTTATTATTGTAGAAACACAGGTATTGGATACTCAATTGGATACAATTAATTATAAACTCATTTAACTTGATAATGTGTTCATATCTCTTCTTCATAAGTAGTTTTTTTTGTATACATCAGTGTATTAATAATGCTCAGTTTTGATTAAGTTACAATTCCACGATGTTAATATACAATTTGTTCCAGGATGAAAATAACAAGATGAGAATAGTATATTATTTTATACAGAAAAGAAGTATGAATTTTCATAGCACACCTGCCAAATGGAGTGGAGCATGGAATAGAAGGTAAATCATGAAAAGTCACTTCTTGAAATAAAATATGTTATTATTCCTTTGAAGAACCCCGCATGTATCTTATGGAAAATGGGTCCCAGTCAATTGGCTGAAAATCAAGTTTGATGTAGTTTATGATCGATCAAAGGTCTCCATGGGCACAATTTTATCTAAAGTAATTGTTCTATTAGCTGTTGTACAGAACACCTCCAAATATTTCACAGATAAAGATTTTGAAGTGTACGTTATGGAATGGTTGATGCACTCGAAAAAAGTAACCGTAAGTGACCGATAGAATTTTCTTTAATCAGATTGGATTTCTGTTGATGTAACGTACTGTTTCATCAAATCTTTATGGTGTAAAATTTTTATTAGTTTCAATATAATTAAAAAACTATTCTAATAAATTTTCTGTAAACTAGCTGTATTGTATGTGTATCCGTTAAACTTTATTAATTCAGTTTCAAAGTATGTTACGTTATGGTAACTACGGATTAATATACCCTTTTTTATTTCTTGCTTTCACTGAATGTGTTCAATAGTTTCCACTTTCCAGACTTGTTATGTAATATGCTTACACAATTTCATCTTTTTTTAGGTTGGATTGATGGACAAGATATTTTTTTTTCTAATTTTGTACCTGTTTTTTTTCAAATTTATTGTACTGTTCATTAATAATGAATAAAAGTTTTAAATCCTTTATTATATTTTGCTATTTTATTTTAAATGTACAGGATGAACAACTAAGAACGACTGTAGGCCACATCTCAGAAAAGAATCATGGTACAACTTTCAAAAAAATTACCTTTAGTTAAGGGATCCTGAAAAATTGCTGGAAAATATTTTGCAGTCTCTAAAATATCCGCTAGGGGTGGAATGAACACTCGAAAACATAATACTCCAAAAAAACATACTAAAGGTGTCCTAAAAATACAATTTTTGAAATCTTGATGAGATTATGAATAAATTTAATTAAGGAGATTTTTTGCCATTATTCTTCAAATAATGGGTGGGGAAGGTTCAAACCTATGAACAAATGTATAACTTTTTTGTTTTTTAACCGGTATTAATGATTTTAGCTGCATTTAAAAGTTTTTCTGTTTAATAAGTTTGATAACAAAATTGGATAATTTTGTATCCACTCGGAAATTTCAAATGTAAATTGAAGCATTTTTTTATATTTGATATTGTAAATCTTATATCTTGGAATAGATTCCTATTTTTTTACCCCTTTTCATCAGAATTTAAAAAATGCCTCATTACATTTGAAATTTCCGAGAAAAATGGGAAAATTGTGGACTTTTTCACAAAGCTTTGACAAAATTGTCCATTTCTGTTATTTTTGTTAAGCATTTCTTATTAAAAAGGAAAAACTTTTTCAAATGAAGCCAAAAACATGGATGTCGATTAAAAAAAAGTGTTACGACATTTGTTGTTTGGGTTGAACCTTCCCCCACCCCTTACTTGAAGAATACAGACAAAAAGTCCCTAACTACATTTTTTCATAATCTCAACAATATATTTTTTAGGGTCATTTTCCTGAAGGTATTTTTTTAAAGTTGTATTATCAGTATTTTTTTAAATATGGCCGACAGCCGGCATTCTTAGTTGTTCACCCTGTATTTGCTGATTAGGCACAGGAACAACTATAGGATGTCATCCAGAATATTTGAGGTATATTATTTAGAGGTTTATGTAATGTACATACAACATCTACGAGAATACACTGTATTGTTTTTGAAATGTCGCATTTAGATCATTGATAAGATGTTATTTTCTAGACTCTGCATTTACATCGACAAAATGTTAAAAGGCATTTCAGAATGTAACAGAAATGTTGTTTTTAGTTCGTTATAAAGACTTCCTTTTGAGGAAGTTCTAGTAACATCACAGTAATGTAAAAAAGCAGCGCTTTAACATCGCTCAGAAGTTAAGATGAAACATCACAAATGGTAACAGCCACAAACTGGGCATAAGCGGTTGTATAGATGTGCATGTGATGAAGACGATGAAGAGAAAAAAAAGGAACAACATTATCACAATGTGATGTTGAATTAACATAACTGTAATATTTATTTGCATAGTGGGAAGTGATAATTGTAAAGATCAGCAGATATAGTTTTCCTGGTTTTCTATATCATTGCGCAGTTATACTGATTTTAATTGGGAAAAATTATATCCATAACATCCCCATAGGGCTAATAATATCTAAGCTTTAATATTTGGAATATCATATATTCTTTTTTCTACTAACATATATTAAGTCAATCACAAGATAGGCATCAAATGAAGTGTAACTTCTGTCATTCTGACGATATCGAAACAGTTGTTAATTTGTTAGAATGTTTAACATTTTTTCAATATATTGTGAAGTTAACTAAAAACAGTAAGTTTCATTTAAAACACTAATATCATTACTCAACAACCAGCAGCATGTTTTGTTAATGAAATCAACTGTCTCGACCCTTACTTGGTGGAATCTACTCATTTTACTGTTTTAAATGAAACTTACTGTTTCTAGTTAATTCCACAATATATTATGGAATTAACTAGAAACACTAAGTTTCATTCAAATCAGTAGCATGTTTGTAGTTGTAGAAATCTTCACGATTGCAACCCACATGTGTATACCATATTTATAACTGATTTTTTATGAAATTTGCATTCTTGAAAGGTTTTGGTCAGTGGTGTAGCCTTGTGTACACGATTAAAAGAATATAAAATAGAAAACAAAATTAAAATATTAACTCAACCAATGAGAGAATTTATCACAATATATACTTAATCAAAAGCTCTTGCAAAGTTGAAGAAACAGAGAAGAATCTGCTGAACGTAAAGTCGCTAAAAGTTGCATATTTTAAGCTGAAAACGCGGCATAACCCAAAAGAAGGAGGAAATTTTCAGATCTTAGCTAATTTGTAAATTTACAATTCATATTTAATATAAAACTGTAATTCAAAATAACATGTTTCCTATATTTATAGGTAGGTAAGCCACTCTTCAGTTTTGCGAATTTTAAAAAAGGAAAATTTATGACCTTACGATTTTACAACGGTACAAAATTTATTGCCTAGAGATTATCCTTAAAGAATGAATTTTGCTCAGTGCTTGACAAGTAAGAAGACTGAAGATCGTAATTTTATTAACAATTTTTTTTTACTGACGATAAATCTATGGTGCGGTATCTTTGGAGACATAAATTACCAGCAAATTTGAATGGTAACTAATATTTACAATATTTATAAACAACTCTTTTCATTCATCTCGAGAAATTGCTATCGAAGAAGATGGACTCATCGTTGGATTGGCAGAGGTAGTCAATATCCGTGGCCGTCTAGAACTACCGAAGGTAATACCCTAGCCTAGATTTTTAGTTTTGGGGCCATATGAAATCATTAGAATATTCACAAGAAATTAACACTCGTCAGGAACTATGGCAGGAAATTTAAATTCGACTATAGTCCGTTTCTTATTGTCTGACAGGACGCGAAAAGGTCACAGATGCTAGTCAGGTAAACCATAAGCGTCACCGTTCATCTAAGGAATTTATTTACTATTCAATTGTATACCCCATCTGATATATAAAGGTATTATAAATTTAAATTCGGTTAGTTAAAACAACTAACTGACATTCATACATTTGTAGAGTACATACAGTTAAAACAATAAATTATTTTTGAAATAATCTTGTAACGCAACTATTCTGACTGTGTATTTGATTAATTATCTTGAGAATTTGGCGCAGGTCAATTCTTATCCCCCCAACCCTTGCCGTAATTCTAAGAATGGTGAAGGAGGACGAGAATTTGCCTGAGATAGGGCGAAAAACTTTGTGAAAAATATTACACAAATTAAATTTTACTTGGGAGAAGCAAAGTCGCAAATCAGTGCTAATCGACAACGAAGAAATAATATGTTGGGGACGCCAGTATTTACAAGATATCCGAAAATACAGACAGGAGGAAAGACAAATCTATTATCTAGATGAGACATGGCTTAATGAAGGACATTCAGTAAAAAAAATATGGCACGACAAAAGTATTGAAATCAGTCGTCAAGCTTTCATAGAAGGTTTATCTACTGTACTGAAAACTCCTATCGGTAAAGGTCGCCGACTAATAATAACGCATATTGGATGCAATCAAGGGTTCGTTTAAGGTGGTTTACTGGAGTTTCGATCAACATCAACCAAAGAAGAAATGACTGCAGATGTTTTTGAAGAGTATTTTACACAAATGGTCGAATTAATTTCAAATAATGCTGTAATCGTTATGGATAATGCCACTTATCATTCGCGATTAACAGAAAATCTTCCATCTACCTCTTGGAGAAAAGCTGATATTAGAAACTGGTTAATCGTAAAAGAAAAATCATTTGAAGATTATATGTTGAAAAAAGAACTTTTAAAGGTTGCTTCAGATCACAAGCTACAATTTAAAAAGTTTGTTATTGATGAAATAGCCAAGAATCGTGAATAACAGTGCTTCGTTTGTCGCCATACCATTGTGAATTAAATGCGATAGAGTTAATATGGGCCCAAATGAAAGGTTTTGTAGCTAGACATAATAAAACATTTAAAATGAAAGATGTTCGTGAACTCATGAAGTACTCATTGACAACAATAACTGAAGAGAACTGGAGAGATGCTGTGAATCATGTAATTAAAGAGGAAGAGAAAATGTGGGTTTTAGATAACCTCATAGAACAAACTACAGAATCGATAGTGATCTCTCTCGACGAGCCTTCGGATGATTCTTGTATGGCCAGCGAAGAGGATGATACAATAGATTGAATTTTATATTTCCTATAAATGGTATGTTTACTTTACTTAATATACATTAATTCATTGTCAATAAATTTGAATTATGAAAATTAAACTATATTTTCTTCAAATAATTCAATTTAATAAAAATGAAAATGTAACTTGTTAATATGCCTAAACGAATGAATTTTATTTTAACTGTAATGTTGACCAAATCTAATTAAATAAGCAAAATGAACTAATATCGTAATCTCCGCCACTGCCGCACTGTTTATCGGTTAGCTAGCATTGTTCACTTTTATTACCATATTGTATTTTGAACTGAAACAGGGATGTACAGATAACCAATATAGACACTTACTTGTTTTGCATTAGAATTTTAGTATTTACTTGTAAAATTCTTAGGATCACTCTGTAAGAGATAATTTTCTATTTGAATATTTAATGAGGCTACTGTGCTGTCAGACATTAAGAAATAGACTATAATTTTATTGCAAATCAGCCCAACATATTTTTAAAGAAAGAAGATTATTTAGCCAAATAATGAATGAGCTTATTGAGGTAAACGGGAGTCCAGAATTTCTTATACTTGAATGTATAGACAAGACAGAATAAGCGATACGCCACCTACAGTTTAATTTTGAAACCTTCCAGTGGGCCATTAATGTTTTGTTTATATATGTGATTCATAAGTTGATTTTACGGTTTTTGTTCGTACGTGTTGATTTAAAGTCGCAAAACTGATAAAAAATTGTTTAATTTATCAAAATGAACCATCACTTGTCACAACCTAATTACCCGGTACTCTCCTCAGGTAGTGAATTCGGCCTTAGTTACACTATTTTTTATTACCTCAATTGGGATAAGGTGAATCAACAAACAAAATTTCGGGACAAATGGATTTATTTGACACACAATAATAAATTTACAAAACCGTATATTCTCGATACAAATACGAATAAATATCAGTTATATAGTAAAAATGTCCAACTCAATATTTTATATATACCAAAAATAAGTTAGGGACTTATCTTGGGAAGACTCGGGACGTACAGCTCGCAGCAGTAGTCGAGGATTCTTGAGCCGTTGTTATATGGACTGGGATGATGTAGTCCGATGAGTGGATCTTGTATCCGGGGTGTAGAGGTCCTTATGGTATACAGTCCTTGAAGTAGGTGCAGACTAAAGCGGTCCTTAAGGTACAGGCTGCAGAGCTGTAGGGAAAGAAAATAAAAAAACAGGAGAAACAGTAGTAAATTGAAAATTGAAAAGGAGGGATAAAATGAACAGGTAGGAGCTTATACTCCAATACATACAAAAATTAGAATTTAATTTTTAAAATAAAACCACAGAAAACTGTCCTGTTCCCAAAATAATCAGAAAAAGCAAATTTAAATCGGTGGAAAATAACTATATAAAGAATCTGTTATAAATTCGCTTCATAAAATAACTTTGGACGCCACCATATTTTTTATTAAAGAAAGATAATACCGGCGAAGAAAAAATGGAAAACACCATCACAAAAACATTGTTTTTTTTTAAAAAAAAAACGAAATATTTTAACTAAATAGAAAAATCGAAATAGAATAATTTGTAAGCACACAATAACAATTTGAAAATATATAGATAACTTACCAGAAAAGAAAATTACAAATCACACACAAATTGATATGATTAAAAAGGAGAATACTGAATAAGTTTTCAGCGAAGAAATGAACAAGCCGATTCCTTGAATCGTAGTTTGAATAGACATTTAATGATAGTAAAAACTGTCAACGATACGTTCCTAATATTCGAAATAATAGGATTTTGAAATTAGAGGTGGGAGTAGCCGACGAATAAGTAACGCTCCAAAATAATTGATGAAAATAGTAACATGTCACAGCGACATGTTACACACTGTTACGTTCCCATGTGTTCCTCTTGGGTAAGGGTAATAAAGAATTTAGCTTTCATGCATTTCCCAAAAAAGGACAACGTGTTTTGGTGGAAACTAAATTAGGGAAACGAAAAGCTGTTGATCGGAGGGAGGAATGGATAAGGAAATTGAAAATTGGAAAGCCTGTTAGTCCGTACATGAGAGTATGTTCGTTGCATTTCTCTGAAAACGATTATTTTTATAGAGGTTAGTACCCAGTTGTGTTTTGTATATCTGTATTAATAGTTTTGATCTGTAGGAGACGGCTCTAAATTACATAGAATAAAGTTTAATGTAGTACCGCCTAGGAAGTTACCTTTGGAAGACGAAAATCAACCTGGTCCTTCTTCTAGAAATTTAAGGTTAGAAAATAGAGAACATAAAAAAACATTGTTACAAGAAGAAGCGGAAAATCCAATATTGAAGGCTGAAAAGTGCATATCTCATAACCAAGACGTTGGTTTGGGACATACAGAAGAGAAAATGCAAGCTGCAGAACAATTAATAAGTTTGTTGCATTCACAACCCAACTATTGTGGCCCAAAAAGTTTTGGAGATTTTGGTACGCAAGTAAATACTAAACATTAGGCCACTTTATTAAAATTGAGTCAGAACTTAATAGTTTTGATGGTATAAACAATTTTAAATTATTAAACTGTTTAGTGCATCAGCTGGAGAATGTGCATTTGGAGAAAAAGGTGCATCGTTTATCTTTGAAAGACAGAACAATTCTTGTGATGACAAAACTTAAAACAAATCTATCATATGCCACATTGGCTGTTCTATTTGGTATTTCTCCACCATTATGTAGAGATTATATTTTGGAATGAATACCTGTTTTGAGTAAAATATTGGCAACTGTCATATACTTTCCAGACATCAGTGAAATTAAAAATAATATGCCCAAGTGTTTTAAATAATTTTCTAATGTGCGGATTGTGCTAGATTGTACAAAAATTTTTATTCAAAAGCCAAAATGTTTATGTTGTCGAATTAAATTCTACTTTTATTATAAATCTGAGTTAACGGTAAAATGTATGACAGTTGTATCACCTGGAGGACTAATTACTTTTGTTAATGAATCCTATGGAGGGAAAGCATCAGACAAATGTATCTTTGAAAACAGCAATTTAATTTCAATGTTAACACCTGAAGAAGATGCCATAATGGTAGATGAGGGGTTTCTAATTGATGATGTATGTCATTTTAATCAAATTGAGTTAATTAGACACCCATTTTTAAGACAGGAGAAACAGTTATCAGCCACTTTTTAATGCAAAAATAGCCTCTGCTACTAATCTAACTACCTAACTAACTAACTAACTAACTAACTAGTACAGCCTACAAGTAAAGTGAAAATGACGCATAGTGAAAAATATAGGATAATATACACAAAGTTGTAACAAATTTAAAAACTCATCGACTGAATAAAAACACATATCTACTAAAAACGATATGAGTAAAATTTTGAATGATTTTATTGTTTTACTTGATTTAATATATAATGGTAATTTATTAAAACGTCGTAGTCCCATTATAGGAGGGTATTTGAAAGTAATATTACTATTAGGAAAAGTCAAAGATAGATTATTACAGCGTCTTGTATTGATATTATGCTTCTGGTAGTTAGTTTTGAAATCACATACGTTGTTATATATGAAAATACAAACATCTAAAATATACAAACAGGGCAACGTTAATATTTTCAATTTTTTAAAGTGTTCTCTACAACCAGTTAGACGAGAGACACCAGCAATACAACGAATTATTCTTTTCTGTGACACAAATACGTCTTTAGAATTGGTAGACATTCCCCAGAAAGATATGCCATACCTCAGACGGGATTCCACTTGTGCGTGATACAGCATAATCATTTGTTTTTGTGTAAGAACAGATCTCAGATTTTCAAATAAGTAATTACTGGAATTTAGCTTCGAAATAATTGCCTCACATTGCTTACTCCAATTAAGACATTCGTCGATCAGCAAGCCCAAAAATTTGACACAAGAGACACACTTTATCAATTGATTATCAATTTTTAGATCTACAAACTGCAGTTGTTTTTGTCTATGATGAAATTGTATCGCTTGCGTTTTTTCTGCATTAAGATAGAGTGAATTCATGCAAAACCAATTATAAAGACCCGCCAAGAGACTATTACAATTATCTTCAACTACTGATTGACACTTATTAGAAACCAACAACGAGGTGTCATCAGCATATAATGTAAAGTGAGTTGATAAGTTAACTGACACAATGTCATTTATATAAATTAAGAACAGAATTGGACCCATAATTGATCCTTGGGGCACTCCTACTGTTGATGATAGATAATGTGATGTACAGGTTTCGATACTGTTCTTTGCTATTTTTGGTAAGCTCACGTATTGTTGACGTGCATTTAAGTAAGATGTGATCCAATTTAGTGAGTGATTTTGGATTCCTATATTATATAATTTCATAGTTAAGATGTTATGATCGACACAGTCAAATGCCCTGCTGAGATCACAAAAGATCCCAACAGGACACTCACCCGACTCCATCATATTTGTAAGTTCTTGATAAAAAGAATGTATTGCGGTGTTAATTGATTTTGCAGTTTTAAAACCGTGTTGTTTTTGCACAATCGTATTATTTAGCTGTAGGTATGCATTAAGCCTATTCAGATAGCTATACTCAAAAAAATTTGAAAATATAGAAGGAATAGTTATAGGACGGTAATTTCTAACCTGTTTAGAATCACCTTTCTTAAATACTGGAATTATTTTTCCAGTTTTGATCAAATCCGGAAAAGTTCCATTCGAAAAGGAAAGATTGACAAGATATGTCAGTGGGGATATTATAAATGGCGATATTTTTTTAATTAAGAATGCTGGTACTTCATCGAAACCACAAGATGTTTTATTTTTAAGTTTGGCATGTAAGAGTTCATATAATTCTTCCTGATTAAAAGGACACAAACGAAAGGTATCATTGGGTATTTTTGATTCATTATAATTAAAATTGAGTTGTTCTCCAATCGCTCCGGTACGTGAAATTTTCGACACCATTTCCTGTGGCGCATTGTTAAAAAATGTGTTAAACATATTAGCTACGTGAGTAGGATTATCTATTATTGCATTATCGTTATTATACAATGAAATAACTTTTTTACGCTCATTATTTGCAGTAAAATCATTTATAGTTTCCACGCACTTTTTGTTGGATTATCCGAACTTGAAATTATGATTTGATAATGTATTTTCCTAGTTGTTTGTAAACGTTTTACATGTTCTTTTTTTGTAAATTATAATATGGCCGTAGTTGCGGAAATTGTCTAGACAATGCATGCAGATTTTTTAAATTATTACTAGAACATTGTACATCTTTGTCTATCCACCTTTTATTATTCTTAATTAGTTTCCTTTTCAACAGTGGAAAATGAATATTAAAATAATGCATAAAAATACTCATAAAATAATCAAAACCTAGATTGGTATCCAAAATTCCATATACAGTATGCCAGTTCTCAAGAATAAGACTATCAACAAAATGACTCGTCGCACTCTCAGAAAAAACTCTCCTATAGCAAAAACTTGGTAAGGCAACCGATTCATAAACGAGTTCCACAAATACTGTACGGTGATCCGATACAGTGTTGTCAAAGACACAGGCCAAGGGAATATTCAGAAAGTTGACAAATACATTATCAATAGTTGTACTGCTGGTATCCGACACCCTAGTCGGCCACTTGACAATATTATTGTGTATATTAAAAGGTGATAACATATTTAAAAGTTTACTGTGATTACTATTTTTTGTTCTAGTATCAATATTAAAGTCACCGCAAATAATAAAAGAAACATTAGGTTTATAATAATGATTTAAAATATTCTCCAGATTTTCCAAAAAAATTTCAACATTACCTGATGGTGATCGGTAACAATTTATTACAAAAATTCGGTTTTATTTTTGTCCTTAAAAGAAAAGCAACAAAACTCAGCATCTTTAGCGGTATAAAACCCATTTAAATTAAAATTATTTTCAAATGTTATACCCTTTCTTACCCCAATTCCAACACCACCACCCTTAAGAGTGGCATCACGACAATAACTACTAGCTAAATTAAAATCCTCAACATGAATTTGCTCCACAGAGTCACTAGTTTCCCACAACTCCGTCAAACAAACTACGTCGATGCTCTTGTATTTATTAATGTCTAATATTAAGTCACATATTTTGTTCTCGTTCAGACTTTGCATATTTAGCAGCATTAATCTCGGGTTAAAATCTATTTTGGAGGCTGTACTGGCTTCCGAAGGTATACAAAATTATTGACATAGGCATTTTTTGGCCAGATATTTGGTTCCATAGCATTCCTGAAGTTTTCTTGATAAATTCTTACTTTAAATGAAGAATACAGATTTGGATAACGTGATGACATGCTTTCACAGATTACTTCAGGAAAATGTGGTTTCAATAAATCTTCCATTGCAGTGACATTGGTGTCCGGATCAATTCGATAAACGTGTGTGCCCACAATTTTACGCACTCCCTTGATGGTACCAGCGACTCCTTCTGTGTTTGTGCCCACAATTAATTGTCTTCTTTTACTATTCTTGCGCGGTACGGTACGGTTTGCCAAGAGTAATTATTTGGTGAATTGTCTTGGTTTAAATTCATTATAGAAAACTTTGCATTTTGCTGAGCTTGCACCAGTTCATTAGGATCAACCTTAGATGAGGACTGATGGGGCGAATAATTTACTTCTTTCAGTCGCTGAGTGAGTTTGAGATTTAGTTTTGTTATCGTTACTTTCACAATTCTGGACAGCAGTATCTGTTTCACAAGGTTTGGAAACATCTTCATTAACAAACTGTATTTGACACTTATCTTGATTTTTAATAGATTTCGTACATTTGGCAACTTCTGTACTGTTTTCAATGCCCTCTTTCTGTTGTAAAAGGGAAATTATTAAGTTTTGCTGTTCATTTCCACTTACCAGCTCTGTATTTAACCGTAACAACTTCTAACTTTGCACATTTTAAATCACATTAAAGTTATTTCCAACCTCAAATCACTTTCATTCTCGATTACTTCTTGAACTCCAACCCTTCTCTTCATTTTCCAATAATTTTCTGGCATTATCACTGTATTATTGTATCAGGCACCTTTTTTGATAATATAATTTCCAATAAATCAGACTTTTTCAGGCGATCTAATTCTTTGGTAACTGCTTCGTCAGAGGCCATGTTGCCATGGTCTTAAATACATTGTGCATTTAATAAGAAATGCTGAAATATGCTTGCACCCCCACTTTGTCCAGCTTTACAAGAGCAAACCATTAGTTCAATGAATTACGATAAGCAGTATATATCAGATTTAAGAATTAAAAATGCAGTAATTAAAAGTTGCAGCTTTCATCATATAAACGTGTTACATCAATTTAGTATTTTAATTATAACATATCCATTTCACTTATAGTGATTCTCATGTCTAAAATTCAAATTTAAGTCCTAATTATAAGGGTTTTCAACTTATCCGCGGAATCAAATGTCTGTTGAATCGTCTTTGTTGTATAAAGCGGCATTAGGCACTCCAAAGGCGCTTGTTACACACCGTCAAATAGGAAATGGCTTACGTGAGCTTGTACGGGTCTTTTGTGATTTCTCAATATGATTACAGCTTAATTGTCTGCACTGTGTCTCACGTACAACTACTATACATAGATAAAAACAAAAAAAATATCCTTTCGGCATAGATACGACATGCGGCAATGTACGTAGATAACGAACAAACGTCTAGTCCTTCGCGGAATAAAACTGTACTCATAAAATTATTGTGGAGCGAACCCAATAATAATATGTAGTGGTATACATATACACATTTCTTAAAATCAATTACTTACAACACCTGAACTAATCAAATCGTAACAAGGAAATCATTTACAGTTGAACAGAAACAGTCCAAAATCGTCGAACAGAATAAAATACGTATATTATAAATTCTGTTGGAAAACAAACAAGGCAGTAAAAACTTGTCAGATGTTTATAACAAAATAAATATTCAAGCAATTTCACGAAATTCGAATAGCAATTTCTTTGAAAGAGATTAATTTTATAGGTCTTCCTGGAAAATTCGAAAAACTCTTGATCAACTCCATAAATTTTTAAATATCTAAAAAATTCGAGAAATATCTCAAGAGTTTAGTGACGTTCTGGATATTTGTCGAAAATGTCTGCAAAATCTCTGAAATCGTATAATAGCCCTTGATAGAACATTACTTCTATCAGGAGATTTTCGGCAGACATTACCGATTATTCTAAATTTTAATTAAGTACCGGCTGATGAAATAAACGAATGTCTGAAGGTATCAATGGATCGGAATACAGTTGAAAAGTTATAATCGGAAATGATACCTATCCCATTGAGTCACGGGAAGACGAAGCTGCGTACTTCTGGCCGATGATCAACGAGTGTCTCAGATGAGAGAAAGATTTTCTTCACAATTGCGAATTAAAAGGGAAGCATCAAATACTAAAAATCGCACGTTTATTGACGATCGTCGGTATGAACAATTGTTACAAGAAGTATAAAATGCAAATTAGTGTTTTAAATGAAACTCAATGTTTCTAGCTAATTCCACAATATAATGAAACATGTTGAAAACTCTAAAAAAATGGCAATTGTTTCGATAACTGATTATCATCGTCAGAATGACAGAAGTTACATTTCATTTGATGCCTACCTGATGTTTAGTAGTTATTTTTGGCTAGGCCAAGAAGTTGTGATTGAGACTTAATATATGTTAATAGAAAAAAGATGTGATATAACAAATATTGAAGCTTAGTTATTATTAGCCCTATGGTGATATCCTGGATATCATTTTTCCAATTAAGATCAGTATAACTGTGCAATGATATAGAAAACCACGAAAACTATATCTGCTGATCTTTACAATTATCACAGTGGAGAACTCCCTAGATTTATCTGTTCATTGACGACTTCATATTGTGGGTTTCGTAAGGCTTGTTTCACACATGCACGGTGACCGTCCAAACGGCGACGTTTACACGGCCAGGGGATGCAGAGTATAATGAATGCTTTCACACGCACCGTAGCCGTGGATACGGCAAATCTTTACCGTGATGTCGCCGTGGCTTCCCACTGGATTTCACGGCTACCGTTACCGTTTGAACGGCGCGACCTGTTCAGTCTTGTACTGAATTGCTTGGAAGCTTTCACACTTGCCGTATTTTACAGCAGGTTTGTTAACGTTTCTTGCTCTTTTACATTGGTGTACAGTTTTATTTTGTGAGTGTCTGTACACATTAGTGTTAAAAATGGAAAATGCGGATGTGGACATGGATAATCTTATATCGTTAGTGGAACAAAGGCCCATAATCTGGGACAAAACCAGAGATACGTATAAAGACCGAAACGAAACAAGAAATGCCTGGAAAGAAATATTTTTAGAATTGAGACCGGATTTTGAAGAGTTGGAGACCACGGAAAAAACAGCTTTGGTAAGTACAAAATTTAATAACATAAATTCTATCAAATTTTAGAAAGTTGCCATTTTACGGAACCTGTATCAGTTAAAAAGTAATCAGCTACAATATTTCTAACATTGTTGGCTGATAATCCCCCTCGTACTGTACCTCCTCCAGACAGACCAAGGAGTCCCGTTATTGTTAATGTATCTTCTACTTCAAAGCCATCCCTGTCCCTAACAAAGTTGTGTAAAACAACACTAGCTTTGACTTTGTCTACGGCAAACTCAGGATCCAAGTTTATAGGACGGTGAAGAATTCTCCATTTATTACTTAGTATTCCAAACGTGCATTCTATAAATCTTCGAGCTCTCGATAGACGGTAATTGAAAACCCTTTTTTTGGCTGTCAAATTATATCCACCATAAGGTCGAAGTAGGTGTTTGTGCAAAGCAAATGCTTCATCCCCCACGAGAAAATAGGGAACTTTAGGATTTGTTGCTCCTCGAAGACATTTTTCTTCGGGCAATTGTATGTGTCCCTTTATGATTGATGTCCATAAAGAGGATTCCTTGAAAATGTTAGAATCGCAATCTTTTCCATATGATCCAATGTCAACATAGGTAAATCGGTAATCTGAGTCTGCAACTGCCATCAAAACAATAGAAGAATATCCTTTGTAATTGAAATACATTGAGCCAAGCGGATTGATTATTCGAATGTGTTTTCCGTCGACTGCTCCTATGCAGTGCGGAAAATTCGCCCTATTTTCAAATTTCGAAGCAATCATCTCCCAGTTCTCTTTAGTAGGTTTAGATATACATTCCACTTGCAAAACAGACCAAATACATCTACATACTCTTCTCACAATATTACTAATTGTAGATATTCCGAGTCGATAGCTATAATGTATATCTGTGAAAGTACATCCGCTTGCTAAATATCTGAAAATAAAAAAATAGTAATAATAATTGTTATAAGTTTGATATAGTTCAGATATATTTAAGTATATTCAATACTTAAACTACCTTTATAATTTTATAATAAATGAATCATTAATGTCTTTCACTTTTTTACAGGTGGAAAGGTCATGAAGAAATGGACTAACGTCAGGGATGCTTTCAAAAAATCCATGAAAAAAACAAAAGAGCGCTTCAAGATCAGGGGCTGGGGCGTCAACTATAAAAACATACATTTATAATGAGCAGTTGAAATTTTTAAATAAAGTGTTGAGTGAGCGTGAAACAGAAAATAGTTTGGCAGCAAATACTGCTCAGCCAGATACATCAGATGAAGAGGAACAAACAGTGGAAAATCTTCAAGAAACTATTATAGCTGTAGATAATGTTGTAAACACCAAGGTTACTAAAAAAGTAGCACCTAAAAAGCGCAAGATGGACCATGTTGAATTAGAAATGATCAAAGCTCTAAAAGAAACAAATGAAAAACCTGATCGTCATTTGTTCTTTTTTAAAGGCATAATTCCTTCATTAAACTCTTTCGACGAGGAAGATATATTGGAATTTCAGACCACTGTATTGCAAAAAATAACATCCATCAAACAACGAAAGAAGATGATTCCCTACAGTAAACACATTGCTCAGACTCAAGTTAATTTCAGTCAACAGCCAATAACTACAATTAGAAGTAATCTCTATCTGAAAATGGATAATTCCTATCCGAATATAACTCATTCCTATCCAACTACGAGTTCAGCACTGCTGAAGAGCCAGCAAACATTTAGCTCTATGCCGAACAATCCAGTTGATACATTGCAACCCGTTCGATCAACTTCAAATGAACATCCAATTCGTCAATATTACGAAGCCGTGGGTGAAGATGTTTCACCATTTTCTGTGGAGAGTCATTCTTCTCAAGAGTCAATTGATTTTTCCTATGAAAATATGTTTATGTCAAATAATAAAAAATAAAATATTTTTTAGACTCCATGTTCCAGGTATATAAATGAAAAATGTGTGAAATATGACTATAAAATAAATATTTGATAAAATTAAAAGTTCTTGTTTTACTTACCTAATTGTAACAACTAGCATTTCGATAGGTTGTATGCACTCTCGCATAAAAGTGTCTTTCCTCTGAATAGATTCCTTCAGTCGTTGATGTAGTTCGTCAAAACTGGACATTGACATCCTAAAATAGTTGAAAAACTTTTTGCGTATTCTCTAAGCTGCCCAAAAAGTATATAAAACGCTCCAAACTTTTTTCTTCCCATATTTATAGGATGAACCCACATAATTATGTTCCTTTTTTTCCTTTTCATGCGTCTGTATAATATTATCATAGCTATAACACGTCTACGATCCATACTCACTATAAACTAATATTCCAAAGTGTCTAAATAATATTATCGACGCTCAAGACTGAAAAATTCAAACTAACAAGAAAACAAAACCGGTAATGTGTGAAAAGTCATCACAATGGAACGGCACCGTTTAAACAGCGCCGTTTGTACGGTCACCGTGCATGTGTGAAACGAGCCTAAGTGTCTTCTAATTTCCAACTCTTCAAGGAAATCCAGTTCTTGTTTCTTATCACAAATATGTAGTACTTCTAGTTCTGTGTTAGGTGTCAATGATTGATTTGTGTCAAGTAGATGTTTTGCGTAATGAGATTTATCTGGTTGTTTTAATCTGTATGCTCGTAAGTGTTCACTATATCGGATTTCAAAATTTCTAAGGGTCTGACCCAAATAGACAGCATTACATTCTGGACATTTGAATTTATATATACCTGATATCTTTAATGGTGGTATTTTTGTTTTTACATTTAACAATTTTGTACTTACGTTACTTTCTGTTTTAAAAGAAATTGTTGTATTCGTTGCTAAAGATATTAGTTTTGAAATATTATTAGATATTTCCTGCATGTGATGGTTTTATAAGTTTTTATTTCATTTTGTTTAGAAAATATTAGTGTAAGGCCACTTTTTCCTCTTTTTTATTAATTAGCGTATTTATCATATGTAATGGATAACCGTTGGATGTTGCTATTTGTCTAATTGTATTAATCTCTCTATCAAAATTACATTTGTTCATAGGAATTGAAAATGCTCTATGTATCATTAGTAAACCGTCATTTTGAATATAAATGTTATTGTCAATAATGAAATAATTCTGATTAATACATACATCAAATAAATTAAGTATATCTGATATTATTCCTGGATTAATATTTTTATCTTCTAGTAATCTTGCAGTGCTCCTAATATGGCTGCTAATTCTACTGTATCAAAAGCCTTTTTAAAATCGACAAATATCAATGCTAGAGGGCGGTTATATTCAATGGTTTTTTCTATCAAGGTTTTCAAGCACTGTAGAGAATATCACAGTAAATTATTTATTAATTAATACTTTTACAGAATATTATTTTTTTAGGGGAATTTCTGAGTAGTTGGGACGATTTTAGGGGTTTTTAACTTTAACTTTAGGGATAAATACTTTTGATGGTTAAGTTGGTGATACTGTTAAGAAACCTATTACTCACATAGTCAATTCCATGTTACTTTTTCACATGCCAGACAAGCGAAAAATGTATTCGTATATCCACCAGAAAAACATCAAATGTTGAGTATAAGTATGAATATTGTGTGAGATATGTATGTATAGAACAAACAAAAATAATTATTAGTAATATTACTATGTAATTACATAAATAATATTAATTTCATAGATATGGATATTTATTATAAGACTGAACAATGTCATGGAAGAAAATATTTTCTACAAAAAATAGTATATTGTAAAACAAGTGTCACATGACTCATTTTGTAGTAGGAGTGCTTCGCGATTCGTTACGCAAAGCACGAGTACTACAAAATGTCATTGTGAAAAGAGTTTTACATACTATTTTTTATAATGAACGTGCAAAAATGTTTTTCATGACAATATAATTGCAATACTAGGAATTTTTATGCTTCTTTATTTATGTTGGTAAACCTCACATATACAAGTGACAGTTGACAAGTTTTAAATTTTAAATTTGAATGTTCATTAACCTACTAATAGCGAATTATCATGTACTCCACCAGAATTTCGCAATATTACTGATAATGCAGTTAATGATTTACTACTTGAAAAACCTAAACAAGAATATGTATATGGTATTTATGTTTTGACTTTCTGAACGTGACAAAATTTCAATGCTGAATAATAAGAAATTGAAATACATACGATTAACATTATAAATGATGACTTACCCTATAATTATATATAGTTTATATTTAATATTATTGTTTTAATTTAAATTCTTCATAATTTATTAACGATGCTGGAAAGGTTATTTTGTGACACTGTTTTCGATGTCACAAAGTAAATTTTCTATACGTGAATTATAAAAAAATATTAATAGTATCCCAGCCTTAAATACAAACGACTAAATAAATTATTAAAAACAATCTATACTTTGCAGATTAGTGAAGATGAAAATAAATTTAACTATTACATTTATTAGACCTTTTCGTGTAGTTCATGGAACCAAAAATATACCTTGAGGTAAGTGACGCTTTCAGCACGTAACAGTGTCTTCAAAACTGTTAGAAATAAAAAATAGTGTATACTTAACAATCTACGCGATGGTTGAAGAAAAAAATTATATAATTTTCTTATATTACATAAACTGTCTCGTATATTAGACAACAAAATAACCTCCTGTATTCATTATTAATAACGTTTTAGTCTTTGTATTCATTATTTCATTAAGTGTACGTGGATATCTGCACAGGTGAAATCAAAGATTCATTCCAAATATGGACAAATAAGAAAACAAATATGGAAAGTGGGTCAGAAGTGGCGACCGTTCTCTGATAATTCCAAAAATGATTTCATACTATGGTAGAACTATTTACATATTGATTATTTTGGCATTTGGAATAAACAACATTCTCAATGCTCAAATTTCGTCACAATAATTCAATAATTAAAACTATTATCGTATATTGTTTTAAAGGTTCATTTGAGTGATACATTGGGTACTTGTAGGCACCTATTTCTGATTTATAAATAGCTTCATTTTAAACATACATAATGTTAAAGTAATGGCTTGTGTATTTTCATATTTCTATAGAACCACATTCACGTAACACAGTTTTTGCAATAAAATGTTTTAAATCTGACTATTTACTGTGGAATCTACTCATATTACTTTTTTAAATGAAACTATCTGCTTTTAAAAAAATCCACAATATATTGAAAAAATGGTAGAAATTCTAAAAAATTGGCAATTGTTTCTATCATCGTCTGAATGACAGAAGTTACATTTCTATGTGATGCCTACCTGATATTTATAATGGGCCTTTTCACAGGTATATAAACGTTAAAACTTACATAAAACTAGTTACTTATCTAGTAATTATTAGGTTCAATATATTCACGATAGATGTCGCTAGTAGTACTGAAGCGTCTTTTACTTATACAACCTATTTTCTCTCTCAGCCTTTCCACTCTTGATAATTCAAACAAACGTATCTCTGGATCAGCTGTTTCGCTGTTTAGCTTTCTAATAGGTTCGTTCCAACCACCAGTAATTTACAGTAACATTACTAATACATATGCGCAGTTAAAAAAAATCGTTCCAACCACTACAAATTACTGGTTCCGAACTCTCGATTACTATCAGTTATCTGTTCCATCCCGTTTGCGGACCAGTAAAATTACCGTTCAATCGATTCTTGCTGGATAGCGAGTACTGAAAGTTCTGAACTTAGGAAACATGCGCAATGGTAAAATTTTTGTTTTCAACTGTCAAATTTGTGTTATGGAAGTGGGTTTTTAGTTTTTGAACTGTTTTTATCGGCGACTGTTTCTTCCTTTAGTTGTTTCAAGTCGATATAAAAAAAAGAAGGGAAAATGGAATCCGAAACGCTAGAAGGTAATACCTATATTTTTTGCACGTTGTTAATTTTAATGAATATTCTTTTTTTGGACAAGTAGGACTAGAAGAATTTGTTATTGTTTGGCCAAGAGATAATGAGGGTGCAAGCACTTCAAGCATGACTGAGAGTGAAAATTCTCCTTTTTTTGAACCGCAAATTATACAAAAATATTACTTGATTTGTACAAGAAATATAGAGAAATGGTCGGGTCAATTAAGGTAAGAAACTTGAAGGCGCTATGGAAACTCATATCAAAAGAAATGTCAGAGATACTTAATACTAATATTTCTGAAAAAAAACGTCGAAAATAGGTGGAAAGCTCTTGAACGAAATTATAGAAAGTATGTTGATAACAAAAATGCAACTGGTCGTGGCAGAAAGTGTTTTGAATTTGCAGCTGAGATGGAAGAGGCTTACGGAAACAAAAGAAATATCACACCAGAAATTTTGCTTGGGTCTGAAACAGTACATATCCCCCCGACCACTGCAGAACTAATTCAAGAAAATATTGAAAATACTTCAGAAAGTAGAGTGTCATCAAAGAAGGTTAGAAGTAGTAAGAAAAAAAATGTAAGAGGTCGTAAAACAGTATTACAGCAGATTCGGTAAGAGACTTGCCTACCAAGAAAAAAGACTAAATTTTCTTCGGCAAGCCCATGAGGAAATCATGACCGTGTTTCATGAACGCAATGAAATTGCAAAAGAGAAAAACCAAATTTTAAAAGAAAAAAAGTGTACTTGCCATCTTTTAGAATAGATTAGTTGTGAAGGTAAATGGCAGAACCATATATTTATGTTCAATTTTGGTTATTTTGCGAATATATCATAAACTTAATATTCTGCTAAATTGCTTCCATTTATGATATAATCCAAAAATAGTCATAAATATATAGTTTTGTCATTTACCTACATAATTATCAAGTCTACAAAGACTGCTATTATTTTTTGATATTCTTATATAGGCAATATTATTACTATAGTTTCACTTATTTTTAGGTTGAAAGTGTCCTTTTTTGTTTTTATATGTAAGTTCTTAGAATGTATTTTTATGTTTATGTATTTTTGAGCCTGAAGGATTTTTATTAGTTTTATTTTTGTTGCTATTATGTGTTGATTTTTTTTAGTTATATATTGCTAATTATAAAGTTTTAGTTCAAAGAATGTCAAACATTTAAGACTAAGTTTTGGTACCTCTAAAGATTTTTTTATTTGATAATTGTTAATTAATAATGGTGAGTTTAACCAAGTAGATTGTATTTATATTAAACTTGATCTCAACTTATAAGTAATGTTTCTGTGATATTCCAGGATAATAAATGAAATAAATTACAAATTAAATGTCTTGTTTTTATATTTTTATTTTCTGAGTAATGTTAATAAAATAAAATGTTTTTAAAGGATATTAAATTTAATTATTCATGGCAGAGTATTTACAACAGCATCCCTAATTATTTGTGCATTTCTGTCGCCATCTACGACAGGGTTTAAATCTGCAACTTCTACTTGTATTATGAAATCGTCTTCAATTGCAAAGTTGTGAAGTACACAAGCTGCACGTATCAAATGAACTATGAGTATCATTTTGCGCAGTTTAATATGGAATAGTTGTCTAAATTTTTGTTTTAACACTCCAAAACAGTGCTCGATGATATATCGATTTCTTGCCAATTGTACATTATAATAATTTTTTCTCTCAGTCAATTGTCCTCGGTCTTTAAATGGGATTAATAAATTGGCTTGAAGTGGGTATCCACTATCTCCCAGTAGAAAATATTGACCACATTTTTGTGGAAGCGTTTGGCAAAGTTGTGAACTACGAAACACCCAGCTATCATGGACAGAGCCAGGATAACCGATAAAGACATCTCTAATTTTGAGATTGTTGTCACATACAACTTGCATCTGGAAATTTGTTTTATTATTAATTTGTCAATATAACTTTTTATATACCTACTTGAACGGAATAATAGCCCTTTCTATTGATGTAAGAGTCAGGATCATTTTGCGGCTTATCAATTTGTATATGGGAGCCATCAATAGCTCCAATAATATTGGGAAAACCTTTGACCTCAAAATGCTCTGCTATATGCAACTTTTCCTCATCATCTGGCCATACTATTACTTGAGGGCTGAGATTGCTTAAAAAAATGACACTCTTACAATTATCTTTCCAAGAGATGATTTTGTAATGTCAAATATATCCGATGCAGCAACAAAACTTGCAGTTTGATGCCCAATATACCACAGAAATTTTAAAACCTGAAAATTAGTGTTTTACAATAATGAACAATAGTTTACTTACATGATTATGTGCAGAAATTTTCCCGAATTGGCCACTATCATCTTTGTAATAAGCACTATTTTCAAATCTGTGTGCTATTTCAGTTACTACATTTCTCGAGACTCGAAAATTATTGAAAAATTCTTCTTCAGAATAATGCGGAACTGTTTGTTCCAAATCAAAGAAAAGTAGGTATGTTATTAAAATACACCATGTTAAATTAAAAGCATGTTAAACAAACCTAGGTAATCTTCGTTTCTTGTTCCTACATCTCCAATATTATCTAAATCCTCATCATCTGATAAAAGCTCTTCATATATATAAATTAGTAAATATTCATCCATATTATAAACCCACTTTCGTCCTCGGAAATTTTATTATATTTATGTTTTCGACAACTTATCCCTTAACACAGAACTTGTTTATTTTTGGAGGTAATTATTGACAGAATTCATTACACCACGTGCATCTACTAACTAGTTCAAAATACGTTCCAACCGTTTGGTAAAATATTACTGGTAACTTTACTAATTTCTCTTACGCATGCGCATTAAACAGTTCAATTATTGGTTACGTACGATAACAGAATTGTTGGTTGGAACGAACCTAATATTTCTACTCTTGTAAAGCGATTCTATTTAGAAGCGCTAAACACGGGATCAGTGTAACGTTAAAATTTGAGGTTATATCCAGACAAATCTTGCTACCATAAGAATTTCCATTTGAGTGTAGATTTTTTATTGTTTTGAGCGTTTCAGAAGTTTTTTTGTAAGGAATAAATTGTTAAAAACTTAGTAATTGTATCTACCCGATATAAAAAATAATAGTTTTGATAATGTAAGTTATCCTGCAATCCGTATGTTTGAGATTATGTTTACTGGATTATTTGATTAATGTGCAAATATAAGATAAATAATACTGATTGTTTGTTCTAGTTTGTTCACTTCCATATTATCTGTCGATTGAAAACGTGTTGGAATCAATGAATATTCACACCTATGATTGTATTCAAAACTTTAGTTGTCAATTGATCAATGTTCAAATGATGTTCATTTGTTTTGGGAAACCTCTATATTTGTCGTGACAATTGAATAAATAATAAGTAGAAATTGTTACTTTTCGTTTAATATATAGTTCGGTTCAACTGAAAAGGTATTAAAACTATTGGAATTCCTGAGCAAGAAACAAAATTTTAACAAAGTCACAAATGTAAAATTACTATATAAATCAAATGCTTATGGAAATTGGGAAACCAAAGAGTTTCGATAAATATACTAAACCAATATACGAAATAACTAGGACAAGAAAAATAAAAGTATATTGAAAGAATTTAATAAATAATACGTACAATTTGACTACTAATTATATTAGATTACACAATCATATAGGTAACTTTGAAGTTTTCTTCATTCATTAAACTAGAAAATGCTTCTCAACGTTGAATAGAGAATAATCAAGTGTCAATGAAATTATCAGCAACATCAAATATCCCCAATCAGTTTTATTTGATTGTACTGATATGCTAAGGTTAAAAAGTCACATCGCTATACATACAAACCTAACCTGCTGTTTGCCACACCATTTTAAGCACTTCTAAATTTGTTCAAATCAAGCACCAATCAAAGTATTTCATGATCAACTACTTAAAAGGTGTGGGCTGTCAACTAAATCAATTGTTGCATCACGTTTTGTGTCACGAAATGAAAAGACTGATTATAATAATTTCTAATTATATGCAGTCGAAACGAATTTTCCATTTTCGCCATGATTATAGATATATTTTAGCTCAAACAATGAATGAAATTTCAAAATAAAAGTAAATTAGAAACTTATTTAAGCCCACATTACTGATTCCGAATATAAATCACTTTAATGTGAAAAGTGTAATTTATGTTATGTTCTCATCCCTTCTTGATAGAGTACAAACAGTAGAGCCGTAATCAGGGCCCCCGTGAGGGCTACTGATGTCTGTGTGCAAAAAAGGATTTTGGTGCCCCTTAACGCATTTTGGATGATTTATTTTTTTGAAGGTAGGTAGGTAGGTAGGTGCTTGAACTAAAGCAAAATAAACGGTTTTAAAGATTAAAACTAACTTTTCCGCATCTGTGGCCCTGAACAATATTCTATCATAAAATTGTTACTTGTATACACTTCGGGGGATGTATCGTGCTTACAAACCGAAATTTCTCCAAAAATAACCCAAAAATTTAGTATATCTAGTTTTATTGGACCCGCTGTACTCGCTCTAGTCAACTGAAAATCAATAGGGTACATCTGTGAGACACCTTGCACAATACTCATTCATAAAGTTGATCAATCGTATACTCTCTGGAGGCTGTATCGTGCTAACAAACTGAAAATTCTCCAAAAATGACAAAAATTTGGTACTTCAAGTACCACAGCACCCGTTGTACTGGCTTTAGTGAGCTCAATATCAATAGGGTTCATCTTTAAGACGCTCTGAATAATATCCAATCATAAAATTCATCACTTGTATATACTCCGGAGGCTGTATCGTGCTAACAAACTGAAACTTCTCCAAAAATGACAAAAATATCGTACTTAAAGTACTATAGAACCGGTTGTATTGGCTCTGGTGAGCTGAAAATCAATAGGGTTCATCAGTGAGATGCCCTGAATAATATTCAATCATAAAATTGGTGACTTGTTGAACTCCGGAGGCTGTATCGTGCTAACAAACTGAAATTTCTCGAAAAACGACAAAATGTCGTACTTCAAGTACCATAGCACCCGTTGTACTGCCTCTGGTGAGCTGAAAATCAATAGGGTTTATCTGTGAAACGTCCTTAACAATATTCCATCATGAAATTGGTGACTTATTGCACTCCGGAGGCTGTATCGTGCTATAACAAGACTTGCAAGGAAAAGTGGCCGACGACGACGACGACGACGACGATATACACACAGGATTTTTTTTCTAAAAACCGTTTTTCCGTGTTGTTGTTGGTGGATAACGTAAAAATAACTCAAAAAAAAATTTCAATTTTCAACTTTTTTGTGGGTAAACCAATACTTTTCTCGCATATTAGATAGCTTGGCGGAAAAGTAAAAACAGAACTTTAGAAGTCATATTTATTTGTAGACTAAAATATCAAATTGAAACAAATAGAATAACAAAATAAATTAAAATAACACACGCATTTTAAAGCATTTACTCAACTAATGGGGTACAAACACGTTATTTATAAATACTAGAAAATAACCCAAAACTAAAAATCACATTTTTTGGGAACAAATAACAGAAAATTGCCTAATGTCTACATATATATGCGTACTACTTTCTACTTATACTTAGCTATTTAAAATACCTAGGTAACTTCGTTATAAAATCTAAAATGATAGCTAGGTACAATAGAAAAATAAACGGTTTCAAAGGTTAAAACTAACTTTTCCGCATCTGTGGCCCTGAATAATATTATATCGTAAAATTGTCACTGGTATACACATCGTGTATCGTGTATCGTGATTCTTTCGGGTCACAAACCGGGGTCGGATGGAATTATATTGACACTATAGTCTGTTTCTTATTGACTGACAGCACGCGAAAAGGTCACAGATGCTAGTCAGGTAGTAAAGCATAAGCGTCACAGTTCATCTAAGGAGTTTATTCACTATTTAATTTTATACCCGATCTGATATATAAAGGTAATATAAATGTAAATTCGGTTACTTAGAACAACTAACTGACCTTCATACATTTGTACATACAGTTAGAACAATAAATTATTTTTGAAATAATCTTGTAACGCAACTATTCTGACTGAATATTTCATTAATTATCTTGAGAATTTGAAGCAGGTCAATTCTTGGGAAACATATTAACAAACCATTTATCAATTCATTCTCCAGATAATTACTCTCAGATTTTCGAAATGTTGATAATAACATTTCCAAGAAACATTACAATAGGGTCCTACTAGGGATTGTCGCAATGACTACTTAGAAATTTTGCAGGTATATACGGTGAAACTTGGTCTCGCCCAAATTTGTATACTTTGTGTTGCTAAGAGTCACTTATATTCCATAAGTGTTAACTGTGTTGTGAAAAATGTCCTCAAGTTTTACCCCAGTAAAGTGTAAGAGCGTGCTTAGCTTACAAACGAAGACTGTTAAATGTGCATGATGCTGTTGTACATCAAATGCCGGCTGCTACTGCTAGAAATATAGTTTCGACATGTTCCAATATGACAGGAGTTAGTGAATCTACTATTTACGGGCTTCTGAGAAAGAGGAAATATGGAAATATATCTCCACCTAAAAAGTCAACTGGAAGAAAACTATTTGACCTTGATAAACATATGCAAAATACAATAAGACGAAAACTACATGAATTATATTTTAAAAAAGAAAATTTGCCTGACATAGGGAGAAAAACTTTGTGGAAAACATTACCTAAATTAAATTTTACTAGGGAGAAAAAAAGTCGCAAATCAGTGCTCATCGACAACGAAGAAATAATATGTTGGAGACGGCAGTATTTACGAGATATCCGAAAATACAGACAGGAGGGAGGACAAATCTATTATCTAGATAAGACATGGCTCAATGAAGGACATTCAGTAAAAAAATATGGCAGGACAAAAGAATTCAAACCAGTCGTCAAGCTTTCATAGAAGGTTTATCTACTGGACTGAAAACTCCTATCGGTAAAGGTCGCCGACTAATAATAACGCATATTGGATGCAATCAAGGGTTCGTTGAAGGTGGTTTACTGGAGTTTCAGTCAACATCAACCAAAGACTAGCATGAAGAAATGACTGCAGATGTTTTTTTAAGAGTATTTTACACAAATGGTCGAATTAATTCCAAATAATGCTGTAATCGTTATGGACAATGCCACTTATCATTCGTGATTAACAGAAAATCTTCCATCTACCTCTTGAAGAAAAGCTGATATTAGAAACTGGTTAATCGTAAAAGATATACCATTTGATGATGAAAGGTTGAAAAAAGAACTTTTAAAGGTTGCTTCAGATCACAAGCTACAATTTATAAAGTTTGTTATTGATGAAATAGCCAAGAATCGTGGGATAACAGTGCTTCGTTTGCCGCCATAACATTGTGAATTAAATGCGATAGAGTTAATATGGGCCAAATGAAACGTTATGTAGCTAGACATAATAAAACATTTAAATTGAAAGATGTTCGTGAACTCATGAAGTACTCATTGACAACAATAACTGGAGAGATGCTGTGAATCATGTAATTAAAGAGGAAGAGAAAATGTGGGTTTTAGATAACCTCATAGAACAAACTATAGAACTGATAATGATCTCTCTCGACGAGTCTTCGGATGATTCTTGTATGGCCAGCGAATAGGATGATACTATAGATTGAATTTTATATCTCCTATAAATGGTATGTTTACTTTACTTAATATACATTAATTCATTGTCAATAAATTTGAGTTATGAGAATTAAACTATATTTTCTTTAATTAATTTAATTTAATAAAAATGAAAATGTAACTTGTTAATAGGCCTAAACGAATGGATTTTATTTCAACTGTAATGTTGACCGAATCTAATTAAATAAGCAAAATGAACTAATATCGTAATCTCCGCCACTGCCGCACTGTTTATCCTTTTGCTGGCATTGTTCAGTTTTATTACTATACCGTATTTTGAGCTGAAACAGGGATGTACAGATAACCAATACATACACCTACATGTTTTGCATTAGAATTTTAGTATTCACTTGTAAAATTCTTAGGATCACTCTGTAAGAGATAATTATCTATTTCAATATTTAATGAGGCTACTGTGCTGTCAGACATTAAGAAATAGACTATAGCCTTATTAAAACCTTCATCAAAAGTGTCACTTGCAGCAGTTACTTCGGTAGCTGGCATTACCGAGCTTCTTGCACAAGCTGAATTACCTGAAGTGGATTGTTCAAGTGCTGTAGACAGTGGCGTATCCAGACTTCAATTTGGGGGGGGGGGGGTTTAAACATCTTCAATAATTTTAAAAAGTCAAAACATCTTATCAGGGGCGTATTCAGACTTCAAACGGTGGGGGCGGAGTGAGGGTGGAAACGACCTCAACGACCAATTAAAAGAGTTGAAATATTTTATAATTTTATTTAAAAAATTGAAAAATACAGGTTTCAAACATATAATCTACGAGTAGGAACTTCTAAATCTATTTTATACGAATATTCATTTCTCTTGATTTTTCGGCTAATTTTTCGAGAACTTCTTCAGGCCTCACCAATATTTCTCGAACGTACGGGGCGTACGGGGAGTGGCACACGACCTGTTTAAAGATTATTTGTCCGAAATAAAACAAATGGCACGAGTTAATAACGTGACTAGTGAACCTAGAACCATTAAGTATGGTGTTCCACAAGGAACGGTGTTGGGTACCATTCTGTTTGATATTTATATTAACGATTTACTAGAAATGGATAGTGAGGGACAAGTAATTAGCTTTGCAGACGATACCGCAATAATATATCATCGGGAGAGTTGGGAGGATCTAAAGTTGAAAGTAGAAGCGGATTTACAAAATATTATAAAATGGTTTAATTATAAACTTTTAACAGTGAATTACAAAAAAACCTTATTTGTTCCCTTTACTAGCTATAAGAGTTACTTACCATCGTATAACGAAATAAAAATTACTAATTCCCAGGCATGGATAAAGCTAGCGAACAAAATAAAATATCTTGGAATCACAGTGGACTCTCATTTAAAATGGAACAATCATATAGATAGTATAGCAAATAACTTACGATATCTCCTTTCCAAATTTAGGTACCTAAATACCATTCTAGATGTGCATTACCTAAGAATTATCTACTATGCTCTTGTTGAATCGCGTATTAGATATGGAATACTTGGATGGGGTGGTGTTCACCAAACCTATTTAAACAAAATTTTTGTGTTACAAAAAAGAATTTTGAAAATTATGTATAATAAACCTCGCACTTACCCTTCTAAAACTCTTTACCAAGTTAGCAACGTGATGGACCCCAGAAAAATACACATGTATTCAATTATATTATACATTTACAAAAATAAAAATATAATAAATTGGCCAAGCCATCAATATCAAACGCGACATCGAGAAAACAGTGGTGTTTTAATTGAAACAAGTAAGAAGACCATAGGGCAACGATGTCTTACTTACCTTACCGGTAGGGTGTTTAACTTTTTAACTTTCTACCTAACATATATATATATATATATATATATATATATATATATATATATAAAAAATATTTAACTACATTGAATTCGGAAGAGATGATAAAAAATAGTTTTAAATTTTTTGTTAAAGGTTTAGAGCAGGAAGCGGTTCATAAATTAATAGATATAAAAAATTAATTGTCTAAATTATACAAATATAAGTGGTACTCGATTGTGGTCAAATTTTAGTCTTAATCTTGATTTTGATGCTTAGTTTTTAAGGAGAGTGTTTTCACCCATTTATGTTTTTATATGAATGTACAAATGTAGTGTATCTGTAATACGATGTTATTTTTTTTATTATCGTGAATCACTGAGCTAAACCCATCTTCAACAACTCACGGTCTTATGAGTTACGTGAAGTTTCTTAATAATATTTACGAAATTGTTACCATACTCTATGTAAACATTTTATTGAATAAACTATTATTATTATATTTAATAAGGCAAGCCCATTCAACCTTAACTCCCGTGTAGTGTTTCGCAAATAGATCTTCAAGCGTCGTAGGTCTGAAAATGAACGTTTATTTTCACATGTACTCACTGCTACCGTTGCCACAATTTTCAAAAGTGTGTAGATTGTGGGATACACTGCTTCATCGCATAATTGTAAGTAGTGAATACAAGATTTTGGAGATTCAGAGTGAATAGTTTTATTGAAGTCGCGGTACCACAAAGCCAACTCTGACATTGCTTGAACTTCAATAGATAGCATATCTTGTTGTTGAAGATCTCTTTCATAAAGCGTTATTGATTCTTCCAAAGATTTTTTTTTCTTCTGTAAGATCGTATTCATTACTTGTCGGTATTAAACAGATGAAGGCGCTCAAAATACTTTTGTGATCTACAAATCGATTAATTCCTGCAGTACCTCTGAGTATGCTTACCAACTAAACGACGCATGGGTTATATCTGTATTCAATTATGCAGCTTTTTGAATTATAATTTTGAAGAGAGATTCAAATTCACTATCTGCTGCTGCTTCTTCATAGGCATTAGAAACATGTTTTAAGGTTGCAGCTAGATCGACATTTGTCGCTTGTGAAGAACGAGAAAGTAGTAGAGTGTTAGCAAAAATTTTAGTAGTGACATGCAAAGAAACTAGGAAACTTAGCTGCAAAATTGAATGGATAAGTTGAGTGGCCGAAGATGACGAATCTTTGTCAGCCCATTCTGATATAACGCTCAGTGCATCGACAATTGCGTTTAGTATTTCTTGCTGCGACGTGCATTTCAATCCACCTTGTTGGACACGCCGATTTTAGCCGAGTGGCATTACTTTCTGGAAATATCTCCACAATTGAACTTTGAAGAACAGACAGGCGTTTTGGTGTATTAAAGAATGTACATATTTTATTCGCAATACCATTGAAATTTCTAATAGAAGTGATTTGACAAGCATCACTTATTGCTAAGTTAAGACTGTGCATGACACAATGTGTATAAATAGCAAGTAGATATTTCCTCTTTAGGTGAGCCTGGACGCCTTGAAATTTGCCTTTCATTGCAGCAGCTCCGCCATACCCTTGACCCTCAAGTAATCCATATTTAAACCAAAGTTTATTAAGGAACTTTCTGTAACTTCGGCCAAATTTTTCGTTGAAGTATCTATTACAAGGACAAATTGTAGAAACACTTCCTTTATTTTATATTCCATTTCATTCACAAAGCGAACAGCAATACTGACTTGTTCTTTTTGCGAGATATATGTTGTTTAGACAGCAAGCACTGTGAAACATTTTGCACTATTGACGGATGTAACTAATTTTTTCAATATATTTTCATTACAGATAACAATAATTTCATTCTGAATAATTGGAGACAAATACTGTGAATTTTTTTGGCCGTGGCCTGAATGTTTTTTCGAATTGAGTGAATGAAAAGACGAGTACTCAGTGTGTATTTATTATTAAAATGCAGCTAAGCGCTTTCGGCCATTAGGTCATTCTCAGAGCTCTCCTATAAAATTATTGTAATGTTTTTCTTATTTATTAAAAGTTTTTATTACGGGTGTGAAAATTTTCAAACACACGGTATGGCTACTTACTAATTTATTTAAACACTAACTCACTAACACTTAATTTATATATACTTAACTAATCACTTAAATTTAATTTATATGCACACAAGCTTGATTATTAACTTATATTAGCACTTATTTACTGTTCATCTCACGATGTCAAATTATAAACTAACTCCTCCGCTGTTCAGTCCTTTATTTATATTAAAGCCTTTGTTAACTAGAGAATTCTGAATTGCGGCTTACACAAAAACAAATGCCTTTCTCGATATTTCTCGATTGCCGGCTTAATCCTTAAAAGACCTTCCGAGAACATGTCTATAAAAACGGTCACAATAAATCCCAATAGACTTTCTCAGAGTTTGGCGTGCTCGCCATTTTTTTAACTTCGTTAACATAACGTTACAGGACCGTGCTTAGTATCTGCTTCGGTGTGCGAGCTCGTAACATTACCCCCTCCTTAAATGAAAGTTTCTCCTGGAACTTTTGTGTAGCCGTGACTGGATGTTTGAATCGGCAACTGGCCCCATTTCTACACTTTCCGATCTTATGCAAATAGCAGGGCACCGTCTCCATCGGATACTGATAACGGGGGTTGTAGCTGCAAATTAATATCTGGACACCGGTATCTCTAAAGATAACTTCTACCACCGGTATCTCTAAAGATAACTTCTACCATGTACCTGATAACTCGCCAATCCAACTGGTTACTCTCTATCTTAGGCATAGCCAGTTTCTTCACGTTGGATTCCAACACATGGTCTCGGAGGTGTCGAAGTGCTTCCCACACATCGCGGTAGGTAGATCGATCTTGGAATTCATTTTTAGTTACCACGTAGAAGACGTACCGCGAATTATGTTTCAGTTTCAGTGTCTTACCAGGGGCTGGAATCTGGTCTTCAAGTTTTTCTAATTGCCCGAACTTCTCTCGAAAGACGGTTGCCAACCCTCGTGCGTTCTTGATACGGGCGGGGATGTTGTATGCCAGTGAATAATCTTCCGGAAGAGTGAACAAATCTTGTTGTTATTCCGAAGTGACTCCATATCTAGCTTTCCCGGTACCTCCATACACGCCCATAAATTCATTGAAGGTAGGGTCAGACACATCTTGAATAAGGTTTACTCCTTCCTCTAGGTCATGGTCTCCTTCGAATGGCGCTAGTCGGTTTTGGTGAACTACTTTTGGTTTTCCGTTGGGATCTTGCTTATGCGATATAGAACATCATTGATCCTTTTCTTGATTAAGTATGGACCTTTCCAGGATTTTTGTAATTTTGGAGAAAATCCTTTTCTCCTCATCGGGTTGTGTAACCATACTTTGTCTCCTTCTTTAAAACCGCCCTCTGTGGCCTGCGTGTCGTACCGACTTTTCATTCTGTCGCTGGCAACTTGAAGATTTGTTCGAACTAATTCATGAATATCGTCCAGCCTTCTCAATTGGATCACGTAGTCTTCGCCTGCTAGATCTTCTCCAGGCCGACAGCCAAATTCCAAGTCACAAGGAAGCCTCATTTCACGTCCAAACAGGATTTTCGCAGGTGTTTCCACCAGTGGACTCATTGACGGCAGATCGATAAGCCAATGCGAATAGGGAAATATACTGGTCCCAATTTCTCTGATGGCTGGATACTACTTTGGACAGGTGTTTTCCAATAGTCCTGTTCATTCTCTCGACCATTCTATCTGACTGTGAATGTAATGCTGTTGTTCTGGTCTTCTTCATTCCCAGCTTCTCGCAAATCTCCTGGAATAGATGACTATCGAAATTTCTTCCCTGGTCCCTGTGGACTTTCAAGGGCACTCCATATCGGCTGATAAATTCTTTCACCAGTACATCCGCAACAGTTGTAGCCTCTTGGTTTGGGATAGCGTAAAGTTCCACCCACTTTGTGAAATAATCCATTACAACCAGTATGTATTTGCCACCATTTTCTGTCGTTGGAAATGGCCAAGCGATATCTAAAGCAATCCTTTCGAAAGGGCTTCCCACATTGTACTGTTTCATAGGTGCCTTTCTCTTGCGATGTGGTCCATTACTCGTAGCTTAAGTCGTACATTTCTCACACCAGTCCTTCACATCGTCGGAGCTGTTCATCCAATAAAACCTTTCACGAACTCGCTGAAGGGTTTTCTTCACTCCCAGATTACCTCCCGATGGACTGTCGTGTAACTTATTCAGTACTTCAGCTACTCTTGTTCTCGGGATAACTAGTTGTCTCCTCATCTCAGAACCATCATCGTTTTCAAGGACTCTTTTCAACAGCCCTTCTTCCAGGACAAGGGAGTTCCACTGAGCCCAATACGCCTTGAGTTTTGGTGAAAATCTTGACACTTCTTGCCAGGTAGGTCGCCGGTTTTCTTTCTTCCATTGCCGAATCATCTTCAGGTGAGGATCATTATCCTGATCTTCTCTGATCCTGGTGGGTGACCATTCCTCGTTGACTACAGTAGTTCTTGAAACTGCCGCTTCTCTAGATTCCGCCTTGTTGCAGTGGGAGCAGTCTGTTGAGCACGGCCGTCTGGACAGGGAGTCGGCATTTCGGTGACTCACACCAGCTCGATGTTCGATGTTGAAATCATACTCTTGAAGTCGTTCAATCCATCTAGCGATCTGGCCCTCGGGATTCTTGAACTGCATTAACCACTTGAGTGCTGCATAATCAGTCCGGATTAAAAACTTCCTACCATAGAGTTACTGGTAAAAGTGTTCCACGAACTTCACTACCGCCAAAAGTTCTCTTCTTGTGACGCAGTAGTTTCGTTCTGGTTTGGAGAGGACTTTACTAAAATATCCTTCAAGGTATCAAAAGCCGTTTGACAATCTTCGTCCCTATGGAAAGCTCTTGCTTCTTCTGTAAGTCGAGTTAGAGGCTTAGCAATATCTCCAAACTTCCTGATAAATCCAAGTCCAAGGAAACTCCTAATTTGATGTTTGTCGGTTGGTTGCGGCCATTGCTGAATGGAAGCAATTTTCTCTGGATCCACCACCACTCTTTCATTGCTCACTATATGGCCTAGATAGTTGACACGGTTTTGGAACAGCTGACATTTCTTCGGGTTTAACATGAGCTGGGCAGCTTGGAGTCGTTTGAATACGTCTTCCAAATTCTTCAGGTGTTCGTCAAATGTCTTCCCCAGTACTACGATGTCGTCCAAATAGACCAGGCATGTCATCCGAGACAACCCTCTCAAGACATTTTCCATGAGTCTTTCAAATGTCGCAGGCGCATTACAGAGGCCGAATGGCATGACGTTGAATTGCCATAATCCAGATCCGGTGGTAAAAGTAGTATTTTCTTTGTCTTCTGGGTCCATTTCCACTTGCCAATAGCCAGACTTCAGGTCCAAGGTGGAAAACAGTTTGCTGCCGGCCAAAGTATCTAGCGTATCGTCAATTCGAGGCAAAGGATAGCTGTCCTTCTTCGTCACGTTGTTAAGCTAGCGATAATCCACGCAGAATCTCGTAGTTCCATCCTTTTTCTTGACGAGCACTAGTGGAGACACCCATGGACTAGTAGATGGTTCTATTACTTTTTCTTCTTGTCTGATTTTAGAGATGAAATTTCATTCTCAACTTCAGCAGCAATGTCATTTTTCAATGATAAGATATCTGCAGATATATCATTCTTCATAGCAGAAATCTTCTCCTCCATATTAGTAGATACCTTATTCATGTTAGCAGAAATATTATTCTTCATGGTAGAAATATCGTTCTTCATAGCAGAAATCTGCTCGTCCATATTAGTAGAAACCTGGTCCATGTTAGCAGAAATATCGTTCTTCATGGTTGAAATCTTCTCGTCCTTTATTCTCGTTCTTTATTACACAAAAATCATTCCTCATATCAGAAATTGACGAGATTAAGGTGGAAGCCTCACCTTTGAATAAGAATGTTTCTGGATCCAAGCCTTACCGGAAGTTTCCAACTCACGATCTTCCAATGCTGCTCTTAGTTACGCCACTTTGAGGTCACATAGTCTCTTGGCCATTTTTACGTAGCAATTTATTTATATTATCCCACTTCTGACACCAATGTAATGTTTTTCTCATTTATTAAAAGTTTTTATTACGGGTGGGAAAAATTTTAAACACACGGTATGGCTACTTACTAATTTATTTAAACACTAACTCACTAACACTTAATTTATATATACTTAACTAATCACTTAAATTTAATTTATATGCACACAAACTTGATTATTAATTTATATTAGCACTTATTTACTGTTTATCTCACGATGTCAAATTATAAACTAACTCCTCCTAAAGCCTTTGTTTACTAGAGAATTCTGGATTGCGGCTTACACAAGAACAAATGCCTTTCGCGATATTTCTCGATTGCCGGCTTAATCCTTAAAAGACCTTGGGAGAACATGTCTATAAAAACGGTCACAATAAATCCCAATAGACCTTCTCAGAATTCGGCGCGCTCGCCATTTTTTTTAATTCCGTTAACATAACGTTACAGGACCGTACTTAGTATCGGTTTCGGTGTGCGAGTTTGTAACATTATAATGTTTGTAAAATTTGAAAAAAACAATTAAAAAAAGTTGGACTTACGTCATATAAAAAATCCTGTAACGGGTGTCAAAAAAAAACATCCAGCGAATAAAAATGAAGCGATGTATGATGTTAAGTCATTGTTACAATAAAATGATCAATAAACATTAAAACACCCCTTTAAGAAGGTGTACTAGTATATTTGACATCATGAAAAGTCCCATTCAGAAGTGTAAACTAAATGATATCCGATGACAAGTCTGACGTTAATATACGGTGGCTAATAAGACATATAAAAACTTTTAAATAAATAAGAAAAACATTACAATATTGTTAATAGATTATAGGTTGATGCTCATATAAACGTTTTCACTAAGGATCCACTGGGTTGATGTGATTTTCGAGAATACAGTTTTTCAATTATCTAAGTTATTTATACATTTTAATTGCCCATTCCAAGAAATATTATTCTACATTTTCAATATTACTCATTTGTCTACTTGTATGCCTTACAAAAAACTCGAATTAACGGCACCATTTATTTAGTGTTGTTAAATTTTGTGTCTCAAGACCGCCACCTACCGAGAATTATTCATTATAATACTGGTAATTATAGTGATATTAGATAGATCCATTATTATGATGATTGAAATAAATATTACGCACAAAATGACAGCGATATTATTACAAATGATCTGTAGCGCAGACTGAAATGAAAATAATTGACACAAATACAAATAAGGCACCATATAAATCACTGAAATTAAAATTGTTAATAGGCAACTTGTCAATCATTCTCAAAGAGGAATTTAAACAAGTAGTCCCACATGTTGAAAGAAATATTACATAAATGCAAACGTAATTGTCTGTATCTCCGTTAAAACTACTTTTAATTCACCTAAATATCTTTGCGTGGCGATACATAAAATTACTAATAAACTAATAACAAAGTGTCACGTAGTGAAATCTATTATGAAAATTAGATATATTTTTATCATGTATTCACTACATATTTTTCATTGCAATTATATTTTTGTATACTCCTACAATCAATTTGATTTTAATGATGCAGTATATTTCCTACCCGCGTACCCGCCTCTTTCTCTAGTATGTAGTTTGGTCATTGATTGTCGGATAACACAAGTGAACATTTTTCCGTATATCTCCTTTTGATAACCAAAGTCTCACTAATGAAAGAAGATGCCTTTGATGTAATAAAGTTTGCATTTGTGGCTACCAGAGAAGTTTCAAGTTCCTTTGAATAAAACAAGGATTTTATCTCTCACTCTCTCGAAATCACCTTATAATATATCGTTTTATTAACGAACACTTAAAGTGACACTTGTAACTTCATTTTATGGTCCATATAATTAGTTCATAAAGAAAGGGTAGAAAATGTATTAACAGTCAAAATTAACTAAAAATGTGTTCACATTGCTAACAATAGGCAATAGGGATCGAGACCGAACTATAGAGGCAGCACTTCTGTCGAAAGTAGAGCGCCCTGGTGTTAAATAAGGAAAACATTGTGATGTAAACAGTATAATAAATAAACGGTTTGAAAGATTAAAACTAACTTTTCCGCATCTATGAGATGCCCTGATTAACATTCTATCATAAAATTATTACTTGTATACACTTCGGGGGATGTATCGTGTTAAAAAACCGAAATTTCTCCAAAAGTAACCAAAAATGCAGTATATCTGGATTTATAGAACAAGCTGCACTCGTTATAGTCAGCTGAAAATCAATAGGGTACATCTGTGAGACACATTGAACAATATTCAATCGTATACTCTCTGGAGACTGTATCGTGCTAACAAACTAAAGATTCTCCTAAAATGACAAAAATTTGGTACTTCAAGTACCATAGCACCCGTTGTACTGGCTTTAGTGAGCTGAATATCAATAGGGTTCATGTTTGAGACGCTCTGAATAATATCCAATCATAAAATTGGTCACTCCGGGGGCTGTCTCGTGCTAACAAACTGAAACTGCTCCACACAATGTTTTTTATAATTCGCATTTATTTAATTATTTAAATAGAATAGAATTTCATATAATTCCTGTTTTTAAACTAGGAGGAGTGGTTTGAATTTAAGTTGGCAATTCTGTATATACCTGATTGGTCAGATCACAGATGGTTTTATTCAGCACTTTTGACTTATGACATATTATTATCGAATAATTGTGTAAATTCTAAACAAACTTTCATTTAAGCAAAAAGAGGATGATTATGTTTAAAAAAGAGCTTCTTCGTATATGCTCTTGCGATCTATTCATATTCTATCATGAACAGAATTATTTCTCTAATACATCTTCACATAGATATCTGGTAATTTATTCCAAAAATCGTACGTTTTACATACCTAAATATCGTACTTAAAGTACTGTAGTACCTATTGTATTGGCTCTGGGGAACTGAAAATCAATAGGGTTTATCTGTGACATGTCCTTAACAATATTCAATCATAAAATTGCTGACTTATTGCACTCCGGAGGCTGTATCGTGCTAACAAGACATGTAAGGAAAAGTGGCAGACGACAACGACGACGACATACACACAGGATTTTTTTCCTAAAAACCGTTTTTTCGTGTTGTTGTTGATAGAAAACGTAAAAATAACTCAAAAAAATTTCAAAATTCCAACTTTTTTGGGGTAAACGAATACTTTTCTCGCATATAGAAAGGTTGGGCAGAAAACTAAAAACGGTTTTTAGAAAAAAAATCCTGTGTGTATGTCGTCGTCGTTGTCGTCGGCCACTTTTCCTTACATGTCTTGTTAGCACGATACAGCCTCCGGAGTGCAATAAGTCACCAAATTTATGATGGAATATTATTAAGGACATGTCACAGATGAAAACTCTTGATATCCAGCTGACCAGAGCACCAGAGCTCACAACGGGTGCTATGGTACTTGAAGTACGACATTCTGTCATTTTTTGAGAAATTTCAGTTTGTTGGCACGATACAGCCGGAGTTCAACAAGTCACCAATTTTATAATTGAATATTATTCAGGACATCTCACTGATGAACCTTAATGATTTTCAGCTCAACAGAGCCAATACAACAGGTGCTACAAAACTTTAAGTACGATATTTTTGTCATTTTTGAAGAAGTTTCAGTTTGTTAGCACGATACAGCCTCCGGAGTATATACTAGTGATCAATTTGATGATTGTATATTATTCAGAGGGTCTCAAAGATGAACCTTATTGATATTCAGCTGACTGAAGCCAGTACAACGGGTGCTGTGGTACTTGAAATACCAAATTTTTGTCATTTTTGGAGAATTTTCAGTTCATTAGCACGATACAGCCTCCAGATAGTATACGATTGATCAATTTTATGATTGAATACTGTTCAAGGTGTCTCACAGATGTACCCTATTCATTTTCAGTTGACTAGAGCAAGTACAGCGCGTCCTATAAATCCAGATATACTAAATTTTTGGTTATTATTGGAGAAATTTCGGTTTGTTAACACGATACATCTCCCGAAGTGTATACAAGTAACAATTTTATGATAGAATATTGTTCAGGGCCACAGAGGCGGAAAAGTTACTTTTAATCTTTAAAACCGTTTTCGTGTGATTCGTTTTGTACAAATGTTTACTTTCTTCCCCTTAATAGTATTTAATTATTTGAACTTATTATATAATATTAAAGTCAGCAAGCACATAACTAGTTTTTCAATTTATATAATCAATGAAATCGTACAGAAAACAACATTTTATTCTCTCGATAATAATCTTTTATTTATTTAAAAAACATTTAGAACTTTTCTAATAGCTGCCAATTGTAGTATCATACTGATTATACACAAAATAATAGTTAATAAAATGTTATAATTAGAACATTTTAATTACATATGGGTTTTTACTGCATTTATCCATTTTTGACGGTTTAAGGTTATCCAAGCAGTGTTCAATGGATATTCGGAGAAACTATAAAATTTCAACTGTGTAGTATTTTTATACAGCATATTTGAACAGCCATGAATACAGAAAGATACTTTTGATGACGACATCACAAACATTTAATATCAGTTTTAAAAAATGAACATTTAATAACGCTGATTATACAAAACTACTAATACTACTAATAGTGTTTACATCACATTGTTTGTGTTTTTTTCACGGCAGATGGCATAAACGTCATCTTTCTCGGCCCCTATGTCAAAAATAACGAGTCAAGTAATGTCAGATGTATGTCAAGATTGTAAAATGTGTGTGAATAAGGATTATTCGTTTACTTTTAGTACATTGCTTTGAGAAACCAATAACAATTAACAAAATCAATAAGTGATTAACATTCTTATCTGAAACTGTGTATTCAAGCCATTAGTGCAAGTGCTGACGTGCTGTACTATACCATAAGCAAATATACTACTGGTATTTAGTATATACGTTTTACATTTCCAACAGAACACCATCTTTAAATCTCCTATCATTGGCCAAGTACATTCTTCATATTTTAGGTATCGAAGCATCATTTTAACGTTTTCATAGTTTTATTTGAGCCAGATGAAGCGATGGAAATTTATTTCCATAATTAAGTCGAACTATAATTTAAAAATAATGTTTCTTGAACAATCTATCAAAATCTGAAAATAATAATGTTTCGTTGTATAATTTGTAAAACCGTAGGTACTTTATTTGTCATGAGTTAAGTCTCTGGTTACTTACCGTTGTAGACAACGGTATAAAAATTAATTGATTTCGGATTACGAAAGTTATTTTATTTGCCAATTCTCAAAATCTGAAGACAAGAGTCTCTTATACACCGTTAAGACAAGAAATATCGTATTAGTATGAAAGACATGGTTATGTAGTTGACATAATCCTGAGCAATTATGATATACCAATCAAATTACTGTATGGTCAAATCAAACACATAAAAAAGTAGCGTTTTGATTATTTCAAAGCTATCTTCTATGTCAAATAATACGAATTTGGTAAACCACAAACGAACAAACAAGTTGAGTAGAAATAACTATAATTGAGAAGTCGTTTATATGAAATAAATAGTTATTTTAATCAAAAGTGTTTTAATATAGGCCACAGAAAAAAGTTGAAGAACCACTTAATTAAAAGTTCAAAGAAATTGCAGAGCTCATTTACCGATATTAGCAGGGTGATTCATTAATATTGGGACATAGCCTAAGGGCAGGTTATTTGGACTAAAATATGGCGATAGGATAAAATATACCCCAATAAAATGGGCAAAATGGACAAGGAAGGAGCACCTACCGTTAGAACTGCGGGAACTACGAGACGAACTATGTGTCATTGAGGAAATTCTCATGAAGGGCAACGGAATGATTATTTCTGCTCAGTTGCGCAATGCCATGCTGCCACACGAAGGTCACATGGGTATCACGAATTTTTATTTCATGTTGTAAGCATATCTGTGGTAAGCATCACTTTTATTGTATCAACAGTGTAACTCAGCTAATGAAAGTTGAATATTTTAGTTCTCAACGTACTCTCTTATCTTTGTAACATGGCTACGCAAGGCCATATTTACAGAACTGAAAAAATCACATATCAACTAAAACGCTCTCACATTTTGATTGTGATTACTACTACTACATATGTGGTACCATTCTCATTTGTTTCTACAAAATTTCTCTTAGAATTGATGGATGATAAGCAAGCTACTTGATAAATTGACCAGCAAAAGAATAGTTGAATGAACTAGCAATAAAAAGCATAATAATCTCAAAATGTGCTCAAACCAGAGTAGAATTAGAACCCCTCGTAAAATATTCCTTGATTTCATGGGATAACATAAGAACTCAACTATCGTTGACGAATATAAAATCAACATTGTATTTTGATTGCGTTCATTAAAGTTCAAGACATTTTTTATTACTCATCCATCATCACGGACGTGGGTAATTGTTGAATTTAATTGATTTATACTATGTAATCTCAACCTAGACTAATTTGAACAAAATAAAAAGGTATTTCAATTGCTAAATTGTATTGCATCTGATTACACACTTTATCCTTATCTAATATTATAAGTTATATCATGCTTAAGTTTTGTTCAGTAATAATTTCTTAGTTGACGTGTAAGTCAGTGTTATCATTGTTGTATCTCTTTTTCACGGTTTGAAATATTTTATGCTTGATCACCTTTATATGAATGCTCTTAAATCTCATCCCGTCCAAGGGATTGGGAGCAAGAAAATACCAAAATAAGTAATAGTATCCCAAATTCATTAAGTTTTATTGAATACCTGGTTACTAAACAGGTTTTTCATAATTTAATCCGTCGTAGCTATACATTTTTAAACCCTATTTAGTTGAAAAAATTGTGTAGTATTTCTAAAAAAACATGGCACTGAGAAGAAATAAAGATAAAAAAATCTGGTAGAACCAAATTCATTTCAAATCACGAGGATAAATTCATCAGAGTTCTTTCTAATTTAAATCGATGGTTTACTGCCCGACAAATTGTCGCAGGTTTCAAAAATACGGAGTAACCGCACATTTCAATTACAACTATTGTAACGCGTCCAGTGTCCACCAGACTAAGAGAATATGCTGCTGCTTGAAATCGAAAACTCCTTCTTTAAGTGCCATCTCCACTACGGTTGGCATCATTATTGCAATACGAATCTTTGATACTACAGCCCGAAGTTGTTGAGTAGAGCTGCAATAAAACCATTTTCTGAGGTTTCTTAGCCTTGAAATCCTTCATCTGGCAAGGCTTCGTTACCCCTGGATCGTACCCTGCATTAACAGCTGTATAAATTGGTATTTTTCTCTACTCGAAACATGGCTAACCCATTGCTCCCCAAGATACGAAAAAAACTATATTGATGTTTTCGCTGCATTTTATTACTAAACATATATCAAAATAACTGTTTATCAGGTTAAAAAAGTTAGAAGTTTTTTAGTTTTTCACAACAAAATGTTGCGTATACACAACGTTGGGATTTTCGTACAACAAAATGATTATTGAGTGTGGAATAGTTCAAAAAGATGTACCCGGGCAAGACACTGGTTACGCAGCAGCTGTCAAAACAGAGAAGGCTTTTAGGGTGGGAATAATGCCAAAGGATTATCCAGGGGTCATCCTGAAAGGAGAGCAGCTCTCCACGCTGGAAGACACTCATGTGGAAAAGCTGTATCAGAGCAAAGAGAAGGGAATCCACTTCTCAGGTATCCATTTCCGTTGTGGAATGATACTGGTGGAATGTGGGTCACAAGAATCGGCAGACTGGCTCATGAGTTCAGCGCCGAAATTGAACTGTTGGGAAGGACCCGAATTGGTGGCTCGAAGTGGAGACGACATCCCGAAGCCGGTCATCATAACGGTGTTCTTCCTAACAAGCCACGACATGAAATTGGAGAAGATCCTCCAGCTTGTCGAGGTTCAGAACTCCAACCTCAGTACTGCGGCTTGGAAGATCCTAAATGCTAGAAAATAGGGACAGGGAACTATCCTCACGATTGGGATCGATCACCAATCTGTGGAGGCTTTGAAGGCAGGAGGTTACGCGCTAAACTTCTGTTTTGGGCGGATCCAAAGGACATGGAGATACCCTCCATATCCGGAACCTCTGGAAAAGGGGAAAAAGGCGAAACCTTGACTTTGGGTCAGCCCGAGATCTCTTCCGGCTCTGCTGGGATGACTGCGGAGATCGCCTCTGCATCCCGGGAAACTGGGCGGAGCAGCCTGTGGGTCGAGAGTCTGACTCGAGATCAAGAACCTGCTCGAACTCGGAGGAAGATATTGCCATGGTGGTCGAGGAGGATCAGGGAGAAACAAAGGAGGGGAACGAATAGAGGCTGAATAACTCGGCCTTTTTCATCCATAATAATTCAACTTTAAGTTTAGAACAAGAACTTCATTTGGTGGCAAGGATTCATAAATTAGCAGAAATTGGTGTACCAGTTACAAGTAAAGTCGTTAGAAAAAGTGTATTTTCTTATGCAAAAACCCTTAACATATCGACAAGATTTTCTGAAGAATCCCAAATAGCAGGTAGAAAATGGCTTAGACTATTTTTTAAAAGACATCCTGATGTAGTCAGATGTAAAGCGCAACAAATGAATCCAGCAAGGGCTCAAAAGATGAATCCCGTTGTTGTAAATGATTATTTCATAAAACTGAAAAATGTTATGATTAAACTGAAGTTATTTGATTAGCCAGAAAACCTATATAATATGGATGAGAAGGGTTGCAGACTGACCATTCACAAACAACAAACTGTTATAGCAAAAAAAGGAGTTGAACGTGTTCATTTAACAGCTCCAGAACATGGTGAAAATGTTACAATCGTAGGATGTGGAAACGCCTTGGGCCAAGCTATTCCACCTTTTATTTTATTTAAGGGCAAAAGACTCAAACCAGAATGGTCAGATAATTTGCCTCCTGGTTCAAAAGTAACAATGACTCCAAAAGGGAGTATGACTAATGAGTCTTTTATTATGTGGCTCGAGCATTTTGCAAAATACAAAAATCCAGGGACCAACATTCTATTAATATTCGATGGAGCCAAATCTCATTTAGATGTTTCTATTGTCGACGCAGCATAGAAGTACGGTGTAACATTGTTTGGCCTACCCAGCAATACCACGCACGAGTTGCAACCGATGGACAAATCCGTTTTTAAAAGTTTTGAGACCTTTTGGGATCAAGAAATATCAAATTTTTTGTTAACGAACCCTGGAAAAGCCATGACAAAAATGAGATTTGGCGATATTTTTAGAACAGTCTGGTTAAAATCCATGACACCAGCCAATATTACATCTGAATTTAGAGCTACCGGTATATTCCCTTTTAATCCAGAATCTGCATTTGCACATAGCCTGATAACTTACAAAGAAGAAAACAAAGAAAATTGGAGTCACAGACTTTAAGTCCACTAAGAGTCAACGAAAGAAGAAATTACTTAAACTAAAAAATCAAAAACAGATTGAACATTTCTCCTCTGATGACTCTTTGGATTCAGAATATAGTGTTCATGACGATTCATGTGAAGATGAGTTATCTTCTGCAAGCAGTTATGAAGATTCCTTGAAAGAGTCGTTATACTCAAAAAGAAACAAATGCGGCTCAAAGAGCTCTAACATTTGGGGTAGAGTGAAAAGCAGTTGAGAATATAAACACTGGCAGAGCTGCCGGAATGAACGCGAATAGTTAAGATTCTACAGTATCAAATATATTTGATACCAAAGAAATTAAAAACCTAGCCGAATCCACCCTAAAACATGATTGGGGTTGGTTCACAGAAATAGGATCTGTAGTAAGTGAAACTATTGGTATATTTTGCACATTCCACATAATATGATGTTAATTCTACGTTTAATGTATTTTAAATACTAAACTACCTTTCTACACACACCCACAATTATTAGTAAGACGAATTTACTTAATGATTGAAATCATGTAAATGAATGAAACCATATATTAATCGACATTTCCATTATCATCTCCACCTCTTAAACTTAACATTTCTTGTTCAAATAATTTAGTGTAAATATCTTCTATAATGGTGACATTCGGTTTGTACTTTTTATTATGATCCAAAACTACTTGGCCTCTGGTAAGCGATCCATGAAGTTCAACGGAAGCATGATGCGAGCAGAACTTGGTAATGTGCTTTTCAGGATTCATATAACAGAATGCTAGAAATGTGTCACAGGGTATCCAATTTTTGGAATCATGCATACTATAAACAATGTTTTCTGCTTCCGCTAAGAGTTTCAATTCTGGTGTTGAGGTTCCCAAAGTTGTGAAACGCCAATCCTGGAATAACAAACATTTAGTAGTAAGAAAAGAGACGTACGATTGCACATTTATACTGTTAGTTGGTATGAACTTAACATCTATCTCCTGTTTTGTACAATCAATTTGTTTGCATATTAACCTCAACGGCTAATTTCTACAAATAAGAAATATTAAACGGTTTTATTATACTCACTAAAGGGATTTTTGGTACTAAACAAGTCTCCCAAGGTAGAATAAATATAGGACATTTTAAACTTTCTAATACGATATAGGCAGCTTCCGGATCTGTATAAAAATTGAATTCAGCTGAACATGTCGTGTTCCCTACACCTGAAATAGAAGTTATCAGATCAAAACAATGATACATCACTTGCTTATTTCGAATAATATGTATATGTTTCTGGGATCTTTCGAAAAAACGATTTCTCATAGTATTAAGTATAGACGATTTTCAAGTGTGAATTTTCCAATTATTTCTATAGTTTCATCACAAATCTCCTCTATATAAAAATATGAGATTTGCATCAGGTTAAACTGATGGTTCAAAAGTAAATATGGGCAAAATCAGAGAGAAGATTCTTTACATATATCTGAATTCAACGCAGGATCAACGTTCTAATTGGTATAGTTCATTCAAGTATATATATATATATATATATATATATATATATATATATATATATATATATATATATATATATATTCGTTTATTGACCATTTTACATACAGGGCACGTTTATAGTCATCTCATATGAAATATTAATATAATTACAAACGATTAATAGATAATTAATTACATTATGAGAAAGAACAAAAAAAAATAAAAGAGAATAATCACATAATAAAAAGTAAAAATAGTTACAAAATATCTACAATAGAATAAAAATCTAAAAGTACACCAAGACAAACTATAAAAGGATGAAAAACTAAATAAAAACATATAAAATTATAGAACTGTATAGAAAAAATAAAAAATTATCGTAGGTTAACCATATTCCATCAGGTATTCAAGTATAATGCACTCTCAAAGGAATAGCTCATGTACTCATCAATGCTGTAAAAACAGTGTTTTATCAGATAAATTCTGATAAATTTAGAAAATTTCGCATCGCTCATTTCCTTTATTTTTTTCTCCGGGTATAATTTATCTAATTTATTAAACAGATTGAAATCAAGTCGATTCCGTTTAGCCGTTGACAGACGTGAAAATATATTTACTAGATCATTTGCATTTCTAGTACTGTAACCGTGTAAATCGCTATGAGTCGAAATAGAATTTAGGTCCCGATGTATTCTCAGAAGTTGGTCAAATATATATTGACAGGGTAGACACAGAAACTTATATTTCTTAAAAATTTCTATACAATGCGCTCGGTATGCAGATCCGTCCACAATTCGGATTGCTGCATTTTGGAGCGTGAAAACCTTATGGAGCCCACTTGAGAGACAGGTGACTGTGAATCAAGGCACAGTAGGCGACTTTCATTACATTATTATCACTAATATTTTTACGTAACTGTCTCAATACGAATATTTGAGACGATATTTTTGAGCATAATCGATCAATTTGGCTCGACCAAGTCAACGAAGTATCGAATACAATTCCCAACAATTTAACAGGCTCCGACTTTTCTGCAAATTTGTCAACACTGAAAAGAATATGTTGAGTTTTTGATTCATTTAGTTTGAGTTTATTTGCTTGAAACCAATTTTTTGCCATATCAAGACTTTCATTCCTCGCAGTAACTCCCTTGTTTGAAATTAAGGTAGCATCATCAGCATATAGAACCACTCTGCTCTGCTGTTCCATAGATTTGGGTAAATCATTGACGTAAATTAAAAAGGGGCCCAGAACGGAACCCTGGGGTACTCCGTTATTCATCTTTAATTCGCGTGAATGTACTTTGTTTAAGTAAACGTATTGCTGTCTATTATTGAGATAAGAAAACATAAGGTCATATTGCTTATCTCTAAACCCGTAAAATTTCATTTAGTAATGAACCATATTAATAATAATAATAATAAACAAGATAGAACATAAAGAAATAAAAGCCATATTAACCACCAAATTCGAAAAACGCCTTTACAACCTCTTAAAAAGTAAGCTAAATTCAAGAAACCTTACCACGGCCATAAATAGCTACGCCATATCCGCTCTTCAGTAGAGGAATAAAAGATGTTGTGGAAGCTTGCACTCAGCAAATTGAGGAGTTTTTTCCGCCACCAAAATAGTCAACTTCATAAAGCCATAGTGAAAATAGATACGGGTTATACACCTTTAAATCTAAGCATGGAAAACTTTAATACACGAAATGAGGAAGATAAAATTAAAAATTGGCGTTCAAAAGAATTGCACGGAAGATTTATCAATGATTTACAGAAAGACACGATAGATCAAGCTAAATCGGTTGAATGGCTTAAAACTGGAACGCTGTTTCCAGAAACTGAAGGTTTTATGGTTGGTATACTAGATCAGGTTATAAAAACGAGGAATTACCAAAAGTATATCTTGAAGGAAGAAATACCAACAGATAGGTGCAGAAAGTGCAACAGAAGTCAAGAAACGATTGAACACATTCTTTCTAGTTGCCAAAGCATAGCTGAAACTAAATATCTGGAACGACACAACAAAGTCGCCACAGTAGTATACCTAGAAGTACTGAAAAAACTTAACCTTGATCCACAAAACAACGAGCCATATTACAAATATAAGCCCCCTCCAGTTATCGAAAATCAGTATGTTAAGATCTACTGGGATAAAACTATCATGACGGACGTAACATTACGACGCAACAGGCCGGACATCACAGTCATTAATAAACAATCCAAGCAAGCTCTGCTTATTGACATATCGATCCCAAATAATTCTAACTCAGAAAGCAAATACAATGAAAAACTAAGCAAATACGCCGAGCTAAGGACCAAAATAAAAGAATTGTGGAATCTTAAAGAAGTCAAGATCATTCCAGTTGTTTTATCCTGTATGGGGCTAATCCCCAAGAAACTAAGTACTTCCCTCAAAGACATTGATATTCCTGAGTCAACTTACCGATTAATGCAAAAATCTGTAATCCTGGATGCGACAATCATTGTTAGGTCATTTCTAGAATAGTGACACCCAACGAAATTCTTGCTGTTGCGGCCGACTGTCGTTGAAACGCACCGAGTGTAAATCCGGTGACACAAAAAGGAAAATAATAATAATAATAATAGCCAAGCACATTTCCAAATTTCCTGACACAAGGCAATAGCTATGTGAAACCGAAAAATACAAACACAAAGAATCCATCCAACTATAGACCAATAACATGCCTTCCTACACTATACAAAATAATAACAGCTACCATATGTAAAAAAATAGAAAAATATCTAACAAAACATAACATACTCACGGAAGAACAAAAAGGTTGCACAAAATTCAGTCAAGGATGTAAAGAACAATTGATAATAGATTCGATAATTCTACAACAAACCAAAAAGGAATGCAGGAATCTACACACGTGCTACATAGATGTTAAAAAGGCTTTCGGCTCCATAACCTATAGTTGGTTAACAAAAATCTTAGACATCTATAAAATAGACACAAAAATCAAACAATTCCTAACGGAAATAATGAAGACCTGGAGAACGAAAACTACCATAACTCCAGAGCTAGAAACCATACAGACAGATGAACTATACATTCGACGAGGAATCTTCCAAGGTGACGCACTAAGTGCTCTGTGGTTCTATATGTACCTAAACCCACTCTCAAATGCTCTAAATAACTCCCAATATGGCTTTAACATAAAATATCGAAAAATTGTACAACATAAAATCAACCACCTACTATACATAGATGATATAAAAATATACGCACCAACAACAACACATCTTAAAGGACTGCTTAAGATCATAGAAACGTTTACAACAGATACACAAATGGAATTCGGTATAAGTAAATGCAAAACACTACATATCGAAAGAGGAAAATGTAAAGACAGCGAACACAAAGAAACCCTAAACAACAAAATCCTCGACAACATGACAGAAAACGAAACATACAAATACCTTGGATTCCAACAAAACACTAAGATAAACCATACCGAAATAAAAATAGAATTAAAAAAACGTTACAAACTAAGATTACTGGCAATATTGAAAACACCACTCAATTCCCGTAATCTTTTCAAAGCCATAAACACATACCCCAATCCCAATATTAACATACTCGTTTGGCATAACCAAATGGACCCAAACAGATCTGGAAAGCATCCATACCCTTACTAGATCAGAGCTCACCAGACACAGAAAACACCATCCCAACTCATGTAAAGAAAGAATAACAATTAGCAGAAAGGATGGAGGAAGAAGTATGATAGATATTCAAGAACTACATACAGGACAGATACAACAGCTCCGCAAATTATTTCTAAATAAACAAACATCCCTTCACCAAGCAGTTTGCAAAGCTGACAATAATTATACACCACTTGATCTATCAACATCCAATCTCCCATTGGATACTTACACTCCATCACAAAATATTGCAGAAAAACTTATTTCTTGGAAAACAAAACAGCTGTATGGAAAACATAGATACAACATAGAACATGATCACATATAAAAAAAACTCTCTTATAAATGGCTTACAGAAGGAAGACTTTTCCCTGAAACAGAAGGCTTTCTCATCGCAATACAAGATCGGGTCATATCTACACGTAATTATCAAAACATACAGACCGATAAAAGCAGAAAATGTCACCAATTTAACGAAACCATAGACCATATAACCAGTGGATGCAAAGCCTTAGCAGGCACAGAATATACCGAAAGACACAACATGGCAGGAAAAGTTATTCACCAAGCCCTTGAAAAGACATATGGACTCATAACAGAGGAAATACCCTACTACAAATACACCCCAACCACAATTATTGACACCCACGAATACAAACTACACTGGGATGTAGAAATCCGTACTGACAAAACAATAAAATGCAACAGGCCGGACATCGTTTTCCAAAATAAAAAAGAGCATATCATCTATCTCATAGACATATCAATTCCCAACGACCCCAACATCCAAGTAAAATATAGAGAAAAAATAGCAAAGTATACTGAATTAGCCATAGAATTTCAGACACTTTGGAAACAGAAAAAAGTAGAAACCATACCGTTCATAATTTCAACCACAGGCATCACCCCAAACGCCTTTAACTCACACCTTGAACAATTAGGTCTTCACCCAAATACCCATACAAACATACAAAAGTCTGTCATCCTAAAAACATGTAATATTGTGCGATCTTTCCTCAATTCAAGCAATAGACTCTGAGACGACATGGTACAACCTGTCATCCCAGAAAATAAACACCACTTGATCAAGTGAGAAGAAAGAAGATAATAATAATAATGGTTTAATCCCCCTATGGGGTTACGCCGCAAAAATGCTCTCTAGATTCTGTTGTTGGGGTGGATCAGTCCCCATATTCCATGTCTACACTTTCTCCCTCATTTCCCGCCACAACTTCCTGTTTCCTGTCTTTTCCTGCCAGTTTCTAACTCCTACTCTTCTTAGGCCATTCTCCACATCCTTTAACCATTCTATCCTAGGCCAACCACGTCTTTTTCTACCACCAGGATCCCTTTGTATCATATTGCATGCTATAGATTTTGTCCCTTCTCTCCATACATGCCCCAACCACATAACTCGCTGAACTTTGATTTCCTTTATAACATCTTCGCCATTGAGTTCATCAGTTATTTCTCGGTTTATTCTTATCCTATATTCCCCTTCAATAATTTTTACTGGGCCCATAATTGTTCTGATTATCTTTCTTTCCGTTCTCCTCAATTTGTCCTCATCATTTTTCGCCAGTGTCATTGTTTCAGCTGAGTACATCATTACTGGTCTAATAATCGTTTTATATATATTGATCTTCGTTCGTTTTGTGAGTAGTTTTCTTTTCCATAACTTCTTGATAGCATGGAAGGCTTTAATTTATATTGATTATTTTTTCTTCAATCTTAATATTCCTGTTTCCTTTATTATTGACCATAACGTCGAGGTACTTAAATTATTCTACTTCCATAAATTCATACTCGCCAACTTTAACCTTTCCACCTTGACATTGCTTTCCAAATCTCATTATTTTTGTTTTGTTTTCATTGATTTTTAAACCCATCCGCTTTCCCTCTGTAACTATCTCGCTTAACATTGTCTTCATTATAGATCTTCTCTTGGTTTCAAGTACTATATCATCCGCGTAGGCGATTATTTGTCCACCACTTGACCTTAAATTCCCCTTATGAATTTTCCTCTAATGCTAAGTTTAATAGTGTTGCCGATAGCGAGTAGCCCTGCCTCAATCCTTTGTTAATTACAAACTCATCAGATTCTCCTTTAGGTGTTAGTATACTGACCCTTATTACGCTCATAGTCATCCTGATTAGTCTTCGCAATTATGCATTTACTCCTTGTTCTTCTAGTGCTGTCAATAGGTGGTTTCTTTTGATTGAGTGAAAGGCCTGTTGAAAATCTATGAAAAACATTTCTATGTCTATCTGGTGTTTATGTGCTTTTTTCATCATTTGTTTTATTGTATGTATTGCGTCTGTTGTCGATCTACCACGTGTGAAGCCGCATTGATATTGTCCTAATATTTCTCGAGTGCTACTAGCTAATCGTTTATTGTTGTTGATAAAATCTTATATTCAACGTTTAATAGGGTAATACCCCTATAGTTACTGCATTGGTATTGATCACCTTTCTTGTGTATAGTAATAAATTGTCCGATTTCCCATTCTTTTGGCATCCTTTCCACGAACAATATTTTCCTGGTCAATTGATATATTCTTTCATGAAGTTTGATTCCTCCATACTTTATCAGCTCTATGCTAATTTCATCTTTACCAGGTACTTTTCCATTTCTCATATTGATTATAATTTCCTTAATTTCTTCTATTGTTATTTCTTTTGATGAGGTTCGTTGATCATTCTCCTCCTGTTCTTCGTCTTTTTCTGTGTTTAGTTCAGTTAACAAGTCCATAAAGTAATCTGCCAATATTTGTTTGTATTAGTGGCCTTCTTTATCCTTTATTCCCTTGACATTTCATTTGTATGTTTTATTAGCTTCGTTTTCTTTTGTGTAGAAACGCTTTGTACTTCTATTTGAACTTTCCTTTTCTATTTCCCTAACAGTATTATCCATTCACTTTTCCTTATCAGCTTATTACTCTCTCTTCCAATCATTTCGTATTGTTTTCTGTCTTCAATTCTGTTCATTTTCATCAATTTTAGTCTTGCTCTGACTTTAATTTCTATTACATTTCTACAGCTTCCATTAAACTATTCTTTTCTCTTGCAGGTCTTTGTTCTACCCAGATGATTGCTGGCTGCAGTTTGCAAGCTCTTCGTTATATTATTCCATTCCTCCTCGATACTTTCCCCTTCATCTTCATTTTCTATTAGAAAATTCTCTATATATGCAGCATACTCTTTCCGCGTGTTTTCATTTTGGAGTTTATCCAAATTCCATTTACGTTTTGTGTCATTTATCCTTCTTATTTTCTGTTTTATTTTCGCCATAACCATGAAGTGATTCGAGTCCGCACATGCTCCTCTGTATGATCTGACATCTCTTACTGATGTATGTTTTCTTCTATTTACCGTCACGTGATCTATTTGTGAGCATGTTTTTTGATCTGGTGATACCCAGGTCATTTTATGATTTTTATGGCGCCGAAATTTAGTACTGCTAATAATCATATTCGTTTGTACTACTATATTACATAATTGCTGTCCATTATCATTTGTTCTTCCATGTATTGCTTCTTTTACTGCAATTTGGTTTAGATATTCCTCCTTTTCTATTTGAGCGTTGAAATCTACCAAAATTAATAGTGTATCTTGCTCCGGAATATCCTCTAGTCCTTCTGCTACTCTTTCATAAAATTATTCTTTGTCCTCCTTGTTACTGTTCTTAGTTGTGGCATACACATTTAATATTGACAGTAACCATATTAAGTGGAAAAATATTGTAAACTCCAAAAATAAAAGAGATATTTTAAAAAAGGGAAGGAAACGGAGCAGCTAGGGAAATTAATGGATGAAAATAATTATTGACATGCTCAGTTCTCCTGAGAATATGATACATATCAAAAAATCTAGATAGAAATGTTGAAAAATATGAGAACGCGATAGTAAAAATTATTTAGAGTTTGTATAAACAGAAATGGCGAAGCAGATAGAAGAGTAATTAGGAAAAAGTGTTACCAAGATAGGGGATGAAACAAAAGATCAGAACGAAATCTCAAACATAAGTAGCAACCAGGAGGAATTTCATAGGAAGAGATATACAAAAAAGAAGAATGTATCAAAAAATATTAGATGAAGCAAGTACTATACTTCATTAAGCAATATACACTTCCTCCTCTGTACTGCGACCAAAATATGTCGAAGAATATATATTAGAGACGAGATTAGGAGAGCACAGCTGTATGAAACACAAAGCGTATTAAATCCCACAAGACACAGCAAAGTAACGTACGTAGAAATATCAACAAATCATTCTAAAGATGGAAAGAGATCATTTTACTGAAATAGAATTACCGTTGTAAGAACACGCAATAATTGAATAGAGGAATTTAACAACACAAAGAATAACACAAGGTGGAATAAATAAACGTGGTAGATAAAAAATAAATATTACTGTTACGAAACAGCACACTGGTACAGTCCCTAAAACCGACCCTGTCTAAGCCAGGTATAATAGTTAAAATTATGGCGGATACGCAGTTATAAGAAACTATTTACGATTGAGACGATCTTATCTAGAACTGGTTTTTGTGACCAGAGTTATCTAGAAAAGGCCAAAAAAATTATTTGTGTGTATAAGCCGCAGCCCAGAATTTACTAGTAAAAACGGCCTTTAATATATAAGGGACTGATCAGGAAGAGTGAGTTTAGTTGAAAAAGTGATCTCGGGAAATAAATACACCAAAATAGCAGACAGTAAATATAAATTAGTTAAGTGTTCATATAAATTAGTTTAAGTGAATATACTGAGCATATATAAATTAAGTGTTACTAATTAGTTTAGTGTTTATTAAATTAGTAAGTAGCCATACCGAGTGTTTGAAATTCATCCCACCCGTTTATTGTTTAAATAAATTAGAAAAACATTACATTGGTGTCAGGTGTGGGGTAATATGAATAAATTGCTACGCAAAAATGGCCAAGAGACTATGTGATCTGAAAGTCACGGAATTAAGAGCAGAATTGGAAGATCGTGAGTTGGAAAAGTCCGGCAGGAAAAGGGAATTAGTAGAAAGACTTAAGGTGGCACTGGAAAATGACAGCTTTGATCCAGAAACAGTTTTATTTAATGACGAGGCTTCCACCTTCATCTCGTCAATTTCTGCTAATATTTCTGCTAACATGGACGAGAAGATTTCTGCCATGGAAGAAAAGATTTCTGGCATGGAAGAGAAGATTTCAACGAATGTGAAAAACGATATTTCTGCTAACATGGACAAGATTTCTACTAATATGGACGAGAAAATTTCTACTATGAAGAATGATATTTCGGCTAACATGGACGAGAAGATGTCTGCATTGAATAACGATATATCTGCCGATATTTTATTAATGAAAAACGACATTGCCGCTGACTTTGAAAATGAAATTTCGTCTCTAAAATCTGAAATTGAAAATACAATGTCAACGATGGACGGGAAGATTGAGAATAAGATGACAACGATGGACGAGAAAATCAAGGAGTTGGAAAAAAATATGGCAGATATAAGGACTCAAGACACGCCAACGGAAGAAAAGAAGACCGAGCAAACAAAACCTTGCAAGCCAGAAACACACCCTAAGTAAGAAGACGTTGGTAGTTTTACCCGAGTCAAGGCCCCAACGTTCGATGGAAAGATGTCGTGGACCAATTATGTAAAACAGTTTGAAGCAGCCGCTAGAGTGAATAATTTGTCCGACAAGGAGAAAGCAGTGAACTTAACTATCGCGCTTCGGGGAGATGCCTTAGATGTACTTCAGACGATACCTCTGGAAGAAACGGACGATTTCGAGCAGCTGAAGAAGAGGTTGGACATGCGCTACGGTCACGAACATCTAGAACATTTGTACCAGTCCCAGCTGAAGAACCGAAGGCAAAAACGTGACGAAGCCCTTCAAGAGTATGATGTGGATATTGCCTGACTCGTTCGATTCGCTTATCCGTCAGCACCAGAGAACATGATGGAATGTCTGGGCATCCAGGCCTTTATTGATGGCTTACGTGACCCCGATATGCAGAGGACGCTTCGTTTAGTCCATCCCAAAACATTAGTTGACGCATTGACAGCTGCTCTTGAATATGAAGCAGCAACGAAGGCTTCAGGATATAACAAAATTAGGACCATCCAAGAAGGAGGTGACGATGACAGACTTGATCAGATCGTCAACCTGTTGAAAGGTATGGTAGACGTGAAGCCGAAGAAGATCAGGTGCTGTAATTGTGGCGAGCTAGAGCATGCTTGCAGTTCGTGTAAGCGTCCTACGACTCCTGCAAACCAAGAACCTCTTAAATGCAAAGCAGCCACGAATGGCTCGCGGTACAACAAAGGTAGGACCATGCAGGAAGAAGATGACGATGACAAAATTGACCACATCGTCAACTTGTTGAAAGGTATAGCAGACAGGAAGCCGAAGAAGATCAAATGCTGGGAGTGTGGCGAGCTACAGCACGTATGCAGTCCCTCTAAGCGCCCCAAGACTCCTGTAACCCAAGAACTTCAGTCACAGGGAAATCAGACAGAGGTGAACATCCAGCTGATGTGAATCACCGAAAAGCCAACTCTTTACCTAAACGGTCATGCCCTGTAGACTATTCACAATGCAACAAGTCGAAATCTAAGAAAGTTGCAGTTTCAAGAATTACAGTAGTCAACGAGGAATGGTCACCCACCAAGATCAGAGAAGATCAGGAGAATGATCCTCACCTGAAGATGATCCGGCAATAGAAGAGAGAAAATCGGCGACCTACCTGGCAAGAAGTGTCAAAGTTTTCACCGAAACTCAACGCGTATTGGGCTCATTGGGACTCTCTTGTCCTGGAAGAAGGGCTGTTGAAAAGAGTCCTTGAAAACGATGATGGTTCCGAGATGAGGAGACAGCTAGTTATCCCGAGAACAAGAGTAGCTGAGGTACTGAAGAAGTTACACGACAGTCCATCGGGAGGTCATCTGGGAGTGAAGAAAAACTCTTCAGCGAGTCCGTGAAAGGTTTTATTGGATGAACAGCTCCGACGATGTGAAGGACTGGTGTAAGAAATGTACGACTTGTGCTACGAGTAATGGACCACATCGCAAGAGAAAGGCAACCATGAAACAGTAGAATGTTGGAAGCCCTTTCGAAAGGATTGCTTTAGATATCGCTGGACCATTTCCGACGACAGAAAATGGTAGCAAATACATACTGGTTGTAATGGATTATTTCACAAAAAGGGGGGGGGAAATTTACGCTATCCCGAACCAAGAGGCCACAACTGTGGCGGATGTATTGGTGAAGGAATTTATCAGCCGATATGGAGTGCCCATGGAAGTCAACAGTGACCAGGGAAGAAATTTCGAAAGCCATCTATTCCAGGAGATTTGCGACAAGCTGGGAATGAAGAAGACCAGAATAACAGCATTACATCCAAAGTAAGATGGAATGGTCGAGAGAATGAACAGGACTATTGGAAAATACCTGTCGAAAGTAGTATCCAGCCATCAGAGAGATTGGGAACAGCATCTTTCCCTATTCGCATTGGCTTATCGATCTGCCGTCAATGAGTCCACGGGTGAAACACCGGCGAAAATCCTGTTTGGACGTGAAATGAGGCTTGCTTGTGACCTGGAATTCGGCTGTCGGCCTGGAGAAGATCTAGCAGGCGAAGACTACGTGATCCAATTGAGAAAAGGGCTGGACGATATTCATGAATTAGTTCGAACAAATCTTCAAGTTGCCAGCGACAGAATGAAAAGTCGGTACGACACGCAGGCCACAGAAGGCGGTTTTAAAGAAGGGGACAAAGTATGGTTACACAACCCGACGAGGAGAAAAGGATTTTCTCCAAAATTACAAAAATCCTCGGGAGGTCCATACTTAATCAAGAAACGGATCAATGATGTTATATACCGCATAAGCAAGATCCCCAACGGAAAACCAAAAGTAGTTCACCAAAACCGACTAGCGCCATTCGAAGGAGACCATGACTTGGGGGAAGGAGTAAACCTTATTCGAGATGTGTCCGACCCTACCTTCGAGGAATTTATGGGCACGTATGGAGGTACCGGGAAAGCTAGATATGGAGTCACTTCGGAACAACAACGAGATCTGTTCACTCTCCCGGAAGATTATTCACTGACATACAACATCCCCGCCCGTATCAAGAACGCACGAGGGTTGGCAACCGTCTTTCGAAAGAAGTTCGGGCAATTAGAAAAACTTGAAGACCAGATTCCAGCCCCTGGCAAGACACTGAAACTGAAACATAATTCGCGATACGTCGTCTACGTGGTAACTAAAAATGAATTCCAAGGTCGATCTACCTACCGCGATGTGTGGGAAGCACTTCGAAACCTCCGAGACCATGTGTTAGAATCCAGCGTGAAGAAACTGGCTATGTCTAAGATAACGAGTGAGCAGTTGGATTGGCGAGTTATCAGGAACATGGTAGAGATTATCTTTTGAGATACCGTTGTCCAGATATTAATTTGCAGCTACAACCCACGTTATCAGTATCCGATGAAGACGGTGCTCTGCTATTTCCATAAGATCGGAAAGTGTAGAAATGGGGCCAGTTGCCGATTCAAACATCCAGTCTCGGCTACACAAAAGTTCCAGGAGGAACTTCCATTTAAGGAGGGGGTAATGTTACGAAACAGCACACTGGTATAGTCCCTAAAACCGACCCTGTCTAAGCCAGGTAAAATAGTTAAAATTATGGCGGATACGCAGTTATAAAAAACTGTTTACGATTGAGACGATATTATCTAGAACTGGTTTTTCTGACCAGAGTTATCTAGAAAAGGCCGGAAAAATTATTTGTGTGTATAAGCCGCAGCCCAGAATTTACTAGTAAAAACGGCTTTAATATATAAGGGACTGATCAGGAAGAGTGAGTTTAGTTGAAAAAGTGATCTCGGGAAATAAATACACCGAAATAGCAAACAGTAAATATAAATTAGTTAAGTGTTCAAATAAATTAGTAAGTAGCCATAACGAGTGTTTGAAATTTATCCCACCCGTTTATTGTTTAAATAGATTAGAAAAACATTACATTACAATGAATGAATTTGTAATAGCCACTGATAATAGTAATGAAAGTTAATACAAAGATGATAGTGATGACAAGAAAGAAAAACTTACATATTGACGGATCGATTACCAATAGAACATATAATACTTGAGTTGACATTTATTGAAATAACAAATCATTATGATGCAGGAATGAACATAACAAAGCATAGAATAAATAAAATAATATACCTAACGCTATTTGCTAATAAATTGGGTACTGGTAAATATAGACAACAGCTAAAGTACTCAGGATAGTGATGGAGTACTTAGAAGAGCAGGGAACTTTGACAAAATATGAAGCAGCATGATACGAGTACAACTAGGAGTTGGAGTGCTAGCAAGCGTCTTAATTAATCTGGTAGGATATTTGAACAACTTAATCAAAAAATAAAAAAAAAGTAGCGAAACAAAAGTGATACTTAGGACATACGTTTTCTCTGTTGATATGGTTTTGTTTTATCATTATCAATTAGTTACCTGTACAGTTTCCACCCATTAACCAAACATCCTTAATTTTAGAAGCCAAATTATCAAATAACTTTAGAGACAACGCTAAAGTGGTGAGAGGTCCAACACATATAAGCGAGACGTTGTTAGGAAAAAGAGTAACTATGTCGTGTATAGCTACTGCTCCAAGTTTGTCGTTAACTATTGAAATATCCGGATCGTGTTCATATTTTAAATCTGCAAAACCGTCTTCTCCGTGATATTTGATAGGTTCAGCTTTGGTTAATAAAAGTTGATATCTTGCTCCTCTATATACAGGTATCTGGAAGTATGAAATACAAATTCAATAAAAATATGAATATATTTCCGATGAACATGTTTATTGTAGCAATGTTGAGCGTGCTGAGTATTTAAAGTATTTGATGCAAATACTATCAAACATTTTCGTTTCTAGAGGTTTGGTAACGTTGCTTTCAGTACTTAATATAAGATTGTTATTGATCATATTCTCGTAAGAAGATTTCAAAAGGTAAAAATACTTCCGTTCATGATCCAAGAGTGACTAATCGTCACTAGCGCCATGTCACGTCTCGACTTCGAGTTTGCCCTCTCCCCTTCAGTCAATAAGTTGAGAATTATTTGGAAGAATGTTTCCTTGTAAGTATCAATGTGTGGTGGTTACTTAGTAAGGGTCCCTCGTATACTCGACGTTTACCATAAAGGCATATTATTATGGAGGAAACCCCTTACCTCGCAACCTGTGTTCGGGAACAGAATAAACAATGACGCATTTATAAAATCACTGGGTTCAAGTTTAATACATTTAAAAATACACTACTATAAATATCAAACGACTTATTCAAAGTATTAATAACAATAATAATAATCTCATCCTGGTTCGTTCACATCCATTATATAGGAAACATAGTTGTGTGTTTCTGCACAGCCGACCTCGGTATGTAAACTATACATGTCTGTTTATAAAATAACAAAAACAATCTTTCCTTGGTAAATGACATTGAGTATGGTCGGCCGATGCTCCTTAAATACTATAATTAATATTAGATTAAATATTATTATTTCTAAGGTAGTGTCCTTTTGTCATTAATGTCTTTTAGGGATCACTACAAATGGAAAATAGGAAAAGTTGGATAAATTTAATAAACGACATGGCATTTTATGTGATTTCAAAAAAATTTGTGATTTAAATTCAATTTCTTTAATTTTTTATTAAATGGAAATTTTATTCTTTCTAGAATCACTTGAGAGGTGTACATTGCGCAAAGTTTTACTGACATCCGTAGATGGCAGTTTTGGTAGGATTGATTAATACAAAATATTTTTATAATTATATCTAATCAAGAATTTTTTCCTATTATACTAGTTGTTCTTATGAATATGTCATACAATTATGAGAAAATAGTGGGGCAGACAGGAGGTTTTAAATGAAAAGTGAACAGGAGGTTGCAAACTCTTCGATTTTTTTAATGATGTTCACAGAATATTTACATCTGCTTAGCAGGCTATTTTTTTGTAACATTTGCTCCCACCTATATGTTGTATTACTTTCCAGCCTGGTAACAACGCTACACGTGATGATGTATTATAGTTTATTTACGATAAAAAGACGATGATGTCATTTTTAGTTACTTTCCTGCTTATCAGAATAAATATTAATTTACAAACCGTGAATACAATTTATCCTCAACAGCCAGGGCAATTTACAGCTAACGGGTTGGCAAAACTTCAAGACGTTGTCAAATCAACTGGTCAAATTCCCCAGTTCGTTTTGACGTTTATTGACATTCGATCATCGTCTAAAATTTACAAGTTTTTTTGGTGCTTTTAAATTCATTGCTTCTTTAAGATTGAAAAACAGTTATTCTCATAACTATTTATTTAGCCAAATCTGCAGTGTATGGTTAATAAAATGCCGAAGCAGCTGAACAGAAAATGTCAAGAGATGGTAACATCTTTGTTGAGCTATTTTGAACGAGAATGCCGAAATGGGGGCCCGCTTCTCCCGCTTACTGCTGTAAGAGACGTAAGTAATAGTATTCGATATTTGTATTCACCATTATTAATATTATTGTTAAATATTCAAATGTAAATGATTAAATGTTTTTAATGTTAGGTTAGGTTAATTAAACTTGATAATATATTATTCTTTCATAAATTGAAGTATTTATATTGTAGAGAGTTGCAGAAGCTTTACAAATTAGCGTTACCACTGTTAACCGTATTGCCGCCAAGCACAATAGAGGTGAACAGCCTAAAAGCCCACCTAAAAAGAGACAACGCATAAAAACTACTGTTGAAATTGATAACTGATCAAAATGCTTTCCGAAATGTTATATACGAATTTACTGTTTTATTTTATTCACAATTAACTAACACAATATTTTTTCAGAGGAGCACATAACCTTGAAAACTTTAAGAGACAAACTCCAGGAGCGTGAACTATTTAATGGTTGTTTAACATCACTCTGGAAGGTAGTGAAAAATATTGGATTCAAATACCAAAAAGATGATCCTCGTCGTGGTTTAATGGGGTTGCCACATATTGCATTAAAACGTGTACATTTTCTACATGAATATGTCAAGATAAAAAGGGAAGGTTTATATCAATTTGTGTTTTTGGATGAGACCTGGATATTTAAAGACGGTACCGTTGGACGTTCTTGGCAATATTCTAATCATAGAAGCGTGAAAAAAACCAAAATTGGTGGTCCAAGGTAATTGAATAATAAAATTTAGCAATTAATTGATGATGGACATTCCTGCCATTTTAAGACCTTTTCAAATATTTACTAGTCACACTATTTTATTTAAATCTATATAATTATTAATAGTTGTTTTGATCTATGCAGTCTATCTAGGAAACCTAGTAGTAATTAGTTATTTCCTCATTGTAGGTATATAGTATTGCATGCTGGTTCCTCTTCTGGATTTATTCCTGGAGCAGGGCTGGTTTTTTCTTCGAAAAAACAAGATGGTGATTACCACGGTGAAATGAACCAAAAAATGTTTTTGCATTGGTTTGAATACCAGCTTTTAGTGAATTTGGAAGAATCTGCCACAATTGTAATGGATAATGCAAGTTATCACAGTACAGTGATCAATAAAGCACCAACAACAGCTACCAAAAAGGCTGATATACAGAACTGGTTGATACAAAATGATACACCTTTTGAAAATACTTTCCTCAAAACCCAAATATTGAATTTAGTACAACGGTAAGTTGATATTAACATTTTTCAATATATTACGGTAATACTTAGATAACTTATATTGTTTAAATATATGCACTTTTGTAGGAATAAACCACCAACAGTATATGAAGCTGACATATTATCTGAAAAATATGGTCACAAAGTGCTTCGACTTTCCCCTTACCAATGTATGTTCAGTCCAATTGAACATATTTGGGGCATAGTTAAAAACATTTATAGATATCATGTGGGAACTGATGGTTCTTCAACAGAACAAGCAATAGGTGTATGGAAAAAGTCTTTAGAAAAAGTGACTCCTGATATTTGGTCAAAGACAGTAGAGCACACTGAAAAAATTATACCAGATGGGTGGGATAGAGAAGTAGTATTTTATAGACAGGATGTGCCTCCACTTATTATTAATTTTGACAGTGACGATGGAGATAGTGATGATTTTCTAGTGGAGTAGTGGAAATCTTGTGTTTTATATTTTGTATCTTTTTATCCAGTTTGCTTTATTTCCACCTTTTCAAAATCACTAATAACTATTATTAAATTAATTAGGTACTGTTATTTTATAATACACAAATTAAAACAACGACCACAGTATCTCTACATAAATAATACTGATAAAATGGGAGTTTTTTATTTTTATATCTTGTAAGAAAATTTTAATTTGGGTACCCCAATTTTTCTTTTCCATCCTATTTTTATTATAATAAATATAATAGATATTGTATAAAGAAATAATATTTAAATTCGCATGAAAATGATTACAGCTAGTATTGATTCCTTTTAGCTTAAACTATAGCAGTGCGCTTGGAGATGGTTCTATAGAGCATAGAATAAGGTATAAGGACCTACAGTTCGTCATTTAACCCTCTTCTATGTAAAATAATTACATGTTAATTCGACTATAGAATGATTGGTTACTGTGTATCTTATCCATAGTTTTTCATGAATAAATATTTATATTAAATTAATCAAGCCTATCATACAAGCCTTTTATTTTTAAATAAATATTTTTAACTTACGCCCTACGAGGCACGGAACAATGAAAAAGAAGAACTGTCAATCTAACATCAGATTGACTTTTCTAGTTTTCGCTAAGTAAAGGAAAAAACTACAGCTTGGCAACATCACAATATTTTGTTTTGCAACGTCATCGTCCTTTTTTCGTAAATAAACTATATCTAAGCTCTTATTAAATGTTAATAACATTTACGCACAAAAAAGTGGTTTAAATTTGCAGGAAATAAGAAATCTTTTTTTGCCATATTCGCTGTAATTCTTTTAATTTTAAAACTATTCAGTAGTTTATAGTTATATAAAGCTTTAAATAATATACTCACATCAGTCCTATGAAGTAGTTCTAATAACCGTACAACGTTCACTACCACGTGGTCAAGCTCTGTATTTCCATGTGAACAAACTATTCCTTCGATTTTCACTTTATTTTTATTATCGGCATGGATAAGATATATTAATGCCATAAAATCATCTGTTCCCGCATCCACATCTACAATAATTCTTCGAGTTCCCATTCTTGGCATTTATAGTCTAATATATTATAAAAATAATATACCAAAACCTACAACATAAGTCTTGTATTAGGACGAATCTCATATCTAGTATTGAAACTAAACGAAATATCTTAACAAAATATTGTTAAGATAGCCCATAACTACTTTTTGTACTCCGCCGGTAGCAATTGTCTTTAGCCCAAGACGGTTAACGAAATATTTGGAAGTGAGAAAAAGATAAGAAAACTGCGTCTGCTCTGAATTTACAGAGTGCTACAAATTGTACTTACAATTTTACTTTTAATCATTAAAATATTAATCATTTCATTTTGTTAATTCTGTATGTTAGTTTGAAATAAATAAATAATTGAAGAATCATTTTTGTTTAGTTTTTAGGATATATTTTAATGTAAATATATATATATATATATATATATATATATATTTCTCTTTTTTTTAATATAAGTTTTCCATGCTTCTAAATTGACCGATGTTCATAATGTCAAATGATTATTGTCTTGCCTTATTCGAGGACACCCTGTATACCACACTGTTCTTCGAATCAGGCGAAAATAGTTAACTACTATCAGTCACAGTAAAACAACAAGATACAGTCCATTTATTAGAAGGGGAAGGTTGCAACCTCTTGGAAGAAGTCAGGAGAAAAAAGGTAAGAAGTAATCCTTTGGCTATTAATTCCCAATCGGTCAATTTTTCTACCCAAATTAAACAATTTTACTTCACCACACTGCAAAAATAAAATATTATTGAACTTTTTAGAATGAAATTTCGTACGTTTTTCCTGTCATTTGTTATGTTTCTTTGAAATTATAAGAGCTCGTAGGAAAAATGTTGTACCTAATAGTGCGGAAAAGTATCACTTTCCACACTTGTTAGGTAAATATAGTCTGTTTCTTATTGTCTGACAGCACGCGAAAAGGTCACAGATGCTAGTCAGGTACTAAACCATAGGCGTCACCGTTCATCTAAGGACTTTATTTACTATTTAATTTTATACCCGATCTGATATATAAAAGTAATATAAATGTAAATTCGGTTAGTTAAAACAACTAACTGACCTTTATACATTTGTAGAGTACATACAGTTAAAACAATAAATTATTTTTGAAATAATCTTGTAACGCAACTATTCTGACTGAATATTTCATTAATTATCTTGAGAATTTGAAGCAGGTCAATTCTTGGGAGACATATTAACAAACCATTTATCAATTCATTCTCCAGATAATTACTTTCTGATTTTCGAAATGTTGATAATAACATTTCCAAGAAACATTACAATAGGGTCCTACTAGGGATTGTCCCAATGACTACTTAGAAATTTTGCAGGTATATACGGTGAAACTTGGTCTCGCCCAAATTTGTATAATTTGATTTGCTTAGATTCACTTATGTTCCATAAGTGTTAACTGTGTTGTGAAAAATGTCTTAAGTTTTACCCCAGTAAAAGGAAAGAGCGTGCTTAGTTTACAAACGACGACTGTAGTGTTAAATGTGCATGATGCTGTTGTACATCAAATGCCGGCTGCTACTGTTAGAAATATAGTTTCTACATGTTCCAATATGACAGGAGTTAGTGAATCTACGATTTATAGGCTTCTAAGAGAGAGGAAAAATGGAAATATATCTCCACCTAAAAAGTCAACTGGAAGAAAACCATTTGATCTTGAAGAACATATGCAAAATACAATAAGACGAAAAGTACATGAAGTATATTTTAAAAAAGAGATCCCAACCCTTGACATAATTCTAAGAATGGTGAAGGAGGACGAGAATTTGCCTGACATAGAGAAAGAACTCTGTGGAAAATATTACACAAATTAAATTTTACTTGGGAGAAGAAAAGTCGCAAATCAGTGCTAATCGACAACGAAGAAATAATATGTTGGAGACGCCAGTATTTACGAGATATCCGAAAATACAGACAGGAGGGGAGACAAATCTATTATCTAGATGAGACATGGCTCAATGAAGGACATTCAGTAAAAAAAATATGGCAGGACAAAAGTATTCAAACCAGTCGTCAAGCTTTCATAGAAGGTTTATCTACTGGACTGAAAACTCCTATCGGTAAAGGTCGCCGACTAATAATAACGCATATTGGATGCAATCAAGGGTTCGTTGAAGGTGGTTTACTGGAGTTTCAATCAACATCAACCAAAGACTATCATGAAGAAATGACTGCAGATGTTTTTGAAGAGTATTTTACACAAATGGTCGAACTAATTCCAAATAATGCTGTAATCGTTATGGACAATGCCACTTATCATTCGCGATTAACAGAAAATCTTCCATCTACCTCTTGGAGAGAAGCTGATATTAGAAACTGGTTAACCGTAAAATATATATCATTTGAAGATGATATGTTGAAAAAAGAACTTTTAATGGTTGCTTCAGATCACAAGCTACAATTTAAAAAGTTTATTATTGATGAAATAGCCAAGAATCGTGGGATAACAGTGCTTAGTTTGCCGCCATACCATTGTGAATTAAATGCGATAGAGTTAATATAGGCCCAAATGAAAGGTTATGTAGCTAGACATAATAAAATATTTAAAATGAAAGGTGTTCGTCAACTCATGAAGTACTCATTGAAAATAATAACTGAAGAGAACTGGAGAGATACTGTGAATCATGTAATTTCAGATAACCTGATAGAACAAACTATAAAACCGATAGCGATCTCTCTCGACGAGTCTTCGGATGATGCTTGTATGGCCAGCGAAGAGGATGATACTCTAGATTGAATCTTATATTTCCTATAAATGGTTTGTTTACTTTACTTAATATACATTAATTCATTGTCAATAAATTTGAATTATGAAAATTAAACTATATTTTCTTTAATTAATTTAATAAAAATGAAAATGTAACTTGTTAATAGGCCTAAATGAATGAATTTTATTTCAACTGTAATGTTGACCAAATCTAATTAAATAAGCAAAATGAACTAATATCGTAGTCTCCGCCACTGCTGCACTGTTCATCGTTTAGCTGGCATTGTTCAGTTTTATTACCATATTGTATTTTGAGCTGAAACAGGGATGTACAGATAAACCAATACAGACACCTACTTGTTTTGCATTAGAATTTTAGTATTTACTTGTAAAATTCTTAGGATCACTCAGTAAGAGATAATTTAATATTTAAATTTTTAATGAGGCTACTGTGCTGTCAGACATTTCAGTTTCTTCACTTTTTACACGTTATATCGTGTGTATAACTCAAATTGTTCTTTCAAACAAACATCCGTTATGCGTATTCCAATAACTTTTTTGTTCTCAGGTGGCAGAAAAGTCAACAAGTTGGACTGTCGTTAGTGTAATGTTGTGCATATACCTACTAGGTAGATAACCGGCGAACATAGACAGAAGAGCAACAGCAACGTGGATGTGACCTTCCTTTCAGAATCTTGTCTTGCTTTTTTATTAAATCATAACTTGTGAAAGTGTAGCCTCTTATTATTATTATTAATATCCAACCTTCATAAAATACAGGACATTACATGGTGGCAGCTGGTAAAAGTGAGCAAAGCAGAAAAGTCTGAGTCTGGAAAAACACTTGCTGAAAAACTAAAGCTGAATATGGCTGAGACTCTAAGGTGCCCTGAAACGTTTCAATTTGAAGGTAACATATCTCAAAATTGGACATTGTGGAAACAGAAGTTTGAGTTATATTTGTTAGCAAGCAAGTGTTCTAAACCTGACAATGTTAAAGTGGCAATTCTTCTTAATCTGTTGGGAGATGAGGGACTTGATATATATAATACGTTTGAGTATGCAAGTCCAGAAGATGCTACTAAATTGGATGTAGTAATCAATAAATTCGAGCAATACTGCAAACCACTCAAGAACATTATGTATGAACATTTTAAATTTTTTAAGAGAGACCAAATTCCTGGGGAAAGAATTGATCAATTTATAACGGCATTAAGAAATTTGGCGTCAACTTGTGATTTTGAGGGAAGCGATACCCTAATATTGGACAGGATTGTACTGGGTTTTAGTGATGCAAAAATAAAAGAGAGACTATTGCAAAAACCTGATTTGAAATTGAGTGAAGCAATCGACATCTGCAGATCAATGGAAAACTGCAAAGAAACCCAAAAGGAAATTACAAAGCAGTCCAATGTAAGTGCAGTCGATAAAAATGGAAAATATCCGGTGAAATGGAAATAACCATATGCAAGCCAGTCAAGATTATATGATAAGCAGTCAGCATATAATTCCTGCAAGAGGTGTGGACAGAGTCATAAGGGTAAGTGCATTGCACTAAATAGACTGTGTTCAAATTGCATACAAAAAGGATATTATCGTAAAATGTGTCCAAATAAGAAAATATATGAAGTGACTCATGACGGAAACGGTAATTGTAATGACAATAATAGTGGTGATGATTCATATATTGTATGGACAATCAATTCCAATATTTGTAGCATAGAATGGTTTGAAAAAATTACTATTTTAAATACAGAGGTAGACTTGAAGATTGATTCTGGCAGTGAGGTTAATATATTAAACTTAACTGACTTCAGTAAATTAAATATTAATAAAGAACATCTTATACAGGTCATAAAATAAAATTATTGGGTCAAGTAATGTTAAAATGTCAATTTAAGGGAACATATAAAAATCTATTGTTTTGCATACTGGATTCTACATTGCCGAAATCAATTTTAGGTCTGCAAGGTGCAAAAGATTTGAAAATAATTCAAAATATTAACTCAGTTAATGTAATTAATAAAACAAATTTAGAGCTAAGCCACATTCTAAGCAAGTTCGATGGTATTTTCTCAGGTATAGGCCAATTGAAAACAGAATGTCAAATATCTCTAACAAATGATGCAATTCCCTGTACTAGTCCGGCAAGGAAAATACTGGTAGCTTTAAAAAATAAAGTTAAAAATAAGATTGATGAAATGGTTGCTAATAAAGTACTCACTCCTGTAACAAAGCCAAGTGAATGGGTTAATAATATTGTCATCGTGCCAAAAAATAACGGGGATCCTAGAAACTTAAATAAGTACATTAAGCGTGAAATATTTCATATACCAACTAGTGATTGCCTATTTTCGGAAATAACAGGTGCGAAATATTTTACATCATTAGATACGTCGTCATCTTTATTACAAATACCTTTAACATAAGAAAGTGCTTTGTTAGGTATCGTTATTTAAGATTACTCTATGGGTTAACGTCGGCTTCTGAAATTTTTCAGAGCTACATGCAAGATATGTTAGGGGATATATCTAAAGTTATAGTGTATTTTGATGATATACTGATATATGGCAAAGACATTGATGAACATAATAAAAATCTTACAAATGTACTAGAAAAAATTAGGTTAAGTGGCATGACGTTAAATAAGCAAAAATCTAAATTTTGCGTCACAAAAATAAATGTTTGGGTCATGAAATAAGCGCTCAGGGTATATCACCTGACAAGTCCAAAACTAATGCTATTAATTCAATGACAGCCCCAAAAAACAGAAAAGAATTACAACGCTTCTTAGGTATGATTGTATATTTGTCTAAATTTATACCTAATCTTTCCAATGAAACTGGACCTTTAACCTTCCAGTAGTCGCGCGTATCTGAGATATACACCCTGATACTTTTTTCTCATATATCTCGAACACCTAGTTAGCGGTGGGGATGTGCTCTTGTCTACTTACCTGCTCGAGGAAAGTTTTGATGTTAGTATTGGTGCAAACTTTGTAGAGTGAACAGTTTGTGAAAAAAGTCCCACTTGTTTTTGAGAGATACACTGCGATGATTCATGTAAGTTTTGCTGATTTACTTGTATATTTATTTAATTTATGTAAGCGCAGTCCTTTTTGTTTCAAGTAGACCATCTGTTAATATTTTATACTTAGCTACTGAAAAACATGAAAAAAATAAACTTGTATCTGTGAGATACCCGCGAGCATTCTTGCCTGTTCTAAATTATTGTCCTAACTATTAAGGATTTATGTTGGTTTTGCAGTGAATTATGGCTTCCAAGAGAATGTATAGCTTCAATAATGACACAGACGTATTAGAGCTCCAACAACTCGTTCTTGAAGACGATGATGATGACGCAGTTGAAGACATCTTAGAAGAAGATTATGATACTGACTGTTCCGAAGCCATAGAAGAAAGAAAAGTGGATTCAGATAGTGAACAAGACGATACGGATGCAAGTATATCATCAGATGATGAAGATGAAAATTGTTATGTTGCTGTCAGAAAAAAAAACGGAAAAATCGGTGATAAATATTTACGGAAAAAAACCACCCTATAACAGGAAAAAAAAACTAGAGAAGCAAAAGATACTTGCACGTCTTCCAGGAGTTATTGGCAACGCTCGCTAAGTTACAGGATGCTTTGAAGCGTGGAAGTGTCTATTCGATGACCGTATTCTAAACCTTATAGTCACTTACACGAATCAGCATATAATAAGTGTACAACCCAATTTCAGCAGAGAAAGAGACGCTCGTATTACTGATATGATTGAAATCCATGCATTTATAGGCCTACTTTACTTGGCTGGACTTTATAAAGGCGGCCAATTGAACTTAGAAGAGCTGTGGGACGCAACAGGAAACGGTGTTGAAATATTCAGATTGACGATGAGCTTAATTCGTTTTAGATTCCTGATGCGCTGTATCAGGTTCGATAACCGACAGTCTAGAGATGAGAGAAAAAAAATTGATCGGTTAGCTGCCATGCGAGAAATATTTGAGATGTTTGTTGAAAACAGTAAAACATCTTATTCACTAGGAGCTAATGTAGCAATCGATGAAAATCTGGAAGCGTTTCGAGGCAGGTGTAACTTTATTCAATATATACCATCAAAACCGGCCAAGTACGGTATTAAGATCTTTGCGCTGGTTGATGCTAAAACATATTACACCGGTAATATGGAAGTTTATGCTGGAACACAACCAGATGGCCCCTATTCTATCAGCAACAAAAGCGTTGATGTTGTAAAAAGGACGATCTTACCCATACACAACACTGGACGTAACGTCACTATGGACAATTTGTTCAGCGATGTTTCATTACTCCAAGATTTAGCTATAAACCATAAGTTGTCCATGGTAGGAACATTAAAAAGAAACAAGTGACAAATTCCAACACCGTTGAAAGCTTTGAAAGAACGTCCTGTAAAATCAAGTATGTTTGGTTTCAGAAAAGAAGGAACAATAGTGTCCTACGTTCCCAAAAAAAAACATGTTGTTCTAATTTCTAGTTTACACTTTGAGGACAAAATTGACGATACTACTGGGGATCATATGAAACCCGAAATAATTACTTTCTATAACGAAACCAAAGGAGGTGTCGACGTTGTAGATAAATTATGTTCCTCTTACAGTGTTGCTAGGAATACAAGACGTTGGCCGATGGTTGTATTTTTTTCGATGCTTAATGTGGGAGGAATAAACTCCCAAGTTATTCATATAGGGAACGGAAATGAAACAAAAAGTCGGCGGCATTTTTTGCGAAAACTTGGTAACGAATTAATTAAACCACACCTCCAAAGACGTAGTACCTCCAACACTGGTCTACCTCGCGTGCTATCATCCAGACTCAAAGAAGTAGTCGGACAAGAAGAAGGAAAAGTGCAGCAACCAAATGATCAAAACAATGAGCAAAAACGTAAACGTTGTGTGCCATGCCAGCGAGAAAAACGCACCAGGTTAACTAAATTCAAATGCTCCTCCTGCCAAAGACATCTTTGTCTCCCACACTCTAGTGTCGTTTGTCTAGACAATTGTGGAGTGCCTACCAAGAAAAGTGGACTAGAAGATTAAGATATGTGGATTTATGGCTCACAATACGCAACTTATGCAAATAACAGCAAATTATTTCATTTTTTAAATATTTTAAGTATTATTGATTTATGTAATCATCTTTTTACTGAAAATACATATGTTAACGAATTTAATCATTGCTCTCTATAATTCACTAGCACACAAAATTTACCGTTTTAAAAATTGGAATTGTATTCCACTTACTATACACTCACTATATAGTGAGGGTAATATAAACAAAAATGATGGAGTTATAGTTTTCATTAAAGATAAATTTGAATATAAACATAATGTGATATCTATAGGAATGTGTCGTGCCATACAAGTAATATTAAAAACGAAAAATAGTAATCAAATGGCTATAACCTCCATATATAAGCCTCTGCCAGTTAATGATGATGCGTTTCTCTGTGATCTCGAGACATACCTAGAAAAGGCAAGTGAATTAAAAATTACCGAGTACATTTTAATTGGCGATATCAATATAAATTTGAAATTGACTAGCGACAATGTTTCCAATTATCTGAATATTATGGAAGAGTACGGCTTTTGTTCTCTGATAAATAAGCCCACTAGAGTTTATGGTTTGTCTGAAAGTTGCATCGATCACATTTTTTATAGTATCAGGAAGAACAACGTAGATAATTGCAAATCGTCTGTGTATGACATATTTATAAGTGACCATAGGGGGATTTTAGCATTTATCCCATCATCTCCAACATTAAAATCCCAAAAGGAGCATACTATAAAACACGTAAACTGAAACAACACTTGCGCAAACATGATTGGACCGGATATAAAAACCATATTGACGTAGATCAAAAGGCAACTTACTTAATAAAAACTCTAAGCTCATACATTTCATCTAACACGATTGCGACGAAAGTGAATCGTGGGTTCATGAAAAGGAAAAAATGGATTACAAAGGGTGTAATAACTTATATTCAGAGAAGAAAAACTCTACAGGGAACTTTCTAAAGACCCTGGAAATGACGAAAAAAAGAGGGAGTACTTAAATTACAGGAGAATTGTCGATAAAACTATTAAGGCAGCAAAGTTAAATTATTACTCAAAGCGAATAACAGAAAGTGAAAATAGTTCGAAGCAACTGTGGACTCTGATAAAAGGTTGTAAAAATAGTAACAATAATCAAAATAAAGATAAAATAGAGGAAATAGTTACAGAGGATGGAGCCACGGCTAAGGAACCTATACATATAGCACAAAAATTTAACGACTTTTTCGCTGACGTTGGAGAAAAATTAGCAAGAGAAATAAATATTCCAACTAATCCTGTCTGCAAAAACGATCGAATTCACATGAATACATCCTTTTTTTTGACACCTGTAACAGAGTCAGAAGTATTAAACATTATTAAAACATTAAAAAACAAAAAGGCACCAGGTATAGACAACATTACATCTGAAGCTATCAAAGAAAATGCAGAAGTGATCGCTCCATATTTAGTAGATTTGATCAATTCCATTTTCGAAACAGGGAAGTGCCCAGCAGAATTTAAAAAGGCCATAATCACTCCAATACTTAAAAAAGGGGATAAAAAATGTTTTTCAAACTACAGACCTATCTCACTAATATCAACAGTTGCAAAAATTTTCGAGAAATCCTTAAAATCTAGATTAACTGCATATTTAAATAGATACAATATTTTATCACAATCTCAATTTGGTTTCCGGGAAGGACTTTCAACAAGTGATGCTATAGTTGCCTTGATAAACCAAATCTATGCCTCACTGCATACAACTAAGCCATCAATATGCGTGTTCCTGGATCTTGACAAGGCATTCGACACCGTATCTCATAGTCAGCTCCTGGTGGCCTTGGAGGATATAGGAATTCGCGGAGTTCCATTGAACTTATTTAAAAGTTACTTGCGCGATAGAGAACAAGCTGTTGAAATAGAAGCTTGTATTAGCCACAATAGGAGAATCAAATTTGGAGTACCTCAGGGCACAGTTCTAGGACCAACCCTATTCTTAATATATATTAATAACTTGTTTCATTTGAAAACTAAAGGAAACATCATCGGTTTTGCTGACGATACGGCGATATTTTACCAGGGTAATACCTGGCAAGAGCTGAAGGAAGAAATTGAGACAAATTTTAACAATATTTCTGAATGGTTTAACTGTAGGCAGCTGACGATTAATTTTCAAAAGACGTTTTTTGTCCCATTCTGTATCTATAAAAATAGGTTACCCCAATTTACCGAGTTAAGAATAGACAAGTCAGGAAAAAAAATAATAAAATTGAAGAATAGTATTAAATATCTAGGAGTAATTATAGACTCCCACCTTAGATGGGATTTACATATAAATAATATTGCAAACAATTTAAGACCACTATTATACAAAATCAAATATATGAGAACTATCTTGAAACCTGCTTATCTGAGAGTAGTGTACCACTCACTTGTTGAATCCAGAATTAACTACGCTATATTGTGCTGGGGTTCGGCATCAAAAACACACCTGAAAAAAATTAGAAGTCATACAAAGAAGGTTTTTGAAAATAATTTACAAAAAAACAAATACTTACCCAACTAACTCTCTATTCTCAGAAACATCGTTATTCGATATTAGACAGACATATTTCTACAATGTCGTTATATACATTTATAAGAATAAATCAACACTACTCCAAACAATCGATCACATTTACAACACGCGATACAAACTTAAAGAAAATATAGAAATTGCTATAAAAAACAAAACCATTGGACAAAAATCATTGAAATTTCTAAGTACCATAATTTATAACTTTTTACCAACCGCATACAAAAATTATTTATTAGTAATTAACTCGATAGGGCTTTTCAAATCATATATGAAATCATTTATCTTACATGTTGAGAGGTCTACTGTTCACTCCCTGATTGAGAGAGATATTTTAAATGTGTAGATTTAAGATGTAACCAAAAAAAATTAGATATAAACGTTGGAAGTAATAAAGGAATACTCAATTAGACAAAAGAGTGTAATGCATCTAGCAGCAAATTGAAATAGGGATAAAATGTATTTGAAACGTGAATTAAAGAAGAGAACGCTCGCGCGCAACCTATACAGGTCTTAAGCGAGTTGTAGTATAATGTGTTGTTCAATACCTGTTGTGATTTGTATTATTGTATCTGCTTTACCAGTTTTGTCGTAATAATTTTCTTGTTATACATACTGTTTATTGTCTTTGCTTTATATTCATATATTCTAATACGTAATTCAATTGTTAAATATTTTTAGTAGATGTAGTTTTTTTTATACCACAAACAAGTATGTACCTATACTTCCGTGGTTATTTGGTTTATTCGGATGATATTGTCTTATCTTATATGTGTATTGTTAATATTATGTATATTTTTTCCAGTATAAACTTATTATTATTATAATAAAAGTTATGTATCCGTCGGATACATCCGCGACCATTTTTGTTGAGCAGTACCCGCGACTACTGGAAGGTTAAGGAAGCTTTTAAGTGAGAAAAGTTAGTGGATTTGGTCAAACACTGAAAATATATGTTTTAATAGACTTAAAGAACTAGTTTCAAAGGAAATTACCTTGTCATATTTTGATAATAATAAAGAAGTAACTTTATCGGTAGATGCAAGCCCATATGGTTTAGGCGCCGTAACTACACAGGTTAGAAAACCAGTTGAATACTCTTCAGTATCGTTTACTATATACAACCCAACAAAGATACAATCACATAGAAAAGGAATTATTTGCACTAGTTTTCGGTTGCGAACGCTTTAATTATTACCTGTGTTACAGAAAATTTTATCTGGAAACTGATCACAAGCCTCTTTTAAGTTTATTGCAAAAGCCTATTGAGGATATGTCTCCAAGGTTACAAAGGCTTAGCTTGAGACTTTTAAGGTATACATTTAATTTTATATACGTTCCAGGAAAACCTTTAAAAATTTCTGATACTCTAAGTAGAGATCCAACGAAAGAAACTCTCAATACAGATTATTTAGAATCTAACCTAAAAGTTCACACAGTATTAGCTACTTCAAAAGAAAATGAAAAAAGATTAATAAAAGCTATAATTGAGGATCCAGTGCTCCAAAAAGTTAAACATTACACAATTTTTGGCTGGCCTGACCATAAAAGCTCAGTACAAGCTAATGGATTTATTGAATAAAAAAAGTATTGGCTTCTACTTCCTCTTATTCAAGTATTTTCTTAGTATAAATTGAATAAAAGATCAGTGACTACTTCATGTAAAAGGGATTACGTATGGCCATAAGCAAACTCTTCTGGTTTGAAGTAGTTACTTAAAATATAAGGATTTTTCCAGTACTGGCTTATTTTTATTTGAATAAAAATAAGATCTATCTTAAATTAGTAAGTTATAACTTGACGATTTTTAAGGTACCTATAAAGGGCATATCCGAATTCTGCCACAAAATAAAATTTTACCTGACTTGTATCAATTTGAGGATTACTGAAATGTTCGAACTGTGCCGCAACCATTTAGTTTAATCCTATTCGAGTCATTAGGGTTTATAATAGATAAAATCGGAGGCCCATAGAATTATGTATATTTCTGAAAGGTTTCAAAGATTTCTTGTATTGAATATTTTGAAGAAATCTTGATTGTTTTGATCGATATTTAGGGGATTAGGGGAAGGATGTTGATGCACTTACACTATATAAGAGTTATAGTTGTATTCAGTTACTTCATATCGATCTACAGAAGTTAAGAGTGTAGTACACATAGCAAACAGTGACCAAAATGGAGAACAAAGCATCTACAATGTATAGTGAAAGAGGAAATAAATTAATAGTGTTGAACAGTTATAAATTTTCGAAAGCTAATACTAGTAAATGTGGAAACATTAGATGGAAGTGCTGTAACGCAAAATGTCCAGTTAGAGTGTACTCCCACGTTTCTGATGAAGAAACAATCACAGAAGTCAAAGGAGAACACAATCATACTATGGAAACGAACCTATCAAGAAAAGCAGTGAGTTACAGCATTAAAAGGAAAGCGACTGAAGATCCCACTGAGAAACCCTCCAAACTAATTCGGCAAGAATTGGTGTCAAATAATTTCGCGGAGGATATCAACACCGAAGATATTGACCGAATAAGGAAAAATATTCACGCGGCGAGAAGAAAAATTTTACCCCTATTGCCTAAAAATCAGGAAGAAGTATTTAATAGTGTTCGTGAATTACAATTACGAACGAACCGAGAAGAGGAATTTCTATTAACAGCAGACCAGGTATTTAAAATTATTGTGTTCTCCTGTTTTTCCAACCTTAATTTTTTATGTAATTCGGATTGTATTTTGATGGATGGGACTTTTAAATACTGTTCAATTTTTTTTTACCAAATGTCTACCATTTATGGTTTTGAAAACGGCTATTACGTACCTCTTGTTTTTTGTTTGCTGCCGGACAAATCAAGTCAAACATATTCAAATTTGTTTTTAATTTTAAGACAAAAATGTAAATAAGTAGGCTTAAATTTTCAACCTAAAGAAGTCGTAGTAGATTTTGAACTAAGCATTCATAACGCTATATATGAATGTTTTGGCAGAGATCAAATTCTTTTTGGTTGTAAATTTCATCTCTGTCAAGATTGGTTTCGTAAGATTCAGGAGTTTCATTTGGTACAAGAGTACAGACAGAAAGGTTCTGTAATTGGCGAATACTTAAAAGTACATTTCGGTATTATGTATCTTAGTCCTGAGGAAGTTGTAGAATTTTTTTATAATGAACTACATTTTTTACTTCCGAATGACGAAAGAGTTATAGAATTCCGAAATTATGTCAATAAAACATATATAACGCAAAATTCGATATTTCCACCACTTATTTGGGCAAATAATGCATCCTTTTTTAAGAGAACAACGAATTCTTGTGAGAGTTTTCATTCGCATTTCGGTGCTTCTTTTTACAAAGCACATCCAAACATTGTTCAATTTACTAGTGTGTTATTGGATTTACAAACGGAGCTATACGCGAAACTTCGTTCGGCAAACCAAAGCCAGAAAAAAACCAAAAAACTATTAATGTTAAAATTAATTTCATTAATGATCATTTGGATCAATATAGGAAAAATGTTCGCTTTATGTTTGTGAAAACGGTTGCATGTAAAAATCTTCCACACGTTTAATTTTTTGTTTTCTTTATATGTTTATGTATATTGAATATATTTTATTGTAATGTAGATGTAATGTTGATGTAATGTAGATGTAATTTTTTAGAAGTGGCAAATATACGTTGAAAATATATGTATGTTATTAATATTTTCTTATATTGAATTTGAGTACCTAAAGTTCAAGGTAAATTGTTAAATCGGATTAGGCTATTAGACCCCTACTGGTTTGGTAGTTAATCTCCAACATTTTAAACACTGGCAGAGTTCGAACAACCCGTAATGACTACCTGCATTTTGTGGCAGAGTTCGGATACTCCGCCTATAAAGCATCCTTTTTTCCTACGGTAGTTGCTAGTGTTAAACATGTTGGACTTCATAAATGTTCGTAACAGGAAGAACTATAGGAAGAGAAGAAGCATCAGCCCAAGCTAATCTAAGCTCTTGTTGCGTTTTGAAAGTGAAAGTGTAGACTATATTTCGGATTATTTTTTACCAGAGAAAGATGTATCCAGAGGAGGTGCACTTGCATCTCGCCAAAAGATGGAGATATTCCTACGATATGTTAGTGATACCGGATTTCAAACAGGTATTGGTGAAGATTATGGCGTTCATCATACTACAGTATGCAAAACCATAAGTGAAGTAGCTGATTGTATATTAGAAAAGGCCCACCATTGGATAAAATTTCCATCTAATCTAGATGTCACGGAAGAAGCAAGAATTAAATGGTCGAATCGATTCCAAATTCCTACAGTCATTGGTGCTGTAGATTGCACTCATGTTCAAATTAAAAAACCACCAGAATTTGGCGATGATTTTATTAACAGAAAAGGATTTGCTAGCATAAATGTGCAAGTAACTTGTGATGTTAATGAATTGATTACCAGTGTAGACGCTCAATGGCATGGAAGTGTTCACGATTCCAGAATTTGGAAACAAAGTTCCGTATATGAAAATGTGGATATGGAATTGCTCCTTGGCTATTAACACCTTTTAAAAATCCTCAAAACCGAATTGAAGAATTATTCAATATCACTCACTCCAAGGAAAGAGTTGTAATTGAGAGAGTTTTTGGACAAGTAAAGCTAAGGTTTCCCATTCTAGGACACAAGGTTAAAACATCTTTGTCAAAAGTTCCAAAAATTATTGTTTGCTGTGCTGTTTTACACAACATTAGCAAGCATTTACGAGATGATTTTGAGTTTGCATTAGATGAAATGGAAAGTCCTGGAGACTCCGATTACGTGTGTGATGATGCTGAAAATAATACTACTATCCGTCAGAGAGGCACTGAGAAACGTCAAGCAATACAATGTTCGGTGATAATATTTAAATACTAACCCAAGTTAAAGCTGGATGTTAAATGTAGACTGTCATACTGAGTGTGTTTAAATAAAACAGGTTTCTAATTTTTATATTTATTTCATTAACAATTTTCCGCTTTTTTTGTATTTTATTAAATTACAAAGTGCAAACACAAAATTTTATTACACAAAGTTCCTAATGTAAAAACTAACATAATATATACAAAACAGAAATCCATATTTTTTAGTTACAGGTTAAACAGGTTTCTGATTCACTACAAGTGTATATATTCTCGTAATTCTGATAGAATGCCGCTTGAACTTCCCTCTTGTCTCCCTAAGTTACTTTCGGGATCATGGTTTGGCTGATTTGTCAGTCTGTCTATCATGAGTTGTTCTTTTTGGCTTGCAATCTAGCGAGATTTAATTGCTCAAGTAGAACAAGGCGTAGCAGTTCTTGCGTTGACAAGTTTTTTGTTTCTTCAGTTTCTTGTTTCATTCTTTTCTGTGGCCGCTTTTGTACAATGCTTGTAGGTGAAGGCGATAACTGTGTATCCATATTAATTTCCTTACAATTGTGTGGAGTATTTCCTTTATCATTCTCTGTTCCAATAGAACATGCACCAGGAATTTTTACAAAAACTGGATTTTTTTCATAATTCAAAAGTTTTAAAAACTCTTCTTCCCATTCTTGTAGTTTAATTTTTTTGTTCCCGATTAGATTTTTATCAGTTTTTTTCTTCACGTCTGTTTTCATATTATTGAGGATTTTTTTCAACTTTTTAACAGTAGTATTTGTGCCAGACATTTTGATAAATTCCTCTTTGAGATCTTTCCATGACTTTTCTTTAGCTTGAACAATAGTAGGAATCATTGATTTATTCAAAAGAACCTTATACTATTTTAGCAATTTGACAAACATAAGTCTGTAACCGCCAATTTTTACCGGCAATTCTTCCTCACTCGAAGACATGATTGCGACGAATAGGCCTATACAACGCTTAAACTTGGAGACAAATGCTTACTTGCGGTTGCACACATGTCACGACTTGTTTAGTATGAATGTTTGTTTACGCAACGGAAAAAGTAAACACTTGTAAATATAAGTAAGTACTTATAAGTAAGTATAAGTAAGTAAAGTTACGGCCCTCATTCTCCGTAAGCCCGAAGGGCCCTATGAGGGGTAGATCCTGGGAACCAGCCACGAGGGCAGAGGGTGCTAAGAATCTGCGGAGTCTAAACCACTACCCATTGACTACATTACACCTAGCAACTTATAACTGCCGTACACTCTCTAATCAAGCTAGGATTATGGAACTGGAAACAGAGGCAGCAAAAATAAAGTGGGATATCATGGGTATTAGCGAAGTAAGACGAAAAAATGAAGAACTCATAGAACTTGAATCAGGGAATCTTCTATACCACCAAGGAACACCAACAGGAAGAACAAGCGGAGTAGGATTCCTAATTAAGAAAACCTGGAAAAATAGAATCATAAGGATAACAAGCACCTCAGACAGAGTAGCCAGCATAACACTAAGACTCTCCAAAAGATATACTATCCAGATTATTCAGGTATACGCCCCAACAATCAGCCATAGTGACGACGAAATAGAAGAATTCTATAATGAAATAACCCAATCGCTCAGCAACGACAATAGTCACTTCAAATACATAATGGGAGACTTTAATGCCAAAGTAGGACACAGGAAAGACCAAGAAAAAGGAATGGGGAAATATGGATTTGGAGAAAGGAATGAAAGAGGAGAGAGAAGAATACAGTTCGCACACTTTCAGAACATGTATGTGGCAAACTCCTTCTTCAAGAAGAACCCTAACAGGAAATGGACGTGGGAAGGCCCCGGTGCAACTATCAGAAACGAAATAGACTTTATCCTCACCAATAAAATTAACACAGTAAAAGATCTAAGCACGCTCAACAAGTTCACTACAGGAAGCGACCATCGACTAATTAGAGCTCGACTTGTCTTAGATATAAAACTAGAAAGGTCAAGACTAATCAAAACCAACACAACGAAAAACATAAACAACGAAAGGCTGAGAGAGAACTCTCACCAATATGAAGCACTACTAGAAGAAAGACTACAAAAAGTGGAATATAACAACCCTGAACTGATGGACACAATTCGAAACTGCGCCGTAGAAGTGGGAGGTCTGCAACAACGAGGTGAACACAAAAAACTAACTCCGGAAACAAAAGCACTATTACAAAAACGAAGAGAAATGAAAAAGACAACAAACATTCAAAGAATTGAATACACCGAACTGTGCAAGACGATACGAAAGAAAATCGCAGAAGATATCAGGAATTACAACGAGAGACTGGTACAAACAACAATAGAAAACCGTAAAAGCTACAAAAATGCAAAAAGGGCACTAATAATAGGGAAAAGTCAGATAGTTGCATTAACTGATGGAAACACAAGAACCACAGACAGGAATGAAATAATAGACCTAGTAGCCAAATTCTATGGAGACCTATACAAGGCCCCTGAAAATTTGGAAGAAATAATAGAACACTCAGAAGATGCCATACCAGAAGTTTTGGTGGAGGAAGTAGAAATGGCACTGAAAAGCATGAAAAATGGCAAAGCAGCGGGAAATGACGGCATCACGACCGAAATACTCAAATATGCAGGAGCTAAAACATGGAAGTACCTTGCCAAACTATACACGAACTGTCTGATGTCCAGGAGCATACCTAAAGAGTGGAACAGCGCCCTTATAGTGTTGATCCACAAAAAAGGCAGCAAAGAAGACATTAAGAACTACAGACCAATAAGTCTACTACCAGTGACGTACAAGGTATTCACAAAGATCATTCACAACAGAATACAAAATACACTAGACTCGGCCCAACCACGAGAACAGGCTGGATTCCGCAAAGGCTTCAGTACAATAGATCACATCCATACCCTCAAAGAGGTTATCAGTCGAACCAAAGAATACAACCAACCACTAGCACTAGCCTTCATCGACTTTGAGAAAGCATTAGACTCTATATATCCCAGAGCAGTAATAAATGCCCTAACAAAACAAGGGGTCGACAAGCCATATATTGAGACCCTAGCAAATATATATAGGGAAGCCAAAGCGAGAGTTAGGATATATGAGGGCACACCAGAATTCCCCACCAGCAGAGGAGTTAGACAAGGAGACGCAATATCACCAAAGTTATTTACAGCAACACTAGAAAGCATCTTCAGAAAACTGGGCTGGAACAACACAGGTCTGAATATAGATGGAGAATACTTGAACCATCTAAGATTCGCTGATGACATCATCCTGATAGCAAGTAACCCTGGCGAAATGCAACAACAAATAAATGAATTGAATGCAGCAAGCAACGAAGTAGGCCTTAAAATAAATCTGAGTAAGACCAAGATAATGTATAACGAACTGATAAACGCACAAGAAATAACAATTAATGACACTGCCCTGGAAATAGTAGAGGAATACATATACCTGGGTCAACTAATACACATATCAGGCTCTCTACTTCCAGAAATAAACAGAAGAATCAAATTAGCATGGAGAACATTTGGACAGAACTCTATCATCTTCAAGTCTAGAATGTCACTCCGTTTGAAAAAGAAAGCGTTTGATCAGTGCGTACTACCAGTATTAACATACGGCTGTGAAACCTGGACCCTGAAAACTGATATCATTAGAAAACTCCAGGTAACGCAGAGGTCTATGGAACGATGTATGCTTGGAATAACAAGGAGAGATAGAAAAAGGCTTGATTGGATCAGACAAAAGACCTAAGTGATAGATGTCATAAATAGAATCAGATCCCTAAAGTGGCAATGGGCGGGGCATCTCACTAGAAGGACAGACGATAGATGGACCACAAAGATAACGCAATGGTATCCCCGAGGCGTGAAAAGACCAAGAAGACGCCCCAACTTAAGATGGGACTACGATATAAAGAAACTCGCAGGATCAACTTGGGGCCGCATAGCTAGCAATAGACAACAATGGGCCCACATGGAAGTGGAATATATAAATATGTAAAGGGAGGCTACACCATAACAAAATGGTTGAATAAGCTGCATATGATGATGATGATGATGATGATGACTTATAAGTAATCACTCAAAATTCAAAAGATTTTTTCAGTATTTACTTTCGAGAGAGTTCTAGTTTTTATTCAAATAAAAATAAGTATTAGCTTCTACTTAGAAGTTTTAGCTTTTTCTTATAAGTTATGACTCGCAAGTTAATACTTTTTTTTATTCAATAGACTCAATGTTAAACAATATTGGCCTATACGCCATGATATTAACTTACAAAGCGATATACTTTTTTATGAAAAACGAATTTTAATTCCAGACGCGCTTAAAAATGAGTTTTTAGAAATAGCACATAAGACTCATCAAGGTATTGTCTCGTGTAAAAAGATTTTTAAAGATTCTTTTTATTACCCTGGAGTCTCATCAGACAATGAAAAAATTGTTTTAAATTGCACAATCTGCCAACAATACTCCAAAAGTAATCAAAAGCAACCATTAAGTCCTCACCCCATAGCTTTTCTACCATGGGAAAAAATCGGTGTTGGCCAGTTAAATTTCCTAGTAATCGTCGACTATCTCAGTAAATATGTCATAGTTAATAAACTTACATTAAAGACAGCGAGTAGTGTCATTACTAGTTTTAAAAATGTGTTTTCGATATTAGGTTTGCCTCAAGGAATATTTTCTGATAATGGACCACCATTTAATTCTAGTGAGTATAACAGTTTTGCAAAAAAATATTATATTGATATAAAAGCTTCAAGCCCTCATTATCCTAAGAGTAATGGCATGACAGAAAGGACCATCCAAACGATCAAAAGACTCTTCAAAAAAGCAATCCAATCTAGTGAGTATCCTTTCTTGGCAATACTAAATTATAATACAACTCCTAAACAAAACATTCCAGTCCCTTGTTCCTTGTTAATGGGATTATTACCTGTCGGAAAACATTCTTTAAAACCTGAATACTCCTTAGAAGGTACATATAAACATAAATTAGAACATATTCAGAATAAACAAAAATCTTTTCATGATCAACATGTTAAACAACTAAATAAAATTGACTGTCTCGACCCTTACTTCGTGGAATATGCTCATATGAGCATATTCCACGAAGTAAGGGTCGAGACAGTCAATTTCATTAAAAAATCTTCGAGAGAAGATTTGACCCGACTGTACCAGAAGTTACTACAAAAACGTTACAAAGCATCACAAAACATTTGGTTTAACCAAGAATGCCTTAGAAAAAAGGTAATACCAAATTATGTGAATATAAAATGTCACACTAAAACACCACAAGCACAAAAAGCTATAAAATGTGCTCAACGAGTTTGGATAAAATCTGAATGTAAGAAATGGTTCAAAGTTAGAGACTCCTTAGACAACTACATAAAAGTTGTACATTCAGAACTCACATTCCAATTACATCCAGTAGAATTTGACTGTTTGGATGACAAAATTAGAGAAAATATCAGCACTATGAAGCATATGAAATTTAAGAAACAAGAAAAGAAGCTACAGTATCTTGAACACACACAACATAAAATTCAATACTCAAAACATCATGAAACTGTAAGTACCTACATACCAACACACTTTGCACCACGATTTGAAAACCTTTCAGACACTAATTTTACAAATAGTGAAATAGAATTTTTAAATAAAGGTTTAAAGTACAGCATACCACCTAAATTTACGAATAATATTAAACAAATTTTAGCTACAGAGTCAGAAATAGCTTTAAAATCTAATTCAAATAATTTTCTTCATGAGAAATTAAAAATTGCCAATTTAATCAAAAATATTGAACCTTCAAAAGTTAAACGTCAAACAAAAAATGACATTTCAGTTTTAAACGCAATAAAAGAGAAGATATAGAATAATAACCTAACAGTTACAAAATCCGATAAGGGGAATGCTACTGTCATTTTGACGACTGAAAATTACAATTCCAAAGTATATAACTTTATAGAATCCAGCGATGTAAAAGTTCTTAAAGCAGACCCAACAAAGAAGTTTTCTAATAATGTAAGGGATATTGTTAATAATTCAAATTATCTTTTAAATGATTACGAAAAGAGGTCTATCATACATAAGAATCCTCATTGTCCACAATTATATGGAACAGTTAAATTACATAAAATAACGAAACCAATTAGACCTGTAGTCTCTTATGTTAATGCTCCTAATAATATATTGGCAAAAAAGCTCAACAATATACTCAATACTTACGGATATGAATCTCAGTACTCAATTAGAAATTCAATAGAACTAATCAAAAAGTTGCAATCAATCCACTTGCAAGATAACTATAAACTCATATCGTTCGATGTAACTAATATGTTTACTAAAATTCCTCCTAAAGAATGTCTAATACTTATAAGAAAATTACTAGAAGACAAAAATATTAATCCAGGAATAATATCAGATATACTTAATTTATTTGATGTATGCATTAATCAGAATTATTTTACTTTTGACAATAAGATATATATTCAAAATGAAGGTTTACCAATGGGAAGCCCTATATCACCTATTTTAGCAAACATTTTTATGGACAATTTAGAAAGAAAGATCTTTGAAAGTAATATTTCGAAAAATATTTTATTTTGGTATAGATATGTGGATGACATATTAGCTTGTTTTATGGGTAGTGAGCGACAATTAGATGTGTTTTTCAACCACATCAATAATTTACACCCGAAAATTAAATTTACATTAGTAATTGAAGAAAATAGCTCAATCAATTTTCTTGATTTAAAAATTCAAAGAGTTAATAATGTACTTGATTATTCAATTTACCGAAAACCAACACAGACTGATGTGACAATTCCATTCAATTCTAACCACCCTGTCTCACACAGACTAGCAGCATATAATTCAATGATATATAGAGCTTTTTCAGTTCCTATGAACAAATGTAATTTTGATAGCGAGATTAATACAATTAGACAAATAGCAACATCTAACGGTTATCCATTAGATATGATAAATAAACTAATTAGTAAAAAAGAGAGAAAAGTGGCATTACAACTAATATATCCTAAACAAGCTGATGAAATTAAAACTTATAAAACCATCACATATGCAGGAAATATTTCTAATAATATTTCAAAGATAATATCTTCAGCCACGAATGCAACAATTTCTTTTAAAACAGAAAGTAACGTTAGTACAAAATTGTTAAATGTAAAAACAAAAATACCACTATTAAAGAAGTCAGGTATATATAAACTCAAATGTCCAGAATGTAATGCTGTCTATTTGGGTCAGACCCTTAGGAATTTTGAAATACGATACAGTGAGCACTTACGAGCTTACAGATTAAAACAACCAGATAAATCCCACTACGCAAAACATCTACTTGACACCAATCATTCATTGACACCTAACACAGAACTAGAAGTGCTGCATATTTGTGAAAAGAAACAAGAACTGGATTTCCTTGAAGAACTGGAAATTAGAAGACATTTAAGAAACCCACAATATGAAGTTGTCAATGAACAGTTAAATTTAGGGAATTCTCCACTAATAAACTGTCTTCTTAAGTGATAATTGTAAAGATCAGCAGATATAGTTTTCCTGGTTTTCTATATCATTGCACAGTTATACTGATCTTAATTGGAAAAATGATATCCAGGATATCACCATAGGGCTAATAATATCTAAGCTTCAATATTTGTAATATCACATCTTCTTCTTTTTTCTATAAACATATATTAAGCCAATCACAAGTTAGGTTACTTCTTGGTCTAGCCAAAAATATAACTACTAAACATCAGGTAGGCATAAAATGAAATGTAACTTCTGTCATTCTGACGATGATATTGATTTATCGAAACAATTGTCAATTTTTTAGAATTTTCAATAACTTGTATTATATTAAAAACACTAACAACTAAATAGTTTAATAATTGTAATTTTATTAACAAAATTTTGCAGTTTCGCGGAAGTGAAATTAGTTCATACGACTTTGTAAACATAATAAATTATTAGTGTTTTTAAATGAAACTCAAGGTCTCTAGTTAATTCCACAATATAATACAAGTTATTGAAAATTCTAAAAAATTGACAATTGTTTCGATAAATCAATATCATCGTACACCCTCTTTTAAGTAACTATGAGTACATTACTTTATTTTGTGGGGAATTCCATCTTGGGATTAATGCAACATACAGGTAACAAAATTTTTGATGGAGGATTTCGGTGCCGGATTAAGGTTCGGGTAATTTCGATGTGGAGTTATTCCTGATTTGATGAGGGATAACACAAACTCTTCCTACGTAATAACCCATTTTTATAATAAAAATAAGCTATTATCCAGTAATGGATGTCTCGAGAGTTATTCTTTCGGTAAAAACTTGTATAAGATTTTTTTAAAATCGTCCTATTACTACAAATACTTACAAATTCGAAATATTCACACATAACGTTTCTTACAAACAATATTTTATTATCGATTTCAGTTCATTAAAACAACATACGATAACCTTCGTTGACAATTACTGTTATAAGTTTCTGAATTAATCAAATTGACTGTAATAGACAGACTGGATACACTAAAAATAAACACAATTTTACACTATTTTAAAATTACATAAACTTTAGTTGCAAATGGTAAATTATTTCAGAAATGGTTTGCTATTCACATATCAGCTTCGGGGTTGATTTGTTGCTATCAAAAATATTCAACTAAAGATAGACGAACCAGGTCATTCATAAATACATAGTAAATGCGATCAATCGTTACGTTTGGGGAGAAATATTTTATACTTCTTTGGCAATCCTGCACTATGTTCCACCTCAATATTTTCTCGCTTGCACGATCTTGAATGTTTGGTTGCCATGAACGGCTCGTTATTAATATGTAAAGGTGAATTAATATCAGGAATATGGATTATAAGGTATGGAGAAGTGTATTGATCATAGTGTAAAATATTTAAATAGAAGTTGTACAATATTTTATTGATAGACAGATATGTTTATTGACTACCCAAAAATCTGTTTACCCGAATAGGTTCAAATATACTGTAATGTTCTTCTTATTCATTTAAATAGACAACGGGTGATATACATTTATACACACGGTATAACTTACGTAATTTATTTATACACCTAACTATTCACTAACGTGTTTATGTTCACGTCTATTGACTACGAGATTAAATTATAAACTAAACTCGCCTTTGGTAGGTAGCCTTATATATATGAAACGTTTTACTAGTGCCTTCTAAATCCGGAAACTTTTCGATTGCTGCTCCCAGCATACGATCGATCTTCTTAGAAATCTATATAAAAACAATCACAAAAAAATATAAATACTCCTCAGAAATCGGTACGCCAAAATGTTAACTTTGATTTATAGTATTAGACAGACTCGGATTCAGGGACTATTCCAGTGTGCTATTTCGTAACATTACTCCCTCCTTGAAAATAAGTTCCTCCTGGGACATCCGTGTAACCGACACTGGATGTTTAAATCGGCAACTGGACCCATTTCTACACTTTCTGGTCGTATAGAAATAACAAGGCATCGTCTTCGTCGGGTAGCGATAACGAGGGGTATAGCTGCAAATTAATATGTGGACACCGGTATCTTGGAAAATCCTCTTTACCAGGTTCTTAATGATTCGCCAATCCAACCGGTTGCTCTCTATCCTGGGCATTGCTAGTTTCTCCACGTGCAATTTCGGCACATGATCTCGAAGGCTTCGTAGCGTTTCCAACACAATCAGGTAGGTGGATCGATCTAGAAATTCGTTTCCACTTACCAGGTAGAAAACGTACCTCGAATTGTGTTTGAGTCTCAGTGTATTGCCAGGGGTTGGCATCTGATCTTCAAATTTATCTAATTGTTCAAACTTCTTTCGAACCTCGTCCGTGTTTGTTACTAGCGGATATGTTATGTGCCAGTGAGTAATCTTGCTTATGCGATAGATGACGTCGTTGATCCTCTTCTTGATTAAGTACGGACCTTACCGTAATTTCTGTAATTTTAGAGGAAATACTTTTCTCCTTGTCGGGTTGTGTTACCATACTTTGTCCCCTTCTTTAAAACTGTCTCCTTTGGCCTGCGTATCATACCGTTTTTTCATTCTGTTACTGGCAACTTGAAGATCCGTTCGAACCAATTCGCGCACATCGTCCATCATTCCTCTCAATTGGATCACGTAATCTTCTCCTGTTAGGTCTTCGCCAGGCCTACAGCCAAATTTCAGGTCACAAGAAAGCCTCATTTCACGTCCAAACAGGATTTTAGCGGATGTTTCACCCGTGGACTCATTTTTGGCAAATCGATAAGCCAACGCAAATAGGGAAAGGTACTGGTCCCAATCACTCTGGTGGTTGGAACTAATCTGGAGAGGTATTTTCCGATGGTCCTGTTCTTTCTCGCGACCATTCCATCTGACCGTGCATGCAACGCTGTTGTCCTGGCCTTATCCATTCCCAGCTTGTCACAAGTTTCCTGGAATACCTGGCTCTCGAAATTTTCTTCTTGATCACTGTGGAATTCCAACCGCATTCCATATCGGCTGATAAATTATTTTACCAGTACATCTGCGACAGTTATGGCCTCTTGATTCGGGATCGCGTAAATGCCCGCCCAGTTTGTGAAATAATCCATCACAACCAGGATGTATTTGCCACAATTTTCTGTCGTCGAAAAAGGTCCAGCGATATCTAAAGCAATTCTTTCGAAAGGGTTTCCAACATTATATTGTTTCATGGGTGTCTTTCTCTTGTGATGTGATCCATAAGTAGCACAAATACATTTCATACACCAGTCCTTCACATTGTCGGAGCTGTTAATCCAATAAAACCTTTTACGCACTCGCTGAAGGGTTTTCTTCATTCTCAGATGTCCTCCTGATGGACTGTCGTGTAATTTCCTAAGGACCTCAGCTACTCTCATTCTCGGGACAACTGGCTGTTTTCTCTTTACGGAACCATCATAGTTCTTAAGGATTATTTTCCACAGGCCTTCTTCCAGGACAAGAGAGTCCCACTGAGCCCAATATGCCTTGAGTGTCGGTGAAAATCTTAACACTTCTTGCCAGTTAGGTCGCCGATTTTCTTTCTTCCACTGCCGAATCATCTTTAGGTGAGGATCCTTCTCCTGATCTTCTCTGATCGTGGTGTGTGACCATTTTTCGTTGACTACTGTAGTTCTTGAAACTGCAGCTTCCTTAGATTCCACCTTGTTGCAGTGGCAACAGTCTGCTGGGCACGACCGTCTAGACTGGGAGTCAGCATTTCGGTAACTTACACCAGCACGATGTTCGACCCTGTCTAGTTTTCCCTGTGACTGGAGTTCTTGGGTTGTAAGAGTCCTGCGTACGTGCTCTAGCTCGCCACATTTCCGGCATTTGATTTTCTCCGGCTTCTTGTCTACCATACTCTTTATCAAGTTGACGATCTGGTCCAGTGTGTCTTCGTTACCTTCTTCTTGCAAGGTCCTAACTTTGTTGTACCGCGAATACTTCGTGGCTGCTTTATATTTAAGAGATTCTTGGTGTGCGGGAGTCGTAGGACCTATAATTTATTCTGGAACATTTGTCGTCCCTAGCAAACTTGTATGGCTCATAATGGCATCCCAAATACGAGCTTAAAGATGGTTGTTAATGTACTAGTATGATCTATAGAGAATAGAAAGTACATATAAAATATGTATACACTTTTTGGACCATCAGAAGCGTTAAAGATCATGTTAAATATATACAAATGTTTATTTTAAATATGTCTTCAAGACGTACTTTATCATTTTAATTAGATCCATTATAGGTTGTATAAAACTTCTTTTTGAGAAGGGGTAGGGAATATACCAAGATTATATTTCCTTCCACTCCTCGAACCAATTATAGTCCGACCACCAGTCACAAATATTTGTAGTAAAATTTTAATGGAATTTTTATTGCCGAATTAGCATAATTTACAATACTTTTCATAATCCAATTCAATATCGCTCCCTGACCAACTGACAGATCAAAATTTAACTAGAATATCATTAAATATGAAGTAAGAAATAGAAAAAAAATTACTCACCTTACTTAAGTATATAGACCAAATAAAACTCAACAATGTAGTAAACTAGAGATAACACGCCGAAGTTTGATTAACTACTGACCTAACCTATTTTTTGCTGTGGGGGAAATCTTGTAAAGACCTCGGCAAGTTGCCGGATTCCACCAACCATGTTTTCATCCTCAACCCTTAATGGGCCAAGGACACGTCACTCTAAAGAGCCATGGTCGATAGCCTACCTGCTAAAACTTACCACCAATCTGTCCGCACTCTGTACCTGAGATGTCTTTAAAAATGTGAATTCGGTCAACCTAACCTAAGCCAATCTAACCTAATCTAACCTAACTAAATCTCAACTATAAACTACAGAGGATAACGCGCCGAAATTTATTCGATAATATTATTGAATCGCGCACTAGGAGTGGGACCAAACACTTGCCACCACAAAAACTGATCCACATATTCCGATAAAAATCTTGAGGACATCACCTCGGACGCCTCAAATAATATTCAAGGTACGACCAGTGGCCTTCAATATGGTTCGTGCACACTCCCGTTACCGGATCCACAAAGTTTCTGGAATGGTTAACCTCCTTATGTATCTAAGGGGATGCAACTCCCAAATTTTTGAGGCCAATATATCCCCTCCAGCAGTCAGTCCATATTTCAGTACCCGGCAATACGTGACGAGAAATTATTAATTCCAGAGTAGTGGCTGTTCGGTTGGGAACAAATACTACATAGCCCCGTTTATCCGTGACATCATAGATACCAAGAACCCACTGCTCTGGAATCATGTGCCCCCTATTATATTTTCGTTTGGTCAACACGGATTCATCGATTTGCACGATGTGACCCTCCCCACTTACAAAATGTAAACAATTAAAGTAACCCTACATGGAATCAATACCGGTCAACTTTCGTTTAGCTGAAATCAGTTATGCACGAATTACACAATCTGTTGAATTTTTCCATTTGCGCGCTCAATCTGTCGATAGCTGTTCACTCAATTTTTCCATTTACAAATTGTGTATATATTCCTGATAGTATACCTATTTGAGCACGTATTATTTCATAATAATGTGAATAATCATTTGAATTATTGAAGATTGGATTTTCATTTGAAATACTAATGTAGATTGATATCGCGAGCGAAGCGAGCACGCCGCTTTGACCTCTCGCAATTCGCGCGCGCGAATTGCGAAACGTCAAACCGGCGCGCATTTTTCACAATATGTCGATAGCTGTTCACTCAATTTTTTTATTTGCAAATTGTGTATGCATTCCTGATAGTATACCTATTTGAGCACGTATTATTTCATAATAATGTGGATAATCATTTGAATTATTGAAGATTGAATTTCCGTTTGAGATACTAAAGCAGATTGATACCGCGAGCGAAGCGAGCACGCCGGTTCGACGTTTCGCAATTCGCGCGCACGAATCGCAAAACGTCGAACCGGCGCGCATTTTTCACAATATGTCGATAGTTGTTTACTCAATTTTTTCATTTGCAAATTGTGTATGTATTCCTGATAGTATACCTATTTGAGCACGTATTATTTCATAATAATGTGAATAATCATTTGAATTATTGAAGATTGGATTTTCATTTGAAATACTAATGTAGATTGATATCGCGAGCGAAGCGAGCTCGCCGCTTTGACCTCTCGCAATTCGCGCGCGCGAATTGCGAAACGTCAAACCGGCGCGCATTTTTCACAATATGTCGATAGCTGTTCACTCAATTTTTTTATTTGCAAATTGTGTATGCATTCCTGATAGTATACCTATTTGAGCACGTATTATTTCATAATAATGTGGATAATCATTTGAATTATTGAAGATTGAATTTCCGTTTGAGATACTAAAGCAGATTGATACCGCGAGCGAAGCGAGCACGCCGGTTCGACGTTTCGCAATTCGCGCGCACGAATCGCAAAACGTCGAACCGGCGCGCATTTTTCACAATATGTCGATAGTTGTTTACTCAATTTTTTCATTTGCAAATTGTGTATGTATTCCTAATAGTATACCTATTTAAGAACGTATTATTTCATAATAATGTGGATAATCATTTGAATGATTGAAGATTGGATTTCCATTTGAAATACTAAAGCTGATTAATATCGCGCACGCGAATTGCGAAACGTCGAACCGGCTGGCATTTTTCACAATCTGTCGATAGCTGTTCCCTCAATTTTTTCATTTGCAAATTGTGTATGTATTCCTGATAGTATACCTATTTGAGCACGTGTCATTACATAATAATGTGGATAATCATTTGAATGATTGAAGATTGGATTTCCGCTTGAAATACTAAAGCAGATTGATATCGCGCCTGCTCGTCGTTTCGCAATTCGGGCACATCTTATATTCCGCAGTAACAAGTTCACATTTTGGAGCCTATTTACCAATTCCTCATCGTTCAAATTAATAATCGAATTCAGTTGGAAAAGGTTTTTGACTTCCATTTTGACTACAGTTAAAATATTGTTACGAACTCGCACACCGAAGCAGATACTAAGTACGGCCCTGTAACCTTATGTTAACAAAGTTAAGAAAAAGGCGAGCGCGCCGAATTCTGAGAAGGTCTATTGTGACCGTCCTTTTTAAACATTTTCTCGAAAGGCATTTTAAGAAATATCGCGAAAGGCATGTCCCGTCCCGAATGTTCTAGTAAAGAAAGTTTTTGATATAAATACAGGACCGATCAGCGGATGAGTTCAGTTTATAATTTGCCATAGTGAGTTAAACAGTAATTAAGTGAATATAAAAGTGTTATAAATTAATAAGTTAGTGTGCATATAAATTAAATTTAAGTGACTAGTTAAGTACATATAAATTAGTGTTAGTGAGTTAGTGTTTAAATAAATTAGTAAGTAGCAATACCGAGTGTTTCAAATTTATCCCACCCGTTTATTGTTTAAATAAATAACAAAAACTCTACAATATTATCATAATACTATCATTTTTTTTCACTTGCGATTACTAACAACCAATCCTATCTCAATAATAAACTCATCAATATAATAACACTTTTGTCATGGACCATAAACTGAGGAAAGTACATTTAGAAATAACGTCGGTATCGTTCCGCGTATTGTCGTTAAAGGGAAAGGAATAATTTATTGAATAATTAAAAAGTTCGCGGAATGCCGACGTTACTTAAGCGCAGGCGCAGATTACTATAGCTGTAATCCACGATACACACATACTATATCGATCGTGGCTGCAATCGTACACAAGAATAGATTATCGATGCCTTCGCCTATCAACCTATCAAAACAAATCGATAATATATTAAAATCGACATAAGAGATTTATAATATGTTGTTTATTGTTGACTCTGTGGTCCAGCTGAAAAGTTTGATTTGATCTCTTTTATTTAATGTACCCTATAAATCAAATCTAAGATAAACAGTACATTCTAAGGATATTTATTATTTCAATTTTTATTATTAAGTATAGATGTAATTACTTTTATATTTTTATAATATATTCATATATCTATTACAAAACAAAATTAATTCAACTGAAAGAAAATAAACACCATCTGACAACGCTGCTAAAACTCACATGATGACAGAAAAGTGTCCTAATTTGTGACCCTGGCTGCCTTCGCATGTCAGTGTCTAATTTATAACCGATAAGTGTCAAGTGAAAATAATTATGCCCAAGAATATTTTTAAAAATTGGCAAAATTCAAGTATTTTCTTCCGTTTTTTTTTTGTGAAACAGACTTATATTTAGTTCAAGATAATAACCTTTACAATTCAAAGTGAAAATATTTATCGTAAAATAGCATTAATTAGTGTTGAGAAAGTACCATTTTTCGAAATTAATTTGTGATTTTTAAAGTAATTCTGAATGATCCAGCGAAATTTTTGTTCTAATCTGCTTTATTTAAGGTAAGTTATCAAACAAAATTAAAATTAACATTAACATTAAATTCCGAGGGTCGTTAAGTACACCGGAACCTAGGTTATTTTAGCCAACAATTTATACATTTTTTATATATTTATAGGAAACAGACGACACGAGAATGGATCCGAAGGAGCACGATCCTTTATTACGATTATTTCATGAAGTACCAACTGACGATGAGAATTACGACGAATTATATTCAGAAGAGGATCCTTTTGCAGGACGGGATGACCGAGACCCAGATTTTTATCCCTGTCGTGAGGATGAAGGTAACAGTGACAATACCATCAGTGCTTCAGAATCAGACGACAATTCAGTTGTGGATAATTATGAAAGGAATATTGAAGGTATTGTTGGGAGTGACATTGATGGTAAGGTCCAATAGGGTGAAAATGATGAGAGGGAGGATATAACACAACATATATGAGTAAAAATACGGAATCGACAGAAAACGCTATTGAGAATCTTCCTGAAATAGGTGATGGCGGTATTGATGTAGGTGATATTGAAGGTAATCCTCAAAATATCAATGAAAGTGATGAAAAAGATGAGTGGGAGGAAACGACAAGCGAAATTCCAAATTTTAATTTTGATCAAATCTCTGCTGGCGTAAAACTGGATTTGATCATCCTCCATCTCCTATTGAAGTTTATAATTTTTTGTGGAGCCAAGAAGTGATGGATTTGCTCGTTACAAATACAAATATTTATGGAAAAACTTATAAAAATTAAATAAACCTAAACGCCACCATGAGCGTCTTACTAAATTTGACGAAACTGTACAAATTTCTTGGTATATGTATACTTCAAGGTCAAAATCATTTTCCAACGATCCGCAAATTATTTTCTTTGGACCCACTCTACTATCATCCCGTATTTCCCCATACAATGTCTGGAAGAGGTTTTGAACAACGTCTTCGTTGTTTTAACTGCACAACTGAAAACCAAAATACTGACAAGCATAACAAAATAAATGAGCGGCTTAGAACATATATTAAACATTTTTAAAACGCTTACTCACCTGATGAGCCTCTATCTTTGGACGAGTCTCTTCTCTTACACAGGGGAAGAATTAGCTTCAAACAATATATAAAAGGCAAAGAGGCCAAATATGGCATCAAGTTCTACGAACTGTGTTTTCCTGACGGATATGAACATAACATAGAGATATACAAAGGTAAATTAGCCTCGAATACAACCAATCCCGAAATTGTATCGAAATTTGAATCGTTGGTGTTTAGGCTGATAAGCCCCTTCTTAGACTAGGAACAACACCTCGTGATGGATAATTATTACAACAATGTCCTTTTGTCTAAGAAGTTTCTAAAACGAAAAAGGCACACGACTGGAACACTTCGATCTAACTGAAAGGGAAATCCAAAGGTGGTTACCTGGAAAAACTGAGAAAAGGTGAACACATTTGGCTGCGAAAGGGGAAAGTTCACGTATCCAAATGAAAAGACAAAAGAGAAGTCTTATGCATTACGACAAAATTTCACCCACGAATAGTTGAGACAAGAAATTCATACGGAGTATAATCTTCATACGTCTAGGGTCGACAGGTGTGACCAACTAATTTCTTACTATAGCTGCCCGAGGAAGTCTGTGAGATGGTACAAAAAAGTTATCTTCCATTTACTGGACATAACCATAGTAAATAGCTTCTTATTATATCGAAAGCTTGCTGAGCTTTAGAGAATATATTATGAAAGGATTCCTCGGAATATCTCATGAAATAAAAGATGGTAGAAAACTAGTATCAGTGGAAGCGGCAAATTTCCGCAGGACAAGGAATGCACCAGTAGAGCAAGAGAACCATCTCCTCGAGAAAATCCCTCCACCTAAAGAAAATTATAAAAGAAAACGCTACTTTCTAAGATGCAGACAATGTTCGGCGAATGGAAAAAGAGGTAAAATCTCTTCGGAGATGTAAAGGTTGTGATTCAAAACCGCCTCTTTGTGTAGGAGAATGCTTCGAACAATTTATTTCCATTTACTTTTGTTTTAGTTTTATTAGCGGAAAAAATTAGTTTTATTTTGTTTTGTACTTATTTACTTTATATTGTTTTGTACTATTTTAGTTTATTTCGAAGATATGTTGGTGTTGTTGTGTAAACGATATAAAAGTTTATTTCTAAGAGTCAGGCAGCTTCCTTCAGTGAAAATATTTCGTCTGTACATGCAGACAATTGTCCCTTATAATAGAAAAACGTTGTCTGCATCTGCAGACTGTTTTTACTTTTCCACCCAACCTATTTATATGCGAGAAAAGTATTGGTTTACCCCAAAAAAACAGTTTTTTGAGTTATTTTCACGTTTTCCATGTCGTCGTCGTCGTTGTTGTCGTCGGCCACTTTTCGTTACATGTCTTGTTAGCACCATACAGCCTCCGAAGTGCAACAAGTCGCCAATTTTATGATTGAATATTGTTAAAGACATGTCACAGATGAACCCTATTGATTTTCAGCTCACCAGAGCCAGCACAACGGGTGCTATGGTACTATAAGTACGACATTTTAGTCATTTTTTGAGGAACTTCATTTTTTTAGCACTATACAGCCTCCGGAGTTCAACATGTCACCAATTTTATGATTGAGTATTATTCAGTACATCTCACAGTTGAACCCTATTGATTTTCAGCTCACCACAGCCAGTACAACAGGTGCTATAGTACTTTAAGTACGATATTTTAGTTATTTTTGAAAAAATTTCGGTTTGTTAGCACGATACATCCCACGAAGTGTATACAAATGAAAATTTTATGATAAAATATTATTCAGGGCCACAGATGCGGAAAAGTTAGTTTTAATCTTTAAAATCGTTCATTTTTTTCTACATATCAAAAATTTTGCTTTGCTGGAACAGATCTGCAATTGCAGACTGGATTTTATAAAGAAAACCCCCATTTTCATTCTAATTTTGCTTATAGATATGATATAGGTATATAAAATTTAAACCATACAAGAAATGTTCTGTGTGTCCTCCTGAGGTCCCTAATTTGTCTGTTTGTGTCCGCGAATGTGTTAAATACTGAAAAATAGATGGTCTTCCTTCTCGCTTATTATGACAGATACACGGATATGTCACTATAGAAAATTATCTGGTATTAAACGGACATTCAAATGATGATATCAAAGTTAAAGCTCATTCAGCGATTTTCTGAGATTTTTTCCAATTTTAGATTCTAACATAGCAGTAGGGGTGAAATTTTTAGGTTGAAAAGAATTTTCATCAATTTTTCTTGGCCACTTTTACTATCAATATTTTTCCCCGAAACCTGGAACATATATTTTCCGAGATACAGCCTGTTACCTCGCTGTACAAAAAATAGGTTGGAATGACCACACAATTATTAAAAAATAGTCTGGACAGACACAAGTACACCAAAAATGAATGCATCAATAGCACTACACAAATATGAAGCACAGTTTAAACACGTATAAACAACGAAACAAAGGAATAATAAAAACATACCATTCGTATATTTGAATAGACAACTAAAATGATTACGAGTATATTCAAGGTACTAGGCAAAGTATACATAGATAAGAAAATTTTAAATTGGAATTGCACTTATATCTCACTAATTATACTTTAAACATAAATAATTAATAATAATAATTTTAGATTGTAGCATGTCAATCGGCCAAATGCTATTAAAAGCTTCTCTTATCCTATCTTTCATTTCATTTGCTGTTGTTGGTACTCACGTTTTTTTATACAGGGTTAATTTAAAGTATGAAAACATCTGAATATCTCACCAGCGGAAGAAGATAAGAAAATATTTTATCACTTGCTGCAAGGTTTCCGTAGTAGCATATTTTCATGATACAAAAAAACTTACATGGTGGTCATGAAGAGCGTAGTAACTGCAGAGATTCATTTTCGAAATGGGACACCCTGTATAATAATAATAATAATAATATGCTTCGCAAATAAATATTAATGAACTGTCAAAATTAGTTAACGTTAATCACTTTTTATAATGACATATCTCAGTGATACGCATACAAATCCTAATTTTACGAGACTTTGGCGACAAGGAAAGAGCGTATGAAGAAGCTGCATGCATATTTAATGAATTGAATCCTCAACACGTTATTACCAGATTAACCATGCTCAAAACTGTCAAGAGGTATAGAGAGACTGGAAATGTTAGAAACTGTCCTAAGCCTGGCAGGCCGAAAACTGCTACAGATGATGAAACAAAACTAAATTGTCAATTTTTTAGAATTTTAAATAACTTTTATTATATTGTGGAATTAACTAGAAACCGTGAGTTTCATTTAAAATACTAAAACTAAATTTGGTACTCCAAGTTGAGGAAAATCCTCAAACATGTTCAAACCAGTTGGCACTAGACAACAATATCGCTCAAACGTCCGTGGAAAGAATTATGAAGTCAGAAAAAATGAAACAATTCACTACAGCCAAGAATTTACAGAAGATGGCCCAGACCGTATATTGCAGTCCTGTAGAATACTTAAAGAAAAAAGGAACGTTGATGTTAATTTTGAAAAAAATATTACCTTCGGAGGACATATGATATCAACAAGATGGTGCTTCAACATCGCTATACCAGTCCCAAGCCTGGGGCCTCACCACGCAAGAGGTGAGGAAGTGTGGAGGGATCGAGAAGAAACACCTCGCAAAAAAGCCTGGGTTCAGCTAGCCCCGGCTGATAGCACCCTGTAAGGGCCCCTTGTCCAGGGTTACGGATGAAGACCCCAACGACGGGAAAGGCGTAAAGGAAGAATCCTCAAAATGGTAGAACCGCTGGATGGGGCAATCCTCGATTTTAGGAATATTATAAAATCAAAAAAGGAAAGATGGATCTCTTGCGTCGTAGAGAAGACAATCTGTCTAGGAGACGCTCCGAAATCAAAGCTCTGGTCCTCCAGGATGGGGGTTGAGGCATCGGGCCAACCCCTCGATACTCGTCAAAAAACTAAAAGGTTAAAAATTTCAGTAAAAATTGGCCTCGTAACCTGCGGAACAAAAGAAGACGACCCAAGCTTACAAAACGGACAATGAATATTGATACTTGGAACGCTCAAGGCCTCTCCCAAAAATTAGACGATGTAATATCCGAAGTAAAGAACGCAAAGATGGATATAGTGGTGCTGACCGAAACAAAGAAAAAAGGAGTATGCTCAGAAAATATATCACAATATGACCACTTTTGCTCAGGGGTATCAAAAGACAAAAGAGCCCAACAAGGAGTATCTATACTTATTCGTAAAAATCTGAAAAGGTGCATCACATCCTGGGAAGCAATCACTCAACGAATCATAAAAATGAACCTAAGTATACACGGAAATAAAGTTACAATCATAGGAGTGTACGCTATTAATGATGATGCCTTAGTCAATGATAAAGATGAATTCTTCGAGCAACTGTCATACGGAATCAAAAAAATTGGAACATCCCGAGAAATAATATTGGTAGGAGACCTAAACTCTAGAACGGGAAAGAAACGTCCTGGGACTCCTGCAACCCAAGAACTCCATTCACAGGGGAAATCCGACAGGGGCGAACATCGACCTGCTATGAATTACCGAAACGCCGAATTTCTGCCTAGACGGTCATGCCCTGTAGACTATTCTCACTGCAACTAGTTGAAATCTAAGGAAGTTGCAGTTTCAAGAACTACGGTAGTCAACGAATAATGGTCACCACCAGGATCAGAGATCAGAAGAATGATCCCCACCTAAGGAAGGCAATGGAAGGAAGAAAATCGGAGACCTACCTGGCAAGAAGTGTTAAGACTTTCACCGACGCTAAAAGTATATTGGGCTCAGTGGGACTCCCTTGTCCTGGAAAAAGGATTGTTGAAAAGAAAAAACGATATGGTTCCGAGATGAGAAGACAGATAGTTACCCCGAGAACGAGAGTGGCCGAGGTACAGAGAAAGTTATACGTCAGTCCGTCGGGAGGTCATCTGGAAGTGAAAAAAACCTTCAGCGAGTCCGTAAAATGTTTTATTGGCTGGACAGCTCCGACGATGTGAAGGACAGGAGCAAGAAATGTACGACTTATGCTACGAGTAAATGGACCACATCGCAAAAGGAAGGCACCCAGGGAACAATGTAATGTTGGAAATCCTTTCGAAAGGATTGCTTTAGACATCTCTGGACCATTTCCGACGACAGAAAATGGTGGTAAATACATCATGGTAGTAATGAATTATATCACGAAATGAGTGGAAATTTATGCGATCACGAACCAAAAGTCCACACACAAGAATTTATCAGCTGATATGGAGTGCCCTTGGAATTCCGCAACGATCAAGGAAGAAATTTCGAGAGCCAGGTATTCCAGGAAATTTGTGAGCTGGGAATGAAGAAGACCAGGACAACAGCGATGTATCCACAGTCAGATGGAATGGTCGAAAGAATGAACAGAGCCATTGGAAAATACCTGTCTAAAGTAGTTTCCAGACACCAGAGAGATTGGGAACAGTATCTTTACCTATTTGCGTTGGCTTATCGATCTGCCATAAATGAGTCCACGGGTGAAAAACCTGAGAAAATCTTGTTTGGACTAGACATTAGGCTTCCTTGTGACCTGAAGTATGGCTGTCGGCCTGGCGAAGATCTAGCAGGAGAAGATTACGTGATCCAATTGAGAAAAACGATGGAGGATGTGCATGAATTGGTTCGAACGAATCTTCAAGTTGCCAGCGACAGAATGAAAAAACGGTACGACACTCAGGTCATAGAAGGCAGTTTCAAAGAAGGGGACAAAGTATGGTAACACAACCCGACAAGGAGAAAAGTATTTCCTCAAAAATTACAGAAATCATGGGTAGGTCCATACTTAATAAAGAAGAGGATAAACGACGCCATCTATCGTATAAGCAAGATCCCCAATGGAATACCGAGAGTAGTTCACCAAAACCGACTAGCGCAATTCAATGGTGCGCCATATACAACAAGAGTCTGACCCAGCCTTTGTAAAATTTATGGGCGCATATGGACATACCGGGAAAGCTAGATACGGAGTAACTACAGATCAAAGACAAGATTTGTTCACGCTCCCAGAAGAGTATTTACTGGCACACAACATCTCCGCCAGTAACAAACACGCACGAGACTTTTAAGAAAATAAGAAAAACATTACAATATTGTTATATTATTAATTAATATTAAATTATTTTCAGTTTCACAATTTAAAATTATTTATAAAATTTGAACAAAAGTTAAAAATATAACGGAAAATAATAAATTTAGGTATATGGAATGCTATATATCTTTGTGAATGCTTCACAGAAATGATAGGACATATCAAATGCAATTTAACAAAAAATAAGATATAGGCGGAAACAATTAAAAAAATTAAGTAAATGGTAAGTTTATGTTTTAGCGAACCCTGTACACAGTTGTCGATTACTTCTGTTATAATTAGTTTGGAAACTAGACAATATTCGTCAATTTACTACGCAAAATAGATAATCATTTATTTACTAGTTCTTCATTACTACAGAATATTTATTTCGGTATTAAAATGGTCATATCTTTTCAAATACCCTATATAGTCTGCATATTTTAAGTACGAGGATTATGGGGAAATCTAAATATGAGGAAATATACAGGATGTCACATTAAAAAAAAGCGTATGTTTGTATTGTCACGCAGTTAACCACCGTTATCACACTAAAAACTCACCCTATAGATATAAATGTATAAATTTATCCTCGCCTAATTAAAACTTGTTTTTCAGTTTTTTTTTTGTTAAAACATTACAAAACTATTGGAGATCACTTGCACATATTATGTAATCCAATTGGCATCAAATTATTTCAGTGAAAATTCTAAAGAACGTTACTATGGAACAACAAACAATACTTACCCTTATTATAAATATAAAACATGTAGATTATTAAACAATGATAATAATCTATTTAAAAATGTATCTTTATTTATATTCTTATCTTTATAACATATGCATGAACCAAATGTAAATAGATATACTCCGTTAATTAATAGTAGATTCTAAATTGTGTTGATAAAAATTTCACAATTATAGATTATGTAATTGAGAGTAGTTCATTTCACAATATATGCTAAAGGATAAAAAGTGTTTGGTGCATAGATGAACCTTGTGGATTTAAACATACATAGTTTATTAAAAAATGTATGTCAATTTTCTAGATAATTTCAGCATTCACAGATACAAATAGAACTCCGAAATAATTTAAATATCATATCAGATGCTATTCGATTAAAAATATGTTTCATTCAAATAAAAGTTATTTCTTCGAGGCATCAACTATTTTTAACGTCTTTCAGTATCAATACCCAATATTCATCATACAATCTAGCTCTAGAGAGAATATTTATTCTCACACCTTTGCTTCTTATGTGTTTTAGTGTTTTGCATATTGATATAGGAAAACAAACTGGATCTGCAGCGTGACAGTCCACCATCGCGTGACAATTTCTGTTGGCGACACTGATTTTTACTCCCAGAGATGTGTCGCGACACTGAATGTCACGTCAATCTATCTTTGAAGTTTACCTTTTATTTAATTTCGGTAACTTATTTCATTTTTTTAAAATTTGTTGGGTATATTTTTACAAATTTTATTAGTGTATTAGTGTTTTAAATGAAACTTGCTGTTTCTAGTTAACTCAACAATATATTGAAGAAATGTTAAAAATTCTAAAAATTAGACAATTGTTTCGATATTACCTCAATATCATCGTCAGAATGACAGAAGTTACATTTCATTTAATGCCTACCTGATGTTTAATCATTTTTGGCTAGTCTTGTAATTGACTTAATGTTAGTAGAAAAAGGAAGATATGATATTACAAATATGAAAGCTTAGATATTATTAGCCCTATGGGGATATCCTGGATATCATGTTTCCCAAATAAGATCAGTATAACTGTGCAATGATAAAGAAAACCAGGAAAACTATATCTGTTGATCTTTACAATTATCACTTAAGAAGACACTTTAAAAGTGGAGAATTCCCTAGATTTATCTGTTCATTGTCGACATCATATTGTGGGTTTCTTAAGTGTCTTCTAATTTCCAATTCTTCAACAAAACCCAGTTCTTGTTTCTTATCACCAGTATGTAGTACTTCTAGTTCTGTGTTAGGTGTCAATGAATGATTGGTGTCAAGTAGATGTCTGGCGTAGTGGGATTGTAACATCATGTAGTTTATTTACGATAAAAAGACGATGATGTCATTTTTAGTTACTTTCCTGCTCATCAGAATAAATATTACTTCACCAACCGTGCATACAATTTATCCTCAACAGCCAGGGCAATTTACAGCTAACGGGTTGGCAGAACTTCAAGACGTTGTCAAATCAACTGGTAAAATTCCCCAGTTTGTTTTGACGTTTATTGACATTCGATCATCGTCTAATATTTACAAGTTTTTTTGGTGCTTTTAAATTCATTGCTTCTTTAAGATTAAAAAAAGAGTTATTTTTATAACTAATTATTTAGGCAAATCTGCAGTGTGTGGTTAATAAAATGCCGAAACAGCTGAACAGAAAATGTCAAGAGATGGTAACATCTTTGTTGAGCTATTTTGAACGAGAATGCCGAAATGGGGGCCCGCTTCTCCCGCTTACTGCTGTAAGAGACGTAAGTAATAGTATTCGCTATTTGTATTCATCATAATTAATATTATTGTTACATATTTAAATGTAAAAGATTAAATATTTTTAGTGTTTGGTTAGGTTAATTAAACTTGATAATATATTATTCTTTCATAAATTGAAGTAATTATATTGTAGACAGTTGCAGAAGGTTTACAACTCAGCGTTACCACTGGTAACCGTATTGCTGCCAAGCATAATAGAGGTGAACAGCCTAAAAGCCCACCTAAAAAGAGACAACGCATAAAACCCACTGTTGAAATTGATAAATTTGATCAAAATGCTTTCCGAAATGTTATATACGAAATGTATGGAAACAGTGAGTATATTGAATTTACTGTTTTATTTTATTCACAATTTTACTAACACAATATTTTTTAAGAGGAACACATAACCTTGAAAACTTTAAGAGACAAACTCCAGGAGCGTGAACTCTTAAATGGTTGCTTAACATCACTCTGGAAGATAGAAAAAAATATTGGATTCAAATACCAAAAAGATGATCCTCGTCGTGGTTTAATGTAGTTGCCACAAATTGTATTAAAACGTGTACATTTTCTACATGAATATGTCAAGATAAAAAGGGAAGGTTTATATCAATTTGTGTTTTTGGATGAGACCTGCATATTTAAAGACGGTTCTGCTGGACGTTCTTGGCAAGATTCTAATCATAGAAGCGTGAATAAAACCAAAATTGGTGATCCAAGGTAATTGAATAATAAAATTTAGAAATTAATTTATGATGTACTAACATTCCTGCCATTTTAAGACCTTTTCAAATATTCACTAGTCACACTATTTTATTTAAATCTATATAATTATTAATAGTTGTTTTGAGCTATGCAGTCTATCTAGGAAACCTAGTAGTAATTTGTTATTTCCTTATTGTAGGTATATAGTATTGCATGCTGGTTCCTCTTCTGGATTTATTCCTGGAGCAGGACTGGTTTTTTCTTCCAAAAAACAAGATGATGAAATGATTCGAGAAAAGTCCTTGCATTGGTTTGAATACCAGCTTTTACTGAACTTGGAAGAACCTGCCACAATTGTAATGGATAATGCAAGTTATCACAGTACAGTGATCAATGAAGTACCAACAACAGCTACCACAAAGGCTGATATACAGAACTGGTTGCTACAAAATGATATTCCTTTTGACAATACTTTCCTCAAAACCCAATTATTGAATTTAGTACAACGGTAAGTTGATATAAACATTTCAATATATTATGGTAATACTTAGATAACTTATTTTGTTTAAATATTTGCATTTTTGTGGGAATAAACCACCAACAGTATATGAAGCTGACATATTATCTGAAGAATACGGTCACAAAGTGCTTCGACTTCCCCTTTACCACTTTATATTAAATCCAATTGAACATATTTGGGGCATAGTTAAAAAAATTTATAGAGATCATGTGGGAACTGATGGTTCTTCAACAGAACAAGCAAATAAGTGTATGGAAAAAGTCTTTAGAAAAAGTGACTCCTGATATTTGTTCAAAGACAGTAGAGCACACTGAAAAAATTATACAAGATGGGTGGGATAGAGAAGTAGTATTTGATAGACAAGATGTGCCTCCACTTATTATTAATTTTGACAGTGACGATGAAGATAGTGATGATTTTGTAGTGGAGTAGTGGAATTTTTGTGTTTTATTTTTTTTATATTTTTATCCAATTTTATTTCCACCTTTTCAAAATCACTAATAACTATTATTAAATTAATTAGGTACAGTTATTTTATAATACACAAATTAAAACAACGACCACAGTATCTCTACATAAATAATACTGATAAAATGGTAGATTTTTTATTTTTATATCTTGTAACAAAATTTTATTTTGTATATCTATATTTTTCTTTACCATTCTATTTTTATTATAATAAATACAATAGATATTGTATAAAGAAACAATATTTAAATTTGCATGAAGATGATTACAGCTCTTATTGATTCCTTATAGCGTAAACCCTTGCAGTGCTATTGAAGATGGTTCTATAGAGCATTGAATAAGGTATAAGGAACTACAGTTCGTCATTTAACCCTCTTCTATGTAAAATAATTGAATGTTAATTCCAATATAGAATGATTGGTTACTGTTTCTTGTATCTTAACCATAGTTTTTCATGAATAAATATTTATATTAAATTAATCAAGCCTATCAGACATGTCTTTTATTTTTAAATAAATATTTTTGACTTACGCACGGAATAATGAAAAAGAAGAACTGTCAATCTAACATCAGATCGATTTTTCTAGTTTTCGTTAAGTAAAGGAATAAACTACAGCTTGGCATTATCACAATATTTTGTTTTGCAACGTCATCGTCTTTTTATCGTGAATTAACTATAGTACGAAATTTTCAGGCGACCCGATAAAACAGTGACATATCTGTTCATGTCACTTTTTAAATGGAAAAAGGGAAAATTTGCCGACAATGTTTCAAAATAAAGAGGATGTAGGAGAAGATTTAGGAATTTTAAGTCGCACCAAGGAAAAAAGGAAATGATCTATTCTTACATTTTTACTTAAACTTTTAAAAAATAATTTTTTTTGGTTTTAATTAAATATCAAACTTTTGTTATGTTCACCATGTCTAAAGTGTTTTATCATTTCATTATCACTGATAATTATTGTTAGTTAGCTAGGCTCAGTTATCTACCGCAAATTTCTTAATAACTATATACCACAGTTTAATCAATAACGCAACGGTAATAAAATTAACTAGATAAAATTTTCACAAAACGAAACCATACGGAAAACAGTTCACTATAATTTTGCTGGTATTGATTACCTAGGTATCAATAGGCATTGCTAGGTGTAAGATGAAAAATTTCCACCATTAAATTACCGTTAACTCTCGTAAAAATTGCTATAATTGGCCTAAATTGTCATTGATTGCCTGTAGATGAAAATTTTTTTAATTGCACTTTACAATAAATATTCCATATATGCACAATCACTAAATTTAATAACTGCAAGCATATGTAATTTAGAATTTTTGTAGGTAATTCTTTTCCCTTTTTTAGCGAATGAAAATTATTGCAGCGTTGTAATTCTACAAATAATAGTATTGAAAATCGTCTAGCGACGAGGACTGAATTTACAAAAATCGAGAAATAAGAATTCTCTAAATCAACCGGCTTTTAGATCAGCTGAAGGAAAATGTTTAATAAAAAGAAAACTCTGAACTTACCTCCATCGAGATCGAAGTCGAAGTCACGTAATCCAGGCTAGGGATATCCGATATACATCGATGCATCGAAAACATCGATAATTTCGATTCGATGCATCGCTATTAGGGGATGTACAGAATGCTTAGAAATATATTCGATACATCGATGTATTTTTCTCGATATATCAACTGCCTAAGGAAGTTTTTACTCAAAATGAAAACATGCGTAAAATATGGATGTGAAAACATAAGGTATGACGCATGTAATGAATCTATTAAAATTTAAAAATGAACACTGTAAAAATATGCGATATGTTTCCCGCTTCTTGTACGGTAAAGGACAGCAGATGTTTCTCTATTGCGTTTATTGTTTGTTGTTAAATGATTGGTACTTAGAAAAACACAAAATAATAAATCCAGCACAATCGGGATTCAGACCGCACCGTAGTACTATGGACAATCTCGCCTATCTACAGACATTCATTGCGGATGGTTTTCTTAAAATACATGATGATATAGCTGCCGCATTTGATACCTTATTAAAATCAGCAATACTTAATAAACTCAAGAAATTCAACTTCCAAGGCAACATATTGGCTTTTGTACAAAATTTCCTAACCGATATATCCAGGTATCTGCTAATGGACAAGTTTCTTCTAAGCACTCACAATATAATGGCGTACCTCAAGGATCAGTTTTAAGTCCAACGCTCTTTATAATAGCCTAAATGATATATGCTCATCAACTAGACCCCCTATTAAGGCATCTATATAGTGGAAAGTGTTGTATCTAGGGACACTTTTATAATTCCATTTTTAGAAATTAGACAAGTAAAGATATTAAGAAATCTGGAGGGTTGTTCATAAATTTGCAAATTTTATTCTAAAATGCAAATTTTCCAACTTTATTATTGATCACAGTTTCAGCACCTTTTTGTATGTATGTTAAGTGTCCCTAGGTACAACCGTTTTGTTGTACCTAGGGACACGAAGAGTTGTACCTAGGGACATGAGGTGATTCATCTTGACAACTATAATATAATATGAAAAACAAAAATACATTTTTCGAGAGAATGGTAGATGCAGAAATTCTGTTAAAAGTTTAAAGATTTAGTTTGATATAAAATAAAACTTGTTCCTTAGAATAAATTCACTGGAATTACTGCGGAAACTCCAGGACTCGACAACATATGTTAGTAAATTCTACCAAAATTCCTGACTGAAGAAGTGTGCTGTTGTATTATCACCAAATAGTATGGTCTTGCAAGTAATGGTTGTACTGTAAGAGCTTATTGGGGACTTAGCTATTCATCTGTATAGAGTACAGAGAATTATTTAACTAAAGAAGATTTCCCGGATTACTGTCTTCGAATATCAACTTTTAAGTTAAGTAATTTTATTTTGTATAGGATCACCAATATTATTTTATCTGTACATTTAAGGTTAAAATTTCTTTTTCACGCATACTGACATCTACTAACCACTTTTTCTAAAATTTTGTAACTCGTTTTTTTCCATACATTCATTATATTTGTTGCATTGGGGCCAAAGATTATATTTATAACTATAAGTGCTCAAACTGACTCACATGTTGCCTCTTGTAGCCGAAACACGGAGTGCACTCACAAAAGTAGTCACAATAATTATTTGCATTCAGCGTAGCGGTAGTGTTCGTTTTACCTATATCGTTAGACTGGTTTAAATACTCCGTTTTGACAAAGACGATATGGTGATACATTTAAAACAGAGCCGACTTGAGCAACTTTGCATAATTTAACTAAAAGGTATTGAGAAGGCCATTTTAGCCGCAACATTTCCTGCCCGGGTAATAGGTTTAATAAATAAACAGAACAAAGCAAAAAAAAATTAAAATTACCTAATTAGTGTTTTTAAATTAAACTCAAGGTCTCTAGTTAATTCCACAATATAATACAAGTTATTGAAAATTCTAAAAAATTGACAATTGTTTCGATGAATCAATATCATCGTCAGAATGACAGAAGTTACATTTCATTTTATGCCTACCTGATGTTTAGTAGTTATATTTTTGGCTAGACCAAGAAGTAACCTAACTTGTGATTGGCTTAATATATGTTTATAGAAAAAAGAAGATGTGATATTACAAATATTGAAGCTTAGATATTATTAGCCCTATGGTGATATCCTGGATATCATTTTTCCAATTAAGATCACTATAACTGTGCAATGATATAGAAAACCAGGAAAACTATATCTGCTGATCTTTACAATTATCACTTAAGAAGACAGTTTATTAGTGGAGAATTCCCTAGATTTAACTGTTCATTGACAACTTCATATTGCGGGTTTCTTAAATGTCTTCTAATTTCCAGTTCTTCAAGGAAATCCAGTTCTTGTTTCTTTTCACAAATGTGCAGAACTTCTAGTTCTGTGTTAGGTGTCAATGAATGATTGGTGTCAAGTAGATGTTTTGCGTAGTGGGATTTATCTGGTTGTTTTAATATGTAAGCTCGTAAGTGCTCACTGTATCGTATTTCAAAATTCCTAAGGGTCTGACCCAAATAGACAGCATTACATTCTGGACATTTGAGTTTATATATACCTGACTTCTTTAATAGTGGTATTTTTGTTTTTACATTTAACAATTTTGTACTAACGTTACTTTCTGTTTTAAAAGAAATTGTGCATTCGTTGCTGAAGATATTATCTTTGAAATATTATTAGAAATATTTCCTGCATATGTGATGGTTTTATAAGTTTTAATTTCATCAGCTTGTTTAGGATATATTAGTTGTAATGCCACTTTTTTCTCTTTTTTACTAATTAGTTTATTTATCATATCTAATGGATAACCGTTAGATGTTGCTATTTGTCTAATTGTATTAATCTCTCTATCAAAATTACATTTGTTCATAGGAACTGAAAAAGCTCTATGTATCATTGAATTATATGCTGCTAGTCTGTGTGAGACAGGGTGGTTAGAATTGAATGGAATTGTCACATCAGTCTGTGTTGGTTTTCGGTAAATTGAATAATCAAGTACATTATTAACTCTTTGAATTTTTAAATCAAGAAAATTGATTGAGCTATTTTCTTCAATTTCTAATGTAAATTTAATTTTCGGGTGTAAATTATTGATGTGGTTGAAAAACACATCTAATTGTCGCTCACTACCCATAAAACAAGCTAATATGTCATCCACCTAACTTTACCCCCATAACCGATAAGTGATTTGTTTAGCGACTAATCGTATTCTAAACACTGATCAAAGAAAAACAAAATTAAAATAGATCTTAAAGAAAGAACAAAACAGAACAAAAGTATTTGGCAACTACGGAACTATTCAAGAGGAAGAGGGAATAAATTGACCAATGGCTTTTTTTATTTCTCCCTCAGAAGTTTTTACTGTGGCAACTCTTACTGTTTTGTCTTCTCCGGGATACAGTTTGGTAATGCGGCCTAGTATCCACTCCGAAGGAGGTAAATTGTCTGCTTTACAAGTACGAGCGTGCCGACGGTAGGCGGAATATTAGCCTTTAACCATTTAGAACGTTGCTGTAAAGTATGTAAATATTCATTATGCCAACGTCGTCAGAAGTCTTGGTGCAGCTTTTGTAATAACTGCCACCGCGAAAGCCTATTGAGCGGTACATTGTTATAATCAGGAACAGGAATAACTGACACTGGTTCCAATGTAAGAAAATGCGCAGGTGTCAAAGCCTGTATATAATCTACATCGTCATTGGTATTAATGGGAGCGAATTGAGAATCGATTCTATTAATGTCAAAACCGTATATAATTCGTCATATGTTAATATTTGATCGCCTAGCACACGTGAAAGATGAGATTTCACACTTTTTACACCCGCCTCTACCAAACCGTTAAAGTGGGGTGCGCCTACGGGCGAGGGATGCCATTGAATTGTTTCATGAGCGGCTTCCTTTTGCATAAGTCTTAAGAGTTCATGACGAGCCCCCATGAAGTTGGTGCCACAATCGCTATGCAAATGTGATACTCTCCCCCGACGAGCGATTAAACGTTGTAAAGCGGCCAAAAAAGTTTCTGTAGACAAATCGATTGCCAGTTCCAAATGAACTGCTTTAGTAGCGAAACATACAAAAATGCATAAATAAGCTTTACGCGTGCGAACACCTCGATACCGAGTCATTACGACATTAAAAGGTCCACCAAAATCGACTGCAGAGCGTGAGAACGGTTTAATTTGGGAAATTCTTGAAACCGCTATATTTCCCATGGGTGGTTGATAGCTTCGAGGATTAACTTTCCAACACCTGATGTATTTGGATAAAACAAAGTTAATTGTTCTCTTAGCAGATAAAATCCAAAATTGTTGAAATAACAAATAATAGGTTGTGCGAAAACCTGTATGATAAAAACTTCCATGAAAATGACGAATAAGTTATGTGGATAACTGACAATTGCGGGGTAATAAAATGGAATGTTTAGCGGAATATGAAAGTGGAGCATTTTTTAAACGTCCTCCTACTCTAAGGATATTATCCTCATCCACAAAAGCTTGTAGCTTGCGAAGCGGTTTAGAAAATTTATTATTATTTAATTCGTCATTAAAATAAACGTGTTGAGTATATTAAACAAGTAGTAATAAGGCGGCATTTTTTTAGAAGAAGAAAGAGCGCCTAAACATTTTTCTTGCGTCTTCTGCAGGTTAAATACGAAACGAAGTATATAGGACACAACATTTCTTAGGGTCGAAAAGGAAGAAAAGCGGTTTAAAAGATCGGGTAGAAAATTGTGATCTTCAGTTAACGCAAATAATAAAAGTTTATTTTCTTCATCGCAAATAATTTTACTAGTTTTAGAAGATATGTGAAATTTGGGTCAATGGTGGGAGAGTGCAATAAAAAAGATGGTCCTGTAAACCATATAGCATGTGCTGATAGCTCAGAGGGTAAGGCTCCTCTGGAGACTACATCCGCATGATTATTGATAGACTCAACATAATTCCAACATGATGAAGATACATTTTCTTGAATAAAGGAAACTCTGTTGGAAATGAAGGGTTTATATTTGCGGGGCGATCCATTGATCCAATATAAAACATTTTGAGAATCCGACCAAGCACAAATTTTATCGAGCTCAATATATCCAGCGAAACATTTCTGAACATAAATTAATAATTTGGAGAGTAAAACAGCTGCAGGAAGCTCTAGTCTTGGAATGGTAAACTTCTTGGTCGGAACTATTTTTGATTTTGCACAAACAAAACTGGTATGGATAGTATTGGCTTGGTTACACATCCTTATAAATGACACATCTGTAACCTTTTTCACTTGCGTCACTAAAGCCATGCAACTGATAATTGCAAAAAACATCTGAACTGACTTTATGTCCAAAAAATCGTGGTATTTGAATATTTGCCAAAGAGGACAGATCTGAGCAATATTTTTTCCAGGCAGAAATCACATCTTCACAGGGGACATCATCCCAGCCGATACGGGATAGCCATAGCGTTTGAATAAGGTATTTACAATAGAAGGTTATGGGAGAAATGAACCCCAAAGGATCATAAACTTTTGCTAATTCCGATAGTAAAGAGCGTTTTGTCCATTTAAACTCAGGTTGTGTATTGATCTTAAAAGAAAAACAATCACTTTAGGGATGCCACTCTAAACCCAACACTTTCAGCGAATTGGACGAAAAATCATGCGGATGTTGAGACAAGTGAGATTGTGGTAAATCAGAAAGCAATGTCAGATTATTACTAGACCATTTCCTTAATTCGAAGCCTCCCAACTTCATGAGTGAAACAAGCTCCGAAACCAACTTAAATGCAAGATCCATAGTAGGGCAAGACGTGACAATATCATCTATATAACAAAAATTGCGAATAACGTGTGGGGCCAAAGGAAATTTTTCACCTTCATCTTGAATTAACTGTTGGAGACACCGAAGAGCCAAAAACGGCGAACTGTTAAGCCCATAAGTTAGTCGAGTTAAACGATAATCTCGGACCTCTTCGTTAGACGAAAACCTCCAAAGAATTCTTTGATAATTACAATGAGCGGGATTCACAAAAACCATGCGATACATTTGTTTAATGTCTGCACAAACAGTATAGCGATAAAACGAAATAATAATAAAATCGACACAATATCCTGCTGGAGTTTTGGACCAACAAATAAATTGTCGTTTAGCGATGTTTGATTGGGTAAGTGCGCAGTTGCATTAAAAACAACCCTAAGCTTGGTTGTGAGACTGTGCGGTTTTACAACTGCATGATGGGGAATATAATAAGAATGGGTAGGAACTGTCTTATCTTTGATCAATTCCATATGGCCTAAATCGAGGTATTCCTTTAAAAAATCAGAATAGTGCAAATTTAAATGAGCGCACTTAAGCAACCGGCGTTCAAGCGAATAAAAGCGGGATAAATCTAAAGTGCGCATGCCAGGAAACGTTGGCAAAAAATCTTGTTTAAAAGGAAGTGCAACCATATAATTTCCCTCCGGCTCGAAGGACCAAAAAATGTTGCGTTGGGGCCAAAGATTATATCTATAACTATAAGTGCTCAAACTGACTCACCTGATGCCTCTTGTAGCCGAAACACGGAGTGCACTCACAAAAGTAGTCACAATAATTATTTGCGTTCAGCGTAGCGGTAGTGTTAGTTTTACATATATCGTTAGACTGGTTTAAATACTCCGTTTTGACAAAGACGATATGGCGATACATTTAAAACAGAGTCCACTTGAGCAACTTTGCATAATTTAACTAAAAGGTATTGAGAAGACCATTTTAGCCGCAACAATATTTATACATATTTTTTATTTAGTTGTTCTATTTATTATACAGGTATACCTGAAAAATTGCCTTCAGCAAAATTTTTCTAAAACATTTTCTAAAACTAGCAGAGAACAGCAGTTAAGAGTTGGCTGATATTTGAGGTTGATTTTTTTCGCTTTTCATAAAATTTCATTTATCTGTATCTCATTTTTTTTCTCTCTTTCTTTTCTTTCTTTTTTTTAACTAACTTCTTTCAGATAACAGAGCCCTGAGAACTGGCTTTGTTATCTCCAATCCCATTATCAGTTTGGAAAGAATCTACTCTCTTTTTATTTCTTCCAGTTTTTGTTTCATATTGCAGTTCGCCTAACGCATTTATAATGATTCGGCAAGTTCCGAACATACCACGATCGTTTAAATTTGATTTACAAATTTACTGACAAATTTCATAGTTCGCTGAATGCATTTATAATGATTCTGCAGGTTCTGAACATTCCACGATCGTTTCAATTTGTTTTAAAAGTCTCCTAACGAATTTCATAGTTCGCCGAATAATTTTATGATCATTGGGCGAGTTTCAACATTTCACGATAGTTTAAATTTGACTTACGACATTTTGCAGTTCGCCGAACGCATTTATAATCGTTGGGCAAGTTCTGAATATTTAACGATCGTTTATACCTGACTTACAATATTCCTACGACTTTTAGCAGTTCGCCGAATAATTTTATGAGCATTCTTCGAGTTTCAGCATTCCACGATAGTTTAAATTTGACTTACGACATTTTGCAGTTCGCCGATCGCATTTATAATCGTTCGGCAAGTTATGAACATTCCACGATCGTTTACACCTGACGTACAATATTCGTACGACTTTTAGCAGTTCGCCGAATAATTTTATGATCATTCGGCGAGTTTCAACATTCCGCGATCGTTTATATTTGACTTACAACATTTATAACTGTCTTACAATTCACCTACAACTTTTAGTAGTTCGCCGAAGATTTTTATTATAATTCGGCGAGTTCTGAACATTCCTCGGTGGTTAATATTTAACGTGTACAACTTTCAGCAGTTCGCCGAATACTTTTACGAACATCCTGCTCGAAGGTCCAAAACTTAAGATTGGATATTTTTCTCTACGAAAAAATAAAACTAGCAATTATAAAAAACACACTTTTCACGCCGGCTCATTCATATTCCAATATAGGTTTCACCACTGATTGGGGATGGGGTTGGATGGCAAGGAAGTGGTTTATTCTATAATCCAACCGGTTATCGAAATATAAACCTTTTTATATTAATTAGACCGTAAAATGTAGTCTCGTCAAAACACGATTCGCTACTGATTCGAAGAAATATTCTAGTAGACGCATGACAACTAATATTTTAATAAATTTGTTGGCTTCTACCGAATAGGCAACATTAATGCCAAAACACTTATAGTCGTGAAAGTATTATTGAAAAACAAACTGCAAATAATACATAGACTACCCTAAATTAATTTTAGCAAAAGATACTGGAAATATAAATGTGTTTGATTGCCGAGAGGATGAACCTGCTACACGTGGTTTTTGGACTATATCTCGCTAACGTAAGTTGTAAATTCCACTTCATTAACTAGAATGGTATTGTTGCAGAGTGCCGAAAAAAACCGAGCTAAGTGGTCTCAAGAAAATCTTAGAAGGGCATTACAATCTATTACAAATGGGACTAGCATTAGTGAGGCCTCAAAACAATATGAGATTCCTAGGACAACTCTTGGATTGCATTACCGACAAAATAATCCAATTAAACGTCTTGGGAGAAAATCAACTTTAAGTTCAGAACAAGAACTTCATTTGGTGGCAAGGATTCATAAATTAGCAGAAATTGGTGTACCAGTTATAAGTAAAGTCGTTAGAAAAAGTGTATTTTCTTATGCAAAAACCCTTAACATATCGACAAGATTTTCTGAAGAATCCCAAACAGCAGGTAGAAAATGGCTTAGACTATTTTTTAAAAGACATCCTGATGTAGTCAGACGTAAAGCGCAACAAATGAATCCAGCAAGGGCTCAAAAGATGAATCCCGTTGTTGTAAATGATTATTTCATAAAACTGAAAAATGTTATGATTAAACTGAAGTTATTTGATAAACCAGAAACCTATATAATATGGATGAGAAGTGTTGCAGACTGACCATTCAGAAACAACAAACTGTTTTAGCAAAAAAAGGAGTTAAACGTGTTCATTTAACAGCACCAGAACATGGTGAAAATGTTACAATCGTAGGATGTGGAAATGCCTTGGGCCAAGCTATTCCACCTTTTATTTTATTTAAGGGCAAAAGACTCAAACCAAAATGGTCAGATAATTTGCCTCCTGGCTCAAAAGTAACAATGACTCCAAAAGGGAGTATGACTAATGAGTATTTTATTATGTGGCTCGAGCATTTTGCAAAATACAAAAATCCAGAGACCAACACTCTATTAATATTCGATGGAGCTAAATCTCATTTAGATGTTTCTATTGTCGACGCAGCAGAGAAGTACGGTGTAACATTGTTTTGCCTACCCAGCAGTACCACGCACGAGTTGCAACCGATGGACAAATCCGTTTTTAAAAGTTTTGAGTCCTTTTGGGATCAAGAAATATTAAATTTTTTGTTAACGAACCCTGGAAAAGCCATAACAAAAATGAGATTTGGCGATATTTTTAGAACAGTCTGGTTAAAATCCATGACACCAGCCAATATTACATTTGGATTTAGAGCTACCGGTATATTCCCTTTTAATCCAGATGTAATACCCGAATCTGCATTTGCACCTAGCCTGATCACTTACATAGAAGAAAACCAAGAAAATGGGAATAGTCTTAATGCACCATCTACATCAACAACTCAAAAATCTCCGAATAATAAAGATGAACTTAACAATAAGTTACCGACATCAGAACTTGGAAAGTCCCAATTTCCTAACATACAACCATCAACATCAGGAGTCACAGACTTTAAGTCCACTAAGAGTCAGCGAAAGAAGAAATTACTTAAACTAAAAAATCAAAAACAGATTGAACATTTCTCCTCTGATGACTCTTTGGATTCAGAATATAGTGTTCATGACGATTCATGTGAAGATGAGTTATCTTCTGCAAGCAGTTATGAAGATTCCTTGAAAGAGTCGTTAATTGAAAAGCCACCCGTTCTGCATCTACTCCTAGTATTCCCCATTTTCTGGAAACTCCGAAAAACCAAAGTGGAGCTATCCAGGGTATTCCTAATACTCCAGAACTTCCCAACAACCAAAGTCAAACTACTTCTAGTCTTCCCGATATTCCGGAAGATCTTGAAAACCAACGTCAAGATAATTCCATTACTCCTGAAGTAAAAACAATCGCTTCCAAACGTAAACCAGCCATCAATAGTGAAGCACAAGAAGTAACAAGAAATCTATTTCTTTCCTCTTCAGCACCTCCTTCCAAAAAAATGAAATTTAACGAGACAAAAGGAATTACACCTGTTTCATCAAAGGCGCGTGGAACTACCAAAAAATGTCCTCCTCCTAACGCAAAATCATCTTCCGAATCATGGTATTGTTTTTTATGCAAGGAAAATCGTATAGCAGATATCAGGTTGTGTGTTGCCTGCAAAGTTTATGTCCATGAAGAATGTGTGGGACTGTTCAAACAAGATAAAGAGTTATTTAAGTGTCCAAATTGTGCTTAGAGTAATATCAAACTTAAAACCCTCCGGGGGCCTCAATGCGATGGGTTGTGAGGTTTCATATTACTCTAATTAGTTAGTAGGTTTTTTTGTTACTTATAAACAAAAAATAAAGTTAATATTTTTTAGCATTGATTTTTTTTTGTAAACTAGCTATTCCAGGTGTATGGCAATATTTTGCCCCGTGTTCCAAATATTGCCAGTTGTGCACTTTTTTAAAAAAAAATAGTAACTTTTTTTAGAATAATTTTTTTTATTATTATGTTTAATATATTTGAAGATAAATATATTGAGATTTATTCATCCTATTTAGAGAGCCTTAGAGTTCAATTTGGATATATTACAAATTATCAAACCTTAAGGTGGCTCACCTACCTTATTTTTCCTTTGGAAAATTGTTTTTCTTTCTTATTTCCCGGGAATTTAAATTGTGGTATTTTTCAAGCAACTGTAATTCAATTATCAAAAAACGGTACATTTACATATATTAGCGAAAGTTTTCTCAGAGATTTGCCCACACTATCTGAGTTACGATACTACAAATTGATGTTATATATAAGAAGTACATATAATTTAGAGTTAATTTCACATATCTGATAAATTCATGTGAAATATATTTAGCTGCAATCGACGCTACTGCTAACTTCTAATTAGGAATCTCATTAAACTTCATGAACGTTGAGTTCGTGGTCCATGATCCGCTGTTTTTCTTTATTTTTATTTTTTTACAAATTAGCGCCTGTTTCTTAATTGCCTTGTGCAATTAACCATTATTAATCGATTGAAAGAAAAACCTGCAGCGGATTTGCCATAGGCATTCATGTTATCGTTATTTCACAATCTTTTTTCGCAGTTCTGTACGTATGTATTGAAAGATTTGTTTTTTTTTTATTTGAGGGAATCACTATCATGATATATGAGTATGATATATGTTCTTAGTAAAAGTACTAGATGAAAATTATGTTTTTCTTTCAGAGAAATCTCTTTATAAAAAAAAGATATTTTATGTCTAATAAGTGGTTACATATTTTTAATGTAATTGTTGCATCGAGCGGTTTCCTGGATTTGTGAAAAATTTCTATTACTGCCCCAATTCTTAAATCGGGAGTAAAATGGCGATAGAAAATTACAGAGGAGTTTCAATTATGTACGCTCGTTCAAAAGCGTTCGAGCAAATTATTCACAATAAACTATATAATTTTGCCAATCGATATTTGTCGTCAGTTCAGCACGGTTTTAGAGCTCAATGATCTATAAATACTAATTTAATTATTTTTAGTAATAGTGTATCTGAAACTTTTCAAAGCAGATCCCAGTTATACATTGTCTTCACAGATCTCCGCAAAGCTTTTGATCAAGTGAACCATGACTTGAGAAAAATTAGTAAATTTGAACTGGATCGAAATCTCATAAAATTGGTGAAAAATTATTTGACCGACATACACTTCATCGTTATGCAAACTGGAAATGCATATAGGAAGTTCCACGCAAACTCTGGGGTGCCACAAAGCCAAATTTAGGGCTCCTTTTATTTTTATTGTTTACTGTAGTAACACAGTCCAAATGTTTACTTTTCGCAATTTGTGGGTGGCTGTTAACAAATCATCATATTTGTCGTTAACAAGATATGTACAAAAAACTACAGTTTCAAGTTAATGTATAATAGTATATTATACACCAAGGTGGTGAAGACTATTATTATCAACCGAGCACCAAAATTATTTCGCGAGGGGCTTTGCCCCGAGCGGAATAAGGTGCGAGGTTTATAAATGTCTTCACCACCGTGGCGTATATACATTTTTTTCCACTACTAGCCAAATTTAAGACAAAAATCAAAAATAAAAAAACGTCTTATAAAAATCATGTAGGTATAATTTAATCACACAGCAATAGAATGCCATTATTCCTATAGTTCATAATCACCAATATTAAGTGCAACGAATTAACGAAACCAATTATATGATCACATCCAAAAATTTCACAAAACGTGGTTTATGTTTTACTTTGAATAATTACAGCGGTAGTGCTTTCACAACACTTGGGTACAAAGTGAGCGTTCATAAAACATTTAACATATGCTTCACCATAGAGAAAGTAATATATTATTTGTCTATGTGGGTCAAGGTTAGCTACCAGTTTCTATCACAGAAGATTTTCAAATTCCACTGGTGATAATGTTTAAGGTAAAAACATTCCTCGATCCTCGTTTTTCTAAAATTAACGGAAAATAAACAACACATTTCAATGTCAAATTTTGATAGTGTCGATCTACAAATCGTTCATAATTGTTTCTCCCTAGGCGTTTACTCCGTCGTCTGACTGACACTGACACTGTTTTCGCTCCTCACCTCATCCATATATTATGAACGCACTCCTTATGTCATCAGAAATTTTTGGTTGAGCGCGAATTTTAAACTAATGACAGTTTTATTGAAATAATTTTATCTTGTTAGGTAATTTCAAGCAGTAAATATGTTAAACACAATCTCCTCGGTATACAAAATTATGTTGCATTAGTTTTTGTTAAGCTATTATCCCTGAATTGTCAAAACATTTGAATGTGTCCATTATTGACCTAGGTTAATAATAGAAAAAAATATTAACCACTAATAGAGAAATTCAACTTCTCAGTTGGCTAGATGACACAATAATTGTCAACTTCACAGCTAGTAGTGGAAAAAATAATATAATAACCACTGTTACTTGTTTCAGAAGCAGATGCTGTTTGGAAGTATGACGGGTTGTCTAGCATTGTGCCGCAAGAATTCTTCTACAAAGGGATTTGTAATGAAATATTTTCCCACAGGAATGGGCTATTAAATTGAGAAGTCTCAATTGGAAATCAGCATTGTGTGAGGAAAAAACGGTATTGATTTATTTTTATTAAGGCGAAACATCTATTAGGGGAGATCTGGACAAAACGGGATAGCTAACGTTTTATGACCCGACACTCTATAACCAAGCTATGGATAGCTACGGTTTTTTGACTGTAACAGTTTCATTGACCCTTTTCCATGTTTGAGTATTAGTCCAGGAAAATCAGGAGGCAACGGCTGATACTTGGTAAAAAGTTAGTAAAAATGGTGTACAACAAAACTTATGAGACCTCTCAAATCGGACCGGAACATTGTTTATTATTCGATTTACACTCATTTTTCATGCCTTTTGTAGATTTTTCAGGTATATCTTTTTTCTCGTGCATAGTACAGACAAAAAGTTAAATACTTTTTTTTCTTCTTTTAAAGACCTACAATTCTAGACCTTACACGAAAAAAAAAATTGATTGGGTCAAAAGTTATTGGCAAATAAACAACTGATAACGTTAGTGTTAATAAATAAAAATATAATGAGCATTTTTTACACTAACACTTCCACATCACGCTTATCTATTCCCACTCATTAAAAAATGATACTCACGAAAGATGGAGTCTGTAAGTTCAATAGTTTATGAATTATCGCCTTATAATCAAATTAACTAAAAATTGACTTGCAGAGTTCTGTAAGATATGCGACCTCGCGCCAATTTTTTCACTGTTAGATTTCATAATAAGGCATCGATACCCATCATTGTTTTTTTAAAAAAATACATTTTTGCAACAACGCGAATTTTTTTTCATATTTGGCTTAGTTGCATAATTAATTTGACACTATATCCGCCGATTTATGTCGAGAATTAAGTACGCACATAGGAGGGGCATGGAAAGAGCTTTAATTGAAAAAAAAAACGTTAAGATTTATTGACAAATGACTGAGTTACGGACAATCGAAGTCGGAGGCCTGTCAGTCAACAATTTATGCGAGTATCGAAAAACAAAAAATATCCCTAAAATTTTAAGTCAATGAACTTTTATTGTACGAAATAGTGAGACGTCGCGTAAATTGCAACCCAATCAAAAAAATTTTTGAAAGTCAGCAGGGCGGATATTTCCTCTGGCTACTGCGTGACAGCGGAGTGGGGGGAACGCCTAGCTTTTCATTCTATCCAGGCTAGGGACACTGCAGACCGTGCCATCTATAGAGCCCGTCGAGTAACTAAAATCGGTAGCTAATTCCAAAAAAATTACGAAAACTGTAACGTCGTTAGTAGTCAAATTTTATTGATTTTTATAACTGCGAATGCGCGATATCATATTGCTCGTCCCCAGCCCCACGTGTTATATGTTATACTGTTATCATTTCTTAGTTCAAGTGTAGAGGTTATTTCAAGGTTACGGTATTTTGGTGTATTTTTTAATTGTTATAGTGTAATATTTATCTGTTGTTTCGTTGCTTTATTGTTATTAATTGAAAAGACAATGTCAAAGTGTATTCTGAAGGAGTAATAAGTGTTGTACTCGGTAAGTTTTATTGAAGAAATTTGAGCATTTTTTCTTTCACAATTAACCACCATTATCTTCATTTTTATAAAACACAGAGAATTTTTACTAATTTATTCGACAACTTTATAGATCATGGTTGTTCTTTACATAAGTTGAACTGAAAATTGCTGCATTAATAAAGTAAATATTTCTTCTTACAGTTTTGTTCCTCCAACTCAGGAAGATAAAATTAATATGGCTGAAAAGCAGTGGTAATAAATCATTAAATTTGTCAATGAAGAAACGATGGAGGATATAATCCTTTCATTTTCAAAAACAGTGTTTCTTTAGATTTGAGAAAGACGAAGAGAGGTTATTAAGACAGTTTGATTTGCCTTCCCATATTTTATATCGGTAGAACTTTTAGAAATTTTAAAACTAGAATTTTGGAACACAAACATAGCTATGACAACAAAAAATTAGATTCTAACTATTCAAATCATTTATTAGAAAACCAACACATTTTCGACCCAAATTTTGAAATTCTCCATGTAGTCGGTAAATCCTTTAGTTTAAATTTATTAGAGGCCCTAGAGATTAACAAAAATAAATATTCAGGTAATCTCCTTAACGACCAAATAGATATCAATCAGTCTCCTTTATTGAACCTCTTTACCTAGAAGATAGCTTAGGAAAGTTTGTAGTGAATGAATTTCCAGGTAATTTCTTTCAATACCATTGTTAACCTTAGTAAATAGATTTAGCACTGTATATATTAAGACATTTTTATATTGTACCTTCATTCGTTTTGACAAAGCTACTGTGTTATAGTCTATTTGGAAATCAAGAGAGAGTAAATTCCCAGAATAAAAACTAATTCGGTATGCAAAACTATAGTACAGTACGTGCGGTGAAACTTCAATATTTGTAATGCATTCTAAATGGTTTTTGTTAATTTCAATACAAAATTTATTACATTTCTTGGACTATCACATTATTTTATGATCTTTCATTGTTACTACAGTAGGCCTAAGAGGATTAACGTGCGTCATAGGCGTAACCAGAATAGAAAGGGATAATTGTTATTTAACGACCTCCGAATGGCAAGAATGGCAACCGCTTCGGGCGGATGTAATTTCGGCCGGAAAAAGGGCAGGTACTAAAAGCCGGTAGGTAAATTCGGCCGGAGGTTTTAAGTTGCTTCCTTATCTCATAGGTATTTTCGGCCGCAAATCAAATAAAATAACAGAATGCTTTATATTAAAATATTTCTTTATTTCAATAAAATTATTACATCAACTTATTTCTATAACTTACAGATTTAACGAAATTAATTCTAGAAATATTGTCAGATCGAAGCATATTTACCATGTTTTCGATAAATTTTAGTTTGTTTTTTACTTGTTTGTCTTTAATTTTTGCTGGAATATTTAAAATTTTTATTTTTAAATATGCATCGATCTGACAATCTTTTAATTTTTCTATAAAAATAAATATAGAAGGGTGACTTGAATAAAAACTAGAATTAAAGTGCGAATGGAATGATTCGCAGGCATTTGTGGTTCTTTTAATTGATGGGTTTTCATATGCCCATATATTTGGTGGAAAATGAGATTCTGGCGCTATGTAGTTTTCTAATAAATAGTCTGCGTATTTATCTATAAGTTTATGGTCCGGTTTGTATGACATGAGATCAAATATGAAACAATCTTCAACTTCAGATGGGTCTAAATAAGTTAGCCCAAAAGTATGAGTAAGCCATTTGCTTTCCTCGCAGTTTTTATCTTTATACATTTGGGTTAACCCTAATGATTGTATTTTCCTATACCACGCCTGGTGCAAGTGGAATCTACAACCATTTAGTTTGGTTTTGGGAAAGACAACTTTTAATGCGTTATGAATTGCGATTTCAAAATCCACAAATACCTCCTTCGGTTCAAAAACAATATTATAAAGTTCAAAAATTTTAGATTTTACCAACAGAAAAAGTCTCATATATGTGTCACTGGTCTTATTGGGCAACAGACAATACAAAAGAGGAACATAATGCCCATTTTCCAGTCCATGGATGGTAAATAACTGATAAAAATATTTTGTACAATAAGAAAATGTGCCATCCATGTAAAAATCTTTCATTTTACATAAACTTTATATTTGTATGGCAAGAAAAAACAATGATATTATCAGCTGTGCTGTTAATAAACAAAAAATTTTCACCTGTTGTGGTTTTCGGTCCATAACTATCGAGTACAGAATGTACATCGTGAATATCCTTAGGCAGGGCTGGTAAGAGCTTACGGCGGCTGTTGTACAAATTTCTTCTTATTAGACTGACATCTATCGATGACAAATTCTCAGGCAAATGATTTGAAAGAACGCTTTTAATAATTTTTGAAGGTTTCTCCGATATGTCTTCCTCAGCTTTGCGCTTGCATGAAGTCGTCACTATTTTTCTCTCCAACGTAGTTTCATCGGACTCGTGGTTGTGGATTAATTCACTTCTAGTAACTGTGTATTCCGCACCAACAGTGTACAGTTTGGCTAAACATCTTACATTTTTCTTTATACACCTCCAACGTACTTCACCACTTTTTAATACGTCCTGTTTACAAAACTGAAACTTTTCTACAACTAGTAAGTCACAACCGCGTGAACTCTTAATTACTGAAACTGATGCCATCGTATACAAATAATATATTTTATGCTTTCTATCGACTAGTAGCTTAAAGATAAGTTATAATACTGACTAGCTATAATAATTTTATACCTGTTATTTGTGAATTTTATACATTTAAAGGAATAATCTTAAGTAGGTACAACATAGTTATTAGAATAAAGAGATAAGTAAATTAAAGGTATTTCCGACAGGTACACAGGATTAGGTATTTCCAAATAAATACACAACTAATATTTTACAGAAACTATTAAGCGTAATTACCAATATTTTAATCTCATCGTAAACATCAACCCCTCGGCCGAAATTACCCCTGTCATAAATGGTACCCTTTGATTTATGCAGGTAGGCCAAGGGATTACCGGCCGAAATTACGCCCGCCGACCGCTTCTAATGACAGATATTTTGACTTAAATAGTGCTTAAGTTTCTAGAAATGCAGTTATTTGATTTTCGATAAACGTGACAAATAGTAGTGACTAAAAATGGAAGCAGTTTGTGAGTATACGCCAGTGAAAAAATTAAAACTAGACCATTTATCGCTCAATGAAAAGAGTGCTGTAGTGAATGTGTACCACTATTTTAAACATCAAAATCCCTCAAACACTATTGACAGTGTAGTTGAAACAACATCTAAGGCAATGGGATATGGAAAATCTACAATATATAGAGTTCTAAAGGAGGAAAAATCAGGTGGAGTAACCTCACCAAAGCCGAAACCAGGTAGACCAAAACTATTAAAAGTCAACGTGGACGAGTTTTTTAAAAATGCTATTCGTAAGCTTGTTCACTCATTTTTTATAAACAAGCAAATACCAACTTTAGATAAAGTTTTGCAAGCCATTACGAATGATGTTGATTTACCCACAATAAGCCGGGATAAACTATGGAAAGTGTTACATGAGTTAAACTTTAAATTTGAAAAAATGGGCAGACACTCAATGATAATTGATTCTGAAGAAATTGTATGTTGGAGAAGAAAGTACCTCAGAAGAATACAACAAGTTAAAGCTCAAAATAAAAACATTTATTATTTAGATGAAACATGGGTTAATGAAGGACATTGTGTAGGAAGAGTTTGGAAAGACAAAAATATAAAATCATCCCATCAAGCTTTTCTAGAAGGATATACTACTGGTTTTAAGGAACCTATAGGAAAAGGTAAAAGATTAATTATTTGTCATATAGGCAGTACAAACGGTTTTCTTGAGAATGGTTTACTCTTATTTGAATAAAAAAAAACCGTTGATTATCACGAAGAAATGAATGGAGACGTGTTTGAGGAATATTTTGAACAGATGATTCAATTCATACCAAAAGGATCGGTTATTATAATGGACAATGCAAGTTACCACTCCAGATTACTTGAACCTTTACCAACCACTAAATGGAAAAAGGATGAAATTGCAAAATGGTTATCTTCTAAAAATTTAGCCTTTGACAATACAATGCTGAGGGCAGAATTGTTAACTATTGCTAAAAAACATAAGCAAAATTATAAAAAATATAATATTGAGGAGATAGCCAAAAAACGAGAAATTGAAATCCTTCGTTTACCACCCTACCATTGTGAGATGAATCCGATAGAATTAATATGGGCTCAAGTTAAAAGTTATGTTGCCAGAAATAACACGACTTTTAAATTATCAGATGTTAAAAATCTCTTCAATAAGGCAATATCTGAAGTAACAAGTGAAAATTGGCAAAAATGTATTAGACACGTTACAGAAATAGAAAAAAAAATGTGGGAGCTAGATAACATAATTGATATTACTATAGAGCCCATTGTAATTTCTCTAGAATCAGATGGTGAATCTTCTGACACAGAGTGCGAGGAACCATAACTTTAAAATTATTAATTTATGTACTTTAATTTTATTTTTAGATTTTAATTTTTTAAGATTTAATATTGTCGTATTTTTTGCATGTTGCTCGTCAAATTTTATCCTTGCGGTTGGTTTTGTTTTTCTCATATACCTACTTAATTGTTTTTTTAGCTCCTCATATCAATTTATAAATAATTGTAATTATCTGTACATATTATATACATATTTTATAAATAAACATATGCCTAAAACAAAATGCCTAAAATAATATTGATTTTTTCTTCATTTTACCCAAATTAAATTACTACTTACGAATTATGTTTATCTATCTAAAATTGGTAATCTAGGTATAAATAACTAAAACAAATTAAATATTTCTATTTCCATATTAATTTAATTTTGAAAACGCACGTCTATGGTTTACTGCCTTTAACACTGATAACTGCAAAACATTTCTGGGAATTTACTCTCTCTTGATTTTCAAATAGACTATAGTGAAACGCGTCAACAAGTTTAAATTGAACATTAGTTCAAATAAATGAAGATTTAAACAAACTGTATTGTTTTATTTCATCGTTTTTGTATAACAATGAAGTATATGAAAAAAGAATAGTTTTTTATATTTTATTCAATAAATTTGAGTGACAGATAAGCAGAAATAGAAAATGGATGTACATTTATCAACGGGAAGCGGACGGTAGAATTTTTTGGACCGCATAACTCCAAATTCTATATGATATAAGCCTTATGTCATCGCCAGTCATAGTGAAGTGCGAAATCTGTGGTAAATTTTTTATAAAGCGAGGCCTAAAATTACATCAAAACAAGACGCATGGTAGACAAAATATAAGTTCGATTACAGTAGAAAGTTTTGAAAATAAGGATATAAAAGATACGAATTTTCATATAAAGTTGACAAAATTGAAAAGCCAAAGATCAGTAATAAGAAGAGTCCCAAAAGCTTCAAGGGCTCTTGGTGCCTCAACGCTATCTAATCTGATTGAAAAATGCCTAAGACAAAATTCTATTACTACCTGGGAAAATCTATTGCTTTTTCCGTATAATGTTTTGAGTCTTCCTTCTAAAAATTCTAATAAAAAAGTATCTCTCTCTACTATAATCAAGAATAATTTAAAAACTTTTGAAAATATAGATCATCATTTAAATTTCTCTGATCAACAAAATAGAAATTTCTCAGTTCGGAAAAACATAAATTTATCAAAAAATAGTAAAATTAAAAATGTCATTAATAAAGTTTCTGACGGCGACTTGACATGCGCAATCAAAATCTTAGCTTCAGATGACAGTTTTGCTAATGTCAGTGCAGCCACTTTAACAGATTTAAAATCGAAACATCCTGTAGAGAAGCTTAATAGTACGTTCCCTACTCTGATGTCGGAACATATTCCTTTCTTTATAACAGAAGAATCTGTGAGTAGCGCAATAAACTCTTTTAAAACAAGTTCTGCTGGTGGTTTAGACTCTTGCTGGCCCTTCAGGAAAAAATCTCTTATCATCTTTGTGTAAATTATGTAATTTTATTTTAAATGACACAGTAAACATCAATATTCGTCCTATTTTATTCGGCGCGTCACTATTAGCTTTAACTAAAAAAGCAGGAGGTATCAGACCAATTGCTATTGGTACAGTTTATCGTCGTTTAGTAGCGAAAATAATTTGTTCAAACATCAGAGACAAATTAGGATATTTACTTCGTCCATTACAATTTGGTTTCGGGTCGAAAGGTGGTTGTGAAGCAGTTGCACATGCGTCTCTAATCATCCAGACGTTAATAATAAAGTTTTTCTGAAAATTGATTTTTAAAATGCTTTCAATGCAATTCATGGCGATCATTTATTAAAACTTGTAGCAGATATTCTACCTGAAATTTTTCCTTTCATCAATCAATGTTATCGATTCCCTTCATATCTTTTATTTGGCGAAAACATCATTTATTCGGAAAGAGGCGTCCAACAAGGGGACCCTTTGGCACCTCTCCTTTTTTGCATATCGATACACAAACTTATAAGCAACATTGACACAGAATTCAATGCTTGGTACCTTGATGATGGTTCTTTAGGTGGTAATACTAATTCCGTGTTCAAGTCTCTAGTCTATATAATAAACAATTCCAAGGATATTGGTCTTGAACTCAATTTCAGCAAATGCGAGTTATTTTTCTTAGAATCACCAAATAATCTAACCATTGATAAATTTAATTCTGTAGCACCAGGCATAACAATTACCAACAGACAAAATTTATTTCTATTAAGTGCTCCTTTATTAAACGAATCCTTTCTATCAGTTTTCAATGAAAAACTAACCTTTTTCAAAAAAATTTCATCTCGTTTATCCTGGTTACCGACACATATTGCTTATTACCTTCTCATGAATTGCCTATTAATTCCAAAATTAAGATATATCTTAAGATGTAGTCCGACCTGGTTACATAATGATATCCTAATCAATTTTGACCATGCCACTCGTCATTCATTAGAGTCATTAATTAACATTAAATTAGAGGACCTTTCTTGGAAACAAGCTTCACTACCTGTTTCATATGGTGGTTTAGGAATTCGCTCAATCGTTTTCAATGAAAAACTAACCTTTTTCAAAAAAATTTCATCTCGTTTATCCTGGTTACCGACACATATTGCTTATTACCTTCTCATGAATTGCCTATTAATTCCAAAATTAAGATATATCTTAAGATGTAGTCCGACCTGGTTACATAATGATATCCTAATCAATTTTGACCATGCCACTCGTCATTCATTAGAGTCATTAATTAACATTAAATTAGAGGACCTTTCTTGGAAACAAGCTTCACTACCTGTTTCATATGGTGGTTTAGGAATTCGCTCAATCGTTTCAGTAGCTCTTCCTTCTTTCTTGTCATCATTAAATAGTTCAAAAAATTTCATTAATTACATTCTGCCTATATTTTTCCACACACAAGACCCTTTATTGATGGGGGCAGAAAATATTTGGTCATTAAAGTCTAACAAAGTTGTACCCGATGATTATAAATCCTTTCAAAAATCCTGGGATATTCCGTTATTGAACATTGAAAAAGAAAATCTGCTTCAGAACGATATCAATTTACCAGACAAGGCTCGTTTGATTGCAACATTTTCAAAGGAATCAGGAGCATGGTTGAACGCTTTACCGTCGGCCCCATTAGGTACGCTTTTAGATGACGAAAGTTTCCGTATTTCTATTGGTCTCCGTTTGGGTTGTCAAATTTGTGTAAAACATCGCTGATGTTGATGGATATGGTAGACACGGCCTAAGCTGCAAATTAAGTGCCGGCCGTTTTTCACGTCATTCTGCAGTAAATGACCTAATCAAACGAGGCATGGCATCTGCAAAGATTCCCTGTTCGTTGGAACCGTTAGGTACTTGCCGCGACGACGGTAAACGTCCAGATGGTATGACCCTCATTCCATGGCAACGCGGCAGACCAGTTATATGGGATTTCACTTGCACTGACACTTGGGCTCCGTCCCATGTCCGATCCACATCTACTTCCGCAGGCGCTGCAGCTTTACAAGGCGAAACTTTTAAAATCAATAAATACAAAAATTTGGAGAACATTTACATTTTTATTCCTGTAGCAATAGAAGCCTCTGGTGTTTTCAGTCATGAAGCTTTAAAATTCATTAAAGAAATCGGTAAAAAAATATCAGTAGAAACCAATGATTCAAGAGCAACTTTGTTCTTTATACAACAAATAAGTATTGCAATTTAAAGAGGAAACGTTTCATCTTTTCTCGGTAAGTTTCCCCGTTCTAAGCCTCTAGAAGAACTTTTTTTGGAACCTAATCATAAGAAACGTAATTCTTCTACCACTTTCAAACTTTCTCACATTACAGATCCTAAAACATGTGATCTTTCCTTTTTCCGAAATTCTTATTTAACATCTTCATTCTCTTCTTCAGATTGTGTGCCTTCTGATAATACAAGCGTTGACAATTTAATAAATTATGCCCCCAACAAGCTTTTGGGCCTCAGTGTACTAAAAAATACAGAAAACTACCAGCCAGATGATGTCCCATTCATAGGAATACTGAAGAAGATGACTGTGCTAGAGAATGATGCGATTCCTATTCGCAATAGATTATCTCTAACCAAAACAGTTTTCAAATCCTTAATATCTACATCCAATTCAGTAGCAAACATCATCAATTCAAATTCCTTATCACGCCGATCAAGTGAGAAAGACAATCATAGAATCCGAGATTATTCGTACAATGATAGTAGTTGCGAAAGAGCTTTTAACAATATTTCCACATTCAGATCCATAAAGGGTATTCCCCAAGATTCTTTGGGTCTCAAAGGCCTCAAAAATATTGGTAACACATGTTTCATGAATAGTATTATCCAATGCCTATCAAACACAAGGTGGCTATTAGAATATCTAAAGAAAGACGCATACATAAGAGATATTAACATAAACATATCTAGCATGAAAGGAACACTAATTAAAGCATTTGATGAAGTTATTCAAGAACTTTTGTCTGAAGACGGTTCAGATAGAGTGGTTAATACAGTATCATTGAAAAGTAAGATTCAGCGATTTACTTCAAGGTTCATGGGATACACTCAACATGATGCACATGAGTTTCTTCGTTACCTATTAGCAGGACTTCACGAAGATATCAACAAGGTATATGAAAAACCAAAGCCCATATTAACAGAAATTGATGACAAATTTAGTGATATCGACAAAGCACAAGAATTTTGGTTAAGATATGCGAGAATGGACAACTCCCAGATTATGGATAACTTTGTCGGTCAATTAAAATCAACAATCAAGTGCACACACTGTGGTCACTGTTCAGTTACCTACAATCCTTTTTGGGATTTATCCCTTCCAATACCACAAAGAACAGGTCAATTACGACTTTCACAATGTTTAGATTCGTTTAGAGAAGAAACACTCGACGGTGATGAGAAACCAACTTGTTCGAAATATAAGGGACGAAGACGATGCATTAAATCATTCTCAATTCATAAATTTCCGAAAATACTGGTTATTCACCTGAAGCGCTTTTCGCAAACAGAAAGTTTTAGTGGAAAACTTGATGATTCAATAGATTTTCCAATAGAAGGGCTTGATATGAACCATTACGCGGCTGATAATGTGGCACCTTGTATGTACAACCTCTACGCTATATCTAATCACTGTGGAACCACTTATAATGGTCGCAACACAGCATTTCGCCGACATCCCTACACGGGACAGTGGCACGAATATAACGATTCAAGAGTGCTATTAATATCGTGGAAATCTTTAGTCAGTGGAGAAGCATATGTTCTCTTCTATGAACAAGATGACACAAAATCCCACCTTTAAGTTTAATATTTTTTTATTAGATTTTAAATTGTATATTTTCATTGTGAATCAATGTCTTATTTAGTGTTTTAAATGAACAAATGTAATTTTGATAAATAAGCTAATTAGTAAAAAAGAGGAAAAAGTGGCATTACAACTAATATTTCCTAAACAAGCTGATGAAATAAAAACTTATAAAACCATCACATATGCAGGAAGTATTTCTAATAATATTGCAAAGATAATATCTTCAGCAACGAATACAACAATTTCTTTTAAAACAAAAAGTAACGTTAGTACAAAATTGTTAAATGTAAAAACAAAAATACCACTATTAAAGAAGTCAGGTATATATAAACTCAAATGTCCAGAATGTAATGCTGTCTATTTGGGTCAGACCCTTAGGAATTTTGAAATCCGATACAGTGAACACTTACGAGCATACAGGTTAAAACAACCAGATAAATCCCACTATGCAAAACATCTACTTGACACCAATCATTCATTGAGACCTAACACAAAACTAGAAGTGCTGCATATTTGTGAAAAGAAACAAGAACTAGATTTCCTTGAAGAATTGGAAATTAGAAGACATTTAAGAAACCCACAATATGAAGTTGTCAATGAATAGTTAAATCTAGGGAGTTCTCCACTAATAAACTGTCTTCTTAAGTGATAATTGTAAAGATCAGCAGATATAGTTTTCCTGGTTTTCTATATCATTGCATAGTTATACTGATCTTAATTGGAAAAATGATATCCAGGATATCACCATAGGGCTAATAATATCTAAGCTTCAATATTTGTAATATCACATCTTCTTCTTCTCATTTGTTTTTTTTTTCTGCAAAATTTATTTATATATTCATATATACATTGTATCCGTTTAAAAATAAAAAAAATTGATTTTGTTAACAGTCTATTATTCATATGTTGATTTGATGCCGGAAAATTTGAATTTAACCTAGAAATAGAAATTTTCCACTTGAGAATCTATCTCTATCAAATGCATCCAAAATAACTGAACACGTTAACATGGTTATCCAAACGTGCGTCTGATAGTAAAAAAGTGTAGTTACAGTCTAAAGTATGTTTGAGACAAGTGCAACCGTTGATTGAAAAAATTATATTTTTTCATTCGACGGTACAAAGCAAAATTTATTTTTCGACTAGAATTATTTTTTAAGAAGTAGCTAATCAATCTTCGAAGAAACATATCATAAGTATTTTGAATAAATCATGAAATCAACTCATGACGTAAGATATTCACTTTGTAGTGTCCAAATCGATTTTGAGTCCATTTGAAATATATTTTTTTTATTTGATACGTGATCAAATTTAAATACACAGTTGTATCTGTAATTTCTTTCGCAGCATGTATGCGTTAAGATTGCTGGTCATTGATGATTGTTTATTTTCTAATCTTGTAATATGAGTGTTAACATACATAAGCCTTGAGGCTGCGAAATAAAAATTCATTAGTTTAAGTTTCAAACTACATGGTGGTTGAACGTGTTAGTAATATTCATACGCTTTTATATTTCTTAATGTTAAACATATTTATTGTAAACCTTTTTGTTCGGTTGGTTTCCAATGATACTGTAACCACTTCAACACGATATACCATACTCGTTTTCCAACTAAATAGCCACCATTCCAACATACTGACTGACAGAAGCGCAGAAAATTGTCATTTTCTTGAAAACCCATCTCTGTAACTGAGTTATCTCAAAAGACTTTTTGTGCCGTTACAAAACCTCGTATAATAGTTATTTGTTTTACTAGGCATAAAAGCACATTAAATCTGCTTTTCTGCCGTGTGAAACATATAATTTTTCCTTCAAATTTTTTCCAATTCCACGCAAAATCGATTGTTTCATATTTAAATTGCATTTCATTATCATTATCCAAATAACTAAATTATTTTATCAAAGGTAACTGGGCCCTGCGTTACTATGTTTACCGCTGATGACGTTTGTTGAATATGTTTGTTTACTGTTTACTTTGACATTGTCAATTTTGAAAAGTTGTCATGTTAGAAATGGATTTACTGCAAAGTGAGGATGAATTGATGCAATTAACACCCTCTGAGATAAGAGACCAGGCGCGAGATGTGGAATTTAACCTTTTACCGGAAACATCAAGAACTGTATATGAACTCACATACAGCAGATTCATGGAATATAGACAGAAGAAAAATATAGGATCTTTCTCTGAAAATGTGCTGATTGTCTATTTTTCCGATCTTTCAAAGAAAATGAAGCCTTCAACGTTATGGTCTACCTATTCGATGTTGAGAGCTACCCTGAACATAAAAAATAACATTGATTTGGCAAAATACCTGAAGTTACGGGCTTTTTTGAAACGCCAGTCAGACGGTTTCCATGCAAAAAAATCCCGGGTTTTTCAAAGAGAAGAAATCGAGAAATTTTTATCAGATGCCCCAGATGAACTGTATTTGTGTACGAAGGTAGGAATATATTGAAAATGATCTATTATGGATTAAAGGACTAATTTTCAATTTATATTTTAGGTTGTACTTATTGTTGCAGTCGCTGGGGCTTGTAGATGTAATGAGCTTTTGCAAATGAAAACAAATGATATAAATGATATGGGCGACAAATTGCTAATTATGCTACCAAATACTAAGACCAAAAGATCAAGATCTTTTGTAGTAACGGAATATTTAAGCGTTTACAGAAAATATGCAGCCTCCAGACCCTCGAATTTAAATAATCGCCGTGTCTTCTATAAGTATGTGAACGGTAAAGCACATCATCAATTCATTGGCATTCACAAATTCGGTAAAATGCCAGAAGAAATTGCTACTTTTCTGGGACTATCCCATGCGAAAGAGTATACCGGGCAGAACTTCGGCCACGTTGCTGGTGCATTCTGGTGGGGACATAACAATATTGAAGAAACATGGAGGATGGAAGTCTTCCGCTGTCGCGGAGGGCTATATTGAGGACTCGCTAGCCAATAAGTCGAACATCGACAATAAAATATTTTCTGGCGTTTCCGGAGTATCAAGTGTGGATACTAAAGTTGTTAATTTTACTGGAAAGGAGGGAAGTGGACAGAGTTCAATTGTATTAAATAATTGTTCACAATTCACCATAAATATATTTAATTAATAAAAATTTCGTGTTGTAGTTTGTTTTATTGCAATAAAACCAGTTTATTGTCATCAGCATCATTTTGAGTTTTCTTAATGTCATTGTCAATTTTAATAACCAGTTTGATTTAAATTATTACTTGGAAGGTTGCCTAGCAACGAACTTTTTCTGCCTAGGCAGTAAAAGTGTACTTTTTCTACCTAGGCATTAAAAGTACAACTTGTAAGCCTGCCAAGTGTCATTAAAAGGCCGCTTTTAATGTTATTTGGAGAAAAAAACATTTTTACTTGAATAGACTGCTAGTTTACAACAAGTTTTAAAAATTATCTTTCGCTAATCTTCTTGAATTTTATCGTTGAAATTTTGTTTGAAATTACATGCTATGTTCTGGAATATTTTTGAAGGGACCAGTCTTCCAGAAGAAAATATACATTGTTCATAACAATTTCTTCATCATTTTTTACAGTATCTGTTTGTTTCTTATTTTAGTCTTTTTTGAAATATCTGATGCAATATTTTCTTCAGTAGAATCTAAAACAACGTTCTATTTGATAGGACCATCATTCTGTGTGTGAACACAGGACTAAATCCCTGTAACAGACCGAAGGAAAGCAAGGAGAAACCACTTTCGGATATAAAAATGTTCCATTCCCAAGAGAATCATGGCAACTTTCAACTCAAAACAAGTCCAGAGTCTAAATAGTTCCTCAATCGGATCTCCGGGAGGAACTGATTTGAAAGTGAACACACGGAGTCAACATAGAGTGACTCTCTGAAAACCCAAAAGAGTAGCTACTTGGAATGTAAGGTGACTGGTACAACAACCAGTGAAGCTCCAAATCATCGAAAAGGAGAAGACAGCCCATAACATTGATAACCTAGGAACCAGTGAAAATCACTGGAGGGGGAAGGGTCACTTCCAGAGTATTTCAGGCAATATTATTCATTTCTCAGGCCATGCAGAGGAAAGCATTAACGGTGTCGCGATAATAGAGCCCAAGAAATTGCAGAATTTTGTTTGTGGTTATGATGCAGTTAATGACAGGATCATTCACCTCCGTTTCCAAAGTTCAACATGCATTCTGCACATAATTCAGGTCTACGCCCCAACCTCCACGGCAGATGAGATCATATCAGGAGATTTTTATACGGCTCTAGATACTGAGCTTGTCAATATTCCCAACAAAGATACTACAATGATATTGCGAGATTTGAACTGTAGAATAGGTGTCACGAACATGGACCACTACATGAGATAGTTCGTCGGAGAATTTGGACTGGGTGAGAGGAATGAAAGTGGAGAAAAGCTGATGGATTTCTCCTTGCAAAGGAGACTCTCCATAATGAACACATATTTCAAGAATCATCCACTCAGACTCTACACGTGGAAATCGCCGGATGACAGATATAGAAATCAAATAGATTTTATCTTAATCAACACAAGATGGACAACTTCTGTGAGTAATGCTAAAACTTGTCCAGGTGTGAACTGTAGTAGTGACCATCAATGTCTAGTAATGGATTTCAGACTTAGATTTAAGAATATTCGTAGACCCTCGACTAGACAGAATAGGTTAACACCAGAAGAATTGGATATTTTCAGAGACAGTATTAAACCAGTATTAGAAAATATAAAATGCAACGATGACGCCGAGGAATCATGGATATGTCTTAGGGAGGGTCTCCTGAAAACGGCTAGCCAATGTCGCCGACCAGGAAATGTGAATGGTCGCAAACCATGAATCAGCGAAACATGGCAAGTAATAGAACAGAGGAAACAACTAAAAAAGGTTCTCTCGATGAAACGACCTATAGATCCCTATCAAAAGATATTCAGAAGAGATGTCGTTAAGACAGACGAAAGTACATATCCAACATATGTCAAGAGATAGAATCACACTCTCACCGAATTATATATAAACTTTATTCACTTAAGTGTGTTACATATTTATGTCATTAATAAGGTGGCTAGTAAAGCGGTACCCAATAAGTGTTATACACACTTGTTTCGGGACACGAAAATAAAAAAACATATAAAAAACATTACATGCATACATTAAACTTAAAGTATTATAAACTATAAAACATTGAATACAAAAATATAACATGAATGGATCAGTATAAACACATTGAATTCCCAAACTTCAAAATAAGGAGTCATTTTTCGAACATATCTATTATGATTTGCCTATGAATCTCAAATATGTGTCATTTTAGCAGTTTTTTGTATTTATTGTGTATTTGTGATATTTTTAAATTGTTGTGGAAGACTATTGTACAGTCTGGGTGCTAAAAATAGGAAAGTATGTTGTGTTAGAGTATTTAACATTAAAGGGATTGTAAAAAGATGTTGATGACGGGTGTTTAGTTGTGGTACGGAAGTTGTGCTGCTTATTCCATTTGGCTGTATGTATTCAGTTAGCTGTTTTGCTGCATTTAGTTTCCAACATACGTGGTAGGTATTGGTTTGAGATTATTATAGTGGAATCTTCTAATTTAATTTTACTCGTAAATTTCACTACCTCCATAAATAACGTAATTATTCCGCATTCAGAAAAATTAACTTCATTAACACAAAAAGCACCAACAATTCTGAATTTCTGATCGCTACATAACTTTAAAATTCTAATTACTCATATTCTTTGCTCCTTTTAGCACTGAAGTTATTTTTTTTCTAAGTTGAGCTTCTATAAACAAATGAATTAATTATATCAAGTTGAAGAACTTCTGTCGGAGTTGAACGAAAATTTATGTGCATTATTGTTTGATTCTTGTTATAAAATCGTATGTTTTTAGTTTTTTTAAGTGAAATTCCTTTATATTATACAACAATATGAGATGTCTATAGTCCTGCTGAGACGTTAGTAATAATTCTTGATATTTATATAAACGCAGTGAAACTAGTATATTTTATATCCAAATATATTTATGCCATTTCCTTAGAAATTCTCACTGTAATCTACAACAAAAATAAAAACGCACTTGCAAAGGTCATTATGAGGGCGCCAGCGTGACTACGAATTGACCACACCTTCCTTGGTTTACATCTTCTATTCATCTTTTCTTTGCGGCCTCCTATCTACTATATCTTGTATTGAAAAAAGTGTCATTGCAATTCTTTAGAAACGATATGTAAAGATACTCTACAAGTCATCGTTGCATAATTTAAGTATCAAATAAATGAAGTTGAATTATTAATATTTTTTGTAGTCTATCTTATTAATTCAGAAAATATGTTAATGTTTATTAATTAGCAAGGTATTTTAAAGATGCAGACTTGTTTTAATCCCATACCGTACTCTGTAGTGGAAATAATTATTCCATGTACTAGAATTTAAAACTTGGTGATAATATGTACAAAATGTATCAGCCAATGAATAAATGGGAGTATATTGAACCATATATCTTATATATTAAAGAACATCAGCTGTTTGAGAATATTTTGCTTAGGATTTAAAATGGATTGAAACTATGTAATTTAAAACACATTAAAAAAACCACAATCATAAGTAAAACGCATATAAAGTCATAATATATTCAATCATTTGTTTATAATAATTAAAAAGAGCAACAATAAATATAAAGAAATTTCCTTAATAATTGTCTAATTTTCGAAAACGCTTAACAAGTATAGTGGAGAACATTAAATCTGCCCAATATGGATGTTTAGTTGTCATGAAGGAATCAGCGCTGTTTCATCTGAAATTAAACAAGTTTTAGTTATCTAATTTGATATAAGTATTAGTTGAAACAGAATAATATAAATCATGTTCATATTTTGTATAAAGAATTAGATAAGTTTAGAAGATGAAAATATCAATGACATAAAGGTAATTTATATGTCACAATTTATATCAAATTTATGGAGTCAATGAATGATAAAATGTTGATGAATTTAAGGAAATATGTGCTACTATAGAATTTAAATAGTACAAATAACGAAAGCAAAAGATATATATATATATATATATATATATATATATATATATATATATATATTATACTGGATAGAATTGGTGAGAGAAATTTTAATGTTTAAATATGCATAAATATATTTTCTCTAATTTGCCCTACGTTGGGCCGACATTTTATTGTGGATAGAATTGGTATAAGAGAATATTTAAAATGTTGTTATTATTATTGTTTAGTTGATGTTTGATTGTTAATTCTTGTTTGCCCGGTATATTATAAAATTTTTAAAATAGTTTGTAAAGTAATTATACCTTTGCATGAAAGACTCCACAATCTCAAAGTAGGGTTCAAGTATTTAAAAGGAATCAATTTTAATTTCAAATATGAGCGCCAAAGTTATATAAAATCCTTACATTTTAATAAAGAAATTTTGTTAATCAAAAAATATACTTGCTTTTATTATTTCTAAATAAATTCTATAGACGGTCCTGTCTGCTTAATTTCGAACCTCTCCAACGATTCATAGACGTCAGGTTAATACTGCTAACTGTTAAACATAGATGGAGCAATCACCAAGAAATGAAAGGTCTCAACAATATAATTTCAAAATGTTTATTCAAAAGGAAAAACGTTATTTAATGTTGTGAAAACAAATACATCATTCTTTTACAAATAAATTGTGAAAACAAATTATCTAGGATGGTCATTCATTCAAACAAACCATACACTCGGGTGAAATATTAAAACACTAATTCTGTTACACATTGTCTATGTAACAAGATGGCGAAAATTATGGTGATGAACACTTATGAATCATCAAAGTTCAACTCTCCGCACAAAACAAGTAAGTTTGTTTATTCTTTTTTTATATATAAATAAAATAGTTTTAAATACCTGTTCACTGTATTGTTCTAGTACACTTCAATGATTGGTTTTTTTATTTTATTTTAGGTTACCTTCTGGAATACCGAATAATCCGTCTAGCATGGAGAAAAGCTATAATTGATGCCACATTTCATCCATATAAAAACATTCTAGATGAATCCCATAATCCAGTACTTTCTGAAAGGTATTGTGGAGACAGTTCCCACAGTACAATATTTCACTTGGTTATATTGATGAGTTTTATGGTCAGTACATTATTATATTTACCAATTTTCTTGTTAAATTATGTTTATCTACTCTACTTGATTAACTACATTACTGAGTTGTTTTTAAGGATAATGTATTTATTTCTATAATTACCAATCCAAATTGTTGTTATCCAAAAAGTTTAAATAATTTTTCTCAAAAATTTTGCTTCTTCCACATTCACAGCTACCGAAAAAGAAACTACCTAGTGAATAGTGTACATTATCAACAAATTGTTTTATTCAATTTTTTTAATTATTAATCTGCTTGTCGCTGATTAAAATATTTCAAGTGTATTCCACCAATCAAAATTGGCTATAAAAAATTCTTATTGAAAAGTCTCACTTCAAGTTGTAGATCGTCCATCTATCCTTTTAAAACATTCTGTTTTAAGTTTTTAAATGATTAAAACCCATATATTATTCCCTTTAAATTGTATTTCAAAATATTTATAAATGACAGTTCTTAATTTCAATAATATCTATACGGAATGACAATTCATTTCACAAATGTCATGCTCTATGAAATTAATGTTATTATTTGACTTCCTACCTTGACATGTATTAAATAATTACATAATCTTATCAGAAAACTTCTTTCAATATCTAATATTTACTTTTTTAAGACAAATCATAGTATTATTTTACTTTTACAATGAGAAAAATGGATTGTTATTATTTATATGGAACAACGTTCAAAAATTCTCTCTCTCAAATATTAAAATCATGTTATTTTATTTCACATATGTATTTATAAAGCGTATTTAAAATTTCCTCCACAATTCTACAGCTTGACTCTTGTCTACTTTCTCTATTGAATAGTGAATAGTACAGATTGTCTCCATTTCAAACGATTTTTTAAAAAAATTGAAATTCTAAAATTTTGTACTTGCTTACAGTGTGTAGTCTTTTATTCCATAATTTAGTATACAGAGTGTTGCAGGTTTCTCTCTATGTTAATATATATGTTATATAAAAGAATTTATGTCCATAAATATAAGTATTATTTTCAAGTTGTCATAAATATCAAAACAAAACTAGACCTTGTCATATCGAAATATAACAATGAATTTCACTATCTGTAAAAGACTTGTATTGAAATTCGTTGAATTATAAAAGAAAACAGATAATTTTCAAGTGAAATTCACATTCAGAAATAATCTGATTGGTGTAAAAATGACAGGACAAATTTTGATCAATTAAAACTAAATAAAACTTTATTGAAAATTAGTGAGCTTAGAAACAATATATTATTTGTTGATTAAAAAATTGACGATCGAAATAGAAGCGTAGGTAGTTGGTCTTTGGCGTCGAAGTAGCGAGGAGGTGATGAAGAATTTTTCTAGAAATTTCAAGTAAAATCACAAATTTTCATGATGAAAGCTATAGATTCCTAATAAATATAAAACTTAGAACACTCACATGTGTTTGTATCCAGTTTTCACGTGAGAATATCCAAAATTTTCAAGAAATTTCGCAGCTTGAACTTCGGAAGGCGTAGTCCTGTTTCCAGACGGGATAGATCCAGAATCCAGACTTCAGGTCAGTGCTTCTTTAAATATGATTGGCCAATAATAAGAATAATAACTCTCGAATATAAATTCAATGACTATTTCCATGTGTATAATAATTCTTGCGTCTATATGATCGATCTATTTAAAAAAGAAAAATACTGTATGTAGTTTATTCAATAGACAAAATTTCAATATTATTTAAAAAGGCCTATTCTGTAATAAAATAATGTTTGTACGTCAATTCAAATTGTTGAGAAAAATGCATTTAATCCATTTATATAATATTTCTAATTGTATGTATAATTTTGTAACCTATTTCTTCTGAACAGTTTTATCTTTTGTATGTATATAATTCCCAAACATAAATTCTTTTAATATAAACTACATCACCAGCATCATTAAGGAAACGAACTTGATGTATCTAAGATTCACGCAGATGCAAAGCGTCTATAAGAATCGTTCGTTCCGTCTCGCATCCATTCGATTTTAGTTGAGCATGCGCATAGGATGGTGTATGATATCATTTATAACTCTGTTTTGGTAATTCCATAGGCGTAACTATTTTATAAATATTTAAATAAAAATTTCGTTATAAAATTAAATCATTGAAAGTACAGTGTTTCTTTTTATTTTACGTAAGCAAAATAATTCAAAGAAAGCCAGAACTCGAAGGGTAGAATGAGTCTCATGCTTCCGAACAATATCATATAATTAATTAATAACTGAGCTAGCCACATAAACAAATAAATATAAAATTATCTTTATAAATCTCATAATAAATCAAATTAATTAAAATAAAATAATTAAAATTTATTTATAATATGTACCTATTGGTACACGTAATAATGAACAATACCGACTTGAATACAACACCCAGTGTATTATATTGTGCTGATGATATGTATTTATCAATTATAAATTATGATTATGAAGTATTGAGAAATAAAACGATATCAGACTTCAAACCAGTATATGAATGGCTTGACAATAATTCTCTAATAATGAAGGATAAAAAACGCAACGTATTTCATTTAGATCTAACCGAAATGAAGACATATATGTGCAGTAGAAATTGAGCTTAACAACAGTTTTATCACATTTTCCTCTGATGTAGTAGTTACTTATTAAAAAAGTTGAAGTAGTTTACCGCCATACCTTGATAACTGCATTTTACGGCATATTTTATTAATCGCTAGCATACGGAATTCTTTTTGGGGTGATGCACACAGTCGACTGTTTTTGTGCAGCAAAAGAGTCTTGGCTGGCTAAAATTTTAATGAAAGTTACAGGGGTCATTCTAAATTATAAAATGTATTAACTGCACCATCCTTATATGTCTATGAGTGCCGTTGCAACATCTACAGAAACACAACATATTTTTCAAAGTACAGAATAGAACATCCATATAGCACTAGACGGATGAATGTGTTTCGCTACCCGCTGCACAAAACAACATTGCTGGAAAAGGGCTGTTTCTATAAGTGATTATTGCTGTTTAATCTCCTTACTAATTAAACTAGGGAAATTACTTTCATATACAAACTTAAAAATAAGTAGTGCCTTATAGCTGCAGAAACTAACACAATAGAGGAGGTAACTAAACACATAGTGCATTTCTGTTTTGTCCACTTCTTTCTTTCTTATTTTTCGTTTCAACTTCTAATTTTGTTCATTTTTCTGTATAGTAGTCATATTTGTTTGTTTCTTGTACCTAACGTGATTAATTGTTCAATCTATATGTATCTATCTGTCTTCAAATGTTTTCTGATTTATTGCACATTACAAAACTAAAATGATTTGATTACAGAAATTCCATACATACAACACACTCAACACTCATTTTCTCATTATTAACGAAAAAGTAAACAGAAACCATTTCGACCTTCTTCAAATATGGAATATAAAAAGCCATGATTAATTCTGTTCACTTCAATGGGCTTATTACAAATTGTTGTCAGACTGCATGATAAGTGTTATCAGTGTCATATTGTTGTGGAAGCATCACTTATCACAAGATATATTGTATATTTTTGGTTCCAAGTACTGCACAAAAAGAAGTGAAATCAATGCTATAGACAACATCATTTTTCTTGTTCAATAATCTACAAAACAATTGCAAAACGTAAACAATGCACACATTCTTGACATTTTCAAAGAATCTGTCAGTTGTATTATTGGCTCTTGATTATTCATTTGTTGTTACCTGAATTATATCAACGATTCCCATGGAAACCGATGAGCTGCTGTTCCACGGTGTAAGACGAAGACCCCGTAATCAGCATAAATATTCTATATAAAATGTTTGTAAATTAGAAGTTAGTCTGTTACTATATTTTCATTGTTCTACCGTATTTGTGAAAGTATCATTTTTGTAAAATAAACATTTTTAAAAACTGTATTTCAAGATAATAATTTGAAAGTGGCGCAGTCAGTTGGATATTCAGAATTGATATCGAACGCGTTAATTTTCGTTTTAACGATTGACTGAGTATCAGAATCTACGAATTTAGTTGTTTTGTGTAAGTGGAAGTTTGAAGTGGCTCCTAGAACGTCAGGAAACCCAGTGTATCACACACCGAAACAATCCCGAGCACGAAGAAGTCCATCAACGGGAATTCGAACGACAATAGTCCAATTTTGCAGAGATATTCATCTGAGGAGGACAAAAATTGCCGAACCGGAGTATATCTCTATAGGAATACTTGAAATATTTCTTTTATTATTACTGTGAGTACAATAAATTTTATGTCTGAAATTGACCTATTATCAAACATTCTTCAAAGTTTAAAACTAGAACGTTCAACTGCCTCACTAATTTTAAATCAAAGTTCAATGATTATTAATAATAATTCAATCATGGCCGAATTTAGACCAGAATATCTAAAATGTGTGCCAGATTTCGATGGCAATCCAAATGATTTAAAAGATATCTAAGTGTATGTATATCATTAATTGATTCACTTTACAGAATAGACACTCCAAATTGTTTCCAAAATGTGTATTTATTGAATTTTCTAATATCTAAATTAACTGGTAATACTAAATTAGTCGTGAATATACAAAATCTATCTACTTGGAATGAGTTAAGAGATATTTTAACGAGAAATTTCGCAGATCAGAGAAACGAAACTTGTCTAAATAAAGATTTAGTAATGACGACACAACAATCAAATGAAAAACCGCAGCAATTCAAAAAGTGATTTTGGCAACAATCTGTTTATACAACTATCTACGAAGAAACTCTTCTTCTTCTTCCTTATTGATACCACCAGGAACTTTCGACAGAGAAGAAAATGGCCGCCTTGTTCCAGGAAGGTGGCGAAATGAGGAAGATACTCAGTCAAGCTGTTCCACGAAGAGCATCAAATTCTGCCAAAGAAATACGTTCATTTATGGCTTATTACTTTGGTACCAATGGATCGATCCCATGGCAGAATAGCTACCAATAAGGAAAAAAACTTACCTCATGAAGGGTATCCTGCGTGTTTCCTATGCTATTTGTGTCTGTCATAAATTGGAAGCAGTCGTATGCAAACCAATTCGATTTATATATGTCCCCAATACGTGAAATTTGTATTTATAATACTACGGCACTTTAAAAATTGCCTGATCCTGTAATCACACTTTTTTTCTCTCAAGACTTTTCTCTTCTGTAACCACGCATCTTCTCTTAAAGATCTGTTTAGGATTTTTAGAATTCCACAACCGGTTGTAACTCTCATACAATTCGATTAGTTGCCGACACTGTTCTTTATTCATTTTATAACTTTGATCAAGTTTCCTTAAAAATTTTTCATACGACCGTCTAGACTGCGCGAGCAAATTGAACTGGAACTCTTTGAGCACGTCCACGTTACCGACAGCATTCGTCTCGGGTGAGGCAGCGCGTCCTAAAATTAAGGGCGATGCACGTCTACACTAAGCGAGCATTTGCTTCGAGAGACAATTCGTTCAGTGTGGACGCGGCTATTCACCTAGGGCGAGTATGTATGCATAATAAGCAAGACTGCGCTATTGATACAGTCAGCTCGGAACTCGAGGAACCCCGTATTTTGTCTAAGCGCGAGAGAGCTTGCAGAAATATACGCCGTGCGACACGTGCGTATAAAGATCAAGTAGCTTGATTTCAAGTCAAGTAATAAATATCTCAAATCAAGTCAAGTCAAATATGTAAATTATTACGAGCTTGATTTTCAAGTCAACTTAAGAGGGGCCTCACGTTTTAAGAACCTGAAAACAGTTGGCACCCGTGATTTGCAACAAAATTTAGGTCATTTTGTACACAACAAATCTAAAGAACGCAGGGAAATTAAGTGTTGAAATTTTAACACAATATAACTTGGACCTTTGGATTTTGGTTGAGTTTTATACTGTTATAAAAAAGATATAAGCCATTAAGTGATGGTGTGATTTTGACAGTTTTGACAATTTGTGGTCACCAATCTGGGCACCAAAACCTGATCCCCAAAAGGAAGCCTAGAGAATTCGATTCTGAGAATATGAAATCTCAAATCATTGTATTTTTTGAGATTTGTTGTGCGCAAATTTTTGCAAACGAACATCTTTTTACTTTAGTTCAACCGCTCCACCGTCTTAATGCATGGCGCTGTATAGAAAATGTTAGAACAATGACAGAAGACGACGGTCAATTCATAGACAAATAATATTATAACTTTATCTATGGGTCAAATGCTGTTGTCATATATGTTTTGTGTTCATAAAAATATTCAAAATTTATAGTTTAGTGTGTATTGTATTTGTAAGTGATTATAATTAAGGAATTTTTATGCTAAATAAGTAAATATGTGCTTCGTAAATGCTATTTATATTTACTCCACAAGATTGTGTTTAGTGTAGCCTAGACATAAAATAATCCACAAATATTTTTAGCTGTTGCTAGTGATTCCATAAGTGCATTATATTTATTGATACCCATATCAGGGCCTTTTGGTTCCTCCAAGCACCTGTACACTGCCACAACCTTCTGAGTTAGTGAAAAAACTACATTGGTAATAGTATTAATTGCTTTCTACTAATTTAACAAAATAGACATTTCTTATTCTATTCAAAAAGTAACACAATATGTAATCTTTTATTTTCGAAATGCAGGAATAAAAATGTTATATATTTTTTATCTTCAATTTTTCCAGGTTATGTATTGAAATGTTATACTTTTTGCATTTTCCTCCAGTTTGTAATAAAGGGACATGCCTGTTTTTCCATTGACTCTTCTCAATTATTCAAGTGAATTATAGCAAAAGTGTTTTCTTTTATTGAAAACAAAATCAAATCAATTATGCAATATGTTTGTTTAATTGTAGTGTTACAAATTTGAAGTACAAAGAAAGTAAGTAGGTAGTTTTTATATTTATTATAATACAGAATGTATACTTTTCCTCTGACCCCTCTTAATAATTCAAATGAATAGTAGCAAAGAAATGCCAATTAATTAGGTAAACTATAAAAATGGTTATTATAGCAATAAACAGACATGTCCGCTTTTTCATTGACCCTTATTAATTATTCAAAAAAATTAAAGGAAAAATTATTATTACAAATTTAATGTATTTGTCTTCATATTTATTAATACATGACAACTGAAGTTCATCTTATTCTCTACCATTTCTCCTCATAAAAAAAGAAAATAAAAAGTTTATAAAAATATCCATTTTTTACGATTCTATACTCACAAAGGGGTGGTGACCCCCCATCCACATTATTGAAGTCTGGATCCACGTAGTTATAAAGACTGAAAAAATATACTTTAAATATTTTCTTTAAATAAATAATATTTTTACTTACAAAATTATTTTTCCCCCAATTCAGCAAAAGTATACAAGTATTCCATTTTATCTTGGAATCCATATTACAAATTTTATATACATAAGTACTGAATACATTTTCTTTATTTTTATGCATACATGGCAACTGAGCTGCATCTTCTATTTTCTAAATTCTCAGACAAAAAAAACAAAAAGTTTAGAAACTATCCCTTACAATTACATCAGGCTACATTTTAGTTTTAGTTTTTACTTACTGAATAGCTATAGCGAGCACTGCTATATGAAAATTATTTGGACCTGTGCGGTTATATCAGGTTCCGTTTTAGTGAAATTATCAGTTCTGAAAATGAATAGAAATTTGATTTTTGTAAATAAGTCTTGTTAGTGTTTTTACTTACGGAATGGTATAAGGAAACTCTGTTTTATGAAATATTAATGGATCTGCGGGGCAGTTACATCGGGCTTAGTTTTAGTTACATAATCAGAACTGTAAATGAAATAAGAAAATTAGATGCTTCTTCTAAGTAGGTTTTGCCATTTTTTTAAGTACAGTATAGTTGTAGTGAAAACTGCTATATGAAAATTATTTGGATCCGTTTTAATGAAATTGTCAGTTCTGAAAATGAATAGAAATTTGATTTTTCTAAATAAGTCTTGTTGGTGTTTTTACTTACGGAATGGTATAAGGAAACTCTGTTTCATGAAATATTATTGGATCTGCGGGGCAGTTACATAGGGCTTAGTTTTAGTTACATAATCGGAACTGTAAATGAAATAAGAAAATCAGATGCTTCTTCTAAGTAGGTTTTGCCATTTTTTTACTTACAGTATAGTTGTAGCGAAAACTGCTATATGAAAATTGTTTGGATCTGTGCGGGCTATTACATCAGGTTCCGTTTTAATGAAATTGTCAGTTCTGAAAATGAATAGAAATTTGATTTTTCTAAATAAGTCTTGTTAGTGTTTTTACTTACGGAATGGTATAAGGAAACTCTGTTTTATGAAATATTAATGGATCTGCGGGGCAGTTACATCAAGCTTAATTTTAGTTACATAATCAGAACTGTGAAGGAAATAAGAAAATTAGATGCTTCTTCTAAGTAGGTTTTGCCATTTTTTTACTTACAGTATATTTGTAGCGAAAACTGCTATATGAAAATTATTTGGACCTGTGCGGGCTGTTACATCAGGTTCCCTTTTAATGAAATTGTCAGTTCTGAAAATGTTTCAGTTCCAATCTCCACAACACATATGATCAATCTTTGCAAACAAGGTAGAAGCAAACTTGTACATGTTGATTGTATGTTTGATTTTGTACTGTATATATCGATCTCCCCACAATATATACTATTATTTGTCATTACAGATCTTTCGCTTTAAATTTATTATTACTTGTTATAGTTGCTTTGTAAGTTTTTTAAATGTTTGCTATTTTAAATTGAAATTCCTCACTGTCCTTACTTTCCTCTTTCTATTAAATGTAAAGCATTGTATTACAAGTAAATATTTCTTTGTATAATGAATTTGGAAACTCTTTGTTTATATTATTTGTGTCTAGATAAAATTGAATATATTTACACATGTAGTTGAAAAAAGAGCCTACATGTCAAATAAAATTTGAAAGCAACCAACAGGAACTCTGAAACTGATACAAATATGATTAGATTGAGGCAAAGTTGTGACACGACGTTCTGTGTTTTCAGAATCATGTAAATTTGCAACTTTCCCGCAGTTTAATTTTCTTAACATGAAGCAAACAGAAATGTATAATTATGAAAACATTTTATTATGTTAGTATAAATGGTACAAATTTTGAAAGGTAGAATGTTTTTAAAGTATGTATATTTACATTTATGAAACACTTAAATAATCAAAAATCTACACTCAAATGGAAATTATGTCAACAAATTTTGTTTGGATCGGTGTATATAATATCCTCGTATCTATGCACAGCTGTGCTGTGGTTTGGATGCAACATAAAAAACAGAGATAAGCACAAATCACCCATGGAGGTAAGGTTTCTGTGCTCACAAAAAATTGAAATATTAAAAATCAAAAGATTCGAACAGAGATGCGTTTCTTTGAACCGTCAAGAGTGGAAAGACAGAGAGAAAATATGTTGAATAAGTAAAAGCCGATTCATTACTACTATCGACATCTATCGTAAATATTTTGAACCAAATAATTACTAAATTAGTAACCAGTATTGTGTAGGTTTTTAGGTTTATGTACCTGTGAGGAGGCCCCTCTAGTTTATTAAAATATCAAGCTACTTGACTTGATGAATCACTAATTTCAATGTTACATCTTCGATATCCAACGAATCCTCTCACAGGCCACACTTTATCTTAGTTATTTCTTTCATTGTTTGCATCTGTTGCACGATATCTTGGGATGTCTTTCTATAGACCAATCGGCAGTTTAGGAGAATGTGAAGAAATTCTACCATAAGTATATATCAATAATCATTATCAGGGCATTAAAAAGCAAATGACAGCGTGTTTTTCCCACTGACCTATAAACAGATCAGTGGTTGTTCCACAAAAACCAATTATGTTCAAATAGACCGTCAAAAGTCAAAAGTCCACTAAGTCAGCGTGGTATACGTCCATTTATTTACCAGAAGTTTTCGGTTAATTAAGAGAAACCAACTAAAACGACCAATCATTTTGCACCATGACAATACTCACATCTACAAACAAACGACTATTTGGACACAAAAAGAATGGAATAATTGATTGTTCATTCGTCTTACAGCGTTGACTTGGCTCTCAATTATTTATACTTGTTCCCCTTCTTTTCAACTCTCGAAAAAGCAGTTGAGGTCAGCAAAAAGCATTTTTTAAAACTATTAGAGCCCTTTCAGACTAGGATACTGTATCCTTTTTTTCCTTACTTGACCCTTGTATCCCGTTATAATTTAGCATTAGACTATTGAAAATGCTGATATACAAAATTGTATCCAAACAAATGCAAATGTTATAATTTCAGTCAAATAATTGGTAGCGTTCTTATGCATCAATCATTTTTTATTGAAAAAAAATCTCAATATAACTATGTCCAGAGGTCGTAAATGTAAACGACCGGCTTACTTGTAAAACTGTTGAGTGGATCTATTAATCCATACAAATAAAAATGAAGACGACTAGATTAAAACATTGTTTATCTCGTTAACACCTATTTCGGCAAATTTTAATTAGGTATGTAACAATAAAAAAGACAAAGAAAGACATCAGTATCTGTGACAAGGTAACTGTAGTTCTTTACGAGTATGTGATTGAGTTCGAGGATGTTGGCATGAATTCATTTATAGATTCAGATAATGAGTATTGATTCAGATATATGCCATCAGTAGCAGGCTTTTGTATAATAATCATGTAAACTTTTGCTCCATTTGCTGAAGATTTGAACGAAGACATCAAAATGAAAATTGTATTGGTGAATGAGAAAACCATGCATTTGCGAGAAAAATTTATACGAATTTCAAAAATAAGCCGAATAAATTTCACATTGGAAGTAGAAAAAACATTACGATTTAATTAATATATAAAAATATTTCGAGATAGTATATTTTTGTCAGCTTCGCACTTTACAATGAACATCAAAGTCAACTCCTAGTTAGTTAGATTAATCATGATAGGGACACTGCATACCGTGCCATCTATAGAGCCTGTCGAGTAACTAAAATCGGTAGATTTCAAAAAAATTCCAAAACATTAATGAAAACTGTAACGTCGTTAGTAATAAAATTTTATTGATTTTTATAACTGCGTATGCGCGATGTTATATTGCTCGTCACGGAAAACTGACCCATATTTTGTGTTGCTCGTCCAGTCATTTTCGTTTATACTGGTTGTGATCGTTTCGAGTTATCTATCTGTGGTCGTTTCTTAGTTCAACTGTTGAGCTCATTATTTGGTCCCCGTATTTTGGTGTGTTTTTTGATTGCTTTTATTTGTTGTTGCGTTGTTTTATTATTATTTTATTGTTATTAATTGAAATGACAATGTCAAAGTGTATGGTCAAGGAGTGTAATAAGTGTTGTACTCGGTAAGTTTTATTTAAAAAAATTGAGCTTTTTTTCTTACTAAATTAACAACCATTTTCTTAATTTTTATAAAATACAGAGTTTTTAGTCATTTAATCGACAACTTTAGAGATCATGGTTGTTTTTTACATTAGCTAAACTAAAAATTGTTGTATTACTAAGGTAACTATTTCTTTATACAGTTTCGTTCTTCCAACCCAGGAAGATATAAAATTAATATGGCTGGAACGCAGTGGTAATAAATCATCCAATTTTACGACGAGGAAACAATGGATGATATGTTCCTTTCATTTTGAAAAACAGTGCTTCTTAAAATTTGAAAGGTGTCAATGAATGGTTAATACTCCTAATAATATATTGGCAAAGAAGCTCAACAATATACTTAATAGTTACGGATATACATCTAAATACTCAATTAGAAATTCAATAGACTTAATCAAAAAATTAAAAATTACAAGATAACGCTAAGCTTATTTCATTTGACGTTACTAATATGTTCACTAAAATCCCTCCTAAAGAATGTCTAATACTTGTGAGAAAATTACTAGAAGATATAAATATTAATCCAGGAATAATATCTGATATACTTAATTTACTTGATGTATGTATTAATCAGAATTATTTCACTTTTGACAATAACATATATATTCAAAATGAAGGTTTACCAATGGGAAGCCCTATATTACCTATTTTGGCAAACATTTTTATGGACAGTTTAGAGAGAAAAATCTTTGAGAGTAATATTTCGAAAAATGTTTTATTTTGGTATAGATATGTAGATGACATATTAGCTTGTTTTATAGGTAGTGAACGACAATTAGATACATTTTTCAACCACAATAATAATTTACACCCAAAAATTAAATTTACATTAGAAGTTGAAGAAAATAACTCACTCAGTTTTCTTGATTTGAAAATTTAAAGAGTTTTTCTACGCCCATGTCTGTAAACGTCAAAAACTGCACTGTGAACATTCCTTGTAAATGACATTTAACAATAACATGCACGTAATGAGATCTCATAACATACACGTGCGTTTTGAGAAGAAAGCTTAAATTTCGTGGTTTAATTAAATTACAATCAAATTCTTATTTACGTAAGACTTTATTTGGTCTATTTACACAAATTTAGTCCATTAAAAAACATAAAAACTTTTAGCATTAGCGAGATATATTTAGGATTGAAAGAGTGATGCCCCTAAATGTAGGCAGCATATTATGCAATTTCTTTAAAAATAGGACACGTTTTCTTAAGTAGCATGCTGTGAAAATAAATGTCATGTCATTTATATTGTCAATCTCTTGAACAAAATATAACTGTATCCGAACATTCTCTCTACTTTATCTACGAATATGTCTGATAGTAGTGAAAGTGATGAAATAATGAGCACTCCACCGGAGATTTTAGAAAAAGCTAAAGCAGCCACACATAATTTGTTACCGCTTAAGTCCAAAGAAAAGTACGAAATTACATATAAAAAATTTATGGATTGGCGACACAAGCATAACGTTAAATCCTTATCGGAGAATGTGTTACTTGCGTATTTTGAAGAAATATCAAAAACTATGAAGCCATCTTCTCTATGGGCCATTTATTCAATGCTAAGAACTACACTAAACATTAATAATAACATTAACATAGCAAATTATCCAAAACTAATCGCCCTACTGAAGCGGAAATCGGATGGTTTTAGAAGTAAAAAATCGAAAATCCTTTCTACAGAACAAATTAATAAGTTTCTGAAAGATACCCCAGACGATAAACATTTGTTGTCAAAGGTAAACAATCAAAATATTGTATAATTATCATCACATAAACATAAGTTTTTGTTTTCTGTTTTCAGGTTATCCTCATTATTGGATTAAGCGAAGCTTGCCGTAAACAAGAACTTAGAAATATAAAAATGGAACACATTCAGGACACGGGAAAATCCTTGATAATTGATATTCCAGATTCTAAAACTAAAACGAGTCGTTCATTTGTAGTACCAGAAACGTTTTATAACACATGTCAAAAATACATGAATTTGCGTCCTGCTGGAATGGAACTTCCTTTATTTCTTAATTACAGAAATGGAAAATGCATAAAACAGGTTGTGGGGATAAACACAATCGGTAATACACCACGTAAAATTGCTGAATATCTTGAGCTACCGGAACCAAAGCAATATACTGGCCATTGTTTCAGGAGGTCATCAGCTACTATGTTAGTTGATGCAGGAGGTGATATGCTATCATTAAAAAGACTTGGTGGCTGGCAATCTTCTACAGTAGCGGAAGGCTATGTGAATCTCTTAAAAATAAAAATGACAACGCATTACGAATATCGGAGGCAATTACCAATTATCAATGTTCGTCTTCTGATGTACCGAGCAGTACTACAATTATAAATAACCGTTCATCACCCTTAAATAATAAGGCACAATCGATTTACAATAATTGTTCAATTGTTATTAACAACTATTATAATAAAATTTAAATGATTACGTTGTTTTTTATTTAATGGAAGAAAATGAATGGGCGTAGAAAAAGTATAGTACGTTACACGAGTTGTAGACCCATTACGCACTCATAAACTTTTTCATTTCGTGCGTAATGGGTTACTTACAACTCTTGTTACGTAATATACTATAATAATGTACTTGATTATCCAGTTTACAGAAAACCAACACACACTGATGTGACAATTCCATATATTTCCAATCACCCCATGTCCCATAAACTAGCGGCATACAATTTAATGATACATAGAGTATTTTCAGTTCCTATGAACAAATTTAATTTTGATAGAGAGATTAATACAATTAGACAAATAGCTTCTTCCAACGGTTATCCATTACATATGATAAATAAGCAAATTAATAAAAAGATGAAAAAGTGGTATTACAACAAATATTTCCTAGACAAACTGAAGAAATAAATACTTATAAAACCATCACATATGCAGGAAATATTTCTAATAATATTTCAAAGATAATATCTTTAGCAACGAATACAACAATTTCTTTTAAAACAGAAAGTAACGTAAGTACCAAATTGTTAAATGTTTAAACAAAAATACCAACATTAAAGAAATCAGGTATATATAAACTCAAATGTCCAGAATGTAATGCTGTATATTTGGGTCAGACCCTTAGAAATTTTGAAATCCGATACAGTGAACACTTACGAGCATACAGATTAAAACAACCAGATTAATCTCATTACGCAAAACATCTACTTGACACCAACCATTCATTGACACCTAACACAGAACTAGAAGTTCTGCATATTTGTGATAGGAAGAACTGGATTTCCTCGAACAGTTGGAAATTAGAAGACACCCAAGAAACTCACAATATGAAATCGTCAATGAACAGATAAATCTAGGGAGTTCTCCACTATTGAACTGTCTTCTTAAGTGATAATTGTAAAGATCAGCAGATATAGTTTTCCTGGTTTTCTAGATCATTGCATTACTGATCTTAATTGAAAAAATGATATCCAGGATATCACCATAGGGCTAATAATATATAAGCTTCAATATTTGTAATTATCACATCTTTTTTTTTCTATGAACATCTATTAAGTCAATCACAAGGTAGGTCACTTCTTGGTCTAGCCAAAAATAACTACTAAACATCACGTAGGCATCAAATGAAATGTAACTTCTGTTATTCTGACGATGATATTCAGTTATCTTCATATTGTGGGTTTCTTAAATGTCTTCTAATTTCCAATTCTTCAAGGAAATCCAGTTCTTGTTTCTTTTCACAAATATGCAGCACTTCTAGTTTTGTGTTAGGTGTCAATGAATGATTGGTATCAAGTAGATGTTTTGCGTAGTGGGATTTATCTGGTTGTTTTAATCTGTATGCTCGTAAGTGTTCACTGTATCGGATTTCAAAATTCCTAAGGGTCTGACCCAAATACCCATTACAACTAATATTTCCTAAACAAGCTGATGAAATAAAAACTTATAAAACCATCACATATGCAGGAAATATTTCTAATAATATTTCAAAGATAATATCTTCAGCAACGAATACAACAGTTTCTTTTAAAACAGAAAGTAACGTTAGTACAAAATTGTTAAATGTAAAAACAAAAATACCACTATTAAAGAAGTCAGGTATATATAAACTCAAATGTCCATCAGCTTGTTTAGGAAATATTAGTTGTAATGCTGTCTATTTGGGTCAGACTCTTAGGAATTTTGAAATCCGATACAGTGAACACTTACGAGCATACAGATTAAAACAAGCAGATAAATCCCACTACGCAAAACATCTACTTGATACCAATCATTCATTGACACCTAACACAAAACTAGAAGTGCTGCATATTTGTGAAAAGAAACAAGAACTGGATTTCCTTGAAGAATTGGAAATTAGAAGACATTTAAGAAACCCACAATATGAAGTTTTCAATGAACAGTTAAATCTAGGGAGTTCTCCACTAATAAACTGTCTTCTTAAGTGATAATTGCAAAGATCAGCAGATATGGTTTTCCTGGTTTTCTATATCATTGCACAGTTATACTGATCTTAATTGGAAAAATTATATCTAGGATATCACCATAAGGCTAATAATATCTAAGCTTCAATATTTGTAATAACACATCTTCTTTTTTGTATAAACATATATTAAGTCAATCACAAGTCACTTCTTGGTCTAGCCAAAAATAACTACCAACATCAGGTAGGCATCAAATGAAATGTAACTTCTGTCATTCTGACGATGATATTGATTTATCGAAACAATTGTCAATTTTTTAGAATTTTCAATAACTTTTATTATATTGTGGAATTAACTAGAAACCGTGAGTTTCATTTAAAACACTATCACACATAATGTTTGTTTTTTAAAACAAATTTTGCATCATTAGATGACTTAAGAATAACCTTAATAGGTCGAATGATTGGGACATACTTTCCCAATCTGAACATCTTCATATCCCTTTTATCTATATTATTATAGTTTTTTAGTACAGTATTTACTGCTTCGTTGTCTTCTGAGACTCTCTCTTGTTGGGATTTCAGATTTGATTCATTCACATTGAGAATAATAATATTTGAAACACGCATCTGCCTACCATTTCCCCTATCCAGTCTTCTCTATCTTCCATAAGACTAGAGCTGATATGTCCTGATTCAACTGTAATCCTCAGCTTGTACAATTCGGCCTCCAAGTTATCAATTTTCATCAGGAGTTTGGGAATCAACCGAACTCCACTTTGTCAATCTTCACAATAGAATTTGATGATCCTTTTTCCTTTTAGGTCCATCACTTCCATTTCACTAGCGTTAAGTTCTGAGCATCCTCTATGTGTTGAACTTTGACAGCTATCACATAATAATGTAGGCTCTCCAATTTTGAGCTTACAGCTTACATATTCCATAATTATGAGTTTTGGAATAATTCGTTAACCACCTAGACTATACACAAATTCTCTATGGTAATACCCGATAGTTCGAAATGTCCTGTTAACAAAAATTTAGACTATTATTCCTAGACTATAAGTAATTAACAGTAAACTCCAAAAATACCAACAAACAAGTTTTATGACAAAAAGCTGGCCTCACTTTTTAATGAATAGAAATAATTGTCTATGCAGGACCAAAATGCACAAATAATATTTTTATAATTCGCGTATAAAAGAGACTTCATTATAACATTGTTTACAGTGTCACAATGAAGCTCTCTGAACACTGTTATAGTAATTTTTAGTGTACAGTTGGTTATTATATATAGTTATATTTTTATTTGACATTTGACTTTAGCCTTGACACAAATTATAAATAAAATGGTCTAGCGTTGTTCTAGCTAGCAAATTATTATATTAAAGGTAAATTAGAATGATTTAAATATTAAAAATATTAATGAATAAAGTACGCTAACGTTTATTTATCAATGATTTGTCAATTGTTTATTTTTATATTGTATAGGATCAATATATAGGTATACAAAACGTTCGATTTTTGGGATAAATTACCAGATATCTACGTGAAGATTACATAAATAATTCTGTTCATGACATAATATAAATAGATCGCAAGAGCATATACGAAGAAGCTCTTTTTTAAACAAATAATCATCTTCTGTTTGCTTAAATGAAAGTTTGTTTACAATTTACACAATTATTCGGTTATAATATGTCAAAAGTCAGAAGTGCTGAATAAAACCATCTGTGATCTGACCAATTAGGAATCTACAGAATTGCCAACTTAAATTCAAACCACTCCTCCTAGTTTAAAAACAGGGATTATATGAAATTCTATTTTATTCGAATAATTAAATAAATGCGAATTATAAAAAATATTGTGTAAAACTTGTGCCATAATGACTTTCTGTAGTACTTGTGATTTGCACCGCTTCGCGGTTCGTTGTGCAAGCTTCACTCGTACTACAAAACGAGTCATTGTGACACTTGTTTTACAAATAACTATTTTAGATTGAATTTTCAAATAATAATCTTTTGATCACCGCACAGCGCATGTAAAACACAACAATCTGATACCAGTTACACAAATTAAAACTCAACTTTTACACACAAAAAATACTTTTTACAGGAGCACCATCATTAACTTTCTGATTGATTTTATTAGCAAATAATAATCATTGTGAATTGACCATTATTACTTTTTAAAAGGCTCGGTACTGGTATTAATAGAATTATTTCCATACTTTACTGTCCATTATATTGTTCTGTTTTCTTGTTTCTTAAAAAAAAAGTTCGTATATAAATGTTTCTCTGAGTAGCTGTACTCTGGAGTAAATGAATACTATAATTCACAAATAAAACCGGTAATTTCCTGAAGAAACATGCCATTCGGGATAATAATTCTACTAAGGGATATAATAAAAAAAGTTTAGATAACGCCGCTGGGCTTTAAAGTTAGATATTCAAAAGGATAGCTCAGGCGACATAACCCTCTTAAAAGATTTCCTGGGAAGATACGACTACACGAACCGCCTTGGGATTAGCATAACCTTTGACTTCTTCAGAGTTATCTAAATTTTATTAATTTCAAAATTAAATCTCGGTTTAACGAAATGGACTACGAGAAACAGTATAGAATGGTTTCATTGTTAATGTAATAATATAAATGAATTAACTAATTCTTGTACTTCGTACATTCCTTACTAAAACTGGAATTTTTCATAAATTTTTATATCACTAACTACGGGTCCGTTTTCTGTGTTTAATATGATATGATGTCGTCAACGCAGACGATAAACTAGAGGTTCTAATTGACCCTTTCATAATAATTGAGTATTTATTCTTCAAAACAAAAAATATGTTTTGCATACTTCATTTTAGTAGATGTTTTCTTAATGACTTAAACATTATGTTCTCAATTGCAACATTAATAATAGTTATTTAAGACACAAGTGTAAAAAGTGAATTCATCAAAGCCAGGAGTGCAATAATAGCTTTTTTAGTGAGTAAAGTATATATTTTTCTCATGTGTCTAGAAATTGGACGCACGAACGAAGCGAGTATGCCAACTAGACAAGTGAGAAAAAGTCATATACGCGAGCGGGACACCACCAAAAAGTCGCTTAGAAATTGCAGAATGTGATCACGCAGTACTAATCGCTAAGACCACTTTTACTTTATGTTTTCTGGGTCGCTGAATACGAATATGAAATTATTTTTACGATAAATTTGGGGGAACATGGAAAAAACGACAATTTCGGGTAAAATTGAGACAATTGAATTTGGCGTTTTTCTGTGTGCATTTCCACATTTATCAATGTATCATTATGAAATTTTTTATGACTATTGCGTATCTAAAGATCTAAACAACAAGCCTACTCCGAAAATTCGGCGACAATTAATACTTGAACAGTAAATATACAATTGTTTACTTTTACGTGTTCCGAGTTTTGTCGTACAAATGCAAAAGTTGTGTTACGAAGTTTCGAATTTCTAAAAACTAATTATCCAGTATTAAAATGCAATACCTAAAGAAGTTTTTGGGAAAGTTTCAGATCTAAATATTGAAAAGAAAAAAAGATATGCTATTTCAAAGTCGAGCGTAGCGTGCGGCTGCACGGCGCGCTATAGCACATAGATGCTGATACTCGCTTAATATTTCATGTACAACGTATTCAACGCAGAATTAGTGAAAACCAGTTAACAATTGTAGAATCTCCCGATACAGACGTTTTTTTATTACTACTATTCCATTTTGCAAGTTTCGAAAATAGACCTCAGCTATGGTTTTTCACGGGAAAAATATCCGTACGCACTGATTTCAGAAGGTATGTACCTATTCATAGTTTAGCACAAAAATTAGGAAAAAATATCTGTTCATCGTTGTTAGCTGCACACGCTCTAACAGGCTGTGATACTAATTCATCGTTATTTTACATAGGCAAGATCAAGGTAAATGCAGCATTACGACTTATGTCAGACGAAGAATTGACTAATTTAGCTACAATAACCGACTTAGACATACATGTTGCTCATGAAGTCGTCCGTGCATTCACATCTTATTTGTACGATCCAAGGAAAAAGTCAAAAGGTACACGTAACGATATAAATTCATTAAGATATCATTTAACTATCGAAAAGAACTCTGAAATCGCAAGACTTCCTCCATCTGAACCCGCGATGCATAAACACATTTTAAGAGCTCTTTGGCAAATCAATGAGGGGAAACAAGCAATCGAACCTCTAATCATTTCCAAAGATGTGAAAAAAGTTTGGCTGGGCGGTAGAAACAGGTAGATTGAGTTTCGATTATTACGATGGACCCACTGCTATGGAAATACTACAACAGTACTTTTGTTCGTGCACTGGCAAAAATGCTTGCGAAACTGACGCTTGCCCTTGTAGACAATCTAATTTGAAATGCTGTGATGTTTGTAGTTGTAATGATACATGTGTAAATAAAGAAGTGATTGTAAATACAGATGAAATAAATGAATATTTTCAAGATATTTTAATGTTTTTTATTTTAATTGATATATTAAAACCGTATTTCGGACGCATGTGAAGTTCCGACTCGGATGGTCGCTGCTCGTACTATAGCGCGCCGTGCAGCCGCACGCTTCGCTCGACTTTGAAATAGCATATCTTTTTTTGTTTTTAATATTTAGATCTGAAACTTTCCCAAAAACTTCTTTAGGTATTGCTTTTTAATACTGGATAATTAGTTTTTAGAAATTCGAAACTTCGTAACACAACTTTTGCATTTGTACGACAAAACTCGGAACACGTAAAAGTAAACAATTGTAAATTTACTGTTCAAGTGTTAATTGTCGCAGAATTTTCGGAGTAGGCTTGTTGTTTAGATCTTTAGATACGCAATAGTCATAAAAAATTTCATAATGATACATTGATAAATGTGGAAGATATAGCGAGATGAACACAGAAAAACGCCAAATTCAATTGTCTCTATTTTACCCGAAATTGCCGTTTTTTCCATGTTCCCTCAATTTTATCGTAAAAATAATTTCATATTCGTATTCAGCGACTCAGAAAACATAAAGTAAAACTGGTCTTAGCGATTAGTACTTCCGTGGTCACTGTAAGGTCAATTTGTGTAAGGTCAATTTGGGGGTGCGTCCCGCTCGCCTAATACTCAGCACTTCTGCTAAACATAATTTTTACCACAATCTTGAAATATAATTTTGTGAAAAAAAACTAAACCATTGAACTTTGTTTATTAATGAAAAACTTACAAATATGTAACTCCACCAAAATATATGGCTCATGATGTATACGGATTAATAATCATAGTTTAATTTCTTTATTGGAGTATATTTTGATGGTAAATTAGAAATTTCTATTTCATTAGCTACATAATTTGATTTTAGCCCTATTTTTATTTTGTAATAGGTAATCCCATGAAAACATTCGCTTTGAGAGTATGCAACCAATTATGCACCTGTGTATTTATCTTGTTCACTTGTAATGAAAGTTATTATTTATAGGGGTGGATGAATTTTACAAAGAATTGATAAAAATGGGCTGTCCAACCCCCATTTCACTTCCTAAACCAAATGAATGAAAAAGTAATTAAGATAATTATGGAATTTATTAATACTTTTCAAATTAAAGTTTAGTTAAGAACAGATCTTAAATTCTGATTAACTCTATCTGTTAACTCTTTGTTCCTATCCTTAATCCGAGGCAACATTTCGGGGTTGTGTAATGCTCGGCAGTTTCCCCTGAGCGAGCAAAGTCTTTACCTGCGTTATGTTGTCTTATATGTTTAGCCTTAAACAGAAGAATTTATGGGTATTAGAAACAAAACGTTATGAGCTAAACAGTAACCGAGCTGGTTATAAAATTCTTAACGAACATGGGTGAGTATTTGATGTGTTATCTCTATATAGGCTTGTAGAATTTGTTCCTTAAGTTCATTCAGAGAACTGGTCCTGTTCTCCTGGAATCCATATATTCTCGATTTCACATAACCTCAGAAAAAGAAATCGTTGGGTGCCAAATCTGGAGATCTAGCAGGCCATCTAATGTTGCCATTCGTGAAGATTATCCGATTGGGAAACTGTGAATTTAAAAAAATTATTGCTTATCGATAATTATGCGACGCACAACCGTCATGTTGGTACCAAATATCATTGAAGTTGATACCTAATTGTAAGAAGGCAGAATTAATTTGGTTTTGCAGCATATTCAAACATTTTTATCCTGTTAAATTGCCAATATCAAACAACGATTCAACGAAGAAACAATAAATAGGAATGGAGAGCACCTTATTGACTTCTGCGCTCAAAATATTTTAAGAATAAACAACACGTTTTTCCCCCATAAACCCCAACAAAAGTATACTCGGCAAAATACACAGGGACAACAATCAACGATCGATTACATAATAACTAATAGAGAGATCTTACCTAAGCAAATACCTGATGTAAGAGCTTTAACATCGCCCAATGTAGGGTCCGATGGCAAATTGATACTGGGGAAATTCCCAATTAACATTCCATTAAACAAGAAAAAACCATCCAAATACGTGGAAAAGATAAACATAGAGTTACTAGAGGACCAGACCACAAAATGGCTATATCAGAGAAGATTAAAAGAAAGATTTGAGACACACCCAGTAACAGACGAGGAAAATTTTAATGAGATTTGGGCAAAAATGGAATCTAACATATTTCAAGCTGCAAAAGAAAGTACAGGAGTCAGAAAAATTAACGTAAACTCAACAAAAACATCAAAACCGTGGTTCACTGAAGAAATAAGAGATCTAGCATATGGAAAAAGAAAAGCATATCTGCAATATTGCAGTAACAAGACAGTCGACAGCTATCAACAATACAAAAACATAATAAACGATGTAAACTCTAAGATAAGAATCCTGAAAAGAGACTATTGGACACGGTTTACCAAAGAAATGGAGCACGATCTGTACGGATCGCAACGTAAAGTGTGGAAAGTCATTAAAGGTAGAAAAACCAATCAATGAATATAAAAATCTTAATAAGATAGAAGGAAAATGGACAGCCTATATTAAAGAACTTTATAATCCATTAGCGAATAAATATACAGAGGAAGATGAAGAAGAAGATGTCGAGGATGAACAAAACATAGAAATAACAAAGGAAGAACTTAAAAATGGCATAGAAAAATTCAAAAATAGAAAAGCCTCAGGACCCGATGGTATACCGAACGAGCTATTAAAATACGGAGGAGAAACGATAATGGAAAACATAAGTACACTTTTTTAGAAAAACTTAGACAGCAAGAAGATATCAGAACAGTGGAAAAATAGCATTACTTTACCAATATATAAAAAAGGAAAGAGGAATAACCCTAGCAATTATCGAACCATTACCTTGCTAAACACAACACTCAAGCTATTAACGAAAATACTCGTCAATAAGATCAATATAGAATATACGATATCAGAATACTTAAACACTTATATTACAACGCCACATTTTTAATTAGACACCAAAACCTATATAGTAAAAAATATGCTATCGCTGAGGGAGTTCTCCAAGGTGAAAAGCTAAGTCCACTGATTTTCTCTATTTTCATATCGGATATTGAAGATTACTTTCGTTCAAGTAACTTACGCGGAATTAATATTGATGGGAAGAATGATGTGTTAATGCTTCAATACGCAGATGACATAGTAATCCTGGGGGACTCTCCAATAGACATAGAACGCAAACTGAAAATACTTAATACTTATTGTTCTACCAATAAACTTACAGTTAACACTGATAAAATTAAAGTATTAATATTTGCAAAAGGAGGGCACAAACATAATTATAATCAAAAGTTTTATTACAATGGTTTTAGGTTAGAAATAGTAAAGCAATTTACGTATCTAGGTGTCGATTTCTCTTCTACAGCTATGTTCTGTACCATGGCTAAGAATACTAAAATTAAAGCTTGTCGTGCCATTGGAGCAGTTATGGATATTATGTGCCGATCAAAAATGAATACATGGGATTCCAGAATCAAATTGTATAATTATATCATTTTATCTTGCCTTCCTTTTGGAATTGGCATATGGGGACTACGCTATTCTGATATTATTGTGCGGGTTCAGGTAAATTTTTTTAAAAAACTGTTGAATTTGTCTCAGAATACTCCAGATTATATTGTACGCCTTGAGACATATTCGCCCCATTTATCACTAATTATTTTTAAACATGCTTTACGTTGGTTAAATAAACTTAAACTAATGGATAATTCTAGAATGTCTAAAATCTGTTATATGCAACTTTTACAATTAGCTACGGAGAACGCTAAATATAATTGGGTCACTCAAGTTACAGAATGGTTTACCTTTGCAGAATGTGAACATTTATGGACAAACTATTTAAATACATAGTCAGGTAAATTAGATGGGGTTATTCTAGAAAATTTTGAAAAACGACTTTACGAAATTGATATGTATAGGAAGGTTACGTCTAGTTATTCTCTTATATATTCTCAGCTATTAATTGGTGAAACCGGGAGAAATTACTTGCGAATACCCGCATCTAGATACATAACGAGAATTGTCGCACAAATCAGAACTTCCAGTAAAAAGATACTGAAATTTTCATTTAAAGGAAACTTCTATATAATTGATTGTGGGGAAATCTGTTCCGTTTATAATATGCATACACCAGAGTCGTTGGAGCATATTCTCTTCAAATGCCCCATTTATAGCCCTCTTAGACAAAATAGAATTTTTAATAGTGTGGATAATGTCGATGATCTGGTACATTATTTGAATGCTATTAATGATAATCTCTCTGAGCTCTCTATGCTGGCCCATAGTGTTATTAGTATCTTAAAATTAAGAGCTTTCGCATGCGAAGAATAAATATTAACACTATAATATGTATATACAATATAATAATAGCAATTAAAAACAAATATATATGTTCTAACTCAAATAACTATAAATAATTACTGAAAATGTAATAAATGTAATGTATGTACCGAACCCTTGTGAAAAGATGTATCTTATGCACAATAAAATGTATCTATCTATCTATACGATATCAGAAGAGCAACAGGGCTTCCGACAAAACAGATCAACAATAGATGGCATTTTCATAGTCAGACAAATAGTTGGGAAAGCAACTGAATGTAATAAACCTGTATATATATGCTTTATAGACCTGACTAAGGCTTTTGACCGTGACAAATTAGAAGATGTGCTAAAATTACTGAAAGCAGGAAACCAATCCAACACAATGGTAAAGATAATTAAAGACGTGAACACAAACAACAAAACTAAAATTAAGGTCGAGAATGAATTAACATCGGAAGTAAATATTACATCAGGAATTCGACAGGGAGATAGTTTAAGCCCATTACTATTCAATCTAGTAATGGATAAAATAATAGAAGAAGTAAAAAACGTGGGACACGGACACGGGCTTGGAGGAAAACAAATAAAAATGTTGCTATGCAGACGATGCAATTCTGATATCAGACAATGAGGATAACCTACAACGTATGGTAAATGCCTTCAGAACATTGGCGGAAAAATATAACATGCAATTATCAACCACTAAGACCAAAACTATGGTAACGGCAAGAGAACCCAGACGATACAAAATTCTAATTGACGATGAAATAATAGAGCAGGTTACAAGGTTCGAATACCTGGATATAGAAGTATCCAGCTACGGAGAGCTAAAACAAAATGTACGAAAACAAGCAAATAAGGCATCTTACATATCAGGTTGTCTGAGGGATGTTATTTGGAAAAATAAAGACATGAGACTGGATGGGAAAATTCGTATATATAAAGCATGTGTTAGACCAATTTTGCCATATGCAATAGAAACGAGAGCCGACACAGCGGAAACAAAAAGAATAGTGAAAACAACAGAAATGAAAACTTTAAGATCAATCGCTGGCAAAACATTGAAAGATAGAATTCCAAAAATCAGACAAGAGAACTATGCAAGGTACAAGATGTTTTACGATGGGGAAGACAGAGAAGACGGGAGTGGAACCAGCATGTTACACGCAGATAGGATAGCCCGAACAGCAAGAGATCTAAAACCATATAGCACCAGACCACCAGGAAGGTCCTTTAAAAGATGGCGAGACAGCTGGCAATCGACATCCCAAATAAGATTGCAGCACTAATCGGTATAGAACAGGCCCAATAGCCCATATATGTATGAAGAAGAAGAAGAAATTGCCGTCAATAAAAAATGGTGAAATTAAATGTTCACCTAATATCCCAAACATTTAACTTTTGGGGATATTGAGTTCTACTATTACAGTGTTTTTGTAGGTTTCTCCTATAAATACTTTACCTTATAAAGAGTTTTAGTTGTATTTTATCCACCGTTCTATCATTCCTCCAATTTACGCTTCATCACGGCGCACCCTGTATGTGCATAGATAGAGGATAAAGTATACATCGCGTGCCACATATTTCTGTATCCGTTTCAGTGAAAAAACGTAAGTAAAAAGTATAATAATTTATTAACCATGAATAGTCGATCATGTTTAAACTTCAAGAAATATATTTACACCGCCAGCATTTATTCTTCAAATGTGATGAAAAACTTAACGAACGTAAATAATAAAACCTATAAATTTTTCGGGTACCTTCAAAATCCTGACAAAATCTTTTAAAAATAAATGAAATAAATTTTTTCGCTTTCAAATAAATTTAATTGATACTGTGCTTATTCTTCGGAAACATTTTTGCGAAGTGTGTGGGCATCATACACTTGTGATATATGAACACTCAAATTAAGAAACGCAACATTATTTATGAACTGATTCAATTTCTCCGTTAAACCGGCACTGTGCTGTCCCAACTTGAATTGAACTCTAAAAATAGCTCGTATACGGGGTACATTAAATCTATTGAGTAATTAAGAAATATAGGGTAAAGTGGGCAAATGGCGGTCACTTAAGAAAAATATTTTTTCTAAGTAAAAAAGTAAGCGGTAATTTCAAATAATTTTAAGATAGCAATCACTAGTGCACTTAAAAGCTTTTTTGATTTGAAAATCTTTCAAAATGTTTTCTATACTTTCATGATAACAAAAATAACAAAAATGTGCATTTGACTGTCATTGTCATACAGATAGGGGAATTCCGGTCACTTATGCGGGCAATAACGGTCAAGCAGAAAAATGCTTTAAATATAATTAAGTAAACTTCAAATAAGCATTTTTTACCAAAATATTGTTTATTGAAATTAAAAGAAAATAAAAACAAAAACAATCTATCTAAGTAAAAGGCTGACATTCATCACATGTGTACCCTACAGGTGTGTCCCATCCACTGCATTCAGAATGTGCCCATCTTCCGCATAGGGTACATCTGTACCACTGCTCATTATTCTTTCCATAATCATTACATATCAAACATATATCTTCATCGACATCTTCATCTACATTATCATCATATTGAACATCAACAACAGAATCTGATGAGTTTTCATCAAATAATTTTCTTTTATGGGATTCTCTCTTATTTCTTAAACTATTCCTTTTTTCATCAAGATTCATTTTAGAAGGTTGTACCTTTAATTTCTTCTTTTCCTTTACCTGTTTCTTAGCTTCCCTTTCTTCCAACTCTTTCTTCAATGGTGTAGCTGTAAGTATTTTGGCGTGCTGTTTTTGCCTGCCTGCTCTCTTCTTTTTCTCTGCTAGTTTAGGAACGGGAAGAATTTGTTGAAAAGAGAGAAATCCTGAAAAAGTTGAAGGAATTTCGTGTTGCTCTTTATTTGTAGAAGTCTTTGGTAGAGCATCATCGCTTGCTACAGCTCAGAGATCATCGCTGAAAGACATATCAGCTTCCTTATCTTGTATGGCAATGACGTCCTGATTCAATAACTCGGAAGGCAAAAAGTCTTGTTCATTAAAAACGTTGCAGTTAAGAGGATAGATAACAACGCTTCTGAAACCAGCTTCTCCTTTGCTAATTGTAGCCATAGTTGAATAAGCTTTATTGAATAAAGACGCTACATCATAAGAAGTGATACTTTTCATCAACTGCGTCTTCATAAATAAATTGCACTGATTTCTGTATTCGGCTTTCAGGGGCCCGTAGAAGACCACATCTAATGGCTGTATTTTATGTGAACTGTGTGGTGGAATTGATACCATAACAATATGATTTTCTTTGCAAATTCGTACGACTTCAAAGAAATATGGCTGGAGCGGTTGTCTACAATTAATAAAACCGGCTCGTCTTTCGTGGGTTTAGCGTGATTTCTAAAATGCGTTAACCAGTCACAAAAAATATTTTCATCGATCCAGCCATTCAGTGAACATTTATAAAGAGCTTCTGCAGGTCCATCTTTTTCCAGGAGAGGGCTTAGTCTCTTTCTGGGGAAGATAAACACGGGCGGAATAAATCCCCCTGCAGCATTCATAGCACACATGACGGTAATATTTCGGCCTCTTTCGCCGCTAGTTACCACACCAACTCTTTTTTGTCCTTTGGTTGCGAGTATCTTTCCTTGATACTGGACAGTTGTGATTTCCGTTTCATCTGCGTTATATATTTTGCTAGGTGAAAAGTTATATTTTGACATCACTTCTTCCACCAGTTTATAAAATCTAGCTATTTCATCCTTGTTGAAACCAGTCAGACGATTTAGACTGCTAACCTCAGCTTTTCGCACTGATATGGTGGGATTGCGTCTGATGAAACTTCTCAGCCAGCCTTTGCGTTGCGTTAAAATTATGTATAATATGGCTTCTCTCAGCAAACTCAAAAACAAACCTTCTTCTTTTGTGGTAACACCGTAAAAAATGGACGCCAAGTGTTTAATTTGATTAGCAATTTCCAGTTCCTGTTCAGTTGAAAACACAGGTTTTCTTCCCATTATAGGTGCTGAGTCTTTTTTATTATTTACTCTTTCTTGTGGCGTTGAAAATGGAATTGCGTATTTTTTTGAAGCTTGTCTTATACTCGTTCCATTTTGAATGTCTTCTATCGCTTGCTTCAAATTATCCCTGGTCCATTTTGCTTTACCAGTTAATCTTTTTCGATTTCGAGACATATCTGTAAAGACAATTAAAAATGAAAGAACCATTAACATAAACAGTGGGTAATGCCGGTCACTTGACCGGTATTACCCACCTGTGTTGACCGGCATTACCCGCCTGTAACAGTTTTTCTTATGGGTCATTTTTTATGAGAAAAAAATGTTTTTTATTCTATATTTTTATAGGACACTAAATAAAAGAAGTCAACCTTTATGTATCAACTAAGTTTTTATGAAAAGAGAGAAGGATTTTATCTCCAAACTTTATTTCACTTACCGTAAATCTTACATCAGAATTGCCGAAAACACGTGGTGATCTGCACTAACCAAAGTTTTAACACAAACTGAATATCAATCTGCTGTTGAAAATCGTAGGTCAGCTGGCATATTTGAGGCCACATTGCATTGTTGCCAAAACTAGTAAAAATCATTTTTAAGGTCTGACCAGCATTGTCCATCTGACCGGTATCTGCCCACCTTACCCTACACTAAAATTGATGCAAATAAAAAGGAGATGACAGATTTGATGGTATTGTTACGAAACAGCACACTGGTATAGTCCATAAAACCGACCCTGTCTAAGCCAGGTATAATAGTTAAAATTATGGCGGATACGCAGTTATAAAAAACTGTTTACGATTGAGACTATCTTATCTAGAACTGGTTTTTGTGACCAGAGTTATCTAGAAAACGCCAGAAAATTTATTTGTGTGTATAAGCCGCTGCCCGGAATTCTGTAGTACAAAAGGCACTAGTATATAAGGGGACTGACTAAGGAAGAGTTAGTCAGTTGATAATTTGACATCGTGAGATAAACAAATAAATTAGTGAACTGTTTATATGAATTAGTCTAAGTGAATATAATGTATATATAAATTAAGTGTTAGTGATTAGTGAGTTAGTGTTTAAATAAATTAGTAAGTAGCCATACCGAGTGTTTGAAATTTATCCCACCCGTTTATTGTTTAAATAAATAACAAAAACATTACAGTATTATGAAATTAGACAAGGTTTTTAAATAATTTATGTATCACTTGTAAAAATACACAGATATTTTGTATTTGTGTTTTGAAATTTACTACTGACAACTTTGGTTTGAGAATGCATAAATATTGACCCAACACCAACACATTTGACCTTTTTAGAGGAAAAAAACAGCTACTCTCGACTGTACTGCCCTGCTAATCAGACAGGACGTCGTATCTTCAAAAATCGCAATTTGCAGTTTTTTGCATATCCAGCAATTTACCAATAGACCAAGAGCCAGTGACCAATTTTAGGTGGTCATTTCAAAAGTCACGGTACTTTCTGCAGTAAATTATCTATACCTACTAGAAATGAAACGCCACTTCTGGCAGCCCTGTGTGGGGGTAGACTACCCTAAAATTTTAAGGAGGGTAAGAAATAAGATTTATTTTAGTTAAAGTATCAGTCATAAAGTTTTAGGAAAATACTTTCGACAGTATTTTGTCTTCAAGGAATTTTTGCCAGAGCATTTACATATCTCCTAATTGTTGACAGAATGCTATAAATATTTATAAAAAATCCATTTTTGTCATTTTATCAGTCTTCAAATTTTAACAGAATAAATAAAATAAATAAACAATTAACAATATACAAAGCCAGAACGAAATTCCATAACAAACAGTCTGCCAGGGCAAAAAACGTGTCCGTGCGAGTGCAAGTAAGACAGTAATATGGAAACCTGCGGGTTAGAGTGAGAGCACTTATTGGAGAGTAAAATATATAGAAGTTGAATATCTGCAATTTAAGAATTTTTTTATTATACAAAATTTATGTTAGTGGAATTATTAAGTTGTTTAATAGTCTTCATCCTCGTGTGCACTATCATATTGGTCGCCGTGATCCTCAATGAATACAGAAACATTTGAATCTTCTATTAACTGAATTTGAGACTGTAATATCCCATCATCTTTGAACGAGAATAATAATAATTTATATTTTACGTCTTGATATATATACGTATGTATATAATATATATGCAATTTATACAAAAAATACACTTACCATCAATATTGGCATCATTTACTTCGATATCAATGTTGTTGTTAGCGATAGTATCACTTACTGTAGGTGGTAGCTGATCTCCCTCGAACCAGTGAAACTCATACTGACCATCATTTAACACCCATCCATTATCTTTAGGGCTCAATATTGTAGGCAAATCCAGATGCGCATTTCTCGAAATGGAAGCAATGTATTTCGTTCTTAATACTTGTTGGTGGAGTTCAGCTTGACATGGAGGCAAATGACATGGATCAAATTTAATCACTTTATTTTCAAATGGTTCACCAATATTTTCAGCTGTGAAATTTTTCATGAATAGTTCGAATCTTCCGCTATTTGTGTCGTCACAATTCTTTATTTTATAGATTTGGCATACAAATTTTTCTAATGTCGCAAGAATATCAGTATCTATTATATCTTCTGTTACATAAGCAAGATTGATAAAAGCTTCTTGATAAATTTTGGATTTCATCAGTAGCTTAAACGGATTAATTTTTCCTATTTTATAAAATGCTGGATTATAATCACATCCAGTGAAGGCGTGATATGCAGGTAAACTCTTGCAAATATCTGGACCAATTTTACTTTTCCGCCCAACCTATCTATATGCGAGAAAAGTATTGGTTTACCTAAAAAAAAGTGAAATTTTGAAAAAAAATTTTGAGTTATTTTTACGTTTTCCATCAACAAAAATACGAAAAAAAGGTTTTTAGAAAAAAAATCATGTGTGTATGTCGTCGTCGTTGTCGTCGGCCACTTTTTCTTACATGTCTTGTTAGCACGATACAGCCTCCAGAGTGCAATAAGTTACCAATTTTATGATTGAATATTGATAAGGGCGTGTCACAGATGGACCCTTTTGATTTTCAGCTCACCAGAGCCAGTACAACGGGTGGTATAGTACTTGAAGTACGACATTTTGTCATTTTTTGAGAAATTTAAGTTTGTTAGCACGATACAGCCTCCGGACTTCAACAAGTCACAAATTTTATGATTGAATATTATTCAGCACATCTCACAGATGAACCCTATTGATTTTCAGCTCACCAGAGCCAATACAACAAGTGCTACAGTACCTTAAGTACGATATTTTTGTCATTTTTGGAGAAGTTTCAGTTTGTTAGCACGGTACAGCGTTCAGAGTATAAACAAGTGACCAATTTTATGATTGGATATTATTCAGAGCGTTTCAAACATGAACTGTATTGATATTCTGCTCACTAAAGCCAGTACAATTGGTGCTATGGTAATTGGAGTACCAAATTTTTGTCATTTTAGGAGAATTTTCAGTTTGTTAGCACGATTCAGCCTCCAGAGAGTATACGATTGATCAATTTTATGATTGAATATTGTTCAAGGTGTCTCACAGATGTACCCTATTGATTTTCAGCTGAATATAGCGAGTACAGCGGGTCCTATAAATCCAGATATAGTGCATTTTTGGTTACTTTTGGAGAAATTTCGGTTTGTTAACATGATGCATCCCCCGAAGTGTATACAAGTAACAATTTTATGATAGAATGTTAATCAGGGCATCTCATAGATGCGGAAAAGTTAGTTTTAATCTTTAAAACCGTTTATTTTTGTATATATTTGATACGGTAATATAACTTTGGTTATTGCCTGCTATTTTTACGTTTATATTTTTTAGGTGATCCATATTTCCAAGCATAATAATAAGAACCTCTCTATCAGAACATCGAATAAGTATATTTTCTTCATCTTCTATTTTACATATATGATGTACAATTTTCGTGTCAGCTTCCTCGTGATTTGGGCAAGATAATTGTGGGAAAACTGTGGAGATGACTTTATCATCGATACATTTATAGCGATGGCATTCTTTCAAGTTAAGATAAATGATTTTATTACCAATAAACGGAGCCATTTCATCTGTTACCCAGTGTTGGATGAAAAAATTTACTATTGCTTCTTTAAGTTTGTTATTTCTTAATGCTTTTGTAAAATCAAATGATCATTTGAAAATAAAGTAATTAGATTTGATGCATGGCATTTGTCTCCATGTCAAGCTGAACTCCACCAACGCGTATTAAGTACGGAATACATCGCTTCCATTTGGAGAAATGCACATCTGGATTTGCCTACAATATTGAGTGCAAAAGACAATGGATGGGTGTTAAATGATGGTCAGTACCAGTTTCACTGGTTCGAGGGAGATCAGTTACCACCCACAGTAAGTGATGCTATCGCTAACAACAACATTGATATCGAAGTAAATGATGCCAATATTGATATGGTAAATGGATTTTTTGTATTAATTGCATACATAGTATATACATACGTATATATATCAAGCCGTAAAATATAAATTATTAGTAATCGTGTTCACAGATGATGGAATATTAGTCTCAAATTCAGTTAATAGAAGATTGAAATGATTCTGTATTCATTGAGGATCACGACGACCAATATGATAGTGCACATGAGGATGAAGACTATTAAACAATTTAATAATTCCACAAACATAAATTTTGTATTTTTTAATTAGTATAATAAGAAATTTCTTAAATTGTATATATTCAACTTCTATATATTTCACTCTCCAATAAGCGCTCTCACTCTAACCCGCAGGTTTCCATATTACTGTCTTACTTGCACTCGCACGGACACTTTTTTCGCTCTAGCAGACTGTTGGTGATGGAATTTCGTTCTGGCTTTGAATATTGTTAATTGTTTATTTATTTTATTTATTCTGATAAAATTTGAAGACTGATGAAATGACAAAAATCGATTTTTTCTTATAAATATTTATAGCGTTCTGTCAACAATTAGGAGAGATGTAAATGCTCTGGCAAAAATTCCATGAAGACAAAATACTGTCGAAAGTAATTTCCTAAAATTTTATGACTGATACTTTAACTAAAATAAATCTTATTTCTTACCCTCCTTAAAATTTTAAGGTAGTCTACGCCGGCCACACAGGGCTGCCAGAAGTGGCATTTCATTTCTAGTAGGTATAGAGGATTTACTGTAGAAAGTTTCCTGACTTTTGGAGTGACCACCTAAAATGTGTCACTGGCTCTTCCCCTACAACTTATTCTATCGTCCTACAAAATCTTGAAGTGGTATCTGTACCATAGATCCGTTAAATCGAGTGTTGTAGAGTTGTTGTAACTACAAATAAGGTAACTGTACCAAATTCCGTGATGTTAAGACCCTTGCCACTTGTAAAGCGATTATTAAATATTCAAAAAATTATAGCAACTTGAGAATTTTTTTATAATAAAATAGGTTTCTTTTTCATCATCTACATATTGTTACGAAACAGCACACTGGTATAGTCCCTGAATCCGACTCTGTCTAAGCCAGGTATGAAAGTTAAAATTATGGCGGATACGTAGGTTTTTTTTATAACCGTTTACGACTATCTTATCTAAACATTGTTTTTGTGACCAGTCTTATCTAGAAAATGCCAGTGCCAATTGTTTTTGTGTAAGCCGCAATCCAGAATTTTATAGTAAAAAAAGACACTATGATATTCAAGGAACCGACCCGAGAAAGTGTAGTTTAGTTGATAATTTGACATCGTGAGATAAACAAGTAAATAAGTGAATATAAATTAGTTAAGTGTTCATATAAATTAGTTTGAGTGAATATATTTTTGATATGAATTAATAATTGATTAATAAGTTATTAGTTAAGTATATATAAATTAAGTAATAATTTCCTTTTTTTAAAACCCTTTTTCCTTGTTTATTTATCTCTTCAATGATTGATTTTAACTTATCTTCTTCCCACGTAATTGTTTTGTTGCTATTTTTGAAACATTATAGCTGCACATGCACAAGTCTTTAAATCAAGTTTACTAATTCCACTTAATGCTAGTGTCACTGAAGCCATTAAAGTTTACTGCAACTGTTACACATTTTGCCGTATTAAAGGGATTTTCCTATAAATAATCAGTTAAGACTTTGGCTACCTCTATTCTAGTTAAAACTGGTCTTCCATCCAACTATCTTCTATTTTAAAACCTATTCGAACCAGTAACAATGTAATATTTTTGTATTTATTAAAATATCACACTATTTCTAAATTTAAGCTAGTTACTCTTTTTGCATAAATGTTATAATAAATTTTTTCCATCTCGTTTTATTGCTTTACATAATTCAATTTTATCATTACAACTACTAGCATTTTTGTTGAGCTGGCATCACTGCCCTAGAAATTATACCATAACATTGATACTTTTTAAAGGATCCATTTACACAGCTAGAAAAAGACTATTTTCAGTTAGTTGTACCAGTTTTATAGTTGAATTATTGGATCTTTACCCGTGCGTCATTAATGTCTGATAACATATAATTTATTTACAATAAAAAGATGACGTTGCAAAACAAAATATTGTGATGTTGCCAAGCTGTAGTTTTTTCCTTTACTTAACGAAAACTAGAAAAGTCAATCTGATGTTAGACTGACAGTTCTTCTTTTTCATTGTACCGTGCCCCGTAGGGCGTAAGTCAAAAATATTTATTTAAAAATAAATGGCTTGTAGGATAAGCGTCATTAATTTAATATAAATATTTATTCATGAAAAACTATGGATAAGATACAAGAAACAGTAACCAATCATTCTATATTCGAATTAACATTTAATTATTTTACATAGAAGAGGGTTAAATGACGAATTGTAGGTCCTTATACCTTATTCTATGCTCTATAGAACCATCTTCAAGAGCACTGCAAGGGTTTACGCTAAAAGGAATCAATACAAGCTGTAATCATCTTCATGCAAATTTAAATATTGTTTCTTTATACAATATCTATTATATTTATTATAATAAAAATAGAATGGAAAAGAAAAATATAGATACACAAAATAAAATTTTGTTACAAGATATAAAAATAAAAAATCTCCCATTTTATCAGTACTATTTATGTAGAGATACTGTGGTCGTTGTTTTAATTTATGTATTATAAAATAACTGTACCTAATTAATTTAATAATAGTTATTAGTGATTTTGAAAAGGTGGAAATAAACCAAATTGGATAAAAATATAAAAAAATAAAACACAAAATTTCCACTACTCCACTACAAAATCATCACTATCTTCATCGTCACTGTCAAAATTAATAATAAGTGGAGGCACATCCTGTCTATCAAATACTACTTTTCTATCCCACCCATCTTGTATAATTTTTTCAGTATACTCTACTGTCTTTGACCAAATATCAGGAGTCACTTTTTCTGAAGACTTTTTCCATACACCTATTGCTTGTTCTGTTGAAGAACCATCAGTTCTCACATGATATATATTAAAAATGTTAACTATGCCCCTAATATGTTCAAATGGTTTGAACATACAGTGGTAAGGTAACATATTTTTCAGATAATATGTCAGCTTCATATACTGTTGGTGGTTTATTCCTACAAAAATGCATATATTTAAACAGAATAAGTTATCTAAGTATTACCATAATATAGTGAAAAATGTTTATATCAACTTACCGTTGTACTAAATTCAATAATTGGGTTTTGAGGAAAGTATTTTCAAAAGGAATATCATTTTGTATCAACCAGTTCTGTATATCAGCCTTTTTGGTAGCTGTTGTTGGTACTTTATTGATAACTGTACTGTGATAACTTGCATTATCCATTACAATTGTGGCAGGTTCTTCCAAGTTCACTAAAAGCTGGTATTCAAACCAATGCAAAAACATTTCTCGGTTCATTTCACTGTGGTAATCAGCATCTTGTTTTTTGGAAGAAAAACCAGCCCTGCTCCAGGAATAAATCCAGAAAAGGAACCAGCATGCAATACTATATACCCACAATAAGGAAATAACAAATTACTACTAGGTGTCCTAGATAGACTGCATAGCTCAAAACAACTATTGTGACTAGTAAATATTTGAAAAGGTCTTAAAATGGCAGGAACGTTAGTACATCATAAATTAATTGTTAAATTTTATTATTCAATTACCTTGGACCACCAATTTTGGTTTTTTCACGCCTCTATGATTAGAATCTTGCCAAGAACGTCCAACAGTACCGTCTTTAAATATCAAGGTCTCATCCAAAAACACAAATTGATATAAACCTTCCCTTTTTATCTTGACATATTCATGTAGAAAATGTAGACGTTTTAATGCAATATATGGCAACTCCATTAAACCACGACGAGGATCATCTTTTTGGTATTTGAATCCAATATTTTTCACTAACTTCCAAAGTGATGTTAAACAACCATTAAAGAGTTCACGCTCCTGGAGTTTGTCTCTCAAAGTTTTCAAGGATATGTGTTCCTCTGAAAAAATATTGTGTTAGTTAATTGTGAATAAAATAAAACAGTAAATTCAATATACTCACTGTTTCCATACATTTCGTATATAACATTTCGGAAAGCATTTTGATCAAAGTTATCAATTTCAACAGTAGGTTTTATGCGTTGTCTCTTTTTAGGTGGGCTTTTAGGCTGTTCACCTCTATATTATGCTTGGCGGCAATTCGGTTAATAGTGGTAACGCTAAGTTGTAAAGCTTCTGCAACTCTCTACAATATAATAACTTAAATGTATGAAAGAATAATATATTAAGTTTAATTAACCTAACCTAACACTAAAAACATTTAATCATTTACATTTAAATATGTAACAATAATAACGATGAATTTACTTATTACTTACGTCTCTTACAGGAGTAAGCGGGAGAAGCGGGCCCCCATTTCGGCATTCTCGTTCAAAATAGCTCAACAAAGATGTTACGATCTCTTGACATTTTCTGTTCAGCTGCTCCGGCATTTTATTAACCACACACTGCATATTTGCCTAAATAATTAGTTATGAAAATAACTGTTTTTTTAATCTTAAAGAAGCAATGAATTTAAAAGCACCAAAAAAACTTGTATATATTAGACGATGATGGAACGTCAATAAACGTCAAAACAAAGTGGGGAATTTTACCAGTTGATTTGACAACGTCTTGAAGGTTTGCCAACCCGTTAGCTGTAAATTGCCCTGGCTGTTGAGAATAAATTGTATCCACGGTTGGTAAATTAATATTTACTCTGATAAGCAGGAAAGTAACTAAAAATGACATCATCGTCTTTTATTGTAAATAAACTATAATTATTTTGTTCTGTTCTTCACTATTAATAGAAAGAGATGCTACTTAATAATTATGTCGGTTATGTTATCAGATATTAATGACGTCAGGGTAAAGATCCAATAATTCAACTGTATATGACTCGCAGTGTACCATCTCTATTTCATATCTTTGACTTTGTATGAGTTAATTGTCATATCTTAATAATAAATGTCAGTTTAAAAGTTAAGTTATTATGTTTAGGTTTTTAACAAAAACCGCAACTCAAATTTTCAGAAGTACTATACGAACATTTTCGGTACACTTACCTCCGAATAAAGTATCAACTTTTAAAGATGATATTCTTCGATATGAGGTAGCTGTAATTGGTGGAGGTATAATAGGGACAGCTATAGCACGTCAATTGAAATTGAATTGTTCAAGCTTGAAGACAGTTCTGATTGAGAAAGAGGATATATTTGGGAAACATCAAAGCAGGAACAATAGTGGAGTTATTCATTGTGGAATATATTATAGGTACGTAGAAGAAAATCGAGTCCACAACGTATTTTCTACATTTTTTTCAAAAACGTTCAGTAGGGTAAAGGCACTCAAGAGTACGCAGTTTACAAGAGTGCGCAACGTATATATTTTGGAAATATACCCCACACCGACATCTATTAGTGGCTCTTCACACTTTGGTTTCATACATCTTGCTGTAGGTAAAATTTGTCCAAGGTCGACCCAACCAGTCGGCAGATATGCGTTGTTGTGTAATTTCGATATTGCAAGTGTTAATGGTGGTGTGCCTAAAATAAGCTTTTACAGATAGTATTTGATGTTTAAACAATATTAGAACTTGTAAAAGTCATAATTGGATAGTCAGGTACGTAACTAATGGATTAATTATTTAATTTTAATTGAAATTTGATGATTAGGAACCAAACATAATTCAAAATAACAAAGTATACAAGAGTACGTATTCAAAAGGCTACAAGAGTGCGCAATGCGTATTCTTGTATACACCACCTCATTCAAATTTAATGAGTACTAATAACAATTATTTATTTAATAAATAAACGGTTTTAAGGATTAAAACTAACTTTTCCGCATCTGTGGCCCTGAACAATATTCTATCATAAAATTGTTACTTGTATACACTTCGGGGGATGTATCGTGCTAACAAACCGAAATTTCTCCAACAATAACCAAAAATTTAGTATACATATCTGGATTTATAGGACCCGCTGTACTCGCTCTAGCCAACTGAAAATCAATTGGGTACATCTGTGAGACACCTTGAACAATACTCAATCATAAAATTGATCAATCGTATATTCTCTGGAGGCTGTATCGTGCTAACAAACTGAAAATTATCCAAAAATGACGAGAATTTGGTACTCCAAGTACCATAGCACCCGTTGTACTGGCTTTAGTGAGCTCAATATCAATAGGGTTCATCTTTAAGACGCTCTGAATAATATTCAATAATAAAATTCATCACTTGTATATACTCCGGAGGCTGTATCGTGCTATCAAACTGAAACTTCTCCAAAAATGACAAAAATATCGTACTTAAAGTACTGTAGCACCTGTTGTATTGGCTCCGGTGAGCTGAAAATCAATGGGGTTCGTCAGTGAGATGCCCTGAATAATATTCAATAATAAAATTGGTGACTTGTTGAAATCCGGAGGCTGTATCGTGCTAACAAAGTGAAATTTCTCAAAAAATTACAAAATGTCGTACTTCAAGTACCATAGCACCCGTTGTACTGGCTCTGGTGAACTGAAAATCAATAGGGATCATCTGTGACATGTCCTTAATAATATTCAATCATAAAATTGCTGACTTATTACACTCCAGAGGCTGTATCGTGCTAACACGACATGTAAGGAAAAGTGGCCGACGACAACGACGACGACGACATACACACAGGATTTTTTTCTAAAAACCGTTTTTTCGTGTTGTTGTTGACGTGAAAATAACTCATTAAAAATTTCAAAATTACAACTTTTTTTGGGGTAAACCAATACTTTTCTCGCATATAGTAAGGTTGGGCGGAAAAGTAATAATTGTCGTTAGTAGTCGATGAAAGTATTCCATTCAATAATAGGAAATCACTAGATTTTCTACAAATATCTGTATGTATAGTTAGTTGTAATCCTACTACAAATAAACAATTTAATTTTCAGTTCCACAATCTAACATCAGAATGAGTTATTATAAGAGGAAAAGCGAAAGAAAATTGGTATTAACTGATGCACTGATGAATGAAGTGAAAAATAAACTGCAGAATGGTCAATGCAAACGAAGTATTGCTACGGAACTTAATAATCCTGAAGCAACATTAAGGAAATGATTGAAAAACAATCAATACTATCCCCTTGTCGTTAGATCGCTTCCATACTGTTTATACCTCGGAGAAAGAAAAGGAGATGGCTGAGTAAGGAAATGAACAAACGTTTCTACGGCATAACAATGAGAGATCTGAAAGCATTCGCTTTTGAGTTTGCTGAAGCAAAAAAAATCGAACATTGCTTCAAACGAGACAAGAAGGCAGCAAGCAAGACGTGGGTACGAGGCATTTGTATGAGACAAAAAATAACATTGAGACAACCAGAGCAATGTTCATTGGGAAGAATGATTGGCTTTAACAAACCATAAGTTGAATTGTTCTTTAGTAACTTGGAAATTTTGTATAAAAAATATAATTTTTCGCCGCTTACCATATACAACATGGATGAGACCGGAATATCTACTGTTCCCAACAAAACACCTAAAATATTTAGTTCAAAGGGCAAGAAACATGTTGGTAAAGTATCAAGTGGTGAAAAAGGCGAACTAGTTACAGCCGTATGTTGCATGAGTGCTGCAGGACAGTACGTTCCACCAGCATTGATTTTTAAAAGAAAAAGAATGAATGACGATCTGTATTCTGGTACGCCTGTAGGAACACTCCGTTTAATATCCGATTCTGGGTTCATAAATTCACAGCTGTTTATGGTTTAGTTGAAACATTTCAAAAATCACGTCAATCCGAATCAAGAAAACACTATTCTGTTAATATTAGACAACCATTCTTCACATAGGAGTCTTGAAGTCATTAACTATTGCAGAGCTAACTTCATACATTTACTGTCCCTGTCACCACATGCAACACATAAATTGCAGCCGCTCGATAGAGGCTACTTCGGGCCATTCAAAATATCTTACAGCAAAGCTGCGGAAAATTGGCTAGTTACAAACCATGGCAATCCCATAACTAAAAACAAGTAGCGGGATTATTCAAGGTAGCATACAACATGGTTTCTAATATCGAAAAGGCTGAGAAATCATTTGAGGTCACAGGCATATGGCCTTACAATCCACAGAACTTTAAGGATGAAGACTTTGCTCCTTCTCTAGTGACAGATAAACCAATGACCGAAAACAATGAGTTACAAACACAAGAGGATTGTCAAATTAATGAACATGCACTTATGGAGTTTGAAATTGATGCTACTAATGGACTAGCATTAAACGAGACTTGTAGCATTCCAGATTTTATGAAGCTCGTTGATATATCACAAGCAGAAATTATTATAGAAAATAGTAACTCTGCAATAACACCAAATTAAAAGTCTGTGTGCGATGTCTCCACCGATCATGCGCCAAAAGAGTTACTTCCAGTAAGTCCTAAAAAAAATATTGAGCCTTCTTGCTCTGGTCCTGTTAATAAAGAGGTCGGTAGTACCACTCAGTGTACTGGTACCATCAAACCAGAGGAACTTAGACCCTATCCAAAAATAACAAGAACGCAAACAAAGTCACAAATCTGAAATTCTGACCAGTACACCTTACAAGGAAGCCTGGAAAAAAAGCAGGAGGTTGAGAAAAAAGCCAAGATTGTTAAGAAGCGAATTGTAGAACCTGATATGGTATCAAAGAAGAGAGGAAAAAGTCGCTAAAACGAATTCAACAGGAAATTTCAAATAGCGACAAAAACGATCAGAATGTGTTTTGTCCAGCTTGTTCCCAGAAGTACACATACCCTCCAACAGAAGATTGGATTCAATGTAGGATGTGCGACAAATGGTGGCATGAAGACTGTACAACAAATGTTTAGGGTCACTTTACGTATGATTTATGCGAGAAATAATTCATGCGTATATATCCCTCATGCGTACTCTTGTATCTTTTGGCATATGAGTACGCATTCTAATATAGTTGAAAAATGATCGTTAAATGTAGTTACTCGTAAACCATTGAATTTCTGTTATCAATAAAATATTTCTAAATAAATTATTCTATTATTGCATTTACCAGAATTTAGTAAGTACAATATTTTTGGGCAAATGCAATAAAACTGCTTAAGTGCGTACTCTTGTGTACTTTCATCCTACCAACCTATTAATAGATATCCCTCGAAAAGTTTGCTATAAAGTATACTTTATTAGAGGATAATCTAAAAAGGTACTTTTTCATTACTATAAATGACAGTATTTATTTATATGATACAAAATATGCTAATTGATATTTCCAAACAATATCAGATAATAGATCTTGAAGATGTCAATCAGTTTTCTTACCTCATTTACATGTTATCCAAAACAGTGACCTACATATATATAATAGTTTTTACGTATAACAAATTTGTAAAAGCTAATATAGTAAAATATATCAGCATTTAAATGCTGACAGTATTTATTTATATGATACAAAATATGCTAATTGATATTTCCAAACAATATCAGATAATAGATCTTGAAGATGTCAATCAGTTTTCTTACCTCATTTACATGTTATCCAAAACAGTGACCTACATATATATAATAGTTTTTACGTATAACAAATTTGTAAAAGCTAATATAGTAAAATATATCAGCATTTAAATGCAAGATACTATTTTCACACAAAGTACTAACAAAGGCTGCAGTTTAGTATATGGACCAAAATACCCAGTGACGTCAAGCATATCTAATCTCCTGAGGTCATGAGGAATCCAAATATATGTCTTTGATGAATGCCGCCGACGAAAAAAATATGACGTGATCAATATTAAATTTTTTGGAAAAATACATCAAAATAGGTATGAAAAATCCAAAGTATACATTGAAAAAACCTTACCTAACCTAACCCAACCTAACATCTTCAAAAGACGCCTGGGAAGAAGTCCCAGGTGTGCGGATTCAACCGGGTTCGTTTAGAACCGGAACCTATAAGGTTACCGGGTCATCCACCCGCACCCGATCGTCTACCAGCTAAAAACCCACCCTTTTCTCCACCGGCACAAACGGTACCGTTCTTAGCGAACATCTCGCCGTGTGTGCCGGCTGGTATCCTCCTGCTCCCTCGTTTCCTAGATGGGATAAAGGAAAATTTGTATGTATATACCAAAAAAACAAAGAACATATTAATAAATAAAATAAATAAATAAATAGATAAATTAATAAATACTTAAATAAAGTAACATGCATAGTCAGATTATTTGGGGACTTCACAAGAGAAAACATTTAACCCACGGACACAGACCTTTACAGCTAAAACACACTCACCAATATTAAAATCTGCTCCTTTATCTCTCCTCCTTCCTCTTCATAATTTTCTTGATGATTTCAATGACCTGGGTGTATGTTTCTTTTCTCCTAGTGGCAGCTTCCATTATCTTTTCCGGGAGCAGGGATAATGTTGCCTTTCTGAGCTCACGTTGTTCCAAGCGGTATTCGGAGCACCCCGACACAACGTGCCGGGGGTCGTCAGGCACACCGCACTCGCGACACATATCATCCGAAGCCCTTTTTATTCCGAACGTATATTGCCTAAATGATCCGTGTCCCATTAGAAATTGAGTGAAAAAGTAGTTTGTGCGGCGGTGTGCACATCAGTACCACTCCGCAACGTTTGGTATCAAAGCCCTCGTCCACACCGGTTTGGACCTCTCTCTTCCCCACTCCCGCTGCCACTTTTCCAGGCCCTTTTCCCTTTCCTTCATTTTCCTTTCATTATCGATTCTATGCATTCTGACCCTCTCGTCCGCTAGTATGTGTATCGGGATTGTTCCCTATATTGCCTGCAGTGCGATTGTTGACGTAGTTCTGTACGCACTGCAGGCTCTCAGCAGGTTTTCTCTGAGCCTTCGTTAACATATCTTTGTACTTATTCTTTTCCAGGACCTCATACCAGACTGGGGCCCCGTATAGCAATATAGAATTTACTATTTGCGCGTACGCTAGCCTCTTCTGTGATCCGGGACCCCCTATGTTTGGCATTATTTTTTGTAGGGTCGAGGTCAGGTCTTCTGCTTTCGCAACCGCTGCCTCCACATGCTTTGAGAAGGTCAGTATGTCATCAAACAATACACCCAGGTATTTAGCCGTCCTTTGCGGTTTGACCTCTGTCTGGCCGCATTTAAATTTTGTTTTTCCTATCCTTCGGCCCCTTTAGTATTATTATTTCTGTCTTATCTACTGCCAGCGTTAAATCGGTCGACTCTATCCATCTCTTCCTAACCTAACCTAACATAGGAACAAAAGTCCAAATCTTCGAAATAGAAAGTACTCATTGAGCTCGGAGTGGCGTTTTGCTCAGATAGATGTTTGTAAATTTCAAGCGAATTTCCAAATTTTGGCAACTTCACATTTTCTAGAAGAGCGGCAGCAATGACCTATATATTTAGACTCTTCATGGCCTCAGGAGTCTAGATATATGCGTGAAGTCACTTCGTCTTGTGGTCCATATATTAAAGTTGTGCCCTAAGAAAGTCTTCCTGAATAAGATCTAAGTCTCATTATTAATTAATACGGAGAATAGAGACATTGTACCATGGAAAAATTAGGGGAAAGCTGAAGTTTTGCATGAACCTTCTTTTTGAGGTTCTGAACAAAATTCTAAGTCTCCATTGATACATATTATGCCGCTAAAAATATTACTCGGCATTGAAAGTGTTCTCTTTAAATTTATTAAACGAAAATGGTATTGTCACAGAAACAGCTTATCGAAGTTTTGATATTGTTGGGATGTGGGGATAGAGTGCGAAGTCGAAGTAAAGTGTGTACAGTATTTAATGCAAAATATCCAGAAAGTCACATTTCACAAGGTAGTAAAATATTCCACAAATTTGAAGAACATGGTACAGTGAAGGACTTACCCAGCAGTGACCGGACACATGTTCTAGACGTAGATAAGAAATTGGATGTGGTGATTTTAATTTTGACAGATACTCCGCTTGCCGATACTATTTCTGTCATTGAATGTGAATTTTGATGTGGCAGAGATATCGTAAGAAAGAGAAGTTTTGATGTTTCTGGGCTTTGATCACAGAGCGACGGCGGCGAATTCAAAAGAAACACATATGTGGTTCTCATCAAGATTTCAATTATTTACCTGGTCGTGGCGGCTAGTATATAAACGCTGCAGTGCTGCTGAACTCCCAAAAAATCTTTTAATTAACAAAAATATTTCCTTTTATCAAATATAAAATTTTTAAAGAAATTTACTGTCTCGACCCTTACTTCGTGATAAAATTTATAATATATTTTGTATGGCATTCGTATTGCCAGCTGTAAGCTAAGCATAAGTAAAGTCCACCAGTAGAATAACGAACCTATTTCGCGCGATCGTTGATACTTTATATAGCTGGGCCATTAAAACGTGGTGAGCGAGCTCGTTCAAACACCCACGTTGCCCTGACCCCCCCCCCTGACGGTCTAAAACTAAGCCGCTATTTTAACAGGATAAGTCGCTGCAGTTACTTCAGCGCTTCGTGGCATATGGTAAGATTGAATTTGACGTCGTAGGATCGTAGTCGTAACGTTATTATAGTGCGGGCGCTTCTGTGTATTGTTGACAATTACTAACTATATAAATTGTTAATTACGGAGGTGGTCTTCAATTTAATTAATGTAAAGATTTTTTAAATGATCATGTGAAGAAGAGATAGAATTAAAAGCAAAAGGTAGGCTATTACCAGATATCACTATTAAAAAAACTGGTGTAAGTAGAGGAAAAGTTATATACGTAAATTTAGTAGATATTTATTCAAAAAACAAATGGATTTGTACATGTAACAAAGAAATGTTTTATATTGTTTCCTCTGTTTACTTTTTGGTGGCGATAAAGCTTGGACGGAAATAGGAGTCATGGATCTAGAGCAGTGGAAGTGTTGAACAAGATTGTGAACAGAACGATCCCCCACGGCGCTACAACCCGTTGGAATTTTAATATCAGGACCATTAATGTGGTGTACGAAAATAGGGACTATCTCATTGATTGTATGCATGAAATAGAAGAACAGTTCTTCAACAACACAGTTTGTAGTGCAGCCGCCTCTATTCGCCGTACATTAAATGATCCAATCTTCAATTTTTGCTGACTTTTTTCCATCATGTAATGCCCAACGAAGATATATTATTCAATCAATTTGTGACGTCTTGTTTTTGTGTCGACCTTTTGCCCTGCCTCTTACTGCCTCGGTACGTCACTTTTCTTACACCTTACGCTTTCTCGGGCGCCATATTTTTAATGTGGATGTCTCCACGGCCCCTTGGCTTCAATCGTCAAGAGTTCCAGGTAGCTTCTGCTGGAGGTACGGTAAGTTCCAGGGGTGTAGTAGTGTCAAAATCCGGGATGGTTATTGCTATAAAAACGTTCTCGCTGGTCCTGAAACAAAAAGTTATTCTCCTGGCCCACACTACGAGAAGGCTAAATTAGTGCAGCCAAGCAACTACTCTACCATAGGGAGATTCTAATCTATAGTAGGTCAGTAAAACACAAACGTTTGGTTAGGCTAAATTATAACTCTTTTCAACCTTCTAGAGCTGACTATGCCGTTACGAAAAAAATATTATGCGTAAAGGAAGACATTACCCGGGTATCAAAAAGCACAGATATATAAGCAAACTATAGGTACCTTTAACATGTGTTAGTTAGGGACGAAGCGGGCAGGACATAAGCGAGAGAGGTTTATAATAATAAAAATGTTTTATATGAGAAAGAAGCGGTAAAAGTATACAGCAAAACTTCAAAATTCAGTGGTCCTTTCATTCAGCAGATTAATAAAAACATTAATAAATAACACGGTTAAATGTTACTTCTAGCAAAATGTTCAATTACTCTTGATACACCCGGTATGTATAATGAGCATTTGGTATTAAAATATAACGTATTTATTGATAAAAAAAAAGAATACGGAAGTGGTTTCTGTTCTTGAATAAAAAAATCGAAAAGCCCTAGCTAGGACGCACTTCTTCAAAATTATTGTTCGGAGCGGGAGATCTAAGAATCGGGAATTATTCCGGTTACGGTAGTAGTCCTCGGATCAAAATATCAGGGAGCCCTAGTTTATATATCTGGAACTCTCCAAGATTTCAATCGGAACGCGACAAGGAAATCGGAAAATATATAATGAGCGCTGTAGTCCTTGGATTAAAATATCAGGGAGACTTAGCTTATATACCTGGCACTCTCCAAGATTTCCATCCGAACGTGAATCGGAAAAGATATAATAAGGGCTGTAGTCTTTGGATTAAAATATCAGGGAGCCCTGGCTTGTATACCTGGCACTCTCCAAGATTTCAATCGGAACGTGCATAGGAAATCGGAAAATATATATTGAGGGCTGTAGTCTTCGGATTAAAATATCAGGGAGCCCTGGCTTATTTTCCTGGCACACTACAAGATTTCAATTGGAACGTGTATAGGAAAATATATAATAAGGTTTTATTGCAATCCGGTTTCACAAAAATACTTAACCTTGCCGTAGAATGAAATTTCATTGAATAATTATTCTCTATTCGCGATTGAAAAGACTACTTATTTCAGATTTATTATTTCTATTAATTATTACCTTCACAGCAACTGATTTTAATGCTTTATATGTTGTTGTTGTTAACATATCACGCGATATTCCTACATCTTCTTTGTTATTTACTATGGGTCGGAAGGTTCATGGCGGGGGGGCTATATGCGCCTCCGTGTCGATCTTGGTTGTTGTCATGAAAACTCGGGATCTTCCAATTGAAGGCACAAATGAGCGTATGGTTTCCCTGCTGAAATCCGTTGTTTTGTGTTTTCTCATGTTTCGATTAACATCTTTGCTCCCAAATTTCATATCCTTATTTGGTTATACCGTGCTGAAGAGACAAACGAGCCAGAAACATGCATGTCCGCGGTTACCACTGTTTCAGTAGCCCTTTATTTTGCGTGAATTACCCATGAATCTCTTTGTTGTTATATATATAAACAAATTGATAACAAATCGTAGACGGAGCGGGGAGCGATAACTAGCAGCCTCAACTTGTGGTCAGCCAGAACTGTCTATTCCATAGAAAAATAATGATATAAGAGACAGTTTGATGCATAGGCGGTATGTGGCACAACGTTTCTGCGCAACTGACCCGCGCATGGAGTCTCTACTGTCGCGAACTACAAGACTGTTTTACATAAACAAAATAGAATAAAATATCATAAATTTCCATACATCTCATCATATCGCCTTTAATGTGGATAAGTATTATAAAATATCCTGCAGTTTATTGTATTATTATTTTTTAAATTTTCATAATAAACCAAAACCATTCACTATTAACTACTACTATTAATAACTAAATGATTTAAATTTAGACACTCAAACAATAATCTATGTCTCTGGTTTCCTTGTACGAAAATACAACTTTTAATTGGGAAGAATGTAAGGCTAGTTTGCTGACAGATATTTTAGACATTCACCATAGGTTCACTTCCTTCAAAGAAAACACATCTGATTTATATAACACGTTTAGGTGATGTAAAAAAGATTACTGAAAAAACTGAACATTTTGCAAAAGGTCGTATACATTTTGATTGGTTCACCTGTCGAGAACATAAATCATACGTATTTTCCCAACTCCTGAAAGTTTGTGTTCCCTTATTAATTAAAAAATATGATGATGGTGAAAGGACTAACAAACAAAAATATTTTTTCGGTAACTTAATATGTACTGCGTTTAATTTCTTTTTTGTTTCAGACCAGTTCCTGTCGTCATGGAAATGGGGAATTTAGTTTTTAACTCCTTTTTATTAAAATATTTGTCGTCAATAATTTTAAAATAAGTTGAGCATTTTGATCTGAATTCTATTGAGTTAACTCTCTTAAATATAATGTAATGTAATTTTAGTAAAAATATGTAGTTTTGTGATAAATAAATTTTTTATTATGTGCAGGTTAATAAAAAAATGAAATGTTTGCTATTTTCTTATTTATCTAAATATTTTATTAATTTGTTTTTATATGTGCCGGTTAATAAAAAATTTAAATGTATGCTGTTTTATTATTTATTACCAAAATTATTTGTCTTACAATTGTTTATTATAATTATTTCATTACAAAAAATTAAGTATAATTTTATTTTTTGGAATGAAAAAATTATATAATAAACAATTTTAAGACAAACTCCAAAATTTAACTACCCATAATCCAAAGTACCGAGTTTAAATATCCCGCCTGTAAGAATTAGTTCCGACAACCGCAAGGGGTGCGCTGAGATCGACGCGATGCCAGCTGTTTATACGGGAACGAACACTCTCTTAATATGTTAATGTCTCTATGGTCTATTCGGTTCAAATTTTCCCATATTCAGCCTTACTTTCCACCTCTCGGTTGGCTCGACCTGCGCGCTACCTACTCTATATCTCGTAGCAGTGGGGAAACCAATCTTACTCTTGAAATTTTAAGTTCAAAACCGTAATGAATATTTTATATGTATAAAATGATTTCTACACACAAGCCAGAGGGTAAATGAAAATATACTCCGAAACTTAGAATAATTATAAATCTTACATATAAAATGATTGGAAATTAAATAGTATAACGGGCTATAGCAATAACAAATGAAAATATACTCGGAAACTTAAAATAACTATTAAAGAAATGAAACATCGTTACAAATTGCAGCAAAGAAAAATTCAACCCACTCTAGTAAAAGACGCTATCGAAAATTTTGAACTCAGCATTGTATAACCATTCCAAAAGTGGAAACGAGACTATTGAATAACACTGTATGTAGTCAAATTCCTAACGCGTTTATACATATTTATATGCAAAACAGAAAATTGAACAAGATGAAACACAAAATAAAGTTATAATAACGAACAATTTTTAGGCCGGGCTCGCTGAAATCAATACTTTGTCAAAAAGGCATAAAAAGTCTATATGATTACTGCGACCGTCAAGAAATTCCGTATACAAAGAATGGAAAACTTATAACAGCTACTGATATGCGAGAAATCGGAAGTCTGAAGAAACTATATGAACGAGGACTGGAGAATAAAATCGAAGGTTTAGAATTTTTGGAAACAATGGATAAAATCTTGAAAAAAGAGCCTAGATGTAAAGGATTAAGATCAATTTGGTGTCCTACAACTGGAAACGTTAATTTTGAAATGGTAACAAATAGTTTTGGTAAGCAGTTTGAATTTTATACTTTTATTATTTCAAGTTTTTATTCTATTCGCACAACCATATAACGTCAGAAAATGTCTAGTCGAACATAGATTTTTGCTCGAATACAGAAGAGAGAGAGAAAGTGGGAGAGTGAGTGAGTGAGTGTGCGAGTGAGGGAGAGAGTGAGTGTGCGAGTGAGGGAGAGAGTGAGTGTGCGAGTGAGTGAGTGCGTGCGTGAGTGAGTGCGTGCGTGAGTGAGAAAGAGAAGTTCTAAAATAGATTTATGTTGGAATTGGATTTTTGTTTTAATGGAATGAAGAATAATATAGTTTAACCTTGATATGGGATTTCCCGCGCAGTCCCTTTGATAAAAGTCGCCTCTCAGATAAGACACTAAGGTAAAATGGGCTAATAACTACCCTCTAAAAATTGGTATCTATCACCGACCTTTCAACAACCTACGATTTCGCCTTACATTTGTCAATATTCTCTATATGATACCTCGCTGTAAAATAAATTCGATATTAGGAAATGTATCTGCTTATCAGAATATTTTCATGTGACAATACTGTTCCCAACAATTAAACAGATTTTCGCCAATTGTTATGTCGTTCTCTGTCGAAGACGGTTGATAATGCAATATCGTACTGTGTTATTTAAAGTTTATCGCATATTTTTACCTTCTAAAGGTGTATCTTGACAAATGTGGCATCTACGTTTACAATATTTCATTTCAATCTTTATATACCCTGAGTTACATAATTAAGTTTTATTTTTAATATTGATGTTTTTCAAATAAGCGAATGAATAGTAACGAGAATATTCGCATTAATTACATGCCCGCAACTTTGGTTTCGATCATATTATGAAAGTATGGCGTAACTATTTTCTACTTCCATTTTAAGAGAATCGAAATTTTAGTCAGCATTCACATAATCGCAGTCTTGTGTAGGAACCGATTGTTACCGCGATGTATCAACGTCATACGTCAAAAGGTGTGATGTGAGATGGCGAAATAACAGGATCTCAGATTTTTCACATTTTTTATTCATTTTAACGTCGTCATAATAATGACCTTTGTATACAGGGTATAACAAAAGGGTAGGTCATAAAATAAACCACATATATTAGGTTCCCAACAAATAATGCCTATTTACAATTACAAACCACAAACTTTAGAATATAACTATATTTACAGTTTGCGTATTTCTACATTAAGTACCTTCTTCCTCTAATGGCAATATTTTATACATTATTAACTAAATACAGAGAACACTTATAGTTTATTTCATAGAAACACGAACTTCGATAAAAAAATGTAGCAATATGATGAAAAGATAGGGGACTACTATTTTGCTGGTCGACTGATATAGTGGTACCCGAAAACTGATAAGCTATAAATGATGTATATCCATGAGCGGGAGAATAAAACAACGCGGTCTTGGTATTATTTTGCTCATCGCTAAATGTAATAGTAGAGTTCAAGATTTCTTCATTAAGAAAATTTATTTTCAGCTCAAGACTACAGAATGAATAAAGGCGACATCCTTTTAAACAAAAATGTCAATGCAATCAAATCTTCGGGAGATTATGATTATCCAATTTTATTAAAATGTAATGAAAATGTCTTTCTAAAAACAAAATATCTCATAACTTCTGGGGGACTACAATCAGGAAAACTTTACGAGTTAATCAGAGGCGAATCCATATGCAACAGTAGAATATTTGTCACTTTTAGAGTCAATTATCATATTTTAAAGGGAAAACCTGTTAAAGTGAATATATATGAACCACCTGACATGGAATTGCCCTTTTTAGGTGTTCATCTATCACCTAGTCCTACCACGACATTATTAGGTAAGTTTTAAATTTAAAAAAAATTATATTTCTCAAGTCACTTGAATAATTGACACACTTCGAAGTTTATAAATATAAAATTCAATTTTACAGTTTACTACGGATACGGCAAAAAAACTAGGATTTTGGTTCGCGATTAAAAGTTGAGATGGCGTGAATACCACCATTCATTTACCGCCTGTTGCATTCTGCCAGTCAGATAAGATCGGAAAACTTGTAGTGGAAGTCCCCTAACCTCATAACATTGAAACTTATCCAGTAATCTCTCATGGTCCAGTATATCAAAGGCTTTCGAGAGATCAAAGTAAATGCCTGCAACCAATTCCCCTATGTCAATCCTATCTACCAGATACTTCAGGGAGTTAAATATAGCCTTTTCAGTTTATCCTCCAGACAGAAAGCCATATTGACATCGAGCCAGTAATTTCTGTGAAAATATGCTTTGAACCTCCCTTATGAACAGGAGTAATTTTCCCATGCTTAAGTTTATCTGGGAAGTGACAAGTCACAAATGTCAAATTTATAAGCTCTACCAGAGGCCCAGCAATATCCTCAGCTACATATCTAATTATAGTTGCCGTAATGCCCCAGTGGAGTACTTATATGCCAAATTCTTGATTATAATCACCACGTCTTCAAAATTTGTTGGTCTCAAGAGGAATGAATTAGAGGTACTGAGGCTAATTTTGACATTTAAGTTGGAAGTAGTCTGAATATCAGGCGTAAACTGATCTACATACATCTTAACAATATCTAAAGGTTTGTTGATGATCATTGTTAAGGGCACTAAAGAATTTCTAACTCCAATATCCCGCTGTATCTCTCTCCAGACAGCTCTGTATTTATTACCAGAATTTACAATGTTTCGGTTACATTTTTTTTACAACTGTCCACCAAATGTTTGTAATCCTGCTTTTTAGTCCCGTACAAAAGCTGTAACTCTGTTATTTACATCGTTCAGTCATAGATGATGTTAGTCTCTAAGGTCCGGAGAGAAGTTTCTCACTTCTGCAGTGACCCATGACTTTTGGCTGTCTTTCACATAGCTGCGTCTCATAGTGAAGCTGTCTTCAAAGTAATAATTAGATATAAAAATGAAGCTATTATAGGACATATTAATATCATTATGATGGATTATATTATTCCAATTTTCACTCGATATTTGTTTCTTGAAAAAACTATTAATATCATCAAAGGGCCTACACATTGAAAATACTGGCCTCTTAACTGGAGTTTTAGGCAAAGTAAATATCAGAATGTGTCCTAAGTGATCAGAGAAAGGGGCATAGACAACATCAGCCAACAAATCATTATCAATGTTACTCATATTATCCAAGCACCTGCCCACCCCCGTGTTGGTTTGTCAACGTGGGGTACAATCTGAATCAATGAATCTAGTAGCTCTAGCATTGCTTTTAGGTGATTACTTGGCACCAGAAAGTCGTTGTTAAAATCCCCACACATTATAATGAATTCAGACCTGGTTTTTAGTTCATAACAAAGTATTTCCAGATTCGACATAAAATCTTCCCAGCTACCACATGGTAATCGATATATACAATCCACAACATATTTTTTCTTGTTAATAACAACCCTCCCCACACAAAATTCAAAGTCTTTCTCAACTGAAGGTATTGATAATTCTACATCATTTGGATAGATTGGTGGGCATAAATAACAACCTCGCCTCTATCGTTTATACTTCTGGAATAGTTACTAATTATATTATAACCATTAATAAATTGAATTAAACTTATCCCAACTCTATATCTATCTGAGGCTCGGTTAACAAATTTACACTTGGTGCTATACTAGTTTACTATTTATAATTACTGTTCTGTGACTATCAATTTGGCAATGTCATCAATTCTGGCAACTGTTTTGAGAATCATATTTACAGGTAATAAACGAGTTACTTTATGAGCAAGAGCAAGCTTACTTTTTTGGTACCTATTAACAAAACAAAATGTCAATAGAACAATTTCTAGTATATTTCCTGAATATATTTATTGCATTTTGTATTTTTTCCTTTATCTTTTTATCAAAAGAACTAACTCTTACCAGAATCATGAGCCCTGTAGTTTTACTTAGATTAAGGCGATTTTTTAAAACCAAGTTAAGACTCTTTATCATTACTTATGTTGATAGTGTAAACCACTGCAACTATTATATATCCATTATCAAATTGAATTCTATCAGAGAAAATATTTTTTGTTAAACTACAAATCTCGGCATCTGACTTGATAGCAGCATATAATTCATATTTATCCTTGGTCTGTCAAAGTGTTTGCAAACTGATCTCCATATATAGATATCTTCTGTCTTTTCTGCTTTCATAGCTTCATGCTCACCAATCCATAAGCATTGTCCGTTTGCTCATCACAGTCCCTTCCATTCTTATCACTGTGTGCTCTTCACAGATTAGACTCTGAAAGAATGTCGCTGTGCTGACGAGTTCCATACGTCGAAACCATGACACACAGATTATGCTTGTCTTCTTGTAATGACAGCGGTCGTAAATGTTTGTATCGACAAAAAAATCGATCAACATGACGTTTTCGAATATTTGTCGTGGCATTTAGCTAGGAAAAGTAGTTATGTATTCCTTCTATCCACTTCGTCTCCTCGCCTGTCGAGGAGATGTTGAGCATTGCACGTTCCATCGCATTATGTGCCACTTTCCGCTTATTTGTGCTCTGGATAGTCAAAGACATTGTTTCCATCCCATAACTGACAACAGGTAGAGTACAAGAATCATAAGTTTTCCTCTTTAAATTTATAGGAGCATCTGGATTTCTAAGTATATGTGCCAGCTTTCCAAAGGGCTATTCTTCTCGTCATTTCTGCCTATAGATTTTCTTTTCCCAAAGTGTCCCAGATAGATACAATGAGTGACATTTTCTATTTGTGTATTGTAACACGGATGATAAGCCATGACAATAACAACCCTAGAAGTAATCGTAATAAAAACGCACATGCAGATCCATGGTCGGATTTACCACCAATCACATCAGATAATTGCATATGCAGATTAATAGCTGGGTCTCGAGAGGAATTACAAATAAATTATTGTAGATTGCTATTCGAAAAGAATAAGGATAAACTTAGGGTAAATAAAATACCTGGAATGCATCAGCCAAGATGGAAACAAAAGGAGATCAAGCCTTTAAAGAAAGAAAACCACGAAGAAATATTTGAGCAACAGGAGGATTTGGATTGTCTTGGAGTATTGTACCCTGTTCTGTAACTAATTAACCACAAGACTTATCACAATGTCTTAAAATGCAATGACAGGGCTAGATTTAGAAATTGTATTTGTATCAAAGACTACGCTTTGATTCATAAAATAAGAAAAGTTCCTTTGTCTATTTTATTGAAATGAAGTGAGAGATTTTAAACAAAACGATAAAAATAAAGCAGTGAAAAAAGTCGAAAGCTGTTAAATTCGAATTTATTACCATTAATATATTTTACCTACGACCACCCCTGTAAGTTGTCAAAAACACACAGTCGGCAATCAATGTAAGACGTTTATTACGCACGGTAAAACAAAACGCACGGCTGTAAAGCAAATCGCACGGCTTCCATAGCAACCACTTAGCAACTGTCAATAGACGTAGCCATTTTATTCAAAATGTATTACTTAGATATTTGACGCTGACTTTTATTCTATATACAGTGCTATTCAAAAGTCCCCTCCCCCCCCTCGTATCTTTTGAACGGCTACACTTACATTAATAAAATTTGGAGTGTGAAAATAAAGTGTTATAAACTTCTCTAGGAATGGTAACAGGTGACGTAATAGTAATAGATAACGTCACAGTGCCACTCTGGCCAATAATTTTAAATAGGACCTTATGGCAAGTGATATCTCGTTTGAAAGGCATTGACATTGGCTACATAGTCATATTAATTTTGTTTGGGTTTAAATTAATTTTGACGGATAAATTAAATAAATACCAAAATTATTGAAATTATTTTTTTAAATTTAATTAATCAAAAATCAACAATGGATTCTTATAGCAAGTGTTCGTAATGTGCTCCGTCTACTTCCTGACAGTAATACATCCTATTAGTAAACTCTTGTCGTACTCGTTCTAATGTGTCAGCTGAAATAGCATTGCATTCTTAAGTAATTATTTCTTTCAAAACGCCCATGCTATCTGGTGCCATAGTATAAACCTTGAATTTCAAGTACCCCCATAGAAAAAAATCTAATGGTGTCAGATCTGATGACCGAGGCGGCCATTCTATAGGACCTCGTCGGCCGATGTATTACTGTCAGGAAGTAGACGGAGCACATTTCGAACACTTGCTATAAGAATCCATTGTTATTTGATTAATTTAATTTAAGAAAATAATTTCAATAATTTTGGTATTTATTTAATGTATCCGTCAAAATTAATTTAAACCCAAATAAAATTAATATGGCTATGTAGCCAATGTCAATGCCTTTCAAACGAGATATCACTTGCCATAAGGTCCTATTTAACATTATTGGCCAGAGTGGCACTGTGACGTCATCTATTACTATTACGTCACCTGTTACCATTCGTAGAGAAGTTTACAACACTTTATTTTCACCCTCCAAATTTTATTAATGTAAGTGTAGCCGTTCAAAAGATACGAGGGGGGAGGGGACTTTTGAATAGCACTGTATAAATGGTAGATAACATTTATAAGATATGAGATTGCATTTAATACTATTTGGAATTATATGATAATTGGTTCCGTTTCATTCAATCCGCATCTTTTAGCTGTCTTAATGTATCGTATTAGTAAACAATTAGTATATTATACACCAAGCGACTAAAGTGGCCCATTTAATCCCGCGGCTGGTGTTTGATTCCTGAGGGAGATAATCCACCTAAGGGATTAATGTCACTTTAGTCGAGAGGTGTATACGCTATTTTATGCACTTCCGGTAATTCTACATACACTTTTAATAAAAATAAATACTACTTAGGAAGGACTTTTACGAAACTTGACTGGGCATCGAGAGTGAACTTCTAAAATGCTTGGCTGGGCATCGAGGAGCGACTTTTATAAAACTTGGCTGGGCATCGAGGATGTACGTTTTTACTTGTACTTTAAATACCTTAATAAGATTATAAACACAAGTACAAGTGGGTCGTAGGTAAAGTATAGTACGTAACTCGTGTTGTAACGCATTTTACGTACTCGCCGCTACACGGTCTCGTGCGTAACTTTTCCGTTCGTGCGTAAAATGCTTCTTACAACACACGTTACGTAATATACTATTATGTGTAACGGCTAATATCAAAAGAATTCACAAGCATAATGTTTTTATGGATCTTCAACTGACTTTAGTTCCACTATACCATTTATTAATTAATCCGACTTTATTCTAGGACCTACTGCTGTACCTGCATTTAGTGTAGAAGGCTATAATGAAGAAGAATTAAATCTGAAGTATTTAAGAAATACTTTAACTTCTCCAAACTTTTTAAATATGACCCGGCGATATATCTCAAAGTGTATAACTCAGGTTCAAAGGCGATTGTGTCCAGCTGATTACATAATGAAATTAAAAAAATTGGCCGATTTCAATGAGGATGATATTTGTAACGGTCCCGTTGCAGTTCAAACACAACTCATAAATGCAGATGGTACTTTTCAGGATGATTTTGTATTTGAATTTTTCGAAGGAAATGATATTCAAAAAAGAACAATCAATTGCGTATTTTTGCCGAGTCCTGCAGCTACTTCTTGTATAGCGATCGCCGAATATGTAGCGAAAGAATTTTTCAAGGAATATAATCCCAAAAGCTAATATAATAAAGGCTTAAATTAGATGTACATAAATAAATATGTGGTTTTTTGTTGACGTAACAAAATTTCTATTAATACTAGCTAATTGTTTTGTACTCCATTATTCATAGTCTCAACATAATTAGTTTGACGAGGCTAAAAAAACTACCGCATGTTACACTACCACTACACCAACACTTTTCACCATTTGAGTGGGGTGCATGGCTTTGTGGAAAGATGATAATGAATCATCATCATTACTATTGCCCGTAGAAAAAAGTTTTAAATAAAAGTTGTGAGGATATGTCTGAATTTTATTAATATGCTATCAAAAGTTCAGTAGCATGCTAATTTTGGTGGATACAAGAAAATCGTAGTTTTTTAACAATTGTCCATAAATATATGATGGTCGCGATCCTGATAGGGTTCTAATAGGGAAGTAATCAATGTTTTAATTTTAGAAAGATCTGAAGCCCTTCCACTTTTTCCAGAATAAATCTCCATATTTAGTATATTGCCATATGTTAAATTTTATTTCATATCGAGCCTTTTTTTATATATTGCCTAAAACTTAGGCGGCTTCAAAATAGCAAGAGACTCTTCCAAAGACAAGTTTTCCGTAGTATAATAGGTATTTGGGCGATCCTCTGTAAACTCGTAAAATGGCTCATACAAATTCTGTCCTGGCATATTTCGCCACAGGCATCCGAACGCGCCACAAGGGTTCGGAACGAGCAACAAGGGTTCGGAACGCGCAACAAGAGTTCAGACCGCGCAACAAGGGTTCATAACGTACCTCAAGGTTTCAGAACGCGCAACAAGGGTTCAAAACGCGCGATGATTCAGAACGCGCAAAGATTCAGAACGAGCGAGAAGGATTAAGAATGCGCGAGAAGGATTCAGAACGCGCAGGGATTCAGAACGAGCGAGAAGGATTAAGAATGCGCGAGAAGAATTCAGAACGCGCGGGGATTCAGAACGTGCAAGGATTCAGGACGTGCAAGGATTCAGAACGTGCAAGGATTCAGAACGAGCGAGAAGTATTCAGAACGAGCGAGAAGTATTCAGAACGCGCGAGAAGGGTTCAGAACGCACTGGAAGCAGGACATATCAGGAGGTTGAATTGGTCAGCCAACTCTAATATGAATCCAACTGAAAACTTGTGGGATTTTATTACTAGAGCCATTCCCAATCGTGTCAAGCCACCTTAGAATGCAAATAAGTTAGTCACAGCAGAGTTCAACATGTTTTATTACTATAACTTTTTTTTCCTAGTTTATGGAAGACCTTTTTTCATAAATAACATATTCAGTAAACAAATTACTTTTATTATACTTTTTTGGTTTGTAAGAAAATATTTCTTTAACAAGACTAGGGGGGGGTCTCCCAACACTTTTGACGTCGTGTGTAGTTACTAGTTAAACCAAGATATTAAATATTTAATAACTCAAATATGGTATAAGGTGGGGGTAGCACTTTTTTGACATTAGGAAAATGGGTATACCATTTAAAAAAAACTATTATTTTCTGGTACTAAAAATTGAATGCTACTGAACTTTTTAATAGCATATTAACAAAATTCAGTCATAACCACGAAACTTTCATTTAAAACTTATTTCTATGGGCAGTAATAATGATGGGTAATTTATAAGAACCTTGTACTTTTTTTAATCCCGCTTTGGGATCATCATTCAAATCATCACAACCATTTAAACAATATTAACTAGTTTCAACAGACTAAAGCAAAATTTTATATTTGCTGTTTGTTGCTTTTGCAACATAACTCCAAGAAATTGTTATTAAAACGTTCGTAATTTTGTAACCTGTCAGTTCGTGATTATCATGAACTTAGTTGCGTTCAAAAGTAAAAAAGTGTTTGAATCTTTTATTTAAATAAAAAGGTAGGTCGGTTATTTTTACACAATACTGTGTATAATTAGTTTTCTGAATGTATGTCCATTTATAGAATTATGAAAAGTAAACGTCTGAATTTTAATCAGATAGAATAAAAACTTTTGGTAAAAACATCAATTTAGAACACCTTTCATTAGGTAATAATAATAACAATCTACTATTTTTTAGACGTTATCTTTTTTTAGCTTTAAACTCACATTATAAATTAATATTCGTTACACAGCCCAATGTTTCTTACGAGACTTTCCCCATATACAAACGCAAACGATATTTTATAGTTCAATTCTGACTAAAATGATTGGACAAAACCACAAGTGTACTTCTGATTATAATAAAATCATAAGACCACAATTAATAGTATAAATTTATTCAATAATACAGCTGACAAACAGGGAATGTCCACGAAAAAATCTTTTAAATAAATCACTTATAAATAATCCTTAATCCACAGTTTGTCAAAATAAACTTACGCCTCAAAAGTATCCACAGCTGAGTTACAAATATGAGAAGTAAACAAAAATATTTTATATACAGTACAATGCAACCGAACCGGATGAAAATTAAATGTCTTATATAATTCCTCGTATATCCTGTTTGCTATGTAGCCAGTGTATTTACCAATTTCAGAGGTACATTTGCATTAAACTTACTCAGCGCCCTATTCTGATCCAAAGAGTGTACCTTTACTGAAGATATTTTTCTGTTTAGATGTTTAATAGGAAACAATAAAATTTTCATACTATGAACTAAGTAGCTATTCAAATTACCTTACATTCGGAATAAATTATGCGATGTACATTATCGAACGTAGTATATACAAAGTTTGTTATAGATGTTCCAAACTCAGTTTAAAAATATTTGTCATTTCATCATAAAATCTTTAGGAACCGACAAGTTATTTACGACCTATTGTGAACACGCGCCAACTAGATAGTCGACCTATGATTTGATGAATGCGTATTAGCGACGTTGATATTCATCCATATAAATTATTGTTTACACTGAGTTTGGAACAAGTATACAAATATGCATCGGGGATGCTACTAACACTGCCTCACACTTTAAATGCCTATGACTTATCCAAAGTAGCAGAAGTCAAGGCTCTTTCATCTTAGTATTGTGATAATAAGGCTATAGCATCAATTATATAGCAAAAGTGCTGGCTGAATATGTATTGGTCTGATATCTTCTGGACCTGACCTAAATTCAACCATTTTATTTCTCAATTTTTTTTATCTATACCTTTGGGTCACAGTTCCAATTTATTCAATCATTTCCATATCGATGTTTAACATGGTACATTACTTTATAAATTTGGCTGGATGAAAGTCACCCATAGCTCCAAGTTTATTGTTAATTAGAGTCGATGAATTAAAGGTGATTAATCATTAAAAAAATAAAGGAAGTTTAAAAATATTCAGTTTGTTGAAATAAAAAAATTAATTTTCTATATTTTGTATACAAATAAAAACATTCACTTTTTATTATTAAACTACAACAAAATCATTTCAATTTTTTGTAAATCCCATATCCAAATTAGTGGTAGTAAAGTATTTTTTTTGTTTTTTGACACTTTTTGTATAAAGCATTTCGTTTATGGAAAATATTTTTGAGAAGACTTATCTGTTGCATTAATTTGTCTAAGCCCTTTTTGTAGCAAGTGTAACGAAGTTACATTTTAAAAACCGGACAAAAGCACAATCTCCCGTATAAGTTCAAATAAATTGTTCGAGAGTTTCCGTCCGTATCGGTAGGTACAATATAATATCATTACTCTAACCAGCGTAGACAGTCGGCAACACTTACCTCTCAGCAACGTATCCCCAGCAAGCCGTACCAAATAGCAGAAAGATTTTCAGAGTCGGCAGTCTATTCGTAGGAAGTTTTCCACCTACGCGGAGGAATTATTTGTGCTCATAAAGCCGTTCCAGACACTCGTACCTCAAACCGAGGTGAGTTTTATTTCACTTTATACATTAGGATATATGGTTCTCGCCCGTTGAACCCGAGGAAGTGTAAGTAAAGGGAAACCGTAAACTGCTACTGGGAGGGCTGAGTATTTACGTTCTAGTAGTGGTCGCGTTTGGGCTTTCAGCCGCCCGATCACGGGAAAAACTGCCGCTGGGGGGGCTGAATATTCACGCCCTAGTCGTAGTCGTGTTTACATCTCAAGCCGTCCGTCTGGGAGAAAACTGTTTTAATTTCAAGTTCGTGAGATCAGAGCCGTATCCCCGAAAATAGAGCTTTAACTGACCTAGAGGGTCGCTTGCACGCCGTATTAGTTCTGCTTGGCACCCACTCGCTTTTCATCCATCCACTAACTGTCCACCGTATACCTCGTTCTGCTTACGTTTGCATTTGCTTTGATTTACTCACCGTTATACTAGTGACTTGTTTGCCGCTCATTGCAGCCCTCATCACCGTTGTTGTTAACCCGTAAGAGACCGTTTAAACCAGTAGTCGGTGTTGCAGGTTTTTCAGCGGTTTTCCTGCAACTCTGAATTTATTCACTAGCCAAATGGACCGACGATCGTCACAGGGAATAAATGCAGCTGCAGCTGTACCCGCCTTTTTAGATTTTTGATTATTATTATTCTACGCCGACCACCGTAAACGTCCCAAACCACCGAAGGCACGTCACCGCAACTATTGATCAAATTTCAACAAACCACCCAATTCCATACACTTTTGAAAAATGTCTCCTATACACTTTTTCCACTAATATTCCAAAAAAACCAATAAAATCACAAATCTTCAATATTTCACAATATCCCACTCTTAAACATCGGAGACATCTCAAATTCAGTAATAACACCCATTTTTCTTTAAATAATTTCAGACACCTAGCCAGCCCAACGCACATATATGTATCGGCAGCGATACATGGTTCGTCTTTCTCCAGAACGCCCCCATCCTAGACACTTTCTGTCACACTTTTGAGCTTCGCCGCTTCCAAAACATCAAACCCCGATACACCCCAACATAAAACATCCCTCCAGTCACTTTCTAGCAAACAGCCCGATCAAATTCTCTCAATTTCATACACCTTTAAAAAAATTATACTCACTTTTTCAAAAAAATGTCTTAGACACATTTTCAAACCCCAACTTAAACTACTACCAATTCGTGTTTCTGAGTCGCGACGCATATTAAAACAACCAATACACTCCCAACCCAGGCCTGAAGAGGAAACCTATCCTACACCAGGGCACCACCAACAAGAAAAACAACAATTTCACCCACAATCAATTCCAATCCAACAAAATTCATTAAGAATTTCTCTCTCTCTCTCTCTATCCGGTAGTGTCCTTATGGCATCTTTATGACTACATCCTGTATATGAAAAAAAAGCTCTACCTATCACAATTCCGTTCGTTCAATGAAAATCTGAATGTCCTGATGACATCTTTACGACTATATCCTGTATAATGATCGAACGTGTCTCAGTCCAATGACATGCGCATAGCAACAATGGGGTTAATGACCTTGGGGGTTGATTACGTCACAGGCTTAATGACCTTGGTTTGGTAAAAAGACTGCAGAATCGATCTTAGCGATTTCCCATATTATTTTACATAAGGAATGGTCCCGAACCCGCCTAGCTTATCTACAAAGAAGATGTGGTGAAAATTGTAACAGCAGAGAAAGAATAATGTGCTGAAGTGCAATATCGGACTGTATCGACTGCTTTAGTTCTATTCATACTCAGCAGATATTTTTATATTTAAATATTTTTTACTTTCTAGTGGCTAGTACTGGGGTTGCACTTAAAGGGGCCATATGGGAACACCATCCCAAGGGCAGTATTCCTTTAAAAAAAATTGAAATATTTTCACATGTTCTTTTATTTACATACAGCTGTAAGTTGTAATAATTTTGATTTCTTGGCGTTAATGGGTTAATTAAGACTAGATTAGATTTCAAAGGAGTTACATTGCACTGCAACCTTAGAATTTATTGTGCCCTATTCTCATTAGGTGCTTCCTAAGGCGGCAGTGCCCTGTAAAGAAGTCCGTGAGGAGATGTAGCTTCTTTTAATGAGATCCAAATAATTTTCCGATCTAGTGATGTCAATGTTCCGCAGCAACTTTTTGAAGTGATCCAGCATGGGCAGGCACCGCCAGTGCTTCTCTTTCGGTTTACTCCTTCTTCCGAAACTCTTTCTTAACCTTCCAGTAGTCGCGCGTATCTGAGATATACATACCGATACTTTTTTCTCATATATCTCGAACACCTACTTAGCGGTGGGGATGTGCTCTCGTCTACCTACCTGCTCGATGGAAGTTTTGATGTTAGTATTGGTGCATACTTTGTAGGGTGAACAGTTTGTAAAAAAAGTGCCACTTGTATTTGAGAGATACACTGCGATCATTCATGTAAGTTTTTCTGATTTGCTTCTATATTTATTTAATTTATGTAAGTGCAGTCATTTTTGTTTCAAGTAGACCATCTGTTAATATTTTATACTTAGCTACTAAAAAAACATGAAAAAAAAAAACTTGTATCTGTGAGATACCCGCGAGCATTCTTGCCTGTTCGAAATTATTGTCCTAACTATTAAGGATTTTTGTTGTTTTTGCAGTGAATTATGGCTTCCAAGAGAATGTAAAGCTTCAATAATGACACAGACGTATTAGAGCTCCAACAACTCCTTCTTGAAGATGATGACGCAGTTGAAGACGTCTTAGAAGAAGATTATGATACTGACTGTTCCGAAGCCATAGAAGAAAGAAAAGAGGATTCAGATAGTGAACTAGACGATACAGATGCAAGTATATCATCAGATGATGAAGATGAAAATTCTTATGTTGCTGTCAGAGAAAAGAACGGAAAAATCGTTGACAAATATTTATGGAAAAAAACACCCTATAACAGAAAAAGAAGATTAAAGAAGCAAAACATACTTGCACGTCTTCCAGGAGTTATTGGCGACGCTCACCAAGTTACAGGATGCTTTGAAGCATGGAAGTGTCTATTCGATGACCGTATTCTAAACCTCATAATCACTTACACGAATCAGCATATAATAAGTGTACAACCCAATTTCAGCAGAGAAAGAGACGCACGTATTACTGATGTGATCGAAAGCCATGCATTTATAGGCCTACTTTACTTGGCTGGACTTTATAAAGGCGGCCGATTGAACTTAGAAGAGCTGTGGGACGCAACAGGAAACGGTGTTGAAATATTCAGATTGACGATGAGTTTAATTCGTTTTAGATTCCTGATGCGCTGTATCAAGTTCGATAACAGACAGTCTAGAGATGAGAGAAAAAAAATTGATCGGTTAGCTGCCATGCGAGAAATATTTGAAATGTTTGTTGAAAACAGTAAAACATCTTATTCACTAGGAGCTAATGTAACAATCGATGAAAAGCTGGAAGCGTTTCGAGGCAGGTGTAACTTTATTCAATATATACCATCAAAACCGGCCAAGTACGGTATTAAGATCTTTGCGCCGGTTGATGCTAAAACATATTACACTAGTAATATGGAAATTTATGCTGGAACACAACCAGATGGCCCCTATTCTATCAGCAACAAAAGCGTTGATGTTGTAAAAAGGATGATCTTACCCATACACAACACTGGACGTAACGTCACTATGGACAATTGGTTCAGCGATGTTTCATTACTCCAAGATTTAGCTATAAACCATAAGTTGTCCATGGTAGGAACATTAAAAAGAAACAAGTGGCAAATTCCAACACCGTTGAAAGTTTTGAAAGAACGTCCTGTAAAATCAAGTATGTTTGGTTTCAGAAAAGAAGGAACAATAGTGTCCTACGTTCCCAAAAAAAAACATGTTCGAATTTCTAGTTTACACTTTGAGGACAAAATTGACGATCATATGAAACCCGAAATAATTACTTTTTATAACGAAACCAAAGGAGGTGTCGACGTTGTAGATAAATTATGTTCCTCTTACAGTGTTGCTAGGAATACAAGACGTTGGCCGATGGTTGTATTTATTTCGATGCTTAATGTGGGAGGAATAAACTCCCAAGTTATTCATATAGGGAACGGAAATGAAACAAAAAGTGGGCGGCATTTTTTGCGAAAACTTGGTAACGAACTAATCAAACCACACCTCCAACGACGCAGTACCTTCAACACTGGTCTACCTCGCGAGCTATCAACCAGACTCAAAGAAGTAGTCGGACAAGAAGAAGAAAAAGTGCAGCAACCAAATGAGCAAAAACGTAAACGTTGTGTGCCATGCCAGCGAGAAAAACGCACCATGTTAACAAAATTCCAATGCTCCTCCTGCCAAAGACATCGTTGTCTCCAACACTCTAGTGTCGTTTGTCTAGACAATTGTGGAGTGCCTACCAAGAAAAGTAGACTAGAAGATTAAGATATGTGGATTAATGGCTCACAATATGCAACATATGCAAATAACAGCAAATTATTTCATTTTTTATATATTTTAAGAATTATTGATTTATGTAATCATCTTTTTACTGAAAATGCATATGTTAACGAATTTAATCATTGCTCTCTATTATTTACTAGTACACAAAATTTACTGTTTTAAAAATTGGAATTGTATTTCAATAATAAAAGTTATGTATCCGTCAGATACATCTGCGACCATTTTTGTTGAGCAGCACGCACGACTACTGGAAGGTTAAAGGAGTGTTTTCCTACATAACAGAAAGTTTCGGAGCCAGTGAATGGTGTTCATGCTCCTTTCCTGGCAAATATTAATAGTTTAGTTTGGAGGGTTTTTAATAGTTTTTTTAAAGTAAAAAGTTTTAAGCTTCTGTTGTTTATTTTCTTATTTTAACGAAGTCCATAACATCAAAAATTGTAATTTTTTCTTTTAATGACATGATGATTTTGATGAATCAAATATTTTAAGTGTAAAATACTAAACCTCTTCTGAAATAGTTATAGTAATAAAAAATAACAATGTTAAGTTTTCTTTTATTTCCTACATTTGGACTACGACTGATTCTGTAAGAAAAGTCATTGTTTTGTAAGGTAGTATTTGACTATGCTTATATAAAAAATATTAATTTGCAAAAATTCGTTCTAAAAAATTGGAGACATTTCCAGGTTTTTAGTGTCAAAAGTGGAAATAATCAATTTTGTCAACATAACTGCAACACCTATACACATTGTTTTGTCTTTCTTAGTTTCTATTAAGTATACTTATACAAAAGTACATTTTCAAAAAAGTGCAAACGTTTTCCAGATCAAAATAAGAAATTAATTACACATCCAAGCTTCCAAGTATCACTAGGCACCATGAAATGATGAAGGTAAATTATAATAATTTTTTGTTTTGATATTTTTGTTATGTTATATAATAAATGTTCTCTACTTTTCCAAACGAATTTGTTGATAGATCTAAATAAGATACCATTTTCCTCCCACTTTAGCCACGACGAATTTTCCAACGCGCCCAATTATAAACTTCTTAGCAGACCTGTTAAATATTTTATCACAATATTACCAAAACTGTATATCTTCCTCATGAATCTTAAACTTGCAGCAGTGTCGTTGCGTAAACGATTTTTTTTAACAACTAATATAGGCTAATACAAAATCTTATCCGGTTCGAGCGCAACTTATCCGTAATTTTAAACAATAAAATACTTGAGCCGTGCCCAAAAGACTTTTCAAAAACATGTTCTTGGTTTATTTTTTAAATACGAACAGCCTTACCATATGTTACAATACCATTAAAGTGTTAAGATCAAAAATATTTATTTTAAATACAATGTCTACTGTACATTTTAACCTAATACAAACAATAAAAATTATATGGTACAAAAGCTTTCATTTGAAATGGGACGATAAATAAATTAATTATAGTATATACTATACTGCATATTTTGCATAATGCAATTTTTATGGGGAGAACAGATGCATTTAGCGACAAGTGCTGTTACAAAGACGATGTCTTATTGGAACCTTTCAAAATTATACCGAAACATTCAATATTTCTATTTTCAAATGATTTGGAAAAATTCTTATTTTTATTTATAATGTAAAAAGTTAAAAACCATTTATTCAGAAAGAATTTTTTTTACTATGGCTAGAAACTCTTTTTCTGCAAAGCATATTCAAGTAAGGAGTAGAAAATATCACAACTTTATTAACATTATTTGGAATGTTGTTAGTCAAATATAAAATATGACCCCATGTGAATGTTTATCAAAAGCAAACATGTTCAAAATGTCCCATAAGATAATGCAAAAGGTTCTGCTTTCATTGACAGTTCTCAACATAAAGAGCTGAGATTCTTGTTATTTTGAACTTATAACTATTTTTTTTCTATTCGTAGTGTACAACACCAGTCACCAAATTGCAATATTCAAGACCCCTTAAATTAACGAATCACCCGATTGGATATTAAAAATTGCAACATATGGTATACGAAATCTTTTCGCGCGCGCGCGAGATTGACACGACAAGAGTACAAGAAAAACCATCTGCACTCGCACACTTTTTGCGCACTCCTCTTTTTATTTTCTAACGATTGGCGTTCTTCAGTTGATTGGATAACCAATCGAGACCTTCGTAAAGACCATCTCCGCTGGTTGCGCATGTAGCTTGAATGTACCAATTGCGGTTGCGTAGCGAATGGAGACCCAATTTGTCGGTAATTTCTGCAGCATTCATTGCATTTGGAAGATCTTGCTTGTTAGCGAAGATCAAAAGTACAGCATCTCGTAGTTCGTCTTCTGCAAGCATTCGCATTAGTTCATCTTTAGCTTCAGTTATACGCTCCCTGTCATTACTGTCTACTACGAAAATTAGGCCCTGTGAAAAAAAAACATATTAGTCCAGTTATTATCAAAAAACCTATTCATATACTCTGCTTACAAGGACTCGGGCAGAAGCATTTTGGAAAGGAAACAATACAACCATCAGAGCTACTCAAAATCCCCCCAAATAAGCTAGTGGCCTATATCGAGGACACGAACCTTTTGGAGTGGAAGTAGATAATATTGGGAATGGTACAATGACTTAAGTCAAGTGCCAGTGATGTTGAGCGCAACCCAAACGAATGAATGAATGATACTAATTATTTTGTTGATTGTATTGCTTGCTTCTTTGTAATATTATAGGGCTAGGATTATTTTCAGTTTGTTGTACGCTGAGAAGTGTCGACGTTTTAAGTGGAGAGAATTTAAAAAAATATATAATATAAAAAGAAAATTTGAACTATGTTCATTTGAATCCCTCGCGGCACAGTGCACGACGGCAAGTTTATGAAAGGTAGAGTTTTCTGTCTACGGACGTCTAACGGCAGTCGACAAGCTCGACGGCAAGCGGGACATCAAGTTTATGACTCGACCTTTAAGAGGGGCCTCCTCACAGGTATATAAACCTAAAAACCTACACAATACTAGTTACTAATTTAGTAATTATTTGGTTCAAAATATTTACAATAGATGTCGATAGTAGTACTGAATCGGCTTTTACTTATTTAACATATTTTCTCTCTCTGTCTTTCCACTCTTGACGGTTCAAAGAAACGCATCTCTATTCGAATGTTTTGATTTCAAATATTTCGACTTATTGTGAGCACAGAAACCTTATCTCTGTTTTTTATGTTGCATCCAAACCACAGCACAGCTGTGCATAGATAAGAGAATATTATATACACGGATACAAACAAAATTTGTTGACATAATTTCCATTTGAGTATAGATTTTTGATTATTTAAGAGTTTCATAAATGCTTTTGAAAGGAATAAATTGTTAAAAAGTACGTAATCGTATCGACCCGATATCAAAAATTATAGTTATGATAATGTAAATTATCCTGCAATCCGTATTTTTTAATTTTAAAAGCTATGTTTGAGGTTATGTTTACTGGATTATTTGATTAATGTGAAAATGTGAGATAAATAATACTGATGGTTTGGTCTAGTATCATCAAACCATCTTTAAACATTCTCTTGAAACCCTGTTTTAATGATAATATGGGTTTGTTAGCGAACAGCGAAAAATGCTTAATTGAAGTGAAGTGACCTTTGAAGTATCTGAATGAAGAAAAATTAAAACCGCTCTCAAAAGACAATAATTGCATAATTCATTTTGATGAATATATAATAATGATAATTGAAAAATATAACTATTATAACCTGATACAAGGTACATTACATATTGCTTGAAAGGACATGTGCTATTTAATAATATGGATACCAAGTGACAGCATTGTGGAAATTGCTAGAAATTAAGAATGGAAGAAAAATTACATACTTTAAAAACATTCTACCTTTCAAAATTTGTACCATTTATATTAACATAATAAAATGTTTTCATAATTATAAATTTTCGTTTGTTAAATGCTAAGAAAATTAAACTGCGGAAAAGTTGCAAATTTACATGATTTAAAATAGGCCATTTAGTCTGAAAACACAGAACGTCATGTCACAACTTTGCCTCAATCTAATCATATTTGTATCAGTTTCAGAGTTCCTGTTGGTTGCTTTCAAATTTTATTTGACATGTAGGCTCTTTTTTCAACTACATGTGTAAATATATTTAATTTTACCTAGAAACAAATAATATAAACAAAGAGTGTCCAAACTTATTATACAAAGAAATATTTACTTGTAATACAATGCTTTACATTTAATAGAAAGAGGAAAGTAAGGTACAGTGAGGAATTTAAATTTAAAATAGCAAACGTTTAAAAAACTTACAAAGCAACTATAACAACTAATAAAAAATTTAAAGCGAAAGATCTGTAATGACAAATAATAATGTATATATTGTGGGGAGATCGATATATACAGTACAAAATCAAACATACAATCAACATGTACAAGTTTGCTTCTACCTTGTTTGCAAAGATTGATCATATGTGTTATGGAGATAGGAACTGAAACATTTTTCCTTTATTATACAAAAAAATAGTTGATTCATTCTCTTTTTTCCATGACAGATACACATATGTGTGATCACCTGAATGGTAAATATTTTTTTTGTTTTTGTATAATACACTATTGGTATTATTACTTTTCCATCCAACCCATCTAATATGCGAGAAAAGTATAGGTTTACCCAAAAAAAGTTGGAATTTTGTATTTTTTTGAGTTGTTATTACGTTTTTCAGCAAGAACAACACAAAAAAAGGGTTTTTAGAAAAGAAAACCTATCTGTATAACTTGATACAGCCCCTGAAGTGCAACAAGTAGACAAAATTAACTTTTTAATCGTCCTTTGTTTTACAATTTTTTTTAATATCAACAACTAAGACTATTACTAAGTCATCCTTTAATAATAATTTGGTTTCTTATTTTCTTTGATTTTTTGAAATGCTTATCTAATCAAACAATTTGCAAGGAAATTTTGACTATTGGATAGACAAAGTTTTAAAATATTTATGGTTCAAAGATTTTTAAAATATAATGTTACCTACTTCATTCATTAATTTTATTCAACAATTACTATTACCTATGGTGCATAGGCTAAGGCAAGCTAAAAAGTGGATAACCATACTAATTTCTTATAAAATCTTTGGACAGGTTGTTAAGAGAAAAACAAATACACCTTGTCATTCTTGTGTTAAAACTGTTCTTAAAAAGACTTATTGTATGACGGAGGTAATGGAGTATGGAACTCTTAAGGAAAAAGTGGCTAAGAGCATTTTTGAACAAGTACAAAATGTTGTGGTGGTTGATTCAGGATTGTGGGTAGATGTTCAACACGGTTTTCTAGGTGCTTCTCCTGATGGTAAATATATTTAACATAACAAATAATTACCATGTGTTATAAATTCTTTTTGCATATTAAATGACATACATTTATTGATAAAATATTTTAGGGCTTGTAGGTGATGATGCACTACTTGAAATAAAATGCCTCCACTCTGCATCAAAACTGAATTTACAAACAAATACAATAAGCGAAATAATTGACCTCATGAAGAACAAAATTTGTCTAGAAAAACACAACAATAAAATTCAACTTAAGCGGAATCAAAATTACTATTATCAGGTATAAACATGATATATACGTATATTCCAAAGAACAAAAACTCAAAATCATTCTCACATAATATATTTAATCACTTTGATGTATTTACCAACAATAAATAAGAATAACATTAAAAAGTAGTTATTTGTGTAATAGGTGCAAAAACTGCATTTTTGTTGCAACGAAGCATGATGCACTAAACACAATCTTTTGGAGTAAATAAAAATAGCATTTACGAAGCACAAATTTACTTATTTAGCATGAAAATTACTTAATTATAATCACTTACAAATACAATACACACTAAACTATAAATTTGGGATATTTTTATGAACACAAAACATATGACCACAGCATATTTGACCCATAGAGAAGGTTATATTATTATTTGTCTATGAATTGACCGTCGTCTTCTGTCATTGTTCTATATTGTTCTATACAGCGCCATGCATCAAGACGGTGGAGCGGTTGAACTAAAGTAAAAAGACGTTCATTTGCAAAAATTTGCGCACAACAAATCTCAAAAAATACAATGATTTGAGATTTCATATTTTCAGAATCGAATTCTCTAGGCTTCCTTTTGGGGATCAGGTTTTGGTGTCCAGATTGGTGACCACAAATTGTCAAAACTGTCAAAATCACACCATCACTTAATGGCTTATATCTTTTTTATAACAATATAAAACTCAACCAAAATACCGGATCCCCAAGACAAAGGTCCAAGTTATATTGTGTTAAAATTTCAACACTTAATTTCCCTCCGTTCTTTAGATTTGTTGTGTACAAAATGACCTAAATTTTGTTGCAAATCACGGGTGCCAACTGTTTTCAGGTTCCTAAAACGTGAGGCCCCTCTTAAGAATATTGTTCGAGTGTTTGATGGATTTGCAATGGAAAGAGTTGACGCAATCCAATTTACAACATTAATTTATCTTATCTGAACAGGTCTAAATGCCTACAAGTAGGTGTTGAGTTTATGCCCCTACATCAATATTTACAATAATTTCTTTTTTATGTAACTTAATGGTTTTTTTCCATTTTTATTATTCACATTTTTTTTAAATAACTTGCCATTTAAATATGAGTAATCTTATCGCATTTCTAGTGATAACCTAATCTAATGATAATTTTAACCAACACACATATTGTGTTTTAACCATCTATTGAATTAAGTCATATTTGAAAAAGGAAAAAGGAAAAATCGCCCACATTTATAATCATGTGGTAAATCAATGAATTAATGAAGAAAAAGACAATTCAGTTAAAGTTTAAAGAACACAACTTTCAAGGGTTTCTGAATCTGTGTAGTAGTCTGTCTGGCAACTATGATTGTTAATTTTTGGTGTTTCTCAAGACTATGAAGAATTATGATAGGGGTGCAAATTATATTAAAACATAACTATTATTTCATACAAGTTTTTTAATGAGTTTTTTGAAGGGATACGGATTAAAATGCCTTTATAATAAATTGTTCAATCAAATAACTATTCAAAAATAGAAAATGTAAAATATATCAGCCCGATGTTCTGGCTTCCCATTTCTTGTATTGCAGGCATTACATTAAACATAATTTTCTTATAAGGTATTCTTATTGGAATTTGATTAAATAAGTTATTTTTTCATAATTGTATCAACTGTACAATACCACAAATTGCCTGAAGTAAATATAACATTGTTGTTAATTTTTATCAGGTGACCTCAGGAATATTTGTCTATAGTAATTGGCTTAGCAAAACAATTTAAAAGGTCAAAACACTTTAGGTTGAAAAAATTCTAAATAAATGATTCCTATAAAGATGAATGTTTGATTCATATTGATCTCAGGTTACTAGACAGGTATGGGTAGATAAGTATATTTATTTTACATGAACAAAATGACATTTTAGGGAGTTTATTACAAAAGTGGGATGACAAATACAAACTTTACATAGGTACTTTTAGAGTTCACAAAACATATTAAATGCAATTGATGGGTAGTATGGCTCGCAAATATCTTACCGCATCCGAACTTTACGAAATTTTAATGAATAGTGACAGTGATGAGGATGTTTTGCATGAATCTGGTCAAGAATGTGATACATCTGAAAGCGAACTAGAAAATGAGGAGAATGTAGCATCCTCATCAAATTATAATAAAAATTATGATTAATTGGAAAATGAAGAGATGCAGCTTCTTCATCTAATCCCAGCACTTCAGTTCCAAAAGCCAAACGTCAAATAGTCTCAATGATTGATTGGAAAAAAGGAAATTTACAACCAGTTATTCATAATTTTGTTGATAACAAATCAGGGTGTATGAATGAGAACATTAGAAGTAACCAGAGTATTATAAGCAGTTTTAAAATATTTTTTACGTTACGAGTTTGTAGAGAAAATTGTTGTTCAAATTAACAATTTTTACAAATACGTTGTGGAACAAAGCACAATTGAAGATAAGTCGCGTATTGCAAAGTGAAAAGACACAGACGTGGATTGGACATATATTGTTTTTTTGCTATAGCCTTTCTCATGGCTCAACTTAAAAAACAGAAAATCAATGCCTATTAGTCAAGGGATACTTTTTTCTCTACACCTATTTTCCCCCAAATTATGGGACGAGATAGATATTTAATTTTATTGCGAATGTTACATTTTTCCGACAACAATACCATTGAGAAAGAAGACACTCTATTCAAGCTGCGGATGGTTATAGATCATTTAAAGCCCACTTTTCATAATGTTTTGTATCCATTTCAGAATGTTTGTATTGATGAAAGTTTGATGCTTTTTAAGGGAAGGTTGGCATTTAAACAATATATACCATCCAAAAGGCACAGATTTGGTATTAAACTATTTCTTTTTTACGACTATGAGACCAGATATATTCTAGATCTCATTATTTATACTGGATCTAATACAGAAATCAAAATATTCAACGAAGATTTAAAAATTACGGGAATCATATATACGTTGATGGAACCCTATTTAAATCAACGGCACACTTTATTTGTGGTACACCAGTCCACTTTTGTTTGATCGGCTACACAGAGATAAAACAAATGCATGTGGAACAATCAAAGCAAACAGAAAATACATACCACCCTTGATATAAAAAGTAGCTAAAGGTGGAATTAGTTAGCTACAAGACTACAAATATGATTGCATTAAAATGGGTAGATAAACGAGAAGTTCGAATGCTTACCACACTTCTAACATGAAGGATAGTGGTAAAAAACTAAACAAAATGTTTCTATTCTAAAACCATAATTTGTACTAGAATATAATTGCAACATGGGGGCTGTAGATAGAACAGATATGCTTCTTAGTAGCACTGAATCTGTCAGAAAGTCCATTAAATGTTACAAAAAGTTATTTTTTCATTTATTGAACTTTGCTAAACGCACATGTATTATATAATATTACCACTGGAAAAAATATTCCAAGAAATTATTGCTGAACATCACTAAATAAAACCCCGAGACTGAACCAGTAGTAAGCCCAACGATACTCATTCTCCTTTACGTCACATTGAGAGACATTTTCCTTCGATGTATGAGGCCACACAAGATTGCCATGTAAACGATGTGTTGTATGTGCAAAGCGTAAAAGTCAGAAAGAAACTCGCTACACTTGTGTAGAGTGTAATGTTTCTTTATATGTTGTTCCAAGATTCGAAAGATATTGTATAGACTAAATTTTTTAATTTAGTATTATTTTAATTTGTTCGCTATTCTTTATAGTTTCTACTCAGAATATTTTACCTCAGTTAGTTTGATTTGTTTTTATCATTATCCTTTTAATTATTATGTGAATTTGTTTTGTATAAATCAAATATGAAATAAATATATTTTGATTATATGTATATTTTGTTAACTTATTCCATATTTCATTGGCTCAATTTAAATTTAGGGATAATTGTAAGTACGGCTCTGTACTGACACACTGCGGGAACCGTCTTAGTACACATTGCCTTTCTTCGCTCAACTGCGGGAGCCGTACTGGAGACTGAATTGCTGAAATACTATAGATTCCTTTTTCTGAGGTTATCTTAAAAATTTAGTGTGTGCAACTCCTGTTCAAACAAGGCAAGATTTAATAGATAGAAGTGTTTTTCACTATTAGATTGCTATTTCAAAAGCAAAAAAATAGCAGTCGTAGGCTTGGAAGGAGTTTATTCAACATTTATTGAACTGAAGTAAATTTTCTGTCAATTAGTAATTCTAATTGTAGTCCAATATTTTGTAACTTGTATTTTCCACGTTTTCTTTATGGTTTATTAATGTTGTGTTTTGTAATTGTCACTGAAAGCAACTAATTATGTTGTTTGCATACAAATTTAATTTATATTTTTTAATGAGTTGTTTTAATAATTTGGGTATTGCATCTTTAAATTTTTACCCTTATCAAAAATGAGGAACATGCAAATTAGTATGCAATATGTTAATATAACATCAAATATCAGCCAAACAGGTAATTTGAATAAGAGTAGGTACCTGTTTGTTAGCTAATGTTATGGAAAAGTCATTTTTAATATCGTCATATTCTTTAGAACCTAGCAATCTCTGGCTTCAAGGTAATACTGTAAAATTTGTTTATATTTGCAAAATAATCATACACATAGTATGTTTTAAGTGTACTAATAGTTTTATAAATTTCAATTCAACAGTATGAAAATTGAAAATAAAAAATCCATTTTCATTCACTTTGGGGGCAATTTAAAAGTTTATATGAAGTAATTAAATTACAATTATAATAATTACCTACAACTTCAAATTGAAATTAAATAAAACGTTTTTTTCCATAAATAAAATTTCATTTTGAATCTATAGTCCGTTTTAAAAAGGCATGGAGTAATAAAAGCTCATTAGGTATGCAAAACCGATACAGGGTGTATAATAAAATATCTCTGAAGTTTATCTAATTTTGTACTAAAATTTCTCATTTGTGGTATATGAATATGAAGGCACTATGAAATTATAATTACGAAAACTATTCAAAAGAGTTCACAATATCGATTCAATAAAAACACATTTTTTTGTGTTCCTATGAATAAACAATAAACATAAAATATTATATAAAAAATAGCAATTTTTTTGCAGTAGGTATCAACTTTGCTACTAATATACCGTTTACAATAGGAGAGGAAAAAAGAAAATGCAGGAATAAAGTACGAATTAATGTATTTATAAAAAAAAGTCTAACAAATAATAGTAATAACTAACACAAAAACCAGTCTATATATCAGAATCAGACGATTCTGTTGAGCTTCCATTATTAACATTGATTATGAATGGTTCAATCATGTGTTCACTTATATGATCCATTTCCCACATATTTAGTTCTTCTTGTATCACGTGTTCAACACATTTCTTCCAGTTTTCTTTGGTTACGTTACCTAACGCATCTTCGAATAAAACTTTTACGTCACTCATTTTGAATGTCGTATTCTTTCTTGAAAGTTCCCTTTTCACTTGGGCCCATATTAATTCTATGGGATTGAGTTGACAGTGATAAGGAGGAAGCCTCAGCACCGTTACACCACGCGCTGATGCCATTTGATCTACAACGTATCTACTATATTTGTGTTTATGTGAATTGGCCAGTTGCAAGAGCTCATTTTTCAGCGGGTTATCTGGGCATTCAATATTTTTCGAGGTTAGCCAATCGTGGATATCTTGTTTACGCCATGCAGTTGAAGGTAATTTCTCCACTAACCTGTAGTGATAACTTGCGTTATCCATAACAATGACTGAGCCCTTTGGAATTAGATCTAACATTTGTGAGAAATATTCTTCGAAAACGTCTGCATCCATATCTTCATGATAATCTCCGGTTTGCTTCGACTCAAAGCGCAACAATCCACCTTTAACAAAACCTTCGGCACTTCCGATATGAGTAATGATGAGTCGACGTCCTTTTCCTGCTGGTGGATTGAGGCCTGTTGACCACCCTTCAAGAGCTGCCTGCCTCCGACTTTTGACATTCGTGTCTTGCCAAAACATTGAAACAGTATGACCTTCATTTAACCAAGTCTCATCCAAATAATAAATTCGTTTATGATCTAGTCTTGCTTTCCGAATATTGCGCAAATAACTCCTCCAAATGACAATGACGTCTCTATCAATCAACATTGCGTTCTGATAATTTTTTTTATATTCAAATCCAAGTTCCTTCAAAATTTTCCATAATGTACTTCGAGACATTTTCGGAAAATCTGAATCTTCTTGAACTGAAGCCATAATTTTGGAGAGTTGGGATCTCTTTTCTAAAGAAAAAAGCATGCACCTTACGCCTTATTCCATTCTTCAAGTCGTCATCCATTTCAAGTTTGGGTTGGCCTGGGGACTTTACTGGGGCTGTGATGTTTCCATTTTTTTTCTCCTTCATTAAATTATAAATTGTTGTTTTTGAAACACCGATCATTGTTGCAGTAATATCCACAGTTTCATCAACACTTCCTGTCAAATTCATGATTTTTCTTCTAATTTCTTCGTTCTTCAACGAGGAATAGCAATTTAATATCAGATTTTTTTCGTTCCGCGACAATGGGCCAACTTTAGGTCGCTTAGATGGTGATAAATCCTCCATATCTGGTCGAATTTGGTTGGAACACTATATAGTTGGAAGGTGTAGTTAGGTGTTTGTCTCGTGTGATGAGAAGAGAACTTGTATAGATGAACAAAAATAAACCCCAGTTAACAATAACGGTAAAAAATAATAACAAATAACAGTAATAATGGGGAAATCAATCAACACAGCAGTTTCTCCAGAACAGATGAACTGTAAATTGAAAATATTCAACCTTTCCGCTACTTTTATAGTTGAAAAGTTCTAGTAAGTACATTGTATTATGGGGACATTTTCTTAGAACTGAAAAGACTATATTTCACAATAATAAAACCATTCTTGAGCTACCTGTTTGTCAAGTTTCTTCAATTACCTGCTAATTGGGTGAAATAATCGGCAAATGGGGTTGGTTTGGATATATATATATATATATATATATATATATATATATATATATATATATATATATATATATATATATATACATAATAATAAATTTTCTGGAAAATTGATGTCAGTGATATAATCCACAGTTTATTATATTATTGATAATTTGAAATTTCATTTTAAATAATATTACAAAACGGTTATTTTCGGAAATGAGATAATTTTAGAAGCTTTAACTTTTTTTAAATGACTAAATGTGGTACGCCTATAGTTCCGGCCAAAATGAGTGATTTATTACTCCATGCCTTTTAAAAGCGGAGTATAGCAATATTCTATTCTTAAACTGCAATTGGAACATGCCAGGAATGGAACTACAAACAAATGGCTGCACTTTATGTGAATACTTATTTGCAGATATGAAGAAGTACTACACTATATTCTTATTGGTGCAAGGACATGATTCTTTGGGCAGACTGATAGCACTGGATACAAAAACGGATTATTAAAGACATGGAGAAGCCACAACTAAACCTCAAGTGCAAATCTTGAATGTTAACTGTACTAAGGAGACCAAAAAAGGCAAATTCATAAGTCTCAACTTTCAACCAGTTCACTAACCTACACAATAATTACTGCAGATACAATTAACATAAACTTAGAATGCTGCAAAATATATGTACAGAATAAGATGTAGTGACTACACAATAAAATGTTCTCTTCATTTACATCAAGCAAATAGTTGATTAAACGATGCCCTAAAAAGACATAGACAATATGGCAGTGGGCACACTGATCAATTGGTATGGAATCATGTAGTGTGGGATCAAGTGAGACTTGAAATGCTCGTTACACTAAGTGAGCGTAAGGAAAACAATTTTTCAATTTGACTTTCAACAGCTGTAGATATCTAAATCTCACTCCTAACTCTACTATTTGAATTTTGAAAGAGCATTAAAATATGACAATTTTACTGGTGGCTTTGCAGAGGAACGAGATGCTATATAAGAATATTGTTTTTTGGCTCTTATACATATATGCCTCTTAATATTTGCCACTTATATTTAACATAGCGTAATTTACTTAGATTAGCATAATTTAACTGGAATTTATTAGTCATATCAAAGGTAAACATACTATATAATTTTAATAAAACACACCACTTTTTGTTGGAAGTTGTTCTGCAATAGATCACCAACATTGTTCTGTTATATTTAAGTTAGAATATGATGGTCTTGATTAGTCATATAGGTCTTATTGATCCTTTACTAAATTTATCAATAAATCTATTTCCTCAGGAGTCTATTGATTTTCCATCTCAATATATTTCTGAACTAATACTGTATTTTATTTATTTTCTTGTATGTAAAGTAAATATGTAAATAAAATAACCGAGGTTAGAAGTTCAAAAACAAATTTCTATATATGCATGCACAGCTGTATAGAGTGTCGAGTAAAATTAGAGCAAGTTTGAAAATGAGACATCTCGAATGGACGTGACAGCTATCGATCAAACAGTATGACAGTTCTCTTAAGGTGTAACATCGGTTTGATTTTTACTTGATTCAAATTGATCGACATAACTCATTCAGTGTGCCCAATAGTTCATAGTAATATACAAACTAATTTTCTGATACTACACATTTTTACTCTTACATACATGGTTAATTGATTGGTAATAGTACTCACCTGAGTGTTTTGGAAATAGTGTCTCCACAACGGCCTAATTTTATCTTGACCACCTACATCCCACACTGTAAAGCTAATGTTCTTATATTCTACAGTCTCCACATTAAATCCTAAAAAAAATAATTTAAATTATTAATAATCCCAATAATAAAAATAATTTTTAATATCAATGTGTAGTTATTATTGATCGAATATTGAAATATATAATGTAACATGATAAGTAGCCAAATTCAAGAAAGTTATGTAGAGATTTGTGTGATTATATCCAAATTTAGTAAATCAATATTGAAATCTCCTAGCACAAAGTGTTTTTTAGCATTTGATTTTAGTTTCATGTACAATTTTAAGCTATTATCGAACTCAATTTTGTTTAAGTTATGAGATCTACACATTGCAGATATATACAACTCAATCTGCCCTGTTCAAATCACTTTCAATATAGTACATAATATAACGGGTAGAAATTATGATTTTCTATTATATAAACCTCTACAACATACAAAGGTTTTGATTTTTAAATTTGCTACAAGTAATTTTAAATTAATACTCTAACTAACATTCAAATGCAAGATAATTTCATCATCATTAGATAAATGAATGTTAATAGCATCAATATATTTAGAAGTTGTTCTAGTTTCACTGTCTTGTTAAATTATATCCCCTATAACCTAACCATTTATGATTAGTTATTGCCATTTGAATCACTCACTATTTAAGTTGTTACTTATTGGTTTATACTGCTATTCACAATAAAATGTTTTATGTGGACCCACACACATTATTTCTACATTTAGATCCACTGTGCTCTAATCTACCACAATTATAACATATCTGAAGATTTACAGCTTTCATATCCTTCCTTTATTTTCTTTGGTGCTGAAACTTCATTAATAGAACTTGCAATGGCGGTTGCAGGAATAATTTTTGGGGCGGGGGGGGGGTCTATTTTGGAGTTTTTATAGCTTTTACTACTTGCGAATGAGTCATTGAATGCTATTAATTTATGCAATAATCACCATTTTAATCCATACAGAAATTTTATGTACATCGATACAAACTCCTGACAAATTTTCTATTCTTGCTTGTTATGGTCTATGTTCATGAATGAAAGTACTAATATTATTTGTTGGTGATACAAATCGTCACATTAGAATAACAAGGTTCTAACTGCAATATTTGAAAAAAATAAGATATTGGAATATCAAAGTTCTATATGAGGAAAAGAAATACTACTGTTGCTTGGTTCAGCCATCTGGTGCTTAATAGCACAAGTAGCAATGTTAAAAAGTTGCATCTCAAGTTACCAGGCAAATCTGCTCGCAGATAGAACTGCGCTATAGTTTAAAGAGAATCAAACACAATTAGAACTCGGATATTCCCATCGGTGATATATATAACCTGAGTTTTTTGAAAAATATTAGTTTTAACTGGAATAATGTCTGGAAGGTAGTTTAAAATATTAAATATGGGTAAGTATTATTTACACTTTATTAATAAATATTATTGTTATTTGCAGTTTTACGTATTATATAGTTTATCGTACTCGATGTAATAATGTAGTATGTATTATTTGAAAATATTTAAAACCAACAAAACTATATGTTTCCACAATCACTGATCTGTGATATTTTGATTGTTTATAGTGTTGTCTCCTGTACCCATTCCAAATACGGGGTGTACTGAACAGAATGTTTATCAAGAAAACCAGTTAGGTGAAATTGAAAGTACGAAAGAAAACCAAATGAGTGAAGCCAATAGAATTGAACATAGTACTACTAAACAAAAAACGTAGGAAGAAAACCAAATTAATGAAGTCAATAAATTTGAAGGTGATACTGAACAAGAGTGGTACAAAGAAAACCAATTGAGTGAACATAATGTAATTGAAGACGGCAATGGAGAGAAACTGCAGAATGTAAGCCAAATGAGAGAAGCAAGACAGAAAGAACGAACAAATGTTAGAAAACGAATTCAACAAACTAATGAGTGGAAAGTCAATATCAGGAGCAAACTGCACCAAGTTGGTAAATAATATGTTAATGTAAGAGGTACAAAAGTAAAAGCAAGGGAGATTAAAAGGATAGTTTAGACGGTTGTAAATTCCACTGCTCAAGAAAAATTGGAGAAAGTACCCGAAAGGCGCTTTTCACTTATTATTATGGCCTTATCCAAAATGAAAAATATGTGTATTTAAAACAAAATACCCAGAAACTGCTCAAAAACCTTAAAACTACAGAAGGGGCTTCTCATAGGCAATATTCTTCTAAATACTTCATGAAAGCTCAGGACAATACAATTCAAGTATGTAAAAAGTTCTTCTTATGTACATTGAGCATTTCCCAAAAACCTATATATACTGTGCATGCCGAGAATTCTAATAAACCTAAAATAAGTTAAGAGGAAAAGTAAGTAGTAGGAAAATCAGTGATGAACGTATTCAAGCAGTTGTAGACCATATTATGAATATATTTGCAACTGTAGAATCACATTATTGCAGGAAAAATAGCAGGAGAAAATATTTGGAGTCAACGCTCAATTTATCCAAAATGTACAAGTACCATTGCACAGAGAATGACAGAAAATCCAGTAAAATTGTCAATGTATAGGCACATATTTTACACAAAGTTTAATTATGGATTTCATATGCCTAAAAAGGATGTATGTGAAAAATGTTCCATATATTATTTGAAACAGAAAGAAGGAACACTGGACAACACCGATCGTGAACAAATGGAACAAGACAAAGCAGCTAAAGATGCCATGAGGATCGAAAAAGATAATGACAAGAAAAGTGGTATTCCAGTACTAAGTTTTGATTTGGAAAATGTGATAACGTGTCCCAGATCATATGTTGGAAATCATTTTTATTTACAAAAACTAACGATGTACAACTTGACGGCCTATCTCTCAACCACAAATATCACATATTGTGCTATATGGATGCTTTCCGCAAAATAATACAGAGAATTCTGGATGACAATCATATTGAGGAGCTAATAACATGGAGTGACAGTTGTGTTTCTCAGAACCGCAACTCTCACATTTCCTTTTGTGTATTAGATATTTTGTGACATCGCCCGGAGTTAAAAAGTTTAACAATGAAATACTCTATTGCTGGTCACGGTGCTGTGCAGGAAGTCGACAACAAGCACAGCCAAGTTGAGAAACATAAGGCTAAGACAGAATTTTATTCACCTATCTCCTTTATGAGAAAACTAAGAAAAGTGAATACAAAAAATCCGTTTGTGACCCTGTTACTAAGGAAAAACGATTTTAAAAATTATGAGGCTTGTGCAGCTAACTTACGGTATGCGAAAGTTCCTTTTACCAAAGTTTATGCCAATTTTTTAGCGCTAGAGACCTGTGTGAAGTACAATTCAAAACGTCGTTCTTAGATCAAAATTACCAAAGTGTAACAATCGTCAATTCAATAACCACCCTGCGTCGTAAAGGAAGAAAATCCAGTACACCCACACTTGCATTAGACCAGTTAGTACCACAAACACTTTCCCAAAATAAGGAACTATGAAAAGACAAGATAAACGCTTTGAACAAAATGAAGTCGTCCATGCCCCAAGTTGACAAGGAGTTTTATTCCACAATTTTTGGCATATAATTCTTTATGTGATCCTTTGAATTACCTAGTATATTGGAATATGTTTTATTTTGTTACAATTTTCTGTTTTTTTTCTGAGGATTTATTTTTGTTTAATATGTTTATATTGACGTTTTAATTTTTTACAATTTGTTTTGTTATTTTTTTGGTTTTCCGAGAACGTGTTTTCATTTAATTTGTTTGTATTGACGTTTTAATTTGTTACAATTTTTTTGCTATTTTTTTCTTATTTGTTTTTCATAGGATTTACAGATGAAGTTAAAAAATCTAAAATTCACAACCCAATTACAACCTATGATTTCATTATCAATACTTACACTAACACCCGTAACGATGAAAAACATTTGTAAATAACTTCAACATAGACACTTAGATACTGTTTTCCGGTATGTACATATCAATGTTTGACTTATGTGACCCTGACAGTGAATCCCCTACAAGACCTATCAATGAACACAAAAATTATCAATACATTCAAAATGTTTAAATTCCTATACTCCAACATAAACAGCTATACGAAAACGAAACGTAATATCAACAACTTCATTGAAACAAATAAAATCAATTGTACACTATTTGTAGACACTTATAAATAAAGATACTAACATATCATACAAAAACTGGAACGTTCTGTCCCAAATAGGAAACTTAAGCACTAACAAAGCACGAGGAGGAAGCCTAATTCAGCTAGATAATAATGTTCGTTTGCAAAAGAATAATCCTCCAATCATCAATAATCCTTTAAACGAACCCATTCACTTTTCAATTCCGTTTAAAGGTAACCGAATACAGATATTCTTAGTATACATACACCCTACATCTAACATAGAAGACACAATTTTCACAAAAGCCGCCTTGTAAAAATATTGTCTTATTATAGGAGATCTAAATGTCAATAAAAAACACAATAAACAAATAAACACCTTTATACAAAACACAAGGTTTGTGCAGCACATAACACCTGACACTTTTCTAAGAGAGCGTGGGAGATACACTACACCGGATATATTTCTGCACACAGAAAACCTTAAAAACAACATCAGCAATGTTGAAGTAACACCAGATCTCGGCTCTAACCATTTGAGCATAACATTCGAATTAGACATGGACATTAATACGATCCAGTATACACCAGCTGATAAATATAAAATAAAAAAGTGTGACATTGAGTAACTAATGAACAATCATATAGATAAATACCACGAAATTTCTAGAGGAAATATCATACACTCCAACAAAAAACTAGCTGAGACAATCTTGGAAAATTCGCCTAAAATTAAAAACCAGACTTATACTCATGAATTGCCACCCTTTATACTTAGGCTAATAAAAAAAAGAATATAGCATAAATCAGATTCCAGAGTTCAAAACACAAATGAATAACTTTTATAAACATATACAAAAACTAATTTGGGAATACAAAACAAATAAATGGATAGAAACTTATGAAGAAATAAATAAGAAGAAAACATACTGTCACGAAATTGCCAAGTTAAGCAGATATAAACAACAAACCAATAATATCAAGTCAATAATCAAAGAAAGTAACAGACTATTTATAACTGACGAAGAAAAACTAGAAATATTTGCCACATATTATGAGGAAACCTATTAAGAGTGACCTCATCCCAACTTCAATAAACAACATTACCACAATATACAAGAATGGATGCACGAATACACTAACCGAAATGTAGAAACCTCTATTCAAACCATAGATGAAGAAGACTATTTTATAAGTTTACATAAAGGAAAAGATACTACTCCAGATTATGACTCTGTCACAAAAGGTATTCTGAGAAAACGTAACTACAACTTACATCAATACATCATTAAGATGTATGAATACTGCTAACAAATCACTATTACCCTGAATGCTGGTAAATAGGAAGTATAATAAATATTCCAAAGCATAATACAGGCCATACAAGAGTACAAAATTATTGACCAATAACCTTACTAGCAAACTAGGCAAGAATCTAGAAAAAATTATTATAGCAAAGCTCCTTGAAGAAGTCAAAAATAAAATACCTGGATACCAGTTCCGCTTCAAGCAAAAAAACTCTACAGTGCATCCACTAGTCATCCTTACTAATAATATACAAGCAACGGCGGCATTATTCCTAGACATACAAAAAGCGTTCGATAGTGTCCGGCAATATGGGTTGATATACAAGCTTCATGAAATGAACGTATCGGAGTACCTAATCAGAATTATCACAAACATAATAAATAACAGAAAAATCAGGGTTAAAATAAATGACATATATTCAAAGGAATTTACGAATGAACAAGGATTGCCACAGGGTTCTCCTCTTTCACCAATATTATAATATATTCAGTGCAGATATTTATAATAAAGATCCAGAACACTTCAAGAAAGACAGCTACGTGTTACAATATGCAGACGACACAGTATTGGTTTGTCATGCTAAAAATACAAACCAAGCAGCAGAAAATCTTCAGGGATTTACCAGTAACACAATGATCTGGTTTAATAAATGGAGAGTACTTCCTAATCCTTTGAAATCACAATTCATCCTGTTTCATCACCGACTGAATAATTCTGCCCCTCCCATCACCCTCCAAAATCAATAGATTCATCCACTGCCCAAAAATCGGTTTTATACCAGACATATGCTACGGGCCACAGAAAAATCCTCAATTAGAAAAATCATGAAAATCCGCCATCCAAGAAGTAGGCTACAGAATCCTCCAAATCAGCTATTATATGAACTAAGAAAAATCACACCCCTAAATGAATGTATACTAAAACATACAGAAAAATTTGCGAAAAACGAATACAGCACACTCCTAACCAAATACTGTATCAGCAGGGAAAACAGAATGTCAAGATGCACATTTCCAGAGAATACACTATGGGAAAGTATACAAGAACTTTCACAGTGAACCTATGTATTACTTTTATTTCACATCATCAAATTTATTACTTAAGTTAACAATATTAATATATCCGTATGTATTATAAAATATGTAAATTTAATCGGCAGTCGATAGCCCTTTGTAATTAATTACAATAAACTTCATTATTATTATTATTTAAAATATCAGAAACGTTTCATTCCATAAAAATTTCAAATTATTAAGTATCATATTAGTCAATGTAATAATAACAACGCTTGTAGATATTTGCAATTTTTACTTTTACAATGTCGTTATTTATGTTCAATTTTGGGCTTTACATTCAATTTAATAGAAAAAGTATTAATATGAGTGATTCTGAGAGTGTCCCTCGTAGGCATTGTGCAAACGTCATCAAACCCCACTTCCTGAAAAATCAAGACAGGCGTACGAGCAAACCTATGCAAAACATGAAGATTGTTGTAAATATATCAAGGAATAGCATCAATGAAAAGGTTCTCCTAGCATACTTCAAACATATTTCAAAACACAGGAAGCCTTCTTCTGGTTGGGTATATTATTCCATGCTACGTTCAATAATGTCAATGAAGAGAAATATAGATATTAGTAAGTACGCCCATTCAATTGCTTTTCTAAAAAAAGAAAACCAGGATTTGTTTAGACCAAAAAAATCTAAAATTTTAACAAAAGGAGGTATAGCCAAATTTTTGTTGGAAGTTGACAATAGAACTCATTTTATTATAAAAAGAAAGATGCATTGATAGTGGGACATGCTGTCTGCAAGCGACATGATTTAACAAAGCTGCACTTAAATTATGTTAAAGATGAAGGACAATGCATTCACATTCCATTTACAAAAACAAGGAAACCAAGAGATTTTATTGTTACAAAGAGGAATTAATATGTTAGAAATGGTTCAAAGAATATAACCAAGCAATACAGCTTATACCATTTTATTTGTGGGGTACAGAAATTGAAAACACACTAAGCATCCAGAGGGGATTAATACTACAGTGGACTCTTTATAACTCGAATGTCAAGTGAAATGCAAAAAAAATCGAGTTAACGAGTTTTCGACTTAACAAGAACTTCGAGATACATATGACTTAACTGCTGAAATTTCGACTTACAGAGGCGCGATTTCTAAGTGTATATTTCGATTTGTAGAGTCGAATTTGAATAATAATTCAACTAACGTATTTTATATATGTATATATTTTACATATTAAAACAAATTATGCTTAGAGTAGCTGAAATGAAAACGCTCAGGACTATAGTGGGAAAAACAAGAAGGGACCGAATTAGAAACAATAACATCAGGGAACAATGTGGAGTGCAAGACATCGTAAGATGGGGGAAACAAAGAAGAAGACATTGGTACGCTCATGTGAGAAGAATGGAGGAGAGCAGACTGCCACGCATCGCACTTGAAGGGAAACCAACAGGGAAAAGAGCACTGGGTAGACCACCTTTTGAAGCAATTTGATATTGTAGTTCTAGATACACTTCTCCAAGCCTTCTCTGTCATCCTAATTGCATGCAATACATTAATAGATAAAGCTGACTGTTGTTCCATATCTGTTATCAGTTTCCTAACAACTTCTTTTCTGTAAGCGGATTTGAAGTTTTTTATTATTCCTTGATCTAAGGGCTGTAGCTTAGATGTTGTATTGGGTGGAAGAAATTTAACTTTCACGGCTTTTAACGGTGGAATTATGTTGTGAGCTGTACAGTTGTCAATGAAAAGTAATATTTTTCGTTTCTCCTTAATTATTTTCTTGTCGACTTTAATGAGCCATCCTTTGAATATTTCAGCTGTCATCCAGGCTTTCTTGTTAGCATCATAGTCTAGTGGTAGAGATTTACAACCAGAAAAACAATGAGGCTTTTTAGCCTTTCCTATAACTAATGGTTTAAGTTTTTCAGAGCCAGTCATGTTTGTTTGCTAGCAATATTGTTAATCGCTCTTTACTGTGCTTACCGCCATGACATTTTTCATTTTTAAAAAGAAGTGTTTTATCAGGTAAGCACTTGAAAAAAAGGCCAGTCTCGTCGGCATTAAAGACATCTTTTGGTTCATAATCCTTCAATAAACTGCAACTCAATTATCCATTCATCACGTATCTCGTTATTGACACTTGCACTTTCGCCGCAAACTTTTCTAAACACAAGTTCATGACGCTTCTTAAAATTCACCAACCAACCGTTGCTGGCACGAAAAGAACTGTGTCCCAGTGATTTTGAAAATTCTGCCTTTTCGCGTAAGATAGGCCCAGATACGCTTATGTTTTTGTCCGGACACTGTTTGAACCAGGTGAGTAAGCATTCTTCTAAATAAGGAAACTCAGCTAGACGCAGTCTTTTGCTAGATAAATTGCTACTTGATTCATATCTTCGCAATAGTTCGGCTTCATTCTTAATTATTGTAGACAAAGTACTTGCTGGCAATCCGTATTGAGCTGCGACGTCTTTTTTTTTTCATGCCACTTTTTACCGCATTGATAACATCGCTTTTTTCACGTAGAGTCAAAGTCTTTAGTTTCCGCTTTGCAGGGGCGTACCGAGGGGGGGCGGTAGGAGCGGTCCGCCCCAGGCCCCGCACCATCATAGGCCCCCAAACGGCCAAAAAATACAAATCTATTTAAAAAACAAAAAAATTAATAAACTATCAGGCCCCATGACGGCGAAGGCTTCCATATGTCAGACTACTAATTTTTTTAATCGCGAACTTTCGGCCCTCTACCACACCTTAGGGGTTAGTTAGTTAGCACTTGGTCAAGTGTATGTCACGACTCCACTTAGTCATCACGTTTATGGTAAGTTTTGTTGTGATTGAACTCCATCGCTTTTATCGATTGTTTCATGTTAAGTGTCAGCCTATTTCTATTGCCATAAACAATTTTTGACGAAGCCTATTGCTATGTATTGTACCTTATTGGTTGTATTAAGTCTTATCGAAATTTAATTTCGTGATCAGGAATATTGTAACATCCTAGATTACTGCATGTTTTTTCAAATAACGAAGTTCTAAAAAATAACTAAAATAACTTGATTCTGAAAAAATAATAAAACAAAAAATACAAATATAACCTGTTACAAGCTCTGCTTCATCTCTCATTCTTAGGATTGCCTTTTTGTTATTTTAAAAATATAGGCTAAAATATTATTATTATTTTGAGAGCCAAGCAAATTGACGATAAAATGAAAAGAAGTTATCCCAGAGGATGGAAAAAGAAGAAAAAACAAAAAGCTAAAGAATAAGCAATTCAACGTTTGTCAGGTTCAATTTTGAAATTTACTCAAAGGGTGTCATTTCAAGCAAACAATGAAGCAGAGCTAGATGTGTCCAAATCCTGAGAAAATCCAAGTACAAGCTATGACCAACGAATTAAACACAAAGGCAATCAAGAACCAGAGGAGAGAGGAGAAGAACAAAAAGGAGGACTAGAAAACGAAATTGAAGAAGAAAATGAGGGAGGGGGAATGGGGAAGACAATGAAGAAGACATATCCCCTTTGCTATGTTCTGACCCAGAGTCGGATCCACCTGAAGAATAAAAGAATTTATCATTAAATTTTGATGTTGGAAAATGGCCTATTCCAGTGCCAGATCTTCTCAGGACCGAGATAATAAGACGAGGAAGTGAGATGTACCAACACTTAGAGGGACGATTTGGAGCTGTGCAGAAGCCTGGGGAAAATCACAAAGGGCATACCCAACAGTTGAACACTAATCGGTTTTACTCCCTAGTGGAGAAAAGATATTAAGAAAATGTATGGTTTATTCCCCTGAAAAGAAATCATTGTTTCGCTTCTGTTGCGAACTTTTTGATAACAACGATATACACGCTACGACATCCAGTTTCATCACAGGATTTAATAGTTTGTGGAAATTAAATCCTAGTGTCTGACCATGACAGCTCTGAATTCCATGTTAACAACTTCGAAAATGGAAAACTCTTGAAGTAAGACTTTTTAAAAGCAAAACTATCGATGTTGCTCATCAAGACGTTATGGAAAGAGAGAGGAATAAATGGAAGGATATTTTACATAGGCTCTTCGATATAACACTTTTTGGCTATACAAAATTTGCCGTTTAGAGGTCATTGACTCTGAAAACCGAGGCAATTTCTTAGAACTTTTAAATGTTCTGTCACATTATGACCATGTTTTAAATGAGCACAGCATACGGCTTCAGCAATCGTTGCAAGCAGGAATGATTCCAGTATCTAACTTATCGCCTGCAGTACAAAATGAGTTTATTTCTCTCTTGGGTAACGCCGTAAAAAAAGAAATAATTTCTGAATCAAGAAAGCAAAGTACTATGGAATACTATTTGATAGTACGCCTGACATATCGCACACAGAACAGATGAGTCTAGTAATAAGATATGTGAAAATTGACAACAGGAAAGTAGCGGTCAAAAAATCATTTCTAGATTTCATTCCACTTAGTGGGAAAAAGGCACACGACAATACAAAGGATATACTCCAATCACTTGAAAAGAACAGCTTGGATATATAACTTTGTAGAAGCCAAGGTTACAATAATGCTGTACAACAACAATGTCATGTGTTCATACAGGAATACAAACAAGGATTAAAGAACAAAATCCGAAAGCGATTTTCGTACCTTGTGCAAACCATTCTTTCAATCTATGTGGTGTTCATGCTTTTGGTAGTGCTCCTGCTTGGGCCACATTTTTTGGAACATTGGAAAGCGTGTACAATATGTTTTCTTGTTTAACACATAGATGGCAGGTACTCAAAGATACCGTTGGAGTGACCATTAAAAGACTTAGTGTTACTAAGTGGAGTGCTCATCATGATGCAGTAAAACCAATCTTTAAAAACTTCGAAAAGTTGGTCGATGCTGTGAAGAAATTGGGTGATGCTTCTGAATATCTATATACAAGGAGAGCAACGGAGTTGCTGATGAAAAACATTTGCAACTTCAATTTCTTTTGCTTCTTGTATCTATGGTAGAAATCGCAAGCTAGTCAAAAAGATGATGCCAGGAAAAAAAGCTAAGGATGCAGGTTTGACCCCACAGCAAGAATTGAAACGTTCTATGTTAGAGTGTTTTGACAACTTTCATGTAGAACTGGAAAAGAGACTAACATTGATGAACAATTTATGTGAACAGTTTGCTGTTTTGCTGTTGTACACTCAGAAAACCTGGTAAGATCAAATGATGAAACGATAATAACTCATATACGTCAGTTCACAGCTACTTTCAATGGTTTAGAGGAAGATGAAATGTTGCCAGATGTAAAGAGGCTCAGAAGGCATTCTGGTATAAAAATTGATGATGCAACCTCATGGACATCACTACAAATGCTGAAGTTTATTATTGAAATGGACTTTCGCAAATCGTTGCCAATCATAACAGAGGCACTCAAACTGTTTCTTACTATTTGTGTGTCTGTGGCATTTCGTGAGAGAAGTTTTTCAACACTGAAATTGATTGAAAACTATCTTCGTTCTACAATGAGCCAGTCTCGTTTAACAAGCTTGGCTATACTATAAACTGAAAATGACGTTGCAAAATGTGTTTCTTGATTTTACTTTTCATTGAAATCTGTATGTTTTGTTCTCTCTCAATATTGTACAAAATGCACAGTTTTATCAAATTTTAGAATAAAATATCATTATAAACATATTCATGCCGGTTGTCTATTACCTTCATTGTTCTTGACAGTAATTTCTTTTAGAGTGACAGTGAAAAGACTTATTAGTGTTACTATGTGGAGTGTATATCACGATGCATTAAAACCAACCTTTAAAAACTTAAAATTTCAAAGGAAAAGTGAGGTGTTCTTCATAGATATATTAAAATAACGTTTCGGTTATTTTTTTGACCTTCATCAGATTATAAAGTTCTGCGAATCAAACCTTAGCGAGTGCTCCTACATGGTAATTAATTTTCTACACTTTTGTTTCTGTTTAAAATTGTACTATAACAATACATTTAAAACACACTACATATACATGGACGTTCACAAGAGTATATATATATATATATATATATATATATATATATATATATATATATATATATATATATATATATATATATATATATATATATATATATATATATATATATAGGGACCCTTCATCTGTAGCCGCCCCAGGCCCCCAATTATGTCAGTACGCCACTGCCGCTTTGTAGTCATGTTGTTGTTAGTTAACAGCCAAAATAATACTGACGGACGAGCTCCACTATAAGTAATTGTGTCCTGTGTCGACAAGGAACAAACATCACGTTCACAGCCGTGTTACACAGAAAGTTTCATGAATGTATTCATTCATTACACGTGTACAAGACAAAAACAATAGATTTCGGGGAATCCCAAGTAACACGTCATTATATTTTACTAACTATGATGTAATATGTATCATCAATACTTCGTAGGGAAATAACATTTTGTTCATGTTACAAAGTCTAAATAATTCAAGATACCGCATATTTAGGTGTTCAGCAGAATGGAAAGGCAATTTTTTTCGACTTACTGAGGATTTCGACTTAACGAGGTTCGAGTTATATAGATTCCACAGTATTGGGAAAATGCCATATAATATATCATCGCTTTTAAGTATTCCAAATCCTCAATGATATACTGGACACTGTTTCTGCAGATTATCCGTGTTATTGCTTGCAAATTCATGAGCAGATTATTAACAGTTAAGAGGCATAGTGGTTGGCAGTCTAAGGTGGCAGAAAGCTTTATAGAAGATTTCAAAGAAAATAAGCAGTGTTGCCTAGCATTTTGTGCAGGGATCCATGCACTGATGGCCCTTCAAGAAGTACAAGAAAAATAATTTTTTCTAAAAATTCAGTCCATATGTCTCCAGCTGGACTGCATAATAAATGTTAGTGAAGATATTATAATGAATAATAAGTAAAAGTAGTAACTAACTTTCTTATTGTCCATTTAATATTTTAACATTTGCATGTTATTATGAGTTCATAATGGTACTGATTGCTATTATGAAGGCCATAATGGCCCCCAAATGAAGTTGATAAATATTTCATAATGACACTGGCATAGATTAATCATCTAAATGTAATATGAATGAATATGAATGTATATATAGAGTTAATGGTATTTCCACATATGAAAATTTCTTGACTCATAGTTTAATTGAGTTTTTATATTCAACACAATTAATTCAAAACATCGAGAATACTTTGATAGAGCAAAAACATATTTATTAATAGTAAGAATAGAGCAACATGCATTTTTTAAAGAAATGGTGAAAATGATTTATAGTAAAAAATAATTCAGTTCTGGATATCTACTTAAGGCCAGTGAACTATGTAGTGTATATTAATTATATGAGTCACCTATTTATTCCTAATAATCGTAAATTAGTCACTCAAATTACAATAACTGCACTTGTATTAAATTGATTATCTAGATAAAATAGTTAGCTGAATATCAAATTAAAGATTTATAAAGGAAATAAGTAGCAAAGTTGACAGAAAATTACATGTCATCAAAAAGTACTTACCAATTGTTGGAATAGTTGTTACAATTTCTCCTAATTTTAGTTTATACAAAATAGTAGTTTTACCAGCTGCATCAAGCCCTACCATCAATATCCTCATTTCTTTTTTGCCAAAAAGGCCTTTGAATAAATTTGCAAACACATTACCCATAGTGATTGCTTACTTTATAAACCTAAAAATAATAACGATTATTATTTAAACTATTTCATGTTATTCGGTTTTGGTAATCATCTAATTTTAGAACAAAGACAAAATTAAAAATCATAGTATATTACATTGTGCAAAATTGACATATTGATCTAATATTTGTAAAAAATGTTTTTTATGTAAATAAAAGGAAAACTAATAGACATGTCTTTAAACACGTCAAATTTTCATTGAGTTAACTATTTTTATCTCACATTAAAATAACGATTTCACACAGAAACCTTACAAGCCGTTTTTTGACTTGTTGTCACTATAAACCAAACCCTACTTTAACAGCAGAAAAAGAATAAATATTAGGTATACTTCCAACTAATACCTATTTTCAATTTGTCACATTAATATATGATAACAATAAAGTGAACTGGTACTTACGTTTTGAAAAAAAAACACCTTATACTTTAGAAAAATGCTGTAACATTCACCCGTCCTCCCAAAAAGTTGTCGAATGTCAATATGGCGGAATTGAAAGAGAATCGTAGTTCATGCCACGTCTTGGGGATCAGCGTGTCGCATTGGTTGACGCATGCCACGTGACCTTTTAGTCATCAAGATCTAACCTCCATAGCAGTACACGTTTTTAATTTTTATGTGATTTTGAAATAAAAACTAAGTTATTATTGACATTTAGTGCAAAATGCCGTATCCTATTTCACCTTTCAATGAAAACTTCAATTATAAACTAATAAATAGTTTATTAGTTGAATTAGATTGTGACAATAAAGTAAGTTTAACATTTTGACAGTTGGTGGTACTGAAATTCATGTCTTATAATTAATTCTACGCGGTCATTTCCAGATTTCAAATGAAGAATTAGTGTGTACTTTAAAATGGCTATGTTCTTCCCCAAAAATGACTACCATTAGGGTTAATACTTTGAAAAATAACGTTCAAAATGTGTTGCATATTATTAGACACTTTCTAAAGGAATCTACAATTTATATTCATCCTTGTCTCACGAATGTTATTGTTATTGAAAATACAAATTTAGATGATGGACTTAAAAAACACGAAAAAGAAGTCATAGTGGACACAGAATGTGCATCGGCGGTACTCAGAGGCGCTCACATATATGCACCTGGAGTGTTGGGAATGGTTGCAGGTAAAATTCATTTCTTGTATAAACTTACGAGTAGGTACAGGGCGGATTATATGCAAAGCGCATATATTTTATTTTTTGCATATATATAAATATACTTAATTATGTGGATGCATTAGAGATTAATTAGAGTTAGTTAACTCTAATTAGTAATTGCATATTTGCGAATGCTCGTATACATTTCAACAAAAGCTGCATATCGATGATTTGGTTCCAAATGTGGCTTACTACAAATATCCGATTTTTGAGCTATCTACGCAGTCCCCTTAAAAATAAGGGTTTCTGATAGTGTTCCAATAATAATCAAATTGATAAATTCAATTTTGACGCCAGAATCAGTAATATATCAAAAATTGCGTGCTCAAGCAGCAAGCGTGTAGGCCATGATGAATGATGACATACTTAATTAGTGATTATCTGACGTTGGACGTCATCGACTCCAAAATGACGGCATTAATTGGACGTTATAATATTTCGTTTTTCATATGACGTCATTGTGACGTAATTTATTGGACAGTAATAATATAATACAAAAAAAATTTAAAACTTTCGAAATAAAAAATCTGTCTCATAAAATGCTGACTTGAGTTACTTTCAAAATACCCTAAAATAATCACTATATAACGTTGATTATGTTTTTCTATAATTTTCAACCAATCAGAACAATCAATTTAGTTAAGTTAAAAATTGAATAGATGAGGATTTTACTTGATGAAGATCCATACTGAATGATGAAATAAAACAATATAGTTTGTTTAAATCTTCATATATTTGAACTTATGTTCAATTTAAACTTGTTGACGCGTTTCACTAACACAGTAGCTTTGTCAAAACGAATGAAGGTAAAATATAAAAATGTCTTAATATATACAGTGCTAAATCTATTTACTAAGGTTAACAATGGTATTGAAAGAAATTACCTGGAAATTCATTCACTACAAACATTCCTAAGCTATCTTCTAGGTAAAGAGGTTCAATAAAGGAGACTGATTGATATCTATTTGGTCGTTAAGGAGATCACCTGAATATTTATTTTTGTTAATCTCTAGGGCCTCTAATAAATTTAAACTAAATGATTTACCGACTACATGGAGAATTTCAAAATTTGGGTCGAAAATGTGTTGGTTTTCTAATAAATGATTTGAATAGTTAGAATCTAATTTTTTGTTGTCATAGCTACGTTTGTGTTCCGAAATTCTAGTTTTAAAATTTCGAAAAGTTCTACCGATATAAATTTTATCACAATTGTCATTACCACATTTTAATTTATAAACTCCTGATTTGTTTAATTTTGAAGATTTAGATTCATTATTTTTGATGAATTTGGATAAATTGTGATCAGTTTTAAAGAAAATATTCATGTCTAAAGTTTCTAAAAATGATTTAATTTTTAAGGATGGTGTTCCAAAGTATGTTAAGCTTTTAAATTATTTATTATTTTTATCTGAAGGGAATACTTGTTCTAAAGTCTGTTTTTTTATCTTTTTATATATGTGTTTTTAAATGAAACTCAAGGTCTCTAGTTAATTCCACAATATAATACAAGTTATTGAAAATTCTAAGAAATTGACAATTGTTTCGATAAATCAATATCATCATCAGAATGACAGAAGTTACATTTCATTTTATGCCTACCTGATGTTTAGTAGTTATATTTTTTTGGCTAGACCAAGAAGTAACCTAACTTGTGATTGGCTTAATATATGTTTATAGAAAAAAGAAGAAGATGTGATATTACAAATATTGAAGCTTAGATATTATTAGCCCTATGGTGATATCCTGGATATCATTTTTCCAATTAAGATCAGTATAACTGTGCAATGATATAGAAAACCAGGAAAACTATATCTGCTGATCTTTACAATTATCACTTAAGAAGACAGTTTATTAGTGGAGAATTCCCTAGATTTAACTGTTCATTGACAACTTCATATTGTGGGTTTCTTAAATGTCTTCTAATTTCCAGTTCTTCAAGGAAATCCAGTTCTTGTTTCTTTTCACAAATATGCAGCACTTCTAGTTCTGTGTTAGGTGTCAATGAATGATTGGTGTCAAGTAAATGTTTTGCGTAGTGAGATTTATCTGGTTGTTTTAATCTGTAAGCTCGTAAGTGCTCACTGTATCGTATTTCAAAATTCCTAAGGGTCTGACCCAAATAGACAGCATTACATTCTGGACATTTGAGTTTATATATACCGGACTTCTTTAATAGTGGTATTTTTGTTTTTACATTTAACAATTTTGTACTAACGTTACTTTCTGTTTTAAAAGAAATTGTTGCATTCGTTGCTGAAGATATTATCTTTGAAATATTATTAGAAATATTTCCTGCATATGTGATGGTTTTATAAGTTTTAATTTCATCAGCTTGTTTAGGATATATTAGTTGTAATGCCACTTTTTTCTCTTTTTTACTAATTAGTTTATTTATCATATCTAATGGATAACCGTTAGATGTTGCTATTTGTCTAATTGTATTAATCTCTCTATCAAAATTACATTTGTTCATAGGAACTGAAAAAGCTCTATGTATCATTGAATTATATGCTGCTAGTCTGTGTGAGACAGGGTGGTTAGAATTGAATGGAATTGTCACATCAGTCTGTGTTGGTTTTCGGTAAATTGAATAATCAAGTACATCATTAACTCTTTGAATTTTTAAATCAAGAAAATTGATTGAGCTATTTTCTTCAATTTCTAATGTAAATTTAATTTTCGGGTGTAAATTATTTTGATAGAGAGATTAATACAATTAGACAAATAGCAACATCTAACGGTTATCCATTAGATATGATAAATAAACTAATTAGTAAAAAAGAGAAAAAAGTGGCATTACAACTAATATATCCTAAACAAGCTGATGAAATTAAAACTTATAAAACCATCACATATGCAGGAAATATTTCTAATAATATTTCAAAGATAATATCTTCAGCAACGAATGCAACAATTTCTTTTAAAACAGAAAGTAACGTTAGTACAAAATTGTTAAATGTAAAAACAAAAATACCACTATTAAAGAAGTCCGGTATATATAAACTCAAATGTCCAGAATGTAATGCTGTCTATTTGGGTCAGACCCTTAGGAATTTTGAAATACGATACAGTGAGCACTTACGAGCTTACAGATTAAAACAACCAGATAAATCTCACTACGCAAAACATTTACTTGACACCAATCATTCATTGACACCTAACACAGAACTAGAAGTGCTGCATATTTGTGAAAAGAAACAAGAACTGGATTTCCTTGAAGAACTGGAAATTAGAAGACATTTAAGAAACCCACAATATGAAGTTGTCAATGAACAGTTAAATCTAGGGAATTCTCCACTAATAAACTGTCTTCTTAAGTGATAATTGTAAAGATCAGCAGATATAGTTTTCCTGGTTTTCTATATCATTGCACAGTTATACTGATCTTAATTGGAAAAATGATATCCAGGATATCACCATAGGGCTAATAATATCTAAGCTTCAATATTTGTAATATCACATCTTCTTCTTTTTTCTATAAACATATATTAAGCCAATCACAAGTTAGGTTACTTCTTGGTCTAGCCAAAAAAATATAACTACTAAACATCAGGTAGGCATAAAATGAAATGTAACTTCTGTCATTCTGACGATGATATTGATTTATCGAAACAATTGTCAATTTCTTAGAATTTTCAATAACTTGTATTATATTGTGGAATTAACTAGAGACCTTGAGTTTCATTTAAAAACACTAATATGAGCATATTCCACGAAGTAAGGGTCGGGCCAGTCAATTTTTTATATATGATATTGTCAATTAAATTTGGATCGTAATTATTATTAACTGCTATTTGTTTTATGATATTTAATTCTTTGGTATAATTATTAATATTTAATGGGACTGTGCTGCTAGTTTATGACTGAATGGGTGGACCGAACTATTATGAATTTTAATATCTGTATGTGATGGTTTATGAAATATAGAAAAATCATGTTTATTATTTATATTTGAAATTGTAAGCTAAAATGTCGTCCACATATCGGTGCCAGTACATAAATTTTTTACTAAGGGGGTGTTCATGAATTATTTTTTCTATATTATCCATGAAAATTTCTGCTAGTAGGGGGCTGAGAGGGTTGCCCATAATCAAACCATCTTTACTGCTATAAACCTCTCCATTGAAATGAAAATAATTTTGATTCAAACATACTTTTAATAAAGTAATGATATCTGAGTGAATTATAGGATTAACATTATTGTATGTGAGCAAGTTATCAACAAGAGTTATAGTTTCTTTAGGAGGTATACTAGGGAATGTTACATCGAACGATATGAATTTAGAATTATGGGGTAGTATTATATCTTGAATATTATTAATTAATTCCGTTCAGTTTTCAACTGGAAATTGAGGTATGAATGAACAATATTTAGAGATGACATCTATGAGAATCTTTGAAATTTTGAATGAAGGTGCTGTGAAATAAGAAACAACTGGCCTGATTGGGTACCCCTCTTTATGGAGTTTAATTAATGAATAAAGTTCAGGGTGTTGCGGATTGGGTAAAAATAATTTATATTTTTCTTTATCGTTAATTATTGCTCACATACAATAATGTTAATCCTATAATTCACTCTGATATCATTACTTTATTAAAAGTGTGTTTGAATCAAAATTATTTTCATTTCAATGGAGAGGTTTATAGCAGTAAAGATGGTTTCATTATGGGCAACCCTCTCAGCCCCCTACTAGCAGAAATTTTCATGGATAATATAGAAAAAATAATTCATGAACACCCCCTTAGTAAAAAATTTATGTACTGGCACCGATATGTGGACGACATTTTAGCTAGCTTCATCGGTACAAATAGACAATTAGAGAGCTTCATTATTTACATAAACTCGCTTAAAAATAAGTCTATAAACTTTCCAGACCTTACAATTTCAAATGTAAATAATAAACATGATTTTTCTATATTTCATAAACCATCACATACAGATATTACAATTCATAATAGTTCGGTCCACCCATTCAGTCATAAACTAGCAGCTTTCAATAGTATGATACACAGACTCTTAACAGTGCCATTAAATATTAATAATTATACCAAAGAATTAAATATCATAAAACAAATAGCAGTTAATAATAATTACGATCCAAATTTAATTGACAATATCATAAATAAAAAGATAAAAAAACAGACTTTAGAACAAGTATTCCCTTCAGATAAAAATAATAAACAATTTAAAAGCTTAACATACTTTGGAACACCATCCTTAAACATTAAATCATTTTTAGAAACTTTAGACATGAATATTTCCTTTAAAACTGATCACAATTTATCCAAATTCATTAAAAATAATAAATCTAAATCTTCAAAATTAAACAAATCAGGAGTTTATAAATTAAAATGTGGTAATGACAATTGTGATATAATTTATATCGGTAGAATTTTTAGAAATTTTAAAACTAGAATTTCGGAACACAAACGTAGCTATGACAACAAAAAATTAGATTCTAACTATTCAAATCATTTATTAGAAAACCAACACATTTTCGACCTAAATTTTGAAATTCTCCATGTAGTCGGTAAATCCTTTAGTTTAAATTTATTAGAGGCCCTAGAGATTAACAAAAATAAATATTCAGGTAATCTCCTTAAAGACCAAATAGATATCAATTAGTCTCCTTTAATGAACCTAGAAGATAGCTTAGGAATGTTTGTAGTGAATGAATTTCCAGGTAATTTCTTTCAATACCATTGTTAATCTTAGTAAATAAATTTAGCACTGTATATATTAAGACATTTTTATATTTTACCTTCATTCGTTTTGACAAAGCTACTGTGTTAGTGAAACGCGTCAACAAGTTTAAATTGAACATTAGTTCAAATATATGAAGATTTAAACAAACTATATTGTTTTATTTCATCGTTTAGTTAAGTTACCTTATATAATGTTACGAAATAGTAACGGGTGTAGTTCCTGAATCCCACTTCTGGAAAGAGTCAGTTTATAATTTGACATCGTGAGATAAACAGTAAACAAGTGAATATAAATTAAGTCTAAGTAAATAAACAGTAGTGAACTGTTATTATAAATTAGTGTAAGTGAATATACTGTGTATATAATATAAATTAGTGAATAAATAAATTAAGTGATTAGACATAACGTGTATATAAATTTATCCCACCCGTCGTAACAAAAAAACTTTTAAATAAATAAGAAAAACATTACATTGGTGTCAGAAGTGGGATAATATAAATAAATAGTCACGTTAACATAGCTAAGAAACTAAATGACTTGAAAGTGACGGAACTAAGAGCAGAATTGTAAAATCGTGAGTTGGAAACGTCCGATAAGAAAAGTGAATTAGTAGAAAGACTTAAAGTGGCACTGGAAAATGACGATTTTGATCCAGAAACAGTTTTATTCAATTACGAGGCTTCCACCTTAATCCCGTCAATTTCTGCCATGGAAGAGAAGATTTCAACGAATGTGAAAAACGATATTTCATCTATGAAGAATAATATTTCTGCCATGGAAAAGAAGATTTCAACAAATGTCAAAAACGATATTTCTGCTAATATGGACGAGAAGATTTTTGCTATGAAGAACAATATATCTGCCGATATCTTATTAATGAAAAACGACATTGCCGCTGACGCTGAAAATGTAATTTCGTCTCTAAAATCTGAAATCGAGAATAAGATGTCAACGATGGACGAGAAAATCGAGAATAAGATTACGACGATGGACGAGAAGATTGAGAATAATATGGCAACGATGGACGAGAAAATCAAGGAATTAGATAGATAGATGACAGATATTGAAACTCAAGACACGCCAGCGGAAGAAAAGAAGACCGAGCAAACAAAACATTACAAGCCAAAAACACTCCCTAAGTTAGAAGACATTGGCAGTTTTGCCCGAGACAAGGCTCCAACGTTCGACGGAAAAACATCGTGGACCAATTATGTGAAACAGTTTGAAGCAGCCGCTAGAGTGAATAATTGGTCCGACAGGGAGAAGGCAGTAAACTTAACCATCGCGCTTCGAGCAGATGCCTTAGATGTACTTCAGACGATACCACTTGAAGAAACGGATGACTTCGAGCAGCTGAAAAAGACGCTGAACATGCGATATGGCCCCGAACATTTGTACCAGTCCCAACTGAAGAACCGAAGGCAGAAACGTGACGAAGTCCTTCAAGAGTATGAAGTGAATATTGCCCGACTCGTTCGATTTGCTTATCCATCAGCACCAGAGAACATGATGGAATGTCTGGACATCCAGGCCTTTATTGATGGCTTACTTGACCCTGATATGCAGAGGACGCTTCGTTTAGCTCATCCCAAAACACTAGTTGACGCATTGACAGCTGCTCTTGAATATGAAGCAGCAACGAAGGCTTCGGGTCATAACAAAGTTAGGACCATCCGAGAAGAAAGCGACGAGGGCAGATTTGACCAGATCGTCAGTTTGATAAAGAGTATGATGGACAAGAAGCCGAGAAAGATCAGATGCTGGAATTGTGGCGAGCTAGGGCATGTCAGTGGAACAGAATTATCCTCCCGCTTCGCGGTCGGATTATTTAAACTGTCAAACTGACACTCTTTGTAATTATGCAACAAGTTGTCGAGGCATAACCTGATTATTTTGAAGTACTTATAGTATTACTACTGATATTAAGTTCTATTGTTCCGTGGAATAGGGAAATCTTCATAAGCGATACTCCCTCTTGCGAGTGTTTGTGTAACTGAGTTAACACACATTGTTGTAAATTAACTGTCTTGCCCCTTACTTCGTGGAATCTACTCATATTAGTGTTTTAAATGAAACTCAACGTTTCTAGCTAATCCCACAATATAATAGAAAATATTAAAAATTCGAAACAATTGTCAATTTTTTAGAATTTTTAATATTTATCATTATATTGTGGAATTAGCTAGAAACGATGAGTTTCATTTAAAACACTAATACATTGTTATGTCTGGGTAACTTGAAGTAGTGTAAAATTGAAGTTTTATTCATTTTGAAGACGAATTATTATTACTTTTATGTTCCTCAGTGCTTTTTCTGCGTAAACAAAATCCTGAACTGAGTTTTCACGGTGTTCCAGTAGCAGGAAATTTGATAGTTTTTGTAGAAACCGAAATTGGGGGCAGATAACTTGTTGACAGAAGGAAAGAATGGATTTTAGGAATTGGAAAAGGGTGTCTAATTATATGAAAGTTTGCTCTCTTCATTTTAAAGAAACTGATTTTTTCCAAAAAGGTTTGTTAATATATGATTTCAAGTTACCTATCTATCTAGAATTTAAATCACATATTTTTAGAAAGGGTAAAACGCAGATAACTATAATGTAATACTGTTCCATGAAAGAATTCACCAGTAAAGCGTTACCAGTTCATCCGTCAAGTTTACAACTTCTAGATAAGAAGTCAAATCGGAGAATACTCCCGATTTAAAAGAATCAACTCGAAGTGCCAACATCTGAATCGTTTCTGATCAAATATAGATAAATATAGATAATTGAGAATGAAGGAACAACAATAGTAGAAATGAAGATCAGTTGAATAAAAATGTTGTTTTAAATTAACAACTTTAAGTACGAAGTAGATATCTGAAGTCATTCTATTGTAAGAACTTGTTTGATTTAAAAATACAACAAATATTTTTTGTTCTAGAAATGAATCATCAAAAATATCTGTATATGATACACTTTAGCAGAATAATGTATTTGTCATCACTTCTTCTGTAAATTTCGTAGTTGGAATATTTCATATCAAGATCAGGTACCTATATCAGAGATATAGTGGTCTGTGACTTATACCGAACAGGAAATTTCCACATGGTATTAAAAAGGGCATAATTTTCAATAGGTTGGAAAGTCAACCTATTATGGTTAATCGTCACACTGAAATCAGATTTGGTATAAAAATAATTTAGTCATTGAACTATTTGCATGTTTTATTGATCAATATTTGTAACATTTCACAATATATCTGAACTATGAATTACATTGTATATTACTTATTAACTCAAGAAACACTAATAAAAAATTATATAAAATATAAATATTTACTCAGAATCTGCCTCACTGTCGTCACTAGAGGAAAAAACGATTATTGGTTCTATATGATCATCCATAATCTTATTTAACTTGAACATTTTATCTTCTTTTACAGCATGTGCAACACAATTTTGCCAGTGAATATTGTAACATTTTCCAACACTCGCATAAGAAGCTTCTATACATCCTTTAATTTAAATGTTATATTTTTGGCTGCTATTTAAAATCAATTTCTTTCATAACTTTATGTAATGATGAAAGAGACACATTTGTGGTAAATCTGGGTATTTCCTAATTTCAGTAAAAATTTTATACAAAGTCGGGATTTCATTTTTAAGAAAGAATGATGATTCAATTATATTTTTAGTTGTGTCATCGAATATTTTAACAATTTCTGGACGACTTCCACGATGGTTAGAAGAAACAATTGTTCCAGTGTTTCTATATTGATACATTGATTTAGCAAATGCTAAAAAGTAAAATTTGTACTCGTTATTTCACACAAAAGTGCTATTTTGTATAACTTACCCAACGTTTTTACAATTTTACACACTATGGCAGTCATCTTTGTCGGATACAGAGGTCCTCTTCCGAAATGCGGAGCAGCAAACCAGAATATGAACACACACAAAATACCTATATTTGCAGACTGAAGAGATCATTTTAACTTTTTAGCGAAGGATGTTAACGAAAGAGAACGTTCGATTGGGATTTGCCGTTTAAATAGAAGAATTGTGAATGTAAAAACAATCATTCCAGTTGTTTTTAAAAAAATATCGAAGTTAATAATTTTGAATTAGAGGTGGGAGTAAATGAAGAATAAGTAACGCTCCGAAATAACGTATGAAAAATCACAACATGTCGCGATGGACGTGTTACACTATATATGAGCTGCTCAGTGGAATAACGGCCTAAGCCTCTTGAAGGTGATATGGAAATAAACGTAAAAAAGGAATGAGCGAGTTTTTTTAAATTTTTATTTCATCTGTAAATGACATTTTCAATAAACATTTAATGTAGCCCAAATAAATAAAGTAAAAGCTAATGTTTTAATAAACGTATTTTTTCAAATTCTGAAAACTAAAGAAAAATTATGTGGTTTGGGCCACTATTATATATAACAAAAAATTAAAAATCTCTCAACTCTGTGGCTTGGGCTCGTAACCGTACACACATCCACTTAGGTTTCTGACACTTCCTCCAAAACTTCGTCATCTAAAGCATTGTCAAGATCATTATCTACGGCATCCTCACTGGTATTTAAATGATTATAAAATGAATGATGGATTTCCGGAATGTATGGAAACAGAGACCGTAAATCTTTCATTTTATTTTTTCTATTTTTCGTCCTTCACGATATAGCAAGTCCAGTTCAATGTTCTGTAAATCTGTTCTAGTTTTTCTTTTTTCAACATTTACAGACATAAATGGTGCTATAAGGTCATCGTCCACGTTCGTATATTTATAAAATATTTTATAAGGGTGACATTTACACAACCGTATCCATTGAAATTTTAACCATTCTACTTGCCTTCTTTCATTTTTTATTTCGTTATCGTCTAGTTTTCTGTTCGTTATTAACTGTTCTAACTTTTTCGTGCATATAAAATCATTTTCGGTCATCTTAATTACCTGAAATTTAGGATGTTTCTTCTTCGCAGATGCTATGACTTTCACCCAATCATCAGGTATGTAAATATTTTCATGATATCGTTTTTCTCTTTCAATCAACCCAAAATCTCTATCGCATGGTAAGTATGAGTGACCGGACACTAAAAATGTCTGGTCAATTTGTTCAATATTATACTGGTTGGAACTTGTTACAAAATTACAAATGGCAGCAATTTTGATATTTCTATTCTGCCCCCCACATTGATCACTATACATTATAACTTTTTTGGTGGTTACAAAATGATTAAAAAAATGTAACAGACAGGAACCAATTTCAGGTGGCCCACGAGATGCTAATCCTTCACGCCATGTATACATGTATGCTTGATTGGTTGCCAAATTATGAATACCCAAGCAATATGTCCATAACTGACGTTTATAGTAAACAACATCTGTAGATAGATTTGGTGTGGGTAATGTTTTCATGAGGTCAAATGCAAATATTGTGGTATCATTGTCCAAAGTTTGGGCAAAAATCGTATCTTTCTTTAAACCAGACCGTGCAGATTCGACCTTTCTTAAATGAAGTTCCTTTTGAATTGCGACTTGGGTCTTTTCTATTTGTGTACCGTGCCGTAACTTAACGTTAAACGCATCACACTTTTTACAAGTGTCTGAATATGGCTGTCGAAAATGTAAATTAAATCTCTCAGTAAATATTTTACTAAATATGAACCTCGATACTGCATTATTTCCCATTTCTTCCTTGTAAAGACTATACATGTTAGCAATACATAAGTCAGGTGAAAGATTTTGGGCATTAGGACTATTTGTTCTTCTGTAGTGACTTCTATAAGTAGGAAATTTCTTAATGAATGAAATCACACCATTCACCGCTTCTTCACTGGTCTTCTTGTTACATGGCTGTTTTCCTCTTCTATCCAATGGAGCTGTAGTCTCAGTTGAATAACTACCTGGATTTTTAGATCTAACTGCCCGAAAAATTCTTCCGTCCGAGACTCCTAAACATTTTTAAAAAAAGTTTTACAAACGGTAACATCCACACCAGCTTTCGGTAGTAGGTATATGCGAGTATTCTGTCTTCTTGGTAAATCGGTCAGCGCTATTCTGCTGTAGGTTCGTAATTAGGGTTCAACTTTTATTTTACCAAAAATAAAAGCTGTCTGTAAATTGAAATTTTTCAGTTCATAGAAGTTATCAAAAATAAGCTTCCTTTCTTCTAGTGTGAATAAACTATGACACTTTTTAGGGCATGTGCAATCACCATCATAAAACTTCTTTTCAGGAACAACCTGACCTCGTACATTTAAATACTCTTGACCTGCAGCTCTGGCTCTTTTTGCCGTCTCTCTTTTCCATTCGGAATGATGTCGTAGTCGTTTTCTACTCAGCTTTCTTTTTTCTTTGAGAGACAAAACATCTTGAAGTTGACTAGGGCCAGGGATCACAGTAGGGTTGTCAATCGCTGTTTCATGTTCATGCAAATTATCAGGCGAAAAGACCCACGTTCTTCATCTGACGGAATGTATTCAGATCCCGAATCCTCAAACTCGGATCTCCTACGCTGGAATCTGACATTTCGTTTCTGAAACAACAATAAGTCCAATTACTATAAAAACAATGACCAGTTGACGCTCCGTATCATTTTCAATAGGCCACTCTGTATAACACAAGATTCATTATTTTATTACTGGCTTTACATCGTACTCCCAAAATAATTAAATTAATTTTTGTGTTTTGGATCCGGTTAAATATCCGCAACGTAGCAGACAATATAAGAATTTTTTCCCAAAAGTAGTGTTGTGTTACCAGACTATAGTAAATCACTATCATCTTACAAACACAACGTCCAAGTTTTACCCTAAGAAGAATGTCAACACAATAGTCATACCAGAATTTGTTTTAAAATAATTAATTTTTGTTCGTTAATATTATTACCTAACCTAAGAAAACAACACAGGACTAAAATAAATCATAATGATGATATTATTATAATAGATACGATAGTATTTAGATTATGTTGTCTATAAGATAAAAAATACAAACCTCCCTCTTTTTTAGATGACACAACACAACAAAGTAACTGCACAATAAATATAGTCACAAGGATACAACTGCAGCAAAATATAATATAAACATAACCACAAATCTTACCAAACGACCCACAAAGCTTGTTATATATCTTGTATTTTTACAAGTATTGTGGCCTAAGTGATTATAGGCCACTGTTATATTGACTAATTGTAAGAAACTACAGTGGCTCAAACGATATTGGGCCACTCTTCCATATAAAAATATTGTAATTATGTGAGAGGAATAACTACTGTTTCTTTTCCCTCTACCGTATAATGTCCATAAACTGTGATAATGTCAGTAATAAGGTTAGAACACTATACTTTTGAAAGTTTACGTCCTTCGCCAATAGATGACAGTAGTAACCCAACTTTGTATATTTTGTGGGTTGGGCCACTATTTCCCTGAGCAGCTCATATATACTATAAGAAGTTTGAGCTATACATATTGGTCTGTTATTTTCGCAACATGTTCTCCTTTTTTGTATATGGGTATTATCACATTTTTCTCCCACAGTTTCGTAATCTTCTGTGTTTTCCATTCTTCGTTACGACATATTTCCTACTGCCATCCTTTCCTTCTTCACCTATCCATTTTATCATTTCTGGTGTTATTTCATCCTCTCCGCAAGCTTTTTCCGTTTTTATTTTATTTATTGCGTTTTCAACTTTCTCTTTGGTTATTTCTAATGTCTCGTCTGTTTCCTCTTTTTCTGTTATATTTTGGTGTAAAACCGTTATTCTTGTTTGCGTAATATTATTTCCATGTTTCTAGAACATCTCGTATTTGTGTCTTCATCTGGTTGAATTCATATTTTATTTTATTTTTTTATGCCTTTCAATCCGTTTAATATCATGATTCTTGCCCAACATCTTCTGCTATCTATATCAAATGTTTTCAAACTTTCTGATTTATCTCTTTTAACTCCTTCTTTTGCTATATTTCTTTTCTTCTGATATTCTTCTTGTGTTTTACGTTGTATGTATTTTTTATATTTATATTTTCCTTTATCATTTGTCGCACATCATTGTTCTACCAATCTGTTCTGGAACTACCAATCTATAGTTTGATCCTATTTCCGCTTCTTTTCTTGTTTCTATTTTCTGGATCATTTCTGTCAGGTTTTGAGTATATACTATAATCTAGTCTATTATGCTATTTGCGTTACTAGGAAATAAATGAAATTTCCATTTACAAATTATCTTTTGAGATCTCTAATAATGACATATTTTTTAATCTTAAATATTAAAAAAATTCAAACTCGATCCAAACTAATTTAGTTCCTTTAACATCTACCCACCTATTATTTTAGGATGTCAGCTGAACGACGATGTTAGTATATATGCAGATATTGCCAAACAATGCAAAAAGGGACTGCAGAAAGTTTATGAGAGTATATCAAAAGTACATATTGGAAATGGTAGAATAAAAATGCAACGTCATCATCTGTTTTCTGCGAAAAATATACAAACAAAGTAGGTTTGACCAATTTTCAGCTGGATTTCCTTTATAGAAACTCTTCTCAGGGTAGGGTTCCAATAACTATTTTATATTATTAATTATTCCTAATTTTTTTATTTGAATTATTATTAACACTACTTTTACAAAATATCTTATTAATAAAATAAACACCAATACAAATTTTGAATGTAATTGGCCAAATAGAATTTAGAATTTAGAGATCTCTAAAAAAATTGTTCTAAATGGTACCTTTAATTTTCTAGATTTCCATTTAGGTACTCCAAACCAATCTTCATTCCAAATTCATCCTATATCTTCATAAACGCCTTCTTCATAAACCAGCTCAATTTTACAATAGTTATTTGTAAAACAAGTGTCACAATGACTCGTTTTGTAGTACGAGTGAAGTTTGCACAACGAACCGCGAAGCGGTGAGTTGTGCAAATCACGAGTACTACAGAAAGTCATTGTGGCACAAGTTTTACACAATATTTTTTATAATTCGCATTTATTTAATTATTTAAATAAAATAGAATTTCATATAATTCCTATTTTTAAACTAGGAGTGGTTTGAATTTAAGTTGGCAATTCTGTTGATTCCTGATTGGTCAGATCACGGATGGTTTTATTCGGCACTTATGACTTTTGACATATTATAACCGAACAATTGTGTAAATTGTAAACAAACTTTCATTTAAGCAAAAAGAGGATGATTATTTGTTTAAGAAAGAGCTTTTTCGTATATGCTCTTGCGATCTATTTATATTATATCATGAACAGAATTATTTCTGTAATACATCTTCACATAGATATCTGGTAATTTATCCCAAAAATCGAACGTTTTGTATACCTATATATTGATCCTATACAATATAAAAATAAACAATTGAGAAATCATTGATAAATAAACGTTAGCGTACTTTATTCATTAATATTTTTAATATATAAATCATTCTAATTTACCTTTTATATAATAATTTACTAGCTAGAACAACGCTAGAGCATTTTATCTATAATTTGTGTCAAGGTTAAAGTCAAATGTCAAATAAAAATATAACTAAATACAATAACCAACTGTACAGTAAAAATTACTATAACAGTGTTCAAAGAGCTACATTGTGACACTGTAAACAATGTTATAATGAAGTCTCTTTTATACGCGAATTATAAAAAATTTATTTATGATCTTGACCAAATATTTTTGTTATAATCACTGTTGGGTATGTACTTGTAGAAATTTCAGATGATATTCTCAGTTTCCGATTTCAATCTACTTTATAATATATCTTAATTAAACTTCAAGAACTTTCGACTTATATCTACATATTTCTCTTCAGAAATTGTTTACAATTCTCAATTTGAATCTACTTTTTATATCTCTGTTCAAAACTAGTATTAAATTCCCGATTTTAAACTACTTTTCCTTTTTTAAACTTCCAAAATTGACAACCCTCTTTCTTTTATTGCCAAATCAATCATTCTCTATCCTTCAAATTTTTATATCGTCTTGACAACCAAAATTTCCTACTTGATTCCAATTATATTCAAAACTTTTATATATAACCACGACATCGACATTATGCTGGTGTCAGAAACCCACTTTACAAAAAAAAGTTACCTTAAAATTCCAAATTATGTAATATATGACACCCAGCACCCGGATGGTACGGCGCATGGCGGAAGTGCTCTAATAATTAAATCTAAAATAAAACATCACGAAACAGTTAGCTTTAAAAAAGACTTCTTACAAGCAACAAGCGTAATAATAGAAGACTGGCACGGTCCATTAACAGTTTCTGCCGTCTACTTCCCACCAAAACATGCTGTCAAAAAAGAAGAATTTGAACAATACTTTAAGCAACTTGGTAATAGATTTCTCGCAGGTGGTGATTACAACGCCAAGCACACCCACTGGGGTTCGAGGCTAATCAACCCGAAAGGCAGACAACTCCTGATGGCCATAAATGATAATAATTACAAACACCTATCTACTGGCGAACCTACGTACTGGCCAACGGATAGAAGTAAAATCCCAGATCTAGTTGATTTTTGCGTAACCAAAGGTATCCCAAAAGAATCGCAAAAAGCAGAATCCTGTTTTGATTTGTCTTCTGATCACTCTCCCGTACTAATAGAGCTGAGTACAACAATACTAATACGAGAAACACCCCCAAAACTCGGCAGCAAGAACACAAATTGGGATATATTTCGAGAAATAATAGACGAGGAATTAAAATTAAACATACCATTGAAGTCACGCATAGATATAGAAAATGCAGTGCAAAATCTTAACAAAATTATTCAAGCAGCAGTGTGGAACAGCACACCTACAAACACAACTACTTATTCTCGTCAGGTGTTGCCAACTATAATAAAACAAAAAATAGTAGAGAAACGACGGCTACGGAAAATATGGCAGAACACGAGGTGCCCTCAAGACAAAACAAAACTTAATCAAATCACTCGTCAACTTAAAGATTTACTAAATAATCACAAAAATGACAGTATCCAAAAGTATTTGAAAGGGCTCACCGCAACCGAAGCTACCGAATATGCACTTTGGAAAGCCACTCAAAAAATCAACCGGCCACAACTGCTTAATCCACCTATACGCAAAGAAAACAATCAGTGGGCAAAGAGCGACGAAGAAAAAGCAGAAACATTCGCTTGTCACCTTGAAAAGGTCTTTCAACCGAATCCACCAAATAACGACAACGACATCGAAGCACAGCTCTTAACTGATCTAGAATCTCCATACCAGTTAGAATTACCAGCAGAAAAATTTACAATCGCGCAAGTCAATAGTATAATTAAAACAAATTTAAATCCTAGAAAAGCCCCTGGCTATGACCTTATTACAGGAAAAGTACTTCAAGAACTACCAAGAAAAGGTGTAGTATATTTAACACAAATATATAACGCAATTCTGAGGATAGGTCACTTTCCCATGGTTTGGAAAGTAGCCCAAATAATTTTAATACTTAAACCTGGTAAACCGGCTGAAGAAGTAAAATCATACAGACCGATCAGCTTACTGCCAGCAATGTCCAAAGTCCTGGAAAAGTTAATACTCTCAAGAATTGAACCAGTCCTAACAGCCCGTAAAATTATACCAACTCACCAATTTGGATTTAGACCAAAACATGCGACTATTGAACAAATTCACCGTGTCTGTACAAACATAAGCCAAACACTAGAAGACAAAAAATACTGCTCTGCAGCCTTTTTGGATATTTCTCAGGCTTTTGATAAAGTTTGGCATACCGGCCTCCTCTACAAACTAAAAAAAATCCTTCCACTTAGTTACTTCCTAACCCTAAAATCCTACCTAGAAGATCGCCATTTCCTCGTCAAATATCAAGACGCGCATACGTCAATATTTCCTGTTAAATCTGGAGTTCCTCAGGGCAGTGTTCTGGGACCTGTGTTGTATCTCTTGTACACAGCCGATTTACCTACCACCAATGGCGTTGTAACAGCCACATATGCTGATGATACCGCCCTACTATCAATGCATGAAGATCCCAATCAAGCATCACAAATACTCCAAATGAACCTGAACAATATACAAACCTGGTTAAAAAAGTGGAGAATACAAGCAAATGCAACGAAATCGGTGCATGTTACTTTTACGAACCGAAAAGGAAACTGCCCACCAGTGACCCTAAACAGTCAACAGCTTAACCAGCAACAGGATGTAAAATATTTAGGCATGCATATAGATAGAAAACTGACCTGGAAAAAACACATTTTCATGAAGAGGAAGCAACTTGGACTGAAACTTAATGGTTTATATTGGCTTATAGGTCGAAAATCACAACTATGTCTACAAAATAAAATACTTATTTATAAAACAATCTTGAAACCCATTTGGAGTTATGGAATACAACTATGGGGAACTGCTTCTAATTCTAACCTCGAAATCTTAGAAAGGTTCCAATCCAAAACTCTTCGAGTCATGACCAATGCACCTTGGTATGTCCCAAACAACTATATACGAAATGACCTCCAAATACCCACTGTAAAAGAAGAAATATCAAACTTCGCCCAAAAATACCAACAGAGACTGCAGCAACACCCCAATAATTTAGCAAAGTCCCTCAGGAGAATACCGGCAAGAAGAAGATTAAAACGTTATATTGTTAGTGATTTACCAACAAGATTTTAAATGTATATTTAAATTAATGTGCACAATACCCTAGAGACAAATAATTTTATATTTTATATAAAATATTTAAGAATAGAGTATGGTTATAGGACCATTGCTCTGCATGTTAATGTGATTAGTGACAAACTATTTACCTATTGTAATTTTAATTTACAGATTGTAAATAAATTGGGAAGTTTAAAAAAAAAAAAAAAAAAAAAAAAAAAAAAAAAAAAAAAAAAAAAAAAAAAAAAAAAAAAAAAAAAAAAATTATAATCATATTATTTATCTCAAATGTCATGAAAATCTATGTTCCCTTTTTACATAAATTTAGAAAGCCACGAATAATTAATTTATTTATTGAAACTCAACTACCAAATTTCGCATATTTTATATTTTCAATTAAATAATTCGTTTGTTATATCACCATATATATATATATATATATATATATATTGAACCAGATATCTTAGATAATAAGAGAAGTAGTATTATAAAATTAAGTTTGCTAGTATGAAATATATATGAAAATAACATAATTTGAGAAAACAAGTAAAAAGGAAACACTTTTCTCAATTTAAACAACATATCAAATAAAGATATATTAAATAACAGCCAATAACAATATAATAAATAAGGAATTACCTCAATGATAACATAAAATATAGATATTGCCTAACCAATGTAATGGTGTAAATAAAGTTGCCTAAGACGTAGAATAATTTCCATATCATAACAGCTGTTCATCTGAAATGAAAACAAATATTACTGTAGTTAATTCATTATAATCATTAATTTAAGAATAAGAACAAATATAAATATTGAATAGAATATAATCCAATAGATTTCATAGATAAACAAATAATGACATATAGACAAATAACATAAGAGAATTTATATTTATAATTGATATGAATGTAACAAGAATATACTATCAATAATAATATTGAATGTTGTACTATGTAAGTGTATCTAAGTATAACCAATTTTAATGTATTTGTATGTATGAAATTGTTTTGATAAGTGATTGAAGTTTCAATTATCTGATTACAAAAGACAATATCTTATTGGTTGTAAAAGATGACATAAAAAACTGTGAATCAATAAATAAACTTTTGAATAGTGATCTGGAAAATAACAAAAGACTGTTTTGTTTAAAAAAGTTGAGAATCGAGGGGACGCTTAGGGAGAACGGTAGCGAGTGTTAAGAAGCGAGGAGTGTATGTGATAGTGTTCCTAAAAATTTAAAGATATTCCCGGTATAAGACATTGAAACTCCTAAAGTACTGTTAAATACAATATTAGAAATACTTACAGTTAATTATAACAAGTTTTCCGACAAGAATCTGTGAAATTTTCAACAACTTTGGTTTTTTTTGGAGCTTCCGTGGAGTTTTCCTGGGATCCAGAGACTTTCTTCCAAATTCAAGATCAACAGGTCAGTGTATTTAAATCATTTATTGGCCAATAAATAGTGTAAAAACTCAAAATCCCAAATAAGTACTTAATTTCATAAATTGACAAACTTTTGCAAATATATGATCGATCTAAAAAAGAAAGAAACAGACTTTATATAGTATATTCATTGCATAAATCGTTAAATTTAATAAAAGGCCGAACTTTATCTAAATTAAAATATGTACTTACGCTAATCACGCCATTTTGTAATCGCATAAATATGGTGATTGAAATTTTATAATGTTATAACCATGTCCATCTGTATATAATTTCTATTTTTCTATCCATGTATATAACTCATTTCTTCCCACAGCTATTTGTATCATATATTACTATGATCTATATATATAAATTCTTTTACGTTTATTGTTGAACCATTCAATTGTTTTCCATCGTCAACAAACTGTGTTGTATAATATAGATGTTTCGTACGTATCATATTTGTTCGTTTTGTGTTAAAGCGCATGACTAGTTTCCACGCATGCGCATTTATGATATTATTAAAATCAATAAATAGGTACATATAACCATTGGCGTCGCATATTATTTTATCAAATAAATATTGCATTGATAATTAAATTGATTTCAAATAATGTGTTTTCTTTTTATTTCAACTTTTTCAACAGTATAAATTGCCAGGACTCAAAGGGAAAAAGGATTTCATGCTCCCGAATAATCTAATTAAAATAAATTATTAAACAAATATTTAAAACAAACTGAGCTAGCCAAACTAAAACAAAAATTCTAAATTATAAACATATACATTTAAATCATCTACTATAAAAGTAAGTATTTTATATCAAATATATAGTAGAATTGGCGCCCAACGTGGGGCACGATAAAAATTTTGGTTATATTTGTAAATTTTAAACTCAATTAAAAATGGCAAAACGAATGATGTTGAGAGATGGAAGGCAGGTAGGAGCAGACAATGATTCGGGAGAGGAAAGGGAAGAACGAAGTCATGGTATGGGAGATTATCAAGCAGTATACTTGGAACAAGGACAACAATTAGAAGGTGATGCACAGGAAGAAGGTTTGACAGGAGATGAGGAAACTATAGAACAAGTAGATAGAATACAAGAGAGAAGGGAACCACAAGGAGGAATGAATATCAGCGAACAACGGATGCAGCAAATGTTGAAGAGCATAAATGAAAACATGATGCAACAATTATATGGAAAAATGGACAATATGGAGGAAAAATTGAGGGGAGATATGAACAATATGAGGGGAGATATGAACAATATGAGGGGAGATATGAACAAAATGGAGGACAATTTGAATGGAAATATGAATACATTGAGGGGAGATATGAACAAAATGGATGGAAAAATGGACAGTATGAGAGAAGAAATTAGAGGGGATATAAACAACATCAATGGTAATATGAACAGATTAGAAGAGAAAATAGAAGAAGTGAAATTTGAAAATTGTAAGGAAATTAAAGAACTTAAGAAGACTAATGAAGAATTTGGAAAGAAAATTGACAAGGTGAGAGAAGATATGGAGGATCAAAACAAACATATACGAAATGAAATTCAAGAAAATGGTATTAAAATTAGAGAACAAATAGAACATCAACTTGCAGAACAAATTCAAGAATTAGAGAAGGGTATAGAAGAAAAATTACCGGGAACCATTCAAGCAGAAGTAATGAGACAGAATGAAGACATAACTAAAGAAATGGAGTATATGAAATTCAGGGAACAAACAATCGAAGAAATTATGCAAAATTATCAGCAAAACGCGGAACATAAATTTAAGGAATTAGATGTAAAGTTTCAAAAACAAACAGGAACATGTGAGGAGAGGAACGAGCACATTGGACAAACATTTCATAAAGAACTGGAAGAAATGAACAGAAAATTACAGGAAAGCATAGAAGAAATTGAATTTAATGTTAGGAGAAATGGAGGTGGAGTAATCTATACGGGAAACATGGATATCGGAGTAAAGTTTGATGGGAATATAAATACCATTCATCCGAAGGTGTTTATTAAAATCATTAAAAGCAAACTCAAAGGAATGAGAGATATGATGGAGAAGAAGATTTATATTAGAGGGATGTTAGCTGGACATGCCCTATTATGGTTCTGTAATAAGGAAGAAAGCATAAATAATCTGGAAGAATTTGAGAACCAATTCATGAATTATTTTTGGGGTGAAATTCATCAAGCCAATTTTAGGGAAAGACTGTATTTTGGAAAATTCGATTACAATCGGAATAAAAATTTAAATGCATATGCTATGCAACTCTATAACATGGCACAATATTTGGAACCTATTATGAAGGAGGAGGAATTAGTTTTATATGTCGGGAGACATTTCAATTCCGAAGTCTCAGAAACGATAGCCTTACACAACATAAAAACAATGGACAATTTATCTAGGTATTTGCAGAGAGTTGAAAGAAGTGTTCAAAATGGAAATAATAGAAATGATGCACGAAGAGAGAATGGAAATATGAGAAGAGATTATAATGAAAACAATGGAAATAGAAATTATGGAAACAGGAACTTTGATGATAGACGATACCAAGGAAATGGGGAACAAAATAGAAATCGAGAAAGGAATAATGGAAATAGATATCCTGAGAACTATAGGAATCATAACAATTTCGAAAGAAGAAATCAATATAACAATAATAATAACAATCGAGGAAGGAATTGGCAAAATGGCAGAGAAACCCGAAATAATTCAGAACAAAACAGAAATAGGGAGGAAGATAATAGGAGACAGGTAAACATGGTTAGACAGGAGATACAGGTAGAAGAGTGTATTCCTGGACAGGATAACATAGCGAATTTTGCTTAAACCGTCCTTACGTACATAATATCATCTATTCATCGCGATATGAACATCCTCGAGAATTTATTATAGATTATGAAAATAATAGTAAAAAAGTAGAAAAACCTAATTTAATATTTATCCAGGGTAGATTACAAAATATTATTTGTAGAATTTTAATAGATACGGGTTCAGAGGTAACATTAATTAAACAGGATATAGTAGACAATTTAAATAAAGATGATATTATGATGATAAATACAAAGAAACTATCATTAGTAGGGGCGAATGATAATAATTTATATTATACAAATAGTAGCATAGTCGCAGATTTTTATTTGGGAAATATAGCTTATAAAATACAATTATTAGTAGTTAAGAATTTAAAATATGATGTAATTTTGGGAAATGATGAATTGAGCAATCACAAGATGATTATTGATTATAAACAGGGGTACATGGTATGTGAAGATAATATAATAACTTTTGACAAAACGGAAGAACAAGAGGTAGAGGAAAGACAATGTCAAGTAAATGAAATAGAAATTGTGGAAGATCTACAGGAACAATTTTGTCCCATACAATATAGAAAGGAGATTGATGAGTTATTAACAAGATATGGAAGACTTTTCAACAAAGAAGTATGTATAGCAGCCAAGTATATACATAAGTTGGAAATGAACAAGGATATTAGTAATTTCAAAATTAAAACCTATCCCATTCCTTACAAGCTGAAAAATGAAGTATACCAGGAGTTAGAAAAGATGATACAAGATGGTATTATAGAAAGATCCAACTCTCCATATATAAGTGCGATAACATGTGTCCGAAAAAAGTCAGGTGAGATTAGATTATGTCTGGATGCCAGAAATATCAACTCATATACTAAAAAACAATATGAGAGTCCTTTAAATGTAGAGGGGATATTTGGTCGGATTACAAGAGCTAACATATTCACGAAACTGGATTTGAAGCATAGTTTCTGGTTGATTCCATTAGATAAAAGAAGTCGTCCATATACAGCATTTATGATTGATGGTGTAGTATACCAATTTTGTGTTGTTCCATTTGGTTTACAGAGTTCGTGTGCAGCATTGGTAAGAACACTTCACACTGTTCTGAACCAATATGAACATTTTACATTGCACTATATCGATGATATATTAATATATTCAGAAAATGAAGAACAACATCACGAACATTTGAAGACTATATTGGCAGAATTGGAAAAAGCAGGATTAAAATTGAACATGGAAAAGTGTCAATTTTACCAAAAAAAAGTGCAGTATTTGGGATATATTTTAAATTCTACTGGAGTGAGAATGAACCCTGAACGAATTAGAACCATAAGGGAATATAAGACACCGACTAATCTCAAAACTCTTCGAGGATTTTTGGGAATTCTCAACTACTTCAAACGACTAATACCAGACCTCAGTAATAAGGAAATTCCATTAATTGAATTACTCAAGAAGGAAACGAAATGGAAATGGGATGCTAGAAGAGAACAAGCTTTCCAAGAACTCAAGGAAATATTTTTACAAAATTTGCAGGTTTATCATCCTCAATATGACAAGCCATTTATTTTAAGAACAGATGCATCCATAGATAGATTAGCAGGAGTTTTATTGCAAGAACAAGAGGAAGGAGAAGTACCAATCAGTTTTATCTCCCGAGTAACGAAAAACTATGAAAGAAAATACTCAGTTACTGAATTGGAGATGGCAAGCATTGTGTTTTGCATAACTAAATTACGTTTTTATCTATTAGGAGCAAAATTTTACTTGGAAACAGACCATTCAGCTTTAACAGCAATGTTTAAAAATCGTTATGCAAACAATAGGATACATCTGGATACTTCTATTACAGGAATATGAATTTGAAATAAAATTTATTCCTGGGAAAACTAATATAGTAGCGGATGCTCTTAGCCGTGAAACAGAAATGAAGAAGAAGGATCAACAATTCCAAATTGGCATAAATAGATTGCAAAGAACTGAAGGTTTGTTTACTTTGGAAAAAATAATGGAGGATCAGAGAAATTTACAAGAATCTTGTAAAAGAGGAGCATTTCAAAACGAGGGAATTTGGTATAAGAAGATGGAAGATAGGGAAATTTATTTAATAACACCTGAATATGCTAAGGAAATTCTCAAACAATTACATGAGGAGTATGGACATATAGGATCTCGAAAACTATGGATGTTGTTTAGAGAAAATTACACTGCAAAGAAGGACATATCATTGGTTAAAGAAATCTGTAAAATTTGTCAGTTGTCGAAGGAAAGAAACTATCATCATATTAGTGGACCGAAACCTATAATAGCACTCAAGCCTTTACATATAGTAGCTATTGATTTCATATCACAATTAATACCTAGCAAGCAAGGCAATAAACATATTTTAGTTATGGTAGATATATTTTCAAAATTTGTAAGAACTTTTCCTTGTCAACGTACCAATGCAAACACAGTAATATCTTGTCTGAAAAATTTTATAGAAGAAATAGGAACTCCGGAAACTTTAATATTGGATCATGCTACTTACTTTGTGAGTGAAAAAGTCAAACGTTTGTGTAGAAATCATAATATTAAAATGAATTTCATAAGTATAAGGAGACCTTCATCTAATCCAGCTGAGAGGTATATCAAAGAAGTTGTTAAGTATTTAAGGATTTTATGTAATAATAGACACAATTTATGGGAAGAAAATCTAAATCAAGTCGAGAAATTTTTAAATCAATTACCTAATGGAGTTACTGAAGAATGTCCACAATTTATTTTGAAAGGAATACCTCCAGAACGTGAATGGATAATACAGAGAGAATGGGATATGTCTCAAGTTTTGGATAAAGTAAGCAAGAATTTGGAGAGAAGTGCTATAAGATTTATTAAAAGAAAAGGAAACAAAAATAATAAGAAGATTAGATTTGAAAAAGGAGATTTAGTCCTAGTAAGATCTTTAAGAACACCAAAGAAAGGTGAAAATCAATGTAAAAAGTTATTATCACCATTTGAAGGGCCATATGTAGTCGACAATAGTGATGCTCAAAATAGTTATCGATTATTCTATCCAGGTACACAATTAGAAAGGGGAGTTTTCAATGTAGAACATGTATATAGATATTATGAATAGATGATGTTATGTTACGAATAATATTTAAAAAAGGAAATGATAGTCATAAGGATAGATTTAAAATTTAATATTAGGTAGTGTACAAAGATAAAGTAGATATTAGACAGAGTTTTGTTTTCCATTTGGCAGCTGATGATCCAATTAAATTCATCACGTTTGTTTCTTCAGAACCTAAAAAAATAAATATAATATAATATAAAGAAAAATTTATTAGGTAAAACTTATAATTAAAACATTTTAAAAAAATTTGAGTATGGCAAATCAATATATATAGCAAATAAAGGAAACAATTTATAAGAGATACTGGTTTTACATTGAATGAAACTAATAAAGAATATATGATAGAGGGGATAAAATAAGAATAACTCAAGTATCAAATAGAAGTTCACATTTTTAAATAAGGAAATAAGATGTAAGTAATAAAGGATAGGAAAGGATAATAATGAATGATATTGATTAAAAATATAGGAGGTAATGTTTAATGTCAATTAGAATCTTATAGATTACTTGAAAATACAGGAAGGAATAAGGAAGTTGATATTGATATATATGAATTTAAGAAATAATTAATTATATTGAATAATGAATATTGAAAAGAAATATGATAGGAGGAGTATATAGAAGTATAATGTAATTACAAAGAAATAAGTTGATATATAAGTGGATGTTAGGAAGAAATGATAATAAAGAAGTATTATATGAAGTAATATTAAAAATATAAATTGACATTGATCTTAATCAAGTGTATTTTAAGGAAAGAATTAGGAGACAGTTATAGAAAGAAATAGATTTTGTAGTAGGAAAAATGTGAACAAATATTTGAGAAACAAAGTTAAAGAAAGTAAGATTATGCCATAAAATTGTTAAATTTTTTTTGAATAAAATAAAATCAATCATTTATAATAAGAAAATTGAAATTTAAATAAATATCCAGGGTATGGATATCATTTAAATTTAAATTTGAGGGGAATTGAACCAGATATCTTAGATAATAAGAGAAGTAGTATTATAAAATTAAGTTTGCTAGTATGAAATATATATGAAAATAACATAATTTGAGAAAACAAGTAAAAAGGAAACACTTTTCTTAATTTAAACAACATATCAAATAAAGATATATTAAATAACAGCCAATAACAATATAATAAATAAGGAATTACCTCAATGATAACATAAAATATAGATATTGCCTAACCAATGTAATGGTGTAAATAAAGTTGCCTAAGACGTAGAATAATTTCCATATCATAACAGCTGTTCATCTGAAATGAAAACAAATATTACTATAGTTAATTCATTATAATCATTAATTTAAGAATAAGAACAAATATAAATATTGAATAGAATATAATCCAATAGATTTCATAGATAAACAAATAATGACATATAGACAAATAACATAAGAGAATTTATATTTATAATTGATATGAATGTAACAAGAATATACTATCAATAATAATATTGAATGTTGTACTATGTAAGTGTATCTAAGTATAACCAATTTTAATGTATTTGTATGTATGAAATTGTTTTGATAAGTGATTGAAGTTTCAATTATCTGATTACAAAAGACAATATCTTATTGGTTGTAAAAGATGACATAAAAAACTGTGAATCAATAAATAAACTTTTGAATAGTGATCTGGAAAATAACAAAAGACTGTTTTGTTTAAAAAAGTTGAGAATCGAGGGGACGCTTAGGGAGAACGGTAGCGAGTGTTAAGAAGCGAGGAGTGTATGTGATAGTGTTCCTAAAAATTTAAAGATATTCCCGGTATAAGACATTGAAACTCCTAAAGTACTGTTAAATACAATATTAGAAATACTTACAGTTAATTATAACAAGTTTTCCGACAAGAATCTGTGAAATTTTCAACAACTTTGGTTTTTTTTGGAGCTTCCGTGGAGTTTTCCTGGGATCCAGAGACTTTCTTCCAAATTCAAGATCAACAGGTCAGTGTATTTAAATCATTTATTGGCCAATAAATAGTGTAAAAACTCAAAATCCCAAATAAGTACTTAATTTCATAAATTGACAAACTTTTGCAAATATATGATCGATCTAAAAAAGAAAGAAACAGACTTTATATAGTATATTCATTGCATAAATCGTTAAATTTAATAAAAGGCCGAACTTTATCTAAATTAAAATATGTACTTACGCTAATCACGCCATTTTGTAATCGCATAAATATGGTGATTGAAATTTTATAATGTTATAACCATGTCCATCTGTATATAATTTCTATTTTTCTATCCATGTATATAACTCATTTCTTCCCACAGCTATTTGTATCATATATTACTATGATCTATATATATAAATTCTTTTACGTTTATTGTTGAACCATTCAATTGTTTTCCATCGTCAACAAACTGTGTTGTATAATATAGATGTTTCGTACGTATCATATTTGTTCGTTTTGTGTTAAAGCGCATGACTAGTTTCCACGCATGCGCATTTATGATATTATTAAAATCAATAAATAGGTACATATAACCATTGGCGTCGCATATTATTTTATCAAATAAATATTGCATTGATAATTAAATTGATTTCAAATAATGTGTTTTCTTTTTATTTCAACTTTTTCAACAGTATAAATTGCCAGGACTCAAAGGGAAAAAGGATTTCATGCTCCCGAATAATCTAATTAAAATAAATTATTAAACAAATATTTAAAACAAACTGAGCTAGCCAAACTAAAACAAAAATTCTAAATTATAAACATATACATTTAAATCATCTACTATAAAAGTAAGTATTTTATATCAAATATATAGTAGAATTGGCGCCCAACGTGGGGCACGATAAAAATTTTGGTTATATTTGTAAATTTTAAACTCAATTAAAAATGGCAAAACGAATGATGTTGAGAGATGGAAGGCAGGTAGGAGCAGACAATGATTCGGGAGAGGAAAGGGAAGAACGAAGTCATGGTATGGGAGATTATCAAGCAGTATACTTGGAACAAGGACAACAATTAGAAGGTGATGCACAGGAAGAAGGTTTGACAGGAGATGAGGAAACTATAGAACAAGTAGATAGAATACAAGAGAGAAGGGAACCACAAGGAGGAATGAATATCAGCGAACAACGGATGCAGCAAATGTTGAAGAGCATAAATGAAAACATGATGCAACAATTATATGGAAAAATGGACAATATGGAGGAAAAATTGAGGGGAGATATGAACAATATGAGGGGAGATATGAACAATATGAGGGGAGATATGAACAAAATGGAGGACAATTTGAATGGAAATATGAATACATTGAGGGGAGATATGAACAAAATGGATGGAAAAATGGACAGTATGAGAGAAGAAATTAGAGGGGATATAAACAACATCAATGGTAATATGAACAGATTAGAAGAGAAAATAGAAGAAGTGAAATTTGAAAATTGTAAGGAAATTAAAGAACTTAAGAAGACTAATGAAGAATTTGGAAAGAAAATTGACAAGGTGAGAGAAGATATGGAGGATCAAAACAAACATATACGAAATGAAATTCAAGAAAATGGTATTAAAATTAGAGAACAAATAGAACATCAACTTGCAGAACAAATTCAAGAATTAGAGAAGGGTATAGAAGAAAAATTACCGGGAACCATTCAAGCAGAAGTAATGAGACAGAATGAAGACATAACTAAAGAAATGGAGTATATGAAATTCAGGGAACAAACAATCGAAGAAATTATGCAAAATTATCAGCAAAACGCGGAACATAAATTTAAGGAATTAGATGTAAAGTTTCAAAAACAAACAGGAACATGTGAGGAGAGGAACGAGCACATTGGACAAACATTTCATAAAGAACTGGAAGAAATGAACAGAAAATTACAGGAAAGCATAGAAGAAATTGAATTTAATGTTAGGAGAAATGGAGGTGGAGTAATCTATACGGGAAACATGGATATCGGAGTAAAGTTTGATGGGAATATAAATACCATTCATCCGAAGGTGTTTATTAAAATCATTAAAAGCAAACTCAAAGGAATGAGAGATATGATGGAGAAGAAGATTTATATTAGAGGGATGTTAGCTGGACATGCCCTATTATGGTTCTGTAATAAGGAAGAAAGCATAAATAATCTGGAAGAATTTGAGAACCAATTCATGAATTATTTTTGGGGTGAAATTCATCAAGCCAATTTTAGGGAAAGACTGTATTTTGGAAAATTCGATTACAATCGGAATAAAAATTTAAATGCATATGCTATGCAACTCTATAACATGGCACAATATTTGGAACCTATTATGAAGGAGGAGGAATTAGTTTTATATGTCGGGAGACATTTCAATTCCGAAGTCTCAGAAACGATAGCCTTACACAACATAAAAACAATGGACAATTTATCTAGGTATTTGCAGAGAGTTGAAAGAAGTGTTCAAAATGGAAATAATAGAAATGATGCACGAAGAGAGAATGGAAATATGAGAAGAGATTATAATGAAAACAATGGAAATAGAAATTATGGAAACAGGAACTTTGATGATAGACGATACCAAGGAAATGGGGAACAAAATAGAAATCGAGAAAGGAATAATGGAAATAGATATCCTGAGAACTATAGGAATCATAACAATTTCGAAAGAAGAAATCAATATAACAATAATAATAACAATCGAGGAAGGAATTGGCAAACTGGCAGAGAAACCCGAAATAATTCAGAACAAAACAGAAATAGGGAGGAAGATAATAGGAGACAGGTAAACATGGTTAGACAGGAGATACAGGTAGAAGAGTGTATTCCTGGACAGGATAACATAGCGAATTTTGCTTAAACCGTCCTTACGTACATAATATCATCTATTCATCGCGATATGAACATCCTCGAGAATTTATTATAGATTATGAAAATAATAGTAAAAAAGTAGAAAAACCTAATTTAATATTTATCCAGGGTAGATTACAAAATATTATTTGTAGAATTTTAATAGATACGGGTTCAGAGGTAACATTAATTAAACAGGATATAGTAGACAATTTAAATAAAGATGATATTATGATGATAAATACAAAGAAACTATCATTAGTAGGGGCGAATGATAATAATTTATATTATACAAATAGTAGCATAGTCGCAGATTTTTATTTGGGAAATATAGCTTATAAAATACAATTATTAGTAGTTAAGAATTTAAAATATGATGTAATTTTGGGAAATGATGAATTGAGCAATCACAAGATGATTATTGATTATAAACAGGGGTACATGGTATGTGAAGATAATATAATAACTTTTGACAAAACGGAAGAACAAGAGGTAGAGGAAAGACAATGTCAAGTAAATGAAATAGAAATTGTGGAAGATCTACAGGAACAATTTTGTCCCATACAATATAGAAAGGAGATTGATGAGTTATTAACAAGATATGGAAGACTTTTCAACAAAGAAGTATGTATAGCAGCCAAGTATATACATAAGTTGGAAATGAACAAGGATATTAGTAATTTCAAAATTAAAACCTATCCCATTCCTTACAAGCTGAAAAATGAAGTATACCAGGAGTTAGAAAAGATGATACAAGATGGTATTATAGAAAGATCCAACTCTCCATATATAAGTGCGATAACATGTGTCCGAAAAAAGTCAGGTGAGATTAGATTATGTCTGGATGCCAGAAATATCAACTCATATACTAAAAAACAATATGAGAGTCCTTTAAATGTAGAGGGGATATTTGGTCGGATTACAAGAGCTAACATATTCACGAAACTGGATTTGAAGCATAGTTTCTGGTTGATTCCATTAGATAAAAGAAGTCGTCCATATACAGCATTTATGATTGATGGTGTAGTATACCAATTTTGTGTTGTTCCATTTGGTTTACAGAGTTCGTGTGCAGCATTGGTAAGAACACTTCACACTGTTCTGAACCAATATGAACATTTTACATTGCACTATATCGATGATATATTAATATATTCAGAAAATGAAGAACAACATCACGAACATTTGAAGACTATATTGGCAGAATTGGAAAAAGCAGGATTAAAATTGAACATGGAAAAGTGTCAATTTTACCAAAAAAAAGTGCAGTATTTGGGATATATTTTAAATTCTACTGGAGTGAGAATGAACCCTGAACGAATTAGAACCATAAGGGAATATAAGACACCGACTAATCTCAAAACTCTTCGAGGATTTTTGGGAATTCTCAACTACTTCAAACGACTAATACCAGACCTCAGTAATAAGGAAATTCCATTAATTGAATTACTCAAGAAGGAAACGAAATGGAAATGGGATGCTAGAAGAGAACAAGCTTTCCAAGAACTCAAGGAAATATTTTTACAAAATTTGCAGGTTTATCATCCTCAATATGACAAGCCATTTATTTTAAGAACAGATGCATCCATAGATAGATTAGCAGGAGTTTTATTGCAAGAACAAGAGGAAGGAGAAGTACCAATCAGTTTTATCTCCCGAGTAACGAAAAACTATGAAAGAAAATACTCAGTTACTGAATTGGAGATGGCAAGCATTGTGTTTTGCATAACTAAATTACGTTTTTATCTATTAGGAGCAAAATTTTACTTGGAAACAGACCATTCAGCTTTAACAGCAATGTTTAAAAATCGTTATGCAAACAATAGGATACATCTGGATACTTCTATTACAGGAATATGAATTTGAAATAAAATTTATTCCTGGGAAAACTAATATAGTAGCGGATGCTCTTAGCCGTGAAACAGAAATGAAGAAGAAGGATCAACAATTCCAAATTGGCATAAATAGATTGCAAAGAACTGAAGGTTTGTTTACTTTGGAAAAAATAATGGAGGATCAGAGAAATTTACAAGAATCTTGTAAAAGAGGAGCATTTCAAAACGAGGGAATTTGGTATAAGAAGATGGAAGATAGGGAAATTTATTTAATAACACCTGAATATGCTAAGGAAATTCTCAAACAATTACATGAGGAGTATGGACATATAGGATCTCGAAAACTATGGATGTTGTTTAGAGAAAATTACACTGCAAAGAAGGACATATCATTGGTTAAAGAAATCTGTAAAATTTGTCAGTTGTCGAAGGAAAGAAACTATCATCATATTAGTGGACCGAAACCTATAATAGCACTCAAGCCTTTACATATAGTAGCTATTGATTTCATATCACAATTAATACCTAGCAAGCAAGGCAATAAACATATTTTAGTTATGGTAGATATATTTTCAAAATTTGTAAGAACTTTTCCTTGTCAACGTACCAATGCAAACACAGTAATATCTTGTCTGAAAAATTTTATAGAAGAAATAGGAACTCCGGAAACTTTAATATTGGATCATGCTACTTACTTTGTGAGTGAAAAAGTCAAACGTTTGTGTAGAAATCATAATATTAAAATGAATTTCATAAGTATAAGGAGACCTTCATCTAATCCAGCTGAGAGGTATATCAAAGAAGTTGTTAAGTATTTAAGGATTTTATGTAATAATAGACACAATTTATGGGAAGAAAATCTAAATCAAGTCGAGAAATTTTTAAATCAATTACCTAATGGAGTTACTGAAGAATGTCCACAATTTATTTTGAAAGGAATACCTCCAGAACGTGAATGGATAATACAGAGAGAATGGGATATGTCTCAAGTTTTGGATAAAGTAAGCAAGAATTTGGAGAGAAGTGCTATAAGATTTATTAAAAGAAAAGGAAACAAAAATAATAAGAAGATTAGATTTGAAAAAGGAGATTTAGTCCTAGTAAGATCTTTAAGAACACCAAAGAAAGGTGAAAATCAATGTAAAAAGTTATTATCACCATTTGAAGGGCCATATGTAGTCGACAATAGTGATGCTCAAAATAGTTATCGATTATTCTATCCAGGTACACAATTAGAAAGGGGAGTTTTCAATGTAGAACATGTATATAGATATTATGAATAGATGATGTTATGTTACGAATAATATTTAAAAAAGGAAATGATAGTCATAAGGATAGATTTAAAATTTAATATTAGGTAGTGTACAAAGATAAAGTAGATATTAGACAGAGTTTTGTTTTCCATTTGGCAGCTGATGATCCAATTAAATTCATCACGTTTGTTTCTTCAGAACCTAAAAAAATAAATATAATATAATATAAAGAAAAATTTATTAGGTAAAACTTATAATTAAAACATTTTAAAAAAATTTGAGTATGGCAAATCAATATATATAGCAAATAAAGGAAACAATTTATAAGAGATACTGGTTTTACATTGAATGAAACTAATAAAGAATATATGATAGAGGGGATAAAATAAGAATAACTCAAGTATCAAATAGAAGTTCACATTTTTAAATAAGGAAATAAGATGTAAGTAATAAAGGATAGGAAAGGATAATAATGAATGATATTGATTAAAAATATAGGAGGTAATGTTTAATGTCAATTAGAATCTTATAGATTACTTGAAAATACAGGAAGGAATAAGGAAGTTGATATTGATATATATGAATTTAAGAAATAATTAATTATATTGAATAATGAATATTGAAAAGAAATATGATAGGAGGAGTATATAGAAGTATAATGTAATTACAAAGAAATAAGTTGATATATAAGTGGATGTTAGGAAGAAATGATAATAAAGAAGTATTATATGAAGTAATATTAAAAATATAAATTGACATTGATCTTAATCAAGTGTATTTTAAGGAAAGAATTAGGAGACAGTTATAGAAAGAAATAGATTTTGTAGTAGGAAAAATGTGAACAAATATTTGAGAAACAAAGTTAAAGAAAGTAAGATTATGCCATAAAATTGTTAAATTTTTTTTGAATAAAATAAAATCAATCATTTATAATAAGAAAATTGAAATTTAAATAAATATCCAGGGTATGGATATCATTTAAATTTAAATTTGAGGGGAATTGAACCAGATATCTTAGATAATAAGAGAAGTAGTATTATAAAATTAAGTTTGCTAGTATGAAATATATATGAAAATAACATAATTTGAGAAAACAAGTAAAAAGGAAACACTTTTCTTAATTTAAACAACATATCAAATAAAGATATATTAAATAACAGCCAATAACAATATAATAAATAAGGAATTACCTCAATGATAACATAAAATATAGATATTGCCTAACCAATGTAATGGTGTAAATAAAGTTGCCTAAGACGTAGAATAATTTCCATATCATAACAGCTGTTCATCTGAAATGAAAACAAATATTACTATAGTTAATTCATTATAATCATTAATTTAAGAATAAGAACAAATATAAATATTGAATAGAATATAATCCAATAGATTTCATAGATAAACAAATAATGACATATAGACAAATAACATAAGAGAATTTATATTTATAATTGATATGAATGTAACAAGAATATACTATCAATAATAATATTGAATGTTGTACTATGTAAGTGTATCTAAGTATAACCAATTTTAATGTATTTGTATGTATGAAATTGTTTTGATAAGTGATTGAAGTTTCAATTATCTGATTACAAAAGACAATATCTTATTGGTTGTAAAAGATGACATAAAAAACTGTGAATCAATAAATAAACTTTTGAATAGTGATCTGGAAAATAACAAAAGACTGTTTTGTTTAAAAAAGTTGAGAATCGAGGGGACGCTTAGGGAGAACGGTAGCGAGTGTTAAGAAGCGAGGAGTGTATGTGATAGTGTTCCTAAAAATTTAAAGATATTCCCGGTATAAGACATTGAAACTCCTAAAGTACTGTTAAATACAATATTAGAAATACTTACAGTTAATTATAACAAGTTTTCCGACAAGAATCTGTGAAATTTTCAACAACTTTGGTTTTTTTTGGAGCTTCCGTGGAGTTTTCCTGGGATCCAGAGACTTTCTTCCAAATTCAAGATCAACAGGTCAGTGTATTTAAATCATTTATTGGCCAATAAATAGTGTAAAAACTCAAAATCCCAAATAAGTACTTAATTTCATAAATTGACAAACTTTTGCAAATATATGATCGATCTAAAAAAGAAAGAAACAGACTTTATATAGTATATTCATTGCATAAATCGTTAAATTTAATAAAAGGCCGAACTTTATCTAAATTAAAATATGTACTTACGCTAATCACGCCATTTTGTAATCGCATAAATATGGTGATTGAAATTTTATAATGTTATAACCATGTCCATCTGTATATAATTTCTATTTTTCTATCCATGTATATAACTCATTTCTTCCCACAGCTATTTGTATCATATATTACTATGATCTATATATATAAATTCTTTTACGTTTATTGTTGAACCATTCAATTGTTTTCCATCGTCAACAAACTGTGTTGTATAATATAGATGTTTCGTACGTATCATATTTGTTCGTTTTGTGTTAAAGCGCATGACTAGTTTCCACGCATGCGCATTTATGATATTATTAAAATCAATAAATAGGTACATATAACCATTGGCGTCGCATATTATTTTATCAAATAAATATTGCATTGATAATTAAATTGATTTCAAATAATGTGTTTTCTTTTTATTTCAACTTTTTCAACAGTATAAATTGCCAGGACTCAAAGGGAAAAAGGATTTCATGCTCCCGAATAATCTAATTAAAATAAATTATTAAACAAATATTTAAAACAAACTGAGCTAGCCAAACTAAAACAAAAATTCTAAATTATAAACATATACATTTAAATCATCTACTATAAAAGTAAGTATTTTATATCAAATATATAGTAGAATTGGCGCCCAACGTGGGGCACGATAAAAATTTTGGTTATATTTGTAAATTTTAAACTCAATTAAAAATGGCAAAACGAATGATGTTGAGAGATGGAAGGCAGGTAGGAGCAGACAATGATTCGGGAGAGGAAAGGGAAGAACGAAGTCATGGTATGGGAGATTATCAAGCAGTATACTTGGAACAAGGACAACAATTAGAAGGTGATGCACAGGAAGAAGGTTTGACAGGAGATGAGGAAACTATAGAACAAGTAGATAGAATACAAGAGAGAAGGGAACCACAAGGAGGAATGAATATCAGCGAACAACGGATGCAGCAAATGTTGAAGAGCATAAATGAAAACATGATGCAACAATTATATGGAAAAATGGACAATATGGAGGAAAAATTGAGGGGAGATATGAACAATATGAGGGGAGATATGAACAATATGAGGGGAGATATGAACAAAATGGAGGACAATTTGAATGGAAATATGAATACATTGAGGGGAGATATGAACAAAATGGATGGAAAAATGGACAGTATGAGAGAAGAAATTAGAGGGGATATAAACAACATCAATGGTAATATGAACAGATTAGAAGAGAAAATAGAAGAAGTGAAATTTGAAAATTGTAAGGAAATTAAAGAACTTAAGAAGACTAATGAAGAATTTGGAAAGAAAATTGACAAGGTGAGAGAAGATATGGAGGATCAAAACAAACATATACGAAATGAAATTCAAGAAAATGGTATTAAAATTAGAGAACAAATAGAACATCAACTTGCAGAACAAATTCAAGAATTAGAGAAGGGTATAGAAGAAAAATTACCGGGAACCATTCAAGCAGAAGTAATGAGACAGAATGAAGACATAACTAAAGAAATGGAGTATATGAAATTCAGGGAACAAACAATCGAAGAAATTATGCAAAATTATCAGCAAAACGCGGAACATAAATTTAAGGAATTAGATGTAAAGTTTCAAAAACAAACAGGAACATGTGAGGAGAGGAACGAGCACATTGGACAAACATTTCATAAAGAACTGGAAGAAATGAACAGAAAATTACAGGAAAGCATAGAAGAAATTGAATTTAATGTTAGGAGAAATGGAGGTGGAGTAATCTATACGGGAAACATGGATATCGGAGTAAAGTTTGATGGGAATATAAATACCATTCATCCGAAGGTGTTTATTAAAATCATTAAAAGCAAACTCAAAGGAATGAGAGATATGATGGAGAAGAAGATTTATATTAGAGGGATGTTAGCTGGACATGCCCTATTATGGTTCTGTAATAAGGAAGAAAGCATAAATAATCTGGAAGAATTTGAGAACCAATTCATGAATTATTTTTGGGGTGAAATTCATCAAGCCAATTTTAGGGAAAGACTGTATTTTGGAAAATTCGATTACAATCGGAATAAAAATTTAAATGCATATGCTATGCAACTCTATAACATGGCACAATATTTGGAACCTATTATGAAGGAGGAGGAATTAGTTTTATATGTCGGGAGACATTTCAATTCCGAAGTCTCAGAAACGATAGCCTTACACAACATAAAAACAATGGACAATTTATCTAGGTATTTGCAGAGAGTTGAAAGAAGTGTTCAAAATGGAAATAATAGAAATGATGCACGAAGAGAGAATGGAAATATGAGAAGAGATTATAATGAAAACAATGGAAATAGAAATTATGGAAACAGGAACTTTGATGATAGACGATACCAAGGAAATGGGGAACAAAATAGAAATCGAGAAAGGAATAATGGAAATAGATATCCTGAGAACTATAGGAATCATAACAATTTCGAAAGAAGAAATCAATATAACAATAATAATAACAATCGAGGAAGGAATTGGCAAAATGGCAGAGAAACCCGAAATAATTCAGAACAAAACAGAAATAGGGAGGAAGATAATAGGAGACAGGTAAACATGGTTAGACAGGAGATACAGGTAGAAGAGTGTATTCCTGGACAGGATAACATAGCGAATTTTGCTTAAACCGTCCTTACGTACATAATATCATCTATTCATCGCGATATGAACATCCTCGAGAATTTATTATAGATTATGAAAATAATAGTAAAAAAGTAGAAAAACCTAATTTAATATTTATCCAGGGTAGATTACAAAATATTATTTGTAGAATTTTAATAGATACGGGTTCAGAGGTAACATTAATTAAACAGGATATAGTAGACAATTTAAATAAAGATGATATTATGATGATAAATACAAAGAAACTATCATTAGTAGGGGCGAATGATAATAATTTATATTATACAAATAGTAGCATAGTCGCAGATTTTTATTTGGGAAATATAGCTTATAAAATACAATTATTAGTAGTTAAGAATTTAAAATATGATGTAATTTTGGGAAATGATGAATTGAGCAATCACAAGATGATTATTGATTATAAACAGGGGTACATGGTATGTGAAGATAATATAATAACTTTTGACAAAACGGAAGAACAAGAGGTAGAGGAAAGACAATGTCAAGTAAATGAAATAGAAATTGTGGAAGATCTACAGGAACAATTTTGTCCCATACAATATAGAAAGGAGATTGATGAGTTATTAACAAGATATGGAAGACTTTTCAACAAAGAAGTATGTATAGCAGCCAAGTATATACATAAGTTGGAAATGAACAAGGATATTAGTAATTTCAAAATTAAAACCTATCCCATTCCTTACAAGCTGAAAAATGAAGTATACCAGGAGTTAGAAAAGATGATACAAGATGGTATTATAGAAAGATCCAACTCTCCATATATAAGTGCGATAACATGTGTCCGAAAAAAGTCAGGTGAGATTAGATTATGTCTGGATGCCAGAAATATCAACTCATATACTAAAAAACAATATGAGAGTCCTTTAAATGTAGAGGGGATATTTGGTCGGATTACAAGAGCTAACATATTCACGAAACTGGATTTGAAGCATAGTTTCTGGTTGATTCCATTAGATAAAAGAAGTCGTCCATATACAGCATTTATGATTGATGGTGTAGTATACCAATTTTGTGTTGTTCCATTTGGTTTACAGAGTTCGTGTGCAGCATTGGTAAGAACACTTCACACTGTTCTGAACCAATATGAACATTTTACATTGCACTATATCGATGATATATTAATATATTCAGAAAATGAAGAACAACATCACGAACATTTGAAGACTATATTGGCAGAATTGGAAAAAGCAGGATTAAAATTGAACATGGAAAAGTGTCAATTTTACCAAAAAAAAGTGCAGTATTTGGGATATATTTTAAATTCTACTGGAGTGAGAATGAACCCTGAACGAATTAGAACCATAAGGGAATATAAGACACCGACTAATCTCAAAACTCTTCGAGGATTTTTGGGAATTCTCAACTACTTCAAACGACTAATACCAGACCTCAGTAATAAGGAAATTCCATTAATTGAATTACTCAAGAAGGAAACGAAATGGAAATGGGATGCTAGAAGAGAACAAGCTTTCCAAGAACTCAAGGAAATATTTTTACAAAATTTGCAGGTTTATCATCCTCAATATGACAAGCCATTTATTTTAAGAACAGATGCATCCATAGATAGATTAGCAGGAGTTTTATTGCAAGAACAAGAGGAAGGAGAAGTACCAATCAGTTTTATCTCCCGAGTAACGAAAAACTATGAAAGAAAATACTCAGTTACTGAATTGGAGATGGCAAGCATTGTGTTTTGCATAACTAAATTACGTTTTTATCTATTAGGAGCAAAATTTTACTTGGAAACAGACCATTCAGCTTTAACAGCAATGTTTAAAAATCGTTATGCAAACAATAGGATACATCTGGATACTTCTATTACAGGAATATGAATTTGAAATAAAATTTATTCCTGGGAAAACTAATATAGTAGCGGATGCTCTTAGCCGTGAAACAGAAATGAAGAAGAAGGATCAACAATTCCAAATTGGCATAAATAGATTGCAAAGAACTGAAGGTTTGTTTACTTTGGAAAAAATAATGGAGGATCAGAGAAATTTACAAGAATCTTGTAAAAGAGGAGCATTTCAAAACGAGGGAATTTGGTATAAGAAGATGGAAGATAGGGAAATTTATTTAATAACACCTGAATATGCTAAGGAAATTCTCAAACAATTACATGAGGAGTATGGACATATAGGATCTCGAAAACTATGGATGTTGTTTAGAGAAAATTACACTGCAAAGAAGGACATATCATTGGTTAAAGAAATCTGTAAAATTTGTCAGTTGTCGAAGGAAAGAAACTATCATCATATTAGTGGACCGAAACCTATAATAGCACTCAAGCCTTTACATATAGTAGCTATTGATTTCATATCACAATTAATACCTAGCAAGCAAGGCAATAAACATATTTTAGTTATGGTAGATATATTTTCAAAATTTGTAAGAACTTTTCCTTGTCAACGTACCAATGCAAACACAGTAATATCTTGTCTGAAAAATTTTATAGAAGAAATAGGAACTCCGGAAACTTTAATATTGGATCATGCTACTTACTTTGTGAGTGAAAAAGTCAAACGTTTGTGTAGAAATCATAATATTAAAATGAATTTCATAAGTATAAGGAGACCTTCATCTAATCCAGCTGAGAGGTATATCAAAGAAGTTGTTAAGTATTTAAGGATTTTATGTAATAATAGACACAATTTATGGGAAGAAAATCTAAATCAAGTCGAGAAATTTTTAAATCAATTACCTAATGGAGTTACTGAAGAATGTCCACAATTTATTTTGAAAGGAATACCTCCAGAACGTGAATGGATAATACAGAGAGAATGGGATATGTCTCAAGTTTTGGATAAAGTAAGCAAGAATTTGGAGAGAAGTGCTATAAGATTTATTAAAAGAAAAGGAAACAAAAATAATAAGAAGATTAGATTTGAAAAAGGAGATTTAGTCCTAGTAAGATCTTTAAGAACACCAAAGAAAGGTGAAAATCAATGTAAAAAGTTATTATCACCATTTGAAGGGCCATATGTAGTCGACAATAGTGATGCTCAAAATAGTTATCGATTATTCTATCCAGGTACACAATTAGAAAGGGGAGTTTTCAATGTAGAACATGTATATAGATATTATGAATAGATGATGTTATGTTACGAATAATATTTAAAAAAGGAAATGATAGTCATAAGGATAGATTTAAAATTTAATATTAGGTAGTGTACAAAGATAAAGTAGATATTAGACAGAGTTTTGTTTTCCATTTGGCAGCTGATGATCCAATTAAATTCATCACGTTTGTTTCTTCAGAACCTAAAAAAATAAATATAATATAATATAAAGAAAAATTTATTAGGTAAAACTTATAATTAAAACATTTTAAAAAAATTTGAGTATGGCAAATCAATATATATAGCAAATAAAGGAAACAATTTATAAGAGATACTGGTTTTACATTGAATGAAACTAATAAAGAATATATGATAGAGGGGATAAAATAAGAATAACTCAAGTATCAAATAGAAGTTCACATTTTTAAATAAGGAAATAAGATGTAAGTAATAAAGGATAGGAAAGGATAATAATGAATGATATTGATTAAAAATATAGGAGGTAATGTTTAATGTCAATTAGAATCTTATAGATTACTTGAAAATACAGGAAGGAATAAGGAAGTTGATATTGATATATATGAATTTAAGAAATAATTAATTATATTGAATAATGAATATTGAAAAGAAATATGATAGGAGGAGTATATAGAAGTATAATGTAATTACAAAGAAATAAGTTGATATATAAGTGGATGTTAGGAAGAAATGATAATAAAGAAGTATTATATGAAGTAATATTAAAAATATAAATTGACATTGATCTTAATCAAGTGTATTTTAAGGAAAGAATTAGGAGACAGTTATAGAAAGAAATAGATTTTGTAGTAGGAAAAATGTGAACAAATATTTGAGAAACAAAGTTAAAGAAAGTAAGATTATGCCATAAAATTGTTAAATTTTTTTTGAATAAAATAAAATCAATCATTTATAATAAGAAAATTGAAATTTAAATAAATATCCAGGGTATGGATATCATTTAAATTTAAATTTGAGGGGAATTGAACCAGATATCTTAGATAATAAGAGAAGTAGTATTATAAAATTAAGTTTGCTAGTATGAAATATATATGAAAATAACATAATTTGAGAAAACAAGTAAAAAGGAAACACTTTTCTTAATTTAAACAACATATCAAATAAAGATATATTAAATAACAGCCAATAACAATATAATAAATAAGGAATTACCTCAATGATAACATAAAATATAGATATTGCCTAACCAATGTAATGGTGTAAATAAAGTTGCCTAAGACGTAGAATAATTTCCATATCATAACAGCTGTTCATCTGAAATGAAAACAAATATTACTATAGTTAATTCATTATAATCATTAATTTAAGAATAAGAACAAATATAAATATTGAATAGAATATAATCCAATAGATTTCATAGATAAACAAATAATGACATATAGACAAATAACATAAGAGAATTTATATTTATAATTGATATGAATGTAACAAGAATATACTATCAATAATAATATTGAATGTTGTACTATGTAAGTGTATCTAAGTATAACCAATTTTAATGTATTTGTATGTATGAAATTGTTTTGATAAGTGATTGAAGTTTCAATTATCTGATTACAAAAGACAATATCTTATTGGTTGTAAAAGATGACATAACAAACTGTGAATCAATAAATAAACTTTTGAATAGTGATCTGGAAAATAACAAAAGACTGTTTTGTTTAAAAAAGTTGAGAATCGAGGGGACGCTTAGGGAGAACGGTAGCGAGTGTTAAGAAGCGAGGAGTGTATGTGATAGTGTTCCTAAAAATTTAAAGATATTCCCGGTATAAGACATTGAAACTCCTAAAGTACTGTTAAATACAATATTAGAAATACTTACAGTTAATTATAACAAGTTTTCCGACAAGAATCTGTGAAATTTTCAACAACTTTGGTTTTTTTTGGAGCTTCCGTGGAGTTTTCCTGGGATCCAGAGACTTTCTTCCAAATTCAAGATCAACAGGTCAGTGTATTTAAATCATTTATTGGCCAATAAATAGTGTAAAAACTCAAAATCCCAAATAAGTACTTAATTTCATAAATTGACAAACTTTTGCAAATATATGATCGATCTAAAAAAGAAAGAAACAGACTTTATATAGTATATTCATTGCATAAATCGTTAAATTTAATAAAAGGCCGAACTTTATCTAAATTAAAATATGTACTTACGCTAATCACGCCATTTTGTAATCGCATAAATATGGTGATTGAAATTTTATAATGTTATAACCATGTCCATCTGTATATAATTTCTATTTTTCTATCCATGTATATAACTCATTTCTTCCCACAGCTATTTGTATCATATATTACTATGATCTATATATATAAATTATTTTATGTTTATTGTTGAACCATTCAATTGTTTTCCATCGTCAACAAACTGTGTTGTATAATATAGATGTTTCGTACGTATCATATTTGTTCGTTTTGTGTTAAAGCGCATGACTAGTTTCCACGCATGCGCATTCATGATATTATTAAAATCAATAAATAGGTACATATAACCATTGGCGTCGCATATTATTTTATCAAATAAATATTGCATTGATAATTAAATTGATTTCAAATAATGTGTTTTCTTTTTATTTTAACTTTTTCAACAGTATAAATTGCCAGGACTCAAAGGGAAAAAGGATTTCATGCTCCCGAATAATCTAATTAAAATAAATTATTAAACAAATATTTAAAACAAACTGAGCTAGCCAAACTAAAACAAAAATTCTAAATTATAAACATATACATTTAAATCATCTACTATAAAAGTAAGTATTTTATATCAAATATATAGTAGAATATATATATATATATATATATTATAATAATATGAATCTTGCCCTTTTCAATTTTATTTTCAATTTCTGTAAATACTCCTATCTCAGGTAGAGTTCATATAGCGCCGAGAGATTTTATTTATTTTAATATGTGAAATTTGTTGCCCAACTATCAAATATGTAATTGAATAAAAATGAACTATAGAATCTATTGACAAAAATCAGATATTTATGATCACAAAAATATAGTAAATTTTAATTGTAACTAATATAATTTTTTTTAATGCAAATGAGAAATCAATTGAATAATTTTAATTTTGAAAACATTTAATACTAGTCATTACATATAACAATTAAAAACAAAACAAAGAAAATACAATTTTAATTTAGAGCCAAACCAAAAAAATTTCGATGAACTTAGATAGTTTTGCTGCCAAATTGTACTCAAATAATTTAATAGATTGCAATTAAAAATTTTAGTTAAATGGCCAAATAAAATAATTTTTAATCACCTTGTGAACTGAAAGTTTGCCGAAATTGGACGGGAATTCTGTTTCACTCCAAAACACACCATCAACACCGTTCCCGGGCACCAAATCCGCTCCAACAGGTATACCATATATATATTTTTTGATACCTCCGTCACTGATTATGAATTCCACTGACTTTATAATTTTCTATTTATTTCAGTTGATATCTTTCAAAATTTTAGTATATAACTGACTTCTCTCCTTCAAAACCGTCTCTCTACAACAAACTTTCTTTTTTTCATTACCCTCCCACAGAAACTCTTAACAACCAATTAGAACACGAATAATTAAATTACAATTTCTATAACCAATTAAAGGAATCAGGTTTATAAATTTGAAAATACATCTCAAATTTCTCTTACTTTGTTAAAATGAATTTTAAATTTATCAATTTCCATGGTCCTATACATTTTTTTATAATCCTGTTTACTTTCATCTTTACAATTTTATTTAAAAATTATCCAATTGATATTCAGTTCTATGTTTTATTACTAAATCGTTTGATCCAATGAAATTCCGTCTATTTTTGAATTGTTTGTGATCTATAATATCTGCTTTTTGCCTGCAATTTAACCTCATTTGAATAATAATTCTGGCAGCTGTCAAATTAAGTATTATCATAATTTCTTTAAAGATATTGGGTTAAGCACGCAGAAAGAAAAAGGGGCTACTGAAGAAAGTGGCAACCGCATACATGCATGTTTCTGGCTCATTAGCCGTCCTCAGTACGATATAACCAAGTAAGGGTGTAAAACTTGAGAGCAAAGCAGTTGTCGACTGAAAGATGAGAATATACAATGGAAATACAACGGATTTCAACAGGACAGCCAAACGCAACATTCTCTGAACTGGAAGGCATTATGACACTCTTGAAGAGACCCAAGAAGGTCAAAACGGGTCAGTATACTATGCCCTTCCGCTATCAGTTGCGAATCACCACAGATGTCCGTATCGGCAAAATGGCCGATCGACGTCACGGTTTTCGAAGGGGATGTAATTCAATATTCTGCGTGGTATTAGCCAAGAATGTAGTTGTTTTTCCCTTCGAAGAACGGTCAGGCCAATACGTCGAAATTATAGAAATTTCGACTAAAAGCAGGGGTAGTAGAAAATCTAAATTTATGTTTCATATAGACACCTAGTATTTTATGAAATTATATTCATTTTATTTCATAAGACTTACACGGTCGAATTTATCTGAGGTGTTGGTTCGCAACTGAAAGTGAAGATGGCGCCAGCTGACTACTTCTCGCTTGTGTAACTACACGAGCCATGTAGACGTTGTCGGAGGACGTAATCTTCAGTTCGGTTTAGAGACTCTGAACTGGAAGGCATTACGGCACTCTTGAAGAGACCCAAGAAAGTCGAAACCGGTCAGTGTACTATGCCCTTCCGCTATCAGTTGCGAATCACCACAGATGGCCGATCGACGTCACGGTTTTCGAAGGGGATGTAATTCAATACTCTGCGTGGCATTAGCCAGGGAAGTAGTTGTTTTTCTCATCGAAGAACGGTCAGGCTAATATGTCGAAATTATTGGAATTTTGACCAAAACGGAGGTGCAGTAGACTACCGGTTTTTTTTATTATGTTCCAGTGGTGTTGCAGTAGAAGTATTAGAGACAATATCTGGATGTCCTGCTATAAGTGAAAACATACTACCGTCAGGTGATATTTTATTACAAAATCTACCGTCCATTTTATGTGTCAGAACTCTCAATCCCAAACCCGGTTCCATTGTGATTGATCTATGTGCTTCACCTGGAAATAAAACTACATATATTGCCGAACTTATGCAAAATAAGGTAAGGAGGATTATTTGTTTTTACAAATAGACATAATGCGATTGGCATTTGTTGGGGTTTGCAAAGGTATCATTCTTATTAAATCATTCCCTTTCATATATTTCTCGTGTTCATGAAACTAATGCAAAATCTATTTTATTTCAATACTATCACCAAATCTGCCAGTTCATTGTTGCTCTAGTATATACGCGTCCTGATTTCCAAATTTTATGGGGTGGTATTGGGAGGCTCCATGATTTATTCTTGTTCTAAAGTGTCTTAGTTCTATCAGATAGGATTATAGAAAATTGTTGTATGCAGGAAGGCAAATTTTAAACTTATGTTACAACCTCACGCAATATTTTGTTAAATACTCAGCGAACATCCAGCTGAGTAATACTTAATCTCTTCCAGGCTTGAGTTAACAGGTGGTATTATTCGGTGACACTGTTGGATTGTGCAATGTTCTGGACAAAAGCCAAAGTGGAGCCATGTTTAGGATTCTGTAGAGGATAAGATTTTCAATTAGTTTGTTATATTTGAATACATAAAATCCAACTATGAATACATAAAATCCATCTGAAGAGAGGTAAAAGAAGAATACAAATATAGTTACTAAAACGCAAACAGTTTAATGAACTTATCTGCACTAAAAAAATAATATGATGAATAAAAATTGAATTGAACACAAAGGAATATTTTTTTTATATTTTTTGTCAGGACTAATTTTAGTGTTTGGAAAATATATTCATAAAGTTCTGTAGGTGGACAATGCTATTTGAATACATAATTGATCCAAAAATCAGAAATGTTGATTTTTTTATTAATACAATTAGCACTGCAGATACATGTCATAACTCAATTCGTTTCTATCTTTGGTTTTTCTTCTTCCTCCAATTTTACTTTTTATCGTCTTCTTGGGTATTCTTTTATTACTCATTCATTCTCTATGTCCTATCCCTCTTAATATGTGACCTTTTGCTGAGTCTATTATGTAGGATGGGTCGAATAATTATATTAGGACTTCATTTTCTATTCTTTGCTAAAATTTCACCAACTTTTTTGTTTATAAATCTCGTCTTTCCTATGTTACTGGCATTCATCCGTTGTCACGTTTTACTACCAAATAATACTACAGGTCTCAAAATCGACTAGAATATTCTCAGTTCTGGCTACTAATTTACTATTAAGGACATTTCTTAATTTGTACTTATAAAATTATTAATACATAATTCGTTTTCTTAGTAAATTCCGCGCTTAAGGAAGTAAATTATTCTACGTTCTGGAAGCTATTTAGTTTTCCTTTTCCGGTCATTACTCCAATTTTCCATCTCAACTTCATTATTCCATATACTTCATCTTTTTTTTCGATTATCTGTAGCTCCATTTTCTCTTAACTCTTTTTTGCTTCTTAACGCTATAGCAATGTCAACTGCAATTGCTAACCATTTTTCATTTTACAGGGTATTATTGTTGCTATCGACAAAACTCCAAGAAAAGTATCACAACTTCAAGAACGCTGTGAAACATTCGGGGCTAATGTTAAAGTCTACCAAGCTGATTCCACAGCGATCATTACAAATTCACCGTCAATATCTAGAACGGTGATAGATGGCCCACCATTTCTACCAGAATCATTCGACAATGTACTTCTAGACGTACCTTGCAGTGTTCTGGGAAAACGACCTCAATTAGCTAATAGAATGTCGGAAAATGAAATAAAATCATATGTGCCGTTGCAACGTAAACTGTTTGAAACTGTAAGTATATCTGGCACAATATAATGCACAAACGATTTTTTCAGTCATAATTTGACCTTATTTACCGTCAAAACAGTAAAAAAACCCGATTCATTTCTCCATGATGATCGTCTAATTGAGTTTGGAACAAAATGCACTTTCTACCAGATCTATGGAACCATCTTCATTTTCACCCTGAAACCTGAAATACAATATATTATCTATAATGATAAAAACTTTAAAAGTAGCATTAATTTTTTTGCCATCAACTTTCATATTTTTCACTCTTTTGGAAAACCCAGTTTTAATCCATAAAAATATATTTTCTCAGATCTTTTCACAACAATATTTGGAAATTTCATTAGATCTCTTCGTGGTTAAGGTTAATAATGAACGTATATTTCTTTTGAATCTAGCTTCCTGATATATACAGGACAAGATACTAAACTTTCTTATTATATTAAAAGTAATTGAAGTCGTGGTTCAATTTTAGAAAATGTCAAGAATTGTTAAGGGGGGAATGCCCAGTGAAAACCGCTGGAATTATGTTTATATATAAATTATTCATTAAACATATATTGTGGAATGCTGAATATTTTCAATACAACTTTATCAATGCTACTACAGTATTACTTGTTGCTAATTTATTTATTAATAATATTATATTGTGTATTATCCATAATTTGTCCCAACTCGACTGTTTATATTTTGGTTTTTACAATTCGATTGTGACACAAATCGGTAAAAGTAAAATAATATTTAGACAAGACAACGCTATTTTTGTCAAAGCTGAGATCGTGAATCACTGTTTATGGTTTGAGGATAAATAATACTATTTCCGACAGAAATAGAACTTATTTTTAAACGTACGATCAAGTGCTATTTTTTCATGTAATTGAAATAGTAATGTTTATTCTTCAACATATTTTTATTTGAATAATTAAATTTCAAATCTTGTATACATCCTTAAAAATATGTATTACTTTTTGTAGGCTGTTAAGTTATTGAAACCAGGTGGTACTATGGTATATAGTACTTGTACTATAACTTTGGCTGAAAACGAAGGTATTATAGCATGGGCTTTGAAGACTTTTAATTTTATGGACTTATTAAAACCTCCTCTCAATTTGGGAGAGCCAGGATGGATAGGAACTTCGTTAACAGATGAACAAAGAAAACTTGTACAAAGATTTGGACCAAATTCAAAGACTGATTCTGTTGGTTTTTTCTTTGCATATTTACAGAAAAGGTAATTACAAAGTAATGAGAGCTGAATAATTGTATAATATAAGAACTAATAAAATTAATTGTATCAAAATTTTTGTATATTTTCTAAAATGTTTTCTTATTTTAACCCTCCACTAATTAAACATTCCTATACATATTGTAAATACTATTTTTTATGGCTGGGGATATCTGATCCAAAACAGCCACAACAATATGCTGCATACTGTTTGTTACAATAAGCAAAGGAATGGAAATATCTTGGAACAGTGACCGAGTTTGAAAAGAATATGGAATACTTAATGAAAAGAAAAGTAAACTGAGCCCTATAAAAATAGGAGTGCTTCAATAAGGGTAGAAAACAGATACAGTAATACTAGAGTGGATTAAACAAGAGAACCAGCCTCTGGCAAGACAATTTGTGGTTTAAATTTAAACCATGCCACCACTGCTCTAAGAAATGAATCTAAAGAACCTTCCGAAACTGGGGATATTAGTGAATATGATCAGTATGAAGACTCAGGAAGTTAATGTCCATGACAATGAGGCGGGTAGTAGCGAGGATGACCTTGATGTGGAAGCGCAGTCGTCTAATTCAGAGGCAATTGAAATGGAAGAAGAAGTGCGTAGGGCTACTAATAATGACGAAATTAAGAAGGGGAAAAAGAGGTTAAGAAGTGAAAAAAAATGGAAAAGAAATATAGTAAAAAAGAAGAAGATATGGGAGGGGAGACATACTTACCAAACCAGTAAAAGAAACAGTGATATGGAAAAGAGGAGAATAAGAGAATGTTGCATAAATTACAGAAGCTCCTTTTATTTACGTATTTTTTTTTATTGAAATTAGTCATATTTTTTATAAAATGATTATTTTTGTGCTTATATAAGGTATATATTGAAAATAAAAGGAATTCCTAAAGTTACTCAACATCCCTATGTATAGATTGAAAATAAATTGGGGAATTAAAAAATGGTAACTTCAGTTCAAGACGCTGATGCCCGGTCAGAGAGAGGTAATTTTACCAAAGAAAACCTGTTGGACTAAATATATCTATGTACCTATTACGTATATTTTGTCGAGCATAAGATTGCGGATGATTTCGAAGGGAAGTAAGCAGCGAACATTTCAACTCAATATCTTCGTTTCGGAGATATCAACAAAAAATATTAAGTAAATATTTTTTGAAGTGGCTGTAAATACTAAACTTTAAAGCAAATGAAAAAAGTTGTGCCGCCTGAAAAATATTAAGTTGTTGGCATAAACAAATAATAATATGTGTATTTCTCTATGGTTGTTAGTTAAACCCAAAGAATACCACAGATCATATTACTGCTAACTATTTTTTAAACACCAGTAACAAATTTTTTTCTGGGGTTTTTTCACAGGTTATTGCTTTCAGCAGCAGATCTTAACTACGGGTTAAACCACAGATCATATAACTACGGGTTAAACCAGTGAGATGTAATAAACATATAACTAGAAACTAGGTACTATAAAAAATATAACTGGGTTAAACCCATAGAAACAATCATAACTTTATCATATACGTAATAAATATGTATACACAGATTATATATTATGTATATGAACTTCATATACTTTTTCTATTGTTAAACATTCAATGAATTCGTCAACACTGTGGGTTATCTGTGGTCAACACAAAATACGGACGTCCGTTTTCTGTTCGTCGATAATCCAACAGGTGGCAGAGGCGTATTTTAACATAACCTAGTAAAATTTACTAATAAATATAGATTATATTAATAATTGTAATTTTACCATGAGTACTTTAATTAACACATTCAATTTGGCTAAAGAATCAGATAAAATTGGGATAATTATGTATTATAAAGAACAAAGTAAATCGAAAACATTTAAAGAAATGTATGAAGTAGCTGAAACATTGTTTGCAGAATTCAAGAAATTTTTCATGAATCATAATTACAAATGTATAGGTCTAATGATGGAAAAAAGTATTTATCTTCCGTCAATAATACTCAGGTATGTGTTATTTTCGTATATGAAATACTTGTTTTTAACATGTATTTGGTGTTTCTTTAAAATAAAAATTATGTGCGAAATATCATAACAAACCACTATGGTCTTTGTTTTAAATTGTTGAAATTGTAAAAAAATGTTTTTTCCTTCAAAGGGGTGTATAAACCAATGTTTTAAAGATATTGCCATACCTAAACCATGTTTTCTACCGTATAACACATGCAGTCAATTCTTCTATCATTTAATAATTTCCACAATTTTGTTATATGTGTATCTTAAGAATGGTGTTACTTCAAATCTAATACAAATATAGTGCAACTAATTCATTTCCATATTATCAAAACATGTTGGCTCTAGATTGGTTTAGATTTTTAATCGGGTTACAATACATTGCAACCTGAAGGTTTATTGTGCCCGCCTCCCCCCTATCAGAACTGTTCTTGCTACTACTACAGCTCGCCTTCCAGTTCCAGGTTTCTAATGAACTCTAGAGTATTTGGGTAGGCTTCAAAGAGTTTAGATCGTTGCTCCTATAAATTTCTTGTCTGAAGCATTGGCTTGCAATGGCAAGGCATTCTAGAACCAGCTGATCTGGAGTTTGCTCCTCCTCCCTACAAAATCTGCAATTGTCATTTTCTGCTAGACCTATTCTCATTAGGTGTTTCATAAGGCAGCAGTGCCCTGTAAGGAAGCCTGTGAGGAGATGTAGCTTATTTTTACTGAGATCCAAATATTTTTAGGACCTAACAGTGTTTAAGGACCTTTTTGGAGTGATCCAACCTAGGAAGGCACTGCCAGAGTGATTCTCTTTCAGTTTCCTCCTTCCAAAACTCTTTTCTTATAGGAGCATTTTCCTATACCACATAAGTCTTCGGGCCCATAAACGGCATTCATGCTCATTTTCTGGCAAGTGTATTGGCCTCTTCACTTCTTTTGATTCCTGAGTGGCCAGGAACCCAGGCTTAAGAGATCCTGTTATTCTAGCCCATTTCATCTAGTTTTCTTTGGCACTCCCATACCAACTTTGAGTCAATGACATGGGAGCTCAATGCTTTGATAGCTGCTTGATTATCAGAATGAATCACTATGTCACATTTCTGATAGTTTCTTTCTAGATACATTTCCACAGATCTTTTGATTGCAATTATTTCTGCCTGAAAGATGATCTGATAAGAGCAACGATAATGCGTATCTGGTGCCGGGTCCGAATACTCCAGCGCCAGTTCCTGTGGTGGTTTTTTAACCATCTGATGGTGTTTCCTTTGAGAGTTTTGGTGGTATATTCCCTTTAACAGTCTCCCCTCTTACTTATCATTATAGCGAAGTTCTCTTCAATGATCATTCCGTCACTGGGAAGATTCGCTGATGAGATGTACTTTGTAAGAGAGGACCAGGCTCTCTGATTTTTAATACTCTCATTGCATAATCCTTCCCTAGATATTCTAAGAATTGCCTCTTGGGCTGATCTTTCTTTCACCAAATGTAGGTGTGTGATCTCTAGTGCCATAGTTGGACACGTTCTCATAACTCCAGTGATGCACATACAGGCAAGCATATGTCCAAGGTCTTCTTCGTGCTGACTATTTTCCCAATGTTGGTACTAACATTTTGCGAAACCAACAACCTAAGATTATTAAAATTAATTTATTTCAATGATTTAATGTTTTAATTCAGTCCAGAAGTGTATTAATTGTCATATGTGTTACTTATTGTTTTGATTGAAAGTAGATTGTAACTAAACTGGACATTTATCAAAACAATGTACTCCTAAAAATATCAACTCATTAATCTGCTATGGACAACTAATGAAACTTTACTTCTAGCTTACACAAGTTACAGTGTGCATTTACTTATGTATCCTTAAAAGATTTGATTGAACCTACAGAAAATCTCAAATTAGAATATGTATTATCATTTGAGACTATCAATAATCAAAACTTCAAAAAGATATCTGAAATTAATTTAGATAATGGTGAGACACTTATTATTTGGAAAAATATTTCTTTGCAAGGGAGTGTAGCTTTTCAAAATGATATATTTTGTATTATGAGATCATCAGGAACAACGGGAAGAAATAAAATTATTGGGATAACTTACAGTTGCATTGAAAGCAACACTTTGAGCTTAAGGTGAGTAGTGTATTCACCAATTTTAGGCTATCCATGATACACAAAATTGATTAAACTTTTTAACCAAACTTGGTGAATGTCAGAACATTAAACAGTATCTTAAATTCTTAAATCAAAACATATGTTTTCACATGTAGGAATCTCTTCAAAGCAGACCTCCAATGTAACGATAAGATAAAATACAAAGTTAAGAAACGTTCATCAACATTTTTTAAAATTTTCATCAATAATAATAAAATTAATTTGCATTTGCATTAATTTTTTTATTCCTAATCTTTTTATACCAACTAAGTTAATTTATGATCTTTTTCGGTATAATTGAATAATCAACTAGATGTAATCAGATTTCAATAATTGTATTTTACAATGTGAGCAGATGGTCATTATATCATTTTAATTCTGCATCAGGTTGATTGTTTCATGTTGTAAATATTTCTTCACATTACTTTAAAGGTAGAGTGATAGCAACAATTTGGTTTAAATAATTTTTCACCATTGGACACACTAAACAACTAATTAATTTTATTTATTTTTAAGTCTAGAATTATAAACAATTATAGTAGAATTACTATAATGCAGGGTACCTACTCATCATACTTTTTCAAAAATATACCTGTGACCAGGGCTGGATTTAGTTGAAAAGATGCCCTAATCTATTCCACTTATGAAGCCCTTACACCTCCCATTTTTACTGTTGTAAATTACATGAGAGATAATAAAATACATCATTACTGTGATATTTGTATATAAATATGTTGTGATTGGTGCTCACCTTTATAAAAATTGTGGCATGGATAATAATGGACATCTATTCTTAGCACCATAATAAAAACTAATCAAACACAACATTTATGAAGAAACAATTTAAGTATGAGTTATTATGAATTTTAAGGCTTAAACTGAATCAAAAATGGAACTTTATTGAAACAAAATCCAGATCACAAAAAAGAAAATATCAAATTGTACTTATATCATATTAAATTTTATGTCAATAGTTATTTTATTTAAGATCTGGTTCAATCCATGTATAAGTACATTTAAAACGAAATAGTAGATTAGAAGAATTTCTTTCTAAACTTTTTCACACAGAATTCTTCTATAGGTCATCCAAATCTATTTTTCTGAAGGTATCATTTCAATGCACAAAATACTCAATGAAGACAACCTTGTCTGGGTCATTGTGCTTCTTAATTGATTTTTGATATTTTCAAGTCTTGACAGTGACCTTTCTCCAGTACAATTAGTGACTATTAAATTGAGAAACAGCCCTAAGATTGATTCCACATTGGAGAAGGCCATTTGAATATTTTGTTTGAATATTATTTGATACAAGTTTGTATGCGACAATGTGTAATTTTTTGAAGGCTTATGGTTTTGTCTCACTTATGTGTGGAAATGAAATAGCTCTTCAGTAAGATTTTGATTGACATCTTCTGGGTATTCTTGTATTAACAGCTCACCACATTATGGAATACGAGAAAATATATAAAACTTCATTCCAACACCAAAAAAGTAACAGTATCAAGGCAACAATCAACAGTTCGATGACCTACTAAATTTAAACAACAACAAATCTAGCAATCTTGATTTTTTTTTGTTATCATAAAACTATCCTTGTAATTTTTATTATTATTGTTATTATAAATCGAAAAAGGGCAGAGGATTCAACGAACCCTATTATGCCCAACAATAGAGAAATTTTACTAGCACTATCAAACCAAATCCTAAGAAAAAGAGTGATACAGTAAAATTACACTACAAAACACATAAAGAACCAAAAAAAATTCAAAATTCATAGCCAAACAAATATGCTTAATCTAGTAAAATTTAACAAATATTCAAGATGATTAAAAAACGAACTTTCAGCTGAGCAAATATAAATCAAACTTTTTTTTTAAATAAGTTAAAGGATGGGGAATCAATAATGTCTTGTGGAAGACCATTCCATACATCAAAGACCCTGTTGCTAAGAAAATTTTGTCTAGCTCTAGAGCAAGATGAAAATCTCTCTTTTGACAAAGCGTCTTCATGTAACTCTTATCTAATAATTAAGGCCAACTGATCAGTATGAGATATGTCAGGAGTGGAATCTACTGAAAAGCTAAAGTAGCCAGACTTTTTCACTTCCGCCCCAATTGTGTTTTTCTCTTAATTCACTATAAGTTGAATAATTTCCTCACATATAGTTTTTAACAGATATGATGGTTTTCCTGAGCCAGTATTTCCATATAGAACGATATGCCCGCTTAAAAATGGATCAAAGTTTGCTACAAGTACTGAAAGAGTTCCAAACGTTTCCTTGTCTCCTCTAAAGGCTAAGCCTCGCTCTGCAAGAGTGCAAATTACAGCAAAAACTCTTTCTATCATGTAACACCAGTAATGCTGTTCTTTTCTTATTTTAACTTTTGCTCTTGTTAAGCACCTATGTTAACATAGCAGTCCTAAGATTTTCAAAATGTTTATGAGTTTGAACGATAGCAGGGTTTTTCCAATCATTAAACTCTTCAGAAGTTAATGCTGTTGGAGAATATGCAATATTAGGAAAGAGTTTATAAACAAAGCAAAAAACGCGGACTTGTGAGGGAAAGTCATTCTAGGGTATATTTTTCTCTTTTGGCTTTTGTTGAATAAAAAATTGCTTTTCTACAAAATCTGCACTGATTCTTATATTCTCGCCTACAATTTAAAAATGGTTTATACTTCTATAGTGATACTGAACACTTCATTTAAGAGTTTATCTAGATTTCGGTCCACTTTGAACTTTCATCAGAATGACTGTTGTGAGTTGAACTAGACACTCCACATTAAAAACACTTTTTCGGGGAAAAATGTGTTTAAATTCTGGTCAAGGTCAAGCTAGCACCCCCACATTAAAACTGGGAAGAAACAAATTCTAGTTTTTTGGGTACAAATAGTCCTGTATTCGAAAATTAATAATCTTTTTTAACAATTTACTTGGAAATTAATAAAACACATGACCTAATGTATTATCATCTTTTGTAAAAAAAATAATATAATAATAAAAAAACGCTTTTGGGTACAAATTAGTCCTAAATTCAAAGTTTAAAGGTATGCTGTTGAAATTTGATTTTGTAAAAGTGGGGCACAAGCTAGCACCTCCACTTTAAATATCAGTTTGCCAGAAAAACTGAGTAGGTACACATTCTAATTCTTTAGTACAAATTAGTCTTAAATTCAAAGTTTAAATTTATGCTATTAAAATTTGATTTTGTAAAGGGGGGGGGGTGAGCTCAAGCTAGCACCCCCAATTCAAATAGTTTTCCAGAAAAACTGAGTGGGTACAAATTCTATTTTTTTTCTTACAAATTAGTCCTAAATTTTACATTCGTTTTTTTTTAAATTGGAAAATGAGGGGGTGCTACCTTAAGTGATGTTGAGAACTTACCTGGAATTCCGTGAAGTGAAGATATTGTCAACCAACATTTTTTTTCAATAGTCTATAAACACTTCACGAAAGTATTGAGCCAACTGACCTCAAATGGCAAGAATCAAATGATTATTGTGTACACAATCCTAAAATAAGAATATTCTCTAATAACATTAACACGTGTTTCATATTATCGAAGTAACATGAGTATAACCGAACGTTGGTGTTTTAGTGTTCATTGTTTTTAGAATACTGTAACTTTACTAACAATTTGAATGTAGGCCCCTCTTGATTTTCAGGCCCTAGGCTGAAGCCTAGTTAGCCTATAGGAAATCCGACCTGTTAACCAATTATCCTATTTAATGAAGTTTTCACAAATTGAAAGACATAAAACACATCCCAAGTGGGCAAATTATTCATTTAAGTACACTTTTATATATATACATATTCAACTTTATAAATTGTTGTATCTAAAATTTGTTTCTGGTGATGTCTGTCTTAAGGAACTTAGACTTTGCAGAATCAGTGCAAATGCAGCAAATAGAAATGTGTTTAAATTAAATAATAATTGAACAATAAAACCTCGGATAATGGAAAGTTACAATTTTAAAATGTTGCTAGGATTTTGTCATAAGAGTAAAAAATTATAAGAACACTACAATTTGGAAATGAAAGACTCAAGGTATTGTTGAAATCCAAGAAGAGTATAATATGTTGAGGAAGAAATTAAAGCATGGCAGTTCAAATAACATGGAGTGATAACATCTATCTCTTTAATGCTTGCATGGTTATGAACTCGGGTTCTAACTGCAGAATAGAGATAGTACCAAAAAATAAAATCAAGAATAGGAAGTTGTCTAAAAATAAAACACCTATAAAAAGAAAAGTTATCATGTAGGCGTAATAGCAAAAAGATTTAAATGAAATTTTATTGTAAGGGATATTTTAGGAAAATACGAAAATCAAACATAGTCCTTAATAAATGTATTCTTTATTTTGCACCCTTATATTTGAGTTTCTGGAGATATAAAATATAAAAGAATTGTAATACCTCCAACCAATACTACTTTTTTCAAACTGTAGTGGGTACCCTGTAATATTATAGAAAGGGAGTATTAAACAAATGTTTGTTAATTTTATTCATTTCAGCAAAATATTCAACATAACATCTAGTGACATAATATTTTGGGGCACACCACTATCATTTGATCCATCTTTGATAGAAATGTTAATGGGTTTATTAAATGGTGCTACAATTGCTATGGTCGCTAACAATATCTACATAAACCCAGAAGCATTATCTGAAATTTTATTTAATATAACCCATATAACAATTCTTCAGATGGTGCCTTCATTGTTTCTAAGATGGAATGATATTGTTATAGAGAAAATATTTTCCAATTCGACATTAAGAATATTAGCACTAGGTGGTGAAGCATTTCCTAAAAAATTATTGGAATTTAGAAGACAAGATAGCTTAAGGTTGTTTAATCTATATGGAGTTACAGAACTTTCTTGTTGGGCAACTGTTCATGAAATAAAAAACGAAACTGTTGGAGATGACATACCTATAGGTACTTGCTTAGATGATATAATTATAAAGGTATACGATGAAAATAATCTAGAGTTAAATAATGGTGTAGGAGAAGTCATTTTAGGTAAGTAGGTACCTATGTTAATTACAGATTATTTTAACATTATAAAATTCCAGAACACAATAAACTATCAATAAAATCGGGATTTATACCGTTTAGTTAATCATAATTGCATATTTCGTTCTTTTATCATAACTATCCTGGACAAGTCGTATTTTTGTAATAATTTATGTCCCTAGTCAAGGAGGTATGAGTCTTCTACTATCTACAATGAAAACAACCTATATATTTCGATTTCCACAGATTTTCTGTTACACTCTTCTTAGATTTCCTGGCAAGGCGGATACTCTGTACTTTTGCATTGTTCATTTACAGTATATTCATAATCAGGATCCAGTACTATAACTAGGTAACTCAAAAAGTTGTGTTTTCAGATATGATCGATTTCAGAGTTTGCACACTTATTTAAGAGAAGTTGCATAGTGTACAGATGATTCACTCTCCTTTTTATTATTCAGTCTAGTCCAACACATCAAACCAAATGCCTAAATCTTACGTTTAAGCAGAATTTTTGCATGTAAATTCATTTATGTTTAATTAAGTTAGTAATGAAATACTTACTTTTAGTGCTGAACAAAAATGTCCTCTCTTGAAATATCCTTCTGGTCCAGGTGAAATAAATACGTATTACCTATACTTTTTGTGCAAATTCTCTATTAACTAAAAATGACAGAAATCACATTTACAGACATGATAAAAATATTTAAATCATAAAAATGTTAAAAATTTTATAATAAAATTATTAATCATTCTTCTTCGCTAGATAGAATTCAAATTCAAATAAACCAGGTTCATTGCAAGTGGTTTACAAGTAAAAAGTGACAACAAGTCATCAAATTTCTTCTTCGATATGCACTTGTTTGTTTCCTGAATTCTGGTTCGTCAAAGCTTTCCTTATACCGGAAACTATAGGGTTGATCTTTCTCAAAACTATATCCAGCACATTTTCTGCAAATGAACAGGATTTCCCTTAGCATTTTTCTTCCTGATTGCAAAGTTTTATTGAGCAAAGGCTTTCCAATCTTGAAAATTGTTCTCTCAATCACTTGGTAAGGCGTATGGCTCTTCCTGCTTGCACTATGTGCAATCTTGTTCCAGTCATCTGGACAGTATGTCTTTCCTACTCTCTCAAATTCTGACCTAATTGCTGAATGCATAATATCACACTCCAAGTCGGAGTGTCCTGATGATAGAAATTTCACTTGAATTATTTTAATGTGTAGTGTCATCACAGTATGCATGCACATACATGCTACGAATTGGAAATTAGAAGACATTTAAGAAACCCACAATATGAAGTCGTCAATGAACAGATAAATCTAGAAAGTTATCCACTAATAAACTGTCTTCTTAAGTGATAATTGTAAAGATCAGCAGATATAGTTTTCCTGATTTTCTATATCATTGTACAGTTATACTGATCTTAATTGGAAAAATGATATCCAGAATATCACCATAGGGCTAATAATAACTAAGCATCAATATTTGTAATATCACATCTTCTTCTTTTTTCTATTAACATATATTAAGTCAATCACAAGTTAGGTCACTTCTTGGTCTAGCCAAAAATAACTACTAAACATCAGGTAGGCATTAAATGAAATGTAACTTCTGTCATTCTGACGATGATATTTAGTTATTGAAACAGTTGTCAATTTTTTAGAATTTTCAACAATTTTCATTATATTGTGCAATTAGCTAGAAACAATGAGTTTCATTTAAAACACTAATATGGTTTAAGTTCTGTCCTCCACATCGATCACTGAAGCATCAGACTTCCTTAACAGGTTCTGAAGATTGTGTAAAGTATTCAAAAAGACAGGATGCTATCTCACAACATCCTCTACCCCCTTCCCCCTGGTGCCACATGTAACAAGTACCTTCCTTAGAAATCAATGGTACGTAGACAATCCGCCGTTTGTAAAAACAAGCGTTGTTCATGGGGTCACTTGGTACCATGAGTACTTGTTAGAGATCAAAATTTATTGATCCTACCCTTCCCTCCTATGAAACAGCTACTTATTTGTCACTTTTCTTTTCCTCTCTTGCCAAACATTTTTTTCTTAAATGCTCCTCGTGTTCGTCTTTAGATATCTCACCCATTTGGAAGGCTTCACATAAGCGGCATTGATCCTTTTTTGGACGATAAAAGCCTAAATTGTAATCATTGTTAAAAATATTTGTGTATGCTGATATTTTTCCTTTTTCTATGGTTTTCTCGTCACAATATTGGCAATACAGATGGTACATCATTCTGATCTTTAGATCTCTGGATGTAAATACGTCCGTTCTGTATTTGTTCAGGAGTAATGCGATGGCACAACAGGGAAAGTTTCAATGTGAGTTTTAATATTTAATTTTAAGCTAGGATCTAGAATTTTTTTGATATGCTTTCCTCTTTTATCAGTAATTGATGTATATGTAGATGTCCTTTTCTTCATTGGAATGTCAACAACTAGTCTTGCACACGTTCACTGTCCTTAGGAAGATAAAAATTCATCGAGCACTGTCTCCTGCTTTCTACCAAAGTTATCCTTGATTTTCTTATTGCTACATTGGTGTTGCTGTGAATAAAATCTCAGTCTTTCATGATTTTCCAGACCCCAATAAGAATTAAAAATCATTTGCCTATTTTCAGGTTATAGAGTTGCCTGACATTTCCTCTTGCAATTAATTTCACAAGGTGGTCCCATTTCTGCTTTTGGTTTTATGACTGCTCAAGTTCCAACATATTCTTGTCCATTAGCTTTCTTATATTTCTTCAGGTGTCTTTCCCATATTTCAGGTCGCTTTTGTCGCTTTCTTGATCTATCAGTACTTTCTGGATACTCTTCCATTCCTTCCAAAGCTGTCTGAAAGTTGAACGATTTACAGCCATGCCAGCAAAACAAAAAGAGTTACTGTCAGGTTAGCTATTATTTGCTATTTTTATTAATTAAACGCAAAAAACAAAGATCTCAATGGTCAAAAAATTGGCTTCAAAGAAGAGAAGGTAGACCTTAGCTCTCCTAAATAAAAAATTAATGGTTGAAGATCCTATTATAAGGATACATGACACCATTATTATTTTGATTTTATTTATGGCTTCTGCGTCGATTCTCGCGCACTTTCTAAATTATTGCCATTAAAATATAGAACTCGTTCTATATTTTTACTCTGAAAATTTTGGCAATAATTCTATGACGTGTAAAACAGAAAAAATTATTCTTACGAAAATTTTCAGAGTAAATTTCGCAATAATTCTTGTAAGTGTAAAACGGTTCTAAGGAAGCAGACATAGAAAAATGAAAAAAAAATAATAGGTTATGTTTATGGAAGAAAAACATGACGGAAAACAATACAATTTTTTCAGACAGCCGACAGAACGAGCTTCCTTCTCCAACCAATATGGGTCTCATTCTTCTTTGTTAATACATGGTCAGGTGTTGTGCGTGGCTTTGTTTTAGTCCTTCCAAGAATTAAATTCACTATAGTAGCTTTTTGATCACATGTTGATACATGTGACGTTCAGTTAATGACCCGTCTCATTTAATGAATCTGAGAATAGTGAAAACAAAAATCAGTCGAAAAATTGTCATTTTTTTTTATTTCTCAAGATTAATTATGATAAAATCAACATTTATCAATAAATCGTATTAAAATCTCTAAACTTTGTTCATTATTCAATGAAATTTACTGTGTCGACCCTTACTTTGTGGAATCTACTCATATTACTGTTTTAAATCAAACTCATTTTTTCTAGATAATTCAACAATCATTCTGACGATGATATTTAGTATAGAAACAATTGTCAAATTTCTAAAAATTTTCAACATTTTATCTATATATTGTGGAATTATCCAGAAACGCTTAGTTTCGTTTAAATCAGTAATATTTATTATTCAAGTTATTTTCTCTTTGAAGCATAAAATATGGTCGCAGTTTTGCAAATACATAATGTAGATTTGTTTTAGGCAGTCAAACGAGGAAATGTTACATTGATAATGAATTAACAAAAACTGATATACCAATCTTCCGAGAAACAGGCGATATTATGTTAATTAAAAATGGAAACTTATATTACAAAGGTAGAAAAGACAAAGTTGTGAAACGTTTTGGTCACAAAATCAATCTGATTGAAATTGAGGAGACTATTTTCACTCATTGCGGTCTCGTAAGCAAATGTGTTTGGTGCAGTAAATACAAAAAAATATTAACTTTTGTATTATTAAAAGAAACACATAGCAAACATGTTGCAGATCGAATACTAGAGAAAATTCGTAATAAACTGTTGCATATTTTATCTGAAGCAAGTTTCCCTGATTACTTTGAATTATTACAAAATTTTCCTGTAACTGCTCATGGGAAAGTGGACGAAAAAAAATTGAAAACTTTTTATGCTATCACTTTAGGCAACAAGGAATACAATATAAGTAAGATATTTACAGATCTTTGGAGCAAGTACCTTGGAATTAATACCAAACATTTAGAATGTTTACGAAATCATAGTTTTTTCGAATTGGGTGGAAATTCTATAACAGCAATACAATTAATTCAAGAATTCAAAGATCTCACAAATACTGAATATGTGGATAAACTCAGTGAAGCTGTTTTACTAGGTACATTTTCTAGTTGCGAAGAAATAGTGAAACAGTTTGGTAAACATAATGTTTCGAAAAGGATAATGGAAAATGATTTAGAAGAAGAGAAAAATAAACGATTAAAGAATGAAATTAGTCAGATTGTAGTATTGTGGAAATACAATCTAAAAGCTTGTGTTGATGCCTCGCCCTTAATTTTTAAGGACAGGTAAGTTATTAAAATTAAATTATTTAAAGAGTTTACTTTTTATATAAACAAAATATTACAATAATCTTAGTTGTCAAAGTTTTTGTTTATTCGCCAAAAACCCTTTAGTTGAAAAAAATGTGGACTGATCCTTTTACCCCATTTAGAAGAAAATAACTTAAACTCTATTTAAAATGCCAGTAACTTACTACTAGATGGTAGTTTTAGATTAATTGGCTTGATAATGCTTTAAGAAAATAAGGGAAAATAGCCTCATATTTATTATAAGTGAACCTGGATATTCAGGAACCCTTGTTACTACCTGAAAAATAGAAGATTTTGAATGAGGACAAAAAAAATTAAATCCGAATTACGAAAAGCAGCAGCTGAAGTATCATAAGGAGCTGTCCTCTCTATAACATCTACATGGCAAATATACATCATGGGTCTCTATGTAATGATAGTTAGGGGTGGCATGTAAAACTGTGATTAAAACGTTTTGAAATTATTTATTCGTCCATATAGGACTTTTTTATTTGTGGAGTTTATATTGTGACGTGCTTTCTTTCCTCAGAAGAATTACGGACGTCACTATGACTCCCGTGGCTTTACTATCTACCAGATTTTCTCGGGCGCCAGATTTTTGGGATGGTTTACTCCACCGAACTCTCGGAAATGGTAGCGTCAAGAGTTACCAGGGTAGCAACAGATGGAGGTTAAGTAATTCCAGGGGTCTGTTGTTTTTGACCTCTATGCCGTGCGAAGTGGGAAACAGGCTTTAATTGTTTACCACTATCGGAAAATGAAACTACCTGTGCTTTATAAAATTTCACAATTTATTTCGGTTTCGAAAGAATTTGGGAAAAAGGAAAATAGAACGAACTTCTTAACTATATAATTAAAACAACTAAATTTTAATGAAAGCCCTTCAGTATTTACGATTTATATTAAATTACTGCCCAGACCAAAGCACTTTATTACAGAATAAATGTTTTACCCTTACAAGCCTAACGTGCAAAGCTCTAATAGTTTTCGGCGATCGCCGGTGAAAATCAGCGAAAATTTACTAGCAGTACGGTGAGAATTACACAGAGAAAGCGTTATAAAGGCACTAGCAGTGTTCTACGGGAGCATTTCTTGGCATTTGTGTACGGTTTAAGATAGGAGAAACGGTAAATAATAGAGTTATCTCGGTTTTTATACAGATATTTCTCCGGCCGTTGGTGCTAAAATCAATCGTGCAAAGATCAGTTAATCGGCAGAACCCGAAAACCTCTCTGGCGAACCTGCTATGGCAGCGAACGCACGTGAGATTATTTCGTTTCACGCCTTGGAAAACCCTCGAAGATGTCCCTGCTATGGCAGCGAACACAGACGAGATTCCTCCAAGTTGCCTATTATCAAATATTTTAAAGTTACGCTACCAAGGCCTAGAATAGAACGGCGGTAATTAATAAATTTCCCTTGGTTTTGTGCGGATTTTACCCCGGCCGTTGGTGCTAAATCAATCGCTCAAAGAACAGTTAGCCGGCAGAATCCGAAAACCTCCCCCTGGCGAACCTGCTATGGCAGCGAACGCACGCGAGATTATTTCGTTTCACGCCTTGGAAAACCCTCGAAGATGTCCCTGCTATGGCAGCGAACACGGACGAGATTCCTCCAAGTTGCCTATTATCAAATATTTTAAAGTTACGCTACCAAGGCCTATGGTACTAGATTCAACACACCCCCGAAATAATTTGAGAGTCCCTCAAGAATTTACCTGCTTTGCAGCGAGAATGCTTGAAAGTTTCCCAACGTTATTTCCTTTTCCTAGGGTTGTATACCGGAATTGGGATTCCCGAAATATCTTGAAAATCCCCCAAGAATTTACCTGCTTTGCAGCGAGAATGCTTGGGAATTTTCCAATTATATTTCTTTTCCCCTGAAGTTACAGCCAACCATAAATTCTTACTTCGGAATCGTACACAAATACGCGGAAAATCACTCAAATTAAACAAGCAGTAAGCAAAATAAAATCTATTAATACAATTACTAAATACGCTAGAAGCAAAATAAATCTCAACACCAGAAGAATGAAAAAATAATTTCTAAATTCGCTTACCTCGCTGGCGAAAATCAGTCGGCGTTTTCGGTTACGGCGGAAACGGTGGAACTGTCAGAGCAGGAGTCACAAGAGCACAAGAATCAGGAGTCAAAGAGAGCTATTCCGTTCCGTTTGCCGGTTTTATACATTCTTTTCGACCCCACTCAGGAGGTACCCTACTTAGCAATTTTAAGAACGGCGTCGAATGGCGTGCGCGAGCGATGCAGTAAGAAATACACATTAAATATATACCGGATGTATCACTATACATATTTAACAAATAAATTTACAGCTTTTGGTGAAAGAGGGGTGTATAAGCAAATAATGACGGAACTTAATAATAAAATGAGAAATAAAATAGGTACAGTTGAATGTCTGAACGAAAGAGAAAAAAAAAATAGTAACATCGTTACAATATAAGAAACAAGTAACTTTTGTTTCACATAAACAAGTCACTATTGTCTAATATCTGAAGGAATAAATTGGGATCTTTTAGTGACATTTAAGAAATATTTGAGTAACATCCATTTTGTGTCATATTCTCCTTTTTCTACAAAACAAGTTAAAGGAAGTCCTTATATCCCACCAATTGTAACAATATTATTAAAAGATCTATGAAAAAAATTGTCATTTAGATAGCATGAAGGGATACGTGCTTCTCTCTCTCTCTCTCTCTCTCTCTCTCTCTCTCTCTCTCTCTCTCTTAAGTAGGTTGTAATATTATCGTTTTTCCGAATATTTTTGTTTATTCAATGTGAAAAATATTCTATATAATTTTTAGGAATAATGACATACGGATTGCTATTGGCAGTTTTTGTAACTTATTCGCTGTGTTGGACAAAAACGGAAATGAATTATTTAAAGAAGTCCTCAGTGGTTCCATAGAAAGTACTCCTACAGTATCGCCTTGTAGAAAATACTTGTTTATAGGATGTTTTGATGGCACATTACATTGTATAAATTTTGAAGAAAAACAAATAGTTTGGAAATTCAAAACTAAAGATAAGATTAAAAGTACTCCAGTTTTCTCTAATGATGGTATCTCAATAATTGTTGGTTCTTACGATAAACATGTCTATAGCTTATGTGCAAAGGTAAGTGGTTATAATATTGATTCTGTAAATTTTTACTTTTCCGCCCAACCTATCTAATATGAGAGAAAAGTATTGGTTTACCCCAAAAATTGCCCCAAATTTTGGATTTTTGTAGGTGCGACATTTTTGTGATTTTTTGAGAAATTTCAATTTGTTAACACAATACAGTCTCTGGAGTGTATACAAATGACAAATTTTATGATTGTATATTATTCAGGGCGTCTTATAGATAAACGTTATTGATTTTGAGCTCACTAGAGCTGGTACAACGGGTGCTATGGTACCTGAAGTGCCACATGTTTGGAGAAATTTCTGGTTATTAGCACAATACAGCCTCCGGAGTGTATACAAGTGACCAATTTTATGATTGGATATTGTTCAGGGCGTCTTACAGATGAGTCCTATTGATTTTCAACTCTCTAGAGGCAGTACAACAGGTGCTATGGTAATTGAAGTACCACATTTTTGGACAAATTTCAGTTTATTAGCATGATACAGCCTCTGGAGAATATATAAGTGACCAATTTTATGATTGGATATTTTACAGGGTGTCCCACATATGAACCCTATTGAATGTTAGCTCACCAGAGCAAGTACAACGAGTCCTATTAAGCCAGATATAGTACCTTTTTGGAGAAATTTCAGTTTGTTAGCATGATACAGCCTCCAAATTGTACACATGGTACCAATTTTATGATATATTGTTCAGAGCGTCTCCGATTCGAAAAAATTAGTTCCGACGATAATATTTAATATCGAAACAATTGTCAATTTTTTAGAATTTTCAATATTTTTTTCAATATATTGTGGAATTAGCTAGAAACAGTAAGTTTCAGTTAAAACACTAATATGAGTAGATTCCACGAAGTAAGGGTCGAGACAGTCAATTTCAATAATTAATGTGTGGTCGCTGTCTAAAGTGAAACGTGTGTGAATTTGCTCCTGAAAATTATCCAAGCTTGATTGGTATGTACTGTACTGAATATTTTCAAACTTGCATGAATACTGTGATATATAATCAGGATGAGATAGGTGCAATTACTCAACTGTAAACTAAGCTTAGTGTCCAGAAATCAAGTATTTGGTCATTCATAACAAAATAAAAAGTTCAAGGTATTCAATGGAATATTCTAACTATCAGTGATTAGTAATTAATAATTATAGCAGACCACACACGTTAGTTTATATTGTCTATTAAGTCTGAAGCTGTTGGTGCTGATCATATCAGCTGTAAAATGTTATTATATGGTTGTCCTATCTTGTTAATTTATTTGAAGCACATTTTTAATTTTATTATTTCCACAAATACTTACCCAACGGTTTGGAAAAAGGCTTTTGTGGTTCCGTTACCTAAGATCTCTTCACCTATGGACTTCTCCGATTTACGTCCAATTAGTATTCTCTGTTGTCTATCAAAAGTTTTTGAAAAACTCTTTGACAAGCAAATACGTGACTATTTAAACGCATTTTCGTTACTCCCGCTATGTCAGTGCGAGTTTAGGCCAGGTTTTATTTGTACTACTGCCCTACTAAAGGTCACAGATGATATCCATAGAGCAACTGATAACAATTTGTTAACTGTTTTAACTCTTAGATTATTCCAAGGCCTTTGACATAATTAATCATAATCTCCTTTTAGCTCTTTTAAAGTACATTGGGTTCTCACCTGAAGCAGTGTCGTTGCTTCAAAACTACTTACACAACAGATGCCAAGCTGTCGTGCTAAATAATACTGTCTCAGGATTTCGTTATATTCAAACTGGAGTACCTCAAGGGTCAATCTTGGGCTCACTCCTATTTGTAATATATACTTCGCTATTCTCCTTATCTCTGAAGTTTTGCACAGTACATACCTACGCAGATGACACTCAACTCTTTCTTTCTTTTCCAGAACAAGACATTGAGGTTTCCTGCAATAGCATTAACAAAGATATTGAATCGTTAATAAATATATCCAGAATGTATTGCCTAACTCTTAATCCCACTAAATCCAAAATGCTTCTATTTGGTCGCACCGCTACAAAAAACCGACCTCGTAATCACATTAAAATAAAAATTGGCAGTGAAGATCTCCGGCTAGAAAGTTGTGCAAAAATTTAGGCATTCTCATTGACGAGTTGTTCAAATTTAGCTCTCATGTGTTCGATATTGCTAGAAAAGCTTATAGTAGCTTAAAATTATTATAATATGTAAATAAAGATCTGTTAAACAAAAACACTAAAAAAATGCTTTGTGAGTCAATTGTTTTATCACATGCTAATTATGGAGACACAGTTTATGGGACATGTTTATTCAAATATGATGAGACAAGATTACAAAGAATTCAGAATTCTTGCATTCGATTTATTTGTGGATTGCGCAGAAGGGATCGCATTTCTTCACATTTAAAAACACTTGGATGGCTAAATATGAATCAGAAACGTGCCTTACATGCATGCACTTTATTTATGAAAATTATTAAAACTTATACACCCGCATATTTATATAACAAAATAACTTTTAGAACTGACGTTCATAATATTAACATTAGACATAAGTATAAACTGACTCCACCTATCCACAAAACCAAATTGTTTCAGGGCTCTTTTTCGTTTTATATAACCAGGCTAGTAAATAGGATACCCAATTACTACTTAACATTTTCATTCAATAAATTTCAGTATACGGTTAAAATGGATTTAATTAATGGCAGGCTTAAAATGGATTTAATTAATGGCAGGCTTAAACTAGACTAATGTTTTTGTTGTTTATTTTTTTAACTATTTCAGTGGATCTTGTCTTGATGTGCTTGAATTTATTCGTTAATTTACATAGTTGTGTACTCTTTTATATTTGTATTTTTGTATTTGTAATACACATAGTTGTGTACATTTGAAAGGTTGAGTGGAAGAGCAGAACTTGGCTAATTGTTACAGATTAGGTAAGCTTCTGAACTCTGCCTTTTGACCACGTTTTGTAATGTAATTTTTAGTTGCTGTAAAACTTGTGTGGTCAATAAAAGCGTGTTATTATTATTATTAATTTAATTACTAACACAGTCAGCATGTACGAACCTGTGAAAACTTCTGTTCCCCTGCTGCTAATATTTCAGAGCGAGTCGTCCAATACGCTGCCGATTTAGAATACTTCACGCGTGGTTTTTTTAAACAGGCGGATTTTCTTGTGAGCGAACAGAGTATAGGTTGTTATAAACATTTTCAACCACAACTTTATTGAACCCCATGGCCCTTGCCATAGAAGTCGCCTCTACTGTACGTAAGAATAAAACTTTATTCCACTTCATAAAGGAAGTGAACCAATATCTCCCTGCGCTGTTGTTTTCTTCTCAACCTGTTGGGAAAACCTTATTATTGGCCTCTGCAAATTCATACGCAATTTTTCAAGCCTCTGTGGATAATAATCCATGATGCAGTCGTGAACACTGTTTCAAATAATCAGCTCCACATTTTCGGTAAATATTTGAAGAACATTTGAAGCATTGCTGGAATATCAGGTAATGTTGCAATTTTCCAATCAATGTCTAGATTCTAGATCTTTGCATTTTTTAATATATCTTGTCAAAATTGTTCTGGATATATTGTAGCTACTTGTTCAATAGAAAATCCACTATATAAATGGCTCCGGACAGCTGATAACATTATGTCAGGTTTCTTTTCTATTTTTTATTGCTGTAACACCACCAAAACACAATGACAATATCTTATGTCCCAAAAATATAACGGGGGCACAGTGGTCACCTTTTCATTTCACTGACAAGCAGTGACCACTGTATGGCTGACCACTGTGCCCTTAGTATGCTAACCAACAAAAAAAATTGTGCAAACTCAGATTAATATTGCTTAATTTATAAACTTGACAAAAATGTCGTAAAAACCCTAAAGATTTGACCTATTGTTTGAAAAAACAACTTACCGCTTAAATAATCACCAATATTCAATGTTTTGATACACTAATAATTTACAATACACTATCAACATATAGGTAGCCGTGATGGTTATTTTTTTTTTATTTAGTCACGGGGGGGTTAGGGTTCAGGTGCCCTAATTGTTGCCGCTCAGCCATTGATTGGCTTATTGTGCACTCCCACTCACAGGTATTAAGCAGAGTCCCATCCTAAATTCTTAGCGAACATTGAGATACGTCGGACTATGTTTTCCTGCATTCCCTCCTGATTTATGCCTGGAGAAATATCTAGACAGGAGGCTCGCCTTCTGCACAGGGCAGGGCAATCGAAGACCACGTGCTTTGCGGTTTCCTCTGCTTCTCCACACATCCTACAATGGGGATTTGTTATTTCAATCCCCATTTTCTGTAGGTGTGCGTTGAATATCCAGTGGCCAGTTATGAATCCTACCACTTTTCGCAGTTCTTTCGTACCCATTCTAAAAGCATTTGCTGCGTAGGAACTCGATGGTCCTTTTAGCATTCTTTTGGATTGAGCATGCCCCGTGATTCTGTTCCAGCGCTTTTGGTGTTCAAGCGACACCCAGTTGGAAACGGTTTTTCGTACGGCGCTGTATGATACGCCATATGCTGGTTCTGGTCCCATGAGGGTGAGATGAGCTCCTTTCTTGGCACACTCATCGGCTCCCTCATTTCCAGCTACCCCTATATGGCTTGGCACCCAAGTGAGAATTAGTCTGTTGTCTTTTGCCAAGGTTTTCAAGGTATTGTGACAGTCCCACACTATCTTCGATGTATAGCTGTGGCTTGCTAAGGCCAAAAGGGCCGCCCGACTGTCCGTGTTCACATAGATGGTCTTTTTGTTGTATTTCCTGTCTATGCATGTTCTGCCGCATTCGATTAATGCAGCTATTTCTGCCTGAAATACGGTCGTCGTTTTGCCAAGGCAAACACTTATGCTTTGCCTGGGTCTGACGCCGTAAACGCCTGCTCCTGTACCCGTTAGAGTCTTTGACCCGTCGGTGTACCAGGTGATACTTTTCAACATGCGTTGAGGTTTTCCCTGGGCCCATTCGGATCTGCCACTCAAGTTGACACGATATGGTATCTCGGTTTCCACGACCTTGGACATTCTGTCAGGTGGCATTTCGATGATGTCGCACCTCATGTTGTCGTGTATTTTAGTATGTTTCATAGCATGGTGCTTGCACCAGTTGCCATTGCACTGCATTCTGTAAGCAGCCATTTTAGCCTCCCCCTGTATATAGAGATCTAATGGTAGGATGTTTAGCAATATTTCCAATGCTGCGGTTGGGGTGCCCTTCATGGCGCCTGTAATGCTCAGACACGCAGCTCGCTGCACTTTAGAAAGCGTTTTGGCGGCTGTGCTTTGCTGAACTTTAGGCCACCATGCGATCGCACCATACACCATCATTGGCCTGATTACTCTGGTGTACAACCAGTTTACCATTGTCGGAGTTAGTCCCCAGGTGCACCCAATTGCTCGTCTCATCGTCATTAGCGTGATCTGAGAACGGCTTGTGGTGCTCGCTAGATGGCTGTTCCAGGTTAGCTTGTCATCTAACCAGATTCCTAGATATTTTGCCTCCCTGGCAACCTTTATCTGTTTGCCGAAGAGTTTTGGCGCACTAGTACCGTGATGGTTATGATCAGTACTAAAGATTCTTGTGTTGGTCTCAACATTAGACACCTTCTATGGTAGATGGCACCCTGATGCAAATAAATGGTTATTTTATTTTAAAACATGACTACTGTGCCCCTATGGTCACTGTACCCCGCTCTACCCTACTTCTAGGAAAACAATATTTTAGTTAACTGAAAAAAACATTTCAATTATTTTATTTCTACAATACAATTTAAATTTCAATTATAGACTGTCAAATACAACAAAAAATTAATTGAATCAATTTCTTATAAACAATAGGAATTCAGCAATTATCATAAATAAAATAATGGCTCATCTTACTACATACAGTAAAGAAATAACAGTGAATTGATCATTTAAAAAGTCTGCTTGAAGGGATTGTTGTACTTGTTTTTGTTGCTAAGTTGATACAACTTGTTTGTGATTTTTACAATGGATAAAAATATCGAACAAAAAATCTGTCAAGTTTTGAATTGAAAATGTGTCGTTACATAAGGCTTACAAAGTGACCAAATTTGTAGAAAAATCTAATGCACCATCTCACAATACTATAATTGTGAACGAATTTTAGGCAAAATATCTACAAATCTTATCAAAAAAAATCACCATATTCCTCTGAAATAACACCTGCGGGTTTTTTCTCCCAAAACTCGAATTATCACTTTGAGGCACCCGTTTTTAGCTGATGATATAAAAGAGATTTCGAATTGAAATCGATTTCTCAAAATTCGTTCAAAAAATGTTTTAATGAATAGATTATTCCTTGGTTTAAAAGGCGATACAATAAATTTAGGTTTTACTAATACTGTGATATGCCATCCCTGTCCCTTAAATTGGCACACAACCTTATTAGAAATATAAACTATTTTATAATGCATTATCAGCTGTGAAGAAATGTACTTGTCGGCATTTAGTTCCTGGTGTAACCTAATTGCCAAATATTATTAATTTCAAAATGCATAAACTATACTGATGACAGCGTTGCAATTAGTCGGCTCATCGTTTAGATTAGTTAGTTGTATGTCTGGCTTAAACATGAAGAAACGTAAGAGAAGTATTTTAAATGGAGGTTGGAATGAATAAATGTCTCTTTAATTTCTCCTATTCACACTAGATCTCTTTATCCCTATATAGCGACATTACAATATACTCAAGCTTCTCTAGAAAATTTTCTTCTTTCCAATTACCCATTAAATTGCATCAGTATATTAATGTATATTTAATGAGTGTAAATGTACAATTGTAACTTCCTAATTTTCAGAACGGGTCAAAATTTTGGAAAAGGGAGGTCGATGGATGCATATGTTCAAATATGTTGATAGATAATCATGGTGCATTTGCAACAACTACAGTCGGAAGCTGTTATTGTATTTCAGAATGCAACGGCGATGTAAAATGGAAGTTTAATTGCGAAAGTCCAATTTTTGGAACACCTTGCTTGTTATCTGAATATCAACAAATATTAGTACCATCTGTTTTAGGCATACTATTTTGTTTGTCTTCAATAACTGGGGAATTGATATGGAAGTTTAAAATTAATAGCAATCTGTTTTCTTCATTGGTATATTATCAAAACACTGTAGTTTTTGGTTCTCATGATAAAAATATTTATATTTTAGAAATATCCAAAGATATATACAAATCAATCAAATGTTTTACCACCGATTGTAAAATTTCCTCAACTCCACTTATATATGAGTATAATAATATTTCTGTTATTGCAGGTATTTCTAATAATGGTACAATTTATTTTATAGACTTCAAAACATTAGTTCTTTTAAAAAAAGATAGTTTACCAGGAGAAGTTTTTTCGTCTCCGGTAGAATATCAAAATAATATATATGTGGGATGTAGAGACAATAATTTATATTGCTTCACATTTTAATGTATTACAGCACAATAAAAAAATATTTGTCAATGTTTATTGGGTATTTTATTTTGCATGAAGAACTGTATGAAATAAATAGAAAGCTGGAAAGAATGAAAATAGAAAAATATTTAGTACATATAAATAAATTAAGAAGGTAACTTCGAGTTCTCTCTAAATGGAATTGATGCTTAACTGGACCACAAATTTTCATAGCTCTGAATAATAGACCAGATCCATCTATTTCAAACTAGAAGTACTACTATAAAACGTGTTGGTAATGTTGTGGTTTGTTGGTTCCTTGCTGACACTAAACCAGTAATTCCTGTAAGGATATCTGAAAACTATACATATTGTTTTAAAAACTCTTCAGAAATTCCATCATACTCAGTTGACTGAATCTCATTAGTCATATATTAATTTTCAAACAGTTCCTAGGGAATATATTTGAGATCTACTCGGTAGAAGGGCGAAAAATCGATCTCTTTCAAGTTGAGAACAATTGTAAATTATAAAAATTGTTGCTGTAGATCGTTTTTCATAGAATTTTATGAAGAATGAAAGTAAAATTCAGTTGACTTTGTTATTCGACTTTTTAAAACATCATCAGTTAATCATCCACCAATCAAAAAACGAACAATAACAAATATACGGATGGACAAACATGGGGAATGCTTCGTACTTCTGTCATTGCAATGTTTGACCCTTAGCTTCTCCAGTCATGACTTGAAAAGCGGTTTCGTCATGAAATCACCTAGTTGAAACTCAGATGCAACTTTTTGAACTAGCACCAACTCTTCTTGTACCAGCTCTATTAGGAAGAAATGTCTGATGTGGATGTGCTTTGTTCATGATGGAAATCTAGGATTTGTTCTTTATAAAGTAAATGTATCGGTATCTGGAAAAACCATCTTTGAATTACACAAAATAGCGATAGCCTGCTTCGGATCTGCTAAAAGATCCACAAATGTCGGTAGGGATTGTTTCACCTGGTGCACTAGACCTCTCTCTTATGCAAAACTTCAAAACGCGAGTCTCTCCATGGATACAACCTTCGCAAAGCCCGTTATCAGGCTTCACATCTATATCTACATAATCTTTAAGAATTTTTCTTATCTGTCTCTTATTTTGATGACCCAGTCTCTCGTGATATAACTGTAAGGTTCTCTCTGCAGGGTTAGCAAACAATTTTCTACACTTTTATTTTTATATGGATATTTCTATGTAAATTTACACAAATATCCATCCAACCATACAAAAATTAAGGTGTCTTCGATTTCTTTCAATTATGTCACTGACTTCACTGTTACATAAATGATACATATTTTTCTTATTTCCTATCTTAGTTATAAAATTTCACTCTTCCCTTTTTTATTCCTCCGCCATAGTACTTTTTTCGGAATTACTTTTCCGCCCAACCTTTCTATATGCGAGAAAAGTATTGGTTTACCCCACAAAAAGTTGGAATTTAGAAATTTTTTTTTGAGTTGTTTTTACGTTTTCCATCAACAACACGAAAAAACGGTTTTTAGAAAAAAAATACTGTACGTTGTCGTCGGCCACTTTTCCTTACATGTCTTGTTAGCAGGATACAGCCTCCGGAGTGCAATAAGTCAGCAATTTTATGATTGAATATTGTTAAGGACATGTCACAGATGATCCCTATCGATTTTCAGTTCACCAGAGCCAGTACAACGGGTGCTATGGTACTTGAAGTACGACATTTTGTAATTTTTTGAGAAATATCAGTTTGTTAGCACGATACAGCTTCCGGAGTTCAACAAGTCACCAATTTTATGATTGAATATTATTCAGGGCATCTCAATGATGAACCCTATTGATTTTCAGCTCACCGGAGCCAATACAACAAATGCTACAGTACCTTAAGTACGATATTTTTGTCATTTTTGGAGACGTTTCAGTTTGTTAGCACGATACAGCCTCCAGAGTATATACAAGTGACCAATTTTATGATTGGATATTATTCAGAGCAGCTCAAAGATGAACCCTATTGGTATTCAACTCAGTAAAGCCAGTACAACGGGTGCTATGGTACTTGAAGAACCAAATTTTCATAATTTTTGGAGAATCTTCAGTTTGTTAGCACTATACAGCCTCCAGAGAGTATACGATTGATCAATTTTATGATTGAATATTGTTCAAGGTGTCTCACAAATGTACCCTATTGATTTTCAGTTGACTAGAGCGGGTCCTATAAATCCAGATATAATGAATTTACGGTTATTTTTGGAGAAATTTCGGTTTGTGAGAACGATACATACCCCGAAGTGTATACACGTAACAATTTTACGATAGAATATTGTTCAGGGCCATGGATACGGAAAAGTTAGTTTTAATCCTTAAAACCGTTTATTTTGATTCGCGCTGACTCAATGTTTACCATTTGTTTAAAAATGTTAGGTTATAAACATAAAAATATAGAGCAAAAACACAAAAATCCAATTCTCTATCCACCATTATACAATTATACGGATTTTTCGAATTCTCTGCATGCCAGATTGAGTTTTGTGGGCTTTAACTTCTCATAATCAACTTGTATAATCCTCCTGTGAAATTCTTCAAATTCCCCGAAATTTTTACTCCTCAGGGAAATGCTTAGACGTTCGGATCAGTCGTTAAACTATAGGTCCCTCCTATCTGTGGTAACTGGAGAGCACAACACAGGTAGAAGTGAGAGGTCGCCAACATCCGATCACGGATATGGCCCAAGTGAAATGTTGACATTTCTATTTCCACAAAATTTCACTTGATTTCAAAAAGCAGTATTTTTGAAATCTGAGAATAGAAATGAGTGAGGGAAAAAGAAAGCAGTGTTGTCTAAGTTCTTAAAAATGTACCACCAATCAAAACGTACATAATTTTAATAGTATAAGTAAACTGTTCTGTGCCACGAATTTTTACCAAATAATAAGGTAGTTTTCAACTTCAACCTAATTTTTTTTGTTTCGCTGCATTTTTAGTTTTGTCGCAGGTTTTGTCATTTTTCCATTAAAAAATGAGTAGACAAAAAAAGTAACTAGTGAACAAAAGAAATTTTTGAAAAATATCGCATAAAATACTTAGGAATCGTAATAGATAGACATTTAAGGTGGGACTTACAAGTAAACAATGTCAAGAATAAATTGAGAAGTCTGCTGACTAAAATCAGATTTTTGGCCGATTTCTTGACATTGAAAAACCTTAAAATTTTGTATTTCTCGTTGGTGCAATCTCAGTTGCAGTATGGTATCCTAGGTTGGGGAGGTATAACAGAAATCAATTTACAGTGTCTTAATATATTACAAAAGTGGATACTGAGAATCATTTATAAAAAAGATATAAAGTTAATAATCATAGAACATTTAAACGCTCTGTAAAGGAATGGATGTACAATACTAACAGAAAAATATTCAATAATCTAGTCGACCTTAAATTTTGTATTTGATGTTAGTAATCTAATTGATTCTGTCACTTTGAATTATGTTCACAAACACGACACGCAAAATGTTGATATATAATTGTAATAATTATTTATTATGAAGGACCATTCACGCAACAAGCAAGAACTCTTACCTTGATTACTTTCTGCTTCCAATCTCGTACTGCCTTTTTCCAAAATTTAAACTTATTCACACCGGTTGTTGTTACTTTCACGTGGCACGATCTAAGTAAGTTATAAGAGCAACATGCGCTCTATACCTTTTCCTTGAAGAAGGCTAGAGAACTGCTTGTCTTCCATTGGCGTTCAATCGCCGCGAAATTTAAAAATGAAAACACGTAAATCGTGAAGTGTGAACATTCCGCCCACCAATAATGACCCAGTTCATTATTTCACGTTTTAACCCAACCTTTTACTCTACACGAAATGTACACGAGTTAAACTAAACCTACAATTTACAAAAAAAAAATAATAATAAAAATACTATGAAATTTGTTAAACTTACTGCGAGGGCAACGGACATAGCTTTGTTACCGGCCTCGTCAAAAAACCTGTGGGTGTCTGGATTTGTGCCACTCTACAAACACCATCTTTGCCAGGGTGCATTTGCACAATTCGAGCCAATTTCCAATTCAATGGCTCAACATTCTCCTCTTTCACAAGAACTAAGGCTCCTATAGCTAAATTAACATTTTCCACACACCACTTGCCCCTTTGCTGTAGAGTGTGTAAATACTCGTTCGACCATCTTTTCCAAAAATCCTGCACACATCTTTGCACTAACTGCCATCGAGTTAACCTATTAAGGGATAAAGAAGTCACATCAGGATCAGGAGGAGCACACATAGGTTCAAGCGTCAAGAAGTTGCTTGGACACAGCACATTTAAATCGTTAGGATCAGGGCTAACACTACACAACGGCCTTGAATTCAGAGTCGCTTCAATCTGAGCCAATAAAGTCTGGAATTCTTCCAAAGTTAGAATTTGACTACCTACGACCCTATACAAATGACCCTTCACCGATTTCACTCCTGCTTCCCAAAGTCCACCGAAATGAGGGCTCGCAGGGGGGTTGAAATGCCATTTTATTGACAATTCCTGTTCACATTGAGCAGCATACGTTATTAATAATCTATATGCTCCCACCATATTTGTCCCATTATCACTGTACACATCACTGCATCTTCCTCGTCTTGACACAAATCGTCTGAACGCACCCAGAAATGCCTCAGAAGTAAGATTGGACACGACTTCTAAATGCAACGCTTTGGTTGCACAGCACACAAAAAGACACACATACATCTTGACTGGACGAGCTCCACGATGTCTCGATAAAAAGATTTTGAATGGACCAGCAAAATCCACACCACTATGCACAAAAGGTTTTAATTGGGACACACGGAATTTGGGAAGATTTCCCATCAAAGGAGGGTTTGAAGAAGGTTTGACACGAAAACACGAATTGCACTTGGATAAAACATTGTTTATGGCGCGCTTGGCAGATAGAATCCAGAACTTTTGTACAATAAGATAATGTAGTGATCTCAAACTAGGATGACCATGACGTAGATGATAATCTCTAATGACGAGTTCAGTAATTCGATGATTACGAGGTAGAAGCATAGGATGTTTAGCATCATAAGACAATTCCGAATTGCGGAGCCTACCGCCCACCCTGAGGACGCCCTGTCCATCAATAAATGGTGACAATTTCCTTATAGGTTTGGAACACAAAAATCCATTTTCCAAATTACGAATTTCTTCCTTAAACACCACTTGTTGCACACATTTCACTATAAGTATCATAGATTCATACAATTCTGATTCACTGGGAGCACCTTTTGCACACGTTGCTTTTCGAACTTTCACATCTAAAAATCTTTTCACATACACAAGAATACCCAAAATTTTCTTTAAAGATGAAAACCTGTTCAACAATCCATTTACAACGTCCACATTCCTTTCAATCACGCATACAGTCTTTCGTTCCTCAGAAAGTACAGTTTCGACATGACTCGGCACCTTTATAACTTTCTCACAGAAGTTTGGTACAGTGTCTTTCAACCATTCAGGTCCTGACCACCATAATACATGATTAAGTAACTCCTTAGGGAATAGACCTCGTGACACACAATCTGCCGGATTATCTGACCCGGAGACATGAAACCAATTTTTTGGTTCAACCTTAGCTTGAATCTCACTGACACGGTTTGCCACAAATGTCTTCCATCTAGATGGGGAGGACTTTATCCACGAAAGCACAACTTTAGAATCTGTCCATGCTCGAGCTGTTACACCTGACAACTTAGGAACCCTTGCACCATAAATTTTTTGAGCATACTCTAGTAAGCTTGCCAATAACACTGCTGCACATAATTCCAGCCTTGGAATCGAAATAACCTTCAAAGGACACACCTTTGATTTTGAACACACTAGAGAAACATAAACACGAGAATCACTTGTAATTTGTCTCAAATAGACAACCCCACCATAACCAGTCTGCGAGGCGTCACAAAATCCATGCCATTCAAAACTGACTATGTCATCACACACAATTCTACGAGGAATTTTAAGAGACGACAAAACACTTAATTCACTTTTAAATCTGTCCCACAACTCAAGTAACTCACTAGGAAGACTTTCATCCCACCCTAGACCTAGCTTCCATGTGCATTGTATAATATACTTAGCCAATAAAGTGATGGGGGAAAGGAGTCCGATTGGATCATATATCCTTGCCACTTCTGAGAGTACACCTCTCTTTGTATTAATTTGAGTAAGATCTGTGAATGCATATGAAAAACAATCGACACTAGGATTCCACTGTAGCCCTAAAACTTTCAGACTATTTGAATCTCTATCACATAAGCTATGACACTGCTGATGAAGCCCTGGAACAGTACGAAGCACTTCTTCACAATTGCTTGCCCACTTTCTCAATTCAAAACACCCTTCTGATAATAATTGAGTCAATTCACTTTGCAAGTACAACGCTTCCTCCACAGAATCTGTTCCACTAACTACATCATCCACATAAATGTCTGTTTCCACGATTTTCGCTGCCTCTGGATAACTATCTCGTTCATCACTCGCTAGCTGTAACAAAGTTCTTATTGCCAAACAAGGACTCGAAGACACTCCACATGTCACGGTGTTTAACACGTATTCTGAGATCTCTTCCGACACGGAAAATCTCCACAATATTTTCTGAAACTTCCTGTCAGACTCACGAATTACTATTTGCCTGTACATTTGACGTATGTCTGCTGCGAATGCCACTTTATGAACTCGAAACGCCAACAGAATTGACACAATATCTTTTTGAAGAATGGGCCCGGTTAGTAGTTTGTCATTCAAAGAAACACCTGTTGACGACTTAGCACTAGCATCAAACACCACACGTAACCTCGTGGAAGAGCTTTCTGGTCGCAAAACACCATGGTGTGGGATAAAGTAGGTCTCAGACACCCTCTGACTCTCATCTAAGCCTACTAACGACATATGTCGTTGATCTAAATAATCCCTCATAAACTCTGAATATTGTTCATAAAACTCTGGAAACCTACACAACTTGGCTTCCAGATTATGAAACCTGCGTAATGCCTGGTTTCTCGACTCACCGAGCTCCTCACTCGACTCTTTGAACGGTAAACTCACTACATACCTGCCATCATTTTCCCTCCGACAATTCTTTACAAAATTGTCTTCACACGCTTGATCTTCATGAGACAAATTTGCACTTCTAGGAATTTCCTCTAGTTCCCAAAATCTTTTGACTACACTGTCAAGAGAATATTCCACCAATGAACAAAAACTATCAATGACCAGGTCACAATTTTTTCCACCAACGTTGCCAATCAACACCCAGCCAAAAACAGTATTAATCGCACTAGGAGACCCCGAGTCCCCTACCTTGAGACCGTCGCGTAGTATCTGACCAAACACATCTGCACCTAACAACACTTTGACTTCCCTGGACGATCCACACATTGGATCTGCCAACTGAAGATCTTTGATATGATTCCATCCCCTTTCTTGCACACTTACCGACGGAGTACGGCCACAGATCGATTTCACCACAATAAACTCAATTTCAAAGGAAGGTTCATTTTGATTACACGCATACACCTCAGATACCACTGTACCCATGTTGGAGGTATTCATTTGATTCACTCCACGAATAGAAATTTGTTTATTAGATCTTTTATAACCTAAAACTTTTGCAATCTGTTACGAAACTTGCTTCACTAGCACTGTCAATCAATGCTCTACACTTATACAATTTTCCGTCAACGCCTTTTACACACACAAGGGCTGTAGAAAGTAAGACGGTTTTGTTTTCAGAAACTATTGTATTATGAACCCCCAATTCATTTTGCGTGGAACCGCCACTGATCTCATTCGAACCTGAATTCTCAAATTCTCTCTTATAATGAAGCAGAAGATGATGATTTCTTTTACATATTTCACACACAACACGAGAGTCACATTTATGGGAAAAATGAGATGAAGACAAACATCGAAAACATAATTGATTATTTTTTACACATTCGTTTCTTTCCTTAGGATTTAAACTCAAAAATTTGTCACATTTTACAAGAGAATGTTGGCCATCACACACGACACAATGCAACCCATTTGTTTGATTTGGACTTCTTGTAACAAAGGAATTAATACGTTTAGTAAGCTTGCTCTCTTTATCACGATTTTGTCCATATTGTCTTTTGACGCTTAATTTATTTTTTGTAGTTAAAGAAGCTAACTTATCTGCACGACTTTGTTTCTCCAAAAATGAAAACAACTGCTCGTAAGTAGGTACGCCACTGTCCCCACATGATCTTTCAAATAGATGTTTAGTTTCACTGTCAAGCTTTTCCAATAACAAATTAAACTTTGTGAAATCCCATAGATCACTATTATATTGATCAAGAGCTGCTAGATTTTCAGAAAAGATGTCCAACACTTTAGACAGATTAAATTCACCACTCTCATACCTCGGAGCATGTGCTATGTTTTGCCAATAATATGTCATTAAAACCCTATCATTTTGGTATTTTTTCACTAATTTATCATAAGCTACTACATAATTTTTCCTTGTCAGAGGTAAATTTTTCACAACGCTTTTAGCTTCACCTGTTAATAACGATATTAAAAATTGAAATTTCTCTATTTCTGAAAAATCACTATTTGACTGTACTAAAGACTCAAACAAATCATAAAAGTTTGGCCAATCACTTATATTACCACTAAATTTCGGAATTTCTATTCTATTTAATTTTATATTTCTTTTTGTTGATATTTTATTCTCTTCACGACTCGAATTATGCTCGCTCTGCCCGACTGAATGGCTTGAACACGCAAAACCTTTGACACTTTTTTGTTCCCCTTTTTCAGGCTCTAAGCTAATTTCCTTTTTTACTAAATCCTGATATAAAACTTGAATTGAATAATGCATATCATCAAAATCACCCTGAATACGGTCCTGTGCCGTTAATTCATGTTCACTTTGCATTAATCCCACAATTTCCATATGTAAAGAATCAAAATTATTCACTAAATGAGCTAAGCTCTCAAAACGCGCTCTAAACTCTTTAACTAATACTTCATTCCCATCTTGGGCTGTTAATCCACATTCGGATATAGCTTTAACACGATTTATCACGGTTCTCCTTTGGTTAATTAATTTTTTTACTTCTTCAGTTTCCATTTTTTTATTTAAAAAAAAACAATAATAAACAAGCAAATACGAGATTTTACAGCAAACCTACACGAAACACGATTTTTCTGACTGTAAATATCCACGGATTGATCTTAAAATTCGACTCCGAAGGGCCAAAAATGTTCACAAACACGACACGCAAAATGTTGATATATAATTGTAATAATTATTTATTATGAAGGACCATTCACGCAACAAGCAAGAACTCTTACCTTGATTACTTTCTGCTTCCAATCTCGTACTGCCTTTTTCCAAAATTTAAACTTATTCACACCGGTTGTTGTTACTTTCACGTGGCACGATCTAAGTAAGTTATAAGAGCAACATGCGCTCTATACCTTTTCCTTGAAGAAGGCTAGAGAACTGCTTGTCTTCCATTGGCGTTCAATCGCCGCGAAATTTAAAAATGAAAACACGTAAATCGTGAAGTGTGAACAGTAAATATTTCCCGATTATGTCAATTTACCCTATTCTGACTACTTCACTGATTTTTGATTATTATCTAATACAGACAATTAAATTCCCAATAATTATTAAGTTGAAATTATAGGTAGGTGTTTATTTATCGATTTAATAAGGTGGCTGTATGTCGATTTTATATTTTATGGTGTTTATAAGTGTATTTTTAATTATGTGAAAATATCATGTACAAGCGTCTTTGGCGCTTCAGTGATTTTATGTTTATTCATGTATTTTTAACAATAATTACTTTTTAAATTATTTATTGTATTGTATTATATTCCTTGAATAAACATTATTATATGCAGGATCCGGTACACCAGCTACCCGGAGGCTGTTTTCAGCAATATTCAGAATCCCATTGTATTTTTCCTTAATATGGACAGAAGTAAATGAAAGACAATTAAATATTTTCAAAGTTTATTACGGTAAAAGAACTTTCAAAGATTGCAATCCTTGTGCAGAATACGAAAACGATGGGAAAATGATTGCACGAGTTTTTGAGTTTATAACTCTTTTTTTAACAGCGAGTTAATGCAAAAATTGGAATGTTGACGATTTTAAGACTTCACCTAAATATAAATAATGCTCAACGCTATTTTATTTGTAAAATTAATTATGTAGCTATTAGATTTTAAATTGGGTTGCCTTTGGTAGCATCCACATTCTATGATCAATATGTATAAACACTGATGTTAAGAACTATTTTATTTAGGTCAAGGCATCAAACTAAAACATTTTTGCACATTTTAAATTCTGTTAATGTATAGTAATCAGATCACAAATATACACATTTTTAAAGTGCCTTCTCATCAATGATTTAGACATGCATCAACTAAAACATAAAGCTATATATATAAATACAATTTCACAATAACTTATGTCTAACTAGTAACAAATTCCTTTTTGCAAACAAAAATGACGATTATTCTTGCAAATCAAGCTTGACCTTGTATTTTCGATTGTTCCTTTTATTAAAATATTTTTAAATACCAAGAGTGTGTATAAAATGGTAAAAACAAAAAAAAATGATCGCATATAAGTTTTATATTGGTCTATGGAAGCAAAGTGAAAACCTGCCTGATGTCTTGGTATTCAAAAATGAAGATAATTGTTCTTAAAAAAGAGTATCATGAACTTTTTAAGACTACGCAGCCACTTTGAATAAACCAAATAGACAATTATCAAAAAAGTTTCACATATATTATTTCCTAAATAAACTGCACCGTAACATTGTGGTACCATGTTTGGTTTATTGTTCTTCATCTCCCAACTCGTGTTTAATTTTAGAAAAGTCGAATTCTTCACCTGTACCACGTTTAAATATATCCAAAACGTCTAAACAGGTCGTTTCGAAGTGAGTAGTAGCATCATAGGTCTCAGAAATAAAGATCTGAGACTGAAGACCGTTATCTGTAGGCTCAAAATAATCTGATATAGAAACAAACTTCTGACGAATGGTACCTAAAAGGTCTAGGCCAGGCTTAATTTCAACTTCTGGATTATCGGTTTCTACAGTAGTGGAGACCATTGCTATAAACCAACCTGTAAAAAAATTCAACAATTTTGAATATGGATAAAAAGAGTAAAATTTGTACTTTTATTTTGGACAAAATTATCGAATATTTTTAATTTTTCATAATTTCTTTTTGAAAAAATAAAGTCTGATGAATCAAGTCATATTTAACCCTTAATTGGTTGCTGCGGCGTAAAAAGTACGCCAAACGAGTTTAAACGCTTGACATTTTTAAACCAGCAATTGGCCGACGGTGATCGCCTATGTAACCTCCCACCATAGTGTCTTCTAAGCACAAGAGAAGTGGCGATCCCGTCAGTTTTGATTTAGCTCTTTAGCAGGGAGTTACTGTGAGTAATGTACTAATTGGCGTACCAAATACGCCACGCGGGCGTTTATGTTTTTTATTTTTTATTATTATTTTTTTCCAAATTGTGACATTTAGGCTAAGACACTCTGGGATTTTGGTTTTGCAGTGGCGACCTGTTTACTGAACTGGAAAAGAGTTGATTTTTGTTGCAAATTGGCCCAAGAAATAGTGACAAACAACCATGTAAGAGTGAATTCAAATATTTTTTTTCATTTTACAGTAATTTGTAATATTGTTATAGGTGGTCGGCTAGAGTAGGTAAAGGTTTGACGGAAGCTGAATTGGAAGGAGAAATGAAAAAATTCATGAAGAATGGGTTAATGAAGAAATAGTGGGAGGCAGCGATGACGATGCATCTGACGAACTTATTGAGGATAGCGATCACAATTCAGAATCAGAACAAGAAGGAGACGACGAGGACCAATTATTTCTGCTTGAGGAACAAACTGAAGGTAGGAAACAAAGTGTAGGAAGGGAGCCAACCCTGACTAGCCGAGACAAATACATATTTTGGAATAAACAGCCAGTAAGAAGCAAATTTGCTAAACATGCTGCTAAAAATATTATAAAAATTTTCCCTCGAAGCCTAATAAGAAAGGAGGAAGTATCCGATGAACTCAGTATATTTTTCCATTTTTTTACTCAAGAAATGATAGAGAACATTTTAACTTATACAAATGCTATCATTGGAAGTACCCAAGATAATTATTCCAGGGTAAGGAATGCAAAAGAAACAAGTAAATTAGTGTTTTTAAATGAAACTCAAGGTCTCTAGTTAATTCCACAATATAATACAAGTTATTGAAAATTCTAAAAAATTGACAATTGTTTCGATAAATCAATATCATCGTCAGAATGACAGAAGTTACATTTCATTTTATGCCTACCTGATGTTTAGTAGTTATATTTGGCTAGACCAAGAAGTAACCTAACTTGTGATTGGCTTAATATATGTTTATAGAAAAAAGAAGAAGATGTGATATTACAAATATTGAAGCTTAGATATTATTAGCCCTATGGTGATATCCTGGATATCATTTTTCCAATTAAGATCAGTATAACTGTGCAATGATATAGAAAACCAGGAAAACTATATCTGCTGATCTTTACAATTATCACTTAAGAAGACAGTTTATTAGTGTAGAATTCCCTAGATTTAACTGTTCATTGACAACTTCATATTGTGGGTTTCTTAAATGTCTTCTAATTTCCAGTTCTTCAAGGAAATCCAGTTCTTGTTTCTTTTCACAAATATGTAGTACTTCTAGTTTTGTGTTAGGTGTCAATGAATGATTGGTGTCAAGTAGATGTTTTGCGTAGTGGGATTTATCTGGTTGTTTTAATCTGTATGCTCTAAGTTCTAAGTGCTCACTGTATCGTATTTCAAAATTCCTAAGGGTCTGACCCAAATAGACAGCATTACATTCTGGACATTTGAGTTTATATATTAAACAAGTAAAGAAAAGTTATTAGCTTTTTTTGGAATGCTGTATCTTGCAGGGCTTAAAAAACTAAGTCATACCTCTTTTGAAGAAATATGGGCGACTGACGGTATGCATGGGTTATAAAAGATTTTTGTTTATCCTTAGATCATTGAGATTTGACAACAAAGATGACCGTCTGCAAAGAAAGCTAGAGGACAAACTGGCCCCTATTAGAGAAATCTTGGACGAATTTGTAAAAAACTGTTTGAAAAATTATTCACCAGGGGAGTACATGACAATTGACGAGACACTGGTTCCTTTCCGCGGTCGTTGCAGTTTTATACAGTACATCCCGAACAAACCGGCAAAGTACGGTATAAAAATATTTACCCTCTGCGATTCCAAAATGTTTTACGTGTCCAATTTTTAAGTTTACTGTGGCAAGCAACCTGCAGGAAGATATGAAATTATCTAATTCTCCAACAGATATTGTCTTTCGATTGGTAGAGCCGTTCAAAAATAAAAATTTGACCACAGATAATTGGTACACCAGCTATCCACTAGCTCAGACACTACTTGAAAAAAATATTACGTTTGTAGGCACACTCTAAAAGAATAAGAGGGACATCCCCCCCGATTTATTACCAAATAAAAAAAGACCAACAAACTCGTCTATATTTGCATTTACCAAAAATACAACATTGGTATCTTATTCTGCAAAAAAAACAAGGTTGTCATTTTACTTTCCACTATGCATTCTAACAATAAAGTGGATTCACAAACCCAGAAACCGGAAATCGTGCTATTCTATAACTCCACCAAGAGAGGAGTGGATACTGTCGACCAGATGTGTGGAAATTACACGGTGCAAAAACGTACCAAACGCTGGCCTTTGGTAATTTTTTACCAATTACTAAATATTGCTGGTATAAATTCAAATGTTATTTATAATGCAGATGGTGAAAATCGAAGAATATTTCTTAAAAATTTATCTTTGAGTCTAATGAAGCCACATCTTTCTAGAGAGCCAAAATCCCAAATTTATCCTTGGACATAAAACAGTTTCTTCGCTCATTTATACCCGATGAAGAGCCAACACAAATAAATACTAATAAAATGAGAGGAAGATGTATTCAGTGTGGAAGAAAGCAAAATAGAACAACTACAATCATCTGTCAAAGTTGCAAAGAACCAGCATGTAAGGAACATGTAGTGACAACACACATTTGCCTACGGTGCAATCGGCCCAATGAGGAAGACAGTTCGTAAACTGGTTAAACTAAACTAAGAGTTTCTTTGTGAATAAAATATATATATTTTATTTTTTTTATACATAGTGTAATAATTTTCTGTGAAACTTCTGAGTTAATAAATCAATAATTTAACTTACTAAGGATTCTACATTTCTTTTAAAAGTAGGAAAACCCACTTTGAACAGTTTTGTGTGAGTGGCGTACAAAGTACGCCATGCAACCAGTTGTGTGAAATAAAATGGTGCAACCAATTAAGGGTTAAATACTATAATTTACGAGAAAATGTTTATTTTAAAATATTCCAGTGAACAATCTTAAATTTTAATCAGAAGAAAATCGTGAAAAAGAATTAAAGGTAAATGTTATGAAAATTAAGGATATTTTACATCATATTTAAATATTAATTGGAAAACAATTACAAGTCTTTTGATTAAAATTAGAGCACAGTTAGTAACGAGTATTCCCCCCTCGAGCTCTAATTACTGCTTACATTCTTCTCGGCATGCTGCTAAGGAGGTTCTGGCTAAATTGTTGAGCAATTGCATTCCACTCTTCTTGTGCAGCAATCCGAAGCTGGTCCATTGAACTCGGAACAGGATTTCTTCGTTGTTTGCAGCGTTTAAGATATCCCCATGTATGTATGTATGTTCTATTGGATTTAAGTCAGGGCTGTATGGTGGCCAATCTAATCTTTGAATTTGGACCGCATCTAGGTAATTAGTCACTATGTCAGCTGCATGCGGTCGAGCATTATCGCGCATTCATGTGAATCCTTCATATCCAATATAGCCGACATGATCTTGCAGGATGTTTTCAATATACAAGTCACTTGTCATTTGTCCAATCACTTCCACGAGTTCGGTGCGTCCCTCCCAAGAAATACCGCCTCCGCCAAAACTAACGGTCTCTATGAGATTGCAGGCAGCATATCATTCTCCAACTCTGTTGTAGACGTGGTTTCGTCCATCTGGCTTTCATAACTGAATTCTAGTCTTATCCGTAAAGAGAACATTTTCCCAATTCTCGATATCCCACTGAATGAATATGTTTTCTAGCAAATTCTAATCGTCAGGCATTGTGATTTTGTAGAAGACGTGGAACTTTGGCGGGTCGTCTTGGCTTTAAACCTACTTCTTTTAATCTTTGCCTGTTTTTGAACTTACATTAATTTGTCATACATTTAGTAAGTCATTTTTGAGATGCGTCGATGTCAATGTGCGATTTCGCGTAGAATTAAATATCAAAAATCGATCAGCAATTGCTGTTGTACAGGGTTTTTCATTATATATGGGCCCTTCCATATCTCACTTATTATTTGTTACAATTAAAAATGTCCCAAATAAGAGTTGAATGGTTATTAAATTAGTTTTTAAAATCCAACAAAAATATTATACAGAATGTACCAAAAAAGAGGGTCAGAGCCAAAGTGTTCTTTTTTATATTTTTAAACTGTTCACTTCAATCCGAATTCAACAATACATAATTGTTATTGTCTAACCTTAACAGTTCAGAAAATATATACGACACAGTAAGATGTAGTAATCTATTGATTGGAATTCAGTAAATTTATTTACAAAATAAAGTAATCTCAAACTAAGTAAGCCCAAATGAAACTATAAATATTGATCAAAATGACCCCCCATATTGTCAATGCATAGTTGGTATCTTCGGCGTAAATTCTCTAAACATTTAGAAATAATATCAGCATGATTATTTAAGTTATTAATTTCGCCATGAATATTTTCCTGAATTATCTCAAGATTGTTATTTTCGCCAAAGTTAACTATATCTTTCAGCATCCCCCACAAAAAAGAATCTAAGGGAGTTAGGTCGGGGCTATTAGGAGGCCATAGAATTGTCCCATTATTTCCGATCCACTCTGGAAACTGATTGTTGAGATGTTCTCTCACCTCTAATACATTATGGGGTGATGCCCCATCTTGGTGCCAGATCATAGTATTTAATTGGTCAGCTGTAAATTCATTTTCTAGTATTTCACTTATTTTGGGTATTATGCAGTTTAGTTAAGTTCTTCCTGTTAACTTATAATTTAAAAATATTGGCCCAACCACTTTATTCTGGAATATTCCACACCAAACTTTAATTGATTTCCGTCCAGATTACTTTATTTGTTGCACTTTCCGCTGTCTATGATTTTTATTTTCCCATGAACGTCTATTTTTTCTATTAAACACGCCAGCTGTAGAAAAACTGGATTCATCTGTCCAACAGATTTTCTGAAGGATATCTGGAGTTTCATTCAAGCGACGAAGCATTTCCAGACAAAATATTAACCGTTTCCGTTTGTGCAATTCAGTAACAGCCTGCACGGGAAGTATCTTATATGGTTTATAATTGTGTCTTTTCAGAGTCCTAAAAATTTTCATAGGATGTTTTTGTAATATATTGGAGCTGGTTACTAACGAGTCTTCAGAGTTTTCTGCAAAAAAGTAGTAGCACAAAAATTATTCCTTCTTATTCAACTACCATAAAATCCAACGAAATATATATTTTTTTACCTTCAAAATGCAGAAGTGTATCTAAATCATCCTCCTCATTAAAGACACAGGTTCGTTTTTTTCCTAGAAAAGTTCTTAGTTGTCATTACATGCTGGTATATTCTGTTGAACGTATTTTTGCTAGGCGCATGCCGATTTGGATATAATTCCATAAATTCTCTCCTTGCATCTAATCTGTTATTATTATTTTTTACAAATAGAGAAAATATTTCTATCTTTTCATCATCTGTATACCGCATTTTCCAAACTATCAAATACAATGTTTTATAATGGTGTAAATAACTACTTGTCAAATATGACAATGCTTTCATTGCCCGTTGTTTATAGTAAAAATACTTTTTACATAACATTAAATTAGATGTTAATAGCAGGAACTGTCAAAATAAATATCAGCGTGATTGACAATTTGATGTGTATTCTTTCATGGCCTGCTTCGCTTAAATGCGATGTTAGTTTAAACAGTATGTATTTTTTCAATCCAAAACCGTTCGTCTAACGAAAAAAAGTTAGGGGGTTCTTTTTGTTAGCAACTAATAAGTGATTACGAAAATGATTTTTATTTTGATAAAAAGCAGTGGCGTGTCAGTTTTTAATGTAATAAAATTATATTTTATTCAATCTCAACGGTTCAAAAAAAGGTATATGATTAATTTTTTTCATTAAATTTTAGAAAAATTTATCATCCCCTTTTAAAATCTGTAAAAATAAATACACCATTACATGTTTTTTTTTGAAAAAAACTCAAAAATTTGCTACCATTTCAGTTAACGCCATCTAGCGGCGAAGACGAAAGTCAAAACCAAGTAAGCGTTTTGTTGTGTAAATTATGCTCTTTCATATGAGCCCAAATTTGTTAAAATCGGTCAAGCGAAACGGGAGAAATCTTGGTTTGTTTAAAAAAACAACTGAACCTCCCCCACCGCTTTATTTTGATAGATAGAACAAAACATTTTAGTCACAAAGTGTAGGTGAATAGTCGGTAAATATGAAAATAATATCATCGATATACTTTCATTAGGCAAAATTCTATAAAAATCCCATTTTTCTACTGTGTTAGTAGTTACGCCCTCTAGCGGACGTTTAACAAACTCGAAAATAATTTCCAGCAATTTCTCTTGGTGACTTTTATCATGAATTTTTTTTCTAAGTCTATACGACCAATATCTTATGAGATATGGCCGCTCGCTACCCTTAACTGATCCCCCGGTACTTTTTTTCAATTATTCTTAATGAATTACTAAACATTAAAAATGTGTTTATGTTGATATTTTGTTTTATTATAGAAGATAATCTTACCTTTAGCAGCTACTTGATGAGTGTAACTCACTAAAGAAACATAAATATCGGAACTACGGCCGACTTGTTTTTGAGGAATAATTATTTGAGTGGATAAAGCATCTTTAGTATTGGCAATAGGGTGATCCAATAGGCAAATGCATCTGATCACTTGGCCCTTCTTGCGAACTCTGTCTGGAACGTATGTAGGGTCACAGTACACCTGAAATCAAAACAAAATGCAATAATTCACTGATCGATTTTATAGGGCTGAGAATATTTGTGTTAAAAATTAGATGGAGATTATTTCAAAAAATTAATAGGTATAGAATATGCGAAAAAATATTCTGTTCTCAAATCGTATGTTTTTTTCATGTAATTAACTAAGAAAGAACCATGCCTTGGGATAGAAATTTATTGGATGTTTTAACTAGTGTCATGTTTGTAGTATCATTCCACCAATAAACTTTAAATTGTATACATTATGTAAAAACTACTTGACTATCATTGGAAGCAAGATCTTTTTTAATATCTGTAGCAATATTTTTTGATCACGTAACATCAATGTGAATTTTGGATTCTATATGCCCTAGACTTGTTAGTTAGTCCCATTATTGTCATCTAGGCCCTTCTTGTCGTTACAAGTCTATTGACATCTTCAGCAATTTATCTCTTGTATTAGGGATTGAATTATATGATTGGCATGCGTTTCTAATCCGACATTAAGCTTCTGTTGCTATTCTTTGCATTGTCTCTTGGACTTTTGTGGTTTGGATGAATCAAATTTTGCAACTTATTTCGCAATATAATAATGTTTCTATTCATGGAAATTGATTGTGATTATTACTAACCTGTTTGCATCTAGCTATTTCATTGCCTGAACGAACACCTACTACTTTACCACTTTCGCCTAGTACAATTTCATCAATAGCTTTATCTAACATATATGTACCTCCATAAATTGCAGACAATCTGGCAAATCCTATAAGCAAAAGAAAATAAATCAGCAAAAGCTTTATAAAAATTATATTAATAAATAAGTTATATTTAACAGTCATTTTAAAAGTGGTAAGAACTAACCAATTAGTTAATGAAATTAACTGTCTGGACCCTTACTTCGTGGAATATGCTCATATTAGTGTTTTTAAATGAAACTCACGGTCTCTAGTTAATTCCACAATATAATAAAAGTTATTGAAAATTCTAAAAAATTGACAATTGTTTCGATAAATCAATATCATCATCAGAATGACATAAGTTACATTTCATTTGATGCCTACCTGATGTTTAGTAGTTATTTTTGGCTAGACCAAGAAGTGACCTAACTTGTGATTGACTTAATATATGTTTATAGAAAAAAAGAAGAAGATGTGATATTACAAATATTGAAGCTTAGATATTATTAGCCCTATGGTGATATCCTGGATATCCTTTTTCCAATTAAGATCAGTATAACTGTGCAATGATATAGAAAACCAGGAAAACTATATCTGCTGATCTTTACAATTATCACTTAAGAAGACAGTTTATTAGTGGAGAACTCTCTAGATTTAACTGTTCATTGACAACTTCATATTGTGGGTTTCTTAAATGTCTTCTAATTTCCAGTTCTTCAAGGAAATCCAGTTCTTGTTTCTATTCACAAATATGCAGCACTTCTAGTTCTGTGTTAGGTGTCTATGAATGATTGGTGTCAAGTAGATGTTTTGCGTAGTGGGATTTATCTGGTTGTTTTAATCTGTATGCTCTAAGTTCTAAGTGCTCACTGTATCGTATTTCAAAATTCCTAAGGGTCTGACCCAAATAGACAGCATTACATTCTGGACATTTGAGTTTATATATACCTGACTTCTTTAATAGTGGTATTTTTGTTTTTATATTTAACAATTTTGTACTAACGTTACTTTCTGTTTTAAAAGAAATTGTTGTATTCGTTGCTGAAGATATTGTCTTTGAAATATTATTAGAAATATTTCCTGCATATGTGATGGTTTTATAAGTTTTAATTTCATCAGCTTGTTTAGGATATATTAGTTGTAATGCCACTTTTTCTTCTTTTTTACTAATTAGCTTATTTATCATATCTAATGGATAACCGTTAGATGTTGAAGAACTGGAAATTAGAAGACATTTAAGAAACCCACAATATGAAGTTGTCAATGAACAGTTAAATCTAGGGAGTTCTCCACTAATAAACTGTCTTCTAACTGATAATTGTAAAGATCAGCAGATATAGTTTTCCTGGTTTTCTATATCATTGCACAGTTATACTGATCTTAATTGGAAAAATGATATCCAGGATATCACCATAGGGCTAATAATATCTAAGCTTCAATATTTGTAATATCACATCTTATTTTTTTCTATAAACATATATTAAGCCAATCACAAGTTAGGTTACTTCTTGGTCTAGCCAAAAATAACTACTAAACATCAGGTAGGCATAAAATGAAATGTAACCTCTGTCATTCTGAGGATTATATTGATTTATCGAAACAATTGTCAATTTTTTAGAATTTTCAATTACTTTTATTATATTGTGGAATTAACTAGAGACCGTGAGTTTCATTTAAAAACACTAACCAATTAGTTGATTATTTTTACAATAAACCAAAGACTTTCCTTCAATTTTTTACAGTGAGGTGTTGGCATGTTTTTTTTTTGGATTTTGATTTTATACTTACATAAATAACATGCATCTATTGGATATCTTTATAAAATGAGGTTTTACAATTAAGTAGTATATGTTTTCTATAAACATTTAATAAAAAAATACTTCCAATTGTTTAGTAAGGATAACTTTCTACATAAAATCTATACTGTTAATTAAAATACAGTTATACAAACCTTGAGGTAATTCTCCCAAACCATACATGGGATACAAATATGGTGACTTTCCATATCTGGCAAGTGAATCAGAATACAACTTAATACGATTAATAGTGTCAATAGCAGCTCTATTCAGGTATTCATCATCTCTATGCAAAGCTAAAGCATGTCCAGTAAAATCTTGAGTATTTTTGTCTAAAAAAAATACAGAAATTAATTATGGCAAACCAAGAAAATATTCAAAATTTATGGATAGGGAAGTTTTTTATAACAGTTTTGAAGGGAATGAAAAATGCAAACCATACTTCTCAATTAAACCAATACTACTTCTTTAGAATTCCAAAGATTTATTTAATTGTGTGGTAGTATTGTCTTAGTTCAACATGCAAAAATGAACGAGAAACATTAGGTCTGTACATGTAGTGAATATTATTATACGTATTTGTAATTGACATCAAATTTGCTGTGTTACTGAGTGTACAGTACAAAAACAAATGGTATTCACTTCAGTTGGAACAAACCTATTATCTGAAAGATGCTTTAAATACATATCCACTCTTGATAACAGTTGATTATAATTGCTAACAATTTGGTTAGAATATATGTCTAATAAATTAAAAAAATTTTAAGATTTAAAAAAATGTTTAAACTGTCCTCCTTCCACTTGGTAGTAGTACATTCTATTATAAATCTCTTTCAGTTTGTGAAAATGGTGGTAAGTATATTTAAAAATCCTGTTTCATCACCGACTGAAATTTTTTCCCCTCCTATTACCCTCCAAAATCAACAGATTCGGCCACAACCCAATGTAAAATACCTGGGCATACTACTCGACAGCAAATTAAAATTTAAAGCTCACTGCTTGAACATAAAGAAAAATACCATTATCCGTTCCTGTCATTTCCGTTTCCTATCATACAAAACTGAGGAATCAACATTGAAAGTGGCAGCAGAATTTACCAACTGATATGCGGACCTATGTTGGAATATGCAAATACAATTCTCCTGAACACACGGTCTTATACCAGACATATGCTACGGATCGCAGAAACATCCTCAATTAGAAAAATCACGAAAATCCGCCATTCAAAGAATACGCTACATAATCCTCCAAATCAGCTATTATATGAGCTAACAAAAATCACACCTCTAAATGAACGTATACAAAAGCATGTAGAAAATTTTGGGAAAAACTAATACAGCACGTTCCTTAGGACCAAATACTGTATCACCAGGAAAAAAAGAATATCAAGATGCAAATTTCCAGAGAATACACTATGGGAAAGTATACAAGAACTTTCACAGTGAACCTATGTATTACTTTTATATCACATCATCAAATTGATTATGTAAGTTAAAAATATTAATAATAATAATAATATGTCCTTATGTATTATAAAATGGGCAGAAGGACCACGGTCGATAGCCCTTTGTAAGAAATTACAATAAACTTCATTGTTATTATTATTATTATATTATAAAAGGTGCAAACCCAGACGGTGTGATTGTTTTCTGTTTAGTTTAATTAAAGAAATAATATATACATATTTTTTATATTTTATTTAGATACCTCTACCTTCTTCTTCTTTCGAAGCGTGTTAAATCCATTTTTAGATATACGCCTCTCCTAATTCCGTTCTCCACTTTTAGCGATTCATGACTTCACGCATCCAGTGAAAGCCAGCTATTAATTTTATATCATCGAACCACCGCATTGGCGACATCCCTCTGCTTCTTTTAAAATTGTAGAATCTCAAAGTGAAAATTCACCTGTGCTACCAATTTGATTCGCCGCTCGCAATATGTCCCGTGAAACTCCATTTCAGTCATGCCGCCTTCTCTATTACATCAGTTACTTTTGTGGTTTGTCTAATCCACTGGTTTCTTTTGTGTTCTCTTAAGGATATTCCCATCATCACTCTTTCCATGGCGCGTTGAGTTATTCATAATTTAGTTATGTTCTTGTTGGTCATTGCCCAGCTTTCTACCGCGTCGAATGATTTTTCTTAGCCTACAAATGCTAAACACAAGGGCAGATGATATTCATTACATTTTTCAATTAAGAGTTTCATAGTGAGCAGGTGGTCTGCTGTGGAGTATCCTGCTTGTTCACATGCCATCTCCAGAATGTTACCATTGAAATACTAACATGTCAAATTGATGAACGAAAATGCTCAAGTATGGAAAACATTGACAATATTTATAATGAATTTCTGAAAATATGTGATGCCGACATTGTTTAAGAAAACCTTTGTAATCTTTATACTAGTATTATATTATTATAGTATCTTACCCAGACCAAATTTCTCATAAAGAGCCTGCATATTTTGGGTATTGGGATCAAAATCTTTCCATGTTTTTGGATCATCAGCCTGGAAGTCTTGAACATATATCAAGAAGTTGCGGAATCGACGTTTTTCAAACATCCCCATAAGATCGGAAGCAAGTGCCTCTTTTTGATCAACAGGAACCTACAAAATAACGAAAATACAATACTATAATTACTTTTAAAGCAATTTTTGATTATTAATTTCTAACAATATATGCTAGCTGTTTAAATTTACATTTAGCAATTACACTAGTGATTTCCAACATCTATTAGTGATATTTCCAAGCTCAGCTCGCTTAACCAATAAAAGATATATCATTTTCCATATTCAAAAACTATAATATTCATTAGAAACATTTGAATAATTTAAGAAACTCTTTGGTTTTATCATAATCTGCATTTGTTGATGAAATGTAAAAACCTGTATAAATATAATAAATATTTTATAACTGATATATCAAAATAAGAATTGTTTTATACAAATTAGAAAAACATTATTAAATACACAACATGATTAGTATAAACACACAATTAGTGCAACTACCTATCAGTATTTGGCAGAGCCTCTCATCATTTGAACTGCCTATAGCCCCCTTAGCATACTTTTTTATTTAAATGTTGTTTTCACTTTCTCACTATTTCTAGTACCAATATTCACATCATAATCCTTGATCTTTTTCAAAAGTTACACATTTTTTTACATATAATATTATGGTTTTTCAGACTAGTTTCTTGTAATAAACAATAAAAAGGTGTACTATGTTTCAATAAGAAATCCATTAGATTACATATATAGTGAAAAGTATTGTGATAAGCAAATAGAAAATGAATTAGTACTGAATTAATGTTATTAAATAGTCAATCATTAAATCCTTGCAAAGTAGCGTAGGACAACCAACACATAGAAATAACAAGGATTGGTTTAATGATGATTGTAAAAAGAGCACGGTTGAACGTATTGAGAGTAAATACGGAACTTAACAGAAAAATATATGAGGAAACAAGGGGAAAAGCCAAAAAAGTGTGCCGGCATAAAAAGAGGATGAATATGGAACAAAAGTTAGAGATATTCGAAGAGCATTATAAAAATAAAGAAATCAGAAATTTCTATCAGGAGGTAAAGAAAACGCAAGGAAAAGGATATAAAGCTATTGATTTCTGTAGAAATAAACAAGGACAAATGATAACAGATCTACAAGGACGATTAGACAGATGGGCTGAACATTTCGAAGAGTTGCTGAATAGTGGAAGGGTACAGACTGAACTTGAAGATGATAATGTAGAGTATGGTGACCCCGGAGAAGTAGAAGATCCATCAGACGACGAAATACTAGAAGAAATAAACAATCAAAAGAATAATAAAAGTGGAGGGGAAAATGGAATAACAGCTGAAGTCCTAAAAACAGGTGGAGCTATATTACAGCAGAGGATATGCAAATTAATAAGAAAAATTTGGAGAAATGAACAGATACCGAATGCTTGGAACAATGGAATAATCTGCCCGATTTTCAAAAAGAGAGAGAAAACGTATTGTGAGAATTATAGAGGAATATCTTTATTAGACGTGACTTATAAGGTATTAGCCAGAGTTATCAGCACTAGACTCACAGAAATATATAACAAGGAAATTGGAGAATACCAAGGAGGTTTCAGACAAGGAAGAGGAACAGCAGACCAGATTTTCACACTAAAAATGATACAAAATAATAGCTATGAACAAAATTTAGGACTACACTTACTTTTTATCGACTTCAAGCAGGCTTATGACTCCATCATAAGATCAAAATTGTATGAATCTTTAGGAAATCTCGGAGTTCAACAAAAACTGGTACATTTGATAAGACTAACTCTGCATAGAACAGCATCGAAAGTTTTGGTAGAACGAAGTTTATCGAAAAGCTTTACTTCAAGACAAGGACTGAAACAGGGAGATCCATTATCTACAGTTTTGTTCAACCTGATGTTAGAAGATATTTTGAGGAAAGCTGGCCTGAATACTAAAGGAATGATATACCATTGTAGACATCAGGTAATTGCATATGCCGATGATGTGACTTTGATAACTAGATCAGAAAGGGAGCTGCAAGTAGTACTGAATAAATTTGTAGATACAGCGAAGACGTATGGCCTAATAATAAACACAGCTAAAACTAAATATATGGAGATGAAAAATCATACAATTGATGGGATAAAAGAGGTAATCTTCAGAACAGACAACCAGGTATATAACTTCGACAAAGTTGACAGTTTTGATTACCTAGGGGTAACAATTAATAATAGAAACGACGAAACAGATGAAATAGATAAGAATCTTTCCAAAGGAAGTAGAACAGTAGGAGCCCTCAGTAATATATTGAAATCAAAAGTACTCTCCAAAAAAGTGAAGATAAGAATATACAGAACCATAATTAGGCCAACAGTACTATACGGTTGCGAATCCTGGATACTTACACAAAAGAATGAAAATAAAATTGGAATATGGGAAAGAAGAATACTCAGAAAAATATTTGGAGGCAAAAAGCTAGAAGATGGAGCTTGGAGAAGACTAACAAATAAAGAAGTGGCGGAAACTTATGGATATCCGGACATAGTTCATCATATAAAGGCACAGAGAATAAGATCGCTGGGGCATGTCAGCAGAATGGCAGGAGAAAGACATCCCAGTAGAGTTATTTTCGAAGCGAGAGGTGGTAAACGGCGAAAGGGCAGACCGAAGAAGAAATGGTTAGAGGCAGTCACGACAGATCTGAAGAAAAAGGGAGTGGAAAGATGGAGGGAGATAGCGGATGACAGACAAAAATGGAGACTACTAGTAAAACATATAGAGGAAGAACATTTTTTTTAAATGAATTGTAATTCCTTTTTAGGCTTGGGCCTCTGAGGCCTGTTGTAGTACTGTAATATATATATAAATAGTTACCGCAAACTGTGATAATGAGGTCAAGCAGTAATATTAGCTTTATTTGAATAGTACATAATTCTAAGTACTTCCAAATATTCATATTATTCTTCGTAATGAAAAATTACTCAAATGATATTCATTTGCAATAAACTTTGAATTGAGATGAAATATTACAAAATAAATTATTGAAACATAAACATCCTTCTCATGAACCAATTTACCTAGTTTTCTAGAAATAAAAATATAATTCTATGAAATGATAAAATAATCAAAATAAATTAAATCATCAATAATATGAATTATCTATAAAAAGTTTCGTTACCAATAGAAGACCACAAACAAAATCCCGTATTCCAAAGACCCAATCCAAAGAAAATAAAATCGGGAAAAATCTATACAACTAGAAATGCAACCACTACAACAAATTTTCAAAGACAATTTTACGCTAAATTTTAACCAAACTCTAAATTTTTTTTAATCATCCCTCCACACCGCAGACACTTTGGATCTTCTTAAAACAATATATGTCAAATACTCAAAAAGCATGAAAACAAGAATTTCAAAGGTAAAATGGAAAATTAACTACCAACTCCGAAAATCCGCAATACTAGACAGCGATCTTTCCTCCTCCCAAGAAAATTCTTAGCTCTTATCATTCAAGTCCATATTGCAATGGAACCTTAACGGGTACCATACCCGTTATGAAATGTTAAAAATTCTGATCTCTCAAAACACACCATCAATAATCTGTCTCCAAGAAACCAACTTTAGAGGTTCCTATCATGCCGAATTGAAAAATTTCAAATGTTTTTACAGAAACAGAGCCAATAAAGATAAGGCAAGCGGCGGAGTAGCCAACTACGTCAATGAGACTTTTGAAACAAAACCTATAACTTTAAATACATACCTAGAGTCAATCGCTGTCACCATCAACTGCGACAAACAAATCTCAATATGCAACCTCTATATTCCACCCAATGAAATTCTCACAATCCACGCTATCGGGGAACTACTTCTACAGATCCCGTCCCCTCGTATCGTATTAGGAGATTTCAACAGCCATAGCCCATACTGGGGATCTAAACACAGCTCATCTAAAGGAAGAGTTATCAAACAACTGCTGGAAAATAACAATATAAATATCCTAAACACAGGAGAACCTACAAGATTTAACATACAATCCGGAGATGCCTCAGCCATCAACTTAACTATGTGTGATCCTGCCCTACAAACTTCTTTAAACTGGGATGTCTACCCCTAGTTATATGGCAGAGATCACTTTCCCATACTTATAAACCGAATTTTTTCCACTGCCAATACCACTCCTTTCTCAACATGGAAATTAAACCAAGCTAACTGGACACTTTTCGCAGACCAAGTAGACCAATATATTCAAGACCTTCATAACCCCACCACTTAAAATATAGCCTCAACCTTCCCATGATTCTCACAAGCATTATTACAAGCAGCTCATCTCATATGGCAGTTGGCAAAACCAAAACACTGAAAACTCACACCCCAGCCCCATGGTGGAATAATAAATGCAGCGAAGCCATAAAAAATACATGCAAGCCTTCAATAAATATCGACGACACCCCACAACTGACAACAAAATGGAATATAAAAAATGCATAGCTGAAGCGCGTTATCAAACCAAAAAAGAAAGCTGGAAAACCTTTGTATCATCCATCAACCATTGCACTCCAGTCTCTACCATGTGGAAAAAAATTCGTCAGCTATCCGGACAACGGCATAACAGTGAAATCAAAATTTTAAAACATGAAGACAAAACGATCTCCACAACAGAAGATATACTTAGCAGAAATATTCCCAGACCATTTTGAACAAAATTCCAGTAACGATAATTACACTCCACAATTTCTACAATACAAAATTAGAAATGAAAAAGAGGAAATACTCGTACAAGTAACATATAACGATAATGACAGTAAATTCTACTATTTCATTAGAAGGACTAGACGACGCCTTATTCAACACGAAAAGTTCAGCTCCTGGTCCAGACGACATACCTTTAATCTTTATCAAAAAATTAAGTTCTAGTGCGAGAAAATATCTCCTTGACATCCTAAATACAGTTTGGATACAACATCACTTCCCAAAATCTTGGTCAGACTCGTATATAATTCCCATCCTTAAACCGCAAGAACCAAAATCAGACCCCCACTCCTACAGACCCGTTTCTCTAACCTTGTCAACTTGTAGATTATTCGAAAAGATTATAAACCGACGACTATGATGGTTCTTGGAAAACAAACAGCTCCTGATGCCCGAACAAAACGGTTTTCGCCAGAACAGATCTACCACCGATAATCTAGTGGACTTGGAATCCGAAATTCATGACGCGCTAATAAACAAGCAGCATTGTTTGGCTGTTTTTTGTGGCATAACAAAAGCTTATGATTGCACATGGAGATTCGGTATCATTAAAAAGCTACAATCCTGGGGCATAAACGGACATTTACTAAAGTTCATTCAAAATGTCCTTCAATTTAAAACGTTCAGAGTACAATCAAATGGAAAAATATCAACTCCCAGAATTCAAGAAAACGGAGTACATCAAGGATCAGTTTTGAGCACGACTTTATTTTTAGTGTTAATCAATGACATCATGAAACACTGCCACTTACCAGTGAAAGGCAAGTTTTATGCGGATGTCCTTGTCCTTCTACTAAGAGGAACAAACCTAAAATCCACCCAACGGATTCTCCAAGCCATATCTTCTCAAAAAAAAACAGGAAGTAACCCAGTATTAGCATTAAATAGTAAGGACCTAACTTTTGTTACGAAAACAAAATATCTCGGTCTAACTTTTGACAGGAAACTATCCTGGAAAAGCCACGTTTTAAACCTTAAGGGCGCCTGTCACCAAATCATAAACATACTAAAAGCTCTTTCAAATATTACACATCTTTAATAAGGTCAAAAATCGATTACGGTTGAGTGGTATACAACTCAGCTAAAAAATCCGTCCTAAAACAACTAGACGTCATTCAAAACACTGGACTATGTATTGCACTAGGAGCTTCACTTCAGTGACATAATAAACAAATTCAACGACTATCACCATATTTACACTGATGCTTCAAAAACAGCCGAAGGAGTTGGAGCAGCAATCTTCTCCAAAACCCACAAGGCCAATTTCAAGCTACACAATAACTTCAGCATTTTCAACGCAGAGCTCTACATAATCCTAGAAGCCCTGAAACACATTAATAAATCTGACCAAAACAAATTTACAATTATAAAGGACTCAATGAGTGCCCTGTGTGAGAACCAACGCATGTATCCCAATAACCCTATACACAAAGAAATTAACAGTGAACTCCAGTATGCCAAAAAAAGAGGAAAAGAGGCAGTATTTATCTGGGTACCCTCACATATCGGAGTCAGTGGAAACGAGTCAGCGGACCATCTGGCACGCGTAACAGCAACAAAAGACATTTTTGTTCAAGTAAACAAGATAGTGCTCAGTGATCTAAAATCGTGTATTAAAAATATAGTTCGCAGTGCGTGGCAAATTAAGTGGTCGCAGTACTCCGAGAAGCTAAGTGAAATCAAAGAAAACGCGCTACAACAAGGAGTCTTTCTACTATCTAGGAGTAAGCAAGTGACACTCTCACGCCTTCGAATCAGCCACACACACCTCCATCTTATCACAAAAGAAAACATCCCTTATTGTGATGTATGCCAAACTAACTTAACAGTAAAACACATTTTAGTGGAATGTCAAAAATTCAACACCAGAAATAAATTCAACTTTGCACAGAACATATCCGACATACTCAGAGACAATAGCAACATGGACAACATTATTAAGTTTCTTAAGGAGATTAACATGAGAGATATTTAAATTTAAAACGATCATACCTCACAACTAATAACATAACTATCTATAGTGCTAATATAGAGAATACACTGTATATTAACGTAGAACATAAGTAACTTCCATTAAAGAATTATAACTGTTGTCGCTTATAACCTAAGGGGTTCGGGCCACATTAAATAAATAAATATACATCTTCTTCTTTTTTCCATTAAAATATATTAAGTCAATCACAAGGTATTAAACATAAGGTAGGCATTAAATGAAATGTAACTTCTGTCATTCTGACAATGATATCTAAGATTGAAACAATTGTCAATTTCTTAGAGTTTTTAACAATTTTTAAATATATTGTGGAATTATCTAGAAACTATAAGCTTCATTTAAACCACTAAAAACAATATTATTTACACTTTAGCATTATTATCATTTAAATATATGACAAAACTATCCCATTTTTCCAGGAAACGGAAAAGTCACAGTCACACTAGGCAACAATAACTGTCCCATTTTTTGGCCGCAACTGTACATGGATATTTACGAATTAACTGCCTCTCGATTCTAAAAAATATCAAACATTCACATATATACATGTTTTATTAAAATACAGTTAACATCTGACACAACTTGGGTAAAATCACAGAAGACAGTAATGTCAGTTATCTAGCCAGAGACCGTATATTAGCCAGACCTCCATTAAATTTCTAATATTTTTCAGAGACTCCAGTTGCCAACTGGGAGCTAGAAGTAGATTATATTTAACATTTCTAAGTACTTGATTTGTTTAACCAATTTTTAATTCCATTACTTTATACAATTAATTGCAAGATAGCTTTGATAATACTAATATTTTTCCAGAGCTGGAATAAAGTTTAACAAATAAATTTACAAAGAAATGGACAAGCTACGTATTTCAGTAAACTGAAAAAACTAACTAAGTATCTCTCCATTAGAGCTTGAAAGACAGATAATTACATGCTTCAGTGCATATTTTCTAAAATTAACCACAAAAAAGAAGAAACATCATTATCATCTACTTTATTAATTCAAATATAATGAAGTATATTAAAACAAAAATACAGTTAAGCAGCAGTAACTTGAATTGGTAAGTTCAAGTGTGGCCGAATTCACAAGGCTTGAGGTCAACTGAGTAATTGGATGATCCAGCTTAATTGCCTTCACATTAATTTTAATATATAATTTTATAAAATGGTAAAATTATATTTAACAAGTTTGTGTTTATCCTGACAATTGCTGCAACCGTAAATGGAGAAAACCGGTACTAATCAAACATATATTTTTGAAATTAATAGAGCTCAAATATGTTCCCTATAGATTCGGTAATATAATATTAAAGAGTTTTAAACCAATTACCTTTGCTATTTTTCCACCCTTGTAGACATAACTTCCTTCGACGGATTTGAACTCCAAGTATCGCGTAACGCCCGTATGAATAAGAAGCTTGACCAGAGATCCATTCGCCATAAGGAACTTTGGAATGAGATCAACATTCCAATCTCTGCCTCTTCCATAGGATTCATCTGGAGGAGGAATTCCAAATTTTGCAAAAAGTTCTTCCAATGGACAAATTGAAGCAGACTCTCCGCCGTAATACTTGTTTCGATCGACGTGTAATACCTTTTTACCCGAAACCGATAGCATTCCACTAAGGATACATTCTTTCAGACCGGTGCCTAAAACAATGCAATCGTATTCTTCATCCATTGTAATCAACTAACAATATAAATTAATAAAGAAACTTAATTGACGGCAAAACCAATACAGATACGGGATACTGCCCACTTTTATCGAAGAAATTGATACGTCACTTACATTCCAGTAGTACCAACTGCAGATATGACATTTATATCAATCTACTAACTAGATAGGCCAATTTTTAAGACCAATAATCATTTTTATTGACATCGATTCTGATATTAGTTTATTTATTAAATTTATTTTCTTATCTTCAATAAATTATTCTTTCCTTTTAATGGATGTACACATACGTATTGAGCAACGTTTATAGAAGAGAGAAGGTTGCCTGATAACTACTCGGTGGGACAGACGGAAGAGGGGATCGTTACGTCACTGTGGGTGCCAGCTTTAACAAAGCTGTATGAATTTATAGAAGTAGGAGTGCATATTATTGTTTATATTGGGTTCTTGTTCCTTTATTAGTATTTATTGTTGTTCTTTTTGTATTTTGTGTATTATAGAGTACATACAAAAGAAGTAGACTCATCTGTATTGTTGTGAATACAACTGGAAATATCGTCACAGAATATTATCGTTGTATATTCTTTGCTCCTGTTGTGTTGGAGTTATTTTATAATTAGTAGAGATCCCAAAAGAGCTCGTTAAGTCATTTAGTCGACAAAGAATATTTATCAGAATAAAATTTTTAAATTTAAAAGAAGCTGAAGAAAAACAAAAAAAGAGAAAATCTCCCTTATCTAAAGAAAAAGGGAATAAATTGATAAAAAAAATGAAAGAAATTGTCAAATGAATTTAGTGATTGTCATATATCACTTATTTTTTACCTTTTAATGTTAATAAACTTTTTTGTATATAGGTTTTTAAGGTAAAATTAGTTTCTTTCAATACCAAATATAAGTAACTTTTAAAGTATCCAGCTTAAGTTATGAAAGAAAGAGAAAAAAGGCTTGCCTATGTTGTGTACTATTTTTGTTACATATGTTAGTATAATATTGGTTTCTTACATTGAAAGTAGTAAGTAGATAGATAAGATTGTATATTATTTGTTTTATCTAGTATTCGTTGCAGCGATGATATCACTCATGCACCATCAGTCTGGATACTGTTTAAGTGTCATAAATGAACTATTTTTCTTTAGGACCTAAATCATATTAATTTCATAAACATTTCTGTTAAGATAAACAAGTTAAACATTAACATGTTGAAGTTTTCGCCTAGACGTAGGATATTTAGATATTTTGTGGGACATTCTCTCAACAGTTTTGTTATAAGCAAGTCGCTATTTTTGTATATTAATAATATTGATCGTATTTTCGGTAAATAAAGTGTTTTGGTGCAAATTATTGGTTTTATTTCTTACATCAGATAACACATATATGTATTTTTATAGTTTTTAATAATAAAGAGCTGTATTTTTGTAATAATATGTTACAATACAAATAAAATCTAATACGTTTTATTCTCTGAAAACACAAAAAAACGTATAAAGCAACACAAATAGAGATAAAGATTGGGTTATTAATATGTAGGTACATAGTATATTTGAGTTTTTTTCATTTGAATATATGTACTTAAATTAACAAATGCTGCAAAAAATATGTGTTTGTTTGAGAATATATTGTGTTTTAAAACCAAAACCTATCAGAAGTAGTTTTTTTATTATTTCAGTGTTCTAGTTACAAATGGTATTTTAACGAGCGAATACTCGTCCCAATAATAAAATTCAAATGTGGCACCCAGGCTGACGTCACTCTCGCGCTTTTTCTGCTTGATTCTCATTGGCTCAGAGTAACCAGACAACCTTCTCTCTATAAACGTTGCGTATTGAGTACTAAAAATAGTGTATTAATTATTATAACGTTGCTAAAAATGGTAAAATATTGTATAAACAAAAAGAAAAAGTTCCTTTAATTTTGATGTAGAACTGCAGGTACGTCAAATATCAAATTATCAATGACGTATGTCTGATTTGACGTTTTTCAGCTTTCGCGATTTGTTGGCAAAGCGTTTGCGCTGGTGTAATCAGTTGAGTTGGAAATAGTTTTAGAAGTGTTCGTTGTTCAAGTAAAATTTAGTTAGTGCTTATTGAAAGTTTCACTACGCGTGGCATGTAATAGTTTTTTCATTTGTGGAATACGAGTCATGTTTTCTTTTTGAAAAATTGCAATTTATGGAGTTTTTGGCAAGATATGAAAAATAAAGGTAAGTGTTTTTGTTCCTTTTAAGATTTTCTCATTAACCTTTCTTCTTTACGTTTATATATCTTGACAATTTATGGTTATTATCTTTGTAAAATCTCGATTTGAAGGCCGTTGAACTAATATCTAGTATCATTTTCATAGCGAATAAGTAAAATGCTAGATGATTCAATAGAATTAATGTTAAAATGCCAAGGTAAACTTTCTGAGTTATTCTACAGCTGTTTGAATAATTTTCAATGCCAATAGTAGATTTACTAATTTTGCATCATTACTGGTGCATTATCATTTTCACATTTTATCCTATTTATCCTTGTTTGGATGAAATATGTAGGTCATATACTTACGAAGAATAAATTTAATTCAGAAAGTAAATTGTATCAATTTATTTGTGTATGCTTGTATTCACATTAGATTGTGTGATTCTTGTAACTAGAAACTGAATATTTATTATTTAATTACAAATTTCACTATTTCATGTTTTATGGAACTTATTATTAATTATTTAAACAAAAATGTAAAAAGCACTTAGGTACAATAAATAATAAATCATTCTTGAACTTAACATTTCCCTCTCTAGCAAATCTGCTTAATTCCTATTATTAAATCTTTAATTTAATGGTGTTAAAAATGTTAGGCAACAACTGTTAAAAACAAAGTAAGTTTAAATATGTAATTATTCAGTATGCATAACATAATTTGTATAATAAGAATACATTAGAAAGTAGTAATGCATTTCTTCTTCCTTTGTCTAATTTGATTATTTCAAGCAGAAAATATGTATGTATCTGTACTCATTACAAATTTCTTCTAAAGTTATATTTTTCTTTAACATCAAATTTTAACTATGTAAGTGTATATTATACAACAATGTATATTATTGTTAGCAATGTGAACACATTTTTAGTTACTTTTGTCTGTTCCATTTTCTACCCTTTCTTTATGAACTAACTATATTGTTTGAACTCAAAATGAAAGTTACAACTATCACTTTGACTATTTAAACGGTTTTAAAGATTAAAACTAATTTTTCGGCATCTGTGAGATGCCCTGAAAAATATTCTATCATAAAATTGTCACTTGTATACTCTTCGGGGGATGTATCATGTTAACAAACCGAAATTTCTCCAAAAGTAACCAAAAATGCAGTATATCTGGATTTATAGGACCCGCTGTACTCGCTATAATCAGCTGAAATTCAATAAGGTACATCTGTGAGACACCTTGAAAAATATCCAATTATAAAATTGGCCACTTGTATACACTCCAGAGGCTGTATCGTACTAACCCGAGATTTCTCCAAAAAGGACAAAAAATGTGGCACTTCAGGTATCATAGCACCCATTGTACTAGCTCTGGTGCGCTAAAAATCAATAAGGTTCATCTATAAGATGCTGTGAACAATGTTCAATCATAAAATGGGTCACTTGTATACACGCTGGAGGCTGTATCTTGCTAACAAACTGAAAATTCTCCAAAAATGACAAAAATTTGGTACCTCAAGTACCATAGCACTCATTGTACTGGCTTTAGTGAACTGAATCTCAATAGGGTTCATCTTTGAGACGCCCTGAACAATATCCAATCATAAAATGGGTCACCTGTATATACTCCGGAGGCTGTATCATGCTAACAAACTGAAATTTCTCTAAAAATGACAAAAATGTCGTACTTAAAGTACTATAGAACCTGTTGTACTGGCTGTGGTGAGCTGAATATCAATAGGGTTCATCTGTGAGATATTCTGAATAATATTCAATCATAAAATTGGTGACTTTTTGCACTCTGGAGGCTGTATCGTGCTAACAAGCTGAAATTTCTCAAAAAATGACAAAAATGTCGTACTTCAAGTACCATAGCACCCGTTGTATTGGCTCTGGTGAGCTGAAAATCAATAGGGTTCATCTGTGAGATGTCCTGAACAATATTCAATCATAAAATTGGTGATTTGTTGCACTCCAGAGGCTGTATCGTGCTAACAAGACATGTAACGGAAAGTCTCCGACGACGACAACAAACACGCAGGATTTTTTTTCAAAAAACCATTTTTTCGTGTTGTTCTTGATGTAAAACGTAATTTTTTTTTCAAAATTTCAACTTTTTTGTGGGTAAACCAATACTTTTCTCGCATATAAATAGGTTGTGCAGTAAAGTAATAATATAGGTATTATATAAAAATAATTATTCTTATTTCACTGACCTCATCATACCTATATAAATGCTTTCAACACAATGGAGTTATATAGTGGGGATGAGATGCAACTTTAGTTCACCTGGAGATATCCTTGAACTACTAATTTCATAGTTTTTTTGATAGAATATCAAAATTTATGTACTCCTCAAAAAAATTACATTTTTTCATTCATCTTGAAAATTAAAAACATATTTTTAATTTAAAATTTCTTCATAGTAAAATCATTCACAAATTCTACCAGATAAGGATTAGTTAACAACAGATAATGTTTACTTTCCCACCACTCTTCTGTATTCTTTTAATAACTGCTATTTAAATGTCTATTATGATTGTATTGATAATTAACACATTGATAACTGTTGTATGGCAAATGTATTTTTAATAATCAGAATATTGGATTCTATTAGAAAGAAAGGTTGTTGCTATTAAATTTAGACTACTGGAACTAGTCAATGGATTCCACAAAAAGCCTTGTAATACAATATTAATATAGTATTCCTAATGTAGTGTCAGCAATACTTTAAATTGCTTCTACTCAGTTGGACCTGTCAAGTTCAAGATGTGAAATTAAACATTACTTTGATTAGGGTTAATAATAAAACTTATTTGCATGTGATAAGCCGTATATAACCAATTATTAAAAGTGATTTGCAAAAAGGTAATACACCTTACAATAAAGTACGGGTGTGAAAGCAGCAATGGTTTTTCTAGCAACGGTTTTTTATTGTCACTTATGGTATATGAAGGAAGAACATCTATTGCTGGTGATTTTTTTATGTGAGTCCACTATTCTACAGATGTTGAACAGGCACCTAACAGAAAAATAAATTGTGATCCCTAAACCACCCCCCAACACCTAACCTAACCCTCCGAAGTAGAAAAACCTTGAAGCAGTTAATATATCTGTTGCTCGAGGTTTTTTGATGGAAATAAATTATTCTACACCTGCTGAATGCGATCTATAGGGTGAAATAATATGTGAATCAAAAACTACCCCTTAACAACCCTCCGAAGTAGAAAAATCTTGAAGCAGTTAATATATCTGTTGCTCGAGGTTTTTTGATGGAAATAAATTATTCTACACCTGCTGAATGCGATCTATAGGGTGAAATAATTTGTGCATCAAAAACTACCCCCAACAGCCCTCCGAAGTAGAAAAACCTAAAAGCAGTTAATTTATCCGTTGCTTGAGGTTTTTTGATAGAAATAAATTATTCTATACCTGCTCAATGCGATCTATAGGATGAAATAATATGTGAATCAAAAACTACCCCTCAACAACCCTCCGAAGTAGAAAAATCTTGAAACAGTTAATATATCCGTTGCTCGAGGTTGTTTGATGGAAATGAATTATTATACATCTGCTGAATACGCTCTATAGGGTGAAATAATTTTTGCATCAAAAACTACCCCCAACAACCCTCTGAAGTAGAAGTAGAAAAATCTTGAAGCATCTTAATTAATCCGTTGCTCGAGATTTTTTGATGGAAATGAATTATTATACATCTGGTGAATATATATAGTCAATACTGAGTTTAGTCTATCATTTAAAAGACCTGCAAATGATACTTGTGACATGTGTGATGCATATTCAGTAAAACTTTGAGATTGCAATAATCCTACACAACGTCAACTTTTGGAAGCTGAATAGGACAACCACAATTGTAGAGTCTAAAAACAGATACAAAATAAAGTCTATTGACAAAGAACTTGCTAAAAATACGAAAAACAGCAGAGTTATTATGATTGATCTTGAAAAGTGTTTGCCACAAAGCTTCAACTCCCTTAAACTTTGGACCTTCAAACTTACAATTCATGATTCAACCATCAATAGAACCTTTTGAATGATGTGGGATGAGACTGTTTCTGGCAGAGGTGTAAACGAAATTTCATCAGCATTTTTAAAATGGCCATCAGTTTCACATCTAAATAATCATATTGAAGTGTTGACAATATGGTCAGACAACTGTACATCTGGGAATATAAATTTAATGATTGTGATGTGTCGTTTTTACATTCATGCCCAAAGCTTAAAAGCATCAGCCATAAATACTTACTAAGAGGTCACACACATCTTGAAGAAGACACTGACCATGTGTCTTAATTCAGAGGCAAGTAAAGAAAACTCTTGCTTTTCAGATAGCCACTCCATTGAACTGGCAACAACTTTTAAGGAGTTTTCTGTCTGTAATTAATAAGGAGAGACTCATCATTTCTTGGACTTTAAGAGTTTATAAGTTGATAAAAATGGAACTTATATTAAATCTAGAAAATCTGAGAGTGGAAATACGCTAAAAATTTCAGAAGCAGTATATTTACATCTATTTTTCAAAACCAATTTTTTGCTGATGCTTAATTTGAAGAAGTCAATTTTAATAGCAAATTCAAGAAGTGGACTAAGTTTAGTGATTCCAGAAAATCATCAAGGTCTATTACCACAAAAAAACACAAACGCCTGTTAAATTTACATGCTGTGGATTCCTTCAAGATTTCATCAGTTTTATAAGTATTTCAAACATGAGTGATGGCTGCAATGACGATGAATAAATAATAATAAAAAGCAGTTTTACTTTTTTACATTTTTTAAAGTTAATATAAATAAAAATAAGTTCTTAAGTCCATGTGATGTTAGAATAAGGAGTTAAATTCGTGTCATAATAACACAAAGTGTTAAGTACAGTTAAGTCCATACATTTTCTCATTACATAGAGTTAAGCCCATTATTTTGCCAATAATTCTATACAAATAAGTAAAAAAATTTATAAACCTGAAACTACTCTATTTTTTTACCAAAATAATATATAATCCCCTTTTATAAGCAGCCCGGCAGTTCGCTCTAAGATACAGATATTCAAACTACTGGTGTTCAAAATAATTTGTAATTTAACTTTATTGTACACTTTAATTAAATAAGGGATTTAGGCTCGGATTTAGGATAAAGCAAGAATATGTTATGATTGAAATATTGATATAACATATCTTCTTATGTCATGACAGCTTCATATTTATTCTTAGATCAAAACCATTTAAATCAATAAAGGTGCGTAAAAATGAATCACTAATTTTCAAATAAATATTTGGAAACACTCTAATATGTGAAGTACACTTTCACAAATAAAAATTTGATATGAGAACACAAAATCACAAATGAAGTAATCTTTGTAAATAATTCATCAATGAAATGTAGATAACTGGTGGGTACTGCAATTCTTTGTCAAATAATAAGATATTTGTTGTATTTTCGTTAAAATTTATCAATATTATTAGTACAGTGGCGTAACGAAAAATCATCGGGCTCCATCAGAATATCAAATTTGAGCCCCTTTTATAATAATTGGCATTATATGGGCTTAAATTTCATTACTACAATAACCCTAGAACACTTGCTATTTTGTGTTGCATAATACTGTTGACATGTAAAATTTACGTACTTCGAAAATGCCAGATGGAAATACCGTAATATTTTAATAAAAGTATTAGAAAAGTCACTAAAACCATTTATTCATTGAAAAATAAAATAATATGACATAACATAATGGTAACGATACATAGAAATCAAATATTATTATTTTTTAATATCAAAACACTGGTGACACATTTTAATTGTTTGCTCCCCACAAACTCGTTTATTGCACTTCGGACAATATGTTGAGTTCATCCTTTTTTTTGCTATTGGACACAAATGGAAGTATTTTCTTGGGCCTTTTTGGTTTCTCACTACTGCCTCGCCGTGATCTTTTTTCTCCTCGTCTTCTTCGTACAATACTTCAGAAATAATTTTCCTCGGGTCACGTTTCATGTTAGGTGTATTCTCCATACGAAAAGTTTGCTGACGCTTTGATAGTTTTTTAAGCAGTTCTATCATGAACAGATCTCTTTTTATCATCTTTCCTCCATATGCAATAACATTGTGACAATAAATCACATATGAGTTTATGATGGCCATGTTTATCATATTGTAAAAAACACATCGGCCACCTTTTTGTTTTTCTGTTTGCACACATATTTTGACACATCTGGTCGAAAGTATCAACTGCACCTTTTGTGGAATTATAAGTATGTATTATTTCTGGTTTATGTGTGTCATTATTGATCATTCCAGAAGTGTGCATGGTGGACAAAAGTGTAACAATTTTATTCTTTTTGATTTGTATGAAACCAATGTACTGTTTTTGTTGAAGGCGAATATTGAGGTGTTTATTATTTTCTATGAGTGCTGGTGTAATTTGCGGTTTATTTTTTCAAATAGTTCCGACTATTGTCAGTTTGTATGGTCTGGAAAGCAATCTATCAGCCAAAGGAACAGTAGTAGTAGGGTTTATTTGGAATGTACATTCGTAAAGGACATTTGCCTCGAAATCCAACTAGTTGTTCGTCTATGATGACATATGAACTGGGTTTGAATTTTGTCGCCTTATCATCAAAACTTAAGGAAGAGGTTAAAAAATCAAACTTCATTTTACTCATAGTTGCCCTATAACGAGTGTCACAAAGGGTAGTATCAAACATTGTTTTTGATGACAAATGATTGTCCTTCATTGCCGCAGCAAGTATATAAATACTCAATAGTGCTTTCAGTTCTTCCAGATTGGTTTCTGATATGTTCTTCGATGCGACTTTATATTTTTTATTGACCTTATCGATTTCCTGATTGGTGTAGTCAACTATTTTATTCAACATTGTATCGGGAAAAACATTTGAAATATCCAAGGATCCAACACATTCCTTGACCTCTGTGAAGGTGGCAGAACCACTTCGGCAGAATCAAGTAAAGCCTATTACGATTTTTAGTACTCATTTTGTACTAATTTGTAACAGAAAAAATAATTTAGTACCTTTACCCATTCAAGAAAAAACCATGCCGCTGCTAGCTTCATGTTAACCTGGAAAGCCCAAATTAATAATAATATGAAAAAAAGGAAAATTAATACAGGAAATTGAAGAACTGAATTTGTACCACAAAAAATATTAACGTCAACCCCCTCAAACAACCCCTGTTGCGATAAATTGAATAGCAAGCCCATACTTCTCCGATCTTTTCAATATATCTTGAAAAACGAAATATTAAAGTCGATTCTATTAGTACTAAATTTGTACCACGAAGAATATTCCAAAATAATAAAGTCAACCGACTTAAATAACCCCTGCTTAGATAAACTGAATAGCAAGCCCATTATCTTCCGAACTTTTGAAAATTTCTTGAAAAACGAAATATAAAGTCGATTCCATTAAAACTGAATTTGTACTAATTTGTACCACAAAAAATATTAACGTCAACCCCCTCAAACAAACCCTGTTGCGATAAATTGAACAGCAAGCCCATACTTCCCCGATCTTTTCAATATTTCTTGAAAAACGAAATATTAAAGTCGATTCTGGTATTATTTTAAATGTTTCCTTAACCAGTTTTTCCTTTCTTCGAGATCGTTATATTAAATCCAAACACTGGCTATCAAACACATTGCCGTATAATGTCCTATTGATTGTGTAGTTCTTGTCATGTTAGTATTGCTAGGACTCCCCCTATTTCAAATTAAAAATAAATTGATGTATATTTTAGGACTAATTTGTAATGCAACAATTTGAATTTGTACCCTAAAAATTAGAATTTGTACCACCTCAGTTGTTCTGAAAACCCGCTAGGTATTTAATGTGGGGGTGATAGTTTGAGCTCAAGCTAGCACTCTACCTTTACAAAATCAATTTTTGATAGCATACATTCCAATTTTGAATTCAGGACTAATTTGTCCCCAAAAAATAGAATTTTTACCCACCCAGTTTTCCCTGTAAAAAGCTTTTATAGAAACAAATAACAGTATGGCTTTAAACTTTGAATTTGGGACTAATATGTACCCAAAAACGTTTTTTAATTATTATATTATTTTATTTATAGAATAATAGTTATTTGTAAAACAAGTGTCACAATGACTCAGTTTGTAGTACGAGTGAAGTGTGCACAACGAACCGGGAAGCGGTGAGTTGTGCAAATCACGAGTACTACAGAAAGTCATTGTGGCACAAGTTTTACACAATATTTTTTATAATTCGCGTTTATTTAATTATTTAAATAAAATATAATGTCATATAATCCCTCTTTTTAAACTAGGAGGTGTGGTTTGAATTTAAGTTGGCAATTCTGTAGATTCCTAATTGGTCAGATCACAGATGGTTTTATTCAGCACCTCTGACTTTTGACATATTATAACCGAATAATTGTGTAAATTGTAAACAAACTTTCATGTAAGCAAAAAGAGGATGATTATTTGTTTAAAAAAGAGCTTCTTCGTATATGCTCTTGCGATCTATTTATATTATATCATGAACAGAATTATTTCTGTAATACATCTTCACATAGATATCTGGTAATTTATCCCAAAAATCGTACGTTTTATATACCTATATATTGATCCTATACAATATAAAAATAAACAATTGACAAATCATTGATAAATAAACGTTAGCGTACTTTATTCGTTATTATTTTTAATATATAAATCATTCTAATTTACCTTTAGTATAATAATTTGCTAGCTAGAACAACGCTAGATCATTTTATTTATAATCTGTGTCAAGGTTAAAGTCAAATGTCAAATAAAAATATAACTAAATACAATAACCAACTGTACTCGAAAAATTACTATTACAGTGTTTAAAGAGCTTCATTGTGACACTATAAACAATGTTATAATGAAGTCTCTTTTATACGCGAATTATAAAAAATAAATTAGATCACGTTTTATTATTTTATTAATTTTCAAGTAAGTCCTTAAAAAATTTGAAAGTGTCAAAAGAAACTAAATAATATTAATTTGAGATTATAGGACTAATTTGTACCCATACAATTTTCCCTGAAAAAGACTTTTTTCTACTTCCGCTACTAAAACCGCACTTTGAACACGGGTTTGACATGCACAAAACGATTCTTTAAACACTAGTGTTTAAAATGTGAAAAGTCACATCTCGTTTATCTTTTGTTTTTTAAACGTCATATCAAGTGTATCTTTTGTATGTTAAATTTCATGCTCCTTGATAATTTTGTTATTCTACGTCATTTGATTTATCAGTCAGCTGTCAGTCATCGTCCGTCATGTAATGAATATAATTCAAATATAATATAATGCTTTCCTTCCCGCGGGCGAAGAAAAAGTATAGTAAGCACCTCGTGTTAAAAACGTCTTTAGTCACTCGTTTCACAAGGAACTCGTTCCGCTTCGCTTCACTCGTGACTAAAGTAACCGTTTTGACACTTGGTACTTAATATACTATTTAATGTAGTGTCTTCACCTCACAGCAGTCGTTCTGATGTAAGTTAAAAATGGACCAAAATCTAGATAAACTGTTACAAGAAGTGTTTCATGAAACCTTGTCACCTACCTACTTCCCAGTCATTTTTATTTTGATATTATGTATTGTTTTGCCTCTAATAATAAATATATTGTTATAATTACAATTGGAAATCCATATTTTTTGTCATAGATACAAACTCTTATTTTCAATGAGGTCTTTTGGGGTAATCGCGGCAAATCATTGACGAGACAAAAAAATAGTTTACTTTCCCTTCTGCAGGTGCGTGATAAGGCGCAAATAGTTCTAGGCAGTTAGAAAATAAGAATGGCATCATACTCTGGTGTTATAACTTTTTTTGACTACTTGGCGGCTTAGTAAAGATTGAAAAACATTTTTTTGTTACACTGCAGCAAAAACCGAGTCAGTATGGTGATTTTTTTGTTCTTGAGATGAGATGCGTCTAATGTGCTCCTATTGATTGATGCTTTTAATAATTCCTAATAATTTTTATAGTGCTAGGAAAAATTTTAGCATGGATTTTTCGTAGTAATTAAGCAGTGTACAAAACGCCAAAAGCGTTGTGGTTGTGGTACAAATGAGTACAAATTTAGTTTTAATGGAATCTACTTATATATTTCGTTTTTCAAGAAATTATGAAAAGATCGGTGAATAATGGGCTTGCTAAACATACAACTTATTGAAGCAGGGGTTGTTTAAATTGTTTAACTTTAATATTTTGAAATATTTTTTGCGGTACAAATTCAGTTTTAATAGAATCTACTTTAATATTTCCTTTTTCAAGAAATTCTGAAAATATCGGAGGATAATGGGCTTGCTATTCAATTTATCAAAGCTGTGGTTGTTTAAGTGGGTTGACGTTAATATTTTTTGTGGTACAAATTAGTCCAAATTCAGTTTTAATGGAATCGATTTTTATATTTCGTTTTTCAAGAAATTTTGAGAAGATCGGAGGATAATGGGCTTTCTATTCAGTCTATCTAAGCAGGGGTTGTTTAAGTGGGTTGACTTTAATATTTTGGAATATTCTTCGTGGTACAAATTAGTACAAATTTGGTACTAATAGAATCGACTTTAATATTTTGTTTTTCAAGAAATATTGAATAGATCGGAGAAGTATGGGCTTGCTATTCAATTTATCACAGTAAGGGTTGTTTGAGGGGGTCGACCTTAATATTTTTGGTGGTACAAATTCAGTTTTAATGGAGTCGACTTTTATATTTCATTTTTCAAGAAATTTTGGAAAGATCGGAGAAGTATGGGCTTGCTATTCAATTTATCACAATAAGGGTTGTTTGAGGGGGTTGACGTTAATATATTCTTTTGTACAAATTAGTACAAATTTAGTTTTAATGGAATCGGCTTTATGTTTCGTTTTTCAAGAAATTTTGAATAGTTCGGAGGATAGTGGGCTTGCTATTCAATTTATCTAAGCAGGGGTTGTTTAAGTGGGTTGACTTTAATATTGTGGACGTATTCTTCTTAGTACTAATAGATTCGACTCCAATATTTCGTTTTTCAAGATATATTTGAAAAACCGGAGAAGTATGGGCTTGTTATTCAATTTATCGCAACAGGGGTTGTTTGAGGGGATTGACGTTAATATTTCTTGTGGTACAAATTCAGTTCTTCAATTTCCTGTATTAATTTTCCTTCTTTTCATATTATTATTAATTTGGGCTTTCCAGGTTAACATGAAGCTAGCAGCGCCATGGTTTTTTCTTGAATGAGTAAAGGTACAAAATTATTTTTTGTGGTACAAAATGAGTACTAAAAATCGTAATAGGTTTTATTTATTTATTCTGCCAGCTTCACAGAGGTCATTCTTCCTTGCTTCGAGGGTGGGACCTGGCATTATATGGACAACATTTATCGCAGGTGTTTTTCCCGTTTTCTTAGATTCAGTAGTCTAATTATATCCATTTTTGCCATCCAGAGTTTTGCCATCTGGGACAATAATATAATTCACGTCCTCTTCAGTTGCTTCTGGAGAAGGCTAAAAAATTATTGGTGAGAACAAATGTGATATCCCTATAAGTATAGGTACTACTTACCACATCTTGAAGTACTCAACCAGATGGCCTTGTTGACTCTGATGTAGTTTTCAAAAAGCCCTGAAAATAATGTACCTATGTAATTATGTAAATCACAGGTTCGACTATAACTTACCACTTGCTGCAAATCTGAACAAGATGGACCTCTAATGTCATATGGTTCTACTCTTGACTTTTTAGTAGGTGGAACAGAATTACCTGCATTCGGCTCTCTCCAAATTTTCATCATATCTGCATCTAAGACCTCCTGATCGTCTTCTGTGTAATCAAGATCGCATACACAGTAATCAGACTCATTGTCTGTGTCGGTATCTTCTTCAAACTCAATTTCATTTTCTACCTCACTATCGCTACTCTCGTTTATCAGTTTTTCAAGTTCTGCACATGTACAATACTGTTGACACACTTAGTTGACGTACAAATACTTATCTGTATTACTGTTGACACGTAAATTTGACATGTTGAACTTCACAATAAAATGCCTTATGACCATGCAAACGCACGGCTACCAACTAGGTCATACTAGAGATGATAAGTACATTTCAGTGGAGGCACTGCTGCCTGCTAGAGTGGGGAGCTGTTATGGTTTTGTTTTCACACGCTTTTATTTTCGATTATATGTAATGTTTATGTACAACAGTATTTCTAGGGTTAATGACCAAAAAGACTTACCTACCTCTTTAAAGTCCATGAGAATGAAGAAAACACTATAAAACTAAGTGTATAATTTGATAATACCTATTATTTATATAAATGAAATAAACACATGAAATATTTTTTGCACAATATGCAACTACAAGAATCTTGATTATCCTCTCATATTTTTATTGGCAAAATCGTTTATTAAATCGTGTATTTCCAATTTTCTTGTATCTTGTTGTTCAATACTAATTAGAGATAAATTGCTAAATCTTTCTTCTGACATTGTACTATGCAGATAATTTTTAATTAGTTTTAACTTAGAAAATGATATTTCTGCCGTTGCAAGAGTTACCGGCAGAGTCAAAAATAATAGAATCACATTACAAAAATCAGGGAAACTAGATGCAGTGTACATATTTTTAATTATTAAAAAATCGCCTAATCCCTTTACTGACATTATTGTTCTGAAAAAAACGGCTTTGAGAGATATAATTTGATTTGGAAATTCAGTTGATAAATCATGACTATAACTTTTTAGAAGATTATTAGCAGGCCACTTGAAACAGATGTTCAGTATTTTTTAGCCTTTCGTCAGTACTGTTTTCTTCGAAAATATATTACTTTCTTTTTCTCTTCTCTTCAAATTGTGATATAATATTCCATCTTTTAGCTATGGTACTGGCTATTTGTTTCATCCTTGGAAAATTATCATGAAGGTTTGTGACAGAAGTTAAACTTGAATTGAGCATCATTGCAGCTTGTACTAAATCTATTTTTATCGACTGCAATATTTTAGAAGTTAAATTCATATGTTCTAATATTTCACATCGAAATAGAGTGAAAATACAAATTCAAACTTTTCCATTTGCCTTTTAATGGTATGTGCTTCTTGTTTACTGCTAGTTAGTAAAATATTAGACAGTACTTTGAGAATGACTATAAAATTGTAATGAATCGATTTGACAGAATGGACGATTTTTAGATAATTCCATATTTTTATGCTGTGCCCAAAAAAGGTGTAAATTTTTTGACAAGGATCATAAAATTCTCTGATTAAAGGTTCGTTAATGCAAGCATCACTCAAAACAAGATGAATGTAACTTGCCTTGGTTGTCTGCGTTTTAGTTTTTGTAATCCCCCCATATGCCTCACTCATATTAGCTGCAACCTCCTGTCCTCATCCTCTATATTTTGTATGTGTATGCCATAAATTAATGGTATGACCATCATGTTTCAAATAAATCTGCTTTAAATTAAGTTGATATTGGACGCTGCAACAACTTTGAAACCAGGTATTTTCAATCTCAGGGACACACTTTTGGAATACTGGAGATTTTTAAAATAATGCTGTAGTTATTTTAAGAATTTTTGCTAGGAAATGAAGGAATAAAACTAGATATCTGCAGAATGGAAGAAAGGTTAGGGTATCATTGTATGATTATTAAATTTTTTGGATATTCCAAACCCAGGTCTGGTACAGTATAGACAAATGCTCAGTATCATTATCCTGTTGAAAAATTGATCCAGGTCTAATTATATTCAGTCCACTGTGTATGGCAGAATTCCAAATCAATATCAAATAGGCTTTTCCTTGCTTAGTTTTCCTCACACAGTTTCTGGGTTTACTGTTGCTAAATCATTCCTAAAACATGATATTATACCACCATATTTGATAGTAGTAGTAGTAGTATTTTGGACAATGTGTGCCAATTACATAGAATTTAGCAAATTCTGGTAATAAAGGTACAATTAAATGAATATATGAGAACCATTAGAGAAATTTAGAGTGAAAATAAATATGGAAACGTATAAGGTAATGGTAATAAACAAGAAGGAAGATAGCATAAATTGTATAAAATTGGAAATAGTAACAAGATACTAAAATTCACAGATGATGGAAAAATAGATGTAGAACTAGCAAATAGAACTCATTCAGACAGCTGCAATTTGAAAAAACAGGACCCCTGATAAAATTGAATATTATCATGATTTTAGTGATGCTCATTTTGCAGCTATCAATCATTGTCTAGAAACGATGGGATCACCTCTTTCAAGGCTTAGAACTTTCCGAGATGATTTGTGTGTTCTATGATATATTATACTCTCTTATTGATCGTTTCGTCCCACTTAAGTGAACTTGTGTTCAGAAGTTTCCTTATTGGTATTCTCTAGAACTTCAAAATGTATTACGTGAAAAAAGATAGCTCATAAAATTTATAAAACTGCTAGGACTGGTGAATGACTAGGAGCCAGAGTCGAACATTTCACATGCCTTTTCACAGATATAATTATGTATACTACACATTTCTTCCTAGATCTATGAGCCTCACAAACTTTACTGGAAAGCCTTCCACTTTTTGATGCCTTAATTACTAAATTTAAAGCTTTATTCGTGATTTGAATGTTCAGTAACTTATATTTTGTCAACCCATGATTTTTATGTATTTTGTTTTAATAACTGTATTCATTGTAGTGTATATATGTTATTTGTCTACACTGTATATTTTGCTCACTTTTGATTTCGTATAATTTAAAAGGGCTTGCCCATGAATAAATAAATAATATATACACTAAATGGACAAATGAGGGAGTCATAAAGTATTTTTTAAGAGTGAATGCATTACAACCACTTTTAATCCATTTTCGCCAAAAATTTAACAGATTTGTAATTACATGATCGATTTTCAGATGCCTAATATATGTTTACATTGTGTACAAAAAGTAACATAACTTGCTAATATTTCGTTTTGTGGTAGTTATACAAAAAAAAGTTCTAACTAAAAGTTATACCAAATAAATAGACATATCAGAATAAGTCAGTTAGAAATATACAGGATGCACCATTACTCCAGAATAACGCAATGATATATACCCTATATTTTTTTTGAAAATCTATTAATTAGAAATACGACCGTCAAAACCGCGTATTTCTAACTTTATTCGTTATAAAGTTACAAGGATTTAAATATAAAATTATAAAAAAATTATTTATTTCAAAAAAGTTTGTCTTCTGTCAATTAATAGCCTATTAATTTATCTTATTAGATGTTTAAAGTGGCTTCCTTGTTCTACTTGGCAATATCCAAATGCTGATGTGGCATTACACAAGGGTTTATTTGTTGTTTGTCGGATTGTTATCAGTATTTTATGTAGTAAATTGTCCATATTATCAGGATATGTTTGTACACAATAATTTTGAGATATTTCCAAATAAAAAAATAATCTAATGGTGATACATTGGCAAATATTGCAGGCCATTCTATTGTGTCCCTTCTTCATATCCACCTGTCTCGGAAAACTCCATTTAAGTAATTTCGTAGATCGATACTAAAGTATGGTGTTGCACCATCCTGCTGAAACAAAATGTTATGGAAATTATAACCAACAGCTTTCCTTAGTGCAACCACTATTTGATTTGTCAACAAATCTAAATACCCACCGAGACTGAAACATCAATTAAAAGTCCATAAATTGCACCTCCGGAGCAACAAGTAGATACCCCGATGGAAAAAATCTAAATACTTTTGACTGTTCAAATTGCCCTCTATAAAAAATGGATCAATAGCAGTTGCATCAATAATACCTGTCCAAACATTCACTGTTAAATGACTTTTCGTTCCAAATTTCTGAATCCTTCTAGGATTAGTATCATTCCAATATCTGCTGTTGGGGTACCAATTAACAAGTGGGTTCATTGGAAAAACTATTTTATTTGTAAAATGAACGTTTATATCTACCTGTTGCATTACAGTTTTAGAAAATTCCATTCTACCATCAAAATCATCTTCAGATAATTCTTGTACCAGCATAACTTTATAATGATGGAACTTATTTTGCTTGAGAAAGTTACGAACGGATCCCATATTAACATCATGTTCTAATGCAGTTTTTCGAATGCATGAACGAGGATTTTCTACAAATATTTACATAATGTTCAAGGTTTTTTTTGCCATTAGTTACATTCTTTGGTCGGCTACTTTTAGTATCACTTCTTCAAAAGGTTTCAATTGTCCAACATGCAGTTTTAGTATTGGATAGGTACCATAAAATAGTAGAAATATCTCATCATAACTTCTTTTAGGATCACTGTAACCTTTCATCATCAGAATCGTTATTCTTTTCTGTTCTGTGAATTTTAAAAGTAACAACATAAACATAAAATGTCACCAATAAGAGTAAAATAATTGCATTTAGAAATAAGCATACAATTTTTTTGCCATACATGACTTTTTAATAATTGTTCAAACCCTTGTAACTTTGGAATGAATAATGTTAGGAACATGCGGTTTTAACGGTTGTATTTCTAATTTAATAGATTTTCGAAAAATATAATATCGAGGGTGATCTGGCAAAAGCTCCTATCTACTGTTAACTTTACATGAAGAGATAAAAACGATTATTATAAAAAATTACATTACATAGAAAGTTAAGATAATTTAAGTAATGTTATAATACGTGCTTGTGACTTAATACCAATTATTTTCGTAAAAAAAAACTACCTGATGTTTGTAAAATCAGATAGGTCTTTATGGTTTTTCCGATATATCAGATAGGATTTTTTGTTTTTTACGAAATATGGGACTAGATATTTTATTTCAAATAATAAGAAGATAGGATTATTTGCTTTTATAGGTTTATTACCTTCAATTCTTGTATTAAAAATACAAAACAGTCAGAATGTCGATCATTTCAGGTAACTTTAGTGCAATGGATTATCATAAAAGTAGTGTGTATCTTTGGGAATTACATATTTTAATTCTTGGAGATGTCGCCACTTCTCTTCTATAATTTTGCATGGTCCAGTGAGAAGTGGTGGATACTCTAAAATTGGATCCAATTTCTTTGGACGACTAGGTAATTCTATGTATTCGTCTTCAAAACTAAGCTTTACTTTGATTTGGCCATTTGGTAAGTACCTTATAACTCGAATATCGTTAATTACAGGATCCCTTGCCATTTTCCAGGTCTAATTGACTAATACCTCAATTTTTTTGACAATGAATAATTTTTGAAAAAATCGAACTCCAAAAATTTTACTCTGTATGGAAAGGGTGTTACTCTAGTGGTTCCCAACCTTTTCTGGACCACCGTCCCCTATAGAAGAGAACAAAAATTTCACCGCCCCCTCCCCCAGTCGCTGGTTAGTCCAAAGTAGTTAATTTTATTTGAATATCATCTGTACCGTCCCAATTGATCCGTATTTAGCTTTAATCTCAGTTAATGTCTAAATTTTATTTTAGAGGAATGATGAAGTAGAAATTTATTAAACGACTACCAAATGTACAATAAAATTGTTTATTAAACTTTTAAATATAAACACAGAATCAATAAGAAATACAATCACAATAGAAATAAGAAATGCAATACGATAAGAAATACAAAATTAATAATAAAGAAAAAATCAATGAGACGGTTGAGGCTGGTGGAGCTTCTTTGACAGCAAATCAGTTACTGCACTGAATGCACGCTCAGCCATATAGGACGAAGGAAATGCAATTAACAACTTCTGTACTATTGTCCACAGTCCAGGATAGAGAACTGGTATTGGTTTTTGAAGCCAGAACTCTTGATATCCACGTTTGAATTTTACTTTCAGTTCTTCGTTACTTGTGAGTTCTAATAGCTCCTCTTCCAAATTTGATGAGCCTTCAGTATCTGTGTTTGCGAAAGGATCTATAACCCAACTTGGTATTTCCATCTTTAAAATATCTTGGAAACGCTCTGTAAAATCAACATGAAGAACTTCCAAGTGGTGGCAGTAAGTAAGTAAATCTTCCGGTTTTGCAGACACTGTTGATAATGTGGGAAAATGGTTGTACTCACCTCTACCAAGATTTCTTTTGAATATAAGAAGTTTTCCTTGCCATTGTAGATTAACTTGATTAAATACTTTAAACAGGTCCGTCAAATAAGCGATGTCATTTTTTGACGTAATCAGGTTTTCGCGCAATTGTTCGTTTTCTTCAAGAAATTCCAACACTGAGTCAAATAGATTGAAAAAACGATTCAGACAAACACCTTTAGAGAGCTAACGTACTTTTGTGTGCAGCAGCAAGCGATTGTAGTCTTCATCATTTTCATTGCAAAGCTTATGAAACAAACGGTCATTCAATGAATTGCTTCTAATGATATTGATTGCTTTAATAACGTTATTGAGGGACGCATGCAGACGTTCATTTAATTTTTTTGCAACCAAATGCTGATGGTGAATAATACAATGTACAGCGAGTACATTTGGCACTGCTTTTCTCAAATTTGCTATAAAACACTTATGACGCCCGGTCATTGCTGGAGCACCATCAGTAGCAGCAGATAAAATATTGCTAATAGGAATTTGTTTCTCGAAAAAATTCTTGCATGATATTAAATATAGAATGTCCCTTTGTATCAGATTCCAAATTCTTAGCAAATAATAACTCTTGATGAATTTTTTCTTCTCTTATAAATCGTACGTATGATAAGAGTAGAGCTTCGTTACTTGGTAGAGTCGATTCATCGAGTTGAATGGAAAATTTGCAAGTCTTTAGGTAATCGCATAATGATATTTCAACGTCATTTGCCATTTCATCTATTCTTCTTTGCACTGAATTATTACTGAGAGGAATTTTTTTAATGGTGTCTTATGATGGAGAACAGTTTTTAATATCTCTTCGACTGCCGGCAAAATTAATTCCTCGCCAATGGTGTGTGGTTTTCTTGACTTTGCGATTAACAATGAAACGTTATATGAGGTTCGTAGCCCATCATCGTCTCGTTTAGAAGACGATACAAAAATGTTTGATATAGTTGGCTGTTTTAAATATTTTTTTTCGAGTTCTTGAAAATAGAATATATCTTTGATCTTCTTATCAGGATGCATTTTATGTAAATGCTCTTGTACCCTAGAAGATTTCATAGCTTCATTTCAAAAAACTTTTCGGCAAATTAAACACATAGGTAATGATTTGTTTGTATAAGATTCCGCAAATCCATATTTTAAATATTCAATACTGTATTGCCGGCATTTCTTTTTTAATTTAGAAGTAGATTCAACCATTTTCATAGAAAAATTAAATTCTCAATAGATTTATAGATAGTAATGTTTATAAAATGACACACCACTCACGATTATTTACTACGGCAGAGCTTATGATTCACGACTATATATCGCGGCCAAGCACATACAACTAACTAACAAAAAATTCGTAGAGCTGTTGCTTTTATACGTTTCATTTCGTGCATGATTCAACTTGTCTGTGTGCGAACATGTCGAAACATGTTATTTTGTATGAATATCGCGCGTTCGCTTATCAACGTGCGAGGACAAGTCATATACTTCTATTCTGAACTAAAAAGAAATTATTATAATGATTAGTATTATTATTAATGCTAATTTAAAACTGCTTATTAACCCTTATTAAATCATTTTTATTTCACCATTCCTCTTGACTGCTTGTTATTTGCTTCTGAATCCGCTACCGCCCCCCTAAAAGGCTGCAGCGCCCACAGGGGGGCGGTATCGCCCCCGTTGGGAACCACTGCTCTAGACTCTTTGGACACACTCACATAATCACTAGGCAAGTGTATTTCACGGTTTCTTAGTTTCCTTTCGATGGTGCTATGAACCGAGTCACACTCCATCTGAGTATGATCCGGTTCTAAATATTTCTGAAATACCTCTATTTGGTTTAACAAAATTCAAGAGGGCGTTTGCAAGAACGTTATTTCTGTTTTGGCTGGGGCAACCGTCTGACCAAATTATTATTGGTAATTTTTTATCCGTTAAACAACTTTGAAGATAATCCAGAATACATGAAGTAAAAGTCGACGCAACTAGTTGGTTGTTTTGATCTTCATGCCACCAATAGCAAACAACATTTTTGGTTGCCAAATTAAAAAATGTAAAGTTATGGCAACACAACTTAGTTTTAAAGTATATTTTGCCAGCATTGAGGTATGGGGATAACTTAACCGCTTGCACGTCCATCGTAATTGTTATGCAATTCTTTTCTTCTGCCAAAACTTTATCTTTGGATTTTTCCTTTCGTACTTATTCCTTCCTTTTTTGATGTTGCGCGTGATGTTCCTCTGAAATATTTCCACATTTAAATGAGACACATGTGTTACACTGGTCCTTTTTAGGACTGTACACGGATAGGTTTTTAGCGTGGAAAACTCTAGTAAAGGATTTTCTAGGCAGACTTGGAACAGCTTTATCTTTGGTGTAAGTCAAATATAGTTTATAAGCTTCACTTAAAGACTGGAAATGTGGTTCTAGATACAATTTTAAAGAATCTTTCCTACAGTAGGGAGCTGGTAGTTTTGGCAGTTGTACAAAAAATTCTTCTAAGATTTCATACTGAGCTTTATGCTGTTATTTGACTCGCTTTTTTATATTGACTCTGCTTGATTTTTCAGCATGCATACCACAGAAACTCTGATCAACCCATGACTGAACAGTTTTATAACCAATACACAGAGTATTAAGAAACATTTTACGACATACTTGCAAGTTATTTAATGTGTATGTATAACTACCCTGTCGCCTTGAAGGTCCCTCTACTGTTTTACATTTTGTAACATTTTTTTTACATTAGAGGATACAAAGACACGTCTCTGATCCCAGTTCATAGTCTCCCAAAACTTCTTAAAAATTGCAATTTTCGTCTGCTCTGCAATATCAGAGCAGTGTCGATTCGTTGCTTTTTTACAAGCTTGTGAAGAACAGTGAGGTTTTAGTTCTCTCTGGGTTTTGACCACATTCTGTTTTAGTTTTCCACTTTCATCCTTTTTAATCCCGAGATATTGTTGTCATTTCATGCTAAGTTTTTTCTTATTTCTTGCCCATTCCATTTGTTTTGCCTTGAGGCGTCTTTTCCTTCCTTCATTGACGTTAACCTTACATTTTCTGCAGTTAATTCCGCTGTAATATCTTCATGCTCATTTTCTACAGTTTTTTCATTATTCGAAGGGTGATTATCACTGTCTGATTGTTGTTCAAGATCATTAGACAGAAGATACGCTTCAGAATCGTCAACGTCTGAGGGTTCTAAGATGGTTTCTGTAATATCTATAAATAAAAAAAAATATTATTTAACTGGCAAAAATAATTTCTTGAATTTAGAATTTGTACGTTTTGTTTTGTCTTCATTTAGGATTTTTTAGCAAGCCAATTCGGTAAAATAAGAACCTACCACCGTCATTTACTGCTGCAGTGTAAAGAAACGGTATGCCGATGCCGTCTGGATCCAAAAATTCCATAGTTTGGTCCTCTATGATCACATTTTGTTCAATGATGATTTCTCTTATGTCAGAAACAATACGCACGTTATTAAAGGGCAATCAAACCTAAACACCCAAGAGTTTACAGACTTACAGACAGGAAAATGCGAATAGAGCGCTTTGATTGTTATTATTTTATGCTATTACGTTGATACAGGAATTTGTTATTATTCTACTTAGGTATTATTGTTATTATTAGGTAATTAGGTAGGTACCTACCTGCCGTATCGTTTGTTTTTTGAAACTCTAAATTTTCGGCTAAAACGACCGACATTCCATCCAAATCTCAGGCTCATTTTGGTGTTTTAGTGAGCTTGGTTGTTCTATTTTGTTCACTGTTTCAATCTCTGTCATGCTCATGTTTTCCAACAGCAAGGTGCTTTCTGTAGTACCTAAACAATAAACAATAACGTTTTACCCGTTTTAAACCAAAATTAATTTATAACGTATAAATACGTGTATCCTGCAATACTTTTTTATTACTTCGCACATGAATTTACTGTCGGTACTTACCCGGTAAAATATTATCCTGTGTACTTGGAAAGTTTAAATTTCGGGTTAACACTACAGGCATTTCATCTACATCTGGAGAAATCATAGCTGTAGCTAACTGAACAAGTCTTTTAGATCGAGAAACCATAATTTATAAGTTATAAACACTTTTTAATACACTCTCTATTAAATCAAAACAAACTAAACTTAAAATCTGGCGTTTCAAATAATATGTCTATTTTTTATACACAATCACAAAATAACTGCGAAGAATCCACAATACAATTCAACTTGTTGAGTAAAAATGCACCAAACACAAAAATGCGTGTCACTGTTGCTTTTTAACATGAACAGAATGCAGATAGGAGTTTTTTATAACAGCTGAGTACAGATAGGAGGTTTTACTTTAACATCAAAATCTGCAGATAGGAGTATTTGCGCCCAAATAACAGCTGAGTGTAGATAGGTTTTTTTTTTTTAATTTGTAACCTACTGTATTTTTCTTCAGATGTAACATTTTGCCAGTACATGCCTATGAAACCATGAAACGTGATGCTACTCAAATCTCAATTTTAAATAAATTGTCAGATAGGAGCTTTTGCCAGATCACCCGCGATATGTAAGGTGTACCATTAAAAAAGTATATCATTACGTGATTCAGGAGTAATGGTGCACCCTGTATATTTTTAACTGACTTATGATAGCTTGATTTATTTCATATAACTTTTGTTTTTAGACCAATCAGAAATCGAAATATTAGCAAGTTATGTTACTTTTTGTTCACACTGTATATTTTTAATCGGATTTTCATTGGAAGGTGCTAAAAGTATCCTTAAACGAGTTTTTTAAGGATATATGGCAAATTTCACTTGTATAACAAAAACATTGCCTCTTCTGAGTATGGAACTTTTGACCTTTCCAAAATATTATGATTCAACTATATCATTGAGTCTATGGTGTAAAATCAATTCTTCAACAAACTGTAAATTGTTAAATACATTATTTACAAAAATTGTGATATAACGGTTTTTCTTCTCTTCAATTTGAAATTCATGATGTGTATACTATAAAAATAATGACATGCAGTGTATTTGACCCAAAACATTATTAACATTGTTCAATTTTGTGATGTGAGGCTTTTATTAATCAGTAATGAACAGATTCTATTTTATATGCTTGCTTTAAGCTCACCGATTGGATCTCCAGGACAGGATTTAGCTATTACATTATCATTAAAATCCCTTTTGTATTTGTTCTAATTGAATGCCATGAAAAATTTGTATATTGCTTAAATTACTTGTTAAACTGAATATTTATTATGTTGAAATTTTTATAGAAAAACAAAACTTGTCTAAAGTTTATTGGGGGTTTCAAATTAGTAATTTTTGTACAAAAATTCCCCTGTAATGTTTAATTCATCCAATTTGTAACAGACTCTTTCATTTTTTCCATTCACTTCTGATTCGTACTTTTGATTCTAGTGTGTTCCTCCTATCTTTAATGACATCTCTCCATCGAATCTAGGATCTCCCTCTTGCTCTCTTTCTTGTTCATTGCAACATTGACATTTCTTATTCAACTGTTTTGTGTTTAATCTCTTAGTTTTTCTACTAACATTAATATCTCCATGGCTTTTTGTTTCTTCGCTGTTTTATCCATGTTCACTTTAATGATGTCTTGGGTGCATATGTAAGTATTGAGAATGAATACACTTTTATTATCTTATTGTGCAAAACCTTAATCTATTGTATTGGATTTCCCTTGCTCTATCTTAAATAAACCTACATAGTCACTTGATTGTGGAAGGATAAAGACTGTGTTATTCGCTCTCGAATCTAAAAGATAAATAAGTGTGGTAAAAACGTTAATGAGTTGGGATACACATTTCTTTACAGAGATAAGTGTTTATATTTAATCGAAACGTGATTTTTTTGCGATAATTGTGAAGTGACAAAAGCAATACAAATTAACTATAAAAATAAGTATGTACACACGGGGAAACCTCGCCGGATTTGATAAGAATGGGCAATCAATATTTATACAAGGTGATCCACAGAAGCAATCGAGTCAAGCATACTTGAATAAATTACCAAACTTTGCACCAACACGTAGCCAATGAACCCAACTACAAGAGTATACCACACTATTCATACAAACATCGATGTTCCCAACAAATAATAATTATGCTCTACCAAATCAAGGACATTACTGCCAACAGATTGCCTAAAACAGAAATCGAATAGTCTGCACGATCTCTTCCGAAGATGAAATAGAATGCTCTAACGACAACCTGTGGCAGATTGTGTCAAAAGAAAAAAAACATCTCCAATAAAGACAGAACGTAGAGTAACGTTGCCCTAAGCAACATATACAGTGTTAGGAAAATTATGATATGTTTTATCATCAATGTGTTAGAAAGAGACAAAATACATATAAATTCAGTGTATCATTCTTTTTCGCTAACAGGATATCATAAAGTGGAAAACGTGCAATTACTGTATATGTGTAAAGGCGTGGTGGAAATATACTCCCACCACGTGTAAAGGTATGTCTGGTAGGCACCGCTTTCGAGAGACGTGTAATGTGGACAGTTTAGTTTATTAATTGAGAAATAATAAGATTGTACTAAACTGATAGCTTAATGCAATGTGTTCAAGATTGTAAAATCTTGAAATTTATTTGTTAAGATACCTTTAAAATATGTGAGACATTTGTATGCCTCCCTTTTTTTATTGTATATATTTAAGGCGTAAATTCATTTTAGTTAATAGCTTTGTAGAAATATGTTGCAGAATTGATAACATCTTTATATTGTTGTAAATTCAAAGGATAATTTCATTGTATTTTCAAAATACTTTAAAATATCACGTTTTCCAACAATGATTGTAAATTGTTTTGTATGGGCATATGCATAGCACCTTTTTTGAAAGTCGACATCTTGATGCATTATCCTATAGTTAAGAAGTTAGGAAAAGGTCACGTTTCACCCTATTATATATTGTATTGTAAAAACCCTAAATTTAGTGTCAATTCTGCATGAATTTTATGGTCGAGGTTCGGAAGACATGAAAGACATTTTTGAATTACCTTTCTGAGTAAATAGGTTACAATTGCTATTGTAGTATTCCATAGAAACTTAACTTAATATTGGCGGCACCCATAGTTGATTCTTGTCTGGGAACCCGACAAGTCCAGTGATGCTGGTCAATAGGAAATATTTATTTTCGATTGGTCAACCCAATCCACGTGTAAACACACCCCTCGCAGATTTCTACTTAACACGTCTCACAACGTGAAGAAATCAGTTACTTCTCACTCATCGAATCGAGCGCAACGCTCAACAGCAGAGTTTTTCACACTCATCGATTCGAGCGCAATGCTCAACAGCAAAGTTAGTTTTTAACTTATCGAATCGAGCCCAACATCCAAGTTACTTCTCACTCATCGAATCGAGCGCAACGCTCAACAGCAAAGTTAGTTTTTAACTCATCGAATCGAGCGCAATGCTCAACAGCAAAATTAGATTTTAACTCTTCGAATCGAGCTCAACGCTCAACATCAAAGTTACTTCTCACTCATCGAATCGAGCGCAGCGCTCAACAGCAAAGTTTTTTCACACTCATCGATTCACTATATTAGTTCGGTTAGTATTGGAATAAATAACATAACATGCGAAATAAAATTTGTAATAATAATAATATGTGTTTCCAAATATGTCAATTCTCATTTTTCGCTAACAGGATCTCATAAGTGGGAAACCCACAACGCCGGCCTCTTACTCTTTGTAGCTTCTAACAGTATTGCCAATTTTCATTGTATATTTATATTAATTGTAAAATGCATTGTTCTAACACGAGAACAAGTTATAAGAAGATTTTAATTATGATAATTCAAGAGGTTGTAACATATTAAGATATAATTAATTCCATCTATTCGTTGAATATTTTATTGTAATGCTGGAAATTGTTCTAGTTTACAGTTTGAAAGCGGTTAAAACCTTTACTTTTTTCCAGATTTGGCAACGTGAAATTGGTGTCGAAACATCTGTTGTGTTTCGAATGTGTTTGTAAAAAAATTTGGTATCTTTATCGTTTGTATGCAAATGAGAACGAATTCTCTGTGTAAACACACACACAGTACAAGTGAAAAAAAAACGAAAATAAAAATAAAATCGAATTCTAATGAAAGTGCCTAGAATTTTTAAATAATAGTAATATTTATGATATGTAATAAATTAAAAAATAAAACTTCTTAATTCTTCAATGAGCTTAAATCAAATGTTCGAATAAACCCAGTTCTAAGCTACCCAGATTGTACATTTAAACATCTTCAAGAGGCGCACGCGCGATTCGTATTCGTCTGGTATAATAATCTACAATGGCTTTTAATTCTCTGTCTCATGATTGTCCTTATCTAACACACTGGTACACGCCATGTGCCCATTATAAGTTCCTTTTGGCCGTGAGAGGTTATCGTTTTACGTTGAAATTAAATATGACTGATTTCTCTCACAAATAAGAAGGACATTTTAAAGGGCACGCGTGGATTGAAAATGAAGAGAGGGGACAGATAAAAGTAGAAGAATAAGAGCTCTAAGCGAAATCGTTTTATCAGGAGCTTAGGAAACAGAGGCGGTTTACATTGAGAAATTTTTAAAACGAGAAGCAGTTGAACAAATATTAGCATACGACTTATTTCTCATTTTATGATATCCTGTTAAAGAAAATGGTGATACACTGAATACGCTTGTTTTATTACAACATATTGTCGCTTTTGGACTCTGTATTGTTGCCATAGATTATTCCTTATGATGTTAATGAAAATTATTATGCTTATATTCATTAATTGTACTCTCAATATCGACGAATGTAATTTTTTTAGCTATCTCCCAGTGATTTTTTAGTGGTACTTATTTCAAATACCTATTAGGTAGGTTTTAATTTATTGTTCAAATCATATTAGCGTATACTACCCGAACTGATATAGTGAATTAGTTTATTACTACTGAATCATTTCTTTGTAAATTAATCATGAAGGGATAAACGAAAGTAATATTGATTTTTTTATTATTCATTGTATTAAGCTATCAGTATAGTACAATCTTATTATTTCTCAATTAATAAACTGTACTGTTCACATTACACATCTGTATTTCTAACATTAACTTCTTTCATTGCGATCTTTAACATAATGAGTTGTTTATACAACATTTTGCTGTGGTAAAGTGACTAGTAATAGCCTGAATGCATTTCTTGTTTATTGATTGATTTATTGCACGTTTTCCACTTTATGATATCCTGTTAGCGAAAAAGAATAATACACTGAATTTATATGTATTTTGTCTCTTTCTAACACATTGAAGGTAAAACGTATGTTCCCTCGTAATGTTCCCAACACTGTATAGCACCCTCGCAAATAATGAATAGGAACCTGAAACCAGTAACAGTGTATGGAGTAAAAGATTATTCAGACATGAAAACTAGCATTAAAGAAATCCTAAATTAAGACCAATACCACACAAAAACTATGGCGGATAATATAATTAAAATAAACCCCACAACCGTAGGGGTTTATAGAGCATTAATTAAATACCTGATTGAAAAAACATAGTACACCATACGTACCAACCCAAAGAAAACAGGGACTACAGAGTAATTTTCAAACGTCTCCATCACATCACAGACCCAAATGACATAAAAGAAGATCTAGAGGGCATGAAGCACAAAGTCAGAAATATTGTAAATATTAAACATAGACAAACCAAAGAACCGCTAAACAAGTTTTTCATAGTCCTTGATCCAGCTAAAAATAACAAGGACATATATGAAGTAAAAGGACTATAGAACAGAATAATAGTAGTTGAGCTGCCCAAAGAGACAAAACATGGCCCAATGCTTATGATGGACATACAAAATCATACTGTAATCCACACTTTGTGTGCGTAAAATGTGGAGGCTCACATGACACTAAGGTATATAAAAAAGCAAGGACACTCCAGCAACCTGTGCTCTGTGTGGTGGCTCACATCCAGCCAACTACCAGGTATGTGAATTTTATCAAAAATATTTTAACATCAACAAAAATTGTATAGAAATCTTTGGAGATTCTATTGTCGTATTGGATATGGTTTAAACTGTTTTCGATATATTAATACGGACCTGATTTTTATTCAATTATTGCTACTGAATGTTGATTGTATCAATTGGGAAGCTTAACACTCGTCTAAGTAACTGTTTTATGGCATATTTTTAGATTCTTCTCATACGTTTAATGGTATAATTAAACACATGTTAAATAACCTACTCTTGTTGCCTTTATAATAGCTCATCTGTAATTGTTTACATTATTATTTTTTCATTATTAATAGAATTAACTGAGATCGATCATATTCTTGTCATACGTTTATCAACAGTCTAATTAAGCACACTTCATAAAAATAAATGTTTAGGGAAATAAATATTGGTGAAATTAAATTTAGAACTATCAGATTTTGAACCAATTGCAGATAGGATTTGTATAATAGGCTTAGAGGCAAGCACCAAAAAATCACATAAATAATTACACACCAAGGAAGAAGCAGGTATGAATGAAAAATTGTATAGGAGAGAAGATATGGAATATGGTGATATTCCAAAATATGACATACTTATTGTATTGGTATGGAATTGTTTTGGAATCAATTAAACACTATTCAAAACATTAAATTGTACATATAGTGGATATTTTTGACAATTAGGGGGTATGACACCTATAATGAGAACACAACTGATTCGCTGCAATAAGAGAAACGACATTTAATGTTCATAAATCATAATCACTAATCTTACATTACAGCCTTTTTTCAGCAACTTTATTGCAGGCAATATAAATTGCATGCAAAATTAAAAACTAGTCTTCTTACATTTGAGCCTATTTGTAGCAAATTTCCAAGATTTTTTTGACAATCGACATTATTATCGCATTAATTTTAAGGTTGGAATGTAAAAACAAATTTAAACCTACAAAAAAAGGTGGAAATTCGCTTTGAAAATTAATACAGAAAAACCATAAATTTTACTTCTGGCAATCACTACAAATGCTATTCTTGCTACTTATATAAAAATTCGTATTGAAAACAGGAGGAATATATCGTGTCGGAACAAACCATGGTTAAATAAAACAAAAGGAAACTTAAAAATTAGAAACGAATTAAAAGATTGTAATGACTTGAAAATCTTTAAAAACTACCTAAGGATGGATGAGCATACATTCGATAAGTTGTTAGAAAAAATTGAGCATCGAATAAAGAAAACTGATATTCGACCAACACAATAATTATGTTGTCAAAAAATAATTATGTTGTCAAAAACTAAAATCACTAAAAATACGTAAAGTTGCACGTAAATAACCTTGAAAATTAGAAACATTTCTATATTTTTCAAGCCTGAAAGTTGCAGTGAAAATGGGCCGAAACGCATGCGCAATTATTATTCAAGAAAGGCCAGCAATTAAATTGCTAGCAATTTCTTTTAAAAGGCTGTAATGTAAGATTATAGTTTAATACTAATTTTACATTACAGCCTTTTTTCAGCAACTTTATTGCAGGCAATATAAATTGCATGCAAAATTAAAAACTAGTCTTCTTACATTTGAGCCTATTTCTAGCAAATTTCCAAGATTTTTTTGACAATCGACATTATTGTAACATTAATTTTAAGGTTGGAATGTAAAAACAAATTTAAACCTACAATAAAGGTGAAAACTCGCTTTGAAAATTCATACAAAAAACCCATAAATTTTACTTCTGGCAATCACTACAAATGCTCTTCTTGCTACTTATATTAAAAGGCGTAAAACTAATTTTACATTACAGCCTTTTTAAAGAAATTGCTAACAATTTAATTGCTGGCCTTTCTTGAATAATAATTGCGCATGCGTTTCGGCCCATTTTCACTGCAACTTTCAGGCTTGAAAAATATAGAAATAGTTCTAATTTTCAAGGTTATTTACGCGCAACTTTACGTATGTATAGAGATTTTAGAGTTTGACAACATAATTATTGTGTTGGTCCAATATTAGTTTTCTTTAGTCGATGCTCAATTTTTTCTAACAACTTATCGAATGCTCATCCATTCTCGCGTACCTAGCTTTTCAAGTCACTACAATCTTTGAATTCGTTTGTAATTTTTAAGTTTCCCATTGTTTTATTTAACCATGGTTTCTTCCAACAAGATCTATTCCTCCTGTTTTCAATACGCCTTTTTATATAATTAGCAAGTACAGCATTTGTAGTGATTGCCAGAAGTAAAATTTATGGTTTTTCAGTATTATTTTCAAAGCGAGTTTCCACCTTTTTTGTAGGTTTAAATTTGTTTTTACATTCCAACCTTAAAATTATTATATTATATTAATGTGATAATAATGTCAATTGTCAAAAAAATCTTGGAAATTTGCAACAAATAGGCTCAAATGTAAGAAGACTAGTTTTAACTTTTGCCTGCAATAAAGTTGCTGCAAAAAGGCTGTATTGTAAGATTAGTTTTACGTTTGTGAAGCTGGCAGAATTAAATTAAACCTATTACGATTTTGTACTAATTTGTAACACAAAAAATAGTTTTGCACCTTTACCCATTAAATAAAAAAATATGGCGCTGCCAGCTTCATGTTAATCTAGAAAGCCCAAATTAAAAATAATTTTGACTTTTATAGGCGAGAACATGCTACAGAGGGTTTGAGATTCAATGAAAAATCGTGCAAATGTTTGCAATGAAATAGGAAGCGATTTATTTTGAATACCTTTTATAAATTAATTTCTTGTTTTATAACAGTTATTCGATTTTAACAGAGTTTAAAGATGGGATGTTAGATCTTTGTTTTTTATTAATAACTGTGTAACCAAGGACAAAACACAAAATTTCAGTTTTGACGATTTCACTTGTTTTAGTCCACCGATTTATTTTTGTTACACATACACATTTCTGATATATCATTGTATGTTATTGAGGGTTTGTTTTTAAAGCAGATGTTTAACCTACAATGTTTTCCGTTTATACTTACAGTACATATCCTCAATGTGTCTGGCCTACTTTTCGGACAATACATTAAATTTATAAATTAAATAAATGATCGAACCATACTGCTTTCGAAGTGGCAAAATCGTTAACTGAATTCAACAGTTTCCAAAAATAAAACTTCCTCTTAGTGAATACCTTCTATAATATCATTATTTTATATTAAGATTTCGTTTGAGTTTTTTAGTATACATATTATGTTAGTTTATCTACTGTCCTTGTTTTCTGAGAATATTAACAATTGACAAGTTTGAAGTATTCTCATTAATGTATGTCGTCAATTTATTTAATTTAGATAATAAAAACGTGTTTTTCACTCGAGAAGTTTGTGAACCCAATTACCTCTGAATATACGTTAATATTTCAAAATGAAAATATAACGTCGTGAATTCATTGTTGAACCGTAAAACACGTTTTGTATTGTTTTAATTTCGAGAGCGCAAAATTTATTGTTACAATTATTTCTAACTTGGGAGCACGAAATTATTGAATGCCTATAAATAGGTATAATACCGCTAAACCTCATTTTTAAAATTGTAACTGTAGAGAGAATAATCGTAAAATAATTAAAACAACAATAATGTTTGTTATCGATAATCTTTAGCTTCCATTTCATACCCTCACTTTTTTTATTGAATACTAACTTTTATTTTTTTATTCCACGATTTTTGAGAAAGAGAGAGGCATAAGCTTTATTAGGTACGTTCTTTTTGACTGAGATTTCAGTTAATCTCAGCTCACATCAGTAATGTGAGCGTTCTTTTTGTTTTACTCACTTTAAGTGAGCTGAGATTTTTCCTCCCCCTTCACCGATGCTGAATGTGTTGTAAGGGGGTATCAGTTGGAATTGAGTCAGAAATAAAGTGGAGGGGATGAAGAAATATTTGATTTGCTTGGTTTATTTGTAGTTTTAACCAAGGTTATCTAAGGTTTTAACCATTGACATATAAACAATAAACACACATAATCTATTTTTCTTTTGTTACAAATTATGGATACATTAATTAACATTATTAGATGCTGATACGAATCTGTCGTATAGTTTAAATCTATCGACAGATCGCGCGCTTCAATTGAGATGTCGTTCTTTTTGATGCTTACTCACATCACTTTATCTCAGATCGCCTTAACTGAAGTGATCTGAGATCTCAGTCAAAAAGAACGCACCATATGTCATGAAAAATTGTAGGGATCGACCGATATGATTTTTTGTGGCCGATACCGATAAACTCATAGCCGATATCTGCCGATACCGATATATCGGCCATACAATTTTGTCGTAAATTTTTTGCTGTATAAATGAGGTAAAAGTGATTTATAATGATATACTGTTACCGTTGCACGGATTAACCATAACATCACTAAAAAATTGCAGAGCAAATTCGATGTTTTGTAAAATCACCCGGCGGAATGCTAAAAATCGATACGGTGAATCTCCGAATTTAACAACAAAGCCCGGCCAGTCGGCTATGTTCGCTCCGTCGGGGAATACCAGAATTTCCGAATACGCTGGGAAACAGTAAGATAATAAAACTCGTAGTAGTCGTAGTATAGTATTGCACTGATTTTTCACAAACATGGATCGTTTTGTCGTGCGTTATCCATTCGTTTCACAGTCGTCGTCATCTTAACAAGAGCCTGGTTCTGGTTCATTATCTTCAATAACTAGCAGTATTAGTGGCAACATAACTAGTGGTAAAAGTATTTACTGGACGTATTTCTCCAAGAACGAAGTTAATGCCTCTACAATAAAAGCAAATGCCATCTGTAAATTATGTAATGCTGTTGTTTCTCTGGGAGGTAAAGGTAAGACAGCAAATACTACCAATTTAAAGCATCATATGGCGAAGTTTCACATTGAAAAATTAAGTGAGGAGTCAAAAGAAAAAAATGTTGATAGCAGTAAGTATATAATAAATTTATTTTAGAAATTAGTAATTTTGGCTGTAATATCGACAAGTTATTAAATTTCTGTTTTTATTTTTGCGTTAAGTCGTTAAGTGAGTACTTTTACTCCTGAACTCTGAAGCCAAACAGTACCTCTGAATATAAATTTATGAATTATGAAACACCCAGTATTTAGAAGGGTTCTGTTTTTTAGATGCAGAAGCATACGAAAAACCTGGTTCATCTCGTTCATATGCAAGCTTAAGCGGAGGCTCAACCACACAACCAAAGATTTTTGAATCTTTTGAAAATATGCAGTTATGGGACATTGATAGCACTAAATCTAAAAAGGTTCACTGTTATATCGGAGAATTAATAGCTATAGACATACAGCCCTTCAGTATTGTGAACGATGTGGGTTTTAAGCGGCTTTTAAATAAATTGGTTCCTTGTTATGATATTCCTTCAGATAAATATTTTAGAGAAAGAATACTTCCTGATATATACAAAAAATGTACTTTGGCAATTTGTGAAAAATTATCACTTTCCTTGAAAGAAAACATTAAAATTTCTGCCACCACAGATATATCGACTTGTAAGCATAATAACAACCCATTTATTTCTTTTACTGCACATTGGATAGATTTTAAAACGACTGAAAGATGTTCATTTGTACTGGCCTGCAAGCATTTTCCTGGGTCACATACAGCTTTAAACATCTCACAGATTTTATCTGAATTCATGACAATATGGGAGTTAGATCAGAATCAAATTCTTTTGGTTTTGGCTGATAATGCTGCCAACATAAAAAAAGGCATTGATGAGGTTAAATTAAAACACCAACCCTGTTTCATACATACCATACAATTAGCCATACATGACTCCATAGAAAGTCAACGATCAATTATAGATTTATTGGCAAAAGCAAGACGTATAGTAACTCATTTTAGTCACTCCTCTTTGGCTTGTGATAGGCTGAAGAATATTCAAAAGTCCCTTAATATGACCGAGAAAGCTTTGGTGCAGGACATTCCAACACGATGGAACTCAAGTTTTAATATGTTGGAACGTCTGATAGAACAAAAAAAACGCTCTTAATATATATATATATATATATATATATATATATATATATATATATATATATATATATAATGGACAATCCAGCTTTAAAAGATGTGACACTAGCATACCACCAATGGGAACTAGCAAAAAATTTACTAAATCTCTTAAAACCTTTTGAAGAAATTACGAAGGTTTTTAGTAAGAATATTGCATCTATATCGGAAGTAAATACCCTTACTTAAAACTCTCTTAAAATATCTCCAGAAAGCTGAAGGAGCTGACTTTTCAGGGGTGCAGAGTACCAAAAGTGAGCTTAAAGATTCCTTCACTGATAGAAACCTTCTTTTTGCCACTTTATTGGACCCAAGGTTCAAGACATCTTTCTTTGACAATGATTTATCGCAAAGAACCTTTACAGATTTAAAAAAGAACTTTTAAAAACTAATGGACTAGATTCAGACTTGCTGGAAGATAATTCCGAAGAATCTGAAGTGAGCGACGATGATGCTCCTTTAGCGAAAATCGCCAAAAAATCACACGAGGTAAACCAACAGATTCAGGAAAATGTCCCGGGCTCAATTTCTCATAGTTTATTTTGGAATACTTTTGATGAACTTACTGGTATGACGACCAGTAAATCAGTGTCATGTAAGAAAAGTACTGATAATATGATGAATAAAATTGATGATGAGATTGAATTGTATAAGAAATTAGAAAAAATATCAAGAAATAATCCTTTGACTTGGTGGGCGCAAAAAAAAGACATTTTTCCATTGATGTACAAAGTTGCAATAATATATCTAGCACCGCCGCCAAGTAGTGTTGCTCGTGAACAGCTATTTTCTTCAGCTGGAAATGTTTATGAAAGCGCAAGAAATCGTTTAACTCCGGAAAGAGCAGAAAGCTTAATTTTGTTACATTACAACTTGCCGAAACTTAACTTTAAATATTAATTTGATAATTTGTTTAACTTAGTGTGTTACTTCTACATTTTAATGCCTTTTTGCTAAATTTTGAATTATAATAAACTTGATTTGTTTTTTATTTAGTATTTCTGTTTTAATTTCCTTTAAAAAATCCTTAAGAACTGAAATATTAAGCAATTCACATTTTCGGCCGATACCGATATAGGCCTATTTCGTAGTTTACATATCGGCCAAGAAGGCCGATATACCGATATCGGTATCGGTCGATCCCTAAAAAATTTTACAATTTTATGGACAAAGCGAAATAATTTAAAAATAGATAAATATAAAAAAAGTATATAAAAAATAATATAAAGATATAAAAAATACTGACACTACTAACGATACAAAACATAATATATAAAAACACAAATTTAAATTAATGATTAAAATACAATGTTACCATCGTACATCATACCAAATATTGATCTACGCCGATGTAACTCAAAAGTCTAGGGTAGAATGCAGAATTCTTCCACTGAATAATAAAGTCTCTCAAGCAGAAACGCCCTTGTCAATCTCCGGAACCTATTAAATGTATTTGCCACTTTTAATTCTAAAGGTAGGTGATTGAATAGTTTTTTGGCATTGAAGATGATGGAATTTTTTACCAGATCAGAGGTGGGTATTGTTAAGTAGATATCGAAATTTTTTCTTCTAGTAGGGTAACTATGAATTAGCCTCTCAGTTAAATTGTGAAAGTGTTTGCGAACCAAACACACGGATTTCAAAATGAATAGAGCAGGAAGACTTAAAATTTTGTATTTTTTAAAATAGAATTCGCAATGCGTCCTACGACTCAAACCATAAATATAACGAATAGCTCTTTTTTGTAGTTTGAATATAGATGTGAAGAGGTGTAAACTACAAGACCCCCAGAAAGGCAAACCATAGCGAAGGTGCGATTCGAACAAAGAGTAGTACGTTGTTAAAGCAGTACAAAAATCAAGCTGTTTAGATACATATTTAATGGCAAAACAAGCAGAGGATAATTTTTTCGCTAAAATGTCTACATGTACAGACCATTTAAGGGCACTGTCAATATGGAGACCAAGAAACTTAATCGAATTTGAAGATCTTATTACGTCATTGTTAAGTTTGACAGGTTGCAAAACTCCTTTGTACGATAAAACAAAAGTTTTCTCAGCGTTAAAACAAAGCCCGTTCGAGTTAGACCAGGACTTAATAGTAATGAGATCTTTGCCTATGGTAGAAAGTAAAGTTCGTATATCTGAACTGCTCCAGGTTACACTAGTATCATCGGCAAATAAAGTGAATTTACCATTAATTCGTAAGTCTGTGACATTGTTAATGAATACCAAGAAAAGAATTGGGCCCAAAACTGAGCCCAGGGGTACACCACTGCTAACTGGTAAATTATTCGAAAGTTTTCCATTTGCTCGTACCAGTTGCTTTCTACATTCCAGGTAATATTCAAACAATTTTAAAGGAATACCACGGATGCCATAATATTCTAGTTTGTTTATCAAAATTTCATGATCAACACAATCGAAGGCCTTTGCGAAGTCACAAAAAGCCGTGAAAAGTTTATTATTAAGAGAGGTATATATTTCATTAAGAACAGGAAACATTGCGTCATTAGTACATGTATTAGGTAGGAAACCGAATTGTTGGGATTTCAAGATTTTATATTTGAAAAGAAAAGGCAGTAGACGGTTTTTCATTAGTCTTTCGATTATCTTCGATAAGATTGGTAATAAGGCAATAGGACGATAGTTACTAGTATTCTGTTTTTCGCCACCCTTGTGGAGGGGAACAATTATAGCTGTTATTAGACAGTTAGGAAAGAGACCTTTTTCAAAGGACTCATTGATTAGAGAATATAAAACGTTAATCACCGCATCTGGAATATTCAAAAACATCTTAGTTGATAACCCATCAATGCCACAGGAAGTTTTGTTTTGAATACTGAGTATGGTTTGCACTAGCTCAAATTTATCTATTGGATTTAATTATTCAGTGATATCTGGGCCCTTAACCTGTAGGAAGTTATGGAGAGAATAATCGTGAAAGAATTAAAACAAATAAAAGATCACGTCTGGGGAAAACGTCTTTACGCATAAAAAACTTGTCGCTTACTATCTTATTGCTAAAACTATAGGTTTGTTCCAACCGAAGTAAATACCGTTTTATTACCGTACAATCTTAGTAACGCAGCAAATTTGATGTAAATTACACAGATTTATTATATTCACTAATCAGCAGGTCAACTGGGATTGATGGGTAGGAATTTTATGCAATAACTTAATAGGACCTTTTGTTATTGAGGAAAATCTGAACCAGTATAAATATTTAGATTTGCTCCAAATGAATGTGGGCCCGCGATGAAATGATCTAAGAGCCAACGGTGAAATCATATTTCAACAGGACGGAGCGCCATCCCATAAAGCTATCATTGTCAGAGGGTTTGATAGTTGGATTGGTCAACATGGACCCCTCAAATAGCCTTCTAGAAGTCCTCATCCCGATCTGGTGAGAGGTCCACCAGAATCGGAACAGCTGGAAAGGATAAATGACGCGTGTAATTCCATTACACCTCGAATTTTGCAAAACTTTTAAAAAAAAATTCAAGATCGCTTGGCGCACTGTTTAGCAGCAGATGGAAAACATTTTAAGCAATTTATTTGATAAGACTTCAATTGGTTGTGTTATTTTATTATTTTTTAAGTGTTGTTCTTTGTCATCAATAAAATAAAACTTTACATGTTCCATGTTTCAAGACCCATTGTTTTATTGCCGTCTAAAATCAATTATACGTTAATGAAATTACACGAGAAAGTTTAAGAAACCATTAGAATAATTTTTAATTAACAACAGTTTCTATAACATAACAAGCACATTATGATTTTAAACCTCAATAATAGGATGTAATTTACTGCCATCTTTTCTTAGCCCTCAAAATGATTGTAAGCAAAAATTTAATGTTATAACAGATCATTTCAAAAATTAAACATTACAGGTACTTTAAAAGTTGGGTATCTATCAGTTTTGACAAATAATTTTTTTATTTTAGCCCATTTAATTTGGACTGATTTATTTAGGTATTTTTTTAAAAAAAATAACGACAAAATAATTCAATTAAACAAGTTCTTGTTTTCGTGCAAGTGTTCAATGTAAAGTGGAGGGCTTGTATTATTATTAAAAATTGAAAAGTCCGCTAATCTGAAAGAGAACATAAGTTATCATGGAATGCAATTCCCTTTGGCCACAGTTAAAAAAAACGCACTGTATATTTCGAAAGCTTGTAATGAGGGAAGTCCAAAGAAACAAGAATTTTTATGCGGAATGATCGGTTGAAAAATTATGAGTGTTTGAACATGGTGAATACTAGTTTCAATGTATTCATTAACGTACTGACCTAATGGTTAGGTTATACGACTCTAAGTTCAATACAAAAACTTTTATGTTTATGTTAGTTCTGTTAGTCAGAAGGTTAGGTTGAAAAAACTACCATGCACCTCGCTACGCTCATCAGCTTCAGGAAATTTAGTAGAACCACAGTGCATTACAGAAATATATTGTAATGTTTTTCTAATTTATTTATACTGTAAACGGGTGGGATGAATTTTAAACACACGGTATGGCTACTTACTAATTTTATTTAAACACTTAACTAATCACTAACACTTAATTTATATATACTCAACTAGTCACTTAAATTTAATTTATATGTACACAAACTTAATTATTATTAATTTATATTAACACTTTTATATTCACTTATTTACTGTTTATTTGTCAAGATCACTTTATCAACTGCCTGGTCCGCTGATCGGTCCTTTTTATATACTAGTGCCTTTTTTACTAGAGACTTCTGAACTGCGGCTTACACAAAAAATGCCTTTCGCGATATTTCTCGATTGTCGGCTCAATCCTTAAAAGACCTTCCGAGAAGATGTCTATAAAAACTGTCACAATAAATCCCAATAAACCTTCTCAGAATTTGGCGGGCTCGCTATTTTTTTAACTCCGTTAACATAAGGTTACGGGACCGTACTTAGTATCTGCTTCGGTGTGTGAGTTCGTAACATTACCCCCTCCTTAAATGAAAGTTCCTTCTGGAACTTTTGTGTAGCCGAGACTGGATGTTTGAATCGGCAACTGACTCCATTTCTACACTTTCCGATCTTATGGAAATAACAGGGCACCGTCTTCATCGGATACTGATAACGGGGGTTGTAGCTGCAAATTAATATCTGGACACCGGTATCTTGGAAGATAACCTCTACCATGTTCCTGATGATTCGCCAATCCAACTGGTTACTCGCTATCTTAGGCATAGCCAGTTTATTCACGCTTCCCACACATCGCGGTATGTAGATCGATCTTGAAGGTCATTTTTAGTTACCACATAGAACACGTACCGCGAATTATGTTTCAGTTTCAGTGTCTTGCCAGGGGCTGGAATCTGGTCTTCAAGTTTTTCTAATTGCCGAACTTCTTTCGAAAGACGGTTGCCAACCCTCGTGCGTTCTTGATACGAGCGGGGATGTTGTATGCCAGTGAATAATCTTCCGGGAGAGTGAACAAATCTTGTTGTTGTTCCGAAGTGACTCCATATCTAGCTTTCCCGGTACCTCCATACGCGCCCATAAATCCATCGAAGGTAGGGTCAGACACATCTCGAATATGGTTTACTCCTTTCTCTAGGTCATGGTCTCCTTCGAATGGCGCTAGTCGGTTTTGGTGAACTACTTTTGGTTTTCCGTTGGGGATCTTGCTTATGCGATATATAACATCATTCATCCTTTTCTTGATTAAGTATGGACCTTCCCAGGATTTTTGTAATTTTGGAGAAAATCCTTTTCTCCTCGTCGGGCTGTGTAACCATACTTTGTCCCCTTCTTTAAAACCGCCTTCTGTGGCCTGCGTGTCGTACCGACTTTTCATTCTGTCGCTGGCAACTTGAAGATTTGTTCGAACTAATTCATGAATATCGTCCAGCCTTCTTCTCAATTTGATCACGTATTCTTCGCCTGCTAGATCTTCTCCAGGCCGACAGTCAAATTCCAGGTCACAAGGAAGCCTCATTTCACGTCCAAACAGGATTTTCGCCGGTGTTTCACTCGTGGACTCATTGACGGCAGATCGATAAGCCAATGCGAATAAGGAAAGATACTGGTCCCAATCTCTCTGATGGCTGGATACTACTTTGGACAGGTATTTTCCAATAGTCCTGTTCATTCACTCGACCATTCCATCTAACTGTGGATGTAATGCTGTTGTCCTGGTCTTCTTCATTACCAGCTTCTCGCAAATCTAGAATAGATGACTTTCGAAGTTTCTTCCCTGGTCGCTGTGGACTCCATATCGGCTGATAAATTCTTTCACCAATACGTCTGCTACAGTTGTGGCCTCTTGGTTCAGAATAGCGTAAATTTCCACTCATTTTGTGAAATAATCCATTACAACCAGTATGTATTTGCTACCATTTTCTGTCGTCGGAAATGGTCCAGCGATATCTAAAGCAATCCTTTCGAAAGGGCTTCCAACTGTTTCATGGGTGCCTTTCTCTTGCGATGTGGTCCATTACTCGTAGCACAAGTCGTACATTTCTTACATCAGTCCTTCACATCGTCGGAGCTGTTCATCCAATAAAACCTTTCACGGACTCGCTGAAGGGTTTTCTTCACTCCCAGATGGCCTCCCGATGGACTGTCGTGTAACTTCTTTAGTACCTCAGCTACTCTTGTTCTCGGGATAACTAGCTGTCTCCTCATCTCGGAACCATCATCGTTTTCAAGGACTATTTTCAACAGCCCTTCTTCCAGGACAAGAGAGTCACACTGAGCCCAATACGCCTTGAGTTTCGGTGAAAATCTTGACACTTCTTGCCATGTAGGTCGCCGATTTTCTTCATTCCATTTCCGGATCATCTTTAGATAAGGATCATTCTCCTGGTCTTCTCTGATCCTGGTGGGTGACCATTCCTCGTTGACTACTGTAATACTTTAAACTGTAACTTCCTTAGATTTCGACTTGTTGCATTGTGAATAATCTACAGGGCATGACCCTCTAGGCAAGGAGCTGGCTTTTCGGTGATTCACATCAGCTGGATGTTCACCCCTGTCTGGAGTTCTTGGGTTACAGGAGTCTTGGGGCGCTTAGACGGACTGTGTACGTGCTCTAGCTCGCCACACTTCCGGCATTTGATCTTCTTCGGCCTCTTGTCTGCCATACCTTTCAACAAGTTGACGATCTGATCAAGTTTGTCATCGTCATCTTCTTCCTGCATGGTCCTACCTTTGTTGTACCGCGAGCTTTTCTTGGCTGCTTTGCATTCAAGAGGTTCTTGGTTTACAGGAGTCGTAGGACGCTTACACGAACTGCGTGCATGCTCTAGTTCGCCACAATTACAGCACCTGATTTTCTTCGGCTTCTTGTCTACCATACCTTTCAACAAGTTGACGATCTGGTCAAGTCTGTCATCGTCACCTTATTCCTGTATGGTCCTATCTTTGTTGTATCCCCAAGCCATCGTGGCTGCTTCATATTCAAGAGCAGCAGTCAATGCATCGACCAATGTTTTAGGATGGGCTAATCGAAGCGTCTTCTCCATATCGTGGTCACACAAGCCGTCAATAAAGGCCTGAATGTCTAAACATTCCATCATGCTCTCTGGTGTTGATGGATAAGCAAATCGAACTAGTCGGGCAATATCCATTTCATACTCTTGAAGGGTTTCGTCACGTTTGACACTAATGTCAATTATTGGAACCTCTGCTATTTTCATACTCATTGGTTGACATCTCCGTTTTATAACCTACAATATTTCAGATAGCAAAACAATGCAATGTACTTGATTATAACACTAGTAAAAAATCAACCTTATTGTCCAAAAATTAAATATTTATAAAATTAACTTACCTACTCACGTTTTTTTTAGGGACCTTCTTAACAAAAATTATAAGAACTTTACTAAAATAACAACCGGCGTTACTACACGTGAAATATATTTCGGCCATGACAGTTTTGTTGATTGGATGAAGCATACCTTCGTACAGTTTAAACTAAATCGCGCTGGGTGTCTTTTAACGTATTATGGAAGGTTCTAATTAATACAGAGTTCTTCTTATAGACACTCTAATTTTGGAATGTCAATTATTGGGGTGATGTCAAAGATTGGTGATTTTACCTTATAAAATTATTCTGAAAATGGTATTAAATGGCTGTGGAAAAAATTATGTACGCATCTTGGGAGTAAAGTTCATTAATCCCTCAGCTAAATAATGCCCTCGCTCGCTCGTGCATAAACTTTACCTTCGGGATTAGAATCACACTTTACTCCCTTGGTGCATAAGTAACTATTAAATTAAAAAATAACTAATCTTTATTGCTATTATTTTGCAATTCATGTTATTAATATACCAACTATCAACGTAATCAACATAAACATAATAAGATAACTTTCCTGCAGTAAAAACGTTTTCCTTGTGTAATTCTTAATAAATTAATAATTTTTGAAGCTCTCCAGTATCGTACAGTTGCTTACATTCTGCTCTTCCTCCTAGACATTTTTGATTGACAAATATTCTTGGTACAGTCTTCACTCCTGTTAGTATTCCTAAGATTTTCTGTATCTCTTCGCCATCTTCTCTGCTATCAAGAACGTATTCGGTATACTTAGTATCGCATTTATCGAAAAGCTCTTTCGCCAATTTACAGTACGTGCAATATGATTTGGAAAAGATCACTACTTTGTCGCTGTTGATCATTTGATAGACTAGGGCTAATTTAGATGAATTAAGGTTATCATTTGATGTTGTAACATTACGACTTGGTTTAAATAACAAAAAATTTATGAATTTGAACATGGCGAATACGAAATTTCATAAATGTCAAATTTCTGACATTTTGGTGGTCGATATATCATTATGAGTATGTAATTGGGGCAAACAGATATTTCAATACAAATACCATTGAACGTCATCAATGACGTTGATGTTATGTCATAATCTTCTTCTTTACGTGCCGTCTCCTTTAAGAAGGTTGGCTATCATCATGGCGATTTTTATCTTTGAAGCTGCGGATCTGAACAAATCAACAGAACTACTGTTGTACCACTGCCTTAGGTTGTTCAACCAGGAGATGCGTCTTCTTCCTATACTTCTTTTACCCTGTATTTTTCCTTGTATAATAGTTTGCAACAGTGTATACCTCTCCCCTCTCATCACGTGGCCCAGATATTGCAATTTTCTGATTTTGATTGTGTTGATTATTTCCTTCTCCTTTCCCATTCTTCTCAATACCTCCTTGTTCGTTGTTCTGCTCCCCCAGCTTATTCTGAGGATTCTTCGATATGCCCACATCTCGAATGCTTCCAGTCGGTCAGTGTCGCACTTCTTAAGCGTCCAGGCTTCCATTCCATATAATAATACTGGAAATATGTAGCATTTAAGCATTCTGATTTTAAGATGTAGACTAAGATCTGTTCTGGTTAATGCATTCCTCATTTTATTAAACACTGTTCTAGCCTTTCCGATTCTTGATCTTATTTCTTGTGGTAATCATTATTGTCATTTACAGTTGTTCCCAAGTACTTGTATTTGCGGACCTTCTCCACTGGCTCCCCTTTGATCCATAATGTGTCTCGCTGTTGTTGGTGTTTTGTGATTGTCATGAATTTAGTCTTTTTGGTGTTAAGTGTGAGCCCCCTTTCTTCGCTGATCCGTACTACTAGGTCTATTAGCCTTTGCAGTTCTTCCAGAGTTTCTGCTATTAGTACTGTGTCATTCGCGTATCTGATGTTGTTTATAACCTTCCCATTAACTTTCAATCCCTTTGTTTTTGATTTTCCAGTGCTTCTTGTACTATATCTTCTGAATACAAAGTGAAGAGTAATGATGAGAGCACGCATCCCTGTCTTACTCCACGTTTTATTTTTATCTCTTCTGAAAGTTCATTTTGCACCGAAACTTTGGCAGTCTGGTTAAAATAGAGATATGTTATTATCCTGATATCATTCCTGTCAATGTTTTTATCTCTCATGAGTTTTATGAGGTGATTATGGCGGACTTTGTCGAAGGCTTTGTTATAATCGAGGAAGGCTACATATATTGGCTGATTGACGTCCATGAGTCTTTGAGACAACACATTAAAAGCAAACAACGCCTCTCTAGTACCCATTGCATTTCTGAAACTAAATTGTGTTTCGCTAAGATCTTGCTCAATCTTTCTAAAAATTCTTCGATGTATAATTTTAAGGAATATCTTAAGGGTATGGCTCATTAGGCTGATCGTCCGGTGATCCTTGCATTCCTTAGCGTTTGATTTTTTTGGCAGTGTAATAAATGTTGATTTGAGCCATTCTCTAGGGATGATTCCGGTGTTATATACCGTGTTGTACAGATCTACCAGTACTCCAATTTGATCTTCTGCAATTAATTTGATAATTTCTGTTGGTGTTTCATCAGGTCCTGGGGCTTTATTGTTTTTAGCTGTTTTAACTGCATATATAACTTCTTCTTTTGTTATATTTGGGCCCTGTTCCTTATCTGTGTCTCCATCTGTTGTTTCCTGTTGTCTCTCATCTTCAAACAATTCTTCGATGTACTCTTTCCATCTTTCTAGTTTCCCTTTGGTGTCTGGAATTATCTTACCGTTTTTGTCTAGTAGAATACTGCTTTTGTTTGCTCTTTTGATGCCCGCTAGTTCTTTAATCTTTTTATGGAGATTGAAGTCATCATGTTTTGCTTGGAGTTCTTCTATTCTACGCATTTTCCTTCGCACCATCTTTCTTTGGCGTGTCGTATTTTCTTTCTAATTTCTTTCTGTATGGTCTTTCTTATATGCGCTTTCGTCTCTATTCTTGTACGACCTTCTGATTTCCATTAACTGTAATATGTCATCAGTCATCCATGATTTTTTCTTGTTTGTATCCTTGATTGTTGCTAATAGGTCTGTTGTTGGGGTCATAATTGTAGTTTTAAGAGTTTCCCATTTTATGTTTACGTCGGAGCTCGAGGTTAAATCAATTTTGCTTAGTTCTTCATTTATTTTTTCTGTAAGTTGTTGTTTTACCATTGGGTTTTTCAGATGTGAAACTGGGAGCTGCTTTTTGTTATCTATGGCTGCTTGGTTCTTGAGGTGGATTTCCATTTTAACTATCACTGGATTGTGGTCTGGCCCGATGTCCGTACCCGGGTAGGTTTTAGCCGCTTTGATGGTATTCCGATATCTCTTCTTTATCAAAACATATTCTATCTGATTTCTTCTAATCTTGTTGTCTTTATCAGCTGGCGATTTCCATGTATATAATCGTCTTTCATGCAGCTTGTAGAAAGTGTTTGTGATGCCATATGATGTTCTTGGCAGAACTCTGTCAATCTATCTCCTCTTTCGTTCCTTATTCCCAGTCCAAAATCCCCAATAATATCATCCACCTTACCTTTCCCTATCTTTGCATTAAAGTATCCCATAATGATTGTAATATCTCTGTTTTTCGTAATATCTATAGCTTGTTGGACGTCATCATAAAATTGATCAATTTCTTCTTCGACTTTATCAGCCGTGGGAGCATATACTTGAATTATGTTGAGTGTTCTTTGCGCTGTTTTTATTCCTATCATAATTACTCTATCTGATATGGGTGTGAAGCTGGTTACTAAATGTTTGAGATTTCTGTGTACAACTATTGCTACTCCATTTCTATGTTGCTGTTCGTTGTTACCTGAATAGTATATTTTTGATTGTTCCAATCCAATGTAAGAGAATTCGAACATCACTGATGGAATAAAGTGGTTTTAATTCTAATTAAATTTCTTCTAACACGGTGATTTTCGCTCTCTAAAACATCTTAATCCTGTTTTCTGAAATTATTGTTTAGATAATTCATAATGTTAATCGGAACGCGGTAAGTAATCATTGATGGTAAAATTACAGCTTCCGCTTTTTTATCGCAGTGTATCGCCAACTCGATTATTATTTAAATCAATTATTTCTTCCAATATATACTGTTTAAAAATGACTAGGAATCTGTCAATGAAACGCAAAATATGTTCAGTGCTATTTAAAATTTCTCTCCCCTACTAACTCGTACCTTTAGAACGGTTATACATAAGCTAGCGAAATTTCGAAACTGTACATTAATGGTTTTAAACTCATGCCCGTATTTATATATATATATATATATATATATATATATATATATATATATATATATATATATATATATATATATATATATATATATAATTCCTTTATTTAGTCCATTTGGCAGATTTACATTTTCAAGTCATTGCAACAATTACAATGAAAACGATATATAGCATGGGCTTAGGTTAATATAAAACAAGTTTGAAAAATAAGCAAACAAATACGTATCCTCGCATATTAGGTATTTGTACCCAGTGCCGTAGCACAAAATTCGGAGGCCCCCCGCAGGATTTTAGTCGGGGCTCCCCTTCATAGATCTATGTTATTTATGATAAGTTTTTCAAAGACGGATAATAAAGAAAAATTGATGAAAATAATATATATTCAATAACACAAATATTTATACAAAGATAATATTGATTCTCATTTAAAAAATAAATGTTCTGAATAAAAATAGAAATTTATCTGTGTAATAAGTATTAATATGCAACTTTAAAAATTTATTTAACAAACATTGATTAGCCTTCATCTATTTTTGTGTGCAAACATATCTATCAGCTTGTCGATGTCCACATTTCTGGCCACTTCTTGTTCAATACTGAGTAAGCTCAAGTTTGATAGACGTGTTAGCGACATTCAATTCCTTAGATAATTCTTGAATAACTTGAGCTTGGAAAAAGGTCTTTCCGCACTGGCAACAGTGACAGGAAGAGTTGTAAAAAGTTTTAGTGCTATATAAGCACCTCTGGTACACAACTCATCTCTTCTACATGCTCCACAAACGCCTATTATTAAAACGATCTGAAAAATAGCTCAAAATTATTTCAACTGATCTATTTATATTAATTTAGATTATCTTTTCTAGCAGAAATCTATTATCTGGTGTTTCTTGTATAAATCTTTCAATTTCTTCTTTCGTTAAAATTTTCGACTTCTTTGGAAATTTTGTGATACCTGTTACGAATTCGCACAGTCGTGTAGTCACCTTTATTAAGCTGGACCCCCAACCATCGCTAATCAATTTCGCAAACAGTCAAAAATGTAGTACTATTTAGGTGCTATAGTACTCTAGTCCGAATTTTAGTGCTCAAACCGTTTAGCAGGAAATCGCGTGAAAAATGGGGGGTTTAGACGATCGTGAAAGAATTTGGTGCTGGCAAGATTGGGGTACTAAAATATTCCTTAGGTATAGTACTTTCAAAAAAGCACAATGACAGAATTTAGTGCTACCTGCATCACGTGGAACTAAATAATTTATAGGGGAAAGAGAGGGAGCAACGCTCTAAAATGCTTTAGACGACCGTTAAAGAATTTGGTACTCGCAAGATTGGGGTTCTAAAATATTCCTTAGGCATCGTACTTTCAAAAAAATATAATGACAGAATTTAGTGCTAGTGGAATTAGATAGTTTATACGGGGAAAGTGGGAGCCGCTCTGTAAAATTCATTAGACGATCGTCAAAGAATGTGATGCCTTCAAGATTATGGTACTGAAATATTCCTTAGGTATAGTACTTTCAAAAAAGTACAATGACAAAATTTAGTGCTACCTGCATCACGTGGAATTAAATAATTTATAGGGGAAAGAGAGGGAGACACGCTCTAAAATTCTTTAGACGATCGTGAAAGAATTTGGTGCTCGCAAGATTGGGGTACTAAAATATTCCTTAGGCATCGTACTTTCAAAAAAATACAATGACAGAATTTAGTGCTACCTGCATCACGTGGAGCTATATACTTTATAGGGGAAAGAGAGGGAGACACGCTCTGTAAAATTCATTAGACGATCGTCAAAGAATATGATGCCTTCAAGAATATGGTACTAAAATATTCCTTAGGTATAGTACTTTCAAAAAAGTACAATGAAAGAATTTAGTGCTACCTGCATCACGTGGAACTAAATATCTTTAGACGATCGTGAAAGAATTTGGTACTCGCAAGATTGGGGTACTAAAATATTCCTTAGGCATCGTACTTTCAAAAAAATATAATGACAGAATTTCTTAGGTATAGTACTTTCCCTCCCTTCGACTTTTTCAAATTTAGTGAAATATTCTTCTTGAAAATGAATGGAACATTGTTTCCTCGTCGTCAAATTGGATGATTTATTCCCACTGCGTTCCAGCCACATTCATTTTATATCTTCCTGGGTTGGAAGAACAAAACTGTATAAGGACATAGTTACCTTAGTAATACAATAATTTTTAGTTCAGCTAATGTAAAACAACCATGATCTCTAAAGTTGTCGATTAAATGAGTAAAAATTCTGTATTTTATAAATATAAAGAAAAATGGTTTGTTAATTAAGAAAGAAAAAATGCTCTAATTTTTTTAATAAAACTTCACTACTTACACCTCTTATTACACTCCTTCACAATACGCTTTGACATTGTCTTTTCATTGAATAACAATAAAATAAAATAAATATTACACTATAGATAGCAATTAAAAAACACTCCAAAATGCCGAAACCAAATAATAACCTCAACACTTGAACTAAGAAACGATCACAACAGGATAAACGAAAATGATTGAATAAGCAATATGACATTGCGCATACGCAGTTATAAAAATCAATAAAAATTGCTTACTAACGACGTTACAATTTTCGTTAAATGTTTTGGAATTTTTTGAAATCTACCGATTTTAGTTACTCGATAGGCTCTATAGATGGCACGGTCTGCAGTGTCCCTAGCCTGATCGAATCTAAACCGCCATTATTTATTTTAATATTATTATTTGATGTAATTATTAAATCGTTGTTAGCTTTTCATTGGTTATTCGATAAGGTAATTTTCCCCCTAGGGGGAATTCACTCCCAGTTGAGAACACGTGAACTAGGGAAATGTTAAATTAAAAAAATCGATTTTAGTCTATGATTCATTCACCATTATAATTTACTTTTTTATATTTCAGATATAAAATGTCGAATATCATCAACACCGGAGAAAAATTTACAATCAACCCTCCAACAGAAACTCTAGCTCCATCTACTAACGCACAATGTTCTACATATACATTTCCGGAACCGACTCGATCACCTGAGACTAGAGGTCATCTCCGTAGCATAAGCCATGGGGGTAGCAGTTCCGCCGTAGTCGTAGGACGGTCGGCGCTGAAAGGTGCGCGTGGTCATCAAAGGGCCCTCTCTCAAGGGCAAATGTTTGATTCTAGCGCTCCACCCCATAAACCTGGTCATAGTAGAGTTGGGTCGAAGACGGATTTTATATTACCTCCTGGGCATAAAGAGTTTGATGCAACTCCAGTACCTAGAGGAACAGTGAAGGCAGGACACTCAAGACAGGCTTCTAGGTAAGTGAATATTAGTTGACACTATAAGAACTTTACCCGGTCTATGGACTCTACTCAGGTGGTGAATTCGGCCTCAGCTACACTATTTTTTATTACCTCAATTGGGATAAGGTGAATCAATAATAAAAATTTCGGGACAAATGGATTTATTTTAATACAAAAACAAATTCACAATACAACACGAATAAAAATCAGTATTACAATAAAAATGTCAAGATTTTATATCTACCAAAAATACCTTTAAGGACTTATCTTGGAGAAAAACCGGAATATTCAGCTCGCAACGGATTCTTGAATGGACAGGTCTGATTTCCGGACTCTGTGTGGCGACTTCTTGATCGGAGGTCCAATTACGGGGTTAGATGTCCTACTTAAGGGTTTCAAGTACGTCTTCGGGTGTCACGTATGGGCTGCAGAGCAGCAAGACAGGTTACTACCACGCACAAAATATAATTGTAAACTGAATGAATAAATTTGCGTCTTAGTGAAGGATATTTGACGATCAAGAGGCCGATTCCACTAGAATTGTCGTTTAAATTAAATAGGAACATTACTAATGTAAAAACGGTCATTCGACGCGTTCTTAATATATCGAAGTAAAATAATCTTGAATTAGAGGTGGAAGTAGCTGAAAAATAAGTAACGCTCCTAAATAACTAATGAAAATTGAATCATGTCGCGGTGACATGTTACATAGTCAAATAATTTTAATAGCTATATGGCTAATTTATTTATATCCAATTATTTATTATCCTCTTCCGTTTACCAACTGTCGTTTTTAATTATTATAGAAGCGTTTTTGATAGCTGAAGGAATCTGTCGAGTAAATAAGGCACGTGTTTTATTATTATTTGTATTCTGTTATTTATCCTATGTGATTCTGTAATTTCCTCTCCAAATTCTCGCCCTTCTCTTTTATTTTAATCTTTACAGCGTTTATCTTACTTTTGTAGTCTTCTTTATCTTGCATTGTCTTTGTTTGGATATATTTTTTCCGTGCCGTTTTCTTTTCTTTCACTAGCTTTGTTATTTCTTCAGCGTACCACACCATTTTGTTATTTTTATATTCTTATTAAATTTTCTTCTTTCACATATTTTAGCTGCTGATGATGCCACTGTTTCTTTAAATAATATTTCCCATTTTTCTTGTAACGTCCAGTTTATCGTTTCATTTGTTACCTTTTTTATATCTCTCTTATTTCTTTCTTCTTAAGTTCATTTATTCTATTTTCTCTTCATCGCTCACAAGATTTACTTTCAATTGTGCTGTCACTAATTTGGGATTGGTTCCCGTTTCTGCTACAAAAGTGTATTTTTTATCCATATGTTGGTACCACATCGTATTTCCGATTATTAAATCATTTCTTCTGCATAAATCGATCATCTTTATCCCGTTCCTGTTTATAGATGCTTCTTCGTAAATTCCCATGCATCCCATTCCCCTGTTTTTATAATTACCTGTTTTGCTGTTCCAATCTCCCATAATTATTGTTGATTCGTTTTCCTCTCTTGCCTCGTCTAGTTCTCTTTGTTGTTGTAGTACTCCTGAGTAATATAATATGGGTTTTTTTGTTAGCTTCTTATGTCCTTTTTTCTTGGTTTCGCTAATTCCCAAGATGTGTAATTTACTTTTTTCCATTTCTTCGCTTATTTCTATCTCATTTCCCGTGAATGTATTTATATTCCATATCGCTACTGTTATCTCCTTCTGTTCCTTTTCCATTTTCAATTTTGTTGGAGCTATTCTTCTGTTTCTTATTTAATTTTCTATTGATCTGTTTGATTTGTTCCCATTTTGTGTTTTATACTGCTCTCTGGTTTCCCCTTGTGGTGGTTACTTATTAAGTGTCCCTCGTATAGACTACTCTAACCATAAAATATAATTAAGAATTACTAACACAAATTATAGATACACTATATACATTTGTACTATTCAAAATAATAATGAATCATCCTGAAATTGTCGACACTTTCTATTTTATAGCAAGTATGCGATCTCATGTGTCAGTGGCCCGTATTCTTGACCTTCCTGATTCATGTGAATGGGATATTTATATTTTTACAGCGGACGTGCTTTCGATATGTTTACCTGACCTTAATAGATCGATGCCCGCTAACCACATTGAAATTATTATTTACACAAATTTTGATAATGTCTTTTGGATAATGTCTGTTTTTGGGATCATCACACCCTGTTTATTAAAGTTTTTGTCACTGGTTTTTTCGCTTTTACCTCCTTTCTCGCCATCATTAGTATTGTTTTGGTTCCTGTCTTTTTGTTTAGCGTGTTTGTCCGTTGGCTGCTTATTCATCTTGTATATTGTTTTATGTCCTACTTCTTTGTTTAAATTCACCTTTTTTTCACTGCCTTTTCCGTCTTCGTTTCTCCGTCCCGCTTTATTGTCGTCTATTAGTTTATTGAAGAATGTGCCTGTTTAGTAATTTTCCGGATTTGCTCCAATTGCGTCTGTATTTCAGGTGATCTATCTCCTTCCTCCTAGGTCCAACTCTATTGTTTTACAGCCTTTATAAAACCTTTAAATTTATAGAATAAATTGGACTTATAATTCTGATATACTCCGTTTTTAAAAGGCATGGAGTAATAAAAGCTCATTAGGTATGCAAAACCGATACAGGGTGTATAATAAAATATCTCCGAAGTTTATCTAATTTTGTACTAAAATTTCTCATTTGTTACGAATTTCAGGTAGACACCCCGTAACTCTGTATTCGGTTGGGTTGCCTATTGTATTGAAATTGTCGCTCTATTGTATTTGAATGAACAAATAAACAATTTAATCGTCAGAGGGGTGCAATCAGGACAAAACAAACTTGGTATATGAATATGGAGGCACTATGAAATTATAATTACGAAAACTATTCAAAAGAGTTCACAATATCGATTCAATAAAAACACATTTTTTTGTGTTCCTATGAATAAACAATAAACATAAAATATTATATAAGAAATAGCAAATTTTTTTGCAGTAGGTATCAACTTTACTACTAATATACCGTTTACAATAGGAGAGGAAAAAAGAAAAATGCAGGAATAAAGTACAAATTAATGTAATATTTATATAAAAAAAGTGTAACAAATAATAGTAATAACTAACACAAAAAGTAGTCTATATATCAGAATCAGACGATTCTGATGAGCTTCCATTTTTAACATTGATTATAAATGGTTCAATCATGTGTTCACTTATATGATCCATTTCCCACATATTTAGTTCTTCTTGTATCACGTGTTCAACACATTTCTTCCAGTTTTCTTTGGTTACGTTACCTAACGCGTCTTCGAATAAAACTTTTACGTCACTCATTTTGAATGTCGTATTCTTTCTTGAAACTTCTCCTTTCACCTGTGCCCATATTAATTCTATGGGATTTTGTTGACAGTGATAAGGAGGAAGCCTCAGCACCGTTATACCACGCGCTGATGCCATTTGATCTACAACGTATCTACTATATTTGTGTGTATGTGAATTGGTCAGTTGCAAGAGCTCATTTTTCAGCGGGTTATCTGGGCATTCAATATTTTTCGAGGTTAGCCAATCGTGGATATTTTGTTTACGCCATGCAGTTGAAGGTAATTTCTCCACTAACCTGGAGTGATAACTTGCGTTATCCATAACAATGACTGAGCCCGTTGGAATTAGATCTAACATTTGTGAGAAATATTCTTCGAAAACGTCTGCATCCATATCTTCATGATAATCTCCGGTTTGCTTCGACTCAAAGCACAACAATCCACCTTTAACAAAACCTTCGGCACTTCCGATATGAGTAATGATGAGTCGACGTCCTTTTCCTGCTGGTGGATTGAGGCCTGTTGACCACCCACAGCTGCCTGCCTCCGACTTTTGACATTCGTGTCTTGCCAAAACATTGAAACAGTATGACCTCCATTTAACCAAGTCTCATCCAAATAATAAATTCGTTTTTGATCTAGTCTTGCTTTCCGAATATTGCGCAATTAACTCCTCCTCCAAATGACAATGTCGTCTCTATCAATCAACATTGCGTTCCGATAATTTTTTTTATATTCAAATCCAATTTCCATCAAATTTTTCTATAATGTACTTCGAGACATTTTCGGAAAATCTGAATCTTCTTGAACCGAAGCCATAATTTTGGAGAGAGTTGGGATCTCTTTTCTAAAGAAAAAAGCATGCACCTTACGCCTTATTCCATTCTTCAAGTCGTCATCCTGTTCAAGTTTGGGTCGGCTTGGGGACTTTGCTGGGGCTGTGATGTTTCCATTTTTTTTCTCCTTCATTAAATTATAAATTGTTGTTTTTGAAACACCCATCATTGTTGCAGTAATCTCCACAGTTTTATCAACACTTCCTGTCAAATTCATGATTTTTCTTCTAATTTCTTCGTTCTTCAACGAGGAATAGCAAGTTAATATCAGATTTTTTTCGTTCAGCGACAATGGGCCAACTTTAGGTCGCTTAGATGGTGATAAATCCTCCATATCTGGTCGAATTTGGTTGGAACACTATATAGTTGGAAGGTGTAGTTAGGTGTTTGTCTCGTGTGATGAGAAGAGTACTTGTATAGATGAACAAAAATAAACACCAGTTAACAATAACGGTAAAAAATAATAACAAATAACAGTAATAATGGGGAAATCAATCAACACAGCAGTTTCTCTAGAACAGATGAACTGTAAATTGAACATATTCAACCTTTCCGCTACTTTTATAGTTGAAAAGTTCTAGTAAGTACATTGTATTATGGGGGCATTTTCTTAGAACTGAAAAGACTATATTTCACAATAATAAAACCATTTTTGAGCTACCTGTTTGTCAAGTTTCTTCAATTACCTGCTAATTGGGTGAAATAATCGGCAAATGGGGTTGGTTTGGATATATATATGTATTTGTATAAAATTGTTATTAACATTTATTTTATTATTTATTGTATATAGGATTATAACTACCTGGAGCTTAGTGGAGGGACTCGTCTACGCCCTTTTATACATAATAATAAATTTTCTGGAAAATTGATGTCAGTGATATAATCCACAGTTTATTATATTATTGATAATTTGAAATTTCATTTTAAATAATATTACAAAACGGTTATTTTCGGAAATGAGATAATTTTAGAAGCCTTAACTTTTTTTAAATGACTGAATGTGGTACGCCTATGGTTCCGGCCAAAATGAGTGATTTATTACTCCATGCCTTTTAAAAACGGAGTATAGTAAGAATATTCTTACTGGAGTGGTATATCACAGTAGTTAGGTTCTTTTAATAAATTGGTTCAAATAAATGCGCTAAATGATAAAATTGTTCTATAAACAGCACTAAACAGTTTGCTCCCTTACTTATGAGCCACCCTGTATATACAATACTCATTAAACGTACACAGAATCTTCAAGGGGCTTAGGAGACCTCAACTACTACAAAATTTTACGGGGTTCAATGATTCCGTCATTTTTGTTTTAATCAAAGGATTCTCGAAAAATCTAGTAATTATTTAGCAATTTAGTAGGGCGGTTCAGATTTCTTAAAATGACCTTCCTATTTCGAAAAGAGAAAAATAATAACATTAATCAAAAAAAATTATTATTAATCACTGTAAGCATTAATCCGTTAGTAATATCAATTGCCAAAGTGACAACATCAACACCACTTAAAATCATGTAATTATAATCGATTTCTAGCTGTCAGACCCAGCTGGTAATTGATATTAGACTCGTTACGTCTGTTTGTTAACGTATAAAAAGTAAATAGATTTCTAGAGATTGGAACCGTTTTACTCAATTAGTTTAATTTGCCTCAATGTTTTTGTTTATAAATTATTTTTGCTTTTGTAAAAGTTGGAATGATATAATTGATCATACACTCAATTGAAACTAGTAATTTCCAAATAATTTCACTTGATACAAGAAATTATTATCGAGGGATTTCGGTGCTGACAGAACAAGTGATTAGACTGGTTTCATTTGAGCTCCCGAAATTTCAGAAATTTAATGAGTTTAAACCTATTATAACAAATTTTGTACATAAAGTGCTTTCATAATCTGTAGTTTCACTTCATCTTATCTTACTCTAAGTTAGCGAATTCCATATAATTATCATCGTCAATTTTAATAGCATATCACCTTTAAGAAACATATGCCATACCAGGGACGTATTCCAAATTTCTAGTCAAATAAACTTAAATGCGCAGCATTTTACTTTTCTTAAATACGACAATAAAATGTATTTTGATCCATCAAATATTTTCAAATTAACAACAGAAGTATACTTTATTTATGATATATATTAACATTGAGAGTACTGTTCATATTATTACTGATATCCATCCTTGAACATGAAGCAACTAAATCTGTTGTTTATGAATCATTATTTACTGACAATATCGAATTATTATCTTTGGACAGTGACATTTGATTGATTACATTTGAAATAGATGCTATAATGTCAGAAATTGTTCTTATTATGGATGGAATCCTCGACATATCCTTCCACTACAGTAGTGGACTTCCATCCACAGAAAACGTTTAAATTACTGTGTGGAAAAGCCAAATGGAATAAATTGAGTAGTCCCAGTATTATACATTTTTCTAGAAAATCCTGAGACACGTCATTATAATTCTAAAATGACATCATCTCTAAATTTAAGCGCTTTCAGGGGACATCTGCAATGCCTAAATCTTCAATTTAAAAGTAGAGGTCTCAATTGAAAAGGACTTTTTATTCTCTGCTATGATTTTAAATTTTATTGCAGAAATTAACAAGGAAAAAGATAAGCTTCTCCAGCGTAGGAAATTCGGTGTATAAAAACAAAACATTTAGGTATAACTAATATAATAATTTGTCAATTTTATGTTCTGAACTGTTAACAAAAATTAATGTCTGATTTCCGCACTTTGGACACGAATTTGTATCGTACATAAACGTACGATCGTGGTCGTACGAATTGACTGCCTACACTGAATACGTTTTTCTCCCTCAAATAGGTAGTGATATCGCATTCGTGAAGTCACTTTGGTTGGAGCGTAATGAATAATATAACGTAATGTTTTTCTTATTTATTAAAACATTTTTATTACGGGCGGGATAAATTCATACACACGGTATGGTTACTTACGAATTTATTTATACACTAAACTACTTAATTTATATAAACACAAACTTGATTATTAATTTATATCAACACATCACTGTTCGCCATTACGGTGTATTCTTGTTTATTTCACGAGATCACTTTATCAACTAAACTCAACTCTCCATGGTCGGTCCTTTATATATGAGTGCCTTTTTTACTAGGGAATTCTTGATTGCGGCTTACACAAAAACAATCGACTTTCGCATTTTCTAGAGAAGACTGGTCACAAAAACAATGTCTAGATAAGATAGTCACAACCGTAAACAATTCTAAGAAATCCCTGCGCATCCTCCATAATTTTAACTTTCATACATGGCATAGACAGAGTCGGATTCAGGGACTATACCAGTGTGCTGTTTCGTTACATTACCCCCTCCTTAAATGGAAATTCCTCCTGGAACTTTTGTATAGCCGAGACTGGATGTTTAAATCGGCAACTGGCCCCATTTCTACACTTTCCGATCTTATGGAAATAACAGGGCACCGTCTTCATCGGATACTGATAATCGGGGTTGTAGCTGTAAATTAATATCTGGACACCGGTATCTCGAAAGATAATATTTACCATGTTCCTGATAACTCGACAATCCAACTGGTTACTCGTTATCTTAGGCATAGTCAGTTTCTACACGCTGGATTCTAATACATGTTCTCGGAGGTTTCGAAGTGCTTCCCACACATCGCGGTAGGTTGATCGATCTTGAAATTCATTTTTAGTTACCACGTAGAAGACGTACCGCGAATTATGTTTCAGTTTCAGAGTCTTGCCAGGAGCTGGAATCTGCTCTTCAAGTTTTTCTAATTGCCCGAACTTCTTTCGAAATACGGTTGCCAACCCTCGTGCGTTCTTGATACGGGCGGGGATGTTGTAATGCCAGTGAATAATCTTCCGGGACAGTGAATAAATCTTGTCGTTGTTGTTGTTCCGAAGTGACTCCATATCGAGCTTTCCCGGTACTTCCATACGCGCCCATAAATCCATCGAAGGTAGGGTCAGACACATCTCGAATATGGTTTACTCCTTTCTCTAGGTCATGGTCTCCTTCGAATGGCGCTAGTAGATTTTGGTGAACTACTTTTGGTTTTCCGTTGGGGATCTTGCTTATGCGATATATAACATCATTGATCCTTTTCTTGATTAAGTATGGACCTTCTAAGGATTTTTGTAATTTTGGAGAAAATCCTTTTCTCCTCGTCGGGTTGTGTAACCATACTTTGTCCCCTTCTTTAAAACCGCCTTCTGTTGCCTGCGTGTCATACCGACTTCATTCTGTCGCTGGCAACTTGAAGATTTGTTCGAACTAGTTCATGAATATCGTCCAGCGTTCTTCTCAATTGGATCACGTAGTCTTCTCCTGCTAGATCTTCTCCAGACCGACAGCCAAATTCCAGGTCACAAGGAAGCTTCATTTCACGGCCAAACAGGATTTTCGCAGGTGTCCGTGGACTCATTGACGGCAGATCGATAAGCCAATGCGAATAGGGAAAGATACTGGTCCCAATCTCTCTGATGGCTGGAAACTACTTTGGACAGGTATTTTCCAATAGTCCTATTCATTTTCTCGACCATTCCATCTGACTGTGGATGTAATGCTGTTGTCCTGGTCTTCTTCATTCCCAGCTTGTCGCAAATCTCCTGGAATTGATGGCTTTCGAAATTTCTTCCCTGCCACTGTGAACTTCCAATGGCACTCCATATCGGCTGATAAATTCTTTCACCAATACATCCGCGGCAGTTATGGCCTCTTGATTCGGGATCGCGTGAATGTCCACCCACTTTGTGAAATAATCCATTACAACCAGGATGTATTTACCACCATTTTCTGTCGTCGAAAATGGTCCAGCGATGTCTAAAGCAATCCTTTCATACCGACTTTTCATTCTGTCGCTGGCAACTTGAAGATTTGTTCGAACTAGTTCATGAATATCGTCCAGCGTTCTTCTCAATTGGATCACGTAGTCTTCTCCTGCTAGATCTTCTCCAGGCCGACAGCCAAATTTCAGGTCACAAGGAAGCCTCATTTCACGGCCAAACAGGATTTTCGCAGGTGTCCGTGGACTCATTGACGGCAGATCGATAAGCCAATGCGAATAGGGAAAGATACTGGTCCCAATCTCTCTGATGGCTGGAAACTACTTTGGACAGGTATTTTCCAATAGTCCTATTCATTTTCTCGACCATTCCATCTGACTGTGGATGTAATGCTGTTGTCCTGGTCTTCTTCATTCCCAGCTTGTCGCAAATCTCCTGGAATTGATGGCTTTCGAAATTTCTTCCCTGGCCACTGTGAACTTCCAATGACACTCCATATCGGCTGATAAATTCTTTCACCAATACATCCGCGGCAGTTGTGGCCTCTTGATTCGGGATCACGTGAATGTCCACCCACTTTGTGAAATAATCCATTACAACCAGGATGTATTTACCACCATTTTCTGTCGTCGAAAATGGTCCAGCGATGTCTAAAGCAATCCTTTCAAAAGGGTTTCCAACATTGTACTGTTTCATGGGTGTCTTTCTCTTGCGATGTGGTCCATTACTCGTAGCGCAAGTCGTACATTTCTTAACCAGTCCTTCACATCGTCGGAGCTGTTCATCCAATAAAACCTTTCATGGACTCTCTGAAGTGTTTTCTTCACTCCCAGTTGACCTCCCGATGGACTGTCGTGTAACTTCTTCAGTACCTCAGCTACTCTCGTTCTAGGGATAACTAACTAGCTGTCTCCTCATCTCGGAACCATCATCGTTTTCAAGGACTCTTTTCAACAGCCCTTCTTCCAGGACAAGGGAGTCCCACTGAGCCCAATACGCCTTGAGTTTTGGTGAAAATCTTGACACTTCTTACTAGGTAGGTCGCTGATTTTCTTCCTTTCACTGCCGATTCTTCTTTAGGCAAGGATCATTCCTCTGATCCTGGTGGGTGACCATTCCTCGTTGACTACTGTAATTCTTGAAACTGCAACTTTCTTAGATTTCGAATTGTTGAATTGTGAATAGTCTACATGGCATGACCGTCTAGGCAAAGAGTTGACTTTCACCCCTGTCTGATTTCCCCTGTGACTGGAGTTTTTGGGTTACAGGAATCTTGGGGAGCTTAGACGGACAGCGTAGGTGCTCTAGCTCGCCACACTTCCGGTATTTGATCTTCTTCGGCTCATTGTCTGCCATACCTTTCAACAAGTTGACGATCTGGTCAAGTCTGTCATCGTCACCTTCTTCCTGTATGGTCCTACCTGTGTTGTATCGCGAGCTTTTCTTGGCTACAATTCTTGAAAGTATTGGGCAAATTAGACTTTCATTTAAATGACTGACACTAAAAAATGTAAAACCTAAATTTATGGAATCAGATAAGTCAAAAAGAAAATTGCACCAATGTCAGGAGTTTCTTCAGAAAATAATAGCAGCAAAACAAATGGGTCGTGTAATTAATTAGTATAAGGAAATTTTTAAACACGAACTTACTTCCACTGTTTAGCCACAAATCACAGAAATAAAATTCATTGTCCATTTAAACTAATGTAAGTTCGGGACCATTTCTTATGTAGAATAACATGGGAAATCGCTAAGGTTCATTCTGGACTTTTTTTACCAAACCAAGTTCAAAGGTGACAGACGCTCGTCTTACCCTCGTATGATGCTCGTTGTACCCTCATCTGGCGGTCGTTGTACCCTCGTCTGATGCTCGTCGTACCCTCGTCTGATGCTCGTCGTACCCTCGTTTGTCATATGCGCAGCGGAGTTGATGACCTTTGAGCTTGGTTTGGTAAAAAAAGTCCAGAATGAAACTTAGCGATTTCCCATGTTATTTTACATAAAAAATGGTCCCGATCCCGTGCTGCATATCTACTAATGTAATTTTTTAAAAGAAACTTTTTTTGTTGTTTTCCGTTGATACTAGTACTAGAAAATCCGCTTTTAACCAGTTGATAGAACTCACCTTGGAGAATAAATTGTTTTTTTTTTTAATTTTTTTAACAAAAATGCTCCCTCCACCCTTCCCCTCGTCACTATAATTATACTGCTGGGTACATTCGACTTAGGAAGGAATACACTATCACATAAATATGTTAAATGCACACGGAATTACTTTTTAGACGACTTTTCAATCTTTGGGCACTACTATAAACAATTTCTTAATAATGTAAATCATCATATTTGTTTTCGCACATTAATAACACATTAGATCACAAAAAATTTATAAATGTAATTTTATATGACTTTTATATGTCATAATATTATCATGTATTATTTTTACTTTTCCGCCCAACCTATCTATATGCGAGAAAAGTATTTGTTTACCTCAAAAAAAGTTGGAATTTTGACAAATTTTTACGTTTCCATCAACAACAACACTAAAAAACGGTTTTTAGAAAAAAAAATCCTGTGTGTATGTCGTCGTCGGCCACTTTACCTTACATATCTTGTTAGTACGATACAGCCTCCGGAGTGCAATAAGTCACCAATTTTATGATTGAATATTGTTAAGGACATGTCACAGATGAACCCTATTGATTTTCAGCTCACCAGAGCCAGTACAACGGGTGCTATGATACTTTAAGTACGACATTTTGTCATTTTTTGAGAAATTTCAGTTTGTTAGCACGATACAGCCTCCGGTGTTCAACAAGTCACCAATTTTATGATTGAATATTATTCAGGACAACTCACTGATGAACCCTATTTATTTTCAGCTCACCAGAGCCAATACAACGGGTGCTACAGTACTTTAAGTACGATATTTTTATCATTTTTGGAGAAGTTTCAGTTTGTTAGCACGATACAGCCTCCGGAGTATATATAAGTAACCAATTTTATGATTGGATATTATTCAGAGCGTCTCAAAGATGAACCCTATTGATATTCAGCTCACTAAAGCCAGTACAACGGGTGCTTTGGTACTTGAAGTACCAAATTTTTGTCATTTTTCGAGAATTTTGAGTTTTTTAGCACGATACAGCCTCCAGAGAGTATACCATTGATCAATTTTATGATTGAATATTGTTCAAGGTGTCTCGCAGATGTACCCTATTTATTTTCAGTTTACTAGAGTGAATACAGCGGGTCCTATAAATCCAGATATACTAAATTTTTGGTTATTTTTTGAGAATTTTCGGTTTGTTAGCACGATACATCCCTCGAAGTATATACAAATGACAATTTTATGATAGAATATTGTTCAGGGCCACAGATGCGGAAAAGTTAGTTTTAATCTTTAAAACCGTTTATTTTAAGTATTTTATCGAAGCTGTTATTTTTCGATCTATCCTCATTGTTTTTCACAATTTCTTGGACTTCCGATAAGCATATAATCACAACAATAATAAAAGTATTATAACAATATAGTTATTTCCTATAACTGTCTTTAATATCTTGTTTACAGGGTGTACAAATCTTACAACAAAGTTCGGTTTATGGGTTATTTTAAGAGATATCAAAACCAGTTTTAAAAAATTGTAAATGTCTTTAAGGTCCAAATTTTGAAATTGCCATTCAAACCAAACATGATTTTTAAATGAGAACCCCTGTATATTATACCGCATTCGGATTACTCACATTTTTTTGAAGGTTTTTATAAGGTTTTGTTACGTTATACGGAGTCCTGTGGGACACATTTATGTGAAAATCGTAGGTAAATCTGTAGGAGAAGGTGTAGGGTAGGATCGCTGGTTTTGTGAAAGTAATGTGTTGTCTAATTATCACCTCTCTACATTTGGTAGCGACTAGAAGTATCTAGTGAGAACTCTTAAAATAAATTATTTAATGTGTAATGAAAGCTTCGAAGGACCAGTGACTCATGTCACGAAACTGTGAGGTAAGATACAAATAATGAAAGGACCTTTCCTTTAGAAATACTTTAATTTAATTGAACACGTGGAGCAGGCGGAAATTGCAACTATAAACTACCGTTACAAACACATGTAATCTGAAACGTTCACATACAGTGGTTCTTGGACAACAAGGTAAATATATATACACAATATACATTTAGCTAAATAATTACAAATAGGTAAATTAAATTCAAACTTATGGCAGAACAAATGAAACCGTCAACCCTGCAATTAATGGGGCTGATGGTGATATTAAAGTTGATTTAGTACCTGGATGTAGAAATATCTCCCCAGTTATTCTAACTTCGGAGATGGTTGAATTTTTATACAATAAATAATGTACTCACAGTTTAAATAGCACTGAATTTAGGATGGTTACTTTTCACTTAATTGTTAGTTTGCAAAATACCCATTTTATCGGGTGTAAATTTGAAAGAACTGTACACTAAACCTTTTTCGTCTGTTCAGGTCGGTGATTGTTGAGGAATGAGGATGAAGGATGAGATGAGCGCGAACTGCCCTTAAATAAGGCATAGCAGGCTTACGAGAATGAACGAAGGTCGACGATTGGGCAGGGTTGATATTCGAACTATTGTAGGAATTTTGTGAATTTCTACAAAATCTCTGTAGCTTTCTGTACGTTCGAGAAAATTTTTTTATTGTACCAAACAGAATTTCGTAATATGATGCAATATCTCCGTATTCGATTAAATTTTAATTATGTTCTGTTACCTATATAGGGTGGACGATAACTCGAACCTTCCATTTTATTTCTTATTTCAAATGGAACACCCTGTATTTTATAGCACAAATAGAATCTTGAATTATGGAACTTTAATTTTTGGTAAGCATTCCACAAGTTTATAAAAACAGAGCTATTTTGTAATATTTATTGTAAACCATAATTAATATTAATCTATTACATTTTCTCAGTAAGCGTTGACAAAATTTGACATAAACATAAGTCGTTTACCGTTTGTATATTTTATTCTTTGAAAATAGCAGTAATTGTCGCCTGCATTTTATAGTTTTCTTCAATAAAGTTATAAGTACCTATTTAAGATGAATAGTGTAAATGTTTCTACTGAAGAAATGGTAGACATGATTTGGGTACTGGGTAAATGTAACAAAAATTGTTTACTTGCATCTAAGGCTTATCGATAAAGATTTCCAGACGCAAGGCTTTTGAAAAACTAATGTATCTTTGCAATCGCACTGGTTGAAGTAAAATACGAAAAAAAGACGTAGCAAAAACAGCCTTAACTGTGGAAAATGAAATTAAAGTACTGCTAAGTATTGGCGAGGATCCGCATATTACACAACAGCAAGACATTAATCATGGCATGATTGAAAGAATCCTTAAAAAACATAAATTGCATCCCTATTATATCCAACTCCATCAAAAGTTACTTGACCGTGGTGATTTTCAAAGAAGAGTAACGTTTTGTGAATGGGTCCAATTTAAAATCAAAAGCCATAGAAATTTCGTAGATTTTGTGGTTTTTGCAGATAATGCGAATTTTCATAAAAATGGATGTGTAAATCAACATAATTTTCATTATTATGTAACTTCTAATCCAGATGTCGCCTCAACCCGAAATAGCCAATGAAGGCGGTCATTAAATGTTTGGGGTGGAATTGTAGGTGATCATGTGATAGGACCGTACTTCTTTAATGAAAGAGTGACTGATGCGGTTTATTTAAATTTTCATCCTATATACTTATATGGTTTGTTTTATTTCTTGAACCTAATTTTATTATATTTTTCGGAGATATTTTTCTTGGGATTGTGAGGTTCAGTCAGAAATTAGAAAGTTTTGTGGGTTTTTATTCACATTTTTGTTTAACGTTTCAGACTGTCAATGTTCTTCATTAAAAACTTATTTACTACAAACCAGGCTTGTGCAAAAGCCCACTTTTTTTAGAAAAAGACGACCCACTGGGTTTTCCTGGGTTTTTGAAAAATTTAGGGTTTTTGCAAATTTAAAAATGCTGCGCTTTTATTAGTGGTAAATACTGGAAGTTGTCAGTTGTCTGAATGCATTGATGCCAAAGACGCAACTGCAATTGTTTGTTATTAAAATAAATAAAATATGAAGGATGGCTTTATGTTTATTCAAATATAATTAATAACATTTTCGCATGATTTTAGTTTTATTAATTTCACTTAATTAATGTATATCTTGGTTTAAATTACAAATTAATGGTTAATCTGACTTTTCCTCATGTAATGTGTATTGTGTATTCGCTTTGGCAACTCTGTTAATAAATTAGTTTATGTTTTACAACGCGCCAACGCGGAAATCGGGGATTCACAGCTCACAGCTGTTATGAGAGGGGGTGAATAGTTGTGTGTGCAGGTGCAGTTGTTGGCAGTCGTCACGGTAGAGATCATCAGCAGTGATTCGCATTGTTATTGTTTTTCACTTGGCTTTAGCCTGCAGCCAGTGCAGGTGATTATTTGTGTTTTGGTTTTTACTTGCTACTAAGTTTAAATTAAGGTAAGCAAGTCTTTATCACTATTGTATTATTATTCAAACAATAATTAATTTCATATTTATTTATTACAGTACAGTAAAATTCAATAAATGACTTGAAGGGTAAAACGTTTTTGTAATGGATAAAAAAATGTCAAAATTTGAGACTAAAAAAAGAGGATCTGTGAGAGGTTCAAATAGAGGAGGAGGTAGACGGCAATCCAATATATGGAACGGGTTTTTCAAGGATGGGGATATTTGTAGATGCAAATATGGCAAATTGCAAGTTAGTGCAAAAGTAGAAAGACTTAAAAATCACTTAAGAAAGTGTAAAAAATATTTGATGTCTGTGTCCGAACTGTCAGACACAGAAAGTGAAAATGAAGATATTATATTTACACCAAACGCAGCCAACTCTTCAGAAAATCCCACAGTGGACCCTGCTGAACCTGGTATGTGTTAATTTAGCTAATTACTAATTACAATTAGTTAATAGTTGATACACCTTTAATATATTTTTTTTCCGTACAATGTAAAATAAAAAATAGCATAGTAATTTTATTTTACTCATTTTCAACAGGGATTTTACTGATTAAGTATTTCAGTATTTGTTTCTTTTCTTTTAGTTAAAAATAAATGCGGCCCTTTTGCAAACTATGATAAAGATAATAATGATGAAATGGAATTAAATATAAATGACAATGAAAATACGCAATTATCAACATCATCAGCATCAATGTCTTGTTTGAGTTCGACCATTGCTTCTGCTTCCGGCATTTCAATTTTAAATCGTAAAAGAAATGTCTTAGAACCTTATCAAAAACCAAAACAGAAACTGAAACAGGCAAAACTTGAAGTAATAAAAACAGGAGAAGAAACCAAACGTAAAATTTACTTGGCTGTAGCTAGGTATTTTTATGCCTCAAATACTGCCTTTCGACAGGTGGAATCTACACAGTTTAAAGAACTTTTACAGTTGTCACGCCCAGGTTATAAACCTCCTACAAGAAAGGATCTGTCAGAAAGTCTTTTAAATGAAGTATTTGGAGAAGTCAATGCTCAAATTCAAAAAGACATGGCCGAAGAAAATAGGCCAATAACACTAGTTACAGATGGTTGGTCTAGTATAAAAAACGATCCGATTATAGTAGTAAGCATTCACACAGGAAAGTCATCCAGTTTACTGAGTACAATAGAATGTGGACCAGAAAAAAAACTGCTGAATATTGTTATGAGATTATTCATGAAAACATAACAAAAGTAAATCAAGAGTATAACAAAGATATATTTGCTGTCGTGACAGACAACGAGAATAAAATGAAAAGTTTAAGAACAATAATCGAAGAGGAAAATCCAAATACCTACGGTTGTAATTCTCGTTACTTAAACTTGGTTGAGCAAACTGTCACGCCACAAACTATCATAAAACATATAGTGGAAATTCATAAATATTTTAGAAACCATCATATTCCACTCAGCCTTCTAAAAGATCGAGATGGTGCAATGCCACAGCTACCGAATGATACCAGATGGAACTCTCAGTTGGCATGCCTAAAAACTTTTTGTCAAAATTTTCATTTATACAGAGTCATTGCCAAAAACTATGACGATATAGATAATCAGATTAAAAAAAAATAGATGACATGAATCTATACAAAAACGCTATTGATTTGCAGGACCAGCTGGAAATTGTTGGAAAATCCCTAGATGTTCTTCAAGGAGATAACGTAGGACTATCGGATGCAGTTGAAACCTGGTTAAATTTAATTTCTGAGAAAAAATTGGAATTTTATAATGAAGCGCTAAAAAAAAGATTTAATCAGGCAATGGAACCCTTTCACTTTCTAGCCTATTTGACAGATCCAAAACGAAAACTGGATTCTGGTGATAACCAAGGTACTTTTTTTGTGTGCCCATGAGCCAATATAATGTAAATTAAATTTACTTTTTTTAGGACCAAATAACTCGGATTTAGATTATGATAATCGCGTCAGAGCTGAAGAGTGGCTGCACAATAAGTATCCGCAATGTGTGCCTGGTTTTTTAAGTTATTGTATGTCTGACTGTGACATATTTTCAAAGACCATGTTTGAAAAAGAAATCCTAACAAATTTCAATGGGTACAAATGGTGGTTTTTGAATAAAAATAAGTTTATGCAAAAGCAAAAGGATTTAAAGAAACAAAATGAAAACAATGAAACTTCAATCAAGAAGTATGAAAACCTAGTTGATATGTGCTCTTTCTTTTCAAATTTGCATAGCTGTCCAGCCTCAAATGCATCAATAGAACGCATATTTTCAACTTTTGGTCATGTTTGGTCAAAGCTCCGAATCAGCTAGGTGTTGAAAAAGTATCGAAGATGGTGAAAATTTACAGATTTTTAAACAAACCATCCAACCAAACCAAATACTTTTATAATAGGTATAATGTTATTGTTATCACTTATATTAGTATTACTTAATATGTACTTAGAGGAACAAGGTTTCATTTTGTAGTTGTATTACATCTCCATTTTGTATTTTTTTGTTTGCTTTTAGATTTTTAGAATTTGGAATCTTGATTTTTTGTTTCTCCTAACAAAATTAAAATTAAATGTAAAAAAAAGCAAGATTTTTTTTTAAAAATAAATTGGAAATTGGATTTGATATGCATCGGTGTTTCGTGTTTCTTAATTCTTAGTTGTTATAGCAAATTTTATTACAAAACTCATCTGGATTTTTCTTATAACAAAGACCCACAAAACCCCACCCATAAAACCCAGGGGGTTTTTCTAATGATGGGTTTTTCTATACAAACAGAACGTTTACAATTAACATATTATACAATTTTTTAAGAAAGTTGCCACAAAACATAAGCATAAGTGCATGTCAACTTATACGATAAAACAACGGTTTTGATTAAAAAATACTAAATGTTTTTAAATCAAAACCGTTGTTAGGAGTTTATTTATTGTGGGTATGTGGCAATGAAATACCAAGGTGTACTCTTTTTAATATATACTCTCCGAGCTTTCGAATATCTACATTCTTCATTATCAAGGACTAAAAATTAATAGTTATGGTCAGAATATAATATATATAATATATATATATATATATATATATATATATATATATATATATATATATATATATGTGTAAATATAGAAACAAGTAAAAAACAAAAATTTTAAATATTTTTAATAAACAATCTTATCTCATTAGTTGGTATCTTCGAAGTATAAGTTGGCATTCATTCCATTTTTATCTGAAATTATGTAGGTATGTATATGAGTACTGTTGAAAGCTTTTAAATATAATAACTAATAACCACTCAAAATGAAGCGAATTAGATTGAAATATATTCACAAACCGAATATTTTCGAATACATAATATACCAGACCTTGATTTTCGCCTAGTGTTACTTAGATAATAACTACGCAACTGGTTATAATATATTATCTGACTTAAAGCTGGTTTATACAGACAAATAAAAGTAAAAATAAGAATTAAAATAAAAATAATCAACAATTTGATGTTTACACAGAAATAAAATAAAAATTACAATAATTTTTGCGCATGCAAATTAGCAATCGTTACACTTCCCTTGCCAATTGCAATCCCATCGAGTTGGGCACAATTAAAACAGCAATTAAATAAGTAATCAAAATTGAAGATGAGTATAAGAATATTGGGCAAGTCCATATTAATGGAGGAAATAAATTTATTATTGATTCACAAGACGATAGTGATAGTGAAGCAAATGAATGTCACAATGACTGGGTTTGTAGTGCAAAGCACGATAATAGTATAAAACCATTATTGTGACATAAGTTTTTAATAAAAAAAAAGTTGTGTGTTGTCACACATGGTACTTTCCCTCAAAGTGTGTAGTTTTTATTCCGTGTAATAGTTGAGATTCAACACACCACTTTTTTTTAAGAAAACACTGCTATTCTGTGCAAAATTTTATTTTATGTAAATTCACTAATCAGTTTTTTAATGAATTCTCGAAAAATTTATAATCTCCGTCAGGAATTCCTTAACCAATGAGTTTAATATGGTGTGTGACACAAAAAGGCCCTTTATTTTATTTTTAGGCAAACTTTTATTTCAATATATCTTTAGTTCGATCATTTTTTTAAATTCTGTTAAAAGTTCAATCCTTTTGAAAATACACTTAAAGCCAATGAGTCTTATAGTATGTGTGATATAGGAATTGCTCCATTTGCTTTATTTATATTCAAAATTTTATTGGAATCATTTTATTCGTTTATTTTTTACGGTTTTCTAAAGTTTTCAATCCTCCTAAAAAGCCCTAAAGTAAGCCAATGCGAGTTTATTATAGTGTGTGTGATATAGGAGATGGTTTCACTTCTGTTTATTCTTTTAATTTTTACGATATTCTTAAATTTTCAACGGCCCTAAAACCCCGTCTAAAGTACGCTAATGAGTTTGATATTTTGGTAAATAATCTTTAAATATTTTTGCAAACGAAATTTGAATCGGCCTCTTCTTTCTTTTATTATGATTTTTTTAAACTTTTAAACCTCCTTAAAAACATCCTTTCTATGCACAGATTTCTTCCAAAAAGTAATCAGATCTAGATTTTCACTTAACACAAAATTCTGTGCTCTATGGTCAATCAAAAAGTGCTACTTGTAGTCCGGGAAAGTAAGGAAATAAAAGTCAAAAGTTTCCCATAATAGATTTTTCATTTTTAAATGAAAATATATTGACCCAGCATCACTCTCCTAGATTGTCTAATAATTTCCACTGGAGCTTGCGACTCAGCTTACAAGCACAGCTCAGACCACCTAAAATTCAAGTGATTTATGCTCGTGTCATTTCTGGATGTGTTCTTACAAAAAAATCGTAGAGATGAAAATTGAAGCAAATCTTATGCTCTTGAAGGTGACGTAAATAGTTTTTTCAAAAACAAAAATTTCCGATCTTAAATTTTCCAAAAATTGAAAAAATTTACGAAAATTATATTTTTGCTTGGTAATTATAAATAAAATATTAATACCGAGGTCAAAACATAGATAAACATAGAGTGCAAAAAGTAAATTTTACTTTTTGCACTAGTTTTGCACGATCGTAGAAAAAGTAGAATTTGTATTCGCGAATTATAAAATGCCTATAGTGCAGTCCAATTTATAAGGACTAGATGTTAGTATTGCTGCTTTGCCCTTTTTATTTTTCCGTAATGGTTTATTATTTGATTTAGTAGTCTTTGGAAGTGGACGAATGTCGATAGGACTTTCTGACCCAAAACTACTTTTCCTTTGGTTTTCTGTAGAGCGAAGACACGCTGATGCTGAAGGAACTTCTTTTTCCAGCTTAGATTGTATGGGCTGTGATAGAGTCGTGCCGGCAGTAGATGTTGAAGCCGTTGCTTCTTTATCGTTACAATGTGAAGGATCGTTTGAAGTAGATTCTGTAGGAGGCGCTTCATCCAACTTACATTGTGTGAGCTTCGATAAGGTGCTCCCTGCAGTAAAGGTTGGAGAAATTATTTCTTCCTTTTCAGATTGTGGCAGTTCGTTTGTCGCTGGATTTTTGTCAGTAACAGCAGACGGGGCAAAGTCTAAATCTGTGAAAATATTTGGATCATAGGGGACTAATCCACACTTTTTAAAAGCGTTAATAGCCGTTAAGGGGGTTGCTGCTTGTAAGTACGCATCACCAAAAATTTTGGCGATCTGAAAGACCGTGACAACTCTGCCTGGATGATTATTCAAAAACTTTTCTAGAGCCATATCGTAGTAGCGTGCTAATGGGGCCATGAAACCGACATCTGTTGGCTGCATACGATGAGTGCTGTGGGGCGGCAAGCAAATAATATGTACATGTTTAGTTCTGGCTATATCAATCACATCAATATTTTTTGTGTGGCTACTATGCCCATCTAAAATTAGTAAGACGGGATCATCGTCGGTGGGTTTCACCTGTTGAACGAAATGCTTAAACCAGACTAAAAAGATGTTGGTAATCCAGCCACTTTCACTGCATGCAAATATTGTTCCAGGTGGTGCGCCATCTTGGAGTTCGACCTTCATCCTTTTCCTTGCAAAAATTAATAATGGTGGTACAAAGTTTCCTGATGACGACATACAAATAACTGCTGTGGTGGTTCCACTTCTATCTGCAGAGGTGAGACGGCCAACTTGCTTTCTTCCTTTTTTAGCTAATATTTTACTGTTATATTTTGGAACAGTGCCTAACCCGGTTTCATCACAATTGAATATGCTGGTTAATGCGATATTTTTAGAATCCAAAACGTTTTGTATAGGTCAAAAAATTGCTTGACATTATGGCGGTTAAAGGCTTGAGCCCTTGCAGCAGAAGTCGACTCGGGTTTGCGCAACGAAATGTTTGGATGAAGGTTACGAAATCCATAAGTCCAATCAATGCCAGCTAGTCTTTTGGTGTTATTAAATGTATGCTCTATCTGATTTTTTCTGCTAACTGAAAAGCAAGAGAACGAAGGTCAAACAATGTAATGCCAAAGAACCTGGTTTCCATATCCAGAATATAATTTTCCAATTCTTCCTCCTGTTGTTTGGTAAACACAGGTTTATAAAACCCCAAACCTTTTTCGTTGGGTAAAATTCTTTTATTTTGTTCCTTACATCGTCGAATTAATGTTGCTTTGGAATATTAAAACATTTACTTGCCTTCAAATAGCCCATTTGTCTGCTTTTAATTGCTTTAATAGCATTTTCCATTGCAACAAGTGACCATGTTTGTGTCTCCGTTTTTCTTCTATAATTACGGACCATCTTGACTAGGCGCCTGAAAACAAGGAAAATAAAATTAGATATATAAGAATGTACTTGGAGTAATGTGGACCACTAACGGTTCAATTTGCCCCACATAGACAATAAACTGAACACGTGTAGTTTATATTCAATGTTTATAAAAAATCGTAACATTGTCGTTTGGCATATATTAAGCACACTCTAAACAACGTATGGAGACTAAAAAATAGATGAAAATACATTTACTTACCAAGTAATTCTGATATAAAGTCAACACTTTTGTTAGATCGACGCTTCCGCAAATCACGTTTTGGCTCTAAACTCTGATAAACAATCCTCTACGGCTGTCAAGTTCTTACTGAGTATCGGTAGGACCCGTATGCACATAAGTAGAATCGAATCTGTTGCATTGCTGCCGCTGTTATGAAAAAAACCTAGGTGGTTTACATTGCCCCCGTAGTCCACATTGCCCCAACCTCCCCTACGTATATTCATGTACAAATCACAGTATTGTGTAGGATATGTTCTGGATACAATTTAATAATCTGACCTGACGAATAATTTGTCATAGTCTTAAATAAACTTTTTCTACGTCCATGTCAGTAAACGTCAAAAATCGCACTGTCAACATTCCTTGTAAATAACATTTAACAGTAACATGCACGTAATGAAATCTCAAGTGCGTTTTGAGAAGAAAACTTAAACTTCTTGGTTTAATTAAATCACAATCAAATTTTTATTTACGTAAGATAAATTTATACAAATTTAGTCAATTAAAAAACATAAAAACTTTTAGCATTAGCGAGATATATTTAGGATTGAAAGAGTGATGCCCCTAAATGTAGGCAGCACATTATGCAATTTCGTTAAAAATAGGACACGTTTTCTTAAGTAGCCATGCTATGAACATAAATGTCATGTCATTTATATTGTCAATTTCTTGAACAAAATATAATACAATTATAAATAACCGTTCAGCACCATTAAATAATAAGGCACAATCGATTTACAATAATTGTTCAATTGTTATTAATAACTATTATAATAAAGTTTAATTAATTGCGATGTTTTTTATTTAATGGAAGAAAATGAATGGGCGTAGAAAAAGTATAGTACGTTACACGAGTTGTAAGCCCATTACGCACTCATGAAATTTATGCATAAACTTTTTCATTTCGTGCGTAATGGGTTACTTACAACTCTTATTACGTAATATCCTATTATTCAAATAATTTACATTAAACGTGAGTTTATTTTGTTGCAGATCAGATTCTATCTACACCTTAAGAAGATCCGCTCCACCACCGTTATGGAGGAGAGTGCTCTGCGCGTTAATCCGTCGTTCTCCTAAAAACGAAGATATCGAAGAACGTTACCGTATAGTTGTTCCTAACCATATAGTGCCCCCAAAAACACCGCGTAAAGAACATCCTAACGGTCGTAGACCTGACAATAGTATTAGGACTACAAAATACACACTTCTTTCGTTCCTTCCGCGCAATTTACTCGAACAGTTCCACAGAGTAGCGAATTTGTATTTTATTTTTATTGTTTTGCTCAATTGGTTTCCGGCTATAAATGCGTTCGGTAAAGAAATTGCAATGGTTCCGGTGATGTTCGTGCTCGGGGTGACAGCCGTCAAAGACTTGTTCGAAGATCGTAGGAGACATAGTAGTGATAAGCGAATAAACAATTCCACGTGTAGAATATATAATAGGTAAGTAGCTTTGATTGTTTTGGTTACTTTTAATTACTTATACATGAAATGCATCAACTCGAAATACTTGTTGCCAAGCCTTAACGGATTACTGTTGTTCCTCTGAATCTGGTATGTACCGAGTGTCAAGTCCTGAATTTCGTCTCCCGATAAAATTGAAAAGTCTTGAAGGTCAATAAGTCCGTTTACTAGCAGCCAATCAATTATTACTTAAATTAGGTGTTCATCTCCAATTCTGTCACAAATTTTGCAAAACTCTGTCACAGAATGTGTCATTTTCGAGCCCACTCTCATTTATAGACATAAAGAACGCATTGGACAAAGCACATGTTACTTTAAAAATATTTGTCCAAATGTTTCACATACGTAACCTGTTTCATTATATCATGGTATTTCCATGAATTAACAAAATGCGGGAAGTTTAATCACTTGTATGTTCATAACTTTTATTATATCTCGAAGGACCAGCCGCTGATTTGCGACAATAATTCACTGTAGATTTATAGTAGTAGGATGGTTAAGTAAATTAAATTCGTTGTAGACTTGCACTTACGTATATTGCAAAACTATTTTACATTTGTTCACACTGCTTAGCAATTGAGAATATCAACACTGTTAACGGTAAGATGTATTAATGTATCATTTTCTGATATTGATGAATGGTTGTATAATGCTGGGGTTCTCAAACTGTGGGTCGCGACCCCCCTGGGGGTCGCGTGATGTGTCCAGGGGGGTCGCGGGATAAGGAGGAAAAAAACAAATCAGTCATAGCTGTAGTTTTTATTAATAACAAAATTTATAGGCTACACAAATTTGTAATACACATACAAGTTGAAACTCGAACTGAGGAATGAAATCAATAACGTTACTTTTTATAAAGAGAGAGAATAGTTATGAAATTTAAATAATATTCTTAGAAATTCACGACGAACGAAATCAAGGTGTATATTAACATAAGATTCCAAATTATGTTAGCCGATAAACACCCAAGCTTATCAACGAGTTTTTCCGTTTTTCTCATTAAAGCGATACCATAGAAACTAAATTAACAATATACGCGTGAAATCAAAAGTGTCTATTATTAAAAATATTATTGAAATAGATCTCTCTCATTGTAATAATTTTTTACGGCGTTGAATGATGTAATCTAAAATTCGATATACAGAGTGTTGACATAAAGATACCATAAGACGCTACGATATATCTCCGTTGTTATTGGCTAGATTGTAATGGGACAAACGAGGTTATAGATTATTTGTTTATATACAGGTTGTCAAAAAGGCACTCTGCTGTTATTGGTCGGATTGAACGGTGTTAGGTACGTTACTACAATCAATATACAGCGTGTGGACAATGCCATAAGGGCACTCTGCTTGTATTTTCATCGAACAAAATAGGATGTACCAAATCGCCATTAGGTCACTACGACGATCCATATACAGGATATCATTGGACACGTTCGATCGTTATACAGGATGTACAAAGATGCCATAAGAGCGCTACAATGTATCTCTGCTATTATTGGTTGGATTGAAATCGAACAAACGGCGTTATAGATTATTTCAATATACAGGGTGTCGACATAAAGACGCCATAAGGGCACTCTGTTATTATTGGTCGGTAACAGCTACCTTCGAGGAAAATTTGGTGACCTTGTTTCTGCAAGAGTTAAAGCCAAGCTACCCTTCTTCTTGCACAGCGATAATCAGAAGGCCAAAGGTGTTCGAGAAGTTCTTGGGGAAAGTATGGAGAGAATTACGAAAAAATATGATAAACCTGTATGTATACCATTTAAAGTGGAACTAGCAGGTGTAAATGTGGAAACACTGTTGAAAGAATTACCCGAATTATTAAAACAATTACAAAAAGAAGACTATTATCTACTAGACCTCGATATTACTCAAGACTTCTGTGGGGTGTTCCAAACTACTTAACAAGTGACTTTAACTTTCGTAAACATGGAATGTATAAGGAGAATTGTAACGTAATTGTAAATAATAATAATAATACAGTCGGAATTGATTGCCTTACGTGGCTTACATCTAACGCGAGGGTTAAAATATACAACAAATTTATTTGTCAAACAACCAGTTATTTCACAAATTCGCTACATTACACTCAATATTTGTTTCCCATTTAGCTCTTAATATTGAGAAAATAAGCAAAAACCATTAATGCGTTTCTATTTACTGATATGAAATAAAAAAAAAATACAAAAACAGTTTTGTTTATTTTTGTATAAAACTCATAGCCTTAGCATTTTGTTGTCTGTCTGCATGACAGTAGTGATCAGTGTCAGTGCTATTGTCGTTTGAATTTCGTTAACTGTACATATTAATATCAGAAAAATGGTTCATTTAACAAAAATGCACAAAATAACCATTCTGCAAATGATTAGTTATGGAGATAACACACGGACACAAATGGAAGTTTCTCGCTTATTTCACGAAAAATTTCCAAATTTGCCGCCTATATTCCAAGGAACAATTAGCAAAATAGAAAAACAGTTTCGCGAGCTTGGTCATGTAAGACAGACAAAAAAAGTAGTTGCCAATGAACTAAGCGATGATACGAAATTGGATGTTATGCTTGAGTGTCAAGAAAACCCACATAATTCTGGTCGAAAAGCAGCCTCACTGTTCAACATTAGCCACACATCAATTTTTCGAATATTAAAGGAAAGTAAAATGCATCCCTATAAAATGATGCCAACTCAGGAGCTAATGGAAGACGATTTCGACAGGAGAACATATTTTTGTGAACAAATGATGGAAATGTTAGATAACAATATGATACAATTAGAAGATGTTTTGTTTTCTGATGAGAGCACATTTACACTTCACGGTCATGTTAATCGTCAAAATTGCCGCTATTGGTCTAATGAGAATCCTCACTGGATGAGAGAGGAACATACGCAATATCCTGAAAAAGTTAATGTTTGGGCAGGAATTGTTGGAAATCATATCATATTTTCCATTGATGGCAACTTGAATGGAGATAAATATTCAGAACTGCTCCAAAATAATGTCGTGCCAACTTTAACAAACATATCCTGATCCAGAAAACCCACAAGTTCCTGCCAATATACTATGGTTTCAGCAAGATAGAGCACCGCCCCATTACCAAATCAATGTCCGGCAGTACCTGAACCAACATTTTCCAAATCGGTGGATAGGGAGACGATCTCCTGATCTGACGCCATTAGACTTCTTTTTGTGGGGATATGTCAAAAGTATTGTATACCAAACTAAACCACTCAACTAAGATGACTTAAAAAGACGAATCACGCTTTCGATTAGATCAGTCACGCCTGAGATGTTGAGTAACGTTAGAAGACATTTTTATACCAGATTAGCATGTTGCCAAGACGTCGCGGCGAACATTTTGAACATCTCTTACATTGAAATTGTTGTTTTTTTGTTTTTTTACTCTTTACATTATTTGTGAAATAAAATAGTTTTTTTTATTGATGCCTCATATTACCTATTTAAAGCACGCCTCAGCGTGTTTAAATCAAACTTTCAAACACACGCGTTCTTTAAAGTCCCTATGGTAACAACAACAACTCGAGAAACGTAAGTATCAATGACAACTTTTTTTATTAGTTTTTAAATTGTATATTTCCATTGTGAACCAATGTCTTATTTGGTTTTTTCTGCAAAATTTATTTATATATCCATATATACATTGTATCCTTTTAAATATAAATAAATAAACTTTTTGATTATTGATCTGACAGCAGTACGTCGTAACGTCAAATAAAAATAAATACTATTTAGGATGGACTTTCACGAAACTTGGTTGGGCAGCGAGGATGGACTTCCATTTTTTTGTAGTAATAGTAATATTTTATGATTTCAAAGTGCACCAATAAAATAAAATAGCGTAAAGTATTCGTCCTCGATGCCCAGCCAAGTGTTTGACGTTACGAGGTACTGCTGTCAGATCAATAATCAAAAAGTTTCTTAATGTATATTTAAAAGAATACAATGTACGAGTATATATGAATATATAAATCGATTTTGCAGAAAAAACCAAATAAGACATTGGTTCACAATGAAAATATACAATTTAAAAACTAATAAAAAAAGTTGTCATTGATACTTACGTTTCTCGAGTTGTTGTTACCATAGGGCTTTAAAAAACGCGCGTGTTTGAAAGTTCGATTTAAACACGCTGACGCGTACTTTAAATAGGTAATATGAGGTATCAATGAAATTTTTTTTTTTTATTTTCATGACTTTAGCTGATTGTCTATATCAAAATATCATCAAAACGTCAAAATCACAAAAAGGTGCGTTAATGACGTTGTAGCATGTGCGTCTCGGGATTTTGGGTTTTCAGAGTAAGAAATACGTTAAGTTAAATAGAAAAATATATTAACGTGAAAACACAAAGTATCAAAACTTCGTTATTATATTACGATGGCGGTTATCATACTGCTTCCCCTTCTGCGCAGGTCGCCGTTGTAGTGGGTGTCGCTTGCGACCTCTTGCTGGTGTACATGTAAGTAGTATTACCAGGGGCGGCCGTAGTGTATATTTGTTACAACGTCCATTAACGCATCCTTTTTTAAATAAAATAATTCATTAATATCGAAATTAATAAACGGTCAACGAAAAATTAAATAAACTTATCGAAAAGAAAACGATGCACTTATAAGAAAATATTAGTTCTAACATTTAATCATTTAAATAATTATTGAAAATCAATGTTGCCTATTTACATTATTTGAAAATAATTTATAAGAAGTTATTATTTTTTAATACATAAGATAAATTACTCATATTGAAAAAAAATGTATGAGAACGTTCCCCAATTATAAGTATTTAGAAGCACTGAAACATTTTTTCAGAAAAGGCCCAAATTTTCCTATAAAAAGCATTCCCTCCCTTATAATCTGTAGGGCACACTATCAAATAAACGATTATTTTCAATCACGCCGTACAACCCACAATTACCCAACAAGGTCCAAATATGCCTCGTTTATATGACCTCCCGCCCCGTTTATATTATTAACAATTCAAGCGCACAAACATCGTTAATTAGCGCCTAAGAATAGAATTTTTCATAAAAATATACTTCGAAAACGGTTATGATATATTAACATTAATTCGTCTTCTAAAAATATCCTGTTTTAATAGATTTTATATTAAATTCTCCCCGTTTGAAAGTTTTCATTCTTAAATTTTTCTTATAGGATGTCCCTTTCAATGTATTGTGTGTCCAAATACTCACTTCTTTTATGCAATGTGTGGAGCTCGCATTGTCGTTCTTAGGGTTTGTAATGAACTAGTTTTGAAGGAACACGTCTTTGGGGTTAATTCGAATGTGTCTTAACATGTTCTCCAAATCAACAATTAACGTGTATTTGAAGGTTCTGAACCTGTACAAGATATCGTATAGGTCAGGCTGAATTTGACGACCTTTAAGACAAAAGTCGTTTAATGAGTTGGTTTTCCAAGAAGCATCAAATACGACTCGCAACTTGGTCGTAATTCGATCTTGTCGACCTTCTGAACGTGAATTTTGCGACGATAGCGGTTTCGCATGTGCTAGAGATATGTACTCATGAAAAAATTTCTTATATTCCGTATAGAGGTCGTGATTTTGTTGCAATCGTTTTGCAAAAGAGAAAAATCTATTTTTAGCAAATGTGAGGGAGTCGCGAAATGTCCGTTTTGGAGAATTTTAGTTGTGGTTTTGAAGATGAACTCTGCCAGTTCATCTTCGGTTGAGAGAGATTTGAGTTTTGGGACTTCTTCGAGATTTATTACGGGGCGTTTGCGACCATTAGAGTAAATAATAAAGGTTTAAAGTTAAAATAGACGTTCAAGCTTGTCCGAGAATTCATAGGAATGTGAAAGCTCTTGCGATTGATTTGTCATCGTGATATATACCATAGATAAATACTTTTAATACGGGGAAGAATGGAATCTCCTGTACTAAGTCTGAAGCCACAAGGTTTTGTCGAGTGCTGCGCCATCTATTGTGGGGGAAGGATACTATTCACCAACAGGGAAAAAATAAAGGAAGAGACCTGCATGATTAGTCACAGTTTACTAGCTACTACTAGATGGCAAGCCAAGCAAATGCTGAAGGTTTTTTAAATTATGCCTATATTTTTTTTTCTTAAATAAACAAATAAAAACAGTCACACAAAGTTTAAACACTTTTTGAAACAACCTGTTATTTTCTTTTGGCTTAAAATTAAAAGTAGGATAGGTTGTTTCAAAAAGCTGTTTAAAGCTTTTATCCGTTTTTATTAACCAGGATAGTTTATTAAAAGACGAATGTCGACAAATAGTTTCAAAAATTTAATATAAAATTTTGTTTATAAAATAGTACAGGTTTCTTCTCAAAAGTTGTGCCATTTTATTTTTTGTGGTAGTTGAGGTAAGTAAAGCATTTGTCATCCAAGGGGCGATCTTCGTGTTTTTCCTTTTACATTTTTTTGTATATGTACAGTCCTCTATATATTTTTGAAGTATTTCAATGAAAGTATTTGTTGCATAGTTAGGATCTGGATTCAAGTATAAGAAATCCCAAGATGTTTGTCTGATTGTATTTTTAAGTTTTGTTTCATCTATGTATTACACTATTCCTCGTTCCTTGGGGCATTTGGTCCTTTCCAGTACTATCTGTAGTATTGTTGAGAAATGATCTGTAATGTCGGTTTGCAATAGTAGAGACAGTATTTGATCGAGTACGTTGAATTTGGATTTTAAAAATATGCGTCGAATGTCGAATTACTGGAATTTTTTCATATAACGTTCTCACATTATTTTCAAACGATGTTACTTGCAGGTTACTCGGAATTCTTTGTGTTTTCAAGAGAGTGCCAACGCTTTCAATTAAAGTGTTGATTTTCAAATTTAATTGAGATATTTCATCTATCATCAACCTTTTAAATTCTAAAATAAGTTTAAAAATATTTAAAATTATTTAGTTTAGTCTCAAGTGTATCTATTTGTGGTGATGATTTATCTCTTTTGTGAAGTGTTCATCTGATTCCACTGCCACAAGGTTTTGACTCTAAAAAAAATTAAAAAAGGTACATTATAAAATTAAGTATTTTTGTACTAAAAGTCAAATTTAATATGCAAACTTTAGGTTATTACCTCTTGGAACAACAAATCTCGCCATATCATTTGATTCTTTATTCTCAAGGGAAATTCCCTTCAGCTTCAGACCTCATAGTTTCGGCAATAGATTCCACTTGAATCTCTGGAGAAGTACTACCCGATTTATAATTCCCCGACTTTTTATATTATACTGACAAATATGTTATTTGCACAAAACATTCTTATTAATTTTTTTAAATACTTACAATTTGTTTGTGGTGTAGGTTTAAAAACAGGATAAATGTTACGATTTAATGAGGGACTCTCGTCTGAATCAGAACTAGAGTGATGGGACATATACCTAGTATTTTTTTCCGTATCCTTGATCCCCGTCTTTTGTAAATATCGGAACTAGACGAAAGGTCTGTTGTAATTAAAGCCTTTTTGGCTTTTATTTGTGCTACAGTAAAGTCATCTACAAGTTAAAAAATTATTTTTCTTTAAAAAATGACAAATACAATAAAACTCTGTCAAAGTCTCTAATATACTGATCCATTTGTTATTGTTTTACTCCTGACATTTTGATGCATTACGGTATTACAGCAATCAGTAAAATAAAGTTCGTTAGTAACCTTCCAAGCGAATAGATGGCGTTAAAAATGCAGTTTAGCAGTGGCTATAAAAGATCGCAGGGCATGATATATACAGCGTGTCATATCACAACAGTCGTGATGGAAACTGATTTACCGTTTTGGATTGGTTTCTTTCAATTTTTCGTAAATCAAATAACTCTATACCATGTTGAATTAACGTCATTTTCTGAAGAAACACCATTTGCTTCTGTTAATGTTTCAAGAACGAGAAAATTGAATTGGCTTTTATTCGCATTTTAACACCCAAACTAGCGATTTGCTATTTATTTCTGGCTCATATTGGCACATTTATTTTGTCATTTTTATAATTTTAGTTGACAATTTTTCGCTTAAAAATATGTTGGTCAATCTGATTCACAGTTGATGACAGCTTATACTTATGTGTCAGAAATAGGGATCGAGAAAGATGACGTTTATGCCATCTGCCGTGAAAAAACACAAACAATGTGATGTAAACACTATTAGTAGTATTAGTAGTTTTGTATAATCAGCGTTTTTAAATGTTCATTTTTTAAAACTGATATTAAATGTTTGTGATGTCGTCATCAAAAGTATCTTTCTGTATTCATGGCTGTTCAAATATGCTGTATAAAAATACTATGCAGTTGAAATTTTATAGTTTCTCCGAAAATTCATTGAACACTGCGTGGATAACCTTGAAACGTCAAAAATGAATAAATGCAGTAAAACCCATATGTAATTAAAATGTTCTAATTAAAACATTTTGTTAACTATTATTTTGTGTATAATCAGTATGATACTACAGTTGGCAGCTATTAGAAAAGTTCTAAATAATTTTTTACATAAATAAAAGATTATTATCGAGAGAATAAAATGTTGTTTTCTGTACGATTTCATTGATTATATAAAATAAAAAACTAGTTATGTGTTTGCCGACTTTAATATTATATAATAAGTTCAAATAATTAAATACTATTAAGGGGAAGAAAGTAAACATTTGTACAAAACGAATCACTTCAAGTTTTTTAATTACCTTTCAGAAAACATCGAAAGGATTGGGAACCAAATAAAAATACTAGAATTTGCAGTGCTCATTTTGTCAATAATCAAAAATCAGATAATCCCCTACATCCATCTTACATACCAACAATTTTTCCTGGCAAAGAAAATAAAAAGTGCTGCCTCTATAGTTCCGTCTCGATCCCTATGGCAATTATCTGAAGCTTATTTTTGTAGTGATAAAATATTCACATTTTTGTGGGTTTTATTTCCTTCTATCATAAAATATTCAAAGCTCTGCCTTAGAGGCATCTTTGAAAGCTCTAGATTATTTTCATCTTTGTAGTGTAAAGGCGGGTTTATACAACATTTACATAGTCATAATCATAATCACAGTCACAATCATAAGAGTTAAACTAACTGTTTCTTATAGCACCGTTTTTACAATTGTCACAATCATAATCATGAGCATAATTTTACTGACCTTGAAGTTCCTAACTTTTAACTTTATGATTATGATTAAGACGAGAATTGAAATGCGCATGCGTCGAAACCAATATTGACAAAAAGGCGTCTTGGTTGCAGAATGAATTTTATTGGCCGTTTTTTGGAGGTATTTCTGTGCTCCGTCAATAATTGTTTATATTATACTTCATTGATTTGACTGTTGGCTAATTTCATTTATATGAATTTTATGCTTATGAATGTGACTATTAAAATTGTATAAACGCCTTTTAGATTTGTGATTGTGATTAAGTTTATGATTCTGACTGTGATTATGACTATGTAAATGTTGTATAAACCCGGCTTAAATATATGTATATAGAAAATTGGTGAGTCTATCTATCAGCAATCGATAACACACAATCCACTCCACATTACTCACACCTCAGATAATAATGTATCCTATACATTTGCATAAATCCACAACTTGTCACCTGTGACGATGCTGTATAGGGATGCACCCTCTTTATTTTTTAATCATTCTACGTTACCAATCGATACGAGTATTAATTGAGCATCTTTTAACAAATGTGGAATGTAAAGCGCACATAGTTTCCGAACGAACATCCAAATGTTCTTGCAAAATCTTATGTTTTAATGCTGGTCATACTAAAGCTTGAATACGTGTCTAATATCTCGAATATACGTTATGGTACGTGATGATTTTCAATTATTTTCTTCTTTAACTTCGTCTGTAAGCGAACTACGGCCACGTTTGAAATCAGTATACCAGCAACAAGATTAGCGCTAAGGCCCAGTTTCACCAACAGTTTTAATCCCGATTTATCTCTTAAGTGGAGCGTCTAATCACGATTAACATATTGAAACGTTTTTTGGAGCTATTTCATCTACACTCATAGGCATTAATGCAGACCTTTTAGGTGTATGGGAGACCTGTTCTATTACTAGAGTGCTTTGGTGAAGCTCTGAAAGTATACTATTTACGTCAACTGTGTCTTTGGCACACTAAAATAATGTTCCCTCTTCCCCAACTTCAAGATAACTATGTGGCAACTCTCTTAAAATGGTTGCTCTAGGCTTCCGCAGTTGCCCTGGTAAATATTGAGACGTCATCATTTAAATTAATGCCTCCTGCGTAGCTGTAAATGTATACTGATATATTACAAAGATAATAGGTAAGTATTGTGAAATGAAGTGCTTCCTGGTCAATTTTAGGAATATTAGATTTCTAATTAAAATATTAATTATAGTCTATATAGAAAGGACAAGGAGTAATAAATCATTCATTTAAGTAGATTTCATAGACGTACCAAAATATATTTTAAGAGGGTATACCGTAAGGTACATTTTGTATTGAACGAATGAGTTGCAGCTATGCTAAACAATATACGATTTAGGTCAGAGGTAACGGGATGTACTAATTTTAATAAAAAAAAGTGATAGAGGTACATAAATTTTAGTAAGTTTGATAAAGAAAGGCAACACAGTTTATTCCGGAGTAACCGAACTCTGCCACAAAATGCAGGTAGTCATTACGGGTTGTTCGAACTCTGCCAGTGTTTAAAATTTTGGAAATTAACTACCAAACCAGTAGGGGTCTAATAGCCTAATCCGATTTACCAATTTACCTTGAACTTTAGGTACTCAAATTCAATATAAGAAAATATTAATAACATACATATATTTTCAACGTATATTTGCCACTTCTAAAAAATTACATCTACATTACAATAAAATATATTCAATATACATAAACATATAAAAAAACAAAAAATTAAACGTGTGGAAGATTTTTACATGCAACCGTTTTCACAAACATAAAGCGAGAAATAACATTTTTCCTATATTGATCCAAATGATCATTAATGAAATTAATTTTAACATTAATAGTTTTTTTGGTTTTTTTCTGGCTTTGGTTTGCCGAACGAATTTTCGCGTATACCTCCGTTTGTAAATCCAATAACACACTAGTAAATTGAACAATGTTTGGATGTGCTTTGTAAAAAGAAGCACCGAAATGCGAATGAAAACTCTCACAAGAATTCGTTGTTCTCTTAAAAAAGGATGCATTATTTGCCCAAATAAGTGGTGGAAATATCGAATTTTGCGTTATATATGTTTTATTGACATAATTTCGGAATTCGGAAGCAAAAAATGTAGTTCATTATAAAAAAATTCTACAACTTCCTCAGGACTAAGATACATAATACCGAAATGTACTTTTAAGTATTCGCCAATTACAGAACCTTTCTGTCTGTACTCTTGTACCAAATGAAACTCCTGAATCTTACGAGACCAAGCTTGACAGAGATGAAATTTACAACCAAAAAGAATTTGATCTCTGCCAAAACATTCATATATAGCGTTATGAATGCTTAGTTCAAAATCTACTACGACTTCTTTAGGTTGAAAATTTAAGCCTACTTCTTTACATTTTTGTCTTAAAATTAAAAACAAATTTGAATATGTTTGACTTGATTTGTCCGGCAGCAAACAAAAAACAAGAGGTACGTAATAGCCGTTTTTAAAACCATGAATGGTAAACATTTGGTAAAGAAAAGTTGAACAGTATTTAAAAGTCCCCTCCATCAAAATACAATCCGAATTACATAAAAAATTAAGGTTGGAAAAACAGGAGAACACAATAATTTTAAATACCTGGTCTGCTATTAATAGAAATTCCTCTTCTCGGTTCGTTCGTAATTGTAATTCACGAATACTATTAAATACTTCTTCCTGATTTTTAGGCAATAGTGTAAGTGCATCAACATCCTTCCCCTAATCCCCTAAATATCGATCAAAACAATCAAGATTTCTTCAAAATATTTAATTCAAGAAATCTTTGAAACCTTTCACAAATCTACATAATTCTATGGGCCTTCGATTTTATCTATTATAAACCCTAATGACTCTAATAGGATTAAACTAAATGGTTGCGGCACAGTTCGAACATTTCAGTAATCCTCAAATTGATACAAGTCAGGTAAAATTTTATTTTGAGGCAGAGTTCGGTTATGCCCGTTTATTCATAATATTTTTTATTTGTATTACTCCTATATGTAGTGTTTGGGGAATTTTTCTCAGAAATTTTAAATGGCAAGTGGTCTACTGTAATCGGCTTAATACGATTACACCTATTTACAGATTATTCGATTATTGAGAGGGATTTTCCAAACAACCCAGTTTTCTTAGAAACATTATCGGGAATATTATTTTAAAAGAAAGTAGGTACATTAAATCAGTACTTAGTATTAGTTCTTTGAGTAAAGTTGTATGAAGTTGTATGGTTGTCATAATATTGTAAACAGTTGGAATATATTTAAAACATTTGTTGAATGTTAATTGTGCAAGTACCAAACAATGTCGATAAGCCAAGGACCATCTAAACGACCAAAAACAGGTCCATTATCTTTAAATGAAAAAACTCTGATATTGAATTGTTATATATCATTGAAAAACAAGGATCCAAGTGCAAGTGTTGATGATATTGTGGAATTAACGGCTGCCATGTTGTGTGTTGCTAAATCAACAATTTATAGATTACTAAAAGAAAGCAAGAATGGAACTCTTCAACCCCCTAAAACTCCTTCAGGCCGAAAACCAATTGAGATCGATGAGTCATTAAAACAAAGACTAAGGCGTAAAGTCCATGGATTTTACTTACGAAAGGAAATTCCAACACTTGACAAAATTATGACATCAGTGCAAGAAGATACGGACTATCCAAAATTCTCCAGAATGACATTATGCAAACTTTTGAAAGATGTGGGTTTCAGATATACAAAACATAATAGAAAATCTCTCTTGATAGATAAACCGGAAATAGTTTTTTGGAGAAGAGACTATTTAAGAAGCATTCGACATGCCATAGAACAAAATTTGAAAATCTTCTACTTAGACGAAACATGGATAAATGCTGGATATACAGTTTCCAAATCTTGGCAAGATGAAAACATTAAAAGCGGAAGGCAGGCATTCGTGGAAGGTTTGTCGTTAGGTTTGCAGCCACCATCTGGAAAAGGAAAAAGACTTATCATTGTCCATGTTGGAAGTTCTGAAGGTTTTGTTGATGGTGGATTATTAACTTTTATTTCAAAACGCACGGGGGACTATCACGAAGATATGAATGGGGATGTCTTCGAGGAATGGTTTGTTCAAATGTTGGATCTGATTCAAAAAGGGGCTGTTATTGTTATGGACAACGCAAGTTACCATTCACGGTTACGAGAAGCATTGCCCACAAGTCGTTGGCGTAAAGCAGAGCTTTTGGAGTGGCTTATTTCGAAAAATATTAAGTTTCCAAAAGATCCACTAAGGAAAGAACTTTACAGAATTGCAAAAATGAACAAGAATAAATACAAAACCTACATTGTAGAAGAAATGGCTTCTTCTCGTGGTATATCAGTTCTTCGACTTCCCCCTTATCATTGTGAACTTAATCCCATAGAATTAATATGGGCTCAGGTAAACGGGGAAGTTGGAAAAAAATACTACTTTTAAAATAAACGATGTTGTGAAATTGTTTGAGAGTGCTGTAAGTCATGTGAGTAAGGAAAATTGGACAAACTGTATCGAGCATGTTATCAAAGTAGAGGCAAATATGTGGAAAATTGACAATATTTGTGATGATTTAATCGACCCTATTATTATTAATGTCAACAACGATTCTTCCTCTTCCGAGTCGGATATAGAATAAAATGTAAGTAATAAATGTATTCCAATAATTATTTCTTTTCATTTTTTATTATATTATAATTTAAAACGTATTTTTTTCCCAAAATACACACCACTGCATTGCGTTATTGCTTATCTGCTAATCCTTTAACAATGAATAAACCCTAAACTTTGCTACAACTGAAACAAATACGGGGTCGATCTACCTGGTTTTTAGATTTACGGAAGAAATGTAATTTAAAGTAAGAGATTTATCAAAAATTTCATGGTGCTCCCTGTAAAGGTTTTGCATATTTAATTAGGGTTTATTACTCCTCGTACTTTTTGTACATACTATAAAAAGTAACTTGTTGTTCTTGAACTCACATTCTCCTGATTATTGACAACTTCTACTTCTGTACCACAGTTACTGCCATATTCAAAAATTATTGCACCTGAAACAAAATCAAGTAATTCACTTCCTCTGACAATATACTACTTCACATAGAATTTGGAGAATAGAAACAACTTACCATTGTCAAAGTCTGCATCAGTGTCATATGGTTTACTCAATCCTACTGCAGAAGGATGAATCATGTCAATAACTTGGTACGTGATTGGATCTACTTTTTTTGGACCTCCACCTAAAATTGATGAATGTTGCAATGAAGAAATTGAATATAAAGCAACTGTTATGCCTAGAAGAGATATATTTTGTCACCTGTTTTAATTCTTCCTTGTCTCTCATCAGCTGCAACTTTTCTTCCTTCAGCTTTCAAGTTCTTCCAACAATTTTTCAACACAATCGTTGTTCATGGATATGCTGCTTCGGAATTATATTGTGTTATTGGTTTCTCCCAACATTCATTTTTTGAATTCATAAATTCATTATCAGTTTTTTTGTTCTCAATTATATGTGAATACTTTCTGATAATATCTACTAAGATCTGTTTATCCTTCACTGTGAATGTTGGGTCTCTCCTTTCTTTCAGCTTCTGCACGTCAGTCATTGTTTATTAACTATTGTTTATTTATTAAGTTTATTATTACAAAAATAAAATAACCAGAGCGGTGTAAACACAAAATATTATTTAGAGTTATGTTTACGTTATCAAATCTCAATGACTGACACAGAACTATACATCTTCACAGAACAATAGAATTTTCTGCATTCCACAATGTTGCCAAAATGGTTTGCTGATCTAATTGTGATTTGATAAATCGCGATCATCTCGGATGGGTTGATGCATGGTGAAACGGGAAATATTGTTGTCAGCTTAGCTATTAAGTAGAGCCTAATTAATCCGAGATCAATCGTAGTTTGGTAAAACTGGGCCTAAAAGTTTGTAATGCAGATTAACGAAGTTAATTAGTATCCGACCTCCGTCTTTTCTTGGTAATGTGGTTCTAATATTAATGTTGGGTGATGACAATGAATTATTATAAAGAAACGGATGGTCGTTCACATTAAATTAATTTAATTAGATACTTAACTGATCATTCCATACCTCAATAATAACGAGATAACGAGAAACAATTTAAATATATTTTATTTATAGATTAATTCGAAGCTGAAGCAATAAAGATAAATGATATAATTTCACAACATCCGACTTCATATTGCAATTATAAAATTAATATAGGATTTTAAATAATCTAAAGGGATTTAAGAAAGTACCTATTAAAAAAAATAACTGTACACTCATATTTATTTGATAGGTTTGGACGATTTTTAGATCAAGTGATTTAAATCATACATGTGATATTGTAAATGTTTCTTCCTCTGCAATGGATCTAGACTATTTGATATAGGTATTAAAATATTCTTTTCCTGCATGTTTACGACCATTATTGGAACCCGTTTGCTAGATTGTCGTATAATTCTCCTTTTTTATTTTTAACATTAATAATGGTTTTTAAATGGAAGAACAGCCTAATTTTACGAATGAAATACTATTCTGAAACGTAAACTACAATTTTATTGTCAAAACTTGACAGACCACAACAACTTAAAAACAAAAATATCACACAGAGAGATCACCACTACAAATCTGGCGATCTTGAATATTTCTTTCTAACACCCCCACTCGACAGATTATTCTTCGATGAAGTCCCATTGATGTTTTGAGAGTATTGAGACGTTGAAACTTTTTTTTTTGAGCAGACGCTTTGTGAAAGCATCAGCAATCATATTTGAAGTTTCACAATACATGAATTGAATTATATCACGGTCAACTAAATCACGTAGATGATGAAATCTGACATCGATATGTTTTGTTCTGCAACTAGACTTTTCATTGGTTGCTAGCTTGATACAACCTTGATTGTCTTCATAAAGGACAGTTGCATTTTCACATGGTATTCCGAAATATTCTAAAAGTCTTCTTGACCAAACTATTTCCTGGCTTGCCAAGGCCGCTGATATATATTCAGCCTCTGTAGATGATAGGGCTACTGAAGAATGCTTCTTGCTAGCCCATAATATAGGATTATTCCCAAGAAATAATATAAAACCGGCTGTAGATTCCCTATCAGAGACATCGTCTGCCCAATCGGAATCACCATATCCGTTCAGAGTCAATTCAGTATTCGAACTAAATTTCAGTGTATCTTGTAACCTTCAGGTATTTGAGTACTCTCTTGACTGCATCCCAATCCTTCTGATCCAAAAATGATGAAATATTTCCTAAGTTGACCGTTTCGAAACTCTCATTGAGTTTATCTCCAATCCATTGTATCACTTCATCATTTTCATGACATATACACAAATCATCAACATATAACAATACATATAGTATAGTCCCTTTCTTCTTCAACCAATTCAGCATTACCAAAAATAAAATCAGTGAACTAAAAACAAAGTAGGTAAATATAGCTGATTATTAATTTTAAGTACCTACATGATTATTATTTTGAAATTATTGAATCCGTTTTTTGGTAAATAACATCACGAAATAAGACGTCTGTATTTTCTTACCGATTTCACTTTTATTTCTAATTATGTTTAACCCGTTATGTTGTTATATTTTAGTTTGCTTACCTCAATTGACATGATTGTTATATCTTATAAGAATGTTCATTTCATCAAGTAGGCTTTGGTCCTCTTACCATTGAAAATAAAACAAAACCTGTGTTACCTGTCAGAATTAATTTTACGACGTGCAGTCTTATCAACAACATGAATTTTGAAAATTATGATATGCATGTGGCATATATTGAATGTAAAAAGAATGTTAGTGATGCGTCTGAATTATATCCAGAAAGAAGGCAACCTGACAAGAGAATTTTTAAAAAAATCGATTCAAATTTAATCGAGTATGGATGTTTTGTCAAACCACGGCGTAAGTAAGAAAAGAATCATGAAGAAAGAGAGGTAAATACGTTGGGATATATACAAGCACATCATGAATCAAATTGAAAATGAAATAGGTGTTCCAAAAACTACTGCAGGAAGGATTTTAAAGAAATATAAATTTAGGCCTTATCGGACATCCGTCCGTCAAAAATTATACTCAAACGATTTTTTGAGAATAACACACTTTGCACAGTGGTATATAGGAAAATGTAATGAACAGCCAAATTTTTATTCAAAGGTAATATTTAGCAATGTAGTTCGCATAAACAGTGCAGGAATATTTAACAGACATAATGAACTATACTAGAATGACTCAAATCCACACTTAGTTCAGGGGATCAGGAGACAAGGCAGATTCGGCTTTAACGTTAGTTGTTTTGTCAAACATAATAAATTAGTTTATCATATATTTGATGATAAACTAACTGCTGCTTGATATATAGATATCTTGGAAATATACTAACACCAACTTTTGGAGGAAGAAGTGTTGGCATTTTGGTTCCAACAAGATGGAGCACCAGCCCATAATGCTCTATTCATTGGAGATTATTTAAACGAAAAATTTCCTAATCGGTGAATTGGTACTTATGGACCGGTTAGGTTCTCCGGAAGTAAATCCTCCGATTTTTTTATTTGAGGATTTTAAAGAAATAATATTTACAAGACTAACTTCGAGAGTAGGGAAGATTTATTACAAAATATTTATGCCGCATTTAGAAAAATAAAGCCAGTGTACATTCTCAATTGTGTAAGATCAGTAAGAAAAATGTGTCAACTATTATTACAACAAAACGGAGGACATTTTGAACATTTAATGTAATTTTCACATTCTAATAAAATTAGTTATAGGTAGATTAGTTATTACAATATTTCTTGTTGTTTCATAAGTGTAGTAAATAAACCTGAACTGAAATAGGCTTTATTCGACTTTTAACAACTTGACATTGACAAAATCAACTGAACAAAAATCTCAACGAAGATCAGATCAATATATTACATTCATCCCCCCTCAGTTTATCACGAAGTCCTCCAAATACTTCGGAGAATTCCTAATTCGAACTGGTCGTCCAACAGCAATATCATCTATTCTTTCTGGCATCTCTACTTGACTTATTTCAGCTGTCTCCTGTGGAAGATTGAATTTTCCCTTCTCCATCAAAACTAGATGGGTATTGCCATTCGAGGTTGTATTTGATTTTTCTTGATGTAGATTTGAAGTTGATTCACTCAACAAGGTCATATCTCCTTGAGGAGCTAAATGACGGGTTGAAACAGTGGTTTCTGTACCATTCAAAAAGCGTACATGTGAATAATCAGGATTTGCTTCGATTAGTTGAACTTTTTCCACCAATGGTTCGTACTTGTTGGTTCTTACATGTTTTCTAAGATATACCGAACCAGGAACAGAAAGCCATGTTGGAACTGTAGTACCATTAGAGGATCGTCGCGGATAACTGAACATCCTCTCTTGTGGAGTGCAATTGGTTGCTGTACATAACAAAGATTTTATTGCATGAAGAGCTTCTTGTAAGACTGATTCCCACTGATCGATCCTGAGTTTCTGTGATTTCAACGAAAGTTGAATTGTTCTCCATATAATACCATTATAACGCTCACATTGGCCGTTTCCTTGGGGATTGTAAGATGTTGTATGACTTGAAGCTATACCAAGTGATCCTAGAATTCTTTTTAGTTCCTGAGATATGAAACAAGTTCCTCGGTCAGAATGTACATAAGATGGCGTACCAAAAATAACGAAAAGTTGACGAAGGCATTTTATAACTGTCGTAGAGGTCATATCTGGACAAGCAAAAGCGAAAGGAAATCGTGAATATTCATCCACAATAGTTAATATATATTTATTATTTGTTGAAGAATGTAGAGGCCCCTTGAAATCTATATTCTACCTTTCAAATGGAGATGTAGATTTTATTAGAGTTCCTCGATTTCTATGGAATCGAGGCTTTACTTCAGCGCAAATGGGACATGATGCAGTTAGTTTTCGAATGTCTTCCATAGAGAAAGGTAAATTTTTACAGCGAATCCAATGGTTCATTAGAGTAACTCCAGGATGACACAGAGAGTTATGTAGATTATAAAGAGTTCCTGTTATCTTCATTCAACAATGATGACGTTATTCTCGAGAAAGTGTCTGCTACTGTATTTTCGATTCCAGGTCTATATATAATATCGTATTTGAAACATGATAGTTCTAGGCGCCACCGCATGTTTTTATCGTTTTTGATTTTACTGGAAACCTTGTGATCAAACATGAAAGATACCGGTTATTGATCAGTAATCAACTGAAAATGTCGGCCAATAAGGAAATGTCTCCATTTACGGAGGGCTTCCACAATAGCATATGCTTCTTTTTCAACGGATGAATGTCTCTGTTCGGTACTTGGAAGAGTTCTTGAAAAGAACGCTACAGGTCTTCCATTCTGAGAGAGTTGGGCAGCAATAGCAAAATCCGACGCATCATTTTCTACGGTGAACATAACGGATTCGTCAATAGATTTCACGGCAGCACTGGAAATAATTTTCTTCAATAGTTCGAATGCTGTAATAGCATTTTCAGACATTGGAAATGTTTTACACTGTACCAGTGGTTGAATTTTCTCAGAGAAATTACGCACCCATTTCGAATAATGAGCAAACATTCCCATTATACGGCGAAGGGAAACTATTTGGTGCGGGAAGTTCGAAAAGTGGTCTGAGTCTCTCTGGGTCTGGTTTAATTGTTTTCCCCGTAATAGTATAGCCAAGAATATTTATTTTGTCAGTGGAAAACATACATTTCTCCTTGTTCAACGTTAAACTATACTTCTCTGCAGCATTCATGAAGAGTTGTAAATTATGATCGTGGTCCATCTTGTTCGATCCACAAATGGTTACGTCATCCAAGTAAGCATAGGTATCTTTCAAACCCTCACTTTCGATTATATTTTGGATTGTCCTCTGGAAGCAGGCTACTCCATTAGTTACTCCTATTGGAATTCTACGGAATTGGTAAAGTTTACCGCAAGCTTCAAAAGCAGTATACTTTTTTTCGTTATCTCTGATGGGAATCTGGTGGTAAGCATTGCGTAGATCAATTGTACTTAATATTTCGTACTTTGCTATTTGATTAACAATATCATCTATCCGTGGTAAAGGATAAGCATCAAGTAATATAAACCTATTGATTGTTTGTGAATAATCAATTACCATTCGCTTTTTATGAGTTTCGCTTGAGGTGACTAAAACTTGTGCACGCCACGGTGAGTTACTTGGCTCAATAATATTTTCTTCTAATAGTCTCTTCACTTCATTATCAATGAATTTAGAATCATCAGATGTGTATCGGCGAGATCTCACTGCGATAGGTTTACAATTTGGAGCCAAATGTGAGAATAGAGGAAATGGATCAACGTTAGTCAAAGCTAGATTATATACTGCCAAAGAATCTCTTGGTCCACCAAAAGTCACTTCTACACCTGAGTGCTCTTTGAGTAAATCATGACCTATTATCATATCTGCACACAAATAATCAAGTACCAGTAATTTGAAGTTTTCGTATAAATTCTGCAACATTTTAATGGTCACGATACAGCATCCGATCACTTGAGACACTTTAGACGTAGAGGCCATGGCTACATTACATGAGGAAGGAAATATCTTCATTTTTCTTGCTCGTACTATTTTATTATTTATGAAACTATCTGAACTTCCTGTATCAATCAACGCATCCGTCATAATTCCATTAACGTCAATTTGAAGGATTGCTCTTGACAGGCAAGCTGGGGATGCAGCTGAAATTGTAGCCAGGATTGTTGATGATGTCTGTTTGGTTGAGTATTTGGTTTTTCATACAAGTTTTCTTTTTCTCCAACCACTACGCTAAATTCTACTACTTCGCCATCACCGACTGATCGGACAGCCTTTTTCGGATTATTTTTAACGATGGCTGATTGATGCACAAAAACGTCTTCTTTGGTATCATTTCCAATGTAATATATTGATCTGATCTTCGTTGAGATTTTTGTTCAGTTGATTTTGTCAATGTCAAGTTGTTAAAAGTCGAATAAAGCCTATTTCAGTTCAGGTTTATTTACTACAATTTATTCGACTTTTTTTTTGACGACCAATCTTTTATTACTTATACTTTTGTCTTACAAAGTGTCCTGCAGTTGCCGTATTCGTGTATATCTTTATTTTATTATTCAAGAAAATGTGTATAAACAATGTATGCATTTTGTAGTAAATAAACCAATCTAGAAATAACAGGCTCAACCGCCGAACGCATGGAAACAATCACGATTTCGGATTCGTGATTATTTCTATGCGTTCGGCAGATGGGCCTGCTAAATCGCTCGTAGATATGGCGGATGAAGTCGACTGAGCTTGGATTATTGTCTCTAACAACGATCCGAAATTACTATGCACCGGCAGGTTGGGCGATTCCCAAGCCGTGATTGTTTCCATGCGTTCGGCGGTTGAGCTTGCTGTTGCTAGACCACTGGCAGATATGATGGTTGAAGTTGAAGAAGCTTGATATTTCATCTCTAAAATCGATCCGAAATTACTTTTAACTGGCAGGCACGGCGACTCCGAATCCGTGATATTTTTGGCTAGACCAAGAAGCTTAGATATTATTAGCCCTATGGTGATATCCTGGATATCATTTTTCCAATTAAGATCAGTATAACTGTGCAATGATATAGAAAACCAGGAAAACTGTATCTGCTGATCTTTACAATTATCACTTAAGAAGACAGTTTATTAGTGGAGAAATCCCTAGATTTAACTGTTCATTGACAACTTCATATTGTGGGTTTCTTAAATGTCATCTAATTTCCAGTTCTTCAAGGAAATCCAGTTCTTGTTTCTTTTCACAAATATGCAGCACTTCTAGTTCTGTGTTAGGTGTCAATGAATGATTGGTGTCAAGTAGATGTTTTGCGTAGTGGGATTTATCTGGTTGTTTTAATTTGTATGCTCGTAAGTGCTCACTGTATCGTATTTCAAAATTCCTAAGGGTCTGACCCAAATAAACAGCATTACATTCTGGACATTTGAGTTTATATATACCTGATATAACCATAGGGCTAATAATATCTAAGCTTCAATATTTGTAATTTCACATCTTCTTCTTTTTTCTATAAACATATATTAAGCCAATCACAAGTTAAGTTACTTCTTGGTCTAGCCAAAAATAACTACTAAACATCAGGTAGGCATAAAATGAAATGTAACTTCTGTCATTCTGACGATGATATTGATTTATCGAAACAATTGTCAATTTTTTAGAATTTTCAATAACTTTTATTATATTGTGGAATTAACTAGAGACCGTGAGTTTCATTTAAAAACACTAGTATATAGAATTAGTTTTAAGTTGTACATATTTTATTGATTTTTAGTTTGCAGTGAAGATACATGTTACTATTAAATAAACAAATCTAACCAACAAGCTCTTTTTATGTTCTAATATAGTACTACCCACGGCAATTACAAAACTTTTATTTATATAAATTTTGAGTACGAATAAGATTTTAAAATTTAGTTATTTTTATTATCAGTATAAGTAATAATAAATATCACTTACTCTTTTTGTTAATAGTATTAGGTTATTGAAATATATGAGCCATTTCTAAGAAAAGTCGTTTTTGGTATTTCGTTGTATTTCTAAAATCCTAACCGATTCTAAAACAATAAAGTGGTCTTTATCAATTACTTATTCAGCTAATGCACATATTTTAGGATATAACCTACAATCACTCTTATGTAGTCTTAAACGGTTTTTTTAATTTTTGGCTAGTTTGACCAATATATTTATTATTACAACTTTTAAATGGAATACAATATATTACATTTGAAAGTTTAAGAATTGAAGTTTTGTCTTTTAAATTAGTGAAAATAGATAGATTGTGAGACATGTTTTATTGACAATTTTAATGTTGTTTATTGGTTTGAAAATCCTCAACTTTGGTGTTATTTCTTCAATGTATATATATATATATATATATATATATATATATATATTAAATAGGATTACTACTTTATTTTATATAATGCCCTACGTTGGGGAGCAAGTTAAATATGTATGGATTTTTATTTATATGATATGTTTTATTTATTTATGTATGATATGTTGTTTGAATACTATAATTTATTTATTCCACGTTTGGGAGATAAATTGTACATGAAATTTATATATATGAGAATTATTATTTTAGTTGTGAATTTAACTTGAATATTTAATGTATTAATGTTTTGTTACAATTGAAATATTACACTCTTGGGCTAGCTAATTTATATATATTTTACCTTTAATTCCTCCTATTCATTATACTATTTATTAGCATGTGGTTTCATTTAATTCCTAAAATTTTATTACCTCGGCTGCTCTTATTTATACACTACTCTATAACTCATTAGGGCATATCATAATAAAATCAACATTACTCAACAATGTAATTTATTTTATGTTGTTTATGAAAAAATAGAAAAAAAATTTGAAACATTGAAATATTACTTATATACAAAATATAGTTGGTGCTTTATTTTATTGTTGTAGTCATATACCTATTATGTATAAAAATAAATGATTATCCTTTCTTACTTATTAAAATATTATGCTATAAAATAAAATAACGGATTTTTCTATATACATCCAAATTTCCACATCAAAACAAACTTTCTGTATATTATAAAAAAAGTATTCATTCTTTTTGAGACGGCTTTTGCAGACTCATTTGCATAAACTTGGGTTAACGTTTGTAAACATTATATTTCTTTGAAAAAAATATGAACACCTGCGTTTAACGTTGTTCGACTATTTGTAACTTTTTTTCTACTTGTTCTCATAAATAGGATTATTGAAAATATTTTAAACACTACTTTAGTTTTATTCGGTTCGTGAAATGGAAAGGATATCTGAAATATTTATCTACTTTAGTTTCGATCTTTTTTAAAAAAAATTATTTTAACGTATTATAACAATTGTGCATGTGATAAAAACTGAAATTAGTTGTGGTTTGTTGTTTTGTGGAAAGTTTTATATATATGTGATCGGATAAAATTCAACATGACAGAAATTTATACATCTATCTACAAATTTGATAATGGTAAGTTTTTTTATTACGTTTCCTGGTACATTATATTCATTTTAAAACTTTTACTACCAGGTGTTTATGATTTCAAATTTCACTTTTTTATTATTTGGTACCAAATATTACTGACCACCACAGACCTTGTTCTTTTAGCCAAAACGACGCCTTCAGTTGGATCCATCCATGACGCTTTCCCGCTTCAGGTGGCAATCTTCCTTCTTATAACTATCGGATGATAATTATTATTTGGCTTGACTTTGTTTCAAACAGATTTGTCTTTACACTTATTTTAATTATTAGTTACTTTTTATATTTATGATTTATACATATTCACACTTATTACTTAAAATTTTTATAAAAAATAACTGGATCACATTCAATTTACTTCCTGCTTCTTCAGTTACCAAAGCCTAACTAACTATCGCGGGTCTTTTATCCGCCAAAACCCTTTCTATTGTTTATAACCGGAAGCTGGCAATGTTCTAGAAAAATCTTTGATTATTGTTCACCTGTCACTTTGTTTATTAATGTTTTTATTGTTTTTCTGACTTAAACTTGTTATAAAATATTGTTTTTTATTCACTTTCACCTTATCGTCATTGATTTAATTCACTAACATCTTATTATTATTGTTTTTTTATGTTATTGATCATTTGAAATCTTCCGATTGGTCAATGCAAATATATCATTTTTATATTTCCTACAACCTAAATATTTACATAATATACATGGATACAGTTCATTTCTTATTTTGTTTGATATTATTACATTTATACATATAAATTAGGTCGGTAATCAATTATTTTTATTCTTATGTTTCATATTCAAATACATTTTACGTTGGTATACTTGTCGTTAACTGTTATATTTCGTATAGGTTTTGACATTTCCTGTAATTACAGTTTTCTACTTATATTATTATATTTCCTATATACTTGTATGATTAAATATTAACTAACATATCTTATATATGTTTTTACTAATTCTAAATGACATTTATTGATCAATCATCGTAGCATTGCTGATTTTATTATTGCCATCCTATTTATTCTTTAAATATAAGTAGATGCTTTGGGTGTCTAAAATTCCGTGTAGCGTTACGTTATTTTATTGATCTCCGTTTGCTTGTTAGGTTCTGTCTAAGGTTGTTTTTTAAAATACAGAATTATTTTAAAACTGTTTTACGAATAATTGTTTATGAATTCTTTTTATATTTATTTATTTTTCTTTATGGTTATGCCCGTTGATTGTAATTGATTATGTCGTTATATAGATATTTTATTAATTTTGGTACTTGTTTAGAAATTATTTTTATTGATAGATATTATTACTTTATCCTTTATCGGGATTCTATGAATGTTATATGGTCGTTCTATCTACAACAATATATAGTAATTTATATTATATTATCTGATTGATTGTTTGTAATATTAGTTTGTATCCCTAACTTTTATATTAGACGGATTTCAATTATTTTTTGGGGAAGATCAAAACTTGTCGTTCTTGTTGTAGTTGATTTTCTATGGTGTGACATCTTGGAACTCGAGTCAGACGATGTACCTAATCTGTTGCGATATTTGAGTGCCCGAAAACAAAAAATTTGGTTAACTAATATACCAAATAGATGTTGATATATGAACGCTGGATTTTGTCTCAGAAGGAGAATATGGAAATCTAACAAATGTTTTTTTCTGTAGGATTTGTTGTTACTATAATAATTGTTAGGTTAGGTTAATATAAAATATATAGGTAACGATAAGTTGTACAGAAAAAATAATCTTCTGTATTCGAATTCACCTTCCTAAACTTTTTCATTGTGATGCTCCAAAAAAAATTTGTTTGAAAGACTTTTAATTTAGTAAAATACATTTTTACGTTTTTGTGCTCCCTGTACAAAAAATACGAATTAAAGTATAAGCCTATCCGTAGGTATTTATGAATTAAAATTTTGCCAGAATACATACATTTTTCATATCTTTGATGAAACAATACAATATTTGAATCTTTCAAACCAATTATAAGAATTTTATTTATTTTAAGAAGTTGAATGAACTCTTAATGATTTAGAACTTTATGCTAGAAATAAATACCTTAACGGAAATATGTTGTAATCGAAATAATTATAAACACGATTGCAAAAACCTTATTGCACCAAAATTAGAAATACCTTTCGAATTATAATACAAGTAAATTTCAAATCATGTTGGGTATAATGTTAATTTAATTTATTATATTCATGATTTGGTTGTATGTTAGTGAAAAACTTAGTTGTTGGTACATATTTGAATTTTGAAATAAAAAGTTTCACTCTTTAAAGGACAAGTAATAAAAATTTGATATTTGGCATGCATGTAAGCTACTACTAATCGACCTGTTCGTGCCTTTTTTCAAACAAAAAACAGTCTTTGATTTACTGAATTTATTCCAATTTATATTCTAGACTCTAGAGCTTGTTGCTCGATACTCAGCGTTGTTGGTTTGGTGTAATAAATCATATTGATCATTATTTAATGACCAACCATTCTCTATTCGACTTAATGATGTTGGTGTCTCCATACTCCATATACTAGCAATATGTATATTATGCTACCGTAGCCATTTTACATAGCGTCCTACGAACCAGGCTAATAATTTGTTGCTAATTTGTAACGCTGAGCTTGATTTTGTTGCTAATGCCGTTTCCAAGAAAACGCAAACTATGCTAGCATAATATTAAGCTTACGTAGCCACACGTTATAACTATAAAAATAAGTAATATTGAAAAAAACTAAATGCGCAGGAATTTGTTGCTAAAAATGAAACTAACCGATACTGCAAAAAAATCATCCCTTATTCCGATTTCCCCACCCGTCACTATTATTTGATATTAAGCTAGCGTAGCCACACGCTAAAACTATAAAAATAAGTAATATTGAAAAAAAACTAAATGCACAGGAATTTGTTGTTAAAAGATGACACTAACCGATCCTGAAAAAAATCATCCCTTATCTCATATTAATTGAAATTCATCATGTTTTAGATGCCATGGCCTGGCAACAAATTGCCCGACTGATTTTAAAGCAATATAGTCCATATTTGGGCCATAATCGCCCAGCAACAAATTCCCCGAGTGTTTTCTAATTGAAATTCGGCGTGTTTTAGTAGCCATAGACTAGCAACAAATTGCTCTACTGATTTTAAAGCGATATAGTCCATATTTGGATAGTAATCGGAAAGCAACAAATTCCCCGACTGTTTTTTAATTGAAATTCGGCGTGTTTTAGTAGCCATAGCCTAGCAACAACTTGTCCTGCTGATTTTAAAGCGGTATAGCCCATATTTGGACAGTAATACACCGCAACAAATTCCTCGAGTATTTTTTAATTGATATTCGTCGTGTTTTAGTAGCCATTGCCTAGCAACAAATTGTACGATCAGTTATTAAGTAACAGAGTTGATATTATCTACGCACGAGCGCGAATACCCGCGATTTTGCAGTTTACCAATTCTATAAGTTTCTGGAGGTGAAAAACGATTTTGCCAATATCGAGGACAACCACCAAGATATTTCTGCCCGATCGGAGTATTAGTAAATGGTTTTAACGACTATTTTGGACCTCCTTCGCAATGGTCATCAATAAGAATATTCTGAAATTCCGACCAAGTGGAAATATTTTGGTGATTGTCCACGATACTGACAAAGTTGTTTGACATCCCCAAAAAATTATATAATTGGTTAAAAATCTAAAAATCGTTGTCGTTTTAAGCTTTGCGTAAAAAAATCAGCAAAATCGCGAGCGATTCAGCGTACACAGACCTTTAAGGAGGAACTTGTTGCTGGTGTATTACTGACCAAATATGGACTATATCGCTTTAAAATCAGTAGGGCAATTTGTTGCTAGACTGTGACTACTAAAACTCGATGAATTTCGATCAAAAAATACTCGGGGAATTTGTGGCTGGTGTATTACTGTCCAAATGTGAACTATATCGCTTTAAAATCAGTAGGGCAATTTGTTGCTAGGCAATGGCTACTAAAACACTATGAATTTCGATCAAAAAATACTCGGGGAATTTGTTGCTGGTGTATTACTGTCCAAATGTGGACTATATCGCTTTAAAAACAGTAGGGCAATTTGTTGCCAGGCAATGGCGGCTGAAACACTACGAATTTCAATCAAAAATCAGTCGGGGAATTTGTTGCTGGGCTGTGGCTACTAAAACACGATGAATTTCGATCAAAAAATATTCGAGGAATTTGTTGCCGGTGTATTATATATATATATATATATATATATATATATATATATATATATATATATATTTCACAACAAAACAGAAATATACAAACTACAAAATTTAACTAACATTTTTGATGTAGAAGTAAACAATTAATCACTGAAGCTGAGAGTAACTAGGTTACCAACAACTTGTGTGTGATATAATAAATAAATAGATACAGTGAAATTAAATTATAAAGATACAATTAAGTAAATATTATTTTTAGTATTGACAGTGTCAGTATAATAATAATGATCAATTCGGTATAGTATTGACAAATTGAGTAATATTGACAAGTTCAGTAGATATAGTGAGTCGGGTAGGTAGATATAAATTAATTCTCAAAACATACATACACATACAACCACATATTTTTCTTTTTATATCTTGTTTATTATATTTTGGAAAAAGTCTCTATTTTTTGATAATATCCATTTTTTTATTTCACATTTAAAGCCCTTATATCCATCAATGTTTTGTAGTTCTACAGGTACTCGACTTAGAATTTTTGGGCCCAAGTAATCAAAGCAGTGTTGTCCAATATTTTTTTCTCTCTTAGGTAAGTTGTATGTGTTCTGTTTATGCCTAGTATCATGAGTGTGTTCAAAACGTTCTAGACGTTACTGTCCAAATATGGACTATATCGCTTTAAAATCAGTAGGGCAATTTGTTGCCAGGCTATGGCTACTAAAACACGATACATTTCAATTAATATGAGATAAGGGATGGTTTTTTGCAGTATCGGTTAGTGTCATCTTTTAGCAACAAATTCCTGTGTATTTAGTTTTTTTCAATTTTACTTATTTTTATAGTTATAACGTGTGACTACGCTAGCTTAATATCAAATAATAGTGAGGGGGGGGGGGATTTCTTGCAGTATCGATTAGTGTCATTTTTTGGCAACAAATTAGTAACAAATTTCTGTGCATTTAGTTTTTTTAATATTCCTTATTTTTATAGTTATAGCGTGTGGCTACACTAGCATATTTTGCGTTATCTTGGAAACGGTATTAGCAACAAAATCAAGCACAGCGTTCTTTTCCTATAAAATGAGGGGTCGTAATCACAACCAGTGAAAACGTGATATGCTGGTAAACTTCTACACTTGCTCACTTGTGATTCCATATGCTACTTTGCTCACTATTTTGATCAAGATGAATTTTCCCCACTATTATGGAAAAACTTATTTTGTTGTACTAATAATTATAATATTTCTATACCTATAATAAAGAAGATCATAGTGACATTTTTTTGTATTGTAATCCAGATCCGGTGGTAAAAGCAGTCTTTATCTTCTGGGTCCATTTCCACTTGCCAATAACCAGACTTCAGGTCCAAGGTGGAAAACAGTTTGCTGCCGGCAAAGTGTCTAGTATATCGTAATTCGAGGCAGAGGATAGCTGTCTTTCTTCGTCACGTTGTTAAGCTGGCGATAATCCACGCAGAATCTCGTAGTTCCATCCTTTTTCTTGACGAGCACTACTGGAGACACCCATGGACTAGTAGATGGTTCTATTACTTTTTCTTCTGCCATCTCTCGAATTATTCTTTCAGCTTCCTCTCTCTTCGCTCGTGGAAATCTTCGAGCTGATTGTCTAATTGGCTTGGCATTACCAGTATCGATTTTGTGTTTGACGGCTGATGTTCTGCCAGTCTTTCCTCCTTTTGGTACGAATAAGTCTCGATACTGCAAAAGAAATTCTCTCATTCTCTTTTTTTCAGCTCGATCCAAATATTGACCAAGCTACTGATAACATTTGTTCGAATCTGGCATTGGAATTATCAGTGGTCGTTGTTTGACGAACTATAGACGTCGCTGGTACGCAGAATACAATCTTAGTTTCCTTCTTGATGGTAATTGGGTAATCATTCACGTTTATCACACGTACTGGGATCTCTTTCGTCGATGTAACCAATCCTTTTCCAATTAGTACTCCTTTGCTAACTTCTTCGTCGTGGTTCCTTGGCTCCATCATAACCGGTGTACCTTCCTCCATGATTCCCTGTAGCCGTGCTACTATCATGGTTTCGCTTCGTGCAGGTAGAACGGTATCTTCCTGTACAGCTGCCAACACCGCGCTGCCTTCATATGGATGCAGGAATACCTCCTCGGAACCCACTTTTATGGTTCTGTTTCTGAAGTCTAATTGGAAACCATGTACATTCATTACGTCCATTCCCAGAATCACGTCTTCTTCAATGTCAGCTACGATTACCGTATGCGTAAACTTTTCTGCTCCAATTCCCAATTGGATTTGTGTTTCCCCGTGAACGTTGGCACTCTCGCCTGTGGCGGTCCGCAGTCGCAGTCTCGTTGGCAGAAGCTTCTTCTTGGGGTTTATTATCTCTGGTCGTATAATGGTTCTAGTTGCTCCAGTGTCAACCAGCAGAGCATATTTCTTACCATTTACTTCGCCATCCACATATACACTGTCGTTGCGACATCTGAGCGAAGCTATCAGTATGAGAGGGTCTTTGGAACGATCATGGGTCGGTGCTGCACCCTCGTAGCCGACCCTTTCTAGTTTTCCTGTGACTGAGGTTCTTGGTTTGCAGGAGTCTTGGGGCGCTTACACGAACTAAGTTTATGCCCTAGCTCGCCACAATTCCAGCATCTGATTTTTCTCGGTTTCTTGTCCATCATACCTTTTATGAAACTGACGTACTGGTCAAATCTGTCTTCATCACCTTCTTCTTGGATGTTCCCAATTTTGTTATATCCTGAAGCCTTCGTTGCTGCTTCATATTCAAGAGTAGCTGTCAATGCGTCGACCAATGTTTTCGGATGGGCTAAACGAAGTGTTCTCTGCATATCGGGGTCACGTAAGCCATCAATAAAGGCCTGAATGCCCAGACATTCCATCATGTTCTCTGGTGCTGACGGATAAGCAAATCGAACTAGTCGAGCGATGTCCACTTCATATTCTTGAAGGGATTCATCACGTTTCTGCCTTCGGTTCTTCAGCTGAGATTGGTACAAATGTTCTAGGTGTTCATGACCATATCGCATATGCAACCTCTTCTTCAGCTGCTCGAAGTCGTCCGTTTCTTCCAAAGGTATCGTCCGAAGTACATCTAAGGCATCTCCGCGAAGCACGATGGTTAAATTCACTGACTTCTCTCTATCGGACCAATTATTCACTCTATCGGCTGCTTCAAATTGTTTCACATAATTGGTCCACGACATTTTTCCATCGAACGTTGGGGCCTTGACTCGGGTAAAACTGCCAATGTCTTCAAACTTAGGTAGTGTTTCTGGCTTGCAAGGTTTCGTTTGCTCGGTCTTCTTTTCTTCCACTGGCGTGCCTCGCGTTCTTGAATCATCAATCTTTTCCTCTAACTCCTTGATTTTCTCGTCTATCGTTGTAATCTTATTCTCGATTTTCTCGTCCATCGTTGACATCTAATTCTCGATTTTCTCGTCCATCGTTGACATCTTATTCTCGATTTCAGATTTCAGGGACGAAATTTCATGTTCAACGTCAGCGGCAATGTCGTTTTTCATTAATAAGATATCGGTAGATATATCGTTCTTCAAAATATAAATATCGTTCTTTATAGCCGAAATCTTCTCGTCCATGTTCTCTTCCATGGCAGAAATCTTCTCGTCCATGTTAGCCGAAATATTAGCAGAAATGTTGTTCTTCATAGCAGAAATCTTCTCGCCCATGTTCTCTTCCATGGCAGAAATCTTCTCGTCCATTTTAGCAGAAATTGACGAGATTAAGGTGGAAGCCTCGTCATTAAATAAAACTGTTTCTGGATCAAAGCCGTCATTTTCCAGTGCCACTTTAAGTCTTTCTACTAATTCACTTTTCTTACCGGACGTTTCCAACTCACGATCTTCCAATTCTGCCCTTAATTCCGCCACTTTCAGATCCCTTAATCTCTTGGCCATTTTTACGTAGATATTTATTTATATTATCCCACTTCTGACACCAATGTAATGTTTTTCTAATTTATTTAAACAATAAACGGGTGGGATAAATTTCAAACACTCGGTATGGCTACTTACTAATTTATTTAAACACTAACTCACTAACACTTAATTTATATATACTTAACTAATCACTTATATTTAATTTATATGCACACAAACTGGATTATTAATTAGCACTTTACTGTTCGGTGTATTTTTTGTTTATATCTCGAGATCACTTTATCAACTCCCCCAACTCTTCCTGATCAGTCCCTTATATATTAAAGCCATTTTTACTAGTAAATTCCGGACTGCACAAAAACAATTGGTTCTGGCCTTTTCTAGATAACTCTGCTCACAAAAACAATGTTTACATAAGATAGTCGTAAACAGTTTTTTATAACTGCGTATCCGCCATAATTTTAACTTTTATACCTGGTTTAGACAGAGTCGGTTTTAGGGACTATACCAGTGTGCTGTTTCGTAACAGTATAATTCGCTTTCTTTACATTGAAAAAGGGCCCCAAATTCTTGTGTTTCCATGGGTCCCAGCTAGTGAAGCGTTAATATACTTCAATTCAGGAATATCGAAAAATATAATCAAAATCCATTAGTTTTAAATTTATTTAAAAGAAGCGTAACTTTTTTATTCATCTTTCTGGCAATCAAAAACGTATACATATTAGATATACTCTGACAATCAAAGAACTATTTCATTTGAATGATCATTAACAAATTTATCTTGAAAAATGTGCCTCTGCTGTAAACAGCGTATTGAAACATCAAGGAATTTCTACAACTACCTTCGAGGCTTTTGTAAATTTCTTTTTTCAACCTCTACTTTCCGTCGGAGATTGTTCAGTTTTGACTGAATTTCTTTGAAGTTTTGGTTACGTGCATGATTCAATTTGTTTATAGAAATTCTAGTGCATTCGCTATAAATTTAGAAAAATAAAATTTGACATTATATCTGAAAAATTATGTACATTGTGCTAGCAAATGCTAAATTAGCCGAATGAATCACATCATAAATATACAGAATTATTTTTAAATCGCCTGCAAATGCCACAAGCCTTTTGGATAGTAATAATAATCCATAAAAACGTTATTTTCAACGTAATTACATTAATAAACTATCGAGGTCATCGGTATAAGTATAAAGTTGATTTAATCTGTTTAAGAAACATTTCCGACCCGGTCATATCACCAACCTATACACTTTTTAATGATCTCAAAATTTCTTTGCAAAACCTCATTATGTACCGCTTTGCTAACCTAAATTAGTCATTGCGAGAATTCACTGACAACGGATCGCAAATTGATTGCTTTATTCAACTTTATCTTGTAAATAATAAATAATAATAATAAAAAGTGTGTCGGATTATCTACAGAGATCACTCTCAAAAGTTTGACAAATATTGCAAAAATGCTTTTTTAGATTTTCCAAACAATTTGATTTAATATTTTTTTTGTCTCATTATAAATCTCACTTGGATGAAAAATCCAATTATATTTTCCTCTCGTATTTAAAAAATACCTTCTAAATTCGACACATGTTGATATGGCAATTTTGCATCGTTAGTTTGTTTTTGTCTTAGAGTAATAATATACATAGAGAGGGCTATTCATTCATAAACACGTTTATTTTTGCGGCCAACAATTCTAAACGCCACTAGTAAAATCTTGAATGAATTACAAAAAGTGGGGATTGTATTGTGGATACATCGCCTTCGCGTCATCGTCAAAGCATAGGCGTACCAAATCTATTTAAAAACAACAAATATAAAATTATATTATTGGAATTTTGGTGTTTATAAATATTTCATTTGATGAAATTAAAGTTTGTTGATTTTAATTAATGTATTTTTTCACGAAGAAGATTTTTACACTATTCTCTTTATTGTAATTTCTCACCAGGTAGCGCTGCAGCATATAAAATTCTACACCGTTCAACCGATTACCCTCAAAATGGGCATATATATATATATATATATATATATATATATATATATATATATATATATGTATATATATATGTATTTTTATATGCAGAATTTGTATTTCCTATCCTTTTTGTTGTAACTTCCCACCAGGAGACGTTGCAGCATATCAACTTCTATATCGTTTACTTTTTCCAGGAGCACAAATGTTTGTGCCACGAGCCGTAAGACGAGTGCTGCAGATCAAGGGAGAGCAAAAAATGCCTTACATACGAATTGTATACAATATTTTTTCTACGACCAAGTTTCTTGATGAAAGCAAAAAGTAACTTATATACGTATTTTATTTAAAAAATGAAAAACAGTTAAACCTAGGTATAGTTAATGTTGAAATTTTAACAATTTTGAATTGTTATGCCTGGTGTATCTTTTTTTAATAATAAGTTTTAATTACTTCTAATATTAATATCTGTCACCGAAATTTATTATAAATATATAGTATTAGATTGTCAAAACGGGTTTTGACATTGAGATTTCCTTCCTACCAGGTCAGCATATCAACTTCTATATCGTTTACTTTTTCCACAAGCGCAGAAGTTTGTGGCACAACCCGTAAGGCGAGAGCTGAAAATCAATGGAGCGAGAGAAGAGATTTGCGTACAAGTTGTGCACAATACTTTTTCTACGATCACGTTTATTAATCTAAGAAAAAGTAACTTATATAGGTGTTTTATTAAAATTTTATACAGAAATAATTTAGAAAATGAATATTGAAAAATTAGTTAAGCGTAGGTACAGTTAATAATATTTGAATAATTTTGAATTGTTTAGTCTGGTCTATCTTTTTTGATAATAAGTTAGAATTAATTGTAATATTAGTGTTTGTCAACGAAATTCATTACAAAGATAAGTTTAGATTGTCAAAATAAAATTTGACATTGACATTTCCATTCCAACAGGTAGCGCTGCAGCTTGTCAACTTCTATATCGTTCACTTTTTCCACTAGTGCTGAAGTTTGTGGCACGAGCCGTAAGGCGAGTGCCTCAAATCAAGCGACAAACTTAACCCGGGAACGGTCGCGTTAATGACCATAACTTAAGATGTCGCGTGTTAGATTTGATCAAACATATTCTCATCTGAAAAAAAGTCTATATATTTTTGATTTAAATAGAAAATAGTAAAGGCATATATTGCCCACAGTATTCATTCAATTATCCGTCAGAATTCTCGCCATGGGCTGCACAGTTGGTACATGTAGCTAATGTAGTTATGGTACTTATGTTCTTTACATATCGGGGAGGCATATGTTCCACATTGTTGTATCGTAAATCTGTTTTTCTGTCAAGACAGTATCTGCATATCATTTAAGATTGATTACCTTGTAATTTTATGCACACTGGACCAACTTTCTTCCCATATACACACACGTAAAATTTGTAATAAATAAACGATTGCGTGATATATTTACAGTAACAAGTGCCTTTATTTCTCGTAACAGTTATCTGTACACCTTCCATTGTTGCAAGCGTTGGTATGTGTCATCCCTGGAGGCATTCCTAGATGGCGACAGAATTCTAGTTACTTAGTGAGTTATTATAAGAGAAAACTTAAAAAAGTTAGACAAAATCTAACAACGTGACTGTTCCCGGGTTAATTTTACCTTTTTGTTATTTTCACCATTTTCAATGCACCTCTAAAATCAGATAAAGGGCCTACAGCATCTTCGGGCAGCTTACTTGGGTTTTCTTTTAGGATTCCCAAAAGTTGTTTTTCAGTTGAAGAAGCAGTGCTGGTAGTAGGAGATAAGGACTCAGCTTGCCTATTATATTTAAAAAGTCCCGAAGGACCAGGTTCCGTAAACCTAAAATACATAAATCAGAATAGGTTGTTGATTCTAGTCACTGGAACAAACTGTAAATAAATTTTATTGCCTATTACAAAAACCTTTAAACTTTTAGGAGAAAATATATACTACAACAAACCTAACTAAAAATCTAACCTATATGCAAGTATTCGAGAATCTGAAGTAAGCAACGATACACCACTCATAAATGAATGATTCTCAGTTACTGTTACTAGATCACCAACAACTTCTTCTACTGGTAAACTAAAAATAAAACACAATTAACAATTTTTTGTTTTAATAACAAACTTTTAAAAAGCATTACTTTTTTAAATGAAACTAATTGTCAATTTCTTAGAATTTTTAACAAATTTTCAATATATTGTGCAATTATCTAGAAACAGCTAGTTTCATTTAAAAAAGTAATATGAGTTGATTCCACAGAGTAAACGTGGAAACAGTAAATTTTATTAAAAAGCAGTTTAAAAAAATATACTCCCTAATTTCAACATAAATTACTTAAATATTTACCTTTCGACATCACTTAGAGTAGCACTAGAAGCTTGCTCAGACACATTTTGTGCTGATAAATCTTTTTGATGGCAATTTGAGTTATTTGTTGAAGACCTAAAATAGACATATTCTTTTAACAAATTAATGTAAGTCAACTAACTCAGTCATCATTGCTAACTGAATAAAATGGATCATATGTGGCCAAATGACCTCTTAAAAAAATTAAAATAATAATTTCATTTTTAAATACAGTTCAGTTCGAAAATAGTAGGCACTAAATTCTCAGAAATATTGCATTAAACCAAGAACAATTGTAGTTTAGTTTAGTGTCTACTATATTGGAACTGAACTATAGTTATCTCGATAGCCCAGAGTTTCACTAGTCGCCCAATAAAGTAATGACTTATAATTAATAAACTGTTTAAAAATTGTGTTTTATGGCCGCTTTATCAGCTGTAATAAAAAGAACTTATTATATTGAAAGGAAATTTTGTTTATCAGGACAGCGACTTTTTTATTAAACGGTTTTATTTAGCTCACCCAGTTTGTTTTATTTATTATTCTTGGGTCAAATTTAGTAATTCAAATTTCACCCTCTTCCTGTCAACCGATTAATCTGAAATTTTGTATACACTTTGGATTTTGGTGACAATACAATTATGTTTATTCATTATCATTATAAATTCAAGATGGCCGCCGCTACAAAATGGCGGATAATTTATGTTTTATTAATCCCATCAATATGGGTATCAAATGAAATGGCTCAACAAGCAGAATACAATATACTATAAAAAATTGAAATCCAAGATGGCGGCCGCTACAAAATGGCGGATAACGTAGGTTTTATTAATCCCATTAATATGGGTATCAAATGAAAGGGCTCAACAAGCAGAATACAATATACTATATAAAATTAAAATCCAAGATAACGGCCTCTACAAAATGGCGGATAACGTAGGTTTTATCAATCCCATCAACATGGGTATCAAATGAAAGGTCTCAACAAGTAGAATACAATTTACTAAAATTGAAATCTAAGATGGCCGCCGCTACCAAATGGCTGATAACAATTTTTTATCAATCCCACCAATATGGGTATCAACAAATAAAAGGGCTTGACAAGAAGAATACAGTGCACTATACAACCTCAATATTTAAGATGGGCGCAGCCACTAAATGGCGTATAATAATAAGATTTAAATTTAGAAATTGAATCTGTAATTTAGGTATCTGATTAATCCAGCCTGAATCCACCACCCAAGTCAAGATTTTGTATCGTGTTGAGGACTGTGTGGCGTTAGGGTGGCTAAAAATGATACGTCGTTAGCGGTACACCACCCAAGTTAAGGTGAAAGGTTAAAACGCGCCGAGAACTGTATGGCATTAGGGTGGATAAAAATGATATGTCGTTAGCGTTTTCCCCTCAAGATTCAGGCGCATCTTGTTGTACATAGCCTTGCCCCTTTATTGGACCCCTGGGGGGGTCGACCGTTTGAATGTCCATTACTCGTGGGAACAAAATGGTAAAAAAAAATATAAATAAAAATAGGTAAAAAAACTTTTTAAGTTAAACGGTTTTATGTTAAACATACATTGCAATGTTTAAGATAAATGTACTAAAAACCAAAAAATAATAAAATATATACAGTCGTGGGAATTATAAACATATGCATAGACTAGACTAAAATAAAACCGTGGGGCACGTCAATTGTCTACAAATTATCGACTTAATGTGCGATAGAAGAATCGTTTTATTCGTCGTTAGGCAGTTGGCCCGCAGACGGTGAGGAAATTACTTACTATTTTCTTGCTCATGGAAATTCCAATAGTTATACACTCCATGTAAATAAAAGAGATGTTTCAACTAGTTTATCGTTGGACATTCACACTGCTGGCTGGCGAGGAATCGTTTCACTGCTCGTAGTTTGTCTTTAATCGACAAAACATATGATAAAAGTACTACTCGCTCACCGCTATGAAACCCTAAAACTCGCTTATAATCGAGCTTGCTAGCTTGTTTCCACATTCTAGCCCTACTTATCACACGCCCATCGTTGTCGGTTGAACAACTGCCTAATTATAGTGTAACATTACAAATCAAAAATTTTAATCAACGATTGTAGACAATTGACGTTCCCCACGGTTTTATTTTATTCTAGTCTATGCATATGTTTATAATTCCCACGACTGTATCTATTTTATTATTTTTTGGTTTATAGTACATTTATCTTAAACATTGCAATGTATATTTAACATAAAACCGTTTAACTTAAAAAGTTTTTTTACCTATTTTTATTTTAGGAATTACTTTAAGGGCTCATTGTACCAAGAAAATGTGTAGGTACTTACATTACATCTGGTGGATTAAATTCAAAAACTGACATGGGAAGAGCATCTTTGTTTAGAAACTTACGGCCACTACTCTTATATATAAAATCAGATTGTTTAAAATGCTCCGATCAAATTTCAGGTCGTTTTGGTAGATCATGAGTCTCGCTTAGACCCAGTAAAGCAAACCAAATTCTTCTTGTTTCCAAATTGGTGGGAAAACTAGAATAAAACAACGCCAAATAGAAATTTGCTTTTTATAATTAAAAAACTTAAGCATTTTAAATATTATTGAAATGAATAATAAGTCGCCGCCACTGGAGAGCCGTTCAAATATTTACATACCTGTGGAATGAGAGTTGACAGTTCGGGGTAATTTCGGCCGTTTTTCCGACAGAATTGGCACTGACGAACCATGATAATAAAAAACACTAAATTAATTAACTTAAAACCAAAGTTTGTCACTAAAAGTCTTGAAAAACACACATAACATCGAAAGAACTCAATTTTTACGTGCTAGTCCTAATGGCGCTCATAATAAACAAACCAAGTTTGACAGTATTTACTATAATACTACAATCCAATACAAATGTTAGTCGAGAACGCTCTGACGATATTTGCATCTCTCTTTATATCGTAACTGAACAAAGACAAAACTACTAAATAGTTTATACTATACAAACAAAGCAGGTACTGAAATTTTTAACAATGTTGCCAGTTTTAGTTACAACAAATACTTGTTTAAAATTTATATAAGAATATGCCTTTATTATATAAAATTCAAGTATTATTAATTAATTTTAAAAGCAGCGACTCAAATGCATAAATTATTATGACCTTTTTTCAATTGCATAACTTTTTAAGAAATTTTTAATTTCATTTTTCCTGCATCTAAAGAGGATTTGTAAATATGGCAAAGCAGTGGAAGTGTCCCGCAAGTGAGCTTAGAATGTGACTCAATGTTTGGGACAGGAAAAAGTCAAAACAAACATATCTATTTTATTTATTAATCTGAGGTTTTTGTTACGAAATTGCTAAATTTTGACCAAAAGAACAGTCGCATAAGTATCGCTGAGGGGCAATTGAATGACGTCCAGTTTGTGACAAAATCAAAGCCCATTCATCCCAATGGAAACAGTCAGAAACAAAAAAGCGCGCAAGTGAAGATTTAGCTTACTGTTTCCTTCTATTACAACGGGATGGTGATCGTTAGTTCTTGCCAGCTCGTTCCCTGGATCATACAGCTTTAGTACACATTTACATTGAACTTATAATGTTGCAATCACTACGAAACCTTTCCGTAAATCCTTCGACTACTTGTTTCTATTTTAAAAAACATTCAAATCAAGTATTTCTTTATTTTTAATGTCGAGATCGTACTAAGAAAAAACACAGTACAGTTCTATAGGTTAATTGGCGAAATCGTCATAATCCCGCTAATAGTCTGATTCAAACCCAATAATTTTCCAGGCGGTGCATACACAGCAACCGCAAAAATTAAATGTATGGTCTGGCATTTTCGGTGACCTGCTGGTAATTTGTCTGGCGAAATGTATTTGCAATTGCTGGAAGATGCTATTGACCCTACCCGGACCGATATTATTGAAAATGACCAGCAATATAGTGAAAATCATTTAAGAGGGGCATCCTCACAGGTATATAAACCTTAAAACTTCTTCTTCTTCTTCTTTACGTGCCGTCTCCTTTAAGAAGGTTGGCTATCATCATGGCGATTTTTATCTTTGAAGCTGCGGATCTGAACAAATCAACAGAGCTACTGTTGTACCACTGCCTTAGGTTGTTCAACCAGGAGATGCGTCTTCTACTTTCCCATTCTTCTCAATACCTCCTTGTTCGTTGTTCTGCTCACCCAGCTATTCTGAGGATTCTTCGATATGCCCACATCTCGAATGCTTCCAGCCGGTCAGTGTCGCACTTCTTAAGCGTCCAGGCTTCCATTCCATATAATAGTACTGGAAATATGTAGCATTTAAGCATTCTGATTTTAAGATTTAGACTAAGATCTGTTCTGGTTAATGCATTCCTTATTTTATTAAACACTGTTCTAGCCTTTCCGATTCTTGATCTTATTTCTTGTGAGTAATCATTATTGTCATTTACAGTTGTTCCCAAGTACTTGTATTTGCGGACCTTCTCCACTGACTCCCCTTTGATTCATAATGTTTCTCGCTGTTGTTGGTGTTTTGTGATTGTCATGAATTTAGTCTTTTTGGTGTTAAGTGTGAGCCCCCTTTCTTCGTTGATCCGTACTACTAGGTCTATTAGCCTTTGCAGTTCTTCCAGGGTTTCTGCTATTAGTACTGTGTCATCCGCGTATCTGATGTTGTTTATAACCTTCCCATTAACTTTCACTCCCGTTGTTTTTTGATTTTCCAGTGCTTCTTGTACTATATCTTCTGAATACAAATTGAAGAGTAATGGTGAGAGCACGCATCCCTGTCTTACTCCACGTTTTGTTTTTATCTCTTCTGAAAGTTCATTTTGCACCGAAACTTTGGCAGTCTGGTTAAAATAGAGACATGTTATTAAAACGAGATATGTTATTAAAACTTAAAAACTTACACAAAACTAATTACTTATCTAGTAATTGTTAGGTTCAAAATATTTACGATAGATGTCGCTAGTAGTACTGAATCGGCTGTTACTTATACAACCTATTTTCTCTCTATCTCTTTCCTTTCTTGACGATTCAACCAAACGTATCTCTGGATCAGCTGTATCGATGTTTTAGTTTCAAATATAACGCGACTCTATTTAGAAGCGTTATTGCCATTCCTAGAGTAGTTAGACAATAGTTATTTGTAAAACAATTGTCACAATGACTCGTTTTGTAGTACGAGTGAAGTTTCGAGTACGAGTACTACAGAAAGTCATTGTGGCACACGTTTTACACAATATTTTTTATAATTCGCATTTATTTAATTTTTTAAATAAAATATAATCCCTGTTTTTAAACTAGGTGGAGTGGTTTGAATTTAAGTTGGCAATTCTATAGATTCCTGATTGGTCAGATCACAGATGGTTTTATTCAGCACTTCTGACTTTTGACATATTATAACCGAATAATTGTGTAAATTGTAAACAAACTTTCATTTAAGCAAACAGAGGATGATTATTTGTATATGCTCTTGTGATCTATTTATATTATATCATGAACAGAATTATTTCTGCAATACATCTTCACATAGATATCTGGTAATTTATCGTAAAAATCGAACGTTATGTATACTTATATATTGATCCTATACAATATAAAAATAAACAATTGACAAATCATTGTTAAATAAACGTTAGCATACTTTATTCATTAATATTTTTAATATATAAATCATTCTATTTTACCTTTAAGAACATTTAATATAATAATTTGCTATCTAGAACAACTCTAGACCATTTTATTTATAATTTGTGTCAAGGTTAAAGTCAAACGTCAAATAAAAATATAACTAAATACAATAACCAACTGTACACTAAAAATTACTAAGACAGTGTTCAAAGAGCTTCATTGTGACACTGTAAACAATTTTATAAATAAGTCTCTTTTATACGCGAATTATAAAAAATTGATTTTTAGTCTTCCTTTGTTTTACAATATTTTTTAATATCAACAACTAACACTATTACTAAGTCATCCTCTAATAATTATTTGGGTTCTTATTTTCTTTGATTGTGTTGAATGCTTATATAATCAATTAATTTGCAAGGTAATTTCGACTATATTGACAAGACAAAGTTACAAAACATTTATGGTTCAAAGATTTTTAAAATGAAATATTACCTACTTCATTCATTAATTTTATTCAACAATTATGGTAAGCTAAAAAGTAGATAACCATCCTCATATCTTATAAAATCCCACTGATCTATAACTGATAAATATAACATACAGAAATAAACTTGTGGCCAACATAGAACTGTTGATTAACGTGCAAAGTGCGCCTCTTCATATTGATTGCCAAACTTACGCTATTACAAATGTTGTTATGTAGGGGGAAACTTAAAACGTTGTTTATAATAACTTTGCAAATCGTTTTCCGTATAAACGTAATAGAGGAAAGGTAATAGTAGTCTCTTAGGTCAAATTAAACATATATTTGAGGGTATTGGAATTTAGGGTTTGAAAAAATATTTATTTTCTTCTATAACTTTAAAACAACTGACGTTCGGCAAACCAACAATTAACGATTCGATGCAACGAACTAATAAACCAATCATTGCTCACTCCGTGCCCCACTCGGCTCCTCCTCACGTCTCAGCTATAAGCAATCTTGGCTACAAATTTTTTTAATGTTGGGCGGTAACCGCGATATTTCACCGGTGAATGAAAAATCACTGGCGCTATCGGTGATTCACTTCTTGCAGATACGGTGATCGTTAATTCAATTTTGTCCCTCTGGAATCTCTAACCGAATTGACATTGACACCAGCATTGGAAGTGTAAGACCGGTCGGTCGGTCGAAAATCGAAATAAGATATATCATTATTTACAAATAATAATATGTCAAAGGAAAACCGTGATTTAAGCCGATATGATATTATTATAGGTTATAGGTATTATTATTCGTAATCGTCGCTAGTTACTGTACTGTTCTTATATTTTGATTTGTCTTTACTATTTATACTCAGTCACTGCGGTGATTCAAATCACTGTTTAAAATCACGGTGATTTAGAAATCATTGTTGCCGTTTCACTGGTTACCGGAAAATCACTCTATAACACTAAATTTTGTTACTGTTTATAAATGAATTGCACAATTCTGCAGCATTTACAACCGATGTTGCCATGTTATACGAAAATCCTCAAAAAAGGAGAAAAAAACAAAAAACATTCATTAGGTATATATATTATTAGGTATATTTAGGCAGTTGAAATATCTATATAGTGACCATTTTACCTGTATGTTAGGATCTTATGTTTTCAAAATTCGATATTTGACTTCGTAGTCTATTTGTGTATTAGCCATAAGGCGAAGTGTGATTAATTTTTGGGTTTCCTAAATAGAAAATAAATATATCAGGTAAATATGTGCTTATATTTTGTTATTGTTTTATTTCAGATAATTGTAGGGTTTTTTATTATTATTTTTTCGTTACAATAACTAGGTAAGCAAATTAGGGTAAGGTGGGCAAATACCGGTCAGATGGACAATGCCGGTCAGACCTTAAAAATGATGATTACTAGGTTTGGCAACAATGCAATGTGGCCTCAAATATGCCAGCTGAGCTACGATTTTCGACAGCCGATTGATATAGGTCCGTCAAGCTGCCCCCCCCCCCCCCCCGGTTAGATTTTTTCTACCAAAATGCTAGCACACATAAAGGGCACCTAGCACAACCATTTTTATAGCTAGCACACCAACTGCTCACAATATAAAAGCTTTTGAATTCGGGTGGGGCCAGGTTAACGCTAGCCCCCCCGGTTGGAATTTTGTCGCCAAAATGCTAGCACAGATAAAGGACACCTAGCACACCATTTTTTATAGCTATCACACCAACAGCTCACAATAAAAATGCTTATGAATTCGGGTGGGGCCAGGTTAACGCTAGCCCCCCTCCGGTTGGAATTTTGTCGCCAAAATGCTAGCACAGATAAAGGACACCTAGCACACCATTTTTTATAGCTAGCACACCATTTTTTATAGCTAGCACACCAACAGCTTACAATAAAAATGCTTTTGAATTCGGGTAAGGCCAGGTTAACGCTAGCCCCCCCGGTTGGAATTTTGTCGCAAAATGCTAGCACAGATAAAGGACACCTAGCACACCATTTTTTTGTAGCTATCACACCAACAGCTCACAATAAAAATGCTTATGAATTCGGGTGGGGCCAGGTTAACGCTAGCCCCCCTCCGGTTGGAATTTTGTCGCCAAAATGCTAGCACAGATAAAGGACACCTAGCACACCATTTTTTATAGCTAGCACACCAACAGCTTACAATAAAAATGCTTTTGAATTCGGGTAAGGCCAGGTTAACGCTAGCCCCCCCGGTTGGAATTTTGTCGCAAAATGCTAGCACAGATAAAGGACACCTAGCACAACCTAGCACACCATTTTTTATAGCTAGCACACCAACAGCTTACAATAAAAATGCTTTTGAATTCGGGTGGGGCCAGGTTAACGCTAGCTACCTCCGGTCGGAATTTTTTCGCCAAAATGCTAGCACAAACGAAGGACACCTATCACAATCTAGCACACCATTTTTTATAGCTCGCACAGCAACTACACTTTTAATTCTGGGGAGTGAGACGGAGATCAGTGAAATAACGCTATACTTACTCGATGAATAAATAAATGGATAAATGAATAGGTTGAATATATATGTAAAACGGCTGGTTTAATTGTTTCTTACTGTAGTAACGAAAAATTTTCGGAATATTCCACTTATATGGTAAAAATTCCAAATGAAGCAGGATCTTTTCGTAGATAACCTCTTTTCGGAGATAACTCTCCGGCAGTGCCGATAATTTCCCGTCCGTATCTAAGTAACGTCTAAGTAACAATTGTTGTTATTATCATAATTATAATTTAAAATATCATAAAAATGTCTCGGTTTGAAAACGATTCTTCAAGTTTAATCCAAAAATAAGTGATTGAAAATGAACCAAAAAGGGTAATTAAATACCATGTAATGTTGTTTAAATAATATAAATTTCGCATTAAAACAGTTTTATGTCGTCTAATCGAGAAATATTCTATCGAACTACACTCATGAAAATAGTTAGATCATTAGTTTTACTTATATAGTCTATGTTGCTTGTAATATTATTAGAAATAATACATATTATTACAACCATGAACCCTTCGGGGAAACCCTTGCTTAACCCAAACATCTGATTCGGCCAGTTTGGATGTACTTACAAGAATTTTATTTACTCTTAAGACCCATAAAAACGGCATTATAAAAATGATTCAAATTTTAACGATAGACTTGGCTTAACGACCCTTTTAAAAAGTCCGATGAGAACTTCAGATGGATTATACATAGTTTTTAGAAAAATAAGAATACCCATATTGTAAGAAAGCAAAAAAATTAGTCCACTTTCTTTAGTCCGCCAACTTTGGTGATCCGCCATGATGAATTTAGAATAAAGTCACATACCTAATCATGGATTGGCATGCAAACTAGTCATATATACAGAATTTCAAATCAATCGGTTGAAGATATCTGCTTCAAAACTGAGTTGCAAGATTGCAACCGAACAAACATACATTGCTAGTAGTGTTGCTGTCTTATGATATGCCACAGAAATATTCGAAGCTCTGATTAACCGGCTCTAAGAATTAAAAGCTGCAAGTTCTAAGTTAACTTGGGAATTTAAAAAAAATCTGATAGTGAAATGCAAAATTTATGTTATCATTACAATGGTTAATTAACCATCAACTTCGGCAATAAATATTCTGGCAAATTTGAGTATTTCTTTTAAATGAAGACTACAGTGAACTACGATCAGTCTAATATATGTATTCTCAATATATTGGAACATTTTTAGGGATCTCAGCCGCCCCTTCCCAGATTGCACAACTTTGTCCAAAGTACATATCTAACACGGCTTCGCTTTTTTGGACATTTATTTATCTAACATGTCTGTACGCAAACGTTTGTTGTTGCCTTTTTTATAGTGTGACGTAATTTGCAACTTTTTCGTGCACGGATTGTTTCTGATTCCGTGACTAAATGATTGAATTTAATTATTTTAACAAAATTATTTTTAAAAGTGAAGGTTTTTTGTATTCTTTCGTTTTTTAGCATTAATTGAAAATAAGATAATTATTAATTAAATAATAGTTAATTATTAATTAATCAAATACCCTGCTAGATGGGAAAATATAGATATCACGCACAATCTGGCAACATCTGTTTAGGGGCCATTTTTTATAGGAAAATGATGTTTATGGACAAATACATCCATCCAACATTTTCATTCATTCGTGTAACCATAGCATTATTTTGCAGACGCCCCCCACCCCTGAATTCAAAAACATTGTTGATGTACTAGCTATTAAACAACCGGAGTGGGCTAGCGTTAACCTGGCCCTACCCGAATTCCAAAGCATTTTTATTGTAAGCTGTTGGTGTGCTAGCTATAAAAAATGGTGTGCTAGGTGTCCTTTATCTGTGCTAGCATTTTGGCGAGAAAATTCCAACCGGGGGGGGGGGGGGGCTAGCGTTAACCTGGCCCCACCCGAATTCAAAAGCATTTTTATTGTAAGCTGTTGGTGTGCTAGCTATAAAAAATGGCGTGCTAGGTTGTGCTAGGTGCCCTTTATGTGTGCTATTTTGGTAACAAAGATCTAACCGGGGGCAGCTTGACGGAGCTGATTGATATTCAGTTTGTGTTAAAACATTGGTTAGTGCAGATCACCACGTGTTTTCAACAATTCTGATGTAAGATTTACGGTAAGTGAAATAAGGTTTGGAGATAAAATCCTTCTCTATTTTCATAAAAACTTAGTTGATACATAAAGGTTGACTTTTTTTCTTTAGTGTCCTATAAAAGGATGGAATAAAAAACATTTTTTTCTCATAAAAAAATGACCCATAAGAAAAATTGTTACAGGCGGGTAATGCCGGTCAACACAGGTGGGTAATACCGGTCAAGTGACCGGCATTACCCACTGTTTATGTTAATGGTTATTTCATTTTTAATTGTCTTTACAGATGTCTCGATATCGAAAAAGATTAACTGGTAAAGCAAAAGCAGAGATAATTTGAAGCAAGCGATAGAAGACATTCAAAATGGAACGAGTATAAGACAAGCTTCAAGAAAATACGCAATTCCATTTTCAACGCTACAAGAAAGGGTAAAAAATAAACAAGACTCAGCACCTATAATAGGAAGAAAACCTGTGTTTTCAACTGAACAGGAACTGGAAATTGCTAATCAAATTAAACACTTGGCGTCCATTTTTTACGGTGTAACCACAAAAGAACTAAGAAGGTTTGTTTTTGAGTTTGCTGAGAGAAGCCATATTATACATAATTTTAACGCAACGCAAAGACTGGCTGAGAAGTTTCATCAGACGCAATCCCACCATATCAGTGCGAAAAGCTGAGGCACTCAGTCTAAATCGTCTGACTGGTTTCAACAAGGATGAAATAGCTAGATTTTATAAACTGGTGGAAGAAGTGATATCAAAATATAACTTTTTCCCGAGCAAAATATATAACGCAGATGAAACGGGAATCACAACTGTCCAGTATCCAGGAAAGATACTCGCAACCAAAGGACAAAAAAGAGTTGGTGTGGTAACTAGCGGCGAAAGAGGCCGAAAGATTACCGTCATGTGTGCTATGAATGCTGCAGGGGGATTTATTCCGCCCGTGTTTATCTTCCCCAGAAAGAGACTAAGCCCTCTCCTGGAAAAAGATGGACCTGCAGAAGCTCTTTATAAATGTTCACTGAATGGCTGGATCGATGAAAATATTTTTTGTGACTGGTTAACGCATTTTAGAAATCACGCTAAACCCACGAAAGACGAGCCGGTTTTATTAATAGTAGACAACCGCTCCAGCCATATTTCTTTGAAGTCGTACGAATTTGCAAAGAAAATCATATTGTTATGGTATCAATTCCACCACACAGTTCACATAAAATACAGCCATTAGATGTGGTCTTCTACGGGCCCCTGAAAGCCGAATACAGAAATCAGTGCAATTTATTTATGAAGACGCAGTTGATGAAAAGTGTCACTCCTTATGATATAGCGTCTTTATTCAATAAAGCTTATTCAACTGTGGCTACAATTAGCAAAGGAGAAGCAGGTTTCTGAAGCGTTGTTATCTATCCTCTTAACTGCAACGTTTTTAATGAACAAGACTTTTTGCCTTCCGAGTTATTGAATCAGGACGTCATTGCCATACAAGATAACGAAGCTGATATATCTTTCAGCAATGATCCCCAAGCTGTATGTAGCAAGCGATGATGATCTACCAAAGACTTCTACAAATAAAGAGCAACACGAAATTCCTTCAACGTCTTCAGGATTTCTCTCTTTTGAATACTCGTGATTTGCTGATAGATAATAGTTAGTTAGTAATATTTGAGACTTAAAAGTATGAGGAAAAAAATTTTTCAATTTTTTTTATTAATTAATAGTTAATAATTAAATAAATAATGGAGCTAGAACTGCAATAAATGGCTTCAGTTGTTAATGAATCAATAGTTAACAAAAAAGACTTGAAGTGCTATAGACGTATCTGCAATAGTTTCGAAGTAATTTTAATAATAACAGCAAAAGAGCACATGAATAGGACAAATTTAAAGGCATAATAATATTAAAAGTTATGTAAAAAATAGAAAAAAAAATTTTTTCATATAAAACAACACATGGCTGTTTTTATATCGGGATTAAGTACTAAAAAAATAAACGGGAAAAATACATTTGTTTATAACAAATTGTTTATTAAATAAACAAAGAAAAAACGAATAAAAAAATTTTTTTTCATGTATCTAAAAGAACAATAAAAATTATGATTTTTAGAGAAAAAACGGCTCCTTAATTTTAAAATTTAGACTCAAAAAACCATTGTTAATTAACAAACGCATTTTTTAGCAACAAAAAATTTTTTTTAAGGAACCGTTTTTTCTCTAAAAATCATAATTTGTATTCATAAATAGATTACAAAAAAAATTTTGATTTGCTCATAAATAATGTACTTGTTTATAACAATTTCTTAAATAATGGTAGTAAAAAATTATTTTTATGTAGCTTTTAACCATTAGAAATCAAAACATTCAAGATATAAACAAAAAAAATATTTTTTAATTTTCAATTGTTAATAAAAAAGCGAAAAAACAAAATTTTGAATTTTTTTTACGGTGATCTATTTGTTAGTCTAATACCAATAACTCCACGAAGTGAAAAAAATCTTAAGGCTTTTGTTCAATAGTTATCGTAGTTTTTATCTCAACATTAAATTTGGAAAAATTATTCAATTAACAAATCCATAATTTATGAAAAAATTGGGATACAAATTTTTTGACCACGGATTATTGTTTATTTATGTATCGCAATGCTACATTAATTTTTTCATTCCTTAATATTCATATTTAATATGTTTCAATAATTTTTTTTGTTGCTACGTCAGAATGACGCAACGCGCGCGGAAGCCCGATCACCCGTTTTTCGCTCATTTTTTAAGGCTTTGTAAAAATTATAAATATTGGAGGTACAGTTCCGGGAGTCGGGACTTTTTTTTAGCAAATTTGCTGATCTTTTCAGGTCTTTTTTCAAATTTGAAAAATTTTCATTATTTTTCGAGATATTCGAAAAAAACCAAACCCCTACTTTTTTTTCACTTAATTGTTTATAACTTTTGCAATTTTTTTCGGCCCTTTTTGGAACTTTTCCTTAAACTTTCTAGATAATTTTCCGAATCGAATGAGACCATGGTCGTAATTTTCGGAGACTATACAAACATTTTAGGAAAAATGGTACATGTTGACTAGACTATAAACGGCATTTACGAAGCACAAATTTACTTTTTTGGCATGAAAATTATTTTATTATACGTATCTACCTACAAATACGATACATACTAAACAAACTATAAATTTGAAATATTTTTATGGACACAGAACACATGATGTTTGACCTTCATTGAAGTTCCGTACAGTACCATCCATCAAGACGGTGGAACGGTTGAACTAAAGTAAAAAATTGTTCGTTTGCAAAAATTTTCGTGCAACAAATCTCAAGAAATACAATTATTTGAGATTGCATATTTTCAGAAACGAATTCTCTAGGCTTCCTTTTGGGGATCAGATTTTGGCGTTCGAATTGGTGACCATAAATTATCAAAACTGCCAAAATCACACCATCGCATAATGGCATATATCTTTTTTATAACAATATAAAACTTAACCAAAATAACCTGATCTCCAAGACAAACGTCCAAGTTATATTGTGTTAAAATTTCAACACTTAATTTCACTGTATTATTTAGATTTGTTGTTTACATTATGACCTAAATTTTGTTGCAAGTCACGGTTGCCAACTGTTTTGAGGTTCCTAAAATGTAAGGCCCCTCATATTGTTTCAACAGGACAGGGTTTCTCCGAATTATGCTTTGATTGTTCGTCAGTATTTAGACCAACATTTTCCACGGCACTGGATTGCGAGAAGAGGTAGCATTGAATGGCCTCCACGGTCACCATATTTGTCACTCCTTGTTTTTTTGTGGGTGGTATACGTTAAAAGTAAAATCTACAAAACACAACCAGCGGTTGCGGTATACTCCGTTTTTAAAAGGCATGGAGTAATAAAAGTTCATTAGGTATGCAAAACCGATACAGGGTGTATAATAAAATATTTCCTAAGTTTATCTAATTTTGTACTAAAATTTCTCATTTGTTACGAATTTCAGGTAGACACCCCGTAACTCTGTATTCGGTTGGGTCGCCTATTGTATTGAAAGGGTCGCTCTATTGTATGTGAATGAACAATTAAACAATTTAATCCTCAGAGGCGTGCAATCAGGACAAAACAAACTTGGTATATGAATATGAAGGCACTATGAAATTATAATTACGAAAACTATTCAAAACAGTTCACAATATCGATTCAATAAAAACACATTTTTTTGTGTTCCTATGAATAAACAATAAACATAAAATATTATATAAAAAATAGCAATTTTTTGCAGTAGGTATCAACTTTATTACTAATATACCGTTTACAATAGGAGAGGAAAAAAGAAAAATGCAGGAATAAAGTACGAATTAATGTAATATTTATAAAAAAAAGTCTAACAAATAATAGTAATAACTAACACAAAAACTAGTCTATATATCAGAATCAGACGATTCTGTTGAGCTTCCATTATTAACATTGATTATAAATGGTTCAATCATGTGTTCACTTATATGATCCATTTCCCACATATTAAGTTCTTGTATCACGTGTTCAACACATTTCTTCCAGTTTTCTTTGGTTACGTTACCTAACGCGTCTTCGAATAAAACTTTTACGTTACTCATTTTGAATGTCGTATTCTTTCTTGAAACTTCCCCTTTCACTTGGGCCCATATTAATTCTATGGGATTGAGTTGACAGTGATAAGGAGGAAGCCTCAGCACCGTTATACCACGCGCTGATGCCATTTGATCTACAACGTATCTACTATATTTGTGTTTATGTGAATTGGCCAGTTGCAAGAGCTCATTTTTCAGCGGGTTATCTGGGCATTCAATATTTTTCGAGGTTAGCCAATCGTGGATATCTTGTTTACGCCATGCAGTTGAAGGTAATTTCTCCACTAACCTGGAGTGACAACTTGCGTTATCCATAACAATGACTGAGCCCGTTGGAATTAGATCTAACATTTGTGAGAAATATTCTTCGAAAACGTCTGCATCCATATCTTCATGATAATCTCCGGTTTGCTTCGACTCAAAGCACAACAATCCGCCTTTAACAAAACCTTCGGCACTTCCGATATGAATAATGATGAGTCGACGTCCTTTTCCTGCTGGTGGATTGAGGCCTGTTGACCACCCTTCAAGAGCTGCCTGCCTCCGACTTTTGACATTCGTGTCTTGCCAAAACATTGAAACAGTATGACCTCCATTTAACCAAGTCTCATCCAAATAATAAATTCGTTTTTGATCTAGTCTTGCTTTCCGAATATTGCGCAAATAACTCCTCCTCCAAATGACAATGTCGTCTCTATCAATCAACATTGCGTTCCAATAATTTTTTTATATTCAAATCCAAGTTCCTTCAAAATTTTCCATAATGTACTTCGAGACATTTTCGGAAAATCTGAATCTTCTTGAACCGAAGCCATAATTTTGGAGAGAGTTGGGATCACTTTTCTAAAGAAAAAAGCATGCACCTTATTCCATTCTTCAAGTCGTCATCCATTTCAAGTTTGGGTCGGCCTGGGGACTTTGCTGGGGCTGTGATGTTTCCATTTTTTTTCTCCTACATTAAATTATAAATTATTGTTTTTGAAACACCCATCATTGTTGCAGTAATCTCCACAGTTTCATCAACACTTCCTGTCAAATTCATGATTTTTCTTCTAATTTCTTTGTTCTTCAACGAGGAATAGCAATTTAATATCAGATTTTTTTCGTTCAGCGACAATGGTCGCTTAGATGGTGATAAATCCTCCATATCTGGTCGAATTTGGTTGGAGCACTATATAGTTGGAAGGTGTAGTTAGGTGTTTGTCTCGTGTGATGAGAAGAGAACTTGTATAGATGAACAAAAATAAACACCAGTTAACAATAACGGTAAAAAATAATAACAAATAACAGTAATAATGGGGAAATCAATCAACACAGCAGTTTCTCCAGAACAGATGAACTGTAAATTGAAAATATTCAAGCTTTCCGCTACTTTTATAGTTGAAAAGTTCTAGTAAGTACATTGTATTATGGGGGCATTTTCTTAGAACTGAAAAGACTATATTTCACAATAATAAAACCATTTTTGAGCTACCTGTTTGTCAAGTTTCTTCAATTACCTGCTAATTGGGTGAAATAATCGGCAAATGGGGTTGGTTTGGATATATATATATATATATATATATATATATATATATACTCGTCTACGCCCTTTTATACATAATAATAAATTTTCTGGAAAATTGATGTCAGTGATATAATCCACAGTTTATTATATTATTGATAATTTGAAATTTCATTTCAAATAATATTACAAAACGGTTATTTTCGGAAATGAGATAATTTTAGAAGCCTTAACTTTTTTTAAATGTCTAAATGTGGTACGCCTATGGTTCCGGCCAAAATGAGTGATTTATTACTCCATGCCTTTTAAAAACGGAGTATAGAAGATTTGCGTCAAAGAATTGTCGACGATTGCCATCGAATCACCCCGGGAATTCTTCGAAATGTGGGATAACGTTTGGAACAAAATCTTTATTATTGTATGGACGCGGGTGGTCATCAAATTACCCATTTAATTTAACTAGGAAGTAAGTAAACAAGTAAACATAATTTAAACTTTGTAATTTATTAAAAAGTACTATTTTATAATTCAAAGACTGTTGTAAAGATAATTGAAAGGACTTTAAAATGATACCTTACTCGTTCCCTAATGCCATATAAATCTTTTGACGTAATGCTCACCCCCGCTAGGGGATGAAAGTAGCAAAGTCAAAAATACCGGAAAGAAGTGACCCAATTGGATCAAAAATCGACGGCTTTACTTTTTATTAGAACGTTAACGCAGTTTCTGAAAATGGCTCTGTTTCGTTTTCGCCCTGTATATGTCAATAACTACTTTAAATCTCGTTTCGCTTTTAGGTTTTTATCTCATCACTATTTCAAGTTCAATTTACAACTGCACTACATTATTCTGTAGTAACGTATTCGTTTCATAAAGTAGTAGACGAAATATTAGAATAGCTTTCCGGGAATGCCCGTTGCAGAGTGCCGAATTATTAAACTTAATTTTCTAGCCGTTTCTAGAATGCGTTACCAATAATCAATATTATAACGTGATTGAAAACAGAGGAAAAATGTAATCTGATTGTTTGAAAAATTAATAGTTGCCAGCTGTTGTTTAGATGGATGGTGATACACAGTTCAATAACTGATTTGTAAATATTAAATAAAATGTATCACGACTTAGTATTTTCATTTATGATTCTTATAGTTGAAAGTTCATTTCTTATACGTTTCACAGATATACAGGATGCTAGTTCATCATCTATCTCTCCTAGGGGATTGAACCACAAGAGCTACAAATATTCATTTAAAATGTTTCCCCTGAAAATAAAATTGTTATAAATATATAAGTACTACTTGGAGAAATAATAGAATGTTTTACAGGTCATTATAAAAATTTCGAATTTGACAATGCTAGAGAATGGAATGAAAATATACAAGACAAAAATATTAGTTGCTGGAGAAGATGTAGATGAGATAAATATACACATCGAATAGGGAAATGTGGGACAAGTAAAACGTTTTTAATTTGGATGTGGAACATAGACTTTAATAAAAGAACAAAAATTTGTATACAAGTCGTATAGATGTACTTACGAAGAATCGGAGGAGTTACAAAAGGAATCGAATGAGAAATGAAGATGTAGGACTTAACATACAATTCAAACGGAGAAAAGGGAGCTATCATAATAGGATATGTATACCGGATGAACGGTATCATGTTGATCTGCCAAAAAGATATAGAAGGCCACAATTCTTAAGAATAAAAGAAGCAGGCCAAAGAAAATATGGAATAGAGTCATAGCTGCTTACACTATATATGCCGTTATTTATGTAATTCACTAAGCTGACGTCTACACGAACGGTATCAACTAGAAATTTCCATCCAGCATAATTTAAATTAAAATATGAAGAAATAATGACCCGTACAATGGTTGTATAAATAAGATAGGGAGATAATATTTCAGTAACAAGGTTTTTTTTCATTATTGTGTTTTGGGAAATGTGAGAAATCATTTATTCCATGTAACGATGTAACCTTCATTTGTTCTAATCAGAAATTCTTCTCATTTTTTATTGAAGATTATTTACATGTTGTAGACATGTCCGTGCGTGCTGGTTATAATTTATCAAATATAACATACGATGTTTGTTCTCTATAGTCAAACAAGATTAGTCATTTTTTCATTTGTCTATTTAATGACCCCAAAAACGGTCGTTACCAAGCCATCAATTTTTAAACGCTTAGTAAATCAAACAATGAAGAGGCTTCAAAACTACATACCTGCAAATTAAATTCTATAAAGTGTCTATAGTCTAATAGTTAGTGGCCAGAATCTGTTCAGAAATATAAGAAAGTGTCTAACTGACTTCTATCATTGATTAAGAAACAATATAATCAATGCTTCTATTAGGAAAGTCTCGGGCCAGTTGTAAATTTGAGATATGGCCCAACAGGTCCGTACTTTGCTTACAATTTAATCATGGTTTTGTGATAAAAATAAGCAGGGTTGGGCAAAATCTGATTTTCATTAAAAAAATCAAAAACCATTGATTTTTTAAAAAATATCACGATTTATTTGGTTTTTTAAATTTGACTATAAAATTTGAACATTTTGATTCTTTGAAATTATTGTTAATTATTTTAATGTAAAAGTCTAAACATTATAATACAATTTGCGGCTCAAAAACTCAAACTCAAACTATACAGTGCCGAGTACTGCCGAGTGAGGCACGAACGCTTTTGTTGTGCTTTTTGCAAAAATATTCCTGTAGAGGCTTGTTTTCCTCAACCTCACTCTGGGTAACGGCCGCAAAATATCATTTTGCGGCCTCTGTTGCGGCTGCAAAATGCGTCCGGTTGCACGAAAACTATATGGTTGGATGGTGTAGAATAAGATCTCAAAGAAATTGGAATAAATGACTGGAAGAACAAAGCAAAAGACCGGAAAGAATGGAAAAGAATAGTAGAAGAAGCAAAGGACAGACTTCAGAGTAGAAACTAAATCACCGAATTCACAAACTCCCTACTGATTTAAAGCAGTAGGGTTGGCCAAGCGGCTGGCCACCGCTGCCGGAAAAATGAAGCTAGGAATCCCAATTGGGAGACTATGGACCTGAAGGTCTGAAAGTCAATGAGAGGAAGAAGATACATTTTTGAGATAATTTTAAAATTTTTTTGATAGATATTATTTTTAACAAAGATAATATAATTTTTAAGTATTCATTTATAGATATTTTAGGATATATATTTTAGGCATATAGGATTGTTTTTAAATGTTAGGTGAAATCTCACACGTGGCCTGTAATGTAACTTTTTTAACGCGACCTTTCCCAGGTTAATTAAAGATTATCTTTACTCTTCTATACTTAATTTTTAATTTTTTTCAATTTAAAAAAATAAATTTGCTTTTACATCTCTATTGAACATTTTCACTTTATTTTAAAATCAATAATTCAATACTATATCAATATATCATCAATTAATCAATTTCAATTTTCAGTTATGTTTTTTCTCTTTCCAGAGAGTCGAATGTCTCTTGACAGTTTTGCTAACGCATCATCTGCCTCAAGTTGTAGTTCACTCATGACGGATAGTTCATATGTTAGAAGAACTCCACCGAAAGTACCAACAAGTCCAACAACTTTTGAGCCAATCCAAAAAAAGAAAGCAATCGAAACTCAGCCTACCATGAGTGGTTTTGTAATGCGGACTTCAACTGCGAAAAACATCAAATTGACAAACAAATATCAAAGGCTATTTTTGCTACTAATTCGAGCTTCAGGTGTATTGAGAATTTAGAGGTGAAAAAAGCCAATCAGTTATTAAGGCCTGGTTATACACCGCTCTCGAGAAAAACGGTAGCAACAAGTCTTTTGGACGAAATCTATGAAGAGGAAAAAGAAAAATGTTTCTCCTCCCTGTCAGGACAGTCCGTAAATATGTCAATTGATGGGTGGTCAAACGTGCACAACGAACCAGTGATATGTGCAACGATAACCACGGAAGATGGTCAAGCCCTCCTATACGAAACTATAGAGACACATCAGGAAATCCACATACTTCAGGATATTTAACTCAAATAGTTTATGATCTGATTTCTTCATGTGAATTAAAATACAAGTGTACCGTAAAATCTTATGTGACAGACAATGCCGCAAATATGACACTTCTGAGAAAAACATTAGAAGAAAAAACGAATGCAAAAGTTATAACTTATGGCTGCTCTGCACATATTTTTAATTTACTGTGCAAGGACTTTCAAGTTTAAGACGTTAAAGAACATGTGGTCCAAATTGTTTAGTATTTTCGAAAAAACCATTTGGCTAGAGCGAAATTCAGTCAAGCAGGGGGCAGCGCTTTAGTCCTTCCAAGCGATGGGCGATGGAATAGCCTTGGCGACTGCTTAGAGATGTATGTCACTCAGTGGGACATCATATTAAAAATCTACGGAAAAAATTAAAAAAGTGATTGATTCCACTATTTACCAAAAAGTTTCAAATATTGCGATTAAATATGCAGCGCAATATTATTTAAACATTTTAAAACCTATATCAGTTGCTCTTGATACTCTGCAGAGGAAAAATGCTACTATCGCAGATGCTGTAGAGCAGTGGAAACATTTACAATATATCTTTGATGAATCTGTGAAATTACCATTACAGAAAACACAACAATTTAATAATCGATATAAGCAAGCACTAACGCCATATCATTTTATAGCGTATATGTTGAATCCACAAAAACAAAATACCAGTTAACACCAGAAGAAAAGAATATAGCTTTAGAAACAATTAACGAGTTATATGAAAACACTGGACTGTTACCTTTAGTAATAAAGTTAAATGCCCGCAGTGCTCCATTTAAGCAAGTTATGTTTTCGGACAAAGAAATAAAAAAATGTAAACGGACTACAATGGTGGTTATCACAAAATGATGAGCCGGAAATCTTGAAACAGTTGCCAATAATAAAACAGTTCCTGTGTGCAACTGCTTCTTCAGCTTCAGTAGAACGCGTATTTAGCTCTTTTGGTCTTGTACACTCGGATATTAGAAACAGATTAGGCATAGAAAAAGGAGGAAACTCGTGTTTTTGTTTAAATTGTATAATGACAATGAATAGACTGAAAATATACAGTAATACAATTTAGGTGTTACGCTTACTTTAAGAATTTGGAATTATGTACTCCTTTTTTGTTGTTTTTGCTAAAAGCAGATACTTGTTTTGATTTTTGAGAAAACTTTTATATTATGTTGTTATCTGGTTCTGAATAAAAAAGAAAAAAATTGATTTTAAATCATGATTTTAATTTTAAAAATCAAGCGATTCAAATCATGATTTTAATCAGCCCAACCCTGAAAATAAGTAAGACATTAAATAATAGTTTATTTATGTGTAAATGTGAAATTACAAACTATATCTGTGATTATACAAATTATTCAGCACTTGTATAATAATTATTCACTTAATATATCATTATCACTATAATCACCTGTTCTAATTATTTACAATATGGATATAGGATTTTTCCATTGTTTATTTTTATTACTTTAATAATGAAATTAAGTCTTCCGGATTTGCAGTTTAATACAGTCTTAAGTACGAACCTATTCTTACCTGCAATTATTCATCCATTCAATGTTTGTTTATGGCCACCCTTTGATAAACCCATTTGAAATGCGCACTTTCTTATATCTGTGTAAAAGAATACAAACGTATCAAATTTTAATAGTAAATTATTTATTAAATTTGTAAGGGTTTTTATACCCTTACCAACCCCGATTGGAGACTCTCCCTCAGGTAGTGGTATTCGACCTCAGTTTAAGTATTTTCATATAGGTCCCACTTGGATGGGATGAACAATCGATATTAAATTTGACGCCTCCAGTTTTTTAAGCTAGGTGCTTATTCCATCCCGGCCGGTTCCCTGTTGTCTGTAGTTTATAGCGGTGTTGTCTAGTTGGTACTTAGGTCCTACATAGGGGCTGCGGAAAGAAAAACAGAAGTAGAAAAAATTAAAGGAAAATTACTGTGAAGGAAGGAATAGATAGAACAGATTGGAAGCTTATGCTCCAACACATAAACAACTGAATCTAGTTGTTAAAATAAAACTAACAGAAGTCTATTCTATCCTATTCGCTTTGTTCCCTAATAAACAGAAATTGCGGAATTATGTACAAATGGATGATAAGATTCGACGTGTAATTGAATATTAACAAGAGCACGAACTACGGTTGATATTGTAAATCGTGCTGTTAAACGAAAATACATTTTTTTAAATTATTTCGAGGTATAATTGAATATTTGATGAAACGCAATATTGTGCTAAAACTAAGATGAGATGGTTTTGTGTAGAGAATGTCCGTAAATGTTCGATCTAAAGTATCACACATTTTTTATATCAATATTTCAATATCCTCTGAATGAGGTGTCGCGTGATATATTTCATTAAAAAAAATCGAAGGTATGACCATTACTATTTTATAAATATTCCTCTCCATGCTTTTTGCTAATGTATATAAAATTGAAAAAGCTGATAGAGGGAGGGAACTATGATTCCAGCGCACGGTATATATATTAACTTATATGCTTTTTTTTGTTACAGTGAAGCCTGCAGGTACAAAAAAGTATTATGGAAAGAAGTTAGAGTTGGTGATTTGATACATTTATCGAATAATGAAGTTGTCCCAGCTGACATTTTATTATTGCGATCTAGCGATGCTAGCGGCCTTTGTTATATCGATACTGGTCACTTGGACGGGGAAACTAACCTCAAACAAAGACAAGTTGTTAGAGGATTTGTAGAAAAGGTAAGTTTTGTAATGAAATAATACCATTTTGTCAGTTTTCTTCAAATATCCGAGCTCCCTCTTGTATTTATTCCTTCCACTGTCTTCTGTCTTTTGCCATATTCCTCATTTCCTCCCAAAATGTTTTCTCTTTTTGTCCCCAGTCCCTTTATTCGGTCTATCATCCATGTCTTCCTTGATCTCCCTCTTCGTATTTAATAGTATTTCCTGCTTCCAATATTTTTCTTGTTAATTTTTCTGCCTTCATTCTTACGATATATCCATACCAGTTCAGTTGTTTCTTTTTTCTATTGGTTCTTGTTTTGTTACATTTCTTTTGTTCTTCATCCTGTCCCACTTACAGGACCGTTCCAACCTGGTCGAGCGCTGTCGTGCAAATGTGATCACAGCGCCTTTTTTTGGTGCATATATTTTTTAAATTTTATATTATGTACATTCAACATAATCGCTAGACGGTAATTAATAAATAATACAACTTTGAAGCAAAAGTAAACATTTTATTACCAAACAAAAATAAACATTTTTTGAACAAGAAATAGTTACCTAATCTAAATAACCTGAATAAAACTAAATAACGACTAAATAAAAGTAGCTTTACGCGCTTTCTTTCTGGAAAATTAAGGAAATAAGTTCAGTAATATTTATATTGTCCAACAAATCACTTTCAATCGATATGATTGCCAAATTATCGAGCCGTTGTTGGCCCATTGACGATCTTAAGTAGTTTTTGATTAACTTTAACTTTGAGAAAGTTCTCTCCGCTGGAGCAACCGATACAGGCATTGTCAACAAAATTCGCAAAGCTACACTTGCATTTGGAACAGAATGAGTTAAATTATTTTTTGTAATGTAGTTTAACATTTGTGTTGGTGTTTGTAGATTAAGATTTTTTAAAAATTGCAACTCGTGGAACAATTCTGTTCCATTTATGTCACGCTCATTACGATTTTTGTCTGTTCTTCAAGCTGTAAACAACAATTTAGTTGTTCCTTTTCTGGTAAATCTGAAAATTTACAAATATCCCATAAAAATTGAAAATAGTCGGAATGGGACGACATAAGTCGAACCTTTCACCAATTGATCTTATAACAATATCAAGTGTACTAAAAAAAATGTTTATTTTAAAATCTCGTTCTCCATCTGTTATTGGTTCATCGTCATTCTCGTAATTAAATTGTTTTTTAACACGCCTTGGTCTAAACATATTATTAGTTTTGAGGGTTGGCTCTACATCTAGAGATTTTGCAAGTTCAGAAGCATCAACTAATACATCTCCAAATCCTTTATCACTTCGGTAACTATTGAAAAACTTTTGCAAATTATTTATTTGGGTACATGCTTCCGAGATATTAAAATCTTTGGTTTGTAATGTTTTGCTAACAGTATTGACCCTAAACAGAACATTGTACCACAATACTAATGTACATATGAACCGATAACTTTTTAATTTATTTGCTAAAGATTCAGCCATATGCTTTGTATTCTTATCGAAAGAAACTCCACTGAATATACTATATAAAGCATCATAGACTTCCCCAAGCTGATACCTCAATGGAGTAATGGCATCAATTCTGCTCGACCATCTAGTTTCAGAAAGTGGTTTTAAAGTTAAATTGGAAATATGTTCTTTCAAAACGGTCCAACGATTAGTTGAAGCCGAAAAAAAATTGTTAAGTTCTTGAACCGTAGAAAAGAATTGCCAGCTAGAGTTGTTTCCCTTAACTGCATCATTTACAACCAAGTTTAAACTGTGATTACAACAAGGTACAAAAAATGATCTTGGATTCAAATCTAGAATTTTTTTTGTAAACCGGCATGCTTGCCTCGCATGTTGGCACCATTGTCGTATCCCTAGCCTCTCATATCATATAAATTTAAATTATGTTTTTCTAAAGCATTTACTAGAAATTTTTGTAAGCCCTCAGCTGTTGTGTCTTCTATTGGAGCAAAATGTAAGAAACGTTCATCAACAACAATTTCCCCTGATGCTGTATCTAAATTTACGAACCTGATACAGACAGAAATTTGTTCTTGATGGCTCATGTCTGGAGTACAATCAAGAATAATAGAAAAATATTTTGAATTTTTAATCATATAAAATATTTTCTCTTAAATTATTGCCAAGGTAATTATTCATTCTGTTGCTTTGCATTTGCATATCCTCTTAGAATGTTCAGCCATTATAGGATCGAATTTGGCAATCATATCCACACATTTTAAGAAATTGCCATTATTATTTTGAAACAATTTCAAATTTTGACCGCGAAAGGACAGATTTTGTTTAGCTATAAACTGAATAACATAGAATACTCGCTCAATAACCGCATGCCAATATTTAATTTCAGCATTAAACAAATATTTATGAGTTAGATCAATCGTATTGTTTGTTTTAAATCTAGTTAAACAGTCAGACCATGTCTTAAGATTTTCGAAATGCATTTTACTTTTTTCGTGAATGTTTAAATGTTCACTCAAATGTTGCCAATCAATATAGCCATTTTCATCAGCCAATCGGGTTTTTGCGGTGTTAAGGTTGAATATTCTGCTACAAAAAAAAAACACTGAATTTTTCGATACCGAGTACAGAAGCCAATCACGCTTGATTTTTTCATTATTTGGCAAAATTCGAGTGAAGTATGATTCAGAAAATTTTCGCCCAGTCTTGTCTTTCGGAAAAACGCAATTTGAATTGTTATAACAGGTTGGACTATATTTTATCAGAAGTCCAATATTCATTGAAGATAATATTTTCGGCTACAAACCTGGATCTTTAGACAGCTGTACAGTCTTACTATCAAAAACTTCATCATCATCAGCTTCGATAAACGTTACAGTTTTTTCAACTTCAACTGAACTAACTTGATGTCGATGGCTCCATATTATCATCATCATTTTTTACGGAAGCCTCCGAAGGAGAATCAATGGGTGCTTTGAAAAATTGAGTTATTTTCTTATTGGTATTTTCCAACACCTCCTCCCGTTTACGTTTGTTAATTAGATTTTGGTAACCAGAAAGTTTCTTTTTACCTTCAGACATCCAAAAAAATAATACCACATAAAATTTTGGGTTTGGGTTCGGGGTTTGTTGAATCTAATTAATTTATAATTACGAATTATAACGATCTGGATATACATTACTTACCTTAACTTTATTTTATACTTATAACTTATACTTTAAAGTTTGAGCTTCCAGAAAAGAAGAAAATTTCAAATAAGGAAATAAGAAATAGGTATAACTTTTTAGGTGATGCGAGATGCGATTTACTCTACTGCTTAAGACAAAAGCCAATGCTCAAATGAACATGATTGCACTGCAATACTCGCTTGGCCAGACAAGAATGAACTTGTGAAATGAAACATAGGAACTAAAAAATATAGTGCGGGCGCACGACGATCAGTAATAGAACAAAATATGCAATAGGTCGGGACCAAGCAACTTAAAGAAGTCATATTTGAATCTATATATGATAATAATGATCATAATAATACATTTTATAAATTATTTGTTTAAATATTATTACTTATTTCCTACTTTAATCTTAATTCTAGCATATTCAGACATTGGTAAAAATATAAAAAATTTCTTCGGCGCTATAGGCGCCTTTTTTGTGACGGCGCCGTCGTGCCCTGCCCACTTAGTTTTTCCTGCTATTGTTCTTAGGTGTTTCATTTCCATTGCGTTTATTTTTGTCTCATCTTTTCCCCTAAAGGCCGCTTGACATGAAGCAATACAATCTGCATGTAATTGCATGCAATTTATTGCAAGGTCGAAATATTGCATGTGATGAATCTTGCACGTTGTTTGACATTATGCAAACAAATAAAATATTTGAAAAAAAATGGCATTAACAAAAATCATGAATAAAGAAGAAGGTTAGTTATACAAAAAAAAGTGCTACAGTCAATCATGTTCACAGAAAACGGACCCGTCGTCAGTATTTTGTGATCAAGTGATTTGACTGACATTTGATTGGTTGCTAAACCTAAAGTAACTAGATTTCTCCCTAGAATTGCAACTTGCATGCAATAGAAATGGCACCAAACCGATAAAGATGCAATTCCTAGATCTATCAGCTGAGCTTCATCTGCGCATGCTTGTGATCAAGAAATATTGCGTCTTGAATTGCATTGCAGGTGGTATTGCTCCATATCAAGCGGCCTTAATTGTCCAATTTTTCGCTGCTTATGTTATAGTTGGTACTGCTATTGCGTTATATATTTTCATTTTCACATCAATATTTTTGTGTCTCCATATTGTTTTATTTAGTGCATAGTGAATTTTTGTTGATTTATTTGCCGTGTTAGTTATCTCTGCAAGTATTTTCCCGTCTTCTGTCATCATACTTTCATGATATTCGTATGTTGTTACCCTTTTTAAAGTATTGTCCTTATATTTTATTTCTTTATTATTTTGGTCTTTTTGATTTTCATTTATTATCATGATTTTGGTTTTATTTATGTTTTACTTCCATTTTAATTTTTTCTTGTCGCTGAAAATAACATTTCACTAAAAATGTTTCTTTTTTCGTAAATACTAGAGAGAATCAAACACGCCTTTTTTATAATCCACGTTTAAAAATGATCATCTGCTTGGTGACTCAATAATCTATTACTCAATATGGTTCCTCATAATATGTCTTTTGCATCTATTTATTACCAAAGACTGGATTGTATTTTTTTCTTCCAAAACGCATTTGCAGCTTTCTGTAACGACCACACACACAGCGATTTTTTTTCAAAAGTTAGTAAGATGTTGTATTAAACAGTATTCAAGAGTAGTAGTAACAAGAACAAACATTACTTACAAACATATAAAAAGTTTACCATTGTACAATTTTATGTATCATCAGTCAAATGTTTGTTGAACTCCATTAATACATACAATATATTATAATTTTTTTTTTACTTCAGCAAAGTTTGTTCGAGCCTAGTAAATTTAGAAGTACGGTAGAAGTAGAAGCTCCTACAACAAAAATCTATAGATTTCATGGTGCAATAGTCCATCCAGATGGAAGCAGAGTACCTGTTGGAACTGATAATTTATTATTAAGAGAGTGCCTTTTAAAAAATACAGATTTTATTGAAGGAATTGTAGTTTATGCTGGTAATATTTGAATAGACTAAAAACTCTTAGCTTTAAAAATGTAATACTTATGTATTTTGTAGGTCATGAAACTAAAGCAATGTTAAATAATGGAGGTCCCAGATATAAGCGATCTTCAGTAGAGAAGCAAATGAATCAAGATGTAATTTGGTGTGTTCTTATTTTAATTTTATTATGTGTGTTAGGAGCCGTTGGATGTAAGATTTGGATCAGTTCCTATAAAGATTTACAAGCGCCTTACAAACAAAGTGATAGTGCTTCAGAAGAAGCTTTCTTAGCTTTTTGGACTTTTATAATTATTTTACAGGTAAGCTAATACAGAAAAGTAATCCTAAAAAATACATAACTAAAGTTAAGTAAGTAACTTGCTATTATCAACAGTCATTTTTATGGAAATTAGAAATTATCACAGACAGGTTGTTTCAATTTATTGTTTACATCGATTCCCTCGCTTATTTGAAAATATCTAAGAATGAATAAATGCCTATTTTTATTTGTATTTCAATACTCTTCAAATGATGTAATAAAAACTTCAATTACTTTTACCATTATTTGCAAACTAACGCCAATTTTTTTATCAAATGACACCCCCTGTATATTTTCATCTAAAATCAATTGACACTTTATTTTTAATACAGCGACATTTCATACTTAATAGTTTTTTGTATTAATACCAAAAAAAGATAAATTATTAAAAAACAATTTTAAAAAAAATTATCACATTTTTGTTTTGTTTTTTGAACTTCTTTTCATACTGTGCATACTGTAGTGTTAATAAAAATTTAAAATTTGCGTTAGTTCTAATTCACTGTAAATTATAATTATTCTTTAATTCATCGTGTTATACAAAAATGTCATTTAGTCCTGAAGAATACATTGATATGTTACTAGTTTATAGTGAATGTAGGACGATAAGCTTCTCGTTTATTTATATCACGAAAGTTTCCCCCAACGACCTCATGTATCACATATATGGTATTTAAATTAGAGTGCAAAATTCGAACTGGTTCCATCCCAAACAAAATAAACGGTTTTAAAGATCAAAGCTAACTTTTCCGCATCTGTGAGACGCCCTGAACAATATCCTATCATAAAATTGTCACTTGATTACACATCGAAGGTTGTATTGTACTAACAAACAAAAATGTGCCCAAAAATGTAGTATATCTGGATGTATAGGACTCGTTGTACTCGCTCTAGTGAGCTGAAAATCAAATGGTTCATCTGTAACTTACACTGAAGAATATCCAATTATAATAATGGTCACTTGTACACACTCCGGAGGCTGTATCATGCTAACAACCCGAAATTTCTCCAAAAATGTGGCACTTCCAGTGCCATACCACCCGTTGTACTAGCTCCAGTGAGCTGAAAATCAATAAGGTTTATCTATATGACGCACAATCTAAAACCGGTCACTTGTATACACTCCAGTAGCTGTATCATGCTAATAAACTGAAATTTCTCCAAAAATGACAAAAATGTTGTACTTCAAGTACCATAGAACCCGTTGTACTGGCTCTGGTGAGCTGAAAATCAATAGGGTTCATCTGTGAGATGTCCTGAACAATATTCAATCATAAAATTGGTGACTTGTTACACTCCGGAGGCTGTATCGTGCTAACACACTTAAATTTCTACAAAAATGTCGTACTTCAAGTACCAAACACACTTAAATTTCTACAAAAATGTACTCCAAGTACCATAGCACCCGTTGTACTAGCTCTGGTGAACTAAAAATCAATAAGATTCATCTGTGAGAAGTCCTGAACAATATTCAATCATAAAATTGGAGACTTGTTGCACTCTGGAGGCTGTATCGTGCTAACAGGATCATGTTACGGAAAGTGGCCGACGGCAACGACGACGGCATACAGGATGTTTTTTAAAAAACCGTTTTTTCGTGTTGTATTTGGTGGAAAACTTAAAAATAACTCAAAAAAAATCCAAAATTCCAACTTTTCTTGGGGTAAACCAATACTTTTCTCGCATATTAGATAGGTTGGGTGGAAAAGTAAAACATGTTCCACATCGAAATCCAGTTAGAGTTGAAGATAATTTGATTAATGTACTTGCATATGTCGACCATATATGATGAAGAATTCTTGAAACACAAATCGAATGAAGAATCTGAGAGACTGGATTTTACCTCTAATTGCATGTAACTTTCCAATCACAATTAATGAGTTGAATTATGCAATGGAGAACAAAGTAGAAGCTGCAGTAGGTCATGATGGCGTGATTAAAACCCTATCAACAGTAAATATACAAAAAATTTCAATATCTGGGATTCAAGAATATTCCTGAAAAATTGGAAGTTGCCCACACTGTTATCCCTATTTTGAAACCGGTGAAAAGCCCCTCTGACCCTAATAGTTACCTCCCTATATCTTTAACATGCTGTTCTTTTCTAATAAAATGGCTAACAAAAGACTCTTCTGGTGGCTGGAAACAAACAAACTTTTACCCAATATCAAACTGGTTGTGGTAGCAAACATTCCACTATAAATACTTTCTTATAGAACGAAATTCAAACAGCCTTCTTTAATCGGGAAAATCTTGTAGCAGTAAGTTTTGACTTAGAAAAATCCCGAGACAGAATTAGACATTTTCAATTTTAAAACAATTGAACAAGGGGGCTAAAATGCAAACTTCCAATACTCCTTCAGAACTATCTCTCACTGTAAGAGTAGGAACTGCAAAATCTTCTATTAGAAAGCTGGAAAATGGAATCCCTGAAGGATCTGTTCTTAGTGTAACGTTGTTTGCAATAACAATTAATTCCATGATAGAAAAAAAACCAAACGGATGTTAAAAAAGTGTTGTATGTTGATGATCTGGTAATGTTTCTACATGGCCACTCTGTAGAGATTATTAAACGACATGAGGAAATAACGCTTTAAATAAAGAGGTCAAAAAGAAAGGAATTAAGTTCTCAGCTGAAAAACAACATAATCCACTTTTGCAGGCTGAGACAACCACATACAGACCCCAATCTCCATATGCATATCAATCCCAATACTTCTATTAGCTGCGGAGCTGGTTTTAACTAAAAGCACTGTACGGGGGATTTTGAAGCAACACAAGTATGATCCTTTTAAATTGCATTTAGTTCAATCTCTGAGGCATACTGATTTTTATCAGAGAATATAATTGATGTCTCTAACGGACTTTATAGTTCACGACAATCCTAATTGCTTGAATCAAATATACTGGACAGATGAAAGTTGCTTCCATAACAACGGTGTAGTGAATAAACATAACACCCGTTATTGGCTGAAAGAAAATCCACACTGGTTTCATCAAACATGTCTTCAATTATTTTGGTGTATCAATGCGTGGTGTGGTTTAACCCATTTCTGCCCGAATTTCGATTTTTTTTTAATTTCAAAAAAAAACTAGTTATTACGTCTAAGGAGATGTTAAAATACTTACTCTAATATAAATTTTCAGATTTGAATTTAGGTGTTATCTACTGTGACCATATGGTAACAAAGGGCAAAAGTGAAGTAAAGTGTTAGGCTTATCTAAAAGTGTATTTTATTACGATACTTATTACTATTTGTTATAGAAAATATAAAATCATTGTACACAAAGACCAACATTACATTTTTTACATTGAGTTCTTCCAACTTGACTACATCCTTCCCCAGCACATCTTCTCCTTTTATTGTTTGACACAGGAACAACACATCAGTGTGATCATATCTGATTTGATCCGAAACTCTGTTCATTGTAACACTAAATTGACTAGTGGAGGGTCTTCCTGGATGGTGGAGGTGAATTTTGATACTGGGCTATATAGGATCGGGCAAATTCACGTCGGAAATCCAAGTTGGTCATATTTTTTCTATCTTCAGATAAACGTCTATATAATACCCAAGCATTGTGGAGAGCGATATCAATCAACCACGTAAAAATTGGACAGTTTTTTGGAACTTTATTTGAGCGAAATGTACCTGTAATGCCATACCCCTTTAATCCATCCTTCTCAGTAAATTAAAACTGGTAAATAAATTATCAGTAAAAATTTGAAAACCTAATTTTTTTATTTCTGGAAATTCGTCCAACATGATTTCTAAAGTTGACGTGCAACTACCGAATTTCTTTATTATGAGAATCGGAATTTTCAGCATTTTTGCCTTGATAAATTTGAAAATTTATGAAGTAACTATTTTCGGAATTGAAGCTTTATTTCCAAACCTGATGGGTTTTCCTTTGATGAATTGTTTGCAGGAATGTCTCCCATAATATTCAGATGCTCAGTAGGAAGGTTTCCAATATTTTGTAAAATTGGCAACAAGTTTATCGATAAGTGGACTTCCACATTTTGTCATTCTTATCCAATTTTGCATTATCACAAAATGGATAAATCTCATAATTTGTTCGAATCTGTTTCATCTCATGCCCTTTTTTTATCATATCATTCCCCATTGATCCCGATCGTTTCTTCTGCTGGGAAGGCAGTTATAACCAGAAAGTACTAATATTCCAAAAAACATTTCAATTCTTCAATAGATATATTTGGATCGGGACAATTCAAGTACATGGCATATCTTCTAGTTTCACATGAAATGTGTTCAAATATTTCTTTGTCAAAAAATAATTCAAAAATGCTTACCAGTGAATAATCATCATAAAATAAATGTGTAAGATATTCAAACCTTTTTTGAGTTTCAAAATCTCCATCAATCCATGTTTTTCACCTTTTGTTTTCTCTTGTTTAGATTGCTTTGTTCTATTTTTTTCAAATTCAATATTTCTGGTTTTCTTTTGTTTAGATGTTTGTTTTTATCTTGTATTTCAGTATTTTCCAATTCTCCGTCACTGGAATTTTCATTCTGATGGAACTTACCGGCGACTATTTCAGCAGATGCTAATAGTTGCCTTCTACTCAAATTATCTATTGTACCTCGTCCATCGTCTTCTGCAGAATCTTCATCCGTATCAATTTGTGGATCGGGGGTAAAATATATATCGTAGAAACAGCAGGGCCACTCTTATTTTCGTCTTCAAATACCATATCTAGAGCTTCTTTCAATGAAAAACCAAGTCTGCAATGAAAATAACAAATATTTAGATCTTTATACACATATGCCCCGTGTCACCATTTGGTAACACCAGACTTCCACAAAGAGAAAACTACATAACAAATAATTAACTTTTGTCAACAAAAACACCAAAAAAGTACTACCACTTTAATCCTTATTCTGTAATAATAACAACCACTGATAATAAAAATTAAAAGTACTACGGTACTTACTCAAATCTAACGTCCATTTTTGCTCTTCGACTGAAGTCTCAAATAAAAATATACAAATTAAACTAAAACAATTTGTAAGAAACGTGATTTGTTTCTGGAATGTATGTTGGGCACTAGAATTATGGTAACGCAGGGCAAAAATGGGTTAATTAATGGTTCTTCTATGAAGGTACAATAGCTGGGCCAGTCGGATCACCGGACTTCAGCCCACTGCAGTTCTTTTTGTGAGGATATCTTATAGAATTGGGCTAGTTTCACCACTTTCTGATATGTGTCGGATAGCTTGTTCACAATTTTTGTCTTTGTCACATACAATAAGAAAGGACAAGACGTATGTTTAATCTATACAACATATGTAGATTTAGAAGACCTTACGGGTATTACACCAGCTATGATTCAAGCTACATGTATAAGAGCACTTTTAAGATGTTTTGAAGCTTGCATGGAATGTGTAGGAAATAATTTTGAATACATACTTTCATTTATGTAAACTAGTAAGTTCATTTTAAAATTTGTGTTTAATATTTGCTATTGTGTAAATATTTAATATTTAAAAATAATAAATAATTACTTTTTGGTATCAATACTTAAAAGCTATTAAGTAGGATATGATGCTGTCTTTAAAATAAAATATCAATTAGTGTTAAATGAAAATATACAAGGGTGCCATTTAATAAAAAATAAGTTGGCCTTACTTTTCGAAGAATGATAAAAGTAATTGAAGTTTTTATAACATTAGATATATTTTTATTAATTTTTTTATCTTTTCAAACAAGCGTTGTATTGGATGTAATCGATAACATGGAGCACCCTGTATATGGTGTAGATATTCAATTTCATACTGTAATGTTTTTCTAATTTATTTAAACAATAAACGGGTGGGATAAATTGAAAACACACGGTATGGCTACTTACTAATTTATTTAAACACTAACTCACTAACACTTAATTTATATATACTTAACTAATCACTTAAATCTAATTTATATGCACACAAACTTGATTATATTAGCACTTTACTATTCGGTGTATTTCTGTTTATTTCTCGAGATCACTTTATCCACTAAACTAACTCTTCCTGATCAGTCCCTTATATATTAAAGCCATTTTACTAGTAAATTCCGGACTGCGGCTTAAATAAAAACAATTGATTCTGGCCTTTTCTAGATAACTCTGGTCACAAAAACAATGTTTACATAAGATAGTCGGAAACTCTTAAACAGTTTTTTATAACTGCGTATCCGCCATAATTTTAACTTTTATACCTGGCTTAGACAGAGTCGGTTTCAGGGATTATACCAGTGTGCTGTTTCGTAACATTACCCCCTCCTTAAATGGAAGTTCCTCCTGGAACTTTTGTGTAACCGAGACTGGATGTTTGAATCGGCAACTGGCCCCATTTCTACACTTTCCGATCTTATGGAAATAGCAGGGCACTGTCTTCATCGGATACTGATAACGGGGGTTGTAGCTGCAAATTAATATCTGGACACCGGTATCTCTAAAGATAACTTCTACCATGTTCCTGATAACTCGCCAATCCAACTGGTTACTCGCTATCTTAGGCATAGCCAGTTTCTTCACGCTGGATTGTAACACATGGTCTCGGAGGTTACGAAGTGCTTCCCACACATCGCGGTAGGTAGATCGATCTTTAAATTCATTTTTGGTTACCACGTAGAAGACGTACGCGAATTATGTTTCAGTTTCAGTGTCTTCTTCATTCCCAGCTTGTCGCAAATCTCCTGGAATAGATGGCTTTCAAAATTTCTTCCCTGGTCACTGTGGACTTCCAAGGCTGATCGGCTGATGAATTCTTTCACCAATGCATCTGCGACAGTTGTGGCCTCTTGGTTCGGGATAGCGTAAATTTCCACCCTCTTTGTGAAATAATCCATTACAACCAGTATGTATTTGCTACCATTTTCTGTCGTCGGAAATGGTCCAGCGATATCTAAGCAATCCTTTAGAAGGGGCTTCCAACATTATATTCTTTCATAGGTGCTTTTCTCTTGCGATGTAGTCCATTACTCGTAGCACAAGTCGTACATTTCTTACACCAGTCCTTCACATCGTCGGAGCTGTTCATCCAATAAAACCTTTCACGGACTCGCTGAAGAGTTTTCTTCACTCCCAGATGACCTCCCGATGGACTGTCGTGTAACTTCTTCAGTACCTCAGCTTCTCTTGTTCTCGGGATAACTAGCTGTCTCCTCATCTCGGAACCATCATCGTTTTCAAGGACTCTTTTCAACAGCCCTTCTTCCAGGACAAGAGAGTCCCACTGAGCCCAATACGCCTTGAGTTTCGGTGAAAACTTTGACACTTCTTGCCAGGTAGGTCGCCGATTTCCTTTCTTCCATTGCCGGATCATCTTCAGGTGAGGATCATTCTCCTGATCTTCTCTGATCCTGGTGGGTGACCATTCCTCGTTGACTACTGTAATTCTTGAAACTGCAACTTCCTTAGATTTCGACTTGTTGCATTGTGAATAGTCTACAGGGTATGACCGTCTAGGCAAATAGTTGGCTTTTCGGTGATTCACATCAGCTGGATGTTCACCCCTGTCTGATTTCCCCTGTGACTGGCGTTCTTGGGTTACAGGAGTCTTGGGGCGCTTAGACGGACTGCGTACGTGCTGTAGCTCGCCTCACTTCCGGCATATGATCTTCTTCTGCTTCTTGTCTGCCATACCTTTCAACAAGTTGACGATCTGGTCAAGTCTGTCATCGTCACCTTTTTCCTGCATGGTCCTACCTTTGCTGTATCCCGAAGCCAACGTGGCTGCTTCATATTCAAGAGCAGCAGTCAATGCATCGACCAATGTTTTAGGATGGGCTAATCGAAGCGTCTTCTCCATATCGTGGTCACATAAGCCGTCAATAAAGGCCTGGCTGCCTAAACATTCCATCATGTTCTCTGATACTGATGGATAAGCAAATCGGACTAGTCGGGCAATATCCATTTCATACTCTTGAAGGGGTTCGTCACGCTTCCGTCTTCGATTCTTCATCTGGAATCTGTACAACTGTTCCAAATGCTCGTGACCATATCGCATGTCCAACCTCTTCTTCAGCAGCTCGAAGTCATACATTTCTTCAAGCGGTATCGTCTTAAGTACATCTAAGGCATCTCCCCGAAGCGCGATAGTTAAGTTCACTGCCTTCTCTCTATCGGACCAATTATTCACTCTAGCGGCTGCTTCGAATTGTTTCACATAATTGGTCCACGACATTTTTCCATCGAACGTTGGGGCCTTGACTCGGGTAAAACTGCCAATGTCTTCAAACCTAGGTAGTGTTTCTGGCTTGCAAGGTTTCGTTTGCTCGGTCTTCTTTTCTTCCTCTGGCGTGCCTCGCGTTCTTGAATCGGTAATTTTTTTCTCTAACTCCTTGATTTTCTCGTCTATCGTTGTAATCTTATTCTCGATTTTCTCGTCCATTGTTGACATTTTATTCTCGATTTTCTCGTCCATCGTTGACATCTTATCCTCGATTTCAGATTTTAGGGACGAAATTTCATTTTCAACGTCAGCGGCAATGTCGGTTTTCATTAATAAGATATCGGCAGATATATCGTTCTTCAAAGTAGAAATCTTCTCGTCTATGTTCTCTTCCATGGCAGAAATCTTCTCGTCCATGTTAGCAGAAATATTAGCAGAAATCTTCTCTTCCATGACAGAAATCTTCTCGTCCATGTTAACCGAAATATCATTCTTCATAGTAGAAATCTTCTCGTCCATGTTAGCCGAAATATCATTCTTCATAGTAGAAATCTTCTCGTCCATGTTCTCTTCCATGGCAGAAATCTTCTTGTCCATGTTAGCAGAAATATTAGCAGAAATTGACGAGATTAAGGTGTAAGCCTCGTCATTAAATAAAACGGTTTCTGGATCAAAGCCGTCATTTTCCAGTGCCACTTTAAGTCTTTCTACTAATTCACTTTTCTTACCGGACGTTTTCAACTCACGATCTTCCAAGTCTGCTCTTAATTCCGCCACTTTCAGATCTCTTAATCTCTTGGCCATTTTTACGTAGATATTTATTTATATTACCCCACACCTGACACCAATGTAATGTTTTTCTAATTTATTTAAACAATAAACGGGTGGGATAAATTGAAAACACTACTTACTAATTTATTTAAACACTAACTCACTAACACGTAATTTATATATACTTAACTAATCACTTAAATCTAATTTATATGCACACAAACTTGATTATATTAGCACTTTACTGTTCGGTGTATTTCTGTTTATTTCTCGAGATCACTTTATCCACTAAACTAAACTCTTCCTGATCAGTCCCTTATATATTAAAGCCATTTTTACTAATAAATTCCGGACTGCGGCTTAAATAAAAACAATTGATTCTGGCCTTTTCTAGATAACTCTGGTCACAAAAACAATGTTTAGATAAGATAGTCGTAAACTCGTAAACAGTTTTTTATAACTGCGTATCCGCCATAATTTTAACTTTTATGCCTGGCTTAGACAGAGTCGGTTTTAGGGACTATACCAGTGTGCTGTTTCGTAACAATACTTATGATAAAACTAATAACTGTGTTAATGGTAACAATAAATTATAAATGGAAAAGTGTGATATTACGCAATTTATCCAACAAAATTGAAACATTTCTAAAGCTGTGACATTGTTATCAATTATAACTTATATATCTAGATAAAGTTTAATAAGTAAAATATGGAAAATGTAAGGTAGTTGCAATAATAATTTATCTATAAATAAACGGTTTTAAAGATTAAAACTAACTTTTCCGCATCTGTGGCCCTGAACAATATTCTATCATAAAATTGTTACTTGTATACACTTCGGGGGATGTATGTCCTTAACAATATTCCATCATAAAATTGGTGACTTATTGCACTCCGGAGGCTGTATCGTGCTAACAAGACTTGCAAGGAAAAGTGGCCGACGACGACATACACACAGGATTTTTTTTCTAAAAACCGTTTTTTCGTGTTGTTGTTGATGGATAACGTAAAAATAACTCAAAAAAAAATTTCAAATTTCCAACTTTTTTGTGGGTAAACCAATACTTTTCTCGCATATTAGATAGGTTGGCGGAAAAGTAATAAGTAAAAAATAATGATTGCACTGAATTTGATAAGGAAAATGTAAGACTTGTAATGATAACTTATTTTTTGATAATACCATAAAGGAATTTTAAATAGATTATACTTATTCCCTCCAATTTTGTACAAATTATTTAAAAAATTGCTTCTCAGAGGAACTAAACAAATAATCCAAAAACCTGACCATCAGTTTGGCTTTCAACAGAAGCACTTGACAATAGATCAAGTACAACCCATCATAAAGAAATAGTTCTTGAATAAAAACATTTTCTCCTCATTGTTTCTGAATATGATGGAAGCATTGGCATGAAGGATTGATTTATAAGTTAAATAAATTTTTACTCAAGCAATATGCAGAACATTATACATAACTAAAAGAATATTTAGGATCAAACAAGAATATACATATTCAGACTTCCTCAAGGGAATGTTATTGAACATCTCTATATGTTTATTGTACACTAGCAACAAAGAACCATAGACAAGACAATATATTGAATCAATCACAATTGATTCTTGTCAATTTTACAAACATATTACACTAGGCATCAAGTCGAAGAGGAATATTCATATTAGAATGAAAAAGGGAGAAATTAATAAGAAAATCATAATCTATCAATGGATAATGGAAGACATTCTATTTGAAGGGGTAGCAGGAAAAAGGGGCCAAGTAACAATTTTTCACAAGAGTATTTTTTGTTAGATTGTGCTAGACCTGGCTAAGTGCTTCACATTATTATAAAGTTTTGTGGGAAAATTGGGTTTAGTCACTATTAAATAATAGATGGAAGAAGGGGTCAAGTTCCCAGCGTCAAGTCAGTTACTAAACGTGTGCTTACTACCATACAACACGAAGTAAAAGCCTTAAAAGTGCTCTCCTGAAAAGTTTCATAATATTGACTGGGCCCCTTCTTCTCTCTAGCCGTTCATTTTTATTTGTATAATGAAACTCTAATTTACAATCAGTGTTTTAAAAAGTATCTGGTTGTCCAGGGAAGTGGTAAAGAGAATCATATTACAATAAAGAGGAATTTACATGGTTCCAGTATCTGGAACAAGTAGCCCATAACTAAAATAAATTTGTTATCGTTCAAGTGGTTGTCTAGTGTTTTGGAATAGTTCAGATAGTTGAACACTTTTAAAATTCAGCAAATACATGTGTTAAATTATTTGTTCAAAAATGCGTGTGTACAACCATCTAATATTTTATCAGAAGAAATTAACAAAGAAAAACGTTGTTGAGTTCGACAATGGATATCTCGAATGTGGCTAAATGAAGAGCTCAAGTGACAAAAGAAACAAACCAGCTTGTTCTGCTGGGAAACATGAATAAATATTTTATCCTGTTTCTACCATATGAATGAAAAGTATAAATATAAGATAATATTTGGAAACTTTTCACTAACCCAGAAGCAACTTTTTGAGAAGACTCAGCAATGAGATTTTTGGGGTAAATTTCTTGTCAGTTGCATCACTGTTTGTTTAAAATCTATATGATTTGAAATCTAATAGAGTTAACAAATTTTAAAACAAAATTTCTTAGAAGACTTTTAATAACATCATATTGGAAGCCTGCCTTATATGTTTGTCCTTCTCTTTAGTACTTACATGAAAAAGAAAATATAATGAGATAATCGATAATAGTTTACAAATTTCAAACATAATATGAAATTGGTTGAAGTATATTATTGAAGTACATATACGTCATGATTCAAATCAGCTAAAAATTTGACAAACAAGATAGTTCATCAAGGGAAATAAGTAAAGAAGTAATAGTTGACGCAGAGTTAATCATACACGTTTTGGAGAAGAATAAGTAGAGGTGCTATGAGGATTAAACTAAAACAGTCAGATTTTACTTTTCCTTCCAACCCTACCTGAGGTGCTAGAGAAGTATTGGTTTACTCTGAAACAAGTTGGAATTTTTGTTTTTTAGTGATTTTGTCGTCTTTGTTGTTGTTGTCGACGGCCACATTTTGTAACATGTCTTGTTAGCACGTTATTAGTTGCACTGGTCAAGGAAGATTCAGAAGAATATTGAGACTGTACACGGATGACTAAATTTTGTGTTCCATAGATATGGTTTGTCTCAATACTCTTGCACATATTTCACGGTTGTTTCTTCAGTCCAACAAGACGACATTGCAATTGGATGCGCTGCGTTGCTTTCAGGATTAAAACCATACTGATATACTTTACTAAAATCGGATAAACTGTCCTTTCTACACGCGTCCAATTTGCTTCAGCCTGTCGAAAAATAAGACTGGGGGAAGCCACTTGCTCAAGTAAATAGAACCTGCTTCTATTTACTTGACTAAAAGGCTTACTTGCTTAAGTACTAAATCGTGGAGGCTACATGGTTCCATTAACTAAGTTGTAGTTATGGCTTGTTCCAATTACTGTTATAGTGTAAATCCCCCAAATAGAAACCGTTCAAAATAAAATACCTGATATGCAAGGAATCTCGAATCAGAGATCCCAACAACCAAATTATCAAAAAATATGAAGGAACTTACAAAAAACGGCTTCGACTATACGAGAAAGCAGCTGCTGATTATCCATCAAGTATTCTAGGGTTATAATTAGTGCTTCTCTGGGATTATGATAAAAAACATTGGGTTATGTTTATTGAGTAAGTAAAATATGTAAATTGTAAGAGATTTACAGGTAGGTAGGATGAGGGAGTTAGAACCACTCCCCCCCTTTCCCAGAGACCTAAAAATAAAAAAAACGTTCTAAAACAGAATCACAGCAAGCCTACTTGATTAATATGTGCTAAATACTAGGAACTGTAGACTACTATTTTATAAGGGAAACAAAGCTAAAATGCAGTTTTAGGGGCTTAAAATTTGATAAGATTTCCGGTACCCTGGTTGTTCATTCAAAACATCATATTATTTGAATTATTTCGAATTGAAACCAACTACAATTTTGTTTTTTCCTATTTCAGATTATGATTCCTTTATCATTATATGTAACCTTAGAAATGTGTAAGATTATACAAGTATATCATATCCATAATAATGCTGATCTCTATGATCCCGTCACGGACAAGCGGACTGAATGTCGTGCCTTAAATATAACTGAAGAACTCGGCCAAATTCAGTATATTTTTTCTGACAAAACTGGTACGCTAACAGAAAACCGAATGATATTCAGAAGATGTGCCATAGCAGGATTGGATTATGAACATGTTCTGGAAAATGAAGGAAATGGGTAAGTCTCATAATTTTTTGATAAGAGAGTTAATTATGTAATATGATGAGTTTTTTAAATTTCCGACTAGAATGGTTCGATTTATTTCTAAAAATTTAAATGGAATTAGGTCCTTTGCAGTAACCTTTTAATTTAAAAGTTCAATAACATTATTTTCCAGGGTTGGGCTGATTAAAATCACGATTAAAATCATAATTTAAATCGCTTGATTTTTAAAATTAAAATCATGATTTAAAATCAATTTTTTTCTTTTTTATTCAGAACCAGATAACAACATAATATAAAAGTTTTCTCAAAGATCAAAAGAAGTATCTGCTTTTAGCAAAAACAACAAAAAAGAAGTACATAATTCCATATTCTTAAACTAAACGTAACACCTAAATTTTATTACTGTATATTTTCAGTCAATTCATTGTTGTTATACAATTTAAACAAAAACACGAGCTTTCCTCCTTTTTCTATGCCTAATCTGTTTCTAATATCCGAGTGTACAAGACCAAAAGAGCTAAATACGCGTTCTACTGAAGCTGAAGAAGCAGTTGCATACAGGAACTGTTTTATTATTGGCAACTGTTTCAAGATTTCCGGCTCATCATTTTGTGATAACCACCATTGTAGTCTGTTTACATTTATTATTACTTCGTCTGAAACCATAACTTGCTTAAATGGACCACTGCGGGCATTTAACTTTATTACTAAAGGTAACAGTCCAGTGTTTTCATATAACTCGTTAATTGTTTCTAAAGCTATATTCTTTTCTTCTGGTGTTAACTGGTATTTTGTTTTTGTGGATTCAACATATACGCTATAAAATGATACGGCGTTAGTGCTTGCTTATATCGATTATTAAATTGTTGTGTTTTCTGTAATGGTAATTTCACAGATTCATCAAAGATATATTGTAAATGTTTCCTCTGCTCTACAGCATCTGCGATAGTAGCATTTTTCCTCTGCACAGTATCAAGAGCAACTGATATAGGTTTTAAAATGTTTAAATAATCTTGTGCTGCATGTTTAATCGCAATATTTGAAACTTTTTGGTAAATAGTGGAATCAATCTCCTTGTATTTTAATTCACATGAAGAAATCAGGTCACAAACTATTTGAGTTAAATATTCTGAAGTATGTGGATTTCCTGATGTGTCTATAGTTTCATATAGGAGGGCTTGTCCATCTTCAGTGGTTATCGTTGCATATATCACTGGTTCGTTGTGCACGTTTGTCAACCCATCAATTGACATATTTACGGACTGTCCTGACAGGGAGGAGAAACATTTTTCTTTTTCCTCTTCATAGATTTCGTCCAAAAGACTTGTTGCTACCGTTTTTCTCGAGGGCGGAGTATAACCACGCCTTAATAACGGAATGGCTTTTTTCACTTCTTAAATTCTCAGTACATCTGAAGCTCGAATTAGTAGCAAAAATAGCCTCTGCTATTTGTTTGTCAATTTTATGTTTTTCAGCAGTTGAAGTCCGCATTACAAAACTACTCATGGTAGGCTGGCTTTCGATAGCTTCCTTTTTTTGGACTGGCTCAAAAGTTGTTGGACTTGTTGGTACTTTCGGTGGAGTTTTTCTAACATATGAACTATCCATCATGAGTGAACTACAACTTAGGCAGATGATGTGCTAGCAAAACTGTCAAGCGACATTCGACTCTCTGGAAAGAGAAAAAACATTGAAATTGATGATATATTGATATAGTATTGAATTATTGATTTTAAAATAAAGTGAAAATGTTCAATAGAGATGTAAAAGCAAATTTGTTTTTTTAAATTGAAAAAAATTAAAAATTACGTAAGTATAGAAGAGTAAAGATAATCTTTAATTAACCTGGGAAAGGTCGCGTTACAAAAGTTACATTAAAGGCCACGTGTTCGATTTCACCCTAACATTTAAAAACAATCCTATATGCTTAAAATCTATATCCTAAAATATCTATAATTGAATACTTAAAAATTATATTATCAACAGTAAAAACACAAGAGCTTTTTTTTTATTGGATAAATTTCTCTTTGCAACGAAACAGTTTTGCCAATCACTAATTTTACGAGAAAAACTGACATGATAAAATCGCGACACCGAAGGTGGAGCGATTTTATCTAATGTCAGTTTTTCGAGCAAATTTAGTGATTGGCAAAACTTTGAGTCAAAGAGGAATTTATCTAATAAAAGAAAAGCTCGAGTGTTTTTTGGCAAGATAAATTAACGACAGAATATATGGATGAACAACAACAATAATTGCGACTCATTGTCATTGTGTAAAAGTGACGTCCGCTTACTAGATATTGAGGAAGAGAAGTTTTTATCGCGATAAAAAAGGATGCACCTTGTTTATCGATGGCAAAGTGACAATAACATTTCCAGGTATATGACATTTTAACATTGGAGTTAATTTATCTTTGTTAAAAATGATATCTATCAAAAAAAATTTAAAATTATCTCAAAAATGTATCTTCTTCTTCTCATTAACTTTCAGACCTTAAGGTCCATAGTTTCCCTATTGGGATTCCTAGCCTCATTTTTCCGGCAGCGGTGGCCAGCCGCTTGGCCAACCCTACTTCTTTAAATCAGTAGGGAGTTTGTGAATTCGGTGATTTAGTTTATGCTCTGAAGTCTGTCCTCTGCTTCTTCTACTATTCTTTTCGGTCTTTTGCTTTGTTCTTGCAGTCATTTATTCCAATTTCTTTAAGATCTTCTTCTACACCATGCAACAATCTAGTTTTCGGCCGTCCCCTTTTAATTTTTTTGTTATTATTGGACTATTGAATTTTTGATTAACTTCGTAGTTTCTTAATTTTCTCCATACTCCATTTTATTTAATTGGGCCGTATATTCCCCGTAGTATTTTCCTTTCTCAGATTTCTAATGCGGTTTCCTCTTTTTTTGTTAAATTCCAAGTTCCTGCGGCGTAAAGTACGACTGGTCTAATTACTGTCTTGTATATTTTAATTTTTGTGTTTGTAGACAAATCTTTGATTTAAATGTGTCTTTTATTGCATAGAAACATTTGTTACCCTGTTGTATTCTGTTATTTATCAAAAATGTATCTACTTATAATATAATACGTATATATTTAAAAAATATTTCAAAATATCTCAGAATAAATAATTAAAAATTACACTATGTTACTTAACTTATAATTAATATTTATGTCTCAAAACATTCACTAAATTATCTCAAAAATAAAATATCAAGTGCTTGGAGAATCAACAAAAAAACAAAAAATGTTAGGCAAAATCTAACCACGCGATCATTCCCGGGTTAATAATAAGAATCTTTATTAAATATAAATAAAATTAAATTAATGATTTAATTACCTGTATTCCTCTCTTGATAATTACAAACATCGTGGTGTGCTTTAAATCTTTGGAATAACCCTTGAATATATTTCTAGCGTTGTCACAAGTTTTTGAGCCGCAAATTGTATTATAATTTTTAGACTTATACATTAAAATAATTAACAATAATTTCAAAGAATCAAAATGTTCAAATTTTATATTCAAATTTAAAAAATCAAAAAAACCAAATAAATCGTTTTTTTTTAAAAAAAATCAATGGTTTTTGATTTTTTTAATAAAAATCAGATTTTGCCCAAACATGTTATTTTCATAATATTTCATAAGCTTCTCTCACATTATAGTGGCCCAACTCTTTGATTTCTTTTTATCTAATATATCCACATATAAGCTTTCACTAGATCATATTAGCTTGAGCTGTTTCATAAAAAAGTTTTAATAATAGTAATCTTTAAACTAGTAACAAATAATATAACTAACAAAATATTAAAGTTAAATGTTAAATTGAGTTATGAAAGGGCGAGTGGTATATTTTTAGAGCCTTGTATATACTGTTTGTTTCATTCAACTGTTGGCTACACACAGTTCAGTCTCTCCCCTAAAAAGGTTTACAATTATTTGGTGAGGTCAAGCAGATGCCATAAACTATGAATTTTATACCGTTTTACACTTCTAAAAATCCTTTTCCAGCCCCTATACATAAATACTATAATACATTTTTAGGATCTAAAAGGAATAAGGAATTGAATTTCTTATAGTTTACAATCAAATATACAGTGTTTATAAATTTTCAACTATACTCCGTTTTTAAAAGGCATGGAGTAATATATCACTCATTTTGGCCGGAACCATAGGCGTACCACATTTAGTCATTTAAAAAAGTTAAGGCTTCTAAATAACCGTTTTGTAATATTATTTAAAATGAAATTTCAAATTATCAATAATATAATAAACTGTGGATTATATCACTGACATCAATTTTCCAGAAAATTTATTATTATGTATAAAAGGGCGTAGACCAGTCCCTCCACTAAGCTCCAGGTAGTTATAATCCTACATACAATAAATAATAAAATAAATGTTAATAACAATTTTATACAAATACATATATATATATATATATATCCAAACCAACCCCATTTGCCGATTATTTCACCCAATTAGCAGGTAATTGAAGAAACTTGACAAACAAGTAGCTCAAAAATGGTTTTATTATTGTGAAATATAGTCTTTTCAGTTCTAAGAAAATGCCCCCATAATACAATGTACTTACTAGAACTTTTCAACTATAAAAGTAGCGGAAAGGTTGAATATTTTCAATTTACAGTTCATCTGTTCTGGAGAAACTGCTGTGTTGATTGATTTCCCCATTATTACTGTTATTTGTTATTATTTTTTACCGTTATTGTTAACTGGTGTTTATTTTTGTTCATCTATACAAGTTCTCTTCTCATCACACGGGACAAACACCTAACTACACCTTCCAACTATATAGTGTTCCAACCAAATTCGACCAGATATGGAGGATGTATCACCATCTAAGCGACCTAAAGTTGGCCCATTGTCGCTGAACGAAAAAAATCTGATATTAAATTGCTATTCCTCGTTGAAGAACGAAGAAATTAGAAGAAAAATCATGAATTTGACAGGAAGTGTTGATGAAACTGTGGAGATTACTGCAACAATTATGGGTGTTTCAAAAACAACAATTTATAATTTAATGAAGGAGAAAAAAAATGGAAACATCACAGCCCCAGCAAAGTCCCCAGGCCGACCCAAACTTGAAATGGATGACGACTTGAAGAATGGAATAAGGCGTAAGGTGCATGATTTTTTCTTTAGAAAAGAGATCCCAACTCTCTTCAAAATTATGGCTTCGGTTCAAGAAGATTCAGATTTTCCGAAAATGTCTCGAAGTACATTATGGAAAATTTTGAAGGAACTTGGATTTGAATATAAAAAAAATTATCGGAACGCAATGTTGATTGATAGAGACGACATTGTCATTTGGAGGAGGAGTTATTTGCGCAATATTCGGAAAGCAAGACTAGATCAAAAACGAATTTATTATTTGAATGAGACTTGGTTAAATGAAGGTCATACTGTTTCAATGTTTTGGCAAGACATGAATGTCACAAGTCGGAGGCAGGCAGCTCTTGAAGGGTGGTCAACAGGCCTCAATCCACCAGCAGGAAAAGGACGTCGACTCATCATTACTCATATCGGAAGTGCCGAAGGTTTTGTTAAAGGTGGATTGTTGTGCTTTGAGTCGAAGCAAACCGGAGATTATCATGAAGATATGGATGCAGACGTTTTCGAAGAATATTTCTCACAAATGTTAGATCTAATTCCAACGGGCTCAGTCATTGTTATGGATAACGCAAGTTATCACTCCAGGTTAGTGGAGAATTTACCTTCAACTGCATGGCGTAAACAAGATATCCACGATTGGCTAACCTCGAAAAATATTGAATTCGTACTTTATTCCTGCATTTTTATTTTTCCTCTCCTATTGTAAACGGTATATTAGTAGTAAAGTTGATACCTACTGCAAAAAAATTTGCTATTTTTGATATAATATTTTATGTTTACTGTTTATTCATAGGAACACAAAAAAATGTGTTTTTATTGAATCGATATTGTGAACTCTTTTGAATAGTTTTCGTAATTATAATTTCATAGTGCCTTCATATTCATATACAAAGTTTGTTGTGTCCTGATTGCACGCCTCTGAGGATTAAATTGTTTATTTGTTCATTCAAATACAATAGAGCGACAATTTCAATACAATAGGCGACCCAACCGAATACAGAGTTACGGGATGTCTACCTGAAATTCGTAACAAATGAGAAATTTTAGTACAAAATTAGATAAACTTCGGAGATATTTTATTATACACCCTGTATCGGTTTTGCATACCTAATGAGCTTTTATTACTCCATGCCTTTTAAAAACGGAGTATAAAAGTATATTGTACTTTAAGTTGCTGTCAATTTAAATGACAGTAAAAGTTGCATTGTTTATGTTTAAAAACCCTTGCAAGAATAGCAAACATCACAAATACCTGCCAGATGGGGCGTGGGAAAGGTCTCTAGTGATAGTGAAGAAAATGCTCTAGTAGAATATCTCAATCATGATCATTTTGGAACCGCTGTTAAAAAACGAGAGGAAAGAAATTATATTAGAACAGCTAATGTATTTAAAACAAGGTTTATAATATGTGCTGCTTGTTTTGATCCTAATTTCACATAATAAGTAAAGTTTATCTAACTGCAGAAAATAAACTCAAAAGAGTTGAATTTGCGAATGAATTATTAATTCGCTGAGAGGAATTTTGGAACAACGTTTCAATTTTCTAACATTAAAAAGCATATTTGATCGTCCCAGAAAAGAAGTATCCGCTGGATACCACTAATAATGGTCGCTTTTTCGTAATTGTTTGAGCAACTCCTGGAATATGCTGGAAAATTGATCGGTAATTAAAAGCCATAAATTACATTAACACAACCAAAGAGCTTTCACATTTGGGTTACGTCAACTCTACATATTGAGGTAATTCAACTAAATATAAGATAATGTTGCTGTTACACTTGGTTTTTGTAAAAGTATTTGTTTATTTTTGACGAGCAACTATTGCAGCAAACGGAACTATTTCATACCAACTGTTGTGAAAATATTTTTACAGAAATTAACAACAACTTGTCTAGAAGACTATATGGGAGCAATACTATAGTAGGTATAACTTTTAAATGAGGAATATTGTTCGTTTCAACACCAGACTCTAAATTTCCTTGAAGTGAAATTTATTTACGGAATGAATGAATATTTGTCACATTCTGCTTAGGATTCAATGTCTAATCTATTCCACTGAGATCAGCAGCTTTGATTTTTTTTCTTGGGGTTAGATAAAATGATAACAGAATTAAAGCACATTGAAAGTTTTGAATAAACAATGTGTACAAATTTTTGGTTTCGAAGTTGGTGAGGGCCACAATGTTGTTGTTTATGTTTTATTTTTCACTATCGATAAACATTGCTCTTGAATAGCAATTTAAAATATTATTGGTTAAATAATGCCTATACAGTCAAACCATAAAGTTTGGAAAGTGCAATGACCTCCGCCTATACCGATATCTTGCATAGTGGCGTGGACGTTTTTTTTGCAGAGTCAAAAATAGTATTGTTACATTTTCCTGAACTATTTTGGTCGTAGGAAACATTTATAAAATGAAGAAAATTCTTCAATGGAAACAAAACGAATTTTTTTGTCAATAAAGGAAATCATAGGTAAAAAAATAAGAATTACAAATATTGTCATTTCCCGATTTTTCATCTGCTATTCTAGTTTCCAATGACCTGCTTTTATTCAATTTACCCCATCCATAAATGAAATAAAAATGATCTGCTATTCTAATTTCCAATGACCTGCTTTTATTCAATATCACTATCACTAGTACCTACATTGATAATAATATCATCGATAACTTTATTAGCCATATTATATACATCCCACATTTTCTTTCCTTCGTTTTCAACATGAGCAATACACTTGCTTCAGTTTCTGGTGTCACTCTTTCCAATGATTTCTTAAGGCGTTCCACATCGGCTAACTTGAACATTCGATTTTTCAGTGCCACATTTCCTTTAACTTGTGCCCAAATTAATTCAATTAGATTCACCTCGCAATGATGAGGGGGTAACCTTAATACAGTAATTCCATGACTTATGCTAATTCATCTACAGCAAGTTTCTTTATTTATAGGCATGTCGCGACTTTTGTTCGCAGTGTCGACTGTGGTCAGGATCCTGGTTCCAAATTTTCAGTAATGCGTCCAAACTACTTCTCACACATATCTGCATTCATCTCTTCATGGGAGTCTCCCGTATTCTTGGATTTGAATATTAAATCACCATTTAATACAAATCCGCTCTCACTTATCAAACGACGGCACTTTCCAGATGGAATTTTTAAACTGGTTGATCAACTTTCAATAACTGCTTGCCTTGCATTTTTCACATTTCCATCTTGCCATACTTTTTTCACAGTGTGGCCCTTGTCTTCCCATGTTTCATCTGTATAATAAAACTTTCTTCCTTTCTTCCGAAACTCGTTAATTTTCCTTAGATACTCTCTTCTCCTCAATACTGTTTCAGATCTTTCAATAAGAACACTCTTTTTATTTATTTTCTCATAACTAAAATTCAAGCCATGTAATATTTTCATCAACGTCACCCTACCAATTTTAGGGATGATCTTGTTTTCACTAACAGCTTCCAGCATTTTCTTTAATGTTGGTACTTCATTTTTCATAAAAAACGTATGACTCGGTACAATTGTGTTTTATCGATTTTATACCTCCCTCCCACAGTCCACCGAAATGGGGGGCACCAGGAGGATTAAACTTCCATTTAATGGATTCTCCTTCAGCGGCATTCTGCGATGAGCACCCACAAAATTCGTGCCGCAATCGCTGGTAATTTGAGAACATCGTCCTCGACGTGCAATGAAACGACGAAGAGCTCCCAAAAAGCCATCAGAAGACAAGTCGTTAACAATTGTGGCAAAACAAACAAATAGGCAAATATATACCTTGAAGGACTTAGCTCCTCGATGACAACGGTAAATTATATTAAAGGGTCCACCATAGTCAACTCCTATACAACTAAAGGGTTTAATGGACGTCACACGAGAAGACGGTAGGTTAACCTTGGGAGGTTGATATGGAATGTCGAAGTCGGAAACATCGATGGCATTCAGTTAGGATGGCTCAACTTGCTTGTCGAGCGGAAATTACCTAGAAATTCTGTTGGATCAAGTAGATAGTGGTATGGATGCCAGGATGATAAAACTTCTCATGGGTTTGTTGAATTATGAGGTCAGTAAAAATATGACGACAAGGAGGTAAGGCTGGGTGTTTGGTAGTAAAGTCCAGAGACGTATTTTTTAATCTGCCACCGACTCGCATAATTCCTTGTTGATCAATAAAGGGGGACAATTTGGCTAACAATTTGGGACATCGCTGACCTGTGTGAATCAATGTCAGTTCTGAGCGAAATTGTTATGCTTGGACAGCTTTCATGAGAGAAAGTAAAGCTTGGTGTAGCTCGGATTCGGTTAAAACACCTGTGTGTTTAGCTGGAGGATGTCTCGTATTGTGAATAAATCTCAATAAAAAGGCTATGGAACCTTGAATTTAGCGAAGTTGTGAGAATCGCTCTAAGAAATAGTTATAAATATGACATGGCACCTGCACAACCATGGAGAAAATGTTTTCCTCGCCGGAAGCATGTGTTGCTTCAAGGTTAACCTGCACTGGTTTGGGCCAGTGAGAAGGAGATAACAAGAGCCATCGAGGGCCCGCCCACCATGACGACTTCAGGAGATCCTTAGGTAAACAACCGTGAGATGCAATATCGGCAGGGTTAACCTTCATAGGACTGGCCGGGGTCCGTTTGTACCCCATGACGTATGTTTTTGCTGTATCTTTGCAAACGCAAATTTTTAAACATTGATCTTTCATCTAGCTGCAGTTTATGAATTATTTTGATAAAATATGATGTATTTAGTAGTTTTTATTGGCTGGTATAAACAAAAAATAGTTTTATATTCCAGGGATCTCTTCAGACCCCGGTCAGCCTTTTACGTCCGATAAAATAATCCCGGTAACTGTTAGTAAAATCGGGGAATCCCATACATTTAACGTTTGTTTACTCACAGGGAATTTACCCATATTATTGTAAAATGTAAATTACCAGTTCAAATGGGGGATTTCCCGCACTGCGATATAATTTTTAGACTTGAATATTCGGGTTAGTCTCTTGTGATATTGCGAGTAGGGTACATCGTTTTGAAAATGAGTCAGTTTTTATTTAGAAACAATCGCAAGGGGCTTACTGACGATGAGATGTTACGTATACTTGAAAGTGATGATCCAGAGTTTGATGGTGTTATCAATGAGGAAACATCGAGTGACTTAGATGATGAAGACATTGTCACAGAAGTAGAGGAAGAAAATGATGTAATAGTTGTTGATCAAAGTATAGAGAAAACGAACCCAGAGGAACCAACAGTTAGTAACAGCCAGGGCATTCCAGTATATAAATCTAAAGATGGAACTGAGTGGTACGAAAATCCAGGAAACACAAAAGTTAGACGTTCAAAAGCCAATATTCGGAGACATGCTCTAGGCCTTACAAATTACAGTTCTGATATCTCAAGTATAAAAGACGCTATTCTTCTTTTCCTATCTCCGGATATTCTGAACATAATAGTAACCGAAACAAAGAGAAAGGCACAAACATATTATGATAAATGGAATATAGAAAATCCGAATGAAATTAAAGTTTTTGTACCTGTTGATTCTACAGAGACTGAAGCTTATATTGGACTGTTGCTTATTCTTGGCGCACTTCACAGATCGAAAGAGGCTATCGATATGCTCTGGTGTCAAGATATTTCTTACTGTCGTCCTATAATTCCTGCTGCAATGTCAAGAGACAGATTCAAACAAATTACTTCATTTTTACGCTTTGATAATTTTCAAACAAGACAAGAACGAAAATTAGTAGATAAGCTAGCTCCGATAAGAGATATATTCGATATTTTCACTTCTAATTGTAAAAAATCACTCAATCCTGGCGACCATATATGTGTAGATGAGCAGCTTGTACCATTTAGGGGTAAGGCACGAGTCTATATGAAGAGTAAACTGCACCACTTCCTATATTGCAAATATGCAAGTTTATTTGGATAAGTTATTTGAAAAGCAATATAGGCAAACTTTATATTCCTATGTATCTATTAATTTTTAGGAAAACAAGGTAACAAAGCGGAAAAGGGTCAAGGTCAAAGGGTTGTCCTAGATTTGACAGACCATTTGGGAGGCGGATTTGGAATAACGATCGATAACTTTTTTACAAGTTTAGGGAAAAAAATATTACTTTATGTGGAACCGTCCGGAAAAATAAAACATTTATTCCCAGGGAACTTCTACCGGCATCGTACAAGAAAGAGTTTTCAAGTATGTTTGCTTTTAGAAATCAAAGAACGCTAGTATCCTATGTTCCAAAACAAAAACGTGCTGTCATCTTACTTTCAAGTGAGCATACTGATAGTAAAGTAGCTGGAGAAGAACAGCACTATAAACCAGAAATTATTCTTCATTACAACAAAACAAAAGGTGCTGTCGACACTTCAGATAGGTTGGCCAAAGAATATACAGTGCAGAGAAAGTCAAACCGCTGGCCAATGGCAATATTTTCGCATCTTATAGATATCGAAGGAATAAATGCTTATAAATTGTGGTAACTGCAAAACCCGGATTGGCGAAAAAACAGTTTGGATAAACGTAAAATGTATATTTTGGGACTAGGAAAAGAACTCATAAAGAAAAACGTTTTCCGGCGATATAATAATAAATACATTCAGACGAATAGAAAACGGCATATGACAGACATTTTTCCCGAACTACTGGATGCAACAGAACATAGAGTTGAACAACAAAACATTACCAGGGGGCGCTGCCATATATGTCAAAGAGGAAAAGACAGAAAATCCAGAAAAATATGTATTAGGTGTAATAACTTTGTGTGCCTAGAACATTCAAAATCGGAGATAGTTTGTAAAAACTGTTGAAATGATATGTAGCTAGTAGTATTAGTGATTAGGGTATTTTGTATTTTTTCGTGATGATTTTTGACTAATAAATAGTTAATAGTAAATCTTTTATAAAACTTCTTTTCTATATATTTAATTTAAAGAAAAATACAGCATTTTTGCAATTTTACGCATGGGGTCTTCTCGGACCCCAGTTAGTCCTTTTCGTAAAATTTTGATGTCCGTCCCATGAAGGTTAATGGAACCAGGAACATGACGCCAATGTTCAGGGGGAACTCGCGTCTGAATGGGAGCTATTCTATTGGAGACAAACGGTTTAAAACGATTAGGATATGCATGGATCCAACTGAGTACTACTTTGGAATCACTCCAGGCATATATGGAAGTGACGGTTATAAGATCCCGAAATGTTTGCAATATTAATTCGATTAAATTGGATTATACAACAGCTCCACATAACTGTAAGCGTGGAATGGATATGGATTTTACTGTAGCTACCTTCGATTTGGCCATTACGATTCGAAGCTAGGTTTTTTTCCTTTTCAGTGAATTGTATATAAACATCGGTCGCGTATCCTAACTCTGAGGCATCGCAAAAGACATGTAATTCACATGTTATCACATTAGGGGTTAATAACATGTGAATCACATGACATACTCTATTTTACCCATTGCACACCTTAGCGGTGCCATCTATCGCTTATTCTATATTCTGTACTCAGAGCGAGGAACGTTGCCAACCGAGGTGTAAACTCGGTATAAAAATAATCCAAAAAATGTAGCCATTAGGTAAAATATTGTGTGAGAGAATCTACTAATAAGCTACTACAGATTTTCATTCTACTAAAAATTGACAACTCCAATCTACCAAAAAAGTAGAAATCTACCAAAGATAGTCACACTGATTTGAAATCAAGAGGCTGTGTTAGTACCATCTGTCATACGTCATTATTTATTTTATTGCTATAATTTCTTAAAATTATCTGTATATTTTAAAATCAAAAGTGGGGTCGACAGAAAGTTTTGTAACGAACTCGTGAATTAAAATGGCGATTAACAATCTCGGAACATTAACCCGCTCGCTTCGCTCGTTCGTTAAATTATCTCGATTGTTAATCGCCCATATTAATACACTTGTTCGTTAAATAACTATTAATGGATTTTAGATAATGCAATCGGAACTCCCAACGAATAAAATATTTAAAAGTTCCTAATACGTTTATTTCCATCCTAATTTAGTTTCTGTTCACATTATTGTACCGCCACTGATGTGACTGTTCAATTGGTTTGGTCCGAACTTTGTTACTTGTCCATTCGTCTTTTCTTGTGTAAGGAATGAGCAAAAGAAAGACAGGTGTCTTTCGAGCTCAATTCAGGTAGACCTTGCCACAATTTGAAGAAAGTTCTTAAACATTAGAAATAGAAGTATAAAGTTTATTTCATAAAAATAACATTTTTCTAAATAACTTATAATTTGCAGTACTACATACATAACTGAATTTTGAAAAATTCAAGAATACATGTTAAAATTATTAATTCTATAGTTTTTTAATGTATTTCCGAATTATTTATCAAGATAAAGAAATTTTAGAATTCAATATGACAACAACACTTTCATCTTTATATGTAAGTTACCAGGTCATTGCTTTTTCAAACTTTTCGTTTTAGTATAGTTGAAGTATAGTGTATCCATAAAAAATACAAAAAATGAGCTATGGATTGAAGCATTTTTTCATTGAACAAACCATTTTATCTCTACACACTGTTTAATATCTTCTAAAATGTACTGAATCCATAGGAATCCAAATGGATCAGATCTTTTTAAATGAGATGAAATAGTGTAGTTAAATAAAATTCAAATCAAATATCATGCAACTAGAACATTTTTTAAATGAAGAATTTATTAACTATATACGCGATTCAAATAACAAGTCTCGTTTTAGTGTAATATCCAAAAATATAAAACATGTGCCACATCGATTTAGAATGCCGGCCACTGGCTATTTAATAGCCCCAAAAATTATTATTCCTTACACGTTTTTTTTCATTTTACAAATAATTAAGGACGTCTATTCTATTGTAGAATTAGTGAAACATCAAATCTATGTTGTTCAGTTGCTGTGAATAATAGACTTATGTCAGAATTAGATGGTATTTTCCCAGATGAAGTTTCTATCTCTAAAACTAATCATTCTTCTCGGATTGAAGAATTCCTACTACTATTAGCCATTTGTAACACAGTTGTTTGCGCAAAACATCCACATCACGATTTAATGAATGCAAGTGGTAAGTATTATTTTATTATTATATTCTCAATTAAAACCATTTGTTTATAAAATAATCCACTTTATTTAACTATCCAATATACAATTTTGACAATGATTTTAATACAATGTCATAGACAGAAGTTACTTTTACTTCTAATAGCTACTCTACAATGTGTAGTTTTAGAAATATTGAGAAATTCTTTTAGATAAATTTTACATAAACCAGTAACGTTTTAAACATAAATTTAATTTTAAAATTGTTATTGTTGGTGTATTGTGTTTAACACAAAATTGTAATCAGTATTTGTTTATTTATGTAATTTTCTTTTATTTTTGATGTAGTGACAATGATATTTCTTAATTTTTGGCAAACAAGTATTACAAATTTACAGTTACTTTATTCGACTATATTTTAGGTGTCATTGAGGATACTACTTTTGATAAACTAGAGCAGAACTCCAGCGAGAATAGTTCCACTAGTACTGCAACACAATCTGTAATATCCAATGACAAGTACAGTCGCTTGGAAGAGTCTCGTTCTGTAACTCCGTCCCCACCTTTAAATGCCTATTTATTTGATTCTAAGAGACATCAACATGTTCCTACTCTTTCTCCTATAGACTCTATAGATTCTTCACCTTCATATGAAACACCTTCAACTGATGTTACTGTTTCTAAGGCTAATCGACCTAAATTGCTCAATATACCATCCATAAGTAAGTAAATTTATAATCATATTGAAATAATGATTTAGTAAGTGTAAACTGTAAATTGGGCGCAGTTGTTATTAAAATATAATAAAAAAGTTAATGGTATATAAAAGAAGTACAACCAAAGGTTAAAGAAAATAAAAATAAAGGGAAACAATTTCTCATGGCAAAAACCGGTACAAAATAATAGGAATTTAATTAAAACTTTTAAAAAGCCAAACTACAAATTTGTGAAAGATAAAAAGGGAAATATTTTAACCTTTGAAAAAATCATAATATCAGGTAGAATTAATATTTTTAACAACTAACAGAAATAAACCTAGAATAGTTATTAGAAAAATAAATAAATATAGTAAAAAATAAGATACACCCAAAAGTTATAGGTGAAATAAAATTGAGCTGTTTATGTCTTATTCACCATTTATTCTGTGGAATATGACTGACGGAAAATTATTTTTTCTACGGTCATATTGCCGCGGCATATACGATTAATACACTGCTCAAAGGTCGAATGTTCAAGCTCGGCTTTTCAGTAGCAACGATAAGAGAAAGGGAAAATATGCTTAAGTGCAACATATGTTGGGAGGTGGGACACATGGCGAGGGAGTGTAAAAGAGAAGACGCACTAACAGGTGCAGAAATTGTACTAGACTGAACCTCCAGGTAAAGGAATGCAAGAAAAACCCCTACTGCATGGTTTGTGAAACAAGTGGGCATAGAACGCTCGCTGGCTCCTGCAAAGCCAAAAAGTAAAGCGAGAACGCTCAGAAAGTAAGAGAGATTGGAGCCGAAGCTACATAATTAGCAAACATGTATATGGCAAACAACAATACATGAGTAAGTGGGCCTTATACACCCGCTCAAATGTTAGTAGGGCCACGGAGATGCATATTTTGTTGGAAAGTGTGCGTCATCTAAATACCGTGCAATGCCATAGTTACATTCCATCAGCAACACTACCAATAGTCCTACTCCTAGCGTCCACGAGTGGTCTCTTAGGCACCGCCAGCCCTGGGCAATGTGGCCACTGGTAACAGCCATAGCAGATAGGAGAGGATGAATGGCGAAGGAAAATCCCTACATAAAAACCCTGGTCCTCCTGGTAGGAGGGTGAAGCATTTGGTCCCAGGCTTTACCGCAGTTGATCAGTCACTTATCCGCATATCTGGAAAATTCTTTAATTATAGTATTATTAATGCTCACGCAACCCACAGAGGACAAAAGTGATGCAGAAAAAGACACCTTCTATACAAAGCTCTCGAAAACCTACCAGAACTGCCCAAACCATGATGTCAAAATAGGGTTAGGGGATTTTAATGCAAAGGTAGTGTATAGATCTACAGTTGGAACGCATAGCTAGCATGCCGAAACTAATGATAATGGGACAAAATTAATTGATTTTGCACTGTCCCACAATATGAGGTAGCACATGCTTCCCAGGGAAGGATATATACAAAGGGACCTACAGAACACCAGATGGTAGAAATTTTAACCAGATAGACCACCTACTTGTTGATGCAAGATATACATTTGATTTAATGAGCATACGAACATATCGTGGAGTAAATGTTGACTCGGATCACTACCTTGTAATCTCCAAAATACGGAGCAGAATATCAAACGTGAGGAAACTAAGGGGATCACGCACAAATAAATTTTATATTGAACGCCTAAAAGTACAAGAAACAGCGGAGGAGTTTGTTACAATCATAATCAGAAGTTGGATGATGTTCTCATATTGGGATGGTGTTAAGTCTGTGATTACCACCTTAGCCAATGAAGTTCAGGGAACCAAGAGAAATTTGGTTTGATGCAGAGTGCCAACAAGCAACCAATGTGAAGAGTGACGCATATCTAGGAATGCAGCAGCGACATCATACATGGCAAACAGTGATGGAATACAGAGAACTGAGAAGAAAGGAGAAAAAACTGCACAGAAAGAAGAAATGAGTATTTCTCGAGAACCAAATCAGGGAAGTGGAACTAGCCAATGAACAAAGCAGAAGTCGACTTTTTTATTTGAAGGTCAATCAACAAAGGAAAGAATACAAGTCCAGAAGTACAGTGTGCTACGACAGCAAGTGAAATATTTTGAATGAAAAGTCAAGAATTCTGAACAATTGGGTGGAATATTTTGATGCTATGCTAAATGGAAGTGTAGATGAGAGTGCGGGTGAAAATTTTACAAAGGCTGGAAGCATTAAATGGTTATAAATTTAACATAAAATAGTGTAAACCCATTATAGCTATAATATGGTAAAAAATGATATATTTTGAAACTAGTATATAATTTTTTTGTATTATCAACAACTTATTCAAATTATTATATGTCGATATATTTAGTCTACTAGTTCATATTATTTAAGTAACAAAGTTTAAATATTTTATATATTTTTTTTATACTGAAAAAGTTTGCGTTCTGCATTTTGAAGGATATAATAAAGTTTATTTTGTTTATTCTTTGGGTGTACCATTTTATAAAAATATTAGTAAGTCTATAGTTATTATCATCTTCAAACTTCTTCATATATCTTTATTTGGTGGAGTAATTTCATAGTTATATAAATAAAGTGGCGCCCACAGTTAGACTATCTATTACTATTCAATATTACATTTTATTTTGAAAATGTTAGCTTGCTTACCGATGAATAGCTGCCATTCGCATTTATGTAGCATGCTTTTTAGTTAGTAAATCAAAACCTAAACAAGTTATATAAGCTTTGAACAGATTTTTATAGAGACTAACGATCTACAAAAAAAGTTATTAGTAATTTTTTGATAAATACACTTCTAAATACACAAAAAAATCAACTGTTTTGAATAATGTTATGATACTTTTTTGTGGATCTCCTTATTTCCTATAAATTATCTCTCACTCGTTTTCAAAATTTCACTCGGTTCATGAATTATTTCCACTCAAATGTAAAAATTCTGATGTAATCCTAATTAATTGGTTCGTAAATTTAAATTACTTCAATTTTATGACTGTCAATAAATCTTTATTCGATAGTTCATCAATTTTTTCTATATCTAATTTATTTTACGACATTAAGGTAATTTTATTACAATTTAGAATTTTTTTTCCTGTATTCACTAACAACGAGTAATAAGTACCTACTGTAATTGCTCTTCTTCTTTACTAAAACACTTATTATAATGTTCGTTTAATGCCACACCACATTCTGTGACATCTGGTGCGTTCTTTTTGACTGAGATCTAAGATCACTTCAGTTAAGGTGATCTGAGATAAAGTGATGTGAGTAATCACCAAAAAGAACGACATCTCAATTGAAGCGCGCGATCTGTCGATACATTTAAACTATACGACAGATTCCTATCAGCATCTAATAATGTTAATTAATGTATCCATAATTTGTAACAAAAGAAAAATAGATTATGTGTATTTATTGTTTATATGTCAATGGTTAAAACTATAGATAACCTTGGTTAAAACTACAAATAAACCAAGAAAATCAAATATTTCTTCATCCCCTCCACTTTATTTCCGACTCAATTCCAACTGATACCCCCTTACAACACATTCAGCATCGGTGAAGGGAGAGGAAAAATCTCAGCTCACTTAGAGTGAGTAAAACAAAAAGAACGCTCGCACTACTGATGTGAGCTGAGATTAACAGAGATCTCGGTCAAAAAGAACGCACCTAATAAAGCTTATGTCTCTCTCTCTCTCTCTCTCTCTCTCTCTCTCTCTCAAAAATCGTGGAATAAAAAAATGAAAGTTAGTATTCAATAAAAAAAGTGAATTAAACTATAGTGAGGGTATGAAATGGAAGCACAACCAATTTGTTAAAAAATTATTCACATTCTTTGTAGTTCTCATCGGTTGCTCAAAAGTTAATATCTTTTAAAACAGTTGGTAGTTTTATTGTAAAATTAAAAAAAAAACGTAAAATAATTATTATGAATTTGACTATAACCTCAAATACCAAAAAATTGTTAATAACATTGTAGATTGTTAAATTCTCTATTCAAATCTGTTCACAGCTTATAGAACTAAGAATTTATCAGTGAATTGTAAAATCCCAAAAAAAATAATTTCCCCATGTTAGTTTTATAAATTATCTATAAATACTGTTCAAAAACAAATAAAAAAAATTCAGCTAAAAAATGAATTTTAATTTTTATAAAGTTAAAGTACAATTATTAAAAAAATTTCACATTTTAATGAATGTAGCTCACGAACTGTAGAAAATTTCGAAAAACACATGAAAAATAATTTATAGGAAATTGAATGTTCTACAAAAGAAGTCCAATAACAATTTCGATAAAGTTGAGAGTTTCGCTGAAAATTTGAAAAAATAATGAAATTTATCAAGGGTTCAACTTTGAATAACTTTTGAAGTAGTAGATTTACGAAAAATGTATAAGGTATAAATTTTGTGGAGCATTACATTTGCTACAAGAATATTTTATGGCTTTATGATCATTTATTCTGTTAAAAAGCTACAAAATTCCAAAATGTAAACAAAACTTTTTCCCGTGTTAATTAAATAGGAAATTAAAATTTGCGATACAGCGCACTAATAAGAATATTAAGAGCTCAACCTTTCACAGTATTTTTTTTGTCAAGTCCAACAGTATTTTTAGAGTACCTAAGAGAAAAAAATAATCGATTTTTTTTAGAAACAGTCTATTTGACTATCTTAGTTTGTGACCTCTAGCAAGGAATACTTAATTTCGTCCAGTAGTTTTAATTCAATTGTTTATTTACAGGTTTCCTTAAAAAAGGTACCAATTTGACTGACGAACAAAAAGCAAAATTAAATGTATCTGGAACTCCATCACCTTACGATCGGAAACCAATTTTTGAAGCAGAAAGTCCAGATGAATTGGCATTAGTAGATACTGCATATAATTATGGAATCAAACTCGTCAAAAGAGCTCCGTCTTTTGTTAATATCGAAACTCCTGATAGGGGAAAACTGCATTTTGAAATTTTGAATGTGCTATCTTTTGATTCTGTACGAAAGAGAATGAGTATTATTGTGAAGCATCCTTTGACGAAACAGATCATCATGTATACTAAAGGTATTTATTAAAGTTTTCATATGGAAAGTTTTTTATCAATGAATTAAATAAGGATTTTGATAATTGGTTCACTGTTACTGCTGAAAAACTAACATTTACTAATTTTTAATTTAGTTGGGAAATGAAATATATATTCTATAACATTTAGTTTTTTACTTCATACTTAGTAGAGCGATAATATTAGTTGATTACATTTTATTATAGTAGCGGATGTCTGGAAAAATGCCATGTCCCTTGTGTTACAGTGAATATATATCATCATTGTGAACACCATAAGCCGATGCTCATTTAACAAGGGGTATCTTAAGAATTCAAAAATAAGTAACAATTAATTCTACAGATGCAGAGTTTCAATAGTCTTGTTTTGTGTCTATTCTTTTCGTGCACTGTCTGTTACTACTAGTGATGTAAAATGACGGTCATTTAAAATCGTGATAATGGTAATTTTCAGTAATTTTCGGTCACGTCAAAAATTATCGCTGTTTTAAAAGACACATAAAAAAATAAGTATACTTACATCATAATAACTAGGTAATAAAAAAAATCTTTCATTAATAAAGAGAACACCAATATGCTAAAAACCTGAAAATACAATAAATAAATAATTATTCATTACGTAGACATAAATTATTATTTTATTATAGTATGTATATTATTAACAAGTAACAACAAAAACAATGTAATAGAATATAAAACTAAAATAATATTCTTTGAAAACTTCAAATAGGTAGGTACCTAAACTATTAAATTTCATGATACAGACTGTGACTGAACAATGATTTGTGTATAAAACGTAAAAATTAAATTTAAATTCTTTACAAGCGAGAAATGAGAAAATTATGTCAACTTCCTGTCCGACATCATCAATCGAATTCACTGTCACTATCGCGAAACACTTCACTATCATTTTCTTCATCCAACCGATTAATTTCCTGGTCCATTTCTTCATACAAGTCGTTCTCTTCATTATCCGAAGTAGCAACTGAGATTGCTTCCTCTTCAGCGGAGGTCAAACCTAAAGAATTTGAAAAATAAATTGTTTACTTATTTGTTATTTGAGATGTTCCCAATTTAGCTCACATACCTGAATTGCTCGGAGTCCTACTGGTACTAAGGTGATCTTCAACGGGCTGTGACTGTGATAAACGGGAAGGTTCTGGTGTGCATGTGACTTCCTTCAGCCTGCGATTTTGGTGGACGTATGTGAGCATGCCAGCATGTTTTTTTGTTAGCCTGTTCCTTTTTTTAGTAAGGATGTTTCCATAAGCACTAAAGGACCTCTCCGCGGCCGCAGAGGTGGCTGGCATGCTCAAAACCGCTTCTGCGATCCGTCTCAAAGGCATGTCTGTACATATTCCCTTCCAGAACGTTAATGGAGAGATATTTTTATTTCGTGCAGATTCTTACACAAATGGTATTGCCCAAAATCCAGTACCAGCTCTGTAGTCTGCGATATTTTCTAAATCTCTGTTTTGGTCTACATCTGACAGATGTATAGCCAATTTGTGAATATACTGCAATACTTCTAACTTTTCTTCTTCACTTAGGTACTCTCCCTTATATTTTGCGTCTAAGATATGCGCTGCGTAGTGAATTGGCTTCATACACATTAGTTTCCTGTTAGTCACAAATAAAGCAGCTGCCCTTTCTTCAGATTTAAGAAGCGGTGATGAGCTTAATTCGTTCTGAAAGTCTGGTTAATTTCGCAGAAAGCTACAGCAACTTCGCTTATTTTCGACTGTCACTCTCCAGTTTTGTTATCCACATTTTTACTGGTTGCAGAAGTTTCAAAAATCCTGTAATTCGCATCCAAAATATGTCATCGTACCAGAATATTTGATATGTTTTCTCTTTCTAACATGTCTTTATACTCATCGGAAATAGCCAAAGCTTTCAAAATGCTTTTATTTTTTTGTAAACTTTCAAAACTTGTCACAATTGAAGCCCATTTGTAACAACAGGTAACTTCAAAGAACACTTTGATTAATGTTCTACCAAAGTCTTTTCATTTTGCATCCTAGTAAAAGCAGCCAAAAGAACAGATTTTCGTTTTACAGTTTTAGTAATTGCAGTAGCCTGTTTTAATAAAGTATCCATAGTTTTCAGCTTTATTATATCAGTTATTATCAAATTCAGTGTTTGCGCAGCACAGCCATAAAAACATATTGGTTGCTGTTCTTTATACTTCTCTGCTAATAAACTCCAACTCTTTGTCATATTTCTAGCATTGTCAGAACAAAATCCAAGTACTTTCTCAACATCAATTTTATTCAAAACTATATCTACCTGTTCTGCTATGTATTCTGCTGTATGGTATAAAATACTGGTTGCGGTGTTGTAACAATAAAGTTAATAATAAAAATTGAATAGATGAGGCTTTTACTTGATGAAGATCCATACTGAACGATGAAATAAAACAATATAGTTTGTTTAAATCTTCATTTATTTGAACTAATGTTCAATTTAAACTTGTTGACGCGTTTCACTAACACAGTAGCTTTGTCAAAACGAATGAAGGTAAAATAGAAAAATGTCTTAATATATACAGTGCTAAATCTATTTACTAAGGTTAACAATGGTATTGAAAGAAATTACCTGGAAATTCATTCACTACAAACATTCCTAAGCTATCTTCTATGTAAAGAGGTTCAATAAAGGAGACTGATTGATATCTATTTGGTCATTAAGGAGATTACCTGAATATTTATTTTTGTTAGTCTCTAGGGCCTCTAATAAATTTAAACTAAAGGATTTACCAACTACATGGAGAATTTCAAAATTTGGGTCGAAAATGTGTTGGTTTTCTAATAAATGATTTGAATAGTTAGAATCTAATTTTTTGTTGTCATAGCTACGTTTGTGTTCCGAAATTCTAGTTTTAAAATTTCTAAAAGTTCTACCGATATAAATTTTATCACAATTGTCATTACCACATTTTAATTTATAAACTCCTGATTTGTTTAATTTTGAAGGTTTAGATTTATTATTTTTAATGAATTTGGATAAATTGTGATCAGTTTTAAAGGAAATATTCATGTCTAAAGTTTCTAAAAATGATTTAATTTTTAAGGATGGTGTTCCAAAGTATGTTAAGCTTTTAAATTGTTTATTATTTTTATCTGAAGGGAATACTTGTTCTAAAGTGTGTTTTTTTATCTTTTTATTTATGATATTGTCAATTAAATTTTGATCGTAATTATTATTAACTGCTATTTGTTTTATGATATTTAATTCTTTGGTATAATTATTAATATTTAATGGGACTGTTAAGAGTCTGTGTATCATACTATTGAAAGCTGCTAGTTTATGACTGAATGGGTGGACCGAACTATTATGAATTGTAATATCTGTATGTGATGGTTTATGAAATATAGAAAAATCATGTTTATTATTTATATTTGAAATTGTAAGGTCTAGAAAGTTTATAGACTTATTTTGTTCAAGTTCTACGGTAAATTTGATATTATTGTGAATCGAGTTTATGTAAGTAATGAAGCTCTCTAATTGTCTATTTGTACTGATGAAGCTAGCTAAAATGTCGTCCACATATCGGTGCCAGTACAAAATTTTTTTACTAAGGGGGTGTTCATGAATTATTTTTTCTATATTATCCATGAACATTTCTGCTAGTAGGGGGCTGAGAGGGTTGCCCATATAGCAGTAAAGTTGGTTTGTTGGTCTGTTTTTCAATTCTTCTCTCATTGTACCTACTCCTGCAAAATTAGCATTTTCTTTGTTAAGATAGGCAGTGTTAGTCGAAACAAATAGAATGACTTCAGATATGAAGCAGTCTGAAGAACTTGTAATTTTTGTTATGTCTTCAAATGGCTTTAACAAATTTAAAATGCTTCCAACTAATTCCCATTCGAAAAATGTCAAGTCTGTAAGAGTCCCATGATCCAAAATATATAAATTTACTGCTTGTTTTTGTTCAAGTAGGCGAGAGAGTAGATAAAATGAGGAATTCCAACGTGTTTGTACATCTTGGAAAAGTTTGTTTTTGGGAAGGTTTAGTTGTTCTTGTAGTTTACGTAGTTTATCGCAAGCAGTTTGAGAGTGATTAAAATACGAGACGGTTCTTCTTGATTTTGCTATTAAATCACTGACCGAACGTTGACTTCCTATAGCATCCTGTATTACAAGTTGTAAAGAATGAATGAAGCATGCTTCATAATTTACTTTTGCTTTAACAAAACCATTCCTCATATTGGCAGCATTGTCTGCTAATACTAAGTGAATATGTTCCCTTTTTATATTCCATTCTTGTAACAAAGAATTAAATGCTTCAGCTATGGCGTCTCCTGTATGAGATCCTGGGAACTTCTTGCAGGCAAGTGAAAAATGGGATCTCTGATTTAAACTTAAACATGTTTTTTCAAAAAAATGGATTGTGAGAGACAAAAAAGAACTGTTTGAATATTTGCACGTCCAAATATCTGTAGTAAAAGATGTTTTCCCAACATATTTGAAATTTTTTGAGTCACTTGTACTTTACATCTTGAGTAAATATCTGGTACAACTTTTTCTCTGAAGTATTTGTCAGAAGGAATTTGATAATTTGGAATAGCTCTCTGTAGTAGCCGAGTAAAGCCATCATCTGATACAATGCTGAATGGCTGATTATCTAAACATTTCATTCCACCTATTAGGTAGTGAAACTCCTTCGCTCTGGATGAATCAATGTCCCACTTTTGCATTTGCTTGAAGGAGTCAGCCAGTGAGACTTGCAATAGTTAGAAGTACTACTAGAAGAAGGTCCAGCCGTTTCTAAAAAAAAATAGAATCATATCGTAGGTGTTAATGAAACGATTTAAAGTGATGAAAAAGAAAAATGTCCCCCCTCCTACACAAATTCCTTTAATTTCCCCAAATTCCCAACAAATTACTGAATTCTACAGATTTTTAGCAAAAAATCTTTAGTTGGTTTGCCCCTGGGGGTAATTTTTTTACACAAATTCCCTTAAAATTCCCTAAATTCCTAATAAATCTCTAGAATTTTAGCAAAAAATTCCTGGGTGGTTTGCCCCTCAATCCTATATAATAATATAATCCTGAATGAGCAGTCCTATTGTTGGTAAATATTTTTATAATGCGAAGTGGAAAATAAAAATTTAGTACTAACCTGAGCTTGAATCAGTCCCTTTCAATTTATAATATTCTTGAGGATGTTTTTTCTCTAAATGGTATTTCATGTTTGAGGTATTCGCCGATTTTCCCAATCCCCCCAATGAAATGGTTATGTCACACAATTTACATTTTGCGGTGGATTTCTTATCTGCTGGGGATAATTTATTCTTTATGAAATATTTCCAATAAATACTTTTTCCATCCATTTCGCTACTTTGCACTCCACCAAACTCCAATAGGATTATTATTAACTAATAATATTATGTCTTTGTTAAAGATTAACTAAATTACGCCAAGAAATAATCGAACTTAAAACGATCTGCTTTAAGAATGCAATACTGAATGCACGGCAATAAACGCACGGGATTCACCGCGAAATTAAGGGGATTCACCGAGAAATTAAGGGGATTCACCAATGACTTGGCGCTGAGCCACATAAATTACCGCCTATTGCTGTGTTGCCAAATTGCAATTTTTGTTTTTATTTTTATGATTGTAAATTGAACGTTAAAGAATTATAAATTATATTACAGAATATTCAGATTTTAGACAATAATAATGTTATCAATCAAAAAATGCCGATATTTATAGGTCAAGACATTATCGGTATCGGCCGATTATCGGTATCGGCTAAAAAAGTCATATCGGTCGATCACTACTTACCATACAGGAACACTGAGTTATTGAAATTTAAAAACTAACAATATAGTTACAAAATATACCCTTGTAAATAAATAAATTTCTAGCATTCCTCATTGTTATTTTTTTTCTCTTATCACCGTTTTAGTTTAGATCTCATCTTTCACCATATCGAATTGTAGGTTTTCCCACATAACTACTGAGAAGTCTGTGACAATTTTCTAAATTTATTATTTGAAAAACACTGGATTTTTCCAGGAAGCATGAGCTGGTGTATTTTTTGCCTAACTAATTGTTGAACTATACTACTATTTATTTATCTTTCTGGACTGTAATGCAATTTTTAAAGAAACTATCTTTTTGTCTTCAAATTATCTTTTTTGATTTGACATTTTTCATTATTATTTTTAGACAAGCTTCTCCCATCAGTCAAAAATTAAAACATATATAGTTAACAGTTACTAATATATAGAGAATGATAATCAACAATTTTTAGATGTTGATGGATGTTGCTCTTTGCTTAAATTGAGGAAAATTTTAATAAGAATTTGGGAAAAATTGAAACCAGTAGTTTCTATTGCAATTGATTTTTAGGAGCCGACTCAGCAATCTTGCCGCAGTTAACACCCGTCGAAGATGATTCTGAACAGAAATTCATAATAAACAGAACGCAACAACATTTAAATAATTATTCCAGAGAAGGTCTTCGTATTTTAGTAATGGCAAAACGTGTTTTGGCTCAACATCAATATGACGAATGGTATCGAAAACATCAGGAATTAGAACTTAGTTCCGAAAATTTGGAACGAAAAATTAGAGACAGTTACAACAGTATTGAAACTAATCTGACTTTATTGGGAGCTACAGGTAATAACAGTATCCTAATGATTATGTCACATTACAAATTTATGTATAAGCAATTTTGATTGCTCTCTGTATCATATAATTGATAATACCATACATTTTGCGGAGTACAGTGGTCACTGTATGTGAATAATGGAATGTTAAAAAACATCTTGCTGGCCATGTATTTTATCAATTTTAAATTATGGATTTCAGCAGATTTTTTATATAAAAAAAGTATTTTTCTGGTGATACTTAGTATTGTATAGTAGTGATCAGTGATTTTTTAGAAGGTTTCTTATCCTCCTGAAAAGTACACTTAGCGGAGATATTGTATTATTACTGTAATCACTGCCATATTCTATCCCCACGTCTTTTAAAAACCTATACCGCATCTGAAAAAAACGGACTTATAAATGTTCTCTTTTTTAAAGACATTCATTTAAAAATTAAATTATTTTCAATATTTTTCCGGGGCCCTCACATTGTTTTTTTATTACTTCTAGAAATCTTCTTATGTATTCCATGTCCAAATATCTTCCTTTCAATACATTTTGTAAAGTACTTTCATTAAATAATGTCGAGTAATCTTTGTAGTTCAAGTTTTGTTCATATTCCTTCCAAATTAGAGATCTGTTTATCTCTTTGTATCATCTAAAGCCAGTAATATAGGATATGTGAAACTTTTAGGGCTTCAGAAGATTTTGAAAGTAAGTTGAAACATTAAGCATTTGTTTTGATACATCTGAATATTATATTCCTTAATTATGAATCAAATCTCCAATTAGTTATGGATGCTTATTTGATTTGAAATTATTGATAAATAAGGAAAGAATTGTTCCAATTAGGTGTTGAAAATATTATAGCTGAATATACAGGGTGAATCACTACCATCAGAATGGAGGTTTATAGTGAAATGGTAAAAGTTTTAAAATGTTTGTCACTTTAATAGTTTGTACATTCATATAGGCTACATTTTAAAATTATTTTGAAATATACAGGATGTTCCAATAAAGTGTGGCGTATCAAAGTTATATTTTTTCTTATGGGACATCCTATATTTTATTACATTTTTTGATTGCCCCTAAAAAATAAAACACTCCTTCATAATGGTTCCATATACCTAAATACAGAGGGTTCCGAGTTATGCTGACTTTTTTAAAAAGTGAACATTTCGAAAAAAATTAATAACTCATTGATATAACAAATTCTAGCAAATTTTCTCTTACATCCAAATAGTTGGACATTCGTTGAATGTATTCCACGATTGAGTACTAAACATTTCTTTACAGGGTGTTCTGAATTTTCAGTTTCATTATTAGATCATTCAATGTGTAATATTGGGCTTATTTTAAATGGAACACCATGTATTTTAATAACTCACCATGTTCAAAAAAATACCCTCTTTCGAATGGTATAAGGTTATAGGTATTATATTTTTCGTGCAATTTACAATTTTCTTAAATTGTATGGTAAATCGATTTTAAAACAAAAAGTGCATACATAATCTAGTCGTACCTAACTTAATGCCATTTTATGACATTTCAGTGTTAATTCTCTGAACAATCTTGTGTTAGTTTCAAATTTTATTGCTACTAAAAATGAAGCAGTACCCATTAACCCTTTCACCACTATCGGGACTTATATATCCCAAGAGCCGATAATAAATCACTATTGGGTGAAATACGTCCAGAAATGCACGCGTTTTATCAGTTTCAGTGTTTTTGAATATTTCCGTAGAACATTCGCCAAATATGGCAACATCACATAAGAGCACATTGCTGTTTTCTAACCTATTTCACAACGTGTTCCCGGCCTTTAGGTGTTTTGTTTATCTTTTTACGCAAAAAAAGTAACTGAAATTTGATAAAACTATCTTGTATGGTGGTCAAATATCGAAGGATCTGAGAGAATATAAGGTGAGTAAATAAAAACAATTTTTTGTATCAGTGAACTTCATGTTTTGTACTGTCTGATGTTTATGGGAATATGTGTCCCACCCGTAATCTCCGTTGGGACGAATATTACCTGTCGTATGTAAAATTATAACGTATATTTTTTTTTTCAGAATGAGTCGACGTGATCGTATACTGAGACAAAAGGAGCTGGAAGAGATTGCTAATAATATTAGTGATTTATCAGAGGAATCGGAGGAAGATCCATTCTATTGTTCTGATGAAGATAGTGATTATTGTCCTCCAGGACATGAAGAGAATTTAGAAGATGATATTGTAGTAGGAGAAGGGAGTGAATGAGATTCAGAAGAGGACGTAGAAAGAGAAGGTGAAGAAGAAACAGAACAACTTCCTCCTCGCCCAACCCAAACAGGTATTGTGTGGAGGCACCCTACAGCTACTTTCAGTCCCAGAAAACAAATTCATATTGAGGTTCAGGGTTCACTCCTTCTGGATTTAGACAGATCTGCAACTGAATTAGACGTATTTTTGAAGATCTTTCCTAGAAGCTTACTTATACCTATTGCTGATTATACCAACAAACGCTTACACCTCATGAAAAAGAATATACAGAAAACTGATGCACATGAGATTATGCTGATTCATGGGTGTACCCTGGTGATGTGTTATAACCGAGTACCAGAATTTTATAATTACTGGTCGTCTAACGAATCTCTGGCCAACAGTGTTATAAAAAAGGCCATTAGTAGAGACCGATGTACTTTGATTTTATCAAAAATGTATTACGCAGATCCAGAAAAGCCCGATGGTTGTTCAAAAACATACTATTTAGATGATGTTGTTGACTGCTTGGAACAGACATTTCAACGCACGAGAACGGATAGCTCTCATCAGTCAATTGATGAAACTATGACCAAGTTCAAAGGCCGTTCAAGCATGAAGCAGTATCTCCCTATGAAACCAGTGAAAAGAGGAATAAAACTTTGGCAACGACGCAATGCAAAAACTGGATATGTATACGATTTGAAAATTTATTCAGGCAAAGAACTTGAGAAGGCAGATGGTACACTTGGAGAAAGAGTAGTGCAAAAGTTGGCATCTACAATTCGTTCTAAGGATGTTTGTATTTGCTTCGATCGCTTTTACACGAGTGTGAATTTGATGGCAAATCTACATTTTGCTTGTGTTGGAACGTATATGAAGAATCGAAAGAACACCCCTCGTTTTTCTAATGATAATATGGCTCGAGGTGATACAGAGTTTTTGGTTAGTGATGAAGGTATTATTGCAAGCAAATGGCGAGATACTAAGGAGGTTCTAGCATAGTCGAACTGTCATTCAAATACAATAGATGTTGTGAAGAGAACTTTGAGAAATGGAGAAAAAGCAGAATTATCATGTCCCAGTGTTATCGCATTCTACAATATATATATGGGTGGCGTTGATTTGGCAGACCAAAAAGTGTCTACGTATGATTGTGGGCGAGTATGTTATCGGCCCGTATTTTTTTGACGAACACTTGAATAGAAGAAAATTTTTGAGTTTTTTGAAAAAAGTCTTCTGGATCCTTCTCGAAAACCTATCACTTAGCATTTAGACGGAGCTCCTGCTTTTTACGTGATGTTAGGAACTAGCCCAATAGAAAATTTAGAAATAAATGGATAGGTAGAGGCTGTCCTTATAATTGGCCAGCTAGGTCACCAGAATTGACCAAGATGGATTTCTTCATATGGGGTTATATTAAAAATATTGTTTATGCTACACCATCTACTACTTCAGACGATATGAAATTATGAATTTCGAACGCTTTCGCGTCTATAACACCCGATATGTTGAATAATGTAAGTATATTGTAGGAAGCTAGTATTTTGAGCATCTATTATAGTAATTTTTCATTTTTTGCTTTTAATATTTGTTGTTCGTTTTGTAGTATTTATGTTTGCTTTATTAAAAAATGTGTTTTTGTTTTATTATGTACTCATCGGTAAAAAAGAGTAGTGTACCTCAGCAACTATAAGTGTGCATATTTATTAGCAACTTCACTGTTTTTTTAACAACAACTATGCCAAGATCATTATTTTAAAATTTAGAGAGAATTGCAGATATTTTAAAATCAATTTAAGAAAATTGTAAATTGCACGAAAAGTATAATACCTAGGTAGGTACCAATGCCATTCGTAAGAGGACATTTTTTTGAACATGGTGAATTATTAAAATACAGGGCGTTCCATTTAAAATAAACCCGATATTACACACTGAATGATCTAATAATGAAACTGAAAATTCTGAACACCCTGTAGAGAGATGTTTAGTACTCAATATTGGAATACATTCAACGAATGTCCAACTATTTGGATGTAACAGAAAATTTGCTAGAATTTGTTATATCAACGAGTTATTAATTTTTTTCGAAATGTTCAATTTTTAAAAAAGTCAGCATAACTCGGAACCCTCTGTATTTAGGTATAGGGAACCATTATGCAGGAGTATTTTATTTTTTAGGGGCAATCAGAAAATGTAATAAAATCTAGGGTGTCCCAGAAGAAGAAATATAACTTGATACGCCACACTTTATTGGAACATCCTGTATATTTCAAAATAATTTTAAAATGTAGCCTATATAAACGTACAAACTACTAAAGTGACAAAACATTTTAAAACTTTTACCGTTTCGCTATAAACCTCCATCCTGTTGGTCGTGATTCACACGTATAATAATAATCTGCTATAAAAAATGTGGAATTTTAATGTATGTTATATGGAGACAGCACTTTTCAGCATCATACTACAAAAGAGCTTTTTTCAATGATTAATTGTCATTCCAATGTCCATTGGTTTATAATTCCTATAAAAATATATCAAATTTTAGGTATTGAAGATAGGCTACAGGAAGGAGTTCCAGAGGCTCTTGCAAATATAATTGCTGCGGGAATCATAGTGTGGGTTTTAACAGGCGATAAACCAGAAACAGCAATCAATATAGCTTATTCAGCAAAATTATTTTCTCCTCAAATGGAACTATTAAAAATTATGGCACGATCTAAAGAAGCCGCTGAAAGAACAATTCATTTTTACTTGGCAGATATAGAACGCCAGGAAAAAGAAAGGCAAGATGACTGTAGGATACATCCCTTAAATATTATTGGGACTTCGCAAACCTCCAATAAATCTAAAACAAGAGCTTTAGCTGTTGATGGAAAAACTTTAACTTTTATTTTAGACAGGCGAGCAAATCTTACAAAACCATTTTTAAAACTGACAACATACTGTAATTCAGTATTGTGTTGTAGGGCCACACCACTACAGAAAGCTTATATTGTTAGGTAAGTAATTAATTTCAATTTTATATTTCATTGTTTAATTTTACTCAAACTACTCTTTTTGTTTTTATTGTTATTTCTATTTTCTCTAAAACCCCGTTCTGTTCCAATACATATTGTTCAAATTCATATCATGGATATTAATAATGATCTTAAACTTTCAGAGTAGTTAAAGAAGAATTTAAAAAAACGACGTTAGCTATTGGCGATGGGGCGAATGACGTATCAATGATTCAGACTGCCGATGTTGGTATCGGCATATCTGGTCAAGAGGGTATGCAAGCTGTAATGGCAGCCGATTTTGCGTTACCCAGGTTTAAGTATTTGGAGAAGTTCTTATTAGTCCATGGTCATTGGAGTTATGATAGACTTTCGAGAATGGTTTTATACTTCTTTTATAAAAATGCTGTAAGTATAAAGTTTGGATACACATTTCGCAAGTAAACATTTTAAGAAAAGACATTCCTCATCATCACTTTCAGTAACAATTCTCTTCATTCCTCTTTTGTGGTCTTTTATTAAAAAAAGTCAGTTGTAATAATTTTCTTTAATAATTTTTATCTCTTACCACGTCACTCTTGTTTGCATAAAAATTTGTTGTTGTCCTTAAAACTAACTATTAGCTTCACTATATTTTTTCTGTAACATTGTTCATTATCTCTTTATAATATGAATAACCATGTATTGATAGACTATTAAACATGACATCAACATTGATATTTAGTTGTTTAGTACGTACACATTTCAACAATACTGATGTAACTTTTTCAATTATTTCAGGCGTTTGTGTTCCTATGTTTTTGGTACCAGATGTATTGTGGATTTTCTGGAACGGTGATGATCGATCAAATGTATCTTATGTTGTATAATTTATTATTTACTTCATTACCTCCTTTAGCTATTGGTAAGTGTAATAACAATTGTTCAAGTTTTCTAATATTTTGCCAAAACTACGTAGACAAACTCATAAATAGCTTCAAAAATGAAAGTTACAATGATTTACTCAAAAATGTTTGTAGAATATTCCCTCCACTTTAGGAGTCAAATATTGCTAATTTTGGCTTGAGAAAAATATGACTATAATGAAATTATTGTCTCTAGTTTCTGTGATACACAGTGGGTCAAAATATTAAACTATGAAGTTTTAAATCACCAGCTAACAATATTGGATGTCCATTTCGATTGTTGAAATGAATTACTTTTTTGTAACAGCTCAAAATTGATGGTAAAGTACCTGGCAGATTGGATCTGATGAGTAAAAATAAATTCTGTAAACAAAACAACATAAAAGACACAGTCAGGACAACAGTAAATAGGTTTAATAGCTCCAAATAGCCGTTGAAAATTTTGTTTTGTCAGTCGACAAATGTTCCAACTTTGTTTCCTCAATGTTATCATAATAGAATATATCTTTCGTATACAAAATATATAATGTGGATGCCTGCACACTACCTTGAAGCAACCCAGCTCTCCAGTATCGTGCAATGTTTATTTTGGGTTTAATATTTGGCATACTCGTTTCATTTCTTAGGTGAAAACACGAAAAATAATTGTGAAAAATAATATGATCTATTTCTTAGTAAGGCACGATTTAATTGAAACACAGCTAATGTCTGCACATTTATTTTTTAGGTGTATATGATCAAGATGCGCCTCAAGATATCCTCTTAAAAAATCCACTTTTGTACAGTCAGGGACGTTTAGGAAAAGTATATAGGTCATTTTCATTTTGGTTAACAATGTTAGATGCACTGTATCAGAGTACAGCTATATTTTTTATATGTGAATATGCCTATGATGATACCAATGTGGATGTATTTGAATTTGGAACCGCTGCAACTACTTGCTGTATGTTTGTCATGCTTTTCCATGCTTCCATTGAAATGCGTTCTTGGGTAAGTACTTTTTGGACAATCGTATAGAATAGATATTATATTTTAGATATATGTTGAACTACTCATAAATATTAACAAACCTCATAAATATTAACAAACTTGAATAGATAATTTTTATAAAAGGTTAGACATTTTCTTTTTTCTCAGTATCTAGTTGTCTAAATGTCTGACAAAACGTTATATATTCCAATCTCTAATTTAACAAAATAATATATTAGACAAAAAATACTTATTTGAATTACACACAACCAAACTTATATGGAATCATCTATTGCTTTGTAATATACATTAACTATATATTATTTTTTTAATATAGAGACGCCCTGAACAATATCCTATCATAAAATTGTTACTTGTATACATTTCGGAGGCTGTATCATGCTAACAAACCGAAATTTCTCCAAAAATAATCAAAAATGTAGTATATCTGGATTTATAGGGCCCGTTGTACTCGCTCTAGTGAGCTAAAAATCAGTATGGACCATTTGTGACACATACTGAAAAATATCCAATTATAATATTAGTCACCTGTATACACTCCGGCGGCTGTATCGTGGTAACAACCCGAACTTTCTCCAAAAATTACCAAAAATGTGGCACTTCTAGTGCCATAGCACCCGTTGTACTAGCTCCAGTGAGCTGAAAATCAATAAGGTTCATCTATATGACGCCCTGAATTCCAATCATAAAATTGGTCACTTGTAGACACTCCAGAGGTTGTATCGTGCTAACATACTGAAAATTCTCCAAAAATTACAAACATTTGGTACTTCAAGTACCATAGCACCCGATATACTAGCTCTAGTGAGCTGAAAAACAATAGAGATCATCTGTGAGATGTCCTGAATAATATCCAATAATAAAATTGGTCAATTGTATTCACCTCGGGAGGCTATATTGTGCTAACAAACTTAAATTTCTCCAAAAATGACAGAAATGTTGTACTTCAAGTACCATAGCACCCGTTGTACTGGAATTGGGGAGCTGAAAATCAATATGGTTCATATGTGAGATGTCCTTAACAATTTTCAATTATAAAATGTGTGACTCCGGAGGCTGTATCATGCTAAAAAACTGAAATTTTTCCAAAAATGACAAAAATGTCGTACTTCAAGTACCATAGCACCCGTTGTACTGGCTTTGGTGAGTTAAAGATCAATAGGGTTTATCTGTGAGATGTCTTGAACAATATTCAATCATAAAATTGGTGACTTATTGCAATCCGGAGGTTGTATTGTGCTAACAAACTTAAATTTCTCCAAAAATGTCATATTTCAAGTACCATAGCACCCGTTGTACTGGATCTGGTGGGCTGAAAATCAATATGGTTCATCTGTGAGATGTCCTTAACAATATTCAATTATAAAATTTGTGACTTGTTGCACTCCGGAGGCTGTGCTGTATTGTGTACGAAAAGTTGCCGACGACATACACACAGGATTTTTTTTCTATAAACTGTTTTTTCGTGTTGTTCTTGGTGAAAAACGTAAAAATAAACCCAACCTTCCAACTTTTTTTGGGGTAAACCAATACTTTTCTCGCATGTTAGATAGGTTGAGGGCACAAGTAAATAAACGGTTTTAAGGATTAAAACTAACTTTTCCGCATCTGTCGCCCTGAACAATATTCTATCATAAAATTATCACTTAGGGGGATGTATCGTGCTAACAAACCGAAATTTCTCCAAAAATAACCAAAAATTCAGTATATCTGGATTTATAGGACCCCCTGTACTCGCTCTAGTCAACTGAAAATCGATAGGGTACATCTGTGAGACACCTTGAATAATATTCAATCATAAAATGGGTCACTTGTATACACGCTGGAGGCTGTATTGTGCTAACAAACTGAAATTATCCAAAAATGACAAAAATATCGTACTTAAAGTACTGTAGCACCTGTTGTATTGGTTCCGGTGAGCTGAAAATCAATAGGTTTCATCAGTGAGATGCCCTGAATAATATTCAATCATAAAATTGATGACTCGTTGAACTCCGGAGGCTGTATCGTGCTAACAAACTGAAATTTCTCAAAAAATTGCAAAATGTCGTACTTCAAGTACAATAGCACCCGTTGTACTGGCTCTGGTGAACTGAAAATCAATAGGGATCATCTGTGACATGTCCCTTACAATATTCAATCATAAAATTGCTGACTTATTACAATCCGGAGGCTGCATCGTGCTAACAAGACATGTAAGGAAAAGTGGCCGACGACAACGACGACGACGACATACACACAGGATTTTTTTTCTAAAAACCGTTTTTTCGTGTTGTTGTTGATGGAAAACGTGGAAATAACTCAAAAAAAATTTTCAAAATTCCAACTTTTTTTGGGGTAAACCAATACTTTTCTCGCATATAGAAAGGTTGGGCGGAAAAGTAAAAAATGGTATGACTTAAACAGTTGATGTATTAACAAAATTAAACTTCATAATATTTTTTTCGTTTTTCAATAAGTGAGGTTGGAACTCGACCCTTACTTCGTGGAATCTACTCATTTTACTGTTTTAAATGAAACTTACTGTATCTGGATAATTCCACAATATATTGAAAAAATTTTAAAAACTCTAAGAAAATCGAAAATTGTTTCGATATTAAATATTCTCTAGCCACTCTGCTACTATGAGGAGATGTGTGTGTATCAAATTTCAGACAAACTAAATAAAATCATTTAAAAACTGAAGAAGCTTTACAGATTGTTACTGCTGACACTTGGTGTAAATATATTAAGAACACACATAAAAAAGGAACCAGCTTTTGGTGGGACTAGACATACTTGTTGCAGTGATGACTGAACTAGTTATTATCGGACTAGGAAAAGAAAGTGATGCTTCGTTTTCTGAAGAGTCATCGGTTAGAAATAATGACGCTAGTTAGTAATATTTTGAGAGTCTTCACATAATATCGTTCATCGTTGGTAATTTTTTGTCTTATTATTGATATATTAAAGATCAAAAAATGTATTGGTTGGTCGTACCAACATGTAGAAAAGGTTTTAAATTTTTTTCACTCATTTATCCATCGATATTATATTAGAGACCTTCCAAATATAATGCGCTCATGAAGTCTGCTTAGAATATCATTTCATAGCCAGTATATGCGACGAATCTCTGTACATAATTTCGACCACCAAGCATCAATAGTTGCAAGTGTCAATGCTAACAAATTGACGAATTTTATCTTTTTGCATCTCTAGATTGTAACAACGCTCTATCATGTATAAATGACCAATAAAATTTGCCGTATATACAAGAGATTTTTCTATATCTTTTTTTTGTTTAGTACAGTTAAAATATTATTCAGACGTTTTAATTTTTTTGGTGTATTCAATTAAAACTATTTTTGAAAACGAATTTTCCAAGGAACCTTTCAGAAGTCATTAAATTTTAGACCCATCGGCAAACCAATTGACCCTTATCTTAATCCATGCTTCGATTTTTATTTGTCATGTATCAACATTTGTAATTTCTTCTCTAGTATCATATATATGATGTAAATAAACTTTTTTTTATAAAAAGATTTTAAATTTCATACTTTTGTTTCAGACTATTATTCATGCAGCATCTATAGTTTTATCTATAGGTGCCTTTTACCTTTACTCGTTAATATACAACACCTACTGTATAAATTGTTTTGGATTGCCTAGCACCTATTGGACAATTCAGATAGCTATGTCGAGATCTATATATTGGTTGGTCACTTTATTATCCTGTGTAGTGGCTTTATTACCAAGGTAAGATATATTAAACTTACTTTTAAGTATTCTCTGTGGAGTGTATCGCTGCATCATCAGTGTTTTGGTGGGATTCAATAAAAACAAAGGACCAGAAATCATGCTTTTTTACATCTTTATTGCATAATTTCACCTTATTACAAAGACACTTACTTCACTAAATACCATTAAATCTTACATTTTATACAACCGATTTTATGTTTCACCCCAGGTACCAGAGCGTAGGTCTGTTTCCTGGGACTACATATTTGCAACTCTCTGTCTATTTTTCAATTTTTTCTAAACTTGATCTGAATTTCTGTACATCTCCTCCCCCACATAATATATGATGCAGTGACATTAATGACACGTGACCTGTCCAAACTATTACACATCGTTACGTTCGATCACATAGTTACCCTCTTGACACACACATTACTGACTCAATACAGGGTGTGGCATATCATTTTTGATCAATCTATTTTGCGTAATGCAACAATCAGTAAATGTGGTTATTAGTGTTGTAGGTATATCAGTTTTAAATAATAAATACAGACATGGGGTGTTGGGGATGTACTCAATTTTTAATCTTATAGGCTTGTTGACTATCCTATTAATGAATTATAAAATTAAATTTGCGGGTGCAAATTATACAAACTATACACTTATATAAACGACTATAATTTTCACTCATTATAATAGTTTTTTAAAAAGCGATTTCTAGTTAATTTTTGTATGTAAAGTTTATTTTTTAATACATTAACATTTATATTATTTTTACAGAATTTTATACAGGGTGAGCCAAACGCTTTTTTCGCCAGATGATATCATTCAAGCATTAATCTTCGAGCAAAGAGCAGCTAGAAGAGGTGAGACGTTTTTGGTATCTTGGTCAAGGTCCACATCTTCATCCTCTATATACAGGTATCGAGCAGTGTGCGATTTTTTGTGTTACTAGTGCACTGCTTCATATTTTGTTTATATACTTGAAATGTGTACAGAAAACATTTACTATTGTGGTTTGCTCGATAAACGTTTTATTCTGTAATACCAATTTGTTTAAGTATGCAGGAAAATGTATAAAAAAACGAAACGTAATAGTTTTTTGAAATCATTCATAAGTATTAATTGAAAATTTTCCAGACACAATTTATAAAATAAATGATAGTATACTTGTCAAATAACGGCTAATACAGTGCCAAAGCAGATTCTCAAACTTTTCACTATCATGAATTATTTGTATTGGTCAAAATATTACGTATCCCATTCAAATAGTGATTTCAAATATTTTCTTTTGAGAGAAAGGGATATTTATAAATGGAATAAAAGATTTTTTGGTGTAAACTTTTTCAAAAAATTGAAAGACAATTGTTTAACATATTGTACAAGGATGATGATATGCACCACCTGAAAATATTATCTAGACTATTTGAATAAGTATTAGCCGTAAAAACTGAAGAGCAATAATTGTAAAAATAGTATCTAACAAAAATGATCAGTTTCGAACTTGTTGCGAAGTGTTGCCAGAAAGAAATATTTGAGTAAGGTTTTCTCTATTTAATTTGCTTAAAGGATTATATTGTATGGGTCTTCTACGCATTTGTACGAGTAGCGACAACTCATAAGAAGCTTCTGAGAATCCTCGGATCGTTGAACAAAACACACAGTACAAAGAAATTAAAAGCTTTGAATTCTACAACCAAATACACTTGTAAAAAACCACGTTTACTTGACAAACCCATTGGAATCTTTATTTAATAAATTGAAATAAGTGGCACACTGTTGGGAACCTTGTTTGTACAGCAATCATTAAAACTGGTTTTAATACAATCATTTACCACTTTTATGATAAAATAAATGATCTGCAGGATTTTAACTCTTAACTTGAGTAACAACTTACGTAAATGGGTAAAGTCAAAATGTGTTGAACGACAGACAGCATTGCAGCATTGTGGGTAGAAAATGAATTTTGTAATCCATTAGCATAACGTGATGTAAACTATGCCCTGAGAGGTATCTTTACAAGGCTTGTTTTAGAATCCACAACTTGAATCAGACAATGCTTTTTATTCTGTTCAGTTGTCCGGTTCACGTAAACTTTGGAAATTGTTCAGTAATATAATGTTATTCAAAAACATCTACACAATTCCTAATAAAGGAACTAAGGAACTGTTTCATCTTCATTTGGACAAAGGAAAGTATTAGTTTCTGTACACATTTAAAGATTTAAAATTCAGCTTCACAAGTATAAGTTAGCTAGTCAAAAATAAGAATTATAAGGCGCATGTATAAATTTTGAAACCTTCAACATGTTCTGCTCTAAATGAATCAAATTGTTTTAGTATATATTATAACCAAGTAAGGTTCGATTTATTAAAGCAATTGGAAATCCACAAAATAGATTTACTGTATATAGAACTGGGCTTTATTTTCTTGTAGTCATTATTAGAGGTTGGGTTTAGAAATATGGTTGGAATTTGTGTGATTGTGTGGTACTGCTTACTTTTTATAGATGTTTTAACACATTAAGGGCAAAATAAAATGTCTTTAAATCTGATTTAAAATATGTTGAAAATATTAATCCAGTCCCTGAAATCCCACACCAGACTAATACTTTGTGTGCAAATTTTGTTTTGGCTTCGAATTTTACTTCTTTCTGACAGTTCAACGTGGCAGCATAAAATATTTTACATGTTCATTAAGATCACACTGTTATTTACAAAATAGCTTTGTCTCTGCATCCAGGTGGTTGGGTGTATATAGACCACTTAATCTTCTATAACCTACACAAAGTTCACTAGATGATCTTGCAGAAGACACACAAATGGCAGATTTTTACTAGAAATTTCAATTCTGCCTTGAGAGGATTATACCAATCTATCAGTAACGTTTTGGTTAATAATTGTTATTTGACTCATTTTTTTATCTCTTATTTTCCCTATTGGGAAACTGTCCAACTTAGTTATATACAGGGTGTTTCTATATTCGACTGACAACGCTCTGCCAAACAGAGATCTCAATAAATGATTCATTTTGATATAGGAATACGAACACTTACGGGGCCTAGTTGCTGAGATATAGGGTGTTCAAAATTTTAAATCAAAATCAAAAATTTGCGATAAATCAAGAACGCCTTCAAATTTTTTTTTTAAATTTGGTGACCAATATACTCCTTAATAAAGTAATATTTTGACATAAACAAACCTTGGAAAAATTTAACCAGTGGCGCGCTGTCAGTGTTAGTTGTCACTTTTATCCCCCTATTTTTTATGCCACTGGAGCAAATTCTTTTAATTTTGTTTTAAATTGCCTGATTATTTTTAGTTAAAAAACTAATAACCTTCTATGGAGCTAAAATAAACTGTGTTGTAGAAATTTGCTTCTAAACAAAAGTCTGCAAACAGCGTAAGTAGTTCAAAACAAATTCAAGTTATTCATAATCTCAGTTTGAAACAAAAATGTATTACAATAATAACAAAATTGGTAATGAAAAAAAAATAATAATAGCACAAATTAAATTTACAGTAGTTGTTCAAACTGTTGGCCGCTTACTTCAATACACTTCTCACACCGTTTTGTCATTGAAAAACGTGTCTTTGAGAATAAATCTGGATGGGATTGAATGATTTCTGCCGCAGCTTGAATTCTAGCTATTAGATCTTGTTTAAATTCGATGATTGTTTCGTATACTAAGGACTTCATATAGCCCCATATAAAAAAAATCAATAGGTTTTAAGTGGAGGCCAACAATTGGGTCCACTTCGACCAATCCCTTTTTCTCTAAAACGTCTGTTTAAGTAATTTCTTGCCGCTGCAGCAAAATCAACAGATGCCCCATCGTGTAAACCACATGTGTTGTCTAATATTTAACGGTACATTCTCCAACAATTCATCCAACATTTCTTCCAGAAAGCGAGTATCAACTGCTCCATTTTATTTATTTGGTAAAATGTAAGGCCCGATTAAGCAATCTCCAACCATACCGAATATTTATGCTGAAATCCCCTTTCACGAACAAAGTGCGGATTTTCTTCATCCCAAACGTGACTATTTCTAGAGTCGAAAATTCCTTCCCTAATAAATCTAGCCTCGTCGGTATACAACGCATATTTTGGAAAATTTCGATTTTCACGACACTTTTGTAAATACCAGTTTGAAAATTCCATACGCACCTGAAAATCTCTGGGTTCTAACGCTTGAACACTGGCCAATTTGTATGGATGTAACACATGTTATTTTAAAAATTTCCATACAGTAAAATGGTCCACTCTTAAAGCGCGACCTACAGTTCGAGGACTTAAAGATGGCCTTTCAAAAATATTATCTTGTAGCGGTCGAACATTACACCAGTCTAGTCAGCGACCAGCATTACATGGAGGATACTTAGGAGCCCCGCGCGTAGATGGCGTACGAAGCATACTCTGAACGGAGACCTGATATTCTATCTATTGGTTCCCAACGGGGGCGATACCGCCCCCCTGTGGGTGCGGCAGCCTTTTAGGGGGGCGGTAGCGGATTCAGAAGCAAATAATAAGCAGTCAAGAGGAATGATGAAATAAAAATTATTTAATAAGGGTTAATAAGCAGTTTTAAATTAGCATTAATAATAATACTAATAATTATAATAATTTTTTTTAGTTCAGAATAGAAGTATATGACTTGTCCTCGCACGTTGATAAGCGAACGCGCGATGTTCATTCAAAATAACATGTTTCGACATGTTCTCACACCGACAAATTGAATCATGCACGAAATGAAACGTATAAAAGCAACAGCTCTACGATTTTTTTGTTAGTTAGTTGTATGTTCTTGGCCGCGATATATAGTCGTGAATCATAAGCTGTGCCGAGGTAAATAATCGTGAGTGGTGTGTCATATTATAAACATTACTATCTATAAATCTATTTAGAATTCAATTTTTGTATGAAAATGGCTGAATCTACTTCTAAATTAAAAAAGAAATGCCGGCAATACAGTATTGAATATTTAAAATATGGATTTGCCGAATCTTCTACAAAAAAATCATTACCTATGTGTTTAATTTGCCGAAAAGTTTTTTCAAATGAAGCTATGAAACCTTCTAGGCTACAAGAGCATTTACATAAAATGCATTCTGATAAGAAGAACAAATATATATTCTATTTTCAAGAACTCGAAAAACAATATTTAAAACGGCCAACTATATCAAACCTTTTTGCATCGTCTTCTAAACGAGACGATGATAGGCTACATGCCTCATATAACATTTCATTGTTAATCGCAAAGTCAGGAAAACCACACACCATTGGCGAGGAATTAATTTTGCCGGCAATCGAAGAGATATTAAAAACTGTTCTCCATCATAAGACACCGTTTGATATCATTAAAAAATTCCTCTCAGTAATAATTCAGGGCAAAGAAGAATAGATGAAATGGCAAATGACGTTGAAATATCATTATGTGATTACCTAAAGACTTGCAAATTTTTCATTCAACGCGATGAATCAACTCTACCAAGTAACGAAGCTCTACTCTTATCATATGTACGATTTATAAAAGAAGAAAAAATTCATCAATAGTTATTATTTGCTAAGAATTTGGAATCTGATACAAAGGGACATTCTAGATTTAATATCATACAAGAATTTTTTCAAGACAAAGAAATTCCTATTAGCAATACTGATGGTGCTCCAGCAATGACCAGGCGTCATAAGGGTTTTATAGCACATTTGAGAAAAGCAGTGACAAATGCTGTACATTGTATTATTCACCATCAACATTTGGTTGCAAAAAAATTAAATGAACGTCTGCATGCGTCCCTCAATAACGTTATTAAAGCAATCAATATCATTAGAAGCAATTCATTGAATGACCGTTTGTTTCATAAGCTTTGCAATGAAAATGATGAAGACTACAATCGCTTGCTGCTGCACACAGAAGTACGTTGGCTCTCTAAAGGTGTTTGTCTGAATCATTTTTTCAATCTATTTGACTCAGTCTTGGAGTTTCTTGAAGAAAACGAACAATTGCGCGAAAACCTGATTACGTCAAAAAATGACATCGCTTATTTGACGGACCTGTTCAAAGTCTTTAATCAAGTTAATCTACAATTGCAAGGTGATGATTTAAATTTAATTAAAACTAAAAACGTCATAGCTGCTTTTGCAGGAAAACTTCTTATATTTCAAAGAAATCTTGGTAGAGGTGAGTACAACCATTTTCCCACATTATCAACAGTGTCTGCAAAACCGGAAGATTTACTTACTTACTGCCACCACTTGGAAGTTCTTCATGTTGATTTTACAGAGCGTTTCCAAGTTATTTTAAACATGGAAATACCAAGTTGGGTTATAGATCCTTTCGCAAACACAGATACTGAAGGCTCATCAAATATGGAAGAGGAGCTATTAGAACTCACAACTAACGAAGAACTGAAAGTAAAATTCAAACGTGGATATCAAGAGTTCTGGCTTCAAAAACCAATACCAGTTCTCTATCCTGGATTGTGGACAATAGTACAGAGGTTGTTAATTGCATTTCCTTCGTCCTATATGGCTGAGCGTGCATTCAGTGCAGTAACTGATTTGCTGTCAAAGAAGAGGAACAGACGACACATCACTGAACGTGGCGATCTGCGATTGATGTTAACGAAATTGGAACCCAATATTAACAAACTGGTAACACTCCACCAGCCTCAACCGTCTCATTGATTTTTTCTTTATTATTAATTTTGTATTTCTTATTGTATTGCATTTCTTATTTCTATTGTGATTGTATTTCTTATTGATTCTGTGTTTATATTTAAAAGTTTAATAAACAATTTTATTGTACATTTGGTAGTCGTTTAATAAATTTCTACTTCATCTAAAATAAAATTGAGACATTAACTGAAATTAAAGCTAAATACAGATCAATTGGGACAGTACAGATGATATTCAAATAAAATTAACTACTTTGGACTAACCCGCGACTGGGGGGGGGGGGGGCGGTTAAATTTTTGTTCTCTTCTATAGGGGGCGGTGGTTCAGAAAAGGTTGGGAACCACTGTTCTATACCATAGAGCCACAGTAGATGTACAGCAAGTAAACAGATTTCAGCCTACGTGGACTCAGCGCCAGGGCTAAGTGATTAAATGCTTCATAATAATGTTATACCATTTTCTTTTCTTTTAGGATTCTAATTATTATTATTTTTTCTAATTGTAAATTTATAGTGTTGAATTATTATTTTAATAAATATATTTTTAACACATTTACAATCTAATATTTCCTCTTCCAGATGCACAGTCCTTGTTGTAGGTTGCTTTCCAGCATTATTTCTTTTAATTAACAAGTTTCCGGTTTCTTTCAGCCTTCTTTCAATACTTGCAAATCTTTGTTGGTATAAACGAGCTGCCATTTTACCATTTTTTCGAGCCTCCACGTAAATCATTAACATATTGGTCAACTCTTCAAATGAAAAATTCATTTTATAACTACAAAATTAATGTAAAAACTAATTTAAAATTTGATTTAATGTACCAAGATCCTGTCAAATACGCACGAACTATTAAAAATATGACACGTTGCCTACTAGTTTATAATTGTATTTGTTTTGAACTACTTACGCTTAATAATTATTCGAAATTAAATGAATGATTAATTAATTTGTAAATTACTTACGTGTTTGCAGACTTTTGTTTAAAGGCAAATTTCTACAACACTGCTCATTTTAGCTCCATAAAAGGTGATTAGTTTTTTAAGTAAAAATAATCAGGTAATTTAAAACAAAATTAAAAAAAGAATTTGCTCCAGTGGCGTAAAAAATAGGGGAATAAAAGTGACAACTAACCCTGACAGCGCGCCACTGGTTAAATTTTTCCAAAGTTTGTTTATGTCAAAATATTACTTTATTAAGGAGCATATTGGTCACCAAATTTAAAAAAAAAATTTAAAGGCGTTCTTGATTTATCGCAAATTTTTTATTTTGATTTAAAATTTTGAACACCCTATATCTCAGCAACTAGACCCCGTAAGGGTTCGTATTCCTATATCAAAATGAATCATTTATTGAGATCTCTCTGTGGTAGAGCGTTGTCGGTCGAATACAGAAACACCCTGTATATGCTAACAAATTTAAAGTTAGTATGATATTTTGAAAAACAAATAACTTCTACTTCTATCAAAAGCAAGTAAACATGTTTACAGATCGCAAGACAAATGATTGTCTGGCCAATAAAACAAAAAAAATTGCATGATTTAGGTATTTAGAAATAGATGTGTAATAGAAATGCTGTAGAATTACATACTGATTAAAGATTGTATTGAATTAAAAAAGATTTACTGGACAATCAAACAAAACAAAAAATTGCATGATTTAGCTTTATCATTTAATAAATAGATACACATATATCAGTGACAGTTCTTAAAAAATGGAGGTCAAATGTCAACTTATCAGTGAAAACAGAGAATTTGGCTCAATAATCCAATTTTTTGCAAATATAACACTGACGAAACAAGTGAGTTATATACACTTGCGAAGTCAGCAAAAGTACAATAAGCACTTAAAAATCCGAATAATCATGTGTTAGCAAACAAATCTACGATGGCAATTATGAGATGATTTGTTATGTTTGTGAATGGAATATGTCCTACAGCGTTGTCATGTAGAGCAGAATAATTTGATTGTTGAAAACATGTAAACCAACAACATCAGTTGTAAGAAAATTTGTTTATTGTATGTCATTTACTGTCATCTTTAAATAGTATCATGTGCCTCATGACTATTATTTTTTTTGCAAATCAATGTTACTTCAATTTGTTATATATGTTTCGAGCAGTTTTCAGAAATAAAGCACATTTTAACAACAGAGCACGGTGACAGGTAGCTTATAGTTGCCCATCTCATTATTGCTTATGCAATGTTAGCTTCAGTATTTAATGTAAATAAATAAGTATCTTTTTATGTGTCACTGGTTAGGTAGTGGCAAACCTTTATTAATTTCAAGTTAGTAGGTACATTCATCAATCACACACATCCTTTAAATCATATTTGTCTAAGCACCTTTGAAATTTGCACAGTAAGAATATCACGGACTGTAGTTTAACAAACAACTGTAGTTTCTTGCAATGTGGGTACTCGCCAGATTGCTGACCTTCTACACCTCAGGATCCCTGATTTAAGCTGTTACAATTTTCATTATCCACTTTAACGTCTACAGTATCTTTTGAATAAATGTTAATGTTTAGTTTGTAGGTATTTATCACCGAAATTACTATTTGAACATTGCCGTGGTTAACTGTCGCGTGGCAAAACGTTGTCTGTTGAGATCAGCGCGGAAAGTATTTGAAAAAAAAACTGAAGTCATTAGTGCATGAGCAATATTAATGACAAAACTTTTTTATTTTCCAAATAGTAACGAATTATATTTTTATTCTTGTTACTCGAATCCCTAACGAAAAAATGTTTTGGGAGATTTACAAAGTAGTTCTGGATAAAAGTACTTAAAACCAGAAATAGTTTCAATCATCAGGTATCTTATACAGTCAACTTACTAGTATGTTTCTATTACCAGTTTAAATCAGCCATGGGCTAAGTTTCAAGGGAAGGTCTGGATAAAATAAAAAAAATATCTACGCAGAACGAAAAATAAATTGAACAAAACAAATTTTTATTAAAGATAAATTATATTTTTTATTTCACATCACAGACAACTTATATGCTAAATATGTAAAAATTGATTATTCTCTAGAAGAATATGAAGGCGTATGTGAGACGAAACTGTTATTGAACTATAAAAAGTTGTTCCTAATCTGGTAGAAACTGGGATGAGCTGATTCACATCTGTGAATCTAAATTGTGGGTCAGTCGGTTTCGAACGCAGTCGCACTTGGCTTATACTTTGCCCATGACTGGTTTAAACCGTTTTAAATACCTACACATGTATGAACAGTACTACTTATTAAATCGATATACATTTGCAAAAAGTTCACATTCAGTTTCAAAGTTGAAAGTAGTGCATAAAATCATAATTTTATCAACTTACCCTGTATATAGAATCGAAATGGTTTTGGACTGTACCCGAAATAGATATTTGCATATTTATTTCTCTGTTAAAAATGACGGCAACATTCATAAATTACAAACCTATTGAAATACTAGATTTAATTGCATTCTGTAGCGATTGAACAGAGCTTAAATCCATAACTATCGTCATATTTGTAATTGAAAATGTGTTCTTATTTTTTAGAGCCAACAATCCAAGGACTCAGAATAACCCTTTGACGATCGTGGGATGAGAGACTGGTTCATCACAAAGTGATCCTTATACAATTACTTATTATAAGACAACAAACTGAATGCTTGCATTTGAAAGGCTGTGATTTATACGTTTAAGGGACCAACTACTAAGTTATTTATTTTTTGATTAACTTACCTACCTGTTACGTTACTGATTAGTGCAACAAGTATATTTGTGCCATTTTTGTTTTTTATTGATTTTATCTATTGAGTTATATTTCATCGAGAGTATTTATTAAAATAGTATTTTACCAATAGTTTTTGAGTGTTATTTTATTTTTAAAGATCAAGGTTTTGGGTAAGTATATTGTATTATTTAGTACCATAAAACCACTCGCATACATTAGTTGTATAATCGAATTGTAATTTTTTGATAAGACTCCCAGCTCTTTAGAGGTGAAAGGAAGAAAAATATTCAAACAAGACGTTCTAAAATTGTTTATAATTGATTATTATTGTATAAAGTAAGTTTATTGTATTATTTAGTACCATAAAACCACTCGCATACATTAGTTGTATAATTGAATTGTAATTTTTCGATAAGACTCTAAGAGTTTCCATTCTCAAGACAATCTTTGTGATATACTACTATATCAAAAAATTACTGGAAATCCTTATGAAACACAAGGTATTTATTATTCTTCTTAATTTATTGTATCAGATTCCTAAATGATATATTTCAGGGGGTAGCGTGCATCGGTACCACAGTTCCGGAAATGTCGAGTGTATCGAAATAAAAAAAATAAAGACTTCGATATGGTGGTGGTGGTTACTTAGCAAGTGACCCTCGTATGTATATCTTGAACCATCGAACCATTCATCTTTGGGAAACACCTCGTGAACCATTTTTTAGGGTTAAATAAATAACATCGTTTAAAAACTACGTATATAAATTACTGACCATATGTAACACAGAATATAAACGTTTGTACTATTAATAACAATAATAATAATGAATAATCTTCAATTGAAATGAACTCTCTATATATAGGAAATTGTTAAACTAACACAGTCAACGATCCGCTTCTCGACTTTGTCGACACAATATTTATAAAACGGACGTGTTTGTTATTGATTTTACTACACCTTGCCAATGGCCTTCCAGTTCACTGGCCGCTAGCAATATTTGAAATTAATGTCTACAAAAATCTAATAATGTCTTTTGGGATCATCACAAGCGGTCATCAGAAGCAACATGCACCTAATCCTTTTACGAACAACGGTTCATCGGGTTTGAAAAATGTCAACAGTTATGAGCTTAGTTGAGCTTCATGTTTTATTTTGTAATACCACTTTGTTTAAGAATGCAGGCAAATGCAGAAAAACGAACTAAACACAATTGATGATATCATTTGTATCTGTAAGAATTTGAAGGATGGGTAACCCCCTAGCACTTAGACCACAATTGGCGAGTTGTGCATCCTTCTGAGGTTCAGACTTTCTTCTAGCTCGTCATCCAGCCTACTTGTTTGAAGTAGGGGATAACATCATCTGAAGTAAGTTACCTCATACTGGCGTATGTTAGTCTGTGCTCGCCGAATGCAGAAAACGAAAATTGAGTGTCCGACATTCGCAAAGAATGTTTTCAACAGTCTCATCTTTTTGTTCACATCCTCTACAAAGTGGGATGTCAGACAGACCCAGTCTGTGGAGGTATTTTCATAGATGGCAGTGACCAGTCAGAATACCCATAGGTTCTGTTTATTCATAGTCGCGTATTTTTTGGCTATTTTGCTGACTGGATACTGTAATAGTTACTTGGCAGGCGTGCAGCCTTCTGCGTCTTCCCTTAAACTTGTTAAGGGAGTGTTCCTTTAATAGGTCAGCCGTCGCTGACGCCGATGAAAGTGCCGGGAACCCAGAGTTTTTGGGAGGGTGCTTTCCTGGCTAGTGAAACTGCAATACGGTTTCCTTTCGATTTCCCATGGCCCTTGATCCAGCCTTAAGTGACAGAGTTGTTGTTACAGGCTCCGATTAGAGCCATGTGACATTCTAATACTAGGCCTGATGTAACGCGTGGTCTGTTCAGAGCTAGTAGTGTTTGTCTACTATCCGTGAGAATGTAAATATTATTATCTGTGGTGTTCCTTTTGGTAATCTCTTTTGCAGTAATGCAGATAGCAGTGAGCTCTGTTTGAGCAACACTAGCATTGCAGCCCATTATATGTTTAGATTCAGGGGTCCGGAAACAATTTCACATCCTGGTCCTACGTTGGTTTTAGGCCCATCTGTGAAAATGCGGATTGCGCCTCCTTCCAACGGGTCTTGTGCGTTATCTTTAAAGATTACCTTGTAGGGCCTGAGAAAGGCATATCACGGTGGAATCGAGTCCGTATTCGCCTGCAGCAGTGGGACCTCTCTGAGGGCCTCGTGCCACAAGTTATGTCTCAGTTTACCGGATCCTACATTAAGTTGTATACCAGTAGAGCGTAGGGTGATCACCTCCATAGCTCTCGTTGGTGTGGTTTTCATCCTCATGTTGAGGCATGCTGTTCTCTGGATTTTATCCAGTTTTCGGACGACTGTCAGCTGATTTGCTTTGACTCCCAAGGCAATCGCGCCGTACGTTAGCATATGTCTAATGATGGCAGTGTACCTAGGCGACATTCTTCAGGTATGGCCGATGGTTCTGCGACACTGTTCATATGAACTTAATGTCGAAGGTGACCCCTAAATATTTCAGTTTGGTGTTTAGGAGCTTCGGGGCTTGATGTTTTTTCGTGAAAAGAACCATCTCCGTATTTTTTGGATTTATTGGCAGTTAGTAGTATTTGCACCATTGTTCTATGATTTTGAGGGCCTCTTGCATTAGAGTGCAGAGTATCACCTCGAAACTTCCTGTTAGCAGAATCACTAATCATCTGCTATTGTGTAGAAGTTGCCATCGTCGACGCGGCTGATCATGGAGTCTAAGACCATGTTCCACAGTAGTGGCGAGAGTACTCCCTGTTGACAACCTTTTACAGCCAAGTCTCTGATGGTTACATCGTGTATGCTGATTTTTATTGCTCTTTTTGAGAGCATGTTATATAACCAGCCATTTATGGTTTGGTGGATATCATTTGTATTGTTTGAAATTATTAAATTAGATATTAATACTATCAAAACTTCCCTGTCCATACACAATGAAATTTATCAAATAAGCTTCAAGACAAATTCCATTTATAATGTGATGAATTGACAAGTTAGACTGCACATCCCACCTTAACTTCAACTTTGGAGGCTTTGAAGTAAAGACATAGTGTCTGCAGTATACCACTAACATATTGCCAAGGAGTGAACTGTACATTTGAGACTTGTTGAAAAGTGAGTGATAATTTGTTCAAGAGGAAATATCAAAATTTCTGAATTAGTGCATGTTAGATCAATCTATCTATTAGTGGATGCACCATTCATGTGGTGGCAGTAAGTTTCTGGGATTATTTGTCGAAAGAGACTATCTTATTAGGTTAGTTACTGAATAGGCAGATATTTAGGCAAAGTAGGACATAAGTAATCTTTGTCAATCTTATATGAAGAGTACTGGCAAATGATCCGTTTTGCAGGATTTTAGAGGCACATGATCTAAAATATTCAAGACATAGTGTTAAGGATGTATTTCAAACTTCGTTCAGAAATTGAAGGGGAAGTTATAAGTAACAATTGTAAAGGATGCATATGTAATATGGAGATCCTTAGAAAAATTTAAACATTATTGTAGATGCACGAATTAACTGCTTCAAGCACGAAGTTCTATTTTTAAAAACTTTATTTTCCAATTACAATTATATTCTTTGACAATTATTACGTTTACTTCAGATTCAAATTAACAACAACAAAAACTAATTTACAATTGTTTTTATATCCTGGGTTCCGCACCCTGCTGACTTGGCGTTTTTACTGCAATGTCATCAGGATGCGTTGAGGTAATTCACGAAAATGATATTATTAGGTTTATTATGTTTAAAAATTCTACTTTCATTGGATTTGTCACTTTCTGTTGAATAATACTGCTAGATATTTTAGACTGAGCAGATCCATTAAAATCATATTTGGAGAATATCAACCAGAAATTCAATAATCAAATTAATACTGATGCTTGACGTAGAATGGACTGAGAACTTAAATAAAAATAAGTAGGTTAGAAATAAAACATATTTTATTTGCAAATTTTATTTGCAATTTTACTAATAGTGTCCAAATAAATAAAGTTGATTCATAATAATTTAAAAACTTTTTAGAAAAACAAAAGCAATGGTATTATGACAGCAGGTAAGTTTAATCATCAATAATACATAACAATATTATTGAGAAAGGCTGCTATTTTCACATAAACATTAAAAAATCCAATAATAAATAAAGCAATATAAAACAAAAACTAAACAGATTTCCAAAATCATATCCAAAAATTAAATTGTAATGAACTTAAATATTTGTAGTGTTCACTATTTTTTACTTTTTTTGCTTTTTTGGGTAGCAGCCAGTGGCGTACCTGACGCTTTGGCCAAATCATTTTTTAAAGATAACAATTTATTAACTTCAGGTTGCCAAACAGATTTCTCCGCTCCACTTTCCTTTAATTTCCTCACAACATCACCCTAAAAACAAATTGGCAAATGTATAAAAACAAAATTACACATAAAGATCATAAAAAGAGAAACGTTCATAGAAATTGTGGTAGACAAAACTTATAATTTGTCATTACCTGTTTAGCTACCTCTTCTTCGAGTCTTTTTGCCTCATTTGGATCCACTTTAGCATTTTGTACTGATTGAGGAACTGCAGTGACACCTTTTTGTGCCTCTTCTAATTGTTTCTTTAAATTCAATAGGGTTTTAACTTCTGGTTCCCATACACTTTTATCTGCACCGCTCGATTTCAACAGTCTCACTTTATCACCCTGAAAAGTTTCAATTTAAATATTAATTAAATTTGTCACAACTATATCGATTTAGAATATTGTCAATAAAATTAATATTCTCAAATAATTACTGATTCAAAGTTCTGATTTGCATATTGGAAAGGAATGTTGACTATTTATTACTATGAAACTAAATATCATAACTATTCGGAATAATTTTTTTTGATACTGTCGAAAATAAGTGACCCTTTGTCTTGTATCAGGAGCGAAATTAGCCGTGGATGTAATCCAGGTGTAGATCCACTCGAATTTCGAAACGTCAAAATAATTCCATTACAATACTTCCCTTATACATAAGATTATATACTAAGAACATATTTTTTTTTATTGAAATTTACGTGTCTCTACATCTAAAGGTCATTGATACGGGAACAATATAGGGTACAGTACAGATTAAATAACAATGTAAATCACAACAGTGTTACAATATTAAAAAATTAGATTTATATTGAGTTGAGAAGGCGGCAGTCATTAAGAAAATGAATCACGTCACTAAATCTGTTGGTTGAGCCAATGATATTCCATTAATATTATGACGTCTGAGCTATCTGGTATTGGTGGCACTTTAATAGAATATGTTGAATAGTAAGTCGAGTATCTGTACAGAATTCGCATTTAGGAGGATCTTCTGAGGCCATAAGATATCCGTGGGCGAGGCGAGAATGCCTTATTCGCAGTCTGTATACTATAATTTTGTTTTTCCTAGCCATTGGGGGGAATTTAGGTGTGAAAACGGTGGGTTGAATTGAATTGAGTTTAGTATCTAGTTGGCTCCAGTGATTTTGCCCAGTTTTGGAGTGAGTTGCTTGACGATGGGTTTCATGTCTTGGGTGAGGTAAACATTTTCTATTTTTAAGTCGGAGGAACATGCTTGTTTTGCTGCTTGGTCTGCGATTTCATTCCCGGTTATTCCCACGTGTGATGGTATCCAGATTATGTAAACCAAAATACCATTGGAATAGAGATGGTGGGCAGGTATTGTGAATTTGTTAGACTATTGGATGCAGTGAATAAATGTTTATCAATGAGAGAGAATCTGTGTATACTGCTATAGTGCTGTTGTTATCTGTTGGAGTGTTCAAAGCTTTCAGTATTCCAAATAACTCTGCTGTATAGACGCTGGTAGTGTCGGGAAGTCGGTATCTTCCAACTATAGAATTTTCATCAGTTACAGCACAACCGACACCTTCTGCGTTTTTTGATGCATCGGTAAACAAAACTTTATCGAACTGATGAGAAAGTAAAATTCTCCTGGATTCTTGTGTTGGGTGTGTCCAATTTGTGGTAGCAACTAGTATCAAGTAAAGGTGGGTTCATAGTCTATAGCGCTATATTGGAAGACTTAATAGGGGTCATGATTGCAAGATTAATTGTTCCTAACAGCGATTTTAGTGATGACACAGCTGTTGAAATTGTTTCGGGATGTCCTTCAGGGGTGCGTGCAGAGTTGATAAGGATAATGACAGGGTTGTCAGGACAATGCTTTCGGAAGGATTAGACCTGAAGGCACCAAAACAAATATGTAGAGCAGTGTTTTGAATTGTGTTAAGAGATTTAAGGTATGAAGTACAAGCGTTCATGTAAAAAATGCTTCCATAATCCAATTTAGAGCGAATGAGGGCTCTATAGATCCGTAAGAGTGATTCTTCTTCAGCTCCCCATTGATGATGAGCGAGTGATTTTAAGATATTCATTCTAATAAGGCAAGCTCATTTTAAGTCCATAATCTGCTGTTTCCATGACAATCTTTTGTCAAAAGTTACAACTAAGAATTTTTGGTGGTTAACAACTTCAAGTGGAGTGTCGTTTAAGTATAAAAGTGGAAAGATTGTACTATTTCTCCTGCTGCAACGGATAACTTTCAATTTTGAAGCCGAGAACTGAAGGCAGAGACTTATAGACCAATCATGGATGGAATTTAGAGCGTTTTGAAGTAGACAGCATGTGCTTGTTGTTACTTTACCCTGACAAAAAATTATGAGGTCATCCGCGTAGAGCGTGTATTTAACTGCCCTGCCCTTGTACTCAAAAGCAGTATATAATGTTTATTGTGGGTTTATGTGAACTCGTTGGATAATATATTATCTATAACGAAAAATCTGCTCACCTACGCCTCTGTTTTATGAGAAGGCTTGAACCAGGTAATTAACAATGTAAATAAATTGTTCAGTCAAAATAGCTTGATAAGAAACTGGATCAAAAAGTCTACTATTGATAATACATACACATGTAATAGCACCGAAGCACAAAATAAATTCACTTATTTATCACGAGAATAGAAGAGCAAAATACAGACGATGTTACTCGTTCAAGCACTTGTACGCGAATCGAATCCAGAACATATTAAATGTGATAAGAAAAGTAAAGGGATTATGAATAAATATAGTTCTGGAAGAACGATAAATATGAATAAAGTTTATATGCCCGTACAGCTTACTAAATAGTGGATGAGATTGAGCTGTTGGATGGGTGAATATTTACTTGGTTTAGATATATGAAAAATTAAAATTTGATTATACAGAGATTAGTGCAAATTAGTTTATAAAAATGTTTAAATCATTTATAAAAAAGATTAAATGAATAGATTATTTAGTTTAGTGTAGTAGTTATTAGTATAATGTTTTATTAGACAATGTTTTAAGTTTATATAAATAGTTAAAATAATACTCTTGAACAATAAAAAAAACATCCTGTATATAAAGAAGTATTAAACACACTTTATGTCAGTGAATAAACGTTTACATGGAAACGGTTATAAAATATAGGTAGTGTGATATAGACAATTTAATAAAAACAATTCGAGGTGTTACCATGGGAGAAAAATAAAGTTGTTTAGTTGGTTGAGAGGTACATCGATAATTTGATTTAGATAACATAAAATTGTTAAAAAACACTATAATAGGACATTAGATTGAAAAACAATATGAAATTTTACATGGAATTCCCCTATTTCAATGGATTGCTGACCATCTGTAATGAGCTCAGAAGAAGGAAGTGTGACCCTGAAGTTATAGAGGTATGAACATTCAAAATTAAGTCTCCAGTTTATCGTTTGTATATAAGTTCTCAAATTCCATCTTGTGAACATTCTGGGTAAATTTATTGCAAAAAAGAAAATAAATTTTATGTAGTTGTTTAAGTTAGTATAGGAAGAAGTGATCACTTACTTGATAAATCATAATTCATTCAATAGGTTTAGTACAAATTTATTATAATAGATTAAATATAACCTTTTCAAGGGTAAACCATAATGTATCTTGTTTTTACTACTTTTATAGAAAAAGTTGAATAACATATAATTCATTAAATCTCTAGAAAACAATTCATCTAGTTTAATTTCAGAATATTAATTTGTTTTGTTTACTATCATAAAGTTTGCATAGCAGTATGTGACATATGACAATATCATAGTCATAGAGAACCGTTCAATCTGAACTCAGCTTGAGGAAGAGAAGTTTCATGTCTCATTAATGATTTTATTAAGTCACTGGAGAACTCAAGTGAGTATTTATTTATTTAAGCAAATTCTTTGCTCTGGAATCTGAGCTGGCCCTGAACATATTATTATAACAATACTTAAACTAACCTTTAAATTAAATTGAATAGCATAAACAAATTGCATTATATTGAGATATATTACAATACATATCGACAGTATCCTGGCAATACCTCATATCTACATTTTTGGCGAATTGGGATTATTAAGTCATTCTATTTCTCTATTCACACTGCCTGTATAGCCTGTAAACTTTCTGTAACTCGCAAAAAATTGCCTCCAGTGTCAATCAGTTCAAACAATATCTTGTATCTGGAGAACAATATTCTAACGAATGAAATATTTCATATCTAACATTATTGTATGGTAGTTTTGAGGTTATAGTGTGTCCTAGGTTCTTGTGTAAATTTTTAAGGTATGTAATGGTAACCCGTTATTTGTTAAACTTGTTTTGGGAAAGTTGTTAATTTCTGTAAATTTTTACCTATTTAACATCAGTGTCAGTGTTGCAGTCTTTTAATATTGTGAAGTCGTCCCAGTGCTACAAACCAGTGCGCAATCTGCACCGCGGAAGAAGTGACGAGTCATCATTGTTTTTTAATTTGATGCTTTTAAACAGCCATTTTTAATTTTATATATATATTTGATTTATGTAACTATAAAAAGATATAATGATACTACAGTCCACATTTAGTAGTTTTATTGTCACTGAGAAGTGATTATTCAAGTTATTTATGTGGTATTAACACAACTGACTGAATGCTAACTAATGCATTAATATCAGATACATGTTATTTTCAAATTAAAAGAAGGTATATACCTATAAGATTGTAATTTAAGTGATTATTGTACAAACAACTGCTTTTTGAGGGTAACCGCATACCCAACCATTCATTCATAAATTCGATTTATTATGAAGCCAAGATCAATTTGTGGGCCATGTAGGGTGCGACGTAAGACGAGAAGCGAAGAGGGGATGATTGCCTGAGAAGAAACGTTACAGAATAGGGTATATCCTCTGTTACGACATGATCATTAGATAAAAAATATGACGGTAACTGTTTACTATGCATACAAATACTACAATATTGGTATTCATTCGAATATTGGACTTGTAGGATTTATTATAATGTAGTACAGGGTTTTTCATTATATATGGACCCTTCCATATCTCACTTATTATTTGTTACAATTAAAAATGTCTCAAATAAGAATTGAATGGTTATTAAAGTAGTTTTTAAAATCCAACAAAAATATTATACAGAATGTCCTAAAAAAGAGGGTCAGAGCCAAAGTGTTCTTTCTTAAATGGGACACCCTATATATTTTTATATTTTTAAACTGTTCACTTCAATCCGAATTCAACAATATATAATTGTTATAGTTTAACCTTAACAGTTCAGAAAATATATACGACACAGTAAGATGTGGTAATCTATCGATTGGAATTCAGTAAATTTATTTACAAAATAAAGTAATCTAAAACTAAGTAAGCCCAAATGAAACTATAAATATTGTTCAAAATGACCCCCCATATTGTTAATGCATAGTTGGTATCTTCGGCGTAAATTCTCTAAACATTTAGAAATAATAACAGCATGATTATTTAAGTTATTAATTTCGCCTTGAATCTTTTCCTGAATTATCTCAAGATTGTTATTTTCGCCAAAGTTAACTATATTTTTCAGCATCCCCCACAAAAAAGAATCTTAGGGAGTTAGGTCGGGGCTATTAGGAGGCCATAGAATTGTCCCATTATTTCCGATCCACTCTGGAAACTGATTGTTGAGATGTTCTCTCACCTCTAATACATTATGGGGTGATGCCCCATCTTGGTGCCAGATCATAGTATTTAATTGGTCAGCTGTAAATTCATTTTCTAGTATTTCACTTATTTTGGGTATTATGCAGTTTAGTTAAGTTCTTCCTGTTAACTTATAATTGAAAAATATTGGCCCAACCACTTTATTCTGGAATATTCCACACCAAACTTTAATTGATTTCCTTCCAGATTTCTTTATTTGTTGCACTTTCCGCTGTCTATGATTTTTATTTTCCCATGAACGTCTATTTTTTCTATTAAACACGCCAGCTGTACAAAAACTGGATTCATCTGTCCAACAGATTTTCTGAAGGATATCTGGAATTTCATTCAAGCGACGAAGCATTTCCTGACAAAATATTAACCGTTTCCGTTTGTGCAATTCAGTAAGAGCCTGCGCGGGAAGTATCTTATATGGTTTATAATTGTGTCTTTTCAGAGTCCTAAAAATTTTCATAGGATGTTTTTGTAATATATTGGAGCTGGTTACTAACGAGTCTTCAGAGTTTTCTGCAAAAAAGTAGTAGCGCAAAAATTATTCCTTCTTATTCAACTACCATAAAATCCAAAGAAATATATATTTTTTTACCTTCAAAATGCAGAAGTGTATCTAAATCATCCTCCTCATTAATTACACACGTTCGTTTTTTCCTAGAAAAGTTCTTAGTTGTCATTACATGCTGGTATATTCTGTTGAACATATTTTTGCTAGGCGCATGCCGATTTGGATATAATTCCATAAATTCTCTCCTTGCATCTAATTTGTTATTATTTTTTACAAATTGAGAAAATATTTCTATCTTTTCATCATCTGTAAACAGCATTTTCAAAACTATCAAATACAATGTTTTATAATGGTGTAAATAACTACTTGTCAAGTATGACAATGCTTTCATTGTCCGTTGTTTATAGTTGGTTTTCATCCCACAGAAAACAATTTTTAAATGAATATATTTTCTGAACTGTTAAGGTTAGACTATAACAATTATATATTGCTGAATTCGGATTGAAGTTGCCAGTTTAAAAATATAAAAATATATAGGGTGTCCCATTTAAGAAAGAACACTTTGGCCCCGACCCTCTTTTCTGGGACATCCTGTATAATATTTTTGTTGAATTTTAAAAACTACATTAATAACCCTTTAACTCTTATTTGAAACATTGTTATCTGCATCAAATAATAAGTGAGATATAGAAGGGTCTATATATAATGAAAAACCCTGTACAACCAGTATTGCGTTTATTACCCGTATTAACATGTAAAAAGTCAAATGAATTCAAATAATAATTACATAAACACTGATACTTTTGAAATATTATTTAAAAATCTGAAATATAGATTATGTTCAATAGGCATCGACAGCAGACACGAAATAAACTAAATATGGCAATGGGTACATAGAATACTACTTTATCCTGCTCCCCCACTAGATTTTTGCTTAGAATGAGAAATGATGTTGTCTTGAAGAATAATGTGAATAGTTATCTTTTTTATTCCTATATCTATGGGGGTAACCAATTACCGTAAAGCCCATTGCAGTAGAATCAATTACTGTAAAGCCAATTACCACAGAACCTATTACCGCAAACGAAGGCAGCGTCGACTACGAGGAGTTTTCTATTGCAAATAAGGATATCGTACTTGATAATGAATGTTACCAATTCAACAATTCATCAGATGATGTTATTGCGACAGTAGATGTTTTGACAGATAAAGAAGAAACTTGGATAATCAAAATGAAAACGAGTGATTGCGAGATCTGGTATAAGAAATTTATAACCTCCTCTGTTATTTATTAATAATAAGAAAAAAATAATAGATAATATACTCATTGACATATCGCGAATAGGTTGCTTAGGTAAATTGCATGCAGATAAAATTAAATACCTAATTAAGGTTTAAATTAAATTTATTAAATCTACTTCTCCCCCCTAATAGATATCTTCAACAAAAACATACATGGTCGTAATGTAATCCCAATGAACCGATATGATCCATGAATGATTTTCTTTGCACCACATTCCCCGAGAGACTACAGCCTGTTTATATGGCGGAGGGAGGAGGGGAGGTCAAATAAACGCCAGCCCCCCAATCGGAATTTTATTGCACCATCAAGTGCTTGAAATGTACCCCACCAATGATAATTTTCTAAAAAAAATAAATGGCATTGGAAGCCACTTCGAATGCACTCCTATGCACCACCAACAGACTTCTCCCCCTAATTAGTTAAACCTTATTATACATAGTAAAGTTGCCCCCCCCCCCAACGACAATTTCCGAAAAAAGTATAGGGCAGTGGGTACCACTCCTAATGCACTCATATGCACCACCAACAAAAACAAAATCCCCCATTCGATTACTTAGTTAAACCCATAATTTAAAGTAAAGTTGTCCCCCACCCCCAATGAACATTTCTGAAAAAATGAAGGTTAGTGAAGTCCACTCCTAATGCATTCTTAACAAAGACAAAATATTAGTGTTTTAAATGAAACTCACGGTTTCTAGTTAATTCCACAATATAATAAAAGTTATTGAAAATTCTAAAAAATTGACAATTGTTTGGATAAATCAATATCATCGTCAGAATGACAGAAGTTACATTTTATTTGATGCCTACCTGATGTTTAGTAGTTATTTTTGGCTAGACCAAGAAGTGACCTAACTTGTGATTGACTTAATATATGTTTATAGAAAAAAGAAGAAGATGTGATATTACAAATATTGAAGCTTAGATATTATTAGCCCTATGGTGATATCCTGGATATCATTTTTCCAATTAAGATCAGTATAACTGTGCAATAATATAGAAAACCAGGAAAACTATATCTGCTGATCTTTACAATTATCACTTAAGAAGACAGTTGATTAGTGGAGAACTCCCTAGATTTAACTGTTCATTGACAACTTCATATTGTGGGTTTCTTAAATGTCTTCTAATTTCCAATTCTTCAAGGAAATCCAGTTCTTGTTTCTTTTCAAAAATATGCAGCACTTCTAGTTTTGTGTTAGGTGTCAATGAATGATTGGTGTCAAATAGATGTTTTGTGTAGTGGGATTTATCTGGTTGTTTTAACCTGTATGCTTGTAAGTGTTCACTGTATCGGATTTCAAAATTCCTAAGGGTCTGACCCAAATAGACAGCGTTACATCCTGGACATTTGAGTTTATATATACCTGACTTCTTTAATAGTGGTATTTTTGTTTTTACATTTAACAAAAATAACTACTAAACATCAGGTAGGCATCAAATAAAATGTAACTTCTGTCATTCTGACGATGATATTGATTTATCGAAACAATTGTCAATTTTTTAGAATTTTTAATAACTTTTATTATATTGTGGAATTAACTAGAAACCATGAGTTTCATTTAAAACACTAATATGAGCAGATTCCACTAAGTAAGGGTCGAGACAGTTAATTTCAAGACAAAATATTCTTGGTATATAAAAGAAATATTTATTACTTTTTTATTGAAAGAAATTCTCCAAAAATAAGTAACAAAGAATCCCTCTTTCCCCTAGTTAAAGCTCATTATTCAAAGTAAAGTTGCCCCCCCCCCATGACAATTTCAGCCCCCCAATGACAATTTCAGAAAAAAATACATGGAGCAAAATCAGGTTGAAAATTGGAAAAATATGGTTTCTAAGAAGAGAAAAAGGACAAGCTAATGTTGCTAAGTTTTTATCGACTGACTTTTTGAACAAAAAAGTGCTAGCATGTTGGACTAATGCGAAATGGCAACCTAGAAGGCCTCAAACCTATAAAAACCAAATAGAAGCTATATTACACTATCCAACACTTGTGGATTTGATTCGGTAGTTCAAATACTCGCCAGCGGTTTCTGCGATAGTCAATCTTTTAAAGATTTGTTAACCATTTGCTATAAATAAAAGCGAATTGGCAGCAATTGTATGTAGGTGCTATTGTGAACGAGGGTGTAAATATAAAGAAATTTACAGGCTTCGAGATGAGTTATGTTAAAAAGTTTTTGTATATAATAAACACCCAAAAGATATTACCTTAGTTGTGTGTACACATTCAGACGTCAAATCTTTTGATTAAAATAGTGGACTTTCAATCAGGACTAAAACGCAGCTACTGTTACAAATGTGCATATGAAAATATTGAACCAGCTCCATTTTTGGATGGAATTGCAAAACATTTATAATTTACAGGCGCAGGTCAAATAACATTTTAAGTCAAACTATCTTTTCCAATGTCGCAATAATGGGAACTAACTCAAGTCTTACCAGCTGAAGCGAAGAAGTTTTACGACATACTTTTCTGTTTTAAATTGAACATTTTGTTGTTAAGACTGTACTCTATGTTTTTATGTATTTTTATAATAAGTTTGAAGTTCTATTCTGGGTTTATCATTATTATGATTGCATTGTGAAAAGTCGTATACTACTCGTACAATCATATTGAGCACTATATGTTTTAACTCACATAGTTTTTGCAAAAATAAATATTTAATTAAAGATCATTTTGGAACATGTTACAAATAACTCTAAATAAACGAAAAATAATGAAATACTGATTTACAGAAAGTTATATTAAAAACAGAAGGTTTTTTGTTTCTCCTGAATAATTATTGTCATTATGGGGATACGTTTTGCGTGCTTAAGCCATCAATATCTTGTTTCGTAAATACAGTAAATCATCCTACGGAACCAACTTTTATTTAATGCAAATTATGGTTTTTGAGTTCTAAACATATTTATAATAATCTTATTAATTTGTATCCATTGCATAATGGAAATAATTTTAGAATTATCAAAATCACATTAAATTTTTTTATTAATGTGACTACGTCATGAATGCTCGTGAATATTTGTGACATTTTATAGTTATTAACTTAGTTAAGGATACTTTAATTAGTTAATAGTATTATGACAAAGACTAACATCACTGATAAGGCGCAACGGTATTTGTATTAAAAATTTTGTATCTTACCCATAGCTTACAAATCATAATTAGTATATACTAAAAATCTCATACCTGTTTTGTTATTTCTGCTTGAAGTAATTCTACACCAACTAATTTTCCTGCTGTAGTTTCAGAAAGCTGTTGTTTCCCGGCAAATTTTTTCTTTAGTTCCTCCGCTCTTGCAAGTTCAATTTTAGCAAATAGTACTTTCGGTTCTCCAAGCTGGTGACCAGCTGAAAGCATGGTAACAATTTCGGGTGCGCTGGAAATAAACGTATCAATATTAAAAATAGATAAACGTTACAAAGCATCACAAAACATTCTTGATTTAAAAATTCAAAGAGTTAATAATGTACTTGATTATTCAATTTACCGAAAACCAACACAGACTGATGTGACAATTCCAATCAATTCTAACCACCCTATGTCACACAGATTAGCAGCATATAATTCAATGATACATAGAGCTTTTTCAGTTCCTATGAACATATGTAATTTTGATAGAGAGATTAATACAATTAGACAAATAGCAACATCTAACGGTTATCCATTAGATATGATAAATAAGCTAATTAGTAAAAAAGAAGAAAAAGTGGCATTACAACTAATATATCCTAAACAAGCTGATGAAATTAAAACTTATAAAACCATCACATATGCAGGAAATATTTCTAATAATATTTCAAAGATAATATCTTTAGCAACGAATACAACAATTTCTTTTAAAACAGAAAGTAACGTTAGTACAAAATTGTTAAATGTAAAAACAAAAATACCACTATTAAAGAAGTCAGGTATATATAAACTCAAATGTCCAGAATGTAATGCTGTCTATTTGGGTCAGACCCTTAGGAATTTTGAAATACGATACAGTGAGCACTTACGAGCATACAGATTAAAACAACCAGATAAATCCCACTACGCAAAACATCTACTTGACACCAATCATTCATTGACACCTAACACAGAACTAGAAGTGCTGCATATTAGTGAAAAGAAACAAGAACTGGATTTCCTTGAAGACCTGGAGATTAGAAGACATTTAAGAAACCCACAATATGAAGTTGTCAATGAACAGTTAAATCTAGGGAGTTCTCCACTAATAAACTGTCTTCTTAAGTGATAATTGTAAAGATCAGCAGATATAGTTTTCCTGGTTTTCTATATCATTGCACAGTTATACTGATCTTAATTGGAAAAATGATATCCAGGATATCACCATAGGGCTAATAATATCTAAGCTTCAATATTTGTAATATCACATCTTCTTCTTTTTTCTATAAACATATATTAAGCCAATCACAAGTTAGGTTACTTCTTGGTCTAGCCAAAAATAACTACTAAACATCAGGTAGGCATAAAATGAAATGTAACTTCTGTCATTCTAACGATGATATTGATTTATCGAAACAATTGTCAATTTTTTAGAATTCTCAATAACTTTTATTATATTGTGGAATTAACTAGAGACCGTGAGTTTCATTTAAAAACACTAATAATCGATAGAGAATCAGTTGTCAACTTATAATTATATGTTCAGAGGTTGTTGTGGGATAATGGGAGACCAAGAAAATTTAGTATTTGAGATGAATGTATCAAAAAATACAATAGGATCAGCATCAATCATATACTTTACAGTTTTATACTTTAGATCAACACTGATTGTACTCCACTTTGTTTCGGCCGTACATTAGATACAATATTTCCTTTGATGACCATATAAGAGTAACATTAATTAAGTTTGATTTCTTTTCTGCTACAAACTGTAGTACTAAAGAAACCTTGTAGAGAAGAGAAAGTGTGGATGGAATACGGATCAGAGTTTTATAACAAAAAGTTGAGCAATTGAGTAAAATAGTTATCAAAATAACATTATGTAACTGGTGGCAATTAATTGATTAATATTAAACATGTGACAGTAGACTTAGGGTTTCCAAATAATGATCAATGAAATTAGCAGCATGCAATCATACTTTAAAATGTATTTTCACAATAAGATAATCAATCACAATTACACAATTTAAAGTATATTAATTAAAAATCAATGATCAACAAATACAAGCTTCAATATAAATTGTCTCAAACTATGAGACCCTTTCAGTGGAAAAACGATTCATATTTATGTCTGCATATTCTTCAAGAGTCCATTGGTACCTATTTTATTGTACTAAACTGCTAATCCTGTGTTTAAGATATACATAAAGTAAACTTGTTATTTATAAATTGCCTTATTTTAAAATTAATATCTTTTGTTATTCTCACTTATTTTGATCTTTTCTATGGTACATACATTTTCTTTTATTTCATGTGAGTTCTAAAGTGGTTGCATTACGTTTTGAAGCTAAAGAGACTACAAAATACACAAAATGTTTTCTCGTAATTATTTCATTAATGATGACTTTATTAATTATACACTGAAAAATACTTACTCTGGATTCAAAACGACAGTCTCTGCATTTAACTGATTTTTCAAGTTGTCACTAGTATCGGGCATGTAAGGGTGAAGCAACGTAGCTATTAGACAAGATAAATTACAACAAATTCCTATTACTGTACCAGCTCGTAATCTAAAAAATACAATTATTAGACTCAAATTTATGGGGTTATTAACAATGCATATACTTTTCTTCCTCTGTTCCCTTAAGTAACACCCAAGGTTGATTTGCTTGCATGTATTGGTTTCCAAGACGTGATATTGACAGAATATGTCTTATTCCATCTCTAAATTTTGCTTTTTCAAGTGACTCAATGTACCCTATATATTCTCTGGTACATAGTGCTAGTAGATTGTAATCGTCATCTGTTAGTTTCATCTCGGGTACCTTTCCATTGAAATTATTTTTTGCAAACACCAATGCCCTGAAATTTTTTTAAACAATAAATTTATATACTTAATATAATTTAACAATAAATAAGCATCAAGAAAATGCTAGTACAGCAAAAATTTGAAATTATCAAATTTTTTATAGTCTGAAAACTAATGTTGGCTTGAGTTAATTTCCATCTTCTGCGTATGTTGCTCAATATGACTTTCACTTTCTGAGCACTTGGTATAAAAATAAATTGCATTAGAATGAAGACAAATACTTCTATATTAGCGAAGAAATGTAATATTTCCTACGCAATTAATTATATTCAACTGCCATATTATGTAAAAACAATAAAGGGAGTCGGGGTCACTTTTGAACAACAAATAAAGCAGCAGTAAATTCTTCAAAATTCATTATTCTTTGTTGATTGAAATTATATATTTGGACCTTGTTATGAAATGACCTAATGCATATCCGTTCTCCGATACATTCTGTAAATTATTGACAACAACATGTAATGTGTAACTTGTCACTTGTCTGTACCATGATCTACTACAAAATTTTCAATATTATATATAAAAAATAATAATAATTGTGAATATTATGAAGAACAGTTTTGTCTAAATATTTTATTTAATAACAAAAGGTTATGGGCCCAGACACCTGAAACACTTAACATTGCTGGCAGAGCACGATGTAAAAGAATAGATTGATGAACCATTCAATGCAGAAAATTATAAATTTTTGTGAAAATTGCGAGAAAACAGAACAAATACAGGTCCATTATTGTACAATGCCTCAAATTGACTCAGGTTAAGAGTGGGTTCTCATTTAGACTGTTCTCTTGATCTGTTTCTTGTTTCGGTGATTTTGGTTACCAGAAATTTTTCTTCTTTTCATATTCCATAGAATCAATGGTTCTATGTCAACGGGACTTTCTGTCATTCGTTCGTTGTCATTCTCTGTGCACAAATGGATTTGTCAACCGACAGACTTCACCGCATCATGTTGAATTTTAATTTTTAATTTATAATAATCCCTTAAAGGGGAGAATTTTATATATACAAATTTTATATTTGTATGGATATTTTTAAGGATTCATCTTAGTATTGCCTGACGAGTAAGTAACCTCACTTCTATATTCTAATTTTATTTTCATTAAATGTATTGGTTTACTTGCTTGAAGGTAAGCACCGATAATGACTTGACAGTCAAAAGCGCTTTGCTATGATTTGAAAAAAATTATTAAATTTTACATGAAATACAAAAAAGTTTTATTCAAATTATATTGAGACATGTATACAGCTTGAAGGTTGAGAGGGTTTATTTTTTTATTGAGAAATAAAATAATAGCAGGAAGTATATTAAGAGAGGGTGTTATGCAATGTCCTAATGCACATCTTTCCTCTGTTATGTTCTGTGAATTTTTGACATCGACAAGAGTCAAGTGTAACTTGTCACTTGCAAGATTGTACCATGATGTACGATAAAATTTTCAACAGTATATGTAAAAAATGATTGTGGAAATTATAAAGAACAGTTTTGTATATATATTAATACATATCCTCTATCTAAATTCTAAAGAAAATATTGAAATAAGGAAAAATGTGCATATTTGGATGTAATACTAGTGATACACACTGTATTATCAATAATTTTAAAGTTTCAATATACAAATAAATTTTGACATTTCAATTTCGGATGACATTAATGCAGAATATACTTTATAACGATTTGAAAACAAGAATACAGATGTCTCTGTTAGCAAAATTGCAATTATATTAAAAGAATGAAAATCTCTCTTTGTTATAGGAAAACGTAAATTTATTTAAAAAAAAAAGAATTTTTTGGTAACCAAAGGAGAGGAGAATTATTTATATAGAAAGTTGAGTTAGTTGATTTTGATATTCCCACGAGGCAACATCGAAATAAGAGTTGCCTCAAATTTATTTAAAAATATCATAGTAATTTATATGAATATTATCAGATCATCAAATCCTGCATTGTAAAGCCAGTGCGTGTATAATTCGCAACGAATGGCATCGATAAAGTGCGGGTGATTTTCCGATTTCTAAATTATTAATTTAGAAAGTTGTTCCTGAATTCTAAACACGGTTTAGAATACGAACTAGCTAACCAGTACCTAGTTGGTGAGTCCTGTCCAGTTTATTTACATTATTTCTCGAGAATTAATAGGCCTTTATTAAAAATATTTCAAAATTAGATGCATCTTATGGTAATAAATTCGATTGAAATTACAGTAACGTTACTCAAATAAAATTCAACGTCAAGCGAAGATAATTTTGGAATAGACAATTTAAACGGAAATTTGCGTATTTTGACTTTGATATATTATAATATAGGTTGTTTTAATTTTAAGGTTGATAGAAAATTCTATCTTTGTTTCTGCGTTTATAATATTTTTGAAAAGTTCTAATTTCTTGTAATTTGTTAATATATTATATAAATTTGAATTCCAATCACTCTTTGGTACTCATTTCATATTCGTTTCTCGTTGTATTTGATAATTTTCAGGCTATAGAAATTTTGATATAATAAGTGACGTTTGGTTAATTTCCTGGCAGTAAAATCATATATGTCATAAGATAATTTAATTGTCTTGTAATATATTGAATAAACAGTTACTCTAGATTTGGAATAGCGTAATACGTAATTTGGAAAATTCTTTAAAAATTTATAAATTTGAATTATTATTTGAAATCTTTGATCCCTCCCTGAGATAAGAGTGAGTAAGTCGAATGTGTATTGATTTATCTTTCACAATATAAAATTTAATATTCATTTGAGCCGGGCATATTAATTTGACAACTGCTGTCAAAAATTTCAATAGGTTATATTCAGTGGTAAAGGCATATTCACAAGAGTGTAGTTACAATCATAAATTGTGACATCAACAAATAAAATTCATATCGTATAAATTCATAAATTAAACTATTAAATAATTAATAAAACATCGAAATATAATAATTTGTCACCCAAACGTGGGGCAAATATTATTAAAGAATATAAAACATAGAATATATTGAATAAAGTGTATAATATAGGGTGCCTGAATATTTTATTTAATAACAAAAAGCCTTAAGATCATTATATTTGGTATTATCAAAAATATAATATGCTTTGAACATGAGTCTACTGAGTACAAAACGTCAAAACAACTACTCAGTGTTTCTTTTTAAATTAATAAATCTGATTTATTATTTGGAATTTCTACAGGCATTACCTTATATTTTCCCATCAGGAACTCCAGGCATGCAGATTTATATTATATTCTATATCACTGTACATTTTTTTATATGCCTAGATAATAATTAAATTTTGCAAAATGTTTAAGTTAAAATCTTTAATTACCTGTTAACAAAATTTCCTAAATTATTCAACAGTTCTGAATTGTTCTTGGTTACAAGATCATTCCAACTGAAACTGGAATCTTGTGATTCCGGTCTAACATAGAGCAAATAAAATCTCCAGACATCACTTGGAATTCCAGTATCTCGGGCGTCAGTTCCAAATACACCCACTCCTCTAGATTTTGAAAATTTGCCATCTTCATAATTTAAGTACTCTAAAAAGAGCAAATAAAATGTATTTGTTCATTGTTTTATAAACTATTGTGAAATACTAAAATTGTCTATGTATAGCAGGCGTTTTTACGAGTGATGACAAACAATTACTGTTAATAAAATGATACAAGGATTGCTATTTATATTTCTGGGCTAATAATGAAAACACAAAAATTTATGATCGATTTTGGTTTTAATGTTTTTCCATTTATTCTCATTTTTCGAAAGAATTTTGACGCTCCGATTGAGGTAACTCCTAAATATGTTTTTTTGAATGCTGTTTGGGTGTCGACGTAATTTATTCTTGGTACTTTGAAGTGTATTTGTGCTCAAATCGAAAAATCTTATACAATTGGTCACAATAAAAACTATTCTAGTTTTATTAGAACAATATCCAATAACAAGATACTGCTAGTGAAAGAATTGATACTCCAGACAATTAAATAACGTTTCTAACAAAACAGTTGGTTCAGTGTCAATAATTCTGAATATAATTATATAAAAAACGGGAATTTACCTGTAGCCATAAGATGATTAACAGTGATATATCCCTGATTAGCACCTAACAACATAGCAGGGAATAGTATAGCATGGAATGGTACATTATCTTTAGCCATAAATTGATAAAGTTTGATATTTGTGTCTTTTGCTGGTTTCCACCATTTATCATAATCTTCAGTGTATGCTTTGCTAATAGATATGTATCCCAGAACTGCATCAAACCATACATAAAATACTTTATCTTTATATTCTTCTAAAGGAACAGGCACACCCCACTTTAAATCACGAGTGATACATCTTGGTTTAAGACCTTCTTTTAACCAAGATTTGGCTATTACTTCAGCGTTGTTAGACCAACCAGAGCTTCTTAATTTTAACCAGTGATAAATAAGCGGTTCCAACTGGAAGTATTGAAAAGAAATTTAAAAACACCCTTTTCAATTAGTTTTGTTTAAAATGGAATATTTAATTCGATGGGAAAAATCATTATTATCAATCATCCTCAAACCCATCATTAGATCAACTTGCATCATTTGTAAGTAATTCATATCAAACTTTTCAAGTTAATTCCTGTATTACCAATATTTAGAAATATGGAAAACAACATCAGGAGAGAATGTTAACTTTTCAGATATGTAGGGATTTATAGATGTTTCTTAAAAATTACAAATAATAGAATTAAGAAATTTTGTATTGCGGGGTTTTACAACATGGCGAGTCAATTTAAAATAATATCATTTTGACAAAAAGTATTTTTGTAGCTTCAAAAATATCGTAGTTCTTATTCCTTAAACAGTATTTGAAATTTCCTCAATATATACCACTAGACAGTCTGACAACCTTAACAAAGTAATGATTATGTTCTTCTCAAAAGACTAACGTTTAAAAATATTCATAGTGGTTCCCTTACCGGTTTCAAGTCTACAGCTATATTAACAAAAAATCAATTGATATGTCACTATGACACAAAAGTTACCAAACCCTTTATGGAAAGTCTAAAAAAGAACCCTCTCGTAAATCTATACACTGTTATCAAAAGCCAAAATACAGAATGGCAGATATACACAGAAAAGCGGAACTATTGAAAATTCCCTTTTATTTCTGGAAAATACATTCTGAAATAATACCACTTTCTCCGAATGTCAGTGATTAATAACCCTTTGGGCAATTTACTTTTTAATATGGAGATCTGTAATAAATCGTAAATTACTTAAAATATATAACTTCAGAATTCCCAAGGTTTTATGGGCATGTACCTTTAGGATACCAATGGAATTGTGATGGATTTTATGCATCTATTAAAAGGTTACAACTAATTTCCATAACCCAACCGCATCCTCCTGATAATTAAAAAGACTTGTTAACAGGAGGATCTTTCAAGATGCATATTTATGTAATTATCACTGCAGGCCTGATAGGCCCAAGGCTTCATATATTTATTTTCTTCATTTCTCTCTATAAATGGCTTTGCTTCTCCTGTTTTTAATTTTTATCTCATTTACATCTTTCATCCATTCATCTCATTTTGAATCTACCTCTTTTTCTTCTTCTTCCAATCCTAGTTTCTATTATCTTTTTAGGTACTCTTTCATTATTCATTCGTTCTATATCACCTATTCATCTTAATCTGTGCCCATTTTCAAGACATGTATATTAAAAAAAACGGTATGAGGTTAAGCAAATGTCTAGTTAAATAATGATATCAGACATTTCTTGTGTAAGAAATGGTTCTTCTAAAAACTGGCATCAAATGTAAAAGTATTTTAGTTAGATTTTCCACTTGTAATTATGTGAGTATTAAAGCACAAAATGCTAGAAATTAGTCTCATGCAAACATAGACAACAGACTTTGGAAAAACTACTTCGAAGATATGTTCAAGATAATGGAAAAGAAATAGACAGAGTTAAAGATATAACAGATGATGGATTGAGTACCCACATACCAAGAATTCTCACAAATAATTAATCAACTTAAACCACCAGGACCTGATGATATAGTCAATGAATTAATAAAAAACGAAGGTACAGAATTGCTGCAAGCTATTCACAACTTAATAGGGCAAATGTGGAGAGAAGAAACCATGACGATAGAGTGGAGAAATGGATGGATAACACCAGTACTAAAAAAAAGCACAAAATGTAACAATTATAGGTGTATAACACTAAACACCACCTCTAAGGTACTAACGACATTAATAAGACAAAGGCTTGAAAGGACTGGAGGTGTTAAGAGATTAGTGAACATTTTGGGACAGTGCGAATAGACTTTTGTGAATGGACTGTAGAAGGACTTTGTAGGAAAGGACAGTTAAGGTATTTAGTATTAGAAATAGTTATTCATAGTATATAGGCAATTATAATTTTTTTTTGTTAAATATAAACTTGATATGAACTCACAATTTGAAATTTGAATTAAGAGTTAAATTAAATAATATTATTCAACGCTTCACCAAAAAAATATATATAAATATAATTAAAGAAAAATAACAATTTCCATGAACTAGCCGAATTTTAAATTAAATAATATACTGAACATAAATAAATAATTTTTTTAATAATTATAAGAATTTCAATATTATAATAATTATATACAAAAAAATTGACATTAAAAAAATTTGGTTTAAAAATTTTGAAGATCATAACAAAGAACTATTAATAAAACATTAAATTTATTAAATTTTATATAGACAAATAATAAAATAAAAGCAAAATGGAAAGAAGAATGATACTCAGAGATGGTAAACAAATACGAACAGAAGGAGAATCTGAAGAAGAACGAGAAGAAAAGAGACATGGAATGGGCGATTTTAAAGTACAATATTTGGAACAAGGGAGACATAATCACGAGAATGATGAAGAGATAGAGGGAAGCGAAAGAGCTGAACCAATTGAAGAACTTGAAGAAACAATGGGAAGTAGAGAAGAGGTGGTAGGACAGAATCAAGGAGAAGGAACTGGAAGTAGAAGTGAACAAAACAGAATGATGGAAATGTTACAACAATTATTTAATAATCAGAATGACACTATAAGAAGAAAATTTGATATTCAGAGGGAGGAAGAAATAAAAACAAATAATCAAAGAATGAGAGAAGAAATAAAGACAAGTAGTTAAAGAATGGAAGAGAAGATAGAAAATGTAAGAAAACAATTGGAAGAATCTAAAAGATACACAGAAGAAAGAATCCATGAAACAAAACATGAAATTAGAAATGAAAAGAAGATTAATGGAAATAGAAGAAATACAATTGACGGAACTAGAAAGTTTAAAGAAAAATGAATTAAAAATTGAAATCGGAGAGAATACTAAAAAAATAAAAGGGAATTGCGAAAGGATAACGAAATTAGACAGAGAAATAATGAAGACAAATAAAAACATAGAAGATATGAATAAAGAAATAAAAATGAATTGTAATATAGCGGAAGAAGAGAACAACAAAACAAAAAGGGAATTGACAATGGAAATGAAAAATATCCAAGGAAAAGTAGAACAAATTGAGGGAAGAGGAGTGAATATTGATTATGTAGGGACAAGGACAATATATGGAACCACAGATCACAAATTTGACGGCAACATAAAGAAATTACATCCAAAATATTTATAAGGATTTTAAAAACCAGATAGAAAGGAATATGAGACATGGAGGAAATTATGTAAATAATAAGAGATCAGTTAGGAAGTCATGCATTGATATGATTTGCTGCAAGGGAAAAAGAAATGAAAGAATTTAATGATTTTGAAAGTCTATTTTTGCAATACTTTTGAGGAGTATACAAATTATGACTTGGAGAAAGCACGTTAAAGGTTTCGCACCGAAAATATATTTAAATTTTCAAAAAATTGTGAAATTGAACATTAAGAATGTAAAAATTGTATGTTGGGAGATGTTGGTGAGGAAGAGTAATAATTAGGAAGTGAAAATATCGGGAAGAACGAAAATTAAGTGGTGGATATATTTGAAAGGACTGGAGGTGTTAAGAGATTAGTAAACATTTTGGGACAGTGCGAATAGACTTTTGTGAAACGAGGAATGGACTGTAGAAGGACTTTGTAGGAAAGGACAGTTGAGGTATTTAGTATTAGAAATAATTATTCATAGTATATAGGCAATTGTAATTTTTTTTGTTAAATATAAACTTAATATGAACTCACAATTTGAATTAAGAGTTAAATTAGTTATTCAATGCTTCACCAATAAAAAATTTAAATATAATTAAAGAAAAATAACAATTTCCATGAGCTAGCTGAATTTTAAATTAAATTATATATAGAAATAAATAAATAAATAAATTTTTTTAATAATTTTAAGAATTTCAATATTATAACAATATACACTGATACAAAAATAGGGGATTACCAACAAGGATTCAGTGAAAGCAGATCCACAATAGACACAATCCATATACTGACCCCAACAGAAGAGAAATGTTATGAACATGACTTTGTCATATTGATAGATTTTAGACAGGCTTTTAATGAGATCAAAGTTTTTAGTACAGGATATGAGAGACCTAGAAATACCGACAAAGCCCATAAGACTTAGAAAAATTACTATATGGATAGATTAATGGCAAAGATAAAAACAACTGTAGGAGTCTCAGAAGAAATAAAAATGAAAACCGGAGTAAGGCAAGGTGACGCCCTATCAAGTACTCTTTAACATAGCGTTAGAAGGAACAGTTAGAGAGCCTTAGAGACTAGAAGGGCATTACCACAAGCCTCAACATAGATTGTTGCTTATGCCGATGACACTGTATTACTAGGAATAGACAAAAAAGCCTGGAAAACGCATTATAGACACTAACTAGAGCAGCCAGAGAAAGAGGACTAGAAATTAACCAGGAGATGACTAAATACTTTATTTATTCCAGAAGAGAAACAATACACCAAAAAGAAAAGAAAATCGGACAATACAAATTTGAAAGGGTATCGAATTTTAGTTATTTGGGTGTAGACATAAATGGAAAAAACGGCTGGAGTATAGAACTAAGACAGATAATACTAATGAGAAACATACTGGAAGAACAACAGACACCAAAAAGACAAAAACATCAAACCAAGAATTTACAAAGTAGCAGTTACGACCTACACTGCTGAAACAATGTGCCTCTCAGCTAGGGACAGAGACCGGCTGAGAATATTTGAGAGGAAAATTATACACATTGTACCCAAGAGGCTAGAAAATGGAGAACTGAAGAGATTGAACAACAAAGAAATATAGAACATCCTAGATGAAGAAGACATTGTTAGGGCAATCAAGGCATAGATATTGAGGTTGTGAAGACATGTACAATGCAGAGATTCTGATTATTTAATTAAAAAGGTTTCAAAATCGACACCTGCTACAAACAAACTGAGAGGAAGACCAAAAAAAGATGGGTAAGCCAAATTATGGAAATTAAAACACTTGAAATTAAGGGTTGAAGGAAGACATGAACGGACAGGAAGAAACGGAGAGATATGGTTAATGAAGCAAAAAGAAAAACACATGGAATTAAAAAAGAAATGTGTTACAAAACCCATCGGAGTGATTCACCATGATGAACAAATCAAAGCTCCAACTATCCCACCCGGGATGAATAGGCATTGTATATATAATTCTGTGAGTTATATGTATAGAAAAAAAGAACAAGTTAAAATATCATTTACCTTTGGTAAATCAATGAAGAATTGATTTGATGATTTAATTATTGGTGTATTCCCACATATTTTACACCGAGGATTCTTCAATTCCACTGAATTGACCAGTTTTGAACAACCATCACATTGATCGCCCCTTGCATCTGGATAATCGCATCCAATATTCGGACAGCCTCCTTCTACGAATCTATCTGCCAAAAACTTTTTACATGTCTCGCAATGTAATTGTTCAATAGATTCCATAAACATAAATCCGTTGCTGAGAAGAGTTAGAAACATGTCTTGACAAACCCTAAAACAAGTCAAATATACAACATTAATGTTTTTAAAAACATGTTCATCCTATTGAAAAATACAACTACGATTAAAAAAAGCCAAAAATTCGTGAAGAAACCAAAATGTACGAATTATTTTACCATTCCCTTGAAAGAGGCACACTCTCGCCAAAAATACATACATTTTTCACGATTGACTGATGCAATGACTTTTATGTCAATATTTCCTACTTAACCTGTATTGCCTACCATTTGAGTTTAATTGAGGTGAGGCCTGGAGACTTTAATTTCCTTGTATTCTGCACTATATTTTTCACATCTTGATATGTTTTTTCTCTTTCAACCAACGCTTATTCAATTTCATTCCTTCTTTTTCTTGTTCTGCTCTTATCTTTTTCGAATTTCTCGATTGAAATATTCTATCAATTTGTATGTTCATACCAGCGTAGCACTCTTTCTTGGAACATGTATCCAGTAGTTATTTTTCGTAGAAACCTAATTTTTATAGCTTTTTTATTTCTGAAGCATCGGTACCACAACTTTCATGTATTTTCACTATTACTACCTTCGTTATCATCAAATACATAAATCATAAATACAAAACACAATTCTTTTAACCATATTTTCTCCTTATTCCTGTGTATTAGTTTTTAAAGTTCAACACTCTCATGTGTGTTTTTAATAGCTTAATCAAGTACCAGTGCAAACAGCAGCCGGCTTAAAAAACATCCCTATTTCACTTCTTGTATTGTTTTTAATTCAGAATAAACCGTAAACCGAACAAAAGAATTTTAGAGTTATTAAAAGCGAGAGAGAACAATATTCCGTAAAAAATTTCAAAGTGTACATCTAGGGCACGAATATGTAGTTTTCGTAAATATGTAAGTACTTACAAAATCAATATGAACAATTAAAACAGTTAACATTTATAAAAGTCTTATTTTTGATATTATATAATAATTTCAAGTTTCAATACCTGTTTGGGTTCAAATGCCGTTATTACATTGAAAGAGATCTAATTCTAATTTGGTTTGTTGCCATCTCACTGAATTATAAGAAATGGAAACAGTTTCAATTTCAGCAAATTTTAATTTATTTGAAAATCATTTTAGAAAATTGCTTCAAAGATATTTGCAAAATAAGTAATTTTCTTCAAAATTTAAAAATACAAAATGAAATTCCGTGATATTTACTTACTGAGTTTGTTGAGGAAGTGAAGTTCTACCAAATTTGTCAAACTTTATATTAAACCATTCATATATTTCCTTGTGAATTTTATAATATTTATCACAAATTTCCTGACAAGATATTCCTTCTTCCAAAGCTTTTGTTTCCGTTGCTGTTCCATATTCATCAGTACCAGAAATGTATATAGTATTATTGTTACAAATTCTTGAATAACGAGCATAAACATCTGCAGATAAAACACAACCAATGATATTTCCTAAATGAGGCACATTATTAACGTATGGTAAAGCTGAAGTAACGAATACGTTTTTCTCTCCTGCTACTGGAAGGCTAAAAATAAAAATATAATACTGTTGCATTTTTAAGGGGTTTTAACAGTTGTATCCATTACTTACACTGGGCCTTCAGTAGTTTTCCATTTAGGAAACTCCGAAATGTGTTTCTGCCAAGACTTTCGTACAGCATCTAATTCTTTCTGTGTTACTTTTTCAGCTTGAGGCTCCTTTTCTTGTTGAGAAGCTCCTTTATTTGCTTTATCATCATCTGTTATTGAGAGATATTTCGCACCAAGAAGCAAAGCATTGTATGACGAAGAAATATCTAATTTAAAACTAGATACTGCGTCCTAAAAATATAGAATAAAAAATATACCTATTAGAATAACTAAAAATCGAGTAAGGAGGAAATACCAATAAAACATTTTAGCAATATGTATTATTATCAGGGTTGGGCAAAATCTGATTTTTATCAAAAAAATCAAAAACCATTGATTTTTTTCGTTTTTTAAATTTGACTATAAAATTTGAACATTTTGATTCTTTGAAATTATTGTTAATTATTTTAATGTAAAAGTCTAAAAATTATAATACAATTTGCGGCTCAAAAACTTGTGACAACACATTTGTCGCGCTTCTTGCAAGAAAATTCTTGCCAGGATTTGTTTTCTTTCTGTCCTATACACTCATTATACAGTGCCGAGTACTGCCGAGTGAGACACGAACGCGTTTGTTGTGCTTTTTGCAAAAATATTCCTGTAGAGGCTTGTTTTTCTTCCCAACCTATAAACTGACGTTGCCCAACAATTTCACGCATTTCGCTAGTTAGGTTAGTTAAGTGAAGTGAAAACATAAATAAAGTAAAATGAGTGGAAGAAAAGAGGACCCAATATGGCAGTTCTATATTAAGACAACAAATCCAAATAAATTGGGGTGTAGGGCTATTTGTAGAAAGTGTAAGAAATATATTCAAGGGTTAGTCCAAAGACTTAAAGCACACCATGATGTTTGTAATTATCAAGAGAGGAATACAGGTAATTAAATTATCAATTTAATTTTATTTATATTTAATAAAGATTTTTATTATTAACTAGGGGATGATCGCGTGGTTAGATTTTGCCTAACATTTTTTGTTTTTTCTTGATTCTCCAAGCACTTGATATTTTATTTTTGAGATAATTTAGTGAAAGTTTTGAGACATAAATATTAATTATAAGTTAATTAACATAGTGTAATTTTTAATTATATATTCTGAGATATTTTTTAAATATATACGTATTATATTATAAGTAGATACATTTTTGATAAATAACAGAATACAACAGGGTAACAAATGTTTCTATGCATTAAAAGACACATTTAAATCAAAGATATTGTCTACAAACACAAAAATTAAAATATACAAGAGAGTAATTAGACCAGTCGTACTTTACGCCACAGAAACCTGGAATTTAACAAAAAAAGAGGAAAACACATTAGAAATCTAGGAAAGGAAAATACTACGGAGAATATACGGCCCAATTAAAGAAAATGGAGTATGAAGAATATTAAGAAACTACGAAGTTAATCAAAAATTCAATAGCCCAATAATAACAAATGAAATAAGAAGTAAACGATTAAGGTGAGCAGGACATGTACAACGTCAGGTAATGAAAGGTGTGTCAAGAAAATACAGGAAACTAAAAGACAAGGACGAAGAGCAAGGGGACGACCGAAAACTAGATGGTTGGATGGTGTAGAAGAAGATCTTAAAGAAATTGGAATAAATGACTGCAAGAACAAAGCAAAAGACAGGAAAGAATAGTAGAAGAAGCAAAGGACAGACTTCAGAGCAGAAACTAAATCACCGAATTCACTAACTCCCTACTGATTTAAAGCAGTAGGGTTGGCCATGCGGCTGGCCACCGCTGCCGGAAAAATAAGGCTAGAAATCCCAATAGGGAGACTATGGACCTTAAGGTCTGAAAGTCAATGAGAAAAAAATACATTTTTGAGATAATTTAAAAAAAAATTTGATAGATATTATGTTTAACAAAGATAATATAATTTTTAAGTATTCATTTATAGATAGTTTAGGATATAGATTTTAGGCATATAGGATTGTTTTTAAATGTTAGGTGAAATCTAACACGTGGCCTTTAATGTAACTTTTTTAACGCGACCTTTCCCAGGTTAATAAAAGATCGTCTTTAGTCTTCTATACTTACTTAATTTTTAATTTTTTTCAGCTTGAAAAAATAAATTTGCTTTTACATCTCTATTGAACATTTTCACTTTATTTTAAAATCAATAATTCAATACTGTATCAATTAATCAATTTCAACTTTCAATTATGTTTTTTCTCTTTCCAGAGAGTCGAATGTCGCTTGACAGTTTTGCTAGCACATCATCCGCCTCAAGTTGTAGTTCATTCATGACGGATAGTTTATATGTTAGAAAAACTCCACCGAAAGTACCAACAAGTCCAACTGTCCAACAACTTTTTAGCCAGTCCAAAAAAAGAAAGCAATCGAAACTCAGCCTACCATGAGTGGTTTTGTAATGCGGACTTCAATTGCTGAAAACCATAAAATTGACAAACAAATAGCAAAGGCTATTTTTGCTACTAATTCGAGCTTCAGATGTATTGAGAATTTAGAGGTGAAAAAAGCCATTCAGTTATTAAGGCCTGGTTATACACCGCCCTCGAGAAAAAGTCTTTTGGACAAAATCCTTGAAGAAAAAAAAAGAAAAATGTTTCTCCTCCCTGTCAGGACAGTACGTAAATATGTCAATTGATGGGTGGTTAACCGTGCACAACGAACCAGTGATATGTGCAACGATAACCACTGAACATGGACAAGCCCTCCTATACGAAACTAGACACATCAGGAAATCCACAGACTCCAGAATATTTAACTCAAATAGTTTGTGACCTGATTTCTTCATGTGAATTAAAATACAAGTGTACCGTAAAATCTTTTGTGACAGACAATGCCGCAAATATGACACTTATGAGAAAAACATTACAAGAAAAAATGAACGCAAAAGTTATAACTTATGGCTGCTCTGCACATATTTTTAATTTACTTTGCAAGGACTTTCAAGTTAAAGACGTTAAAGAACATGTGGTCCAAATTGTTAAGTATTTTCGAAATAACCATTTGGCTAGAGCTAAATTCAGTCATGCAAGAGGCAGCGCTTTAGTCCTTCCAAGCGATGTGCGATGGAATAGCCTTGGCGACTGCTTAGAGATGTATGTCACTCAGTGGGACATAATAATAAAAATCTGCGAAGAAAATAAAAAGGAGATTGATTCCACTATTTACCAAAAAGTTTCAAATATTGCGATTAAACATGCAGCGCAAGATTATTTAAACATTTTAAAACCTATATCAGTTGCTCTTGATACTGTGCAGAGGAAAAAATGCTACTATCGCAGATGCTGTAAAGCAGTGGAAACATTTACAATATATCTTTGATGAATCTGTGGAATTACCATTACAAAAAACACAACAATTTAATAACCGATATAAGCAAGCACTAACGCCATATCATTTTATAGCATATATGTTGAATCCACAAAAACAAAATACCAGTTACCAACAGAAGAAAAGAATATAGCTTTAGAAACGAGTTATATGAAAACACTGGACTGTTACCTTTAGTAATAAAGTTAGATGCCCGCAGTGCTCCATTTAAGAAAAGTTATGTTTTCGGACAAAGTAATAAAAAATGTAAACGGACTACAATGGTGGTTATCACAAAATGATGAGCCGGATATCTTGAAACAGTTGCCAATAATAAAACAGTTCCTGTGTGCAACTGCTTCTTCAGCTTCAGTAGAACGCGTATTTAGCTCTTTTGGTCTTGTACACTCGGATATTAGAAACAGATTAGGCATAGAAAAAGGAGGAAAACTCGTGTTTTTGTTTAAATTGTATAATGACAATGAATAGACTGAAAATATACAGTAATAAAATTTAGGTGTTACGTTTAGTTTAAGAATTTGGAATTATGTACTTCTTTTTTGTTGTTTTTGCTAAAAGCAGATACTTCTTTTGATTTTTGAGAAGATTTTTATATTATGTTGTTATCTGGTTCTGAATAAAAAAGAAAAAAAAATTAATCACTTGATTTTAATCAGCCCAACCCTGATTATTATTTGTTACATTCTCAAAACTGAAAATAGTATTTCTGATATTTACTTGATACTTACTAATTATTATTATGTATGATATAAATATGTAACTGAAAAGACGAATATTATTCGAAATTTTAATTTTTGCAAAAACTTAAATGCCCGAGAATACACGATACCATGAAAATATGCTATTTACAAATTCTTCTTAAAACCTAGTTTCTAGGCAGTGAACCTACAACAAGCACTGACATAGCAATGAATTACACCAAAAAATCCTGCAAGGAGGATTGAGACATTGCCAAGAAAATATTTACCAGATAAAGGTTGGAATGGGCAATAACTACCTTTCAACCATATAAATCACCAGGAGTGAATGGAATATTTTCAGCACTCCTCCTACAGGAGATTCTTCCTCACCTGCTGAAGATTGCAAGAAGCAGTCTAGCAGTGATCTGATACCTAGAAAATAGGGAAAAAGATAGAATTGATTCCCGATCTTTTAGACCCATCTGCCTAACATCGTTACTACTTAAAACGATGGAAAAAGTAGTGGATAACTACATAAGATCGGAGAATCTGGAGAATACACCACTTCATAAATGTCAGCATCAGGGTTGGCGGAGCTGCGAATGAGAGAGTACGCGTTCTTCATGCAATTTTTTCTTGTACCTTGAAATTACTAATATGACCAATGAGGAAAAATTTAAATTAAATAAATAGCAAACGTCATCGGATTCTCAGTGAAGAACAATTTAAAAATTGAGCGTTTCATTCAGCAGAACCCTGTTGTGGGGACAATTCTACATGTGAACGTAGCTTAACAAATATATTACATTATTTATGTTGGTACCATTGTATGAAATGAAAGTATTAACTTGTTGTTTTTGACAGCGTTGCTTTGTACACGTGCTATATTTTTGTTACACATTTTCTATAAAAATATAATTAATAGTCTCCTTGTGTGTCTGATTTCTTTATTAAAAACGACAACAAACCCAACCTTTTCAGACACGTTTTGAACATTACACTATGAATTGTTATTAAGAATAATAATAATATCAAAGAAAAATAGTATATCAATCGGAAACATAAAAAAATATATAATATATAATCGGAATATAAAGAAAAATATAAATATACAAAAAAATGTTAATAAGTAAATATAAATAATGGGAAATATATCGGAAAACAAAAATATTAGAAACGAAATACGTGTCAATAGATTTTAACCGAAACGTGCCGTCGTCGAGCATCCGACGCTCGTCTTCCGGAGGCTCCCCTGAGCTCAATTTTCATCGAATCGAAATGAATGAGGGACTTTTTGTAGGTTTTTTCAAGCCCTACAAAAATGTCAGTGACGGCATTTTACTATCTATTAACAGGAACGAGTTAAATGCAACAAAAGGCAAAACTCATTTTCACCATTTTTACAAGTTTACTCGAAAAATATTGATTTTAGGTTAGGGTCTTCGCGAGGTCGTACGTTCAATTACGACCCAAATTTACAGAGTTACAGCGAAAAAACGCAAAATGACCTTCCCCCGCCCCTCCCTAATTTAGCTTAAGGTCTAAGGTATTGACAACTCAGAAATAATCTCTCTTTGACACACCCATCAAGCCTAAAAAAATCTCGCGTCTTCGTTCACTTTTCCAAAATCATCATTTCTATGTATAAGATATATAAATTACGATAATCGGATTAATGTATTTATAATCTACACCGTGTTTGACTGTTGCATTCAATTTATAAATAGAATCTCTAAAAAAAATGAGTAACTCTTTCAATAAACCGTTATTGCAGTTGGGATTTCCACCTGATAAAATATGAGCATGTATAACGATAAACAAATGTAATAAAAACATGGGAAAACCGGATAGCGTATTGCATCAGAAGTGCATAATTTACTTAGTCATCAAAAAAATAGTTGATAGCTTTGAAATATTTTTGAATTTAAACATTTGAAACACACATTATATATAAATTACCTATTTAACAAAAAAAGGACTGGATCGGAAGAAAATCGTAACATTTATAGACATAACATAATTTTATCTTATATCATTTGTTAATTGAACGACTATTAAATTTTTTCCTGAAAAAATAATCTAAACCTATGACTTCACAAAGTAGTCAATAATTTTTTATGCATTTTTCCTGGGTTTTTTTGCACTTGATTGTTCTGTACACTAAATATCCAATGAACACTATTGAAAGTATGTAAACTATTGTTTTGGTAGTGATAGGGTAATCGATGGCAACTGTTTTTAAATTGGGTTCGTTCTTGATGATTCTGGATCTGAGTGTATGAAGTTTGTCTAAATCTAAAGGAGGTAAACTGATGTTGCAATCTTGAATTGTCTTAGATCGATTAAGATTGACTACTATTGTAGGAAATAAAACCGGCTGGCTTCCTATTTCTTCTTTGTTGGTTATGTGTACTGCGTCCGCGTTAACTTGGCATGAAGCAGGAATGTTGATTAACTGTGCGCCAATTAAGTTGACGACTTCTTCTTGTTGGTGGCATTTCAGATTTAGATTGGTTGTTTGTGGTAAAAACGCAATCCATTGATTAGATACATCTAGTCTCTTGAATAAAAGTTGGGAGCCAAATATCGCCACTTGATGACAGATGGATGCCGCTTTTAGGTCCAATTTTTGAATTTCACACGGACTTTCTTCATTGACTCCTTCTAGATCGGTTTCACCACAAATGTATTCTTGTGTAATCATTTTCGTGCATGAGTCGCTCGAATACGCAAAGTACAATTTATTTTTTAAAACGAATTTTGAGGTACGTTTAGTTTTGGTTGATTCTCTTTCAAAATAGGTATCGGATATAAATGAAATAAATTTAATTTTATTTGATACATTACATGTAATATGTATGTGATTTTATTATTCAGAATGAAATTAGATACTTTAATAAGGTTTTCATAAATCGGAATTGAATTTAAATTTAATTTGACAGGCATTTGATCTTCATCAAGATCTTGATATATGGTTTCTAGAAGTACCAGTAAATGTGTTTTTATTATACTAGGGTGCATAATATCAATCTTTGCAAAGGAAATAAAGTTTTCTACATCTTGCAATATAATTTAATATTTCATACATGTTTAATATTTGATTAAATATGTCTTTGATAAAAATAGTACTGTTATTATATTGATTTTGAATGAATTTACTTATGGTATTAATTTTTAATTCTAATAATCTCTCATTTTTAGTTACTTGTTGAATGGGCGAATTGAAATCATCAATTAAAGAAATAGCTAATGTATTTTGTGTTTTGATTGTTTGTGCTAAAGTTCCTTAATATGTCTCTCGTAACGTTCGCCATCGTTAGCGTCCAAATTTCCCTAATATCTTTAAAAACTGAACCGAGCCCATTGATTAGGCCACGTTTTGTGCTCTGTTGATGAGGTAATAATTCATTTAATTTAGTTTCTATTTGTGCTTCGATAAAGTTAACAGTATTTAAGTTGTTTGGTAGTTCTTCGATTCTTATGTTATTAATTTTAATCAAGTTGATTGTTTTTGAGGTTTTAGTCTTTAATTTTTGAAATTCGATATTAATGGAATTTAAATCATAATAATATAATATTGAATGGTAATATTGAGTTATTTTTGCATTGCAGAGTTTAACTGGAAGAAGGCCAGGGTTATCTTGAAGATTCCGGAGAGTTATAGTTTCTTGGAATCCGAGAATTCCTGGTAATCTGAAATAATAACATGTAATTAAGAGTCAAAAGAATATAATCTTTTTAGTGGACGTTTAACATTATCCAAATGTATATACTTTACCACGTTTTGCAGTTGTTACGGTTTTATGTTTCCTGTTTATTGTTTTAAGAGTAACTGGCTTATCAAATTTATTAGAATTTTTCTGTCTTTTCTTTCTTTTGATAAATATGGTTTGATTTGGTGTGAATATTTTTGTATATTCGCGGGTTTTGTTGATTTTCTCTAAATGTTTGGTTTTTTGTTCGATTAGATCTGAATTAATTTTCGCGTACATAAGTTTTGATCGATCTTTATGTTGATTGACGTAATCGTTTATTAGTAATTTGTCAATTTCCAAATTGAATGGATCGTTATCTGAGATATGCCCGTTGACAATATCGATTGGTTTTAATTTTACTACGGAGTGAATAGAATTATTATATGCCAAAATAGCATTCACAATTTTATTTTTTATTGGGGGTTTTAGCGAATCCTTGTGAATTTAGTAATATTATACGTTCTATTATTGTCGAGTGGAAACGTTCGACAATACCGTTTGATTGTAGGTGATCCGGTGAACAAAAATGTAGTTTGACTTTATAGAGGCTTAGAAGTTTGGTTACAACCGTATTTTTAAATTCGGTGCCGTTGTCACAAATTATTTGGTTGGGTATACTGTGATGGGAGAAAAATTTGATCAGATTATTAGCTATTTCTGTTCCTGATAAGGCTTCTAAATAGTAGTTTGAAAAACTATCTACAATCGTTAAAAAATTTGAATTTTCGAATGTGAATGAGTCGATGTGTACTATTTCGAAGGGTTTAGTCGCTGTTTGTGTTAAATTCATTTGGATCTTGACTGGATGTCGGTCATATGTGCATTGCTGACATATTTCACATTCATGGATATAATAGTGTTAATACAGATTTTCTTCATAAATCTTTTAAGGTTCCTAATAATGTTTATGGCCCCTACAAACTGCAAGACATAGTGCTGAAATTCCCAAACAGTGAAAACATTAAACTCATCTCCAAATTTTTAAGTGCTTCAAACATCAAAATATAACCTCAAAAACCGAACAGTTTACAGATAAAATTTTGAACAATAAGTGCGGTATCACTCTGTTCGTATTTACTTTCGTATAAACTATATTATAGACAATCATAAATCATCCCGGACGCAAAAAAACAGGCCGAATAGCCCTGGCAATTGAGGCCTTAAAACAAAAGAAGAAGAAGTTTGGATTGATTTTTTCATATCGGGCCAGTAATATTTTTGTTTGATTTCTTGAAGAGTTTCGTTTATACCGCGATGATTAGATTTGCTTTCATGATAGTTTTTGATCGTGTCCAATATGTCTTGTTTGTCTATTACATCGATTAGTTTACTTGTACATTTTTTTAGTTTTATAAAAGATCATTTAAAATATTGCTGTAAACAAACCGGAAGTGGTTCATACAGAGTTGGATCTTCGAAATATAAATAATAAGAGACATCTGGAACAATATATTTTTTAATGAAGTTTATTGCATCGTTATTAAAGTTGTTTTTAGATAACTGAATGTAATAACGTTGCTTATTTCCAAAAATAATTTTTATTTTAGGGTTTGCCGGATAATGCATTACTGAATCTATGAAAAATTGGTTTTTACCATAGTTAACTGCACAATCGGTAACTGGGATACCTACTACAGGATTTTCATCGAAATTCGAATGTACCGTGTTATTTTCGTCAGGGTCGTCTTCAGTTTGTTGTTGGTAATTGTCATGAAATGTGTCGTCAATATTTACGATCATAGACAAATGATCGTAGTCTTGTCTTACTCTAATTACACTAGGTTCTGCAGTTTGATTACTCGTCGAAGGTTGAGGTGTATTGAGACTACTGTCAGTTTGACGGTCTGGGTCATGCCCTGCGATCTTTTATAGCCACTGCTAAATGCATTTTTAACGCCATCTATTCGATTGGAAGGTTACTAACGACATCAAAATGTCAGGAGTAAAACAATAACCAATGGATCAGTATATTAGAGACTTAGACAAAGTTTTATTGTATTTGTCATTTTTTAAAGAGAAATAATTTTTCAACTTGTAGATGACTTTACTGTAGCACAAATAAAAGCCAGAAAGGCTTTAATTACAACAGACCTTTCGTCTAGTTCCAATATTTACAAAGGACGGGGATCAAGGATACGGAAAAAAATACAAGGTATATCTCCTGATTCAGACGAGAGTCCCTCATTAAATCGTCACATTTATCCTGTTTTTAAACCTAAAACCACAAACAAATTGTAAGTATTTAAAGAAATTAATTAGGATGTTTTGTGCAAATAATGTTCAGTATTGTATAAAAAGTCTGGGAATTATAAATCGGGTAGTATTTCTCCAGAGATTCAAGTGGAATCTATTGCCGAAACTATGAGGTCTGAAGCTGAAGGAATTTCCCTTGAGAATAAAGAATCAAATGATATGGCGAGATTTGCTGTTCCTAGAGATAATTTGTTTCTTAAGTTAAATCATAATTTATAATAACCTAAAGTTTGAATATTAAATTTGACTTTTAGTATAAAAATACTTAATTTTATAATGTAACTTTTTTTAATTGTTTTAGAGTCAAAACCTTGTGGCAGTGGAATCACATGAGCACTTCACAAAAGAGATAAATCATCACCACAAACAGAAACACTTGATCAAGGTGACTAAACTAAATAATTTTAATTAATTTTTATATTTATTCATATTTTAAATTTATTTTAGAATTTAATAGGTTGATGATAAATGAAATATCTCAATTAAATTTAAAAATCAACACTTTAATTCAAAGTGTGGCACTCTCTTGAAAACACAAAGAATTGCGAGTAACCTGCAAGTAAAGTCGTTTAAAAACAATGTGAAAACGTTATATGAAAAAATTCCAGTAATTCGACATTCGACGCATATTTTTAAAATCCAAATTCAACGTACTCGATCAAATACTGTCCCTAGTATTGCAAACCGACATTACAGACCATTTCTCAACAATACTACAGATAGTACTGGAAAAGACCAAATGCCCCAAGGAACGAGGAATAGTGAAATACATAGATGAAACAAAACTTAAAAATACAATCAGACAAAAATCTTGGGATTTCTTATACTTGATTCTAGATCCTAACTATGCAACAAACACTTTCATTGAAACACTTCAAAAATATATATACGACTGTACATATTCAAAAAAATGTAAAAGAAAAACACGAAGATCACCCCTTGGATGACAAATACACTACAAAATACACAATGTATATCGGAAAAAAATTAGTGTTTGAAAAACATTGGAATCCATTATATTGTATCATATGTGTAATATTTGTTAGCACATGCTATTATTAATAAATTATTCTTATCCTAAGTTTGAGAAGAAAATAAAGAAAATCACCTGCACTATTTTATAAACAAAATTTTATAATAAATTTTTCAAACTATTTGTCGACATGCGTCTTTTAATAAACTATCCTGGTTAATAAAAACGGATAAAAGCTTTTAACAACCTATCCTACTTTTAAGCCAAAATAAAATAACAGGTTGTTCCGAAAAGTGTTTAACCTTTGTGTGACTGTTTTTATTTGTTTATTTAAGAAAAAACAATATAGGCATAATTTAAAAAACCTTCAGTATTTGCTTGGTTTGCCATCTAGTAGTAGCTAGTAAACTGTGACTAATCATGCAGGTTACTTCCTTCATTTTTTCCGTTGGTGAATAGTAACCTTCCACCACAATAGATGGCGCAGCACTCGACAAAACTTTGTGGCTTCGGACTTAGTACAGGAGATTCCATTCTTTCCCGTATTAAAAGTATTTATCTATGGTCTGGGTTGGGTTGACTATAGTAATTTCTGGTTTCGCCTAAGATTTCGTCCACGTTTTTCCAAAAGGAATCGTCGTTCCAAATTGGTTGTGATTCTTTAGTATAGATTTCAATTCGTGAGAGGCAATCTGCGTTACTGTTCGATTTTCCGGATCGATAAATTATTTAATGAAATTGACTGTCTCGACCTTTACTTCGTGGAATATGCTCATATTAGTGTTTTTAAATGAAACTCAAGGTCTCTAGTTAATTCCACAATATATTATATTGTGGAATTAACTAGAGACCTTGAGTTTCATTTAAAAACACTGATAAATTATTTGATAATCATACTATTCGAGTCTTAGTTTCCAACGTAAGAGTTTCGAATTTGGTTCTTTTAGTGAATTTAGCCAGACTAATGGTTTGTGGTCCGTTATAATATTAAATCGTTTACCATATAAGTACGGTCTGAAGTATTTAGTTGCCCATACTATGGCTAAAAGCTCCTTCCCTATCGTTGAGTATGAATGCTCAGAATCGTTGAAAGTACGTGATGCGTATGCTACGGGGATATCTTGACCAATCGGGCCTTGAGATAGGACTGCTCCTAGAGTTAGATTTTCGCCCCCTTTTTAAGGCACTTGTTAGGGGTTTTGTAATTTTAGCAAAGTTCTAATGAATCGTCGATAATATCCGAGTAGACCAAGGAAAGCTTTGATTTGTTTTGGTGTTTTCGGTATTGGGAAGTTACGTATAGCGTATATTTTGTCTGGATTTGGATTAACACCGTCAGGGCCCAAGTAAGCAACCTCCTTCCTTAAAAATTCTGATTTGTCCAGCTGGACCTTGAAAGTTGCTTCTCTAAGACGTTGAAATACTGTTCACAGGCGTTCCAAGTGTTCCTGAAGGGTGGTAGGTGCCGGTTTGAGACCATAAGGCATACAGAGAAATTCTTAATGTCCGTTTTCTGAATTGAATACTGTTTTTTCGATATCCTTTTCTTCCATCGACCTGATGGAAGCCGCTAGCAATTTCCTAATTTCGCTAAAACATTGTGTATATTGGGCAGAGGATAACGATCATCTACTGTCTTTTCATTATTAAGTTTTCTGTAGTCGATAACTACTCTCCATTTTTGTTTGCCGTTGGCATCTTTCTTCTTACTTATCATCCATATTGGCCGCGATCATGGCGAATTTGATTGACGAATTATAGAGTCCAACATGTTTTGTATCTGATTAGCGACTTCTTGTCTATGTATAAAAGGATATCCGTAAATTTTCGTGTAGACCGGCATTTCGTCAGTCGTTCGTATTTGATGTCGAATTTTACTCGTAAATGTCAATGGTTCGTTTTCTTTATAAAAAATGTCGTTATATTCATTACAAAACTCGAGGATTTTTCGTTTTTCCTCTTCGTTCATGTATTCGGTTCGAATTTTTAGCATTACTAAATTTTTATCACAATATTCAAATAATAATTTCAAAATTATTGTTTTCTAATTAATTTTCATGAAAACTTCAACTGAAATCGGTTCTGAAAAATCTAAAATTAAAGAGTTCGTAGATTTGTTTAAAATTGTAGTTAAAGCATAACCGTCTTTTGTTGTACTAAGACTTTGTGTAATTTCACAATAGCGTATTTTTTTATAAGGAATAATTATATCTTCTTGAGAAACACTAGTTTTTATTTTTATTACTTGTTGTGTTCTAGGAGCTACTGTAACAAGATTTAAATCATGCGACATCTTATGATAACACAATTTTATTTTAGTAAAAGGTGTAATGAGATACCCTGTTTTGAAATCAACACTAGCTTGAAGTAACTTAAGATTATCTAGGCCTACGAGGCCGTTAAAAACGTGAAATTTAAAAAGGAAAAATTTCAAATTTGTTGGGTTTGGCAATTTGAATATTTTTGAGGCTCGTATGTCAGCGCGATATTTATGGGAAGATTGCTGAAATACCGTTGTAAGTACAAAAGGATCATCATTATTGATTGCATTTGAGTACAATTTAAAAGCAATTTTGAGGTCCATGGAGGACCTACTCGAACCGGAGTCGATTAGGAATTTTAGATTATTGTTACGAAACAGCACACTGGTATAGTCCCTAAAACCGACCCTGTCTAAGCCAGGTATAATAGTTAAAATTATGGCGGATACGCAGTTATAAAAAACTGTTTACGATTGAGACGATCTTATCTAGAACTGGTTTTTGTGACCAGAGTTATCTAGAAAAGGCCAGAAAAATTATTTGTGTGTATAAGCCGCAGCCCGGAATTCTCTAGTACAAAAGGCACTAGTATATAAGGGGACTGATCAGGAAGAGTTAGTTAGTCGATAATTAGACATCGTGAGACAAACAAATAAATTAGTGAATATAAATTAGTGAACTGTTTATATAAATTAGTCTAAGTGAATATACTGTATATATAAATTAAGCGTAAGTGATTAGTGAGTTAGTGTTTAAATAAATTAGTAAGTAGCCATACCGAGTGTTTAAAATTTATCCCACCCGTTTATTGTTCAAATAAATAACAAAAACATTACATTATGTTCAGGTAGAACTACTCGTACATAGGACAATTCTCTAGATTTAACATTGTTAAGTGAAATAATTTCGGGGCCGAAACAACTGGGTTTATTTTGTAAGCTATGTTCCGAGGCACTTATTGAAAATTTACGCCATCGTCGAGTGGCTCTGTTGTATCACCATTATTTTTATCATCGGGGTATGGTAACTGATAGGAAAGGTCATGATCGTCTTGTGATTCAACATTATAGAGTTCTTCAGATATGAAATAGGGACAATTATTTGGAGGTCTATTATTTGTAGTCGGGAATTGTCGTTGAACTGATTGGGCTGATTTTTATTTCTAGTTGATATCGACATGGGCGATGGTTTAGGGAATCTATTATTATTTGGATTGGGTCTGAACACATTGGTATTCGAATTTGGTTGTCTAAAGACTTGAGAGTTCCTAGGGAAATTGTGTTGTATGTATGCGAATTAAATGAAGATTGATTGGGTGTTTGCATTGATCGATGATTCAATCTGTTACTATTATTGGCAAATTGTCTCGGGAAATTTCTATTAGATGAATTTTGAAGATAATGGGCATTTTCTTGTTGTATAACGTATTGCATACCTTCTGTTAAAGAAGCGGGCATCATGCATCGGATGGTGGTTCCTAAGGGTTCTCTTAACCCGGAGAGAAATGTTTTGAGGGCTAAATTTTGATATAGAGTATTTTTAAGAAATCTAGCAGCCTCCGTATTTTCGTGGATATTAACATAGTTACAAATTAAATTTAGAACATGTAAGCATCTATCATAGAACGATTGAGAAGACTCGTTCGAATTTTGTTTGAGCATTACGAGATCTCTATTCAAGCAAACTTCGTCACTTTGGTCTGATAAATTACTAGTCAGAACGTTCTTTAATTCGACCCATGTGTTATAAGAGTGGATATTTATTATAGTTTTAGCGTTTCCTTTAATTTTTGATAATATAGAATTCAACAAATAAATATTCTGAAAGTTATTGTGGTTTTCCCTATCTTCGAAATGAGCAATAATGGATTCACTTACAGTTCAAGTCGTTAGGGTTACCATCAAATTCTGGAATGCAGTTAATATATTCCCATTTAAATTGTGCTTGTGCCATTACTGATTTTAATTGATCGTTATTTACGATTGGTTGCGTTATAAGGTTAGACTACTACTTTGGTTATTTACTCTTAAGATATTTGATTTTTTAGATTTATGTTTAAATTTTGTTTTACCTTTTGAATTTGATGCAGTAGAAAGAGAACCAACACTCAATTTACTAAAAGCAGTTTGAATTTCGTCCAAAAGATTATTTGAATTCATAAATTGTACTTACAAAATAATCAATGCTACTTTAATCATGCTTTTCTTGACTATATGGAGTAGGTAATCTTTGCAGAATTCAGTCGATGTGGGTCCTAATTCTCGAAATTCGGAATGGTCTGGAACAGGTCTCCAATAGACTGATGAATGATTGCAAAACTGGTACTTCACTGAACACAGGCCAGTTTTTTTCAACTTTAAACTTGTTTGAAAAGTTCGATATGTCGGTAAATCGTTAAAACGAATATCTACGTTCAATATGCACGACCCGAACAATCCTACTGACTGCGCCAAAAATGTAATTTATTTCGTAAATCTGGTTTTTAAAAACTACAAACTAATCTAAAGCGAGTATAAATCGATTTTATTGCTGCTTTTAATTAGCTGTGCAAAACCTGGTTGTGATAAAATAAAACTGCGAGTACCTATATTTCATATACAAATAAATCTATACGAAAATGGAACCTGATGACTGTGGACTTGATCCATCATCCGAAAATTCTACAAACATTACCAACGCAATGCCCAAATCATATTCCAACGTTTTTAGCCAAACCACGATCAAGTATCCTATTAAAGATCAAGCAATAATTTTCAACGTCATTAATCCATAACCGGTGAGGTACAATTAAACGTGATGTTTAGTCACTCTTCCCCTTTTTTAAAAAAATAACATAAAAAAAATTAAATATTGTAATGAATAAATTTCACTGAAATAAGTTAAAACTGGACGAGCTGTATTGGGTCTTATATAATTTTTATATTAAAAAAAAATTTAAACTACGTTTTTGTTTTTATACAGTAGTATTGAAATTTCTCATTATGATAACAAGCTTACACAATTTCATCAATTAGAAAAAAAATATCTTTTTTTAGAAGTTTCAAATATTAACCGGGGTTAATGGAATACTAATAATTAATTTTTATGCAAAAAATACACATATTTATTAAGTACAGGTGAACTACACTAATTTGTCGTGTTGTCGTGCGAGTAGCTACTCCCATCTCTCGTAATTCAATAACGAAAATTTTTCGGTTTTAAATTAAATTTTAATAACACTTTTCAACAAATCGATTAAATCTTATAATACTGTATATAATCCATATCAAAATTGTTCTGCCTGGACATATTTCTACAAAGAAAACAATATTTGAAAAATTGAGGTTAGAATGTCGATCTCCTGCTCGAGTTGCAAGCAGGAAATTTCGGATGATGACAAGGAAATACAATGTGATAGCTGCAGAGTTTGGATCCACCTTGTGGAAAAATGTAGTGGATTATGTGCAAGCGAAATCCGAGCTGTAGTTGTTCAAAAAAGAATTATAATGTTTTTCTGTGAGGTCTGTCGCTCGGCTATTAAAAGAGTGCCATACCTACTAAATAAAATAACTTCATTAGAATCTGAGATCAGTTCCCTAAAAAAGAGATGGAAACCATGAAACAAATGAATCCCTCCAACAATATGGATCTCATTCTATGGGAAGTCTATGAACGTTCCCAACGAGCGAATAACATGATGATCTATAATATGGAAGAATCAGGTGCACAGGAATTGAACCAACGTATTGAGTATGACAGAAGAAAAGTAGTTAATATCCTGGAGTCCGTGGGTGTTCATGAAAAGGAGCTTGTTCGAGTGATAAGAGTTGGTAAGAAATCCAATAAGCCAAGACCCGTCAAAGCAGTCTTATCTAACCCTGATTTTGTTACTAAAGCCTTGAAATCAGGAAGAGTTTTGTCCTCCTCTAGATATAATATTGGTCCTAGCAGAACAAAATTACAACAAGAAGCGTTTAGGAAGGTTCACAATGACTTAAAATTAAGCAGAGAAAATGGTGAATAAAATTTGATTATTCGTTACAGAGCAGGTCATCCGGTTATTGAAACTAAACTCCTAAGAAAAAACTAAGCGAAACCCCTCTACAAAAATTCAAGATTTATTTTCAGAATGTTGGAGGATTGAGAACAAAATTAATTGAATTGCAGAATGCTGCGATTACGATATCATAATCTTAGTTGAGTCTTGGTTGACAGACTCATTTGCTACTTCAGAGATTGGTTTAAAAAACTATCAAGTATTTCGATGTGATAGAAATGAATCAACAAGTAACCAGAAAAAGAGGTGGAGGAGTTTTGATGGCATTTAAGACTGATTTACAAGTTTATCAAATTACTGAAGTGAATGTTGATGTTGAACATCTATTCGTACATCTTACACACAACAAAAGCAGTTTCATTTTTGGTTCAACATACATTCGTCTGGGCTCTGGCAACGTCATCTATGAAAGTCACTGTCAGTCAGTCGAAAATATACTATTCAATTATATGAACTCATTAGTATTTTTATTTGGTGATTATAATTTGCCATTGGCCACTTGATACCCCCAAGATCGGGATGGACTATTACAGCATTGTCCAATTGGATATCCAGCATCGATACTGAATGAACATTTTTCTTTTAGTGGATTAAAACAAATTAATACGATACCTAATAACAATAATGTATTTTTAGACTTAGTTTTCTCCAATTCGCAAGACATTATGTCAGTGAATCTTGCAATTGATCTATTATTGCCCAACAATCCACATCATGTAGCATTATCCTGTGACTTAGTACTACCAGATAATCATGAGAGTATGAAGTTTGATACTTATTACTATGATTTTAAAAATTCAGATTTTATTGGTTTAAATAATTATTTTGCTGCTATTGACTGGGATGTGTTCTTGAGTGCTAATGTTGAATTAGCGGTTAAGAGTTTTTATCAAATTTTCAATAATGCTTTGGCAAATTTTGTACCTTTTCGTAGATTCAAATCCTCAAATTATCCGGTGTGGTTTAATTCTGAATTGAAGCAACTAATTAGAGAAAAGAAAATAGCTCACAAAAGATTCAAAGAGACGTCTGATACTAATGATTATACTACTTTTTGTAATTTGAGAACTAGGTGCAAAAATTTATCCAAGTTATGTTATAGTGACTACATAGGTATGGTTGATAACAACATCTCAACTAATCCTAAATATTTTTGGAACTATATCAATTCTTTGAAAAAAGATCATGGAATTCCTAATATTATGACATACAATGATAATGTAGCCAGCTGTGGCACAGATATTGTGAATTTGTTTCCTGAACATTTTGGAAGTGTATATAGCAATATTGAGGTTGCTGATTATGTAAATTTCAATCCAGTTAATACTGTATCGATTCCCCCTTTGAAAATTACCCTTCTGGAGGTTTTTAATGGAATAATGAAACTGAAAGACAATCTGAGTTCTGGACCAGACGGAATTCCTTCGTATATTCTGAAAAGGTGTGTTTATTCTTTAAGTAAACCATTAGAAATCTTATTCAATTTGTCACTCAAAAATCAAATATTTCCTACTACCTGGGGAAATAGTTATGTAAGGCCTATTTTCAAAAACGGTTCTAAGGGAGAAATCAGAAACTATAGACCAATAAGCAAACTTTCTGCCATACCAAAATTATTGGAACAACTCTTGGTCAGTCATATTTCTTTTTATTGTAAAAATTTAATTATTGAACAACAACACGGTTTTGTAGGTGGTCGATCAACGGTAACTAACTTATTATTATATCAAATCGATATAGTCAGTGCACTAGAACAACATAATCAAATTGACTCGGTCTATACTGACTTCAGTAAAGCTTTTGATAAAGTGAACCACAACTTATTAATCAACAAGTTGTCTGCCGCTGGCTTTCCGTCATGGTTGACAAACTGGTTACATAGCTATCTTTATAATAGACATCAGTTAGTTAAAATTAGGAATTTTATTTCCAATTCTTTCCTTGTCACATTAGGAGTGCCACAGGGATCGCACTTGGGTCCCCTGTTGTTTAACATTTTTATCAATGACATAGGAACTATTTTTAAAAATTGTAAATTTCTTCTTTTTGCTGATGACTTAAAATTATATACAAACATCTCAAAACCAACTGATTGTAACAAACTACAAGAAGATCTTAATTCCTTGATAAACTGGTCAGAATCAAATGGAATGTTGTTGAATCCTGATAAATGCCAATGTATTACTTTTAGTAGAGCAAATCCTATAATTCAAAATGACCATCATATTGATAATAAGATCATAAAAAGAGTATCGGTTGTTACGGACCTTGGAGTATTATTTGATGAAAAACTTACATTTGTTCAGCATATAAATTCAACTGTAAGCAGCAGCTCTCGAAAACTAGGTTTTGTTCTTAGAAATACACGGGAATTTTCAATTCTTTCAACAAAAACGTTATACATGTCACTCATATATTCTTGTCTCCAATATGCCTCTCCTGCCTGGAGCGCTAATTATCAAGTTCATATCCATAATCTTGAGTATATACAAAACAAGTTTTTGAGAGGTGTTGCCTATAAAATGGGCTTATACCAGGGTACATACAATTATTCCCAAATCTTAGAGCATATATCAATTCATACCTTAGAAACTAGCAGAAATCGATCAGATTTGATTTTATTATACAAATTTATTCATGGCGTAATATCATGCCCAGAATTGTTGGCACAAATCAATTTTAGATTCAATAGAATACCAACACGTAATTCTGAACTTTTCAGCATTCCTTTTCACCATACTAATTATGGCTACAATAGCAGTATATCTCGTATTATGAGACTGGGTAATCTACTTAACACAAACGATGTCTGTGTAACTGGTGTGAGCTTGTGTACCTTTAAAAATTCACTTAATGAAGTGGCTACTCTGTGATATCTTGTGATATATATTATTATATTCTTATATTAATTCTTATATTGTTTATTGTCTATATATATTGTAAAGAGGTTTGCCCGTTTATAAATAAATAATTTTAAACATTTATTATATATATGACTATTTTGAAACACATTGTGTGCATATTTTCTTACTAGATGATAAATGTCTTTCTATGAAGTTTGGATGGGCATAGAGAACAATATTTCCGAACCTCTAATTTTTCTTCGGCCTGAAATGGTACTAGTTCTTTGAGTGCAAGTATTCTTTTTATGGAGTTTCTGATGTCTAAGTTAATTCTTGGATTTATAAAATGCCTTCTCATAAAAGGTTCTGGCTTTTCGCTAGTGCCTTCAAGAATTTGAATCTGGATGTATTTTCATTATTCTTGAAACGATTTTCCATGACAAATGCATTGACACAGCTCATGTCTAAGACTTGGTAGAAAATATATCGTCGAGTTCTCCTTGAAGAGCTGTAAATGGTGCATTTCTCATCTAGTGCATCGACGCCTCCTTTTGTTGAATTGTAAAATGATATTATTTCTTGTTTATTACTTTGACCATCAATAGCGAGACAGTGATGCATGTATAGGAAACCAACGTTTCATGTTTTGAAAATCCATATAATGCAGCCTGTCTGTCTTAAATTCTGGTGGTATTTCTCTTTTCGATTTTCTCATTGTTCCAACAAAGGTAAGGCCTCTAGATTGTAGCTCTTTCATCAACTGAAGGGAAGAAAACCAGTTATCTGCAGTAATGTTCCTATTACTGCCAAAAATAGGGTTTGAAAGACGAACTACGGATTCTGTGGGTTTGGTTACATTTTTTTCTGAATACGAAAGACCCATTCCATCCGAACCTTTTCCCATATAAATATAGCGATTATAGGCAAATTGAGTCTTAGCATCAGTTAACAACATAAGCTTTATGCCTTATTTGGAATGTACATGCGGAACTTGCGTCGGCCCCTGAATCCGATTAACATTTCATCAATGCATGCGTTTTTCCCATTGGTAAATACATTTTGACAATATTCATAAAACATTACAAAAATGTCATTAATATGAGCCACTGGTATTGCTTTCAGTCTTTCTTTCCTGGTTGTGGTATCATTAAACCATAAGCAATCTATCAAAACACTAAATCTTTTTCCGCTCATAATAGTCCTAAAAATCTCTCTTCCAGTTCCATCTTCAGTAAACATGGCATCAATATATCTTCATCATTAGACTTGTAAATCGCGGTATACAGTGTTGGGAACATTACGATGGAACATAGGGTTTACCTTCAATGTGTTAGAAAGAGACAAAATACATATAAATTCAGTGCATCATTCTTTTTCGCTAACAGGATATCATAAAGTGGAAAACGTCCAATACAGGAAGTTAAAAATACATATGTGTAATGTGAACAGTTTAGTTTATTATTTGAGAAATAATAAGATTGTATGTACTACACTGATAGCTTAATGCAATGAACAATAAAAAAATCAACACTACTTTCGTTTATCCCTTCATGATTAATTTACAAAGAAATAATTCAGTAGTAATAAAATTCACTATATTAGTTCGGTTAGTATTGGAATAAATAACCTAAATAACCGTAACATGCGAAATAAAATTTGTATTAATAATAATATGTGTTTCCAAATATCACAATTCTCAGGATCTCATAAGTGGAAAACCCACAACGTCAGCCTCTTACTATTTGTAGCTTCTGACAGTATTGCCAAATTTCATTGTATATTTATATTAATTGTAAAATGCATTGTTCTAACATGAGAACAAGCTATGAGAAGATTTTAATTATGATAATTCAAGAGGTTGTAACAGATCAAGATATAATTAATTCCATCTATTCGTTAAATATTTTATTGTAATGCTGGAAATTGTTCTAGTTTTCGAAAAAGTATAAAATGAATAAATTAGAGAATCGAGTATAGTTAGAAAGTTTTAAAATTGCCAATAACTTTTTTATTATTCTATAAATTATTTTCTGTCACCTTAAAATAATCTTCCATCAGATAATGATTTCGATTTGGCAATCAATCGTCGACAATGTTATTCTTGTTAATTTCCATTGGTTAGGATCATCCCTGACCCTACAACTCACTAGGCGGTAGTCTTTCCGAAGGCGGTGCCTGGCATACAATTGATTTATCGAAACAATTGTCAATTTTTTAGAAATTTCAATAAATTTTATTATATTGTGGAATTAACTAGAGACCGTGAGTTTCATTTAAAAACCTTCATGATGAATTTACAAAGAAATAATTCAGTAGTAAGAAACTAATTCACTATATCAGTTCGGGTAGTACACGTTAATATGATTTGAACAATAAATTAAAATCTACCTAATAGGTATTTGAAATAAGTACCACTAAAAAATCACTGGAAAATAGCTAAAAAAATTACATTCGTCGATATTGAGGGTACAATTAATGAATGTAAGCATAATAATTTTCATTAACATCATAACGAATAGTTTTAATGATCTCAATGTAAACCGCCTCTGTTTCCTACGCTCCTGATAAAACGATTTCGCTTACAGCTAAAATTCTACTTTTATCTGTCCCCTCTCTTCATTTTCAATCCACGCGTTAGATTGTAGAGTGCCTTTCAAAAATTTCTTTTTTATTTGTGAGAGAAATCAGTCACATTCAATTTCAACGTAAAACGATATCCTCTCACGTCCAAAAAGAAATTATCATGGTCACATGGAGTTACTAGTGTGTTGGAGAAGGACAATCATGAGACATAGAATTAAAAGCCAGCGTAGATTATTACACCAGACGAATACGAATCGCGCGTGCGCCTCTTGAAGATGTTCAACTGTACAATCTGGGTACTTCACTAAACGTTTGTTTGCAAATGAGTAACGATCTTTTGCAAATCTTATTAAAATGAGTATGTAAGTACACCATAAAGTGCAAATTGTAAAATGGTACTACCAGGGTCATTCATATCGAGAAATAGCAGAAAATTTGTTTATTGTGGCATTAGAAAATGCCCAACCAATTAGCAAAAAACAAGTGAGAACGGTTATAAAAAATTTTGAAGAGCATGGATGTGTCAATCCTACTAAACATGGACCCCGTACACAAAAACGTCAAACAAAACCCGAAAAAGAAGAAAGAGATATTTTAATTTGTGCCAGTGTGGAAAATAATCCCCTGATATAGCAAAGGATTTTGATGTTGATCCGAAAACGGTTCGGACTGTATTAAAAAAAAATGGTTATCGTAGTTTCAAACTGAAAAAGAGCCATTAAATTTTTCCAGACGATCAATTTCGTAGAATGGAATTTTGTGAAATAATATGGAAAGAATACAATTGGACGCAAACTTTTCGAAAAATATTTTGTTCACAGATGAATCGACTTTTACCATACATGGTGCACATAATTCATCCGTTATTCGATATTGGTCAAGGACAAATTTACACAGACATTATAATAATAGGACTCAATATCCCCAAAAGTTAAATGTTTGGGCTGGAATATTAGGTGACCATTTAATTGGACCATTTTTTATTGACGGCAATTTAACCGGACAGAAATATTTGGACATGTTGGAAAATCAAATTACTCCTGCCCTTATACAATTAGGTGTCAACTTCAATGATATCTGGTACCAACATCACGGTTGTGCATCACATAATTATCGACTAGCAATAATGTTTCTAAATACACAATTTCCCAATCGGATAATCTCCGCGAATGGTAACATAAGATGGCCTGCGAGATCTCCAGATCTGGCTCCCAACGTTTTTTTTTCTGGGGTTATATAAAATCGAGAATTTATGGGTTTCAAGAAAACAAAGCCTCTTCTCTAAATGAACTAAGGGAACAAATTTTACAAATTTGTATGCAAATAACACCTGAAATGCTCATACGTGTTCGTCAAGAATTTTATAACCGTCTCGGCTACTGCTTAGCGCAAAACGGGGATTTATTCGAACATTTGATTTAAGCTCATTGAAGAATTAAGTTTTATTTTTTAATTTATTACATATCATAATATTACTTTTATTTAAAAATTGTAGGCATTAGAATTCGATTTTAGTTTTATTTTCGTCTTTTTTTTAATTTGCACTGTGTGTGTGTTTACACAGAGAATTCGTTCTCATTTGCATACAAACGATAACAAACTATAAAGATACGAATTTTTTTTACTAACATTCGAAACACAGCAAATGTTTGGAGACCAATTTCACGTTGCCAAATCTGAAAAAAAGTAAAGGTTTTAACCGCTTTCAAACTGAAAACTAGAACATTTTCCAGCATTACAATAAAATATTTAACGAATAGATGGAATTAATTATATCTTGATCTGTTACAACCTCTTGAATTATCATAATTAAAATCTTCTTATAACTTGTTCTCGTGTTAGAACAAAGCATTTTACAATTAATATAAATATACAATGAAAATTGGCAATACTGTCAGAAGCTACAAATAGTAAGAGGCTGGCGTTGTGGGTTTTCCACTTATGAGATCCTGTTAGCGAAAAATGAGAATTGAGATATTTGGAAACACATATTATTATTAATACAAATTTTATTTCGCATGTTACGGTTATTTAGGTTATTTATTCCAATACTAACCGAACTAATATAGTGAATTTTATTACTACTGAATTATTTCTTTGTAAATTAATCATGAAGGGATAAACGAAAGTAGTGTTGATTTTTTTATTGTTCATTGCATTAAGCTATCAGTATAGTACATACAATCTTATTATTTCTCAAATAATAAACTGAACTGTTCACATTACACATCTGTATTTTTAACTTCTTGTATTGGACATTTTCCACTTTATGATATCCTGTTAGCGAAAAAGAATGATGCACTGAATTTATATGTATTTTGTCTCTTTCTAACACATTGAAGGTAAACCCTATGTTCCCTCGTATTGTTCCCAACACTGTATACTAATAGGCCCATCAAAGCTCTTATTTCAATACTATGCGTAATTCGCGTCTCTTCAGCATTACGTGTTCGAATTTCTGCAACTTTATATTTGTATACTGCACTATAGTATTTATCATAGCTTCTGAGATGAGAAGGTTCCATATATCTTCTGGATTGGCTTTATCTCATAGAGTACGATCAGAACCTTTTAATCCTGGTAGTGTTACAACAATATTGTGTTGTAGGGTATGTACATTCATTACAGTTTCTTCCCACTTTTGTTGATCTTTCCCATAAAAGTACTTTTTTTGAATTCCATCATCATTTCCTTGGTCTGCTTCTTCATCAATTGACAAAGATCATTCATCATCATGACTTTCACTTGAAGGCCGATATTTGTGTTCTTCTTCAATATCATCTCCATCTTTTATATTAGACACATCAAATTCTAATTCATTATACCATCTCATAACGGTATTTTCAAAAACTTTGTCGGATCGATGAACTTTTTCCAACTTACCTTAACGGTGAGGTGGAGTCACTGAGACTCTGATTTCTAATTTGAACGTGTTCACAGTAACCTAGCTCGATACACACTTAATACCAATAACTACTAATAGTATTCGAAGGTACGTGAGCGCGCGAAAGATTCAGGGTCACCTGAAAAAAGTTACAGTAGTCTGAGATTAGTTAGGAGTCTGTGAGACTCCACCTCACAGGTTAAGGGTTAACGGAGCAAAACTCCAGGACTATCTTCTACACATAGGACCATTTGTAGAGCCAAAAAATATATTTTTTTACTGAAGGATATCAAACAACAGAGTATGCGTTTATCTCTCGAGCAAAAATTGTGTCGACAATTTCCTACAACTTCTTGGAGAATTTACCGTTAACGGAGAAAAAATCAAAGCTAGAATACTATTAACTCCCTCGGAGAGAATAGTCTTATGCAACGTATGCCCTACAATTCCGCATGAAACTATTTCTAAAGAGCTCGAAAATATAGGACTAAAATGATTATCTTCACTATCCTTTTTACGAATTGGCTCAACAGATGTGGCGTATACACACATTTCAAGTTTTAAACGTCAAGTATACACCCTCTCAATCCCTGACTTCCTGGATATTCACTATGATAACTCCTCTAATCGCATATTCATTACACAAGACTGCCATGGTTGTTTCAAATGCAAACTCACTGGATACAGCTCGCTTCTAATGAACGAGCAGATCCCACTAGCTCAAAAAATTCACAGTGTACACCATCCGCACAGCTAATAAATCCTGACATCCATGAATCTTCCACACCAGACTCACAAAACATTAATACATCCGTCGAAAACACCTCAACCTCACAAAATCCACCAATCATCTTTACGACTGGGCTCTTTAATTTTCCCGACGCCTACCGCCAACACTACAGAGGAGTAAATATTTGTAGATGATAGTACACTAAACAAACAACTATCCTACAAAGAACACATTCGGAAGAGCCGTATCACCATCCAGTGAGAAGCTCCCACCATCCGATGACATAAACAAATATTGAAAACGCCAAAACGTCCACCTTAAGCAAGAAAGCAAAATACGTCCGAAGCTAAATTCACAATCGAACCAGAACACATCGCAGCTGCTAACAAATTTTTTGATGACCAACCCTACCCTCCTATACTCAACATCAATCAGTTCAAATGTCTGCTCGACAATTCATACGGCTTAAAGGACACAGATGCACTGTGCTTAGCTACAGAATACACTTCAAACATACAGGGACTAATCGAATTGTTCTTACAAATTTATCCATATTTAACAGGAAGAACCATAAAAATTCGTTGGACTAAATTAAAAAAAAAACTGTAGAAACATCTGGAAATCGATACCTCCTGTGATAGGACTTAAAACTAATCATCAACTCAATATTACAGTGGAATTTAAATGGATATTCTATCCGTTTAAGCATGCTGCCAAGTTATTATTAGCCAAAAACGCACCACCAATTCAAAGTAAGTACAATAGCTGCCTTCGCAACAAATTAAGCAGCTAGTACCTTTAAAGGCTTTCAAATCGTCTGGCAAAAGTCTTTCAATAATAGTTATCCTTTAAACGCTTTATTCCTATGCAATTTTCTTTTAACTGTTCAACCAAAGTCTTAAAGTTGGGAATATCCATGCCCTGACTCACCAAATTAACGGCAGTTCTTTTTAGGCAGGCGCCCACACCATCTGGTGCCCCCTTACCATGTCTAGGCTCACTGTAGACCCAGCGTAACTTTTGAATTTGATAGAAAAGTTACTACTTTTATAATTTATTTGCTATTGTCATTCATTCATATATTTTATCTTTGTTTTGTTATATGACTAAGACAAAAATTGTACTGTAAGCCATATCACCAGATTATTGTTTAAAAAAACCCTTTCTAGATAATTTAACAATTTATTAAAAACATTTCATATCACCAGAACTTATTCTGATGATTATTGACCAATTATTTGTTAAATAAAAAAATAGATATACAGGGAATGTGTTTAGAAAATCATCCACCACGCTCCTTGCCAATTCAGGAGCCGTTATTCTAGCACTAAAAAGGCACAGCAGATGGCTATGTTGAAGTTTGATTAAATAACATATAATAATAATAAACGTCACTAAAAAACGATATGGTCGGATTTTCTACTAAAACTGCTGAAATGGCTCCTTTAATAGAAAATATAGTAAACACAGGAGCAACAACTTGAATTACTTCCTTTTCTGGGCAAGTACAGTTATCAAATTTATCCAAGCAAGAAATCTCTTTTGTTAACAACTGTACTATACATAATCCAATTTTTAATATCACTGTAAAAAATAATAATGGCTCACAGTAATGAATTTCATATAAAATAAAATGTTTGTACAAAAAAATATTACCAATAAATTTTGTGTAGGATAAAAAATTATGTGTGAAACAGGGCAATAAAGTGCTTTTTCATGCCTCAAGAATGGCCATACGGTCTTTCGGCCTGAAAAATGCCACTTTACTGTCTAGGTGTACAATGTACTATTATATTATTCAAGTTCCTCACCCTCTCAACCATGCTCTATTACCAATATTTTATTTTGTTTAATAATTTTTCATTATTCAAAATTCTCTAATTCTAAATAAATAAATTTGAGTATTGAATATTGCTTCACATAACTTTAATCATTTAAAAACGCATAAAATCAACTTGCTGGAATGATGCAATATTTTTGTTATCAATGTAATTTTTTAACTGCATATATGCAACAGTTATCATTTATTGGTATGGATTCAGCATTATTCATAAACTCTTCTACCCACATTTTCAATGCTTTATTAGATTTAAATCCTCTTTACCTATTTTGCAAATAAATGAATCACAGATTAATTATTTACTTCCTGTTTGCCATTATATTTAGTGGAGTGCAATGCTAATAATAACACACCATTACATGAAATAGTTTTTTATCTATACATTAATTGCATGTCCCTATTTGAAAAATGTGAACTATAAATGTACTTACCTTAAATTCAGGAAGATCTGATAATGATGCAATCCATTTTGAAACATTTGGTAGTGGTGATAAATACTCTTTAGAATTTTTAACACAGGCATTAAGAGGATATAAAGTACTCCAAATTGCAATATCTGCAGCTGTAACTGAACTCTGAAATTAGAGAAAATTAATTTTAATCAATTTTTTATGACCGTTAACTTACCCCTACTAAAAAATGTTTGTTCTGTAGGTATTCATTTAGGAAATTTAAATCTGATACCAATGACAATTTCAATTTTTCATTTTTGGAAGTACCTCCCAGCAAGTTCGCTAAATGAGGAGATAGTGAACTTGCTTCCCATTCTAATAAACTGGAAACTTCTTCAGAACTGCTTTCGGTAGTTTGAACGAAGTAACATATTGCATTATTAGGAGAAAATAGTACATTTTGATTATCTATTTCCACACAAGGTAAATGCTTCGGTTCCGGAATAGAGTTGTCTAGAATAAATACAATTTTTAAATATTCAAAAATACTATTTTTTAAGAAAATTAAATCAATTTCCACGTGGGTTTCCCTCACTTACCATTACCATTAACCAATTTAAGATCAACTATTTGTTTAGCTAAATTCTTAGCTATAATCAACTTTAAAGTTGCCGGATTATTTTCATTTGTATAAATAGTAACCATTTTGATGTACAAAGTGTCAGGAGAAACAAGTACACTCACTACACCTCAACTATTTATCATTAAGTGAAAACCAAAACCAAAATAATTACCCAGTAGGGAAACCGGCATATCGCAAAAAGTGACAAATAACGCATTCTGCCAATTCCAATGATGCCAAGTGGTTTCAATGACGTAAAATTTGTAAGTGAGAAATTCGGAACGATATGGTTAATCGAATGAACATTTGAAATACATAATACAGAGAAAAACAAATCCAGAGAAAATTTACTGTTTCAATCCATACTTTGTGGAATCTACTCATGTTACCTTTATAAATGAAAATAATTGTTTCCAAAAATTCCACAAATAGCATCGTCATTATGATGATAATATTAAGATATCGAAGCAATTGTCAAATCTTTATGATTTTTTCATTTCCTATAAAGTGGAGCTATTGAGAAACAGTTTGTTTCATTTATAACAGTAAATCCAGAAAAAATAGGCATGATGACAGTATTAAAAATCACCAAAATTATGTATATATTTATTAAAACTTGACTCATGGAAGGCGAAAAAGGCATTTATTTCTTTATTAAGAGCGAGATTGATAATTATTTTAATAAAATAAAAAAACAAAATACAAAAGTCCGCCATGATATTATGTTGAACATCAATTCGAGCGAATAATTACGTCACTCTTGACTAAACAAATAAACAATGCTCTGGTTCTCTGTGATTTTATTTAAGATTCCATTTTGTTTATTCCGAATATTAAATCGAAAGCGCAGTTCGTTCATCTAAATGTTTTTCACATTATTCAATGTCATTATCTGTTTTTTTAAGAATAGAATGTATCACATGTTTTTATCTTCTATCTGATTGACGTTGATATATATAGCAAATTTAAATTCTCAAAATTGTTGGCTTAAATTGTCAGTAATAAAATACAAGTTTTGTAATTTTTTCCAAAATTATGATTTATAAGCTTATAAACATTTGAAATTCACTATTCGAACCTCATAAAAAGTATTGACATATAGTCAGATTATAAAGGGTTTAAAAGTTTAAATAAGAGCACAGTTATTCTATTTTGTTTTAGGGTTTTCACTTCTGTCGGCGGTACCTTTTACCTATTATATCACAGCCTATTTTAATTTTTTATGGGTGAGGGATGGCACACCACCTGTACACTTTCGAATTCATATTCAACAACACAAAATAACCAGATTATTCAAGACCATCTAAGGAACGTATTGTGTTTACGTTCTGTTTACCCAAACGTAGTGTCACTCACGACGCCATGACACTGACTTATTTTGTAGTACGAGTACTACAAAAAGTTGTTATGATACGAGTTTTACATACTATTTTTTATAATTCACGTACAAAAATGCTTTTAATAAAAATAAAATTGCAACTAGGGGTTTTTGTGCTCATTTATTTATGTTGGTAATCTCAACATATACAAGTGACAGTTGACAGAATTTTTAAATTTCATATTTGAATGTTCATTAAGTCACTAATACATAGTTCGGAATTTATTAACTAAGCAGCGAATTATCATATGCACTCCCCCAGAATTTTGCAATATTGCTGATAATGGAGTTAATGATTTACTATCTGAAAAACATAAACAAAAATATGAGAAGGAAACAATGTGAAAGATCAACGTTTATAGAAGAGAGAAGGTTGCCTGATAACTACTCGGCGGGGCAGACGGAAGAGGGGATCATTACGTCACTGTGAGTGCCAGCTTTGACAAGGCTGTATGAATTTATAGAAGTAGGAGTGCATATTATTGTTTATATCGGGTTCTTGTTCCTTTATTAGTATTTATTGTTGTTCTTTTTGTATTTTGTGTATTATAGAGTACAGACAAAAGAAGTAGACTCATCTGTATTGTTGTGAATGCAACTGGAACTATCGCGTCACAGAATATTATCGTTGTATATTCTTTACTACTGTTGTGTTGGAGTTAGTTTATAATTAGTAGAGATCCCAAGAGAGCTCGTTAAGTAATTTAGTCGACAAAGAATATTTGTCAGAATAAAATTTTTAAATTTAAAAGAAGCTGAAGAAAAACAAAAAAAGAGAAAACCTCACTTATCAAAAGAAAAAGGGAATAAATTGATAAAAAAAATTGTCAAATGAATTTAGTGATTGTCATATATCACTTATTTTTTACCTTTTAATGTTAATAAACTTTTTTGTATATAGGTTTTTAAGGTAAAATTAGTTTCCTTCAATACCAAATATAAGTAACTTTTAAAGTATCCAGCTTAAGTTATGAAAGAAAGAGAAAAAAGGCTTGCCTATGTTGTGTACTATTTTTGTTACATATGTTAGAACAATATCATTAAAAGTAGTAAGTAGATAGATAAGATTGTATATTATTTGTTTTATCTAATATTCGTTGCAGCGATGATGTCACTCATGCACCATCAGTGTGGATACTGTTTAAGTGTCATAAATGAGCTATTTCTTTAGGACCTAAATCATATTAATTTCATAAACATTTCTGTTAAGATAAACAAGTTAAACATTAACATGCTGAAGTTTTCGCCTAGACGTAAGATATTTAGATATTTTGTGGGATATTCTCTCAACAGTATTGTTATAAGAGCAAGTCGCTATTTTTGTATATTAATAATATTGATCGTATTTTCGGTAAATAAAGTGTTGTGGTGCAAATTATTGGTTTTATTTCTTACATCAGATAACACATATATGTATTTTTATAGTTTTTAATAATAAAGAACTGTATTTGTAATAATATGTTACAATACAAATAAAATCTAATACGTTTTATTCTCTGAAAACAAAAAAAACGTATAAAGCAACACAAATAGAGATAAAGATTGGGTTATTAATATGTACATAGTATATTTGAGTTTTTTTCATTTGAATATATGTACTTAAATTAACAAATGCTGCAAAAATATGTGTTTGTTTGAGAATATATTGTTTTTTAAAACCGAAACCTATCAGAAGTAGTTTTATATTATTTCAGTGTACTAGTTACAAGTGGTATTTTAACGAGCGAATACTCGTCCCAATAATAAAATTCAAATGTGGCACCCAGGCTGACGTCACTCCCGCGCTTTTTCTGCTTGATTCTCATTGGCTCAGAGTTACCAGACAACCTTCTCTCTATAAACGTTGGTCAACAGTACCGTATTGCATTCTTATGTTCTATGTTCGCGTTTTTCGTGGGACCGAGAAAGATGACGTTTATGCCATCTGCCGTGAAAAAACAAACAATGTGATGTAAACACTATTAGTAGTATTAGTAGTTTTGTATAATCAGCGTTTTTAAATGTTCATTATTTAAAACTGATATTAAATGTTTGTGATGTCGTCATCAAAAGTATCTTTCTGTATTCATGCCTGTTCAAATATGCTGTATAAAGATACTACGCAGTTGAAATTTTATAGTTTCTCCGAAAATTCATTGAACACTGCGTGGATAACCTTGAAACGTCAAAAATTAATAAATGCAGTAAAAAACCATATGTAATTAAAATCTTCTAATTAAAACATTTTGTTAACTATTATTTTGAGTATAATCAGTATGATACTACAATTGGCAGCTATTATAAAAGTTCTAAACTTTCTTTTTACATAAATAAAAGATTATTATCGAGAGAATAAAATGTTGTTTTCTGTACGATTTAATTGATTATATAAAATAAAAAACTAGTTATGTGTTTGCTGACTTTAATATTATTATATGATAATTTCAAATAATTAAATACTATTAAGGGGAAGAAAGTAAACATTTGTACAAAACGAATCACTTCAAGTTTTTTAATTACCTTTCAGAAAACATCGGGAGGATTGGGAACCAAATAAAAATACTAGAATTTGCAGTGCTCATTTTGTCAATAATCAAAAATCAGATAATCGCCTACACCCATCTTACATACCAACAATTTTTCCTGGCAAAGAAAATAAAAAGATCTATTCATTTTTGCATTTTGTATGTTGCTTATTATACTGTTTACATCACAATGTTTTTCTTATTTAACACCAGGGCGCTCTACTTTCGACAAAAGTGCTGCCTCTATAGTTCGGTCTCGATCCCTATGGCCAAACGACAAAAGTGATGTATGTTCAAAAATCATAGCCTTATTTTTAATGAACATAACAAACTACTTATTTGATATAGAATACTGGATTAAAAACGAAAAAGACTTTTTTACAGTGGCAATGACGACATTATTTTGCTGAGGGAGATATCGGTGCACAATCCCTACGAAGATCCGAGCAGATGGAATATTTTTTAGCTTAAAAATTAAAACCCAAGGAATAGTTACGTTACGAACGTATTTGCTTTATACCTTTTTTGATTAGTCACGTATCTCCGTTACGTTACGTATACGGATAAGTGATGTATTTTAAAAATTGCTTTATGTCAATAGGTTTGTTCTCACAGGAGTCACATAAGTTTCTGATTGTTTGAAAACAGCTGGACGATGTTCGCACAGGCTTGGCTGATGGTTTTCTGACTGTCCAACGTCCAGCTGTTTTCAAACAATCAGAAACTTATGTATGAACGCGGAGAAATTGATTGCGCAGAATTCTGACTGTTTCTGATGGTTTGAATTTCGTGTGAGAACAAACCTTCTATTGTTAGAGTATTTAGTGCAATAAGCATAAACCCCGTTGTTGTTGGTTGCGGCTGTAGAAGATGGCCGTGGTCACTGTGCACTTGAAGACCTAATTCAGGACTTCGCGGCACACTGGTGTAATAACGGGACAACTTTCCGTAGAACATGATCCACATTTAATCTAAGGCATACCTCGTCATTTGCAAGCTGGCATAACAGGCAGAATAGGGAAAATTAATGACATGTCTATAATATATAATAACTTCATAATTTTTGTAGTATCAAAATAAATGAGAATGAAATATTTCAAGCAACAAATAAAGGAATGTCATTGTAATAAAACAAATGACATTTTCAGTATTATTTACCTTCCCTCTATACACCAAATTATAAACATATTAGCATTTGCGAAATTATGATAAGAAGCGGCAACCCCGAACAAGAAAATTTTATAGTCCAATACTGCCACACTAACAGGTATTTGAAAAATGGCGCGATATGTAGGTGATGAAAATAATTTACCATTATGCAGTGCAGAATACTTTTTTTATACACTGACGTTACCTACTGTGGATACACAATTTCAGAAAAAGTGCCATCAATAAAATTTTACATGATATGCTGATTCAGATTTAATTATGAGATATTTAATATGTATTACTATTACCGTTGACTGCAATCAAAGTTGTTTGGGGGTAGTAAAGAGGTACTATGGAGGTATCATAATAGGTAATATAAATGACCTCAATAATAAGTCTGTCTCATCTGTCGTTTGTGTAGTGGCGTGACATTAATAATTATGATTTTTAAAAATATGAATCGTATGTATATAATAGTTGAAAGTTTTGTCAAACTTTGAATTGTTGAATAAAATAAAACTTTATTCATTTAATTTATCCTACTAACAACATGCTCTATATTGCGCATGTGTATAATCAAAATATCAATCAGACAATCGCGTGGACCGCCATTTTGATAAAGTGCTTTGTGTTATAATGGAACAGTGAAGTTATTGGAATGATAAAAAACGTTTGGGATAATACTTAATTGATTGGAATCAAGTCTTCTGTTTTTACGGTATGCTACTATTTGTTTGTAGTCTATAGAATTTGACCCTTCCCATGATTTACCAATTGTTTTTAAAACATTTTAAAGCCGCTTCTAGTACTATGTTTGTAAACACTCAAGGTAAAAAAGTAGAAGTGCGTCCAATATTATGATAAACCGCATTGTGTTTTTTCAAATGTTTATACAATTTTCCATTTGTATCTTATACTTATTTATTTTCTTTTAAGGCGGGAGAAAACTAATACTAATACATTCGAATTTTTACTTCATTTCAAAAATCAATAAGGTCTATTTTAGCAAAATTGTATAAGTTTTATACTTTTATATAGGTACTTTTCGGTATTTTAGATACCGATCACAAGAAAAAAAATCGCACCGTTATTTTAGTATTAACAAGGGAACATTTTTGATCTGCAAAGAGAATTACATCATTGCTGTGATATAAAAATCAATATTGCATTCCATACAGGTGTTGCTCATTATTGAAAGATGCATCCATTTATTCAAAGTTTTTAATTTATTTTTATATGCTTGGTCGGCAAATCAATGTTCCTAATTAAAGTTAACTTTCCCAGATTAAAAACTAGAGAATAATTTACTTCTCAAAGATGATTTTTTTTAATACAGATACTAAAAATTTGGTTTGTGATATATCGTCGCATTAATTAGAAAAAGGCCTCTATTTGCCATTTGGTAAATTTTACAGGAGAGAGGAAAAACAATTTGTTGCAACCAAATTTACTTTTTTTGCTTACAAATTTTATACGTATGTGTTACTTAGCGACTACATTAACGTTCATTGAGAAAATTGCTTTTTTGGAATATTCATTGTTTTACAGGAGATGTTTCTTTCTTAATGTGTCTGAAAGTTGGATGTAGGCATAATTCCCACACATTAAATAAACAATAAATCAATATTTTATTTAAATAAAAAGCAATTTAAATATTTTACTAGGTAATGAGGTAAATTAATGTAAAAATCGAATCTACCTCTATTTGAGTGTGTCCGGTATGATATTTTTGAATTATCACATTATTCACAGAGGCCAAATGAATAAGAGAATTAGTTAGGACGCTATTCCTATTTTGTCCTGTGTATTGGTTTTATGGATCAGTGAAACAATAGTTCGATTTTAATAGTATGTATTGATTACTTTAATTAGCACAAAAAGTACATAAAAACGTTATTAGCTCAACATTTTCATAATGGAAAACAATTTTGTTGACGTTTTTGACAGTTGGCATGGAGCATATAACTAGGGATCGACCGATACCGATATCCGGTATCATCGGTATCGGTTTATCGGCCTTCTAGGCCGATATCGGTATCGGCCGATATGTAAACTATGTAAACTACGAAATATGCCTATATCTGAAATATGCCTATATCAGTATCAGCCGAAAATGTGAATTGCTTAATATTTCAGTTCTTAAGGATTTTTTAAAGGAAATTAAAACAGAAATACTAAATAAAAAACAAATAAAGTTTATTATAATTCAAAATTTAGCAAAAAAGTCATTAAAATGTAGAAGTAACACCCTAAGTTAAACAAATTATCAAATTAATATTTAAAGTTAAGTTTCGGCAAGTTGTAATGTAACAAAATTAAGCTTTCTGCTCTTTCTGGAGTTAAACGATTTCTTGCGCTTTCATAAACATTTCCAGCTGAAGAAAATAGCTGTTCACTAGCAACACTACTTGGCGGCGGTGCTAGATATATTATTGCAACTTTGTACATCAATGGAAAAATGTCTTTTTTTTGCGCCCACCAAGTCAAAGGATCTTCATTTCTTGATATTTTTTCTAATTTCTTATACAATTCAATCTCATCATCAATTTTATTCATCATATTATCAGTACTTTTCTTATATGACACTGATTTACTGGTCGTCATACCAGTAAGTTCATCAAAAGTATTCCAAAATAAACTATGAGAAATTGAACCCGGGGCATTTTCCTGAATCTGTTGGTTTACCTCGTGTGATTTTTTGGCGATTTTCGCTAAAGGAGCATCATCGTCGCTCACTTCAGATTCTCCGGAATTATCTTCCAGCAAGTCTGAATCTTGTCCATTAGTTTTTAAAAGTTCCTTTTTTAAATCTGTAAAGGTTATTTGCGATAAATCATTGTCAAAGAAAGATGTCTTGAACCTTGGGTCCAATAAAGTGGCAAAAAGAAGGTTTCTATCAGTGAAGCAGGCTTTGCATCTCTTATTCAAGGAGTCTTTAAGCTCATTTTTGGTACTCTGCACCCCTGAAAAGTCAGCTCCTTCAGCTTTCTGGAGATATTTTAAGAGAGTTTTAAGTAAGGGTATTACTTCCGATATAGATGCACTATTCTTACTAAAAACCTTCGTAATTTCTTCAAAAGGTTTTAAGAGATTTAGTAAATTTTTTGCTAGTTCCCATTGGTGGTATGCTAGTGTCACATCTTTTAAAGCTGGATTGTCCATTATATATATATTAAGAGCGTTTTTTTTGTTCTATCAGACGTTCCAACATATAAAAACTTGAGTTCCATTGTGTTGGAATGTCCTGCACCAAAGCTTTCTCGGTCATATTAAGGGACTTTTGAATATTCTTCAGCCTATGACAAGCCAAAGAGGAGTGACTAAAATGAGTTACTATACGTCTTGCTTTTGCCAATAAATCTATAATTGATCGTTGACTTTCTATGGAGTCATGTATGGCTAATTGTATGGTATGTATGAAACAGGGTTGGTGTTTTAATTTAACCTCATCAATGCCTTTTTTTATGTTGGCAGCATTATCATCCAAAACCAAAAGAATTTGATTCTGATCTAACTTCCATATTGTCATGAATTCAGATAACATCTGTGAGATGTTTAAAGCTGTATGTGACCCAGGAAAATGCTTGCAGGCCAGTACAAATGAACATCTTTCAGTCGTTTTAAAATCTATCCAATGTGCAGTAAAAGAAATAAATGGGTTGTTATTATGCTTGCAAGTCCATATATCTGTGGTGGCAGAAATTTTAATGTTTTCTTTCAAGGAAAGTGATAATTTTTCACAAATTGCCAAAGTACATTTTTTGTATATATCAGGAAGTATTCTTTCTCTAAAATATTTATCTGAAGGAATATCGTAACAAGGAACCAATTTATTTAAAAGCCGCTTAAAACCCACATCGTTCACAATACTGAAGGGCTGTATGTCTATAGCTATTAATTCTCCGATATAATAGTGAATCTTTTTAGATTTAGTGCTATCAATGTCCCATAACTGCATATTTTCAAAGGATTCAAAAATCTTTGGTTGTGTGGTTGAGCCTCCGCTTAAGCTTGCATATGAACGAGATGAACTAGGTTTTTCGTGTGCTTCTGCATCTAAAAAACAGAACCCTTCTAAATACTGGGTGTTTCATAATTCATAAATTTATATTCAGAGGTACTGTTTGGCTTCAGAGTTCAGGAGTAAAAGTACTCACTTAACGACTTAACGCAAAAACAAAAACAGAAATTTAATAACTTGTCGATGTTGCAGCCAAAATTACTAATTTCTAAAACAAATTTATTATATACTTACTGCCATCAACATTTTTTTCTTTTGACTCCTCACTTAATTTTTCAATGTGAAACTTCGCCATATGATGCTTTAAATTGGTAGTATTTGCTGTTTTGCCTTTACCTCCCAGAGAAACAACAGCATTGCATAATTTACAGGTGGCATTTGCTTTTATTGTAGAGGCATTAACTTCGTTCTTGGAGAAATACGTCCAGTAAATACTTTTACCACTAGTTATGTTGCCACTAATACTGCTAGTTATTGAAGATAATGAACCAGAACCAGGCTCTTGTAAAGATGACGACGACTGTGAAACGAATGGAGAACGCACGACAAAACGATCCATGTTTGTGAAAAATCAGTGCAATACTATACTACGACTACTACCAATTTTATTATCTTACTGTTTCTCAGCGTATTCGGAAATTCTGGTATTCCCCGACGGAGTGAACATAGCCGACTGGCCGGGCTTTGTTAAATTCGGAGATTCACCGTATCGATTTTTAGTATTCCGCCGGGCGATTTTACAAAATATCGAATTTGCTCTGCAATTTTTTAGTGATTTTATGGTTAATCCGTGTAACGGTAACAGTATATCATTATAAATCACTTTTACCTCATTTATACAGCAAAAAATTTACGACAAAATTGTATGGCCGATATATCGGTATCAGCAGATATCGCCTATGAGTTTATCGGTATCGGCCGATATCGGTATCGGCCACAAAAAATCATATCGGTCGATCCCTACATATAACAAAAGAATTGCCAATAATTATCAACACTGCAGCAATCACTAAAAGTTGGAATTTTTTTTATCATTTTGCTTTAGGCACAACTTTGTTTTCTATAAAAAGTAGTCTAGTAAGGTAAAACCACCAATAGATGGCAGTCTTAAGAAAAAAAATTACAAATATATTCATATTTTATTTAATTTAAAAAAAAATCAGAAAATCATCTTATAGATGTTTAATTTGAATCTTGTTCTAGAGAGGTGGTACATTAACTGAAATTCCAATTCAAAACTATTATGAAAAAAAATTAAATGAAAAAAACTTTACATACTTAAGGTAAAAGCACCAACTATCGACAGTAACCCATTTATCTACATATTTTTTCTTCATGAACTAAAAATAAGTATTCAAAAACGGGAACGGTAAAGGACCAATTTTATGTTTTTGTCCCTGTAACTATACGTGCCCTGTTCTTTTAATCATTGCCTTTAGAAAAGCGTCAGTTCAGTAGTTGCCACAGTAGGGGTGCGATCAACTGCTTACGAGGTAACACATGTTTTTTCTCAGTCATATTTAAATCATTTCAATCAATCAGTGGGTTTAGTAATTGTTTATTATAGATTATTGTGGACAATTTATGAGATATTACAGCAATTTTAGTGAAAAATATTTTTATAACACTGAAAACCTTGGTGTCGATAAATGATTCCCTCGCATTTAACTATAGGGCCATATATTGACAAAAGTGATGATAGCTGGGGAACACACAAAGTTACATGTAAAGTTTTTTATTAAGACAAAAATAATTTTTTCCTCTTGTACAAACAGCTTTTCTTATTTTAAAAGAAATATTTTATAAAACGACCAATTATCGGCACGTTCTTTATAAAACCCAAGCTGTAGTAAAATTGTTTTTATTTAACTGTCAATATAAGAATACTTGAAGTGTCGATAATGGGACTAGTCAGTGTCGAAACAACATTCCATTAGAAATTTAATATAAGCTCATTCAATTAAATTTGTAATATAATAATAATCTATTTTTGCTAAACTGGCATCAGAATGATTAGTTACAAATCATCGACACTAAAAATTTATATACTACTATAAAGTTCACCTGTCAAAATTACATCCCTTTTGTTGATGATAAATGCTTATTAGACAATATTCGTTTATAGATGGCAATATTCTGTTGAAGATATGAGCAAAGCTATACAAGCTACGAAGAGTGAATGCCAGTGTTAAAAGCGGCGAGGCTGTATGGTGTGCCTCGCACAACATTATTAGATAAAATTAAAGGAAGAACACCTACTCAGTGCGAAAGAAGAAGACATGTTAAAACATTGGATCCTTCATTCAGCAAAACATGGGTTTCTCGTTACAAGAAGTCACGTTCACGATCTATTCAAAATGAGCATACTATTAGAAATTGGTTTAATGAAGTCCAAAATTACTTCATAACTAATGATTATATTGATATTGCCGATGATCCATATAGAGTGTTCAACTGTGACGAAACTGCATTCTTATTAAGTCCGAAAAATGATAAGGTTCTCACAAAAAAAGGAGAAAACTGCTTCTACACTTTTATCAATAATGACGAAAAGAGTGTCTAACTACCCTTGTTATGTGTAATGCTGCCGGAGATATGCCACCTCCTATGATCGTCTATACCTATAAAATAGTACCATATAATGTTATACAAAAAGTTCCATCTGATTGGAGCATTGGAAAATTTGAAAGTGGATGAATGACGAGGTAAATTTTTTATGACTACATAGTGAATATTTTTTACACTTGGCTGAAAAAAAGACATAACTCTACCAGTTATTCTCTATACATCGCATATGACTATGGTTTTTAGCGAATTTTGTAGAAATAATGGAATAATTTTGGTTTCTCTTTTGCCCAATTCCACCCATATCTTGCAACCTCTAGATGTTGCTTTTTTTCATCCGCTGAACAGTACATGGAAAAAAAAATTCACAGTTGCCTGATCGAAAATAATGGACAACGACTATCCAGAGAAGAATTTGCTCCAATTTTACATTCAGCTTTCCAATCTATGGAAAATATCAAATCTACACTCGAAAATGGTTTCAGATCCTGTGGCTTATGCCTTTTTAATGCTGATAATGTTAAATTTATGAAATCAAAAGAAGCAAATAAATCTAAGAAGGTTCCCAATTAGCAATGGAACAAATCAGAAATTATAAGGCCAAGGATTTTTTAGAATATTTTGAAAATTAGATTCTCTTGAAAATTCAGACTTCCGAAGAACAAAGGATGTCTGGAAAGGCCCCGAAAAAGATAAGAATTTATTCAACTTTTGGAAAATAATAAAGAGTCAGGCTGAGAATAGTGTCATTGGGGAAAGTGCTGACTACCTAGAATATGATTTGGAAGTTCCAGTTTCCAGCATGGATTTGAATTTAGAGACTCCAGTAGAATCCAATACTGATTTTAATGTAGAAGCGCCAACAACAGATTTTTTCACTGCCTTAGATATAGCCAATATGCCTGTAGAGTTCGTAGCACTGTCCAATTCAGCAATAGAATATATTTTAGATGAAGTATCGCAGGATGAACCACTGATTTTAACAGTTAGAAACAATGTCGAAAATAACGATAACAATAATAACGATAATATTCCATTGACTGATACTAACCTGCCTCTTTGTGAAGTATCACCACAAGAAAATATTTCAAAGACTAAAGATATCCCTACACCTTTTAAAAAAGCGTTGTTTTGGCCTGGAACAATTCCAGTCTGCCAGAAAAAAGGAAAAACAAAAGAGAAAACCCCTGCTGTAGCTTCATCTAGGGATTGGCAAAATTATTTTCAACGAAAACAGGAAAAGTAAGAAAAACTAATAGAAGAAAAAGAGAACAGAAAAAGACTAAGGGAAAAGAAAGCAGCAGAACTAGCAAAAAATATAAGCTAAAAAATGACAATGAATCTTCAACTGATGAGGATTTTTCGTCTACCGAAATGGCAAGAGACTTTGTCATTTTTCAGTATGGCACCAAGCATTTTTCAGGAAAAATTTTGGCTATTAGAGAATATGACGAAGAAAACATTTTAAAAAGCAATATAAAATAAAATCAATGGAACCTGATGGGTCCAATTGGAAATGGCCAAAACGAGATGATATACTGTGGTACCCATTTAAAGATATCAAAACCAAAATTAATTAAAAAGGGATCATATTTTATTCCTGAAATGATTCATTATTTATAATACCTGTTATAATTATAAAAAATATGACTTTTGTACTTACTTACCTTTTAAGTAATTTTAATGAGATTTTTCTTTTAACTTAAAGAGTTTACATTAATGTTATTTTATATTTTTTTTAATAAACAAAATGATTATTTAAAATTCTATTACATTTTATTAAAATACATACTATATGACTTACTTATACCTATAATTAATACAAAAATAAACAGTCGATAATCGAGCTTTGACTTGTCGATAAATGACCTACTGGTTAGGTTAGGTTTGCATTAATTTAAATTAAATCTATTTTTTTTAAATTGGTTATAAATTGGCATTTGAATATGAGTTATTATGTAAATAAAGGTTTATTTTGAATGTTAGTCTTCACAATAAATTGATGGGATATGAATTTTTAAAATTAAAGGCTTTCAAATATTGCTATCCTGTAGAAAGTCGCTTAAGGTGTCGATAATGGGTGCTGTTACCTTATCTATAGATGACACTCCTAAATAGGTATCAGCCCATGGATGACAGCTATTCACCAAAAGATTATATGCTTTGTATTTCGATATTTTATTCAGTAGAAAAGTTTTAAAACAAGAACATAGAAAACATTTGGTAAAAATAACTATTGTTATAGTAGAACAACTAACATTAACGTTAAAATGTGTAAAAAAGTATCAGATACACTTATTTCTAAAGAAATTTAGATTTCTTTGACAGGTAATTACTTTTTAAATAGGTAACTGATTATTTCTCCTCTATTTAAAATTTCGGGTTGAGGAACTTTACCAATCACTTGGTCAATGGTTATTGTCGAAATGTCCTTTTCATTTCGTACAAACTTGGTTTGATCATGTCTCCCTCCAAGAAATTCACAAAGTATAGTCTTCAATAATAGTCTCAAGGGAAACAGATTGGATTGATATATCACTCTCCTCGTCGTCAAATTAAATTCTGTAGATTCAGGTAGCTGTGACATCTATAAAGTGCTCCAGTCATTGGTACAATTTTTTTTTTCATGTGCTCTGCATGTTTGTGCCAATTTAGTTTGTCATCGATTACCAATCCTAGATATGTGGTATAATCGACCTTTTGAATGGCCTGATCCCCAATTTTGATATCTGGGTCCCAGCTTTCTTTATTTTTATTTTTGAAGAGCATATACACTGTTTTACTCACATTTATTTGCAGCTTGTTAGCTAGGAGCCATTTACCATATAGTTGTAGATTACTATTTACCAAGGCTTCCAGTTCTCCCAAGTTAGATCCCTCATATACAAGGATGGTATCATCTGCGAATATGTAATAGTGAGCTTTAAGATTTGCCTTTTACAGATTTAGGGCGTGTAGTGAATATAATAGTGGCCCAAGGACTGAGCCTTGTGGGACTATGCAGTTTATATTTGCAATTTCACTATTTACTTTATGCAGAGACACATACTGTTGACGATCCTTTAGATATGATTTTAATATACTTGCACTTTTTCCTCTTATACCTAATAGGTACAATTTCTCGAGTAGTATTTCATGATCCACTACATCGAATGCTTTTTGTAAGTCAATAAATATTGTTAGGACAAATTTTTTGTCATCCAAGTTGGATACAACATGGTTCAGGAAGTCTGTTGTATCGCTTTAGGCGTTCGAGTGTTTCTGAAAACCATATTGATACTTGTCCAATTCAACATACCTAGTAAGAAAGTTCGTGATACGTTTTTTGAAAAGAATTTCCACAAATTTTGACAATGCACAAACTACAGTAATTGGGCGATAGTTTTCTAAATTGTTTTTTGGTCCTGTTTTATGGATAGGGATAACCTTACCCACTTTCAGCTCCTTCGAAAATTCCCCTGTTTCAAACATTTTATTAACCAAGTTGACTAAAATTGGTATTATTATCTCCTGTACTCTTAATAAATCTTTTACAGAAATTTTATAATTACCTGGAGCAGATTTTTCATTCATTTCATTCAAAATTTCTCTTACTTCTTTGATATTAGCTTCATATAGGTACAAGGAGTTTTTTATATTGATTTCCTCGAAACAGTGTGAAAGTGGGTTACTTAAAAGTTTTGCATTGATTTTATTGACGATTGATTGACCTATATCACAGAAATATTCGTTAAATTTGTTTCCAATTTCTAATTTATCAGTTATTAATGTTTTATCTACCTCTATCTACACTAGTTTGTTTATTTTCATGTTTTATTAGGTTATTTATGATATTCCATTGTTTCTCTGGATTTCCATCAGCATCATTCCATTTTTTTCTGAAAAAGTTAGTTTTAGTTATTATATACTTATGCTAACAAAAAATACATTCATCAAAACATGTTTTAGATGTATTTGTAACACAATATTTCATTTTATAATATTGTTTCAGGTTGTATGGCTAAGCATAATGTGGTTGCGCAGTGAAAAACGAAACAGGGGATTCTCCAAATTTTCTTTAACAGGAAATAAATCCAAAAAATCAGTAAGAAAAACGGGCTGGGTTCCTAAATCTAGAACAGTATCATTATATAAAAATTGTATAAAAAGTGTCACCAAGAAATTCATAAAAGAAAAGGAACCCAAGAAGCCAACAATTTCTGAAGAATGTAAAGAAAATTATCAATCACAAGTAGTCCCCCAATTATACGAAGAAGGAACTAAAACTATTGAAACTTTGAATAATGTCCCTCCTGCAAGTGATATATCGGCAACCAATAGATGTTACGAATACTATGAAAATACTCCATCTGGCACCAGTTCTTATGAAACACAACCTGATATGATTAACACTGACCTTCCAAAAGAGATAGAATATTCCACCATTGAATTAAATACTATAGAAAATATTAGTTATAGTGAAAAATTGCAATATCACATTGCTGAGAAAAAAACTTGCGATTATGAGAAAGAAAAGTACCAATATAACATGTTTGCAGAAAAAATTTGCGAAACTATGTATTATGAGTATCCTTCTATGAAATCTGATTACCCTGAATTGCAAATAGATATTAATGATCTTAATAATGTTAATACCCAAGACTTTACTAATATGTTGGATGAAGAAATGACTAAGGAGGTTAATATGCAAAATGTATATGATTATACTACATTGTATTCTTCAAATTTGCCCGATAATCATATGATAACAAGTGTGTCTTCTCAAGAAGTTGAAAGATTAGATGGACAACCCGAACACATTGAAGTTGAAGATACTTGGGATGCCTTTGATCCATATTTATTCATTAAACATTTGCCTCCATTGACTTGTGAAATGAGATCGAAATGTCCGGCTTTGCCTTTAAAGACCAGATCCAGTCCTGAATTCAGTTTGGTAAGACATTTTGGTTAAATATTGCTTCTTTTAAATAAGTCCAGTCAGTGGCTTAGCTGTCACCTAGAAGGTCCTGCAGATAAAATACTTAAGAGGACTCCACTCTGGTTAAAAAAATTATCACAAAAATATATTTATTATTGTTTAACAAAATAAGTATGAAGTTTCTAGATATGTAACTTACTTACTGTAATGAAATAAATGTATTGAAAAGAACAAAGAAACATAAACACAATATACAATTACGTAGTAAATTTTTCTCGTCGTACTCTTTATTGAGTGAAAACTAATTAAATAAATAATAGAGTACTAAATTTTTCATCCATTTTTCTTTATTAAAAACCACATAAATGATATACCAAGACTGGCTCAGATATATGCTATTAGACAATTAATCTGATTACCATTCTTTCATTCGTCCATTAGACAAGCATATGTCAGCTTTCATTCAGGATCAAATTGTCACATATTTGAATTTACTTTTTAGGTATAAATTTTTATATGCCCACATCCATAATATCAGTGAAATTCATTTTTGACATTGTCTTTTATAGATAGTTTGAATTGTTCAGAGTTGTTAAAAAATGTCTATTATCATCTCTCTAACTCAACCTCCCTCGAAGACCTCTTTTCATCTATGCTTACAAATAATATAATTACTATTATTCCCCGAGGAATAGCATACTATATAGTCAATTTTACTGATGAATGTCTAATAATAAACAAACAAATCAAAAAGAGCATATTACTTGGTTTATAAAGGTGTAAACAAACAACGTCATCTATGGCACGTTTGAGTAAATTTTGTTAACATTCTCTTAGAACACTAGATCTACTTGGTGTTGATCTACACCACATCCCCAACCATTCATTCATAAATTTGATTTGTTATGAAGCCAAGATCAATTTGTGGGCCAAGTACGGTGCGACGTAAGACGAAAAGCGAAGAGGTGATGATTGTCTGAGAAGAAACGTCACAGAATAGAGTATATCCTCTGGTACTACATGGTCTTTGGATAAAAAATATGATGATAACTGTTTACCATGCATACACCTACTTCGATAAGGTTTCCTTGAATGTAAATAAACCTATCAAATGTAGAACACAGTTGCCTAGTATTCATTCGAATCTTGAACTTGCAGGATTTATTATAGTGTAGTACGACCAGTATTGCGTTCATTAGCTATATTAATAAGTAAAAAGTCAAATTAATTCAAATAATAATTAAATAAACCGAGATACATTTGAAATATTATTGAATCAACTGAAATATAGATTATTTTTAATAGCTTGCATCTACAGCAAACACCAAATAAACTAAACACAAACTAAATTTGGCAACAGGTACATAGAATACTACTTTATCCTGCTCCCCCACTAGATTTTTGCTTAGAACGTGAAATGATGTAGGCTTCAAGAATAATGTAAACAGCTATATCTTCTTTATTCTTATATCTGTGATCAACACCAAATTAAGCGTGATTGAAAACATAGTTTATTTTTTAAAAGACTAATATAATAAATCATAATTGACCAAATTTAATCCCTTAGATGCTTACAGAGTGAACAAACATTTTTATCTGAATATGAATAGGTTTTCCTATCTTTTGCATGCAAAACAAGAATCCTGTAGATGTACTTTTCTCCTAATTTACCTGTTAACTGTTCCATTACAATAAATTTTGGGTCCCTTGGGTCGTAAACAAAAGGAAAAAGCACTTCAACATAAGCATAGCAAGAATAATAGTTTCATTCAATTAAAGAAAACATATAGACAAGATTTATTAAGACATATGTACATAAAATAAAAAATACAAATATACACTGCGCCGCAATGCATATTTTGTAAAATGAAAAAATCTACATGAGAAAAACATTTGTCGGCTAACATGAAGAGCCAGAGAACATTTCAAATGGGGCAAAACATGTATGGCAAACCATTAAGCAAAGTCGATATTTAAGAGACGATCTGAAAGCAATCACTGACCCAGTTATCCAAGGAAATGCATTTTTTGCACACCCGGAAAACCTATTATTATTTATTTATTTATTTACGGACAAGCCCATTTTAGGTATAAATTACAATTCTAAAATTATAATTAAAATAAAATGAAAAGATATGGAATATTTACATGTCATACAATAAAGAATAAGTAAAAAGAGGTTAAAAATTTAAAAAGACAAAAGACAACAAACAATAAACTTCAATAAAGCATTAACATCAAAACATTAAAGCTCGGCACTCAGTAACTGAGTTTTAAAGTGATGAAAGGGGGTGCTAAACATCTCAAGATCATTATGAGTATTGGCTAATCTTAACATTCTTGGAATACAGCTATTGAAAGTATTGTTTAAACGATAAATAAAAAGGTACATAAAATGTTTGTTGCTGTCGGGTTGATCGGGTTTGAACATGAAGATTAATTTTTGCTAGAAGTTCCGCACAACTACATCTGCCATTGATAATGTTGAAAAGTAATGTCAGGTCTCTCTGTTTCCTCCTAGTTTCCAAAGAGGGGATGTTCAGAAAATGCTCTAACAATTCATAATCGCAAAAGATACCCAATTTATAGGCCATGTATCTAAGAAAATTGTGTTGGACATTTTCAATGTTCCTGCTGAGTGTTATGTAATGAGGAGACCAGACAGAAGAACAATAATCAAGATGGGGTCGGACAAGTGAACAATAAAGGACTTTAATTGCAGATGTGTCAGTAAAATCGTGGGTTAGCCTTTTGATAAAACCTAACATTTTCATGGATTTATGGATAGCTGTAGGTATGTGTTGATTGAAGCTTAAGGTGGGATCTAGAATAACTCCAAGGTCCTTGATTCGATTAACAGACTCCAAGACATGACCATTTAAGGTATAATCGAAAGTAGTAGAAGGTACAAGAGATCGATAAAAGCGCATGACATGGCACTTAATAGCATTCAAGTCCATGCCATTTAAGGAGCACCAGTTTGATAGATTATCAAGATCAGACTGAAGCCTGAGAGCATCAAAATATGTTTGAATAGTTAGGAAAAGTTTTAAATCATCTGCAAATAGTAGTGCTTTGCCATACCTAAAACAATGAATAATGTCATTGATAAATAAGTTTAATAATAAGGGACCAAGGTGTGACCCCTGAGGAACACCTGAGGTTACTTGAAATAAGTTAGAATAGTGGTGGTTTACTCTAACCATTTGAGTCCTGTTCGTAAGATAGCTACTAATCCATTGTAGTAAAACCCCACCTACACCATATTTATCAAGCTTTTGAAGTAAGAGAGTATGGTTGACCCTGTCAAAAGCCTTAGAGAGGTCAGTGTACACAGAATCAATCTGGCAACCCCTCTCCAAAGCTTCAGACAGGAAATCGACATAGGTAACTAGATTTCATTCAGTCGACTTCCCAGCACAAAAGCCATATTGTTGTTCAGTTATGATGCCAGAACAGTCATATGTAAGGTAGTCTGTTATAATGTTCTCAAACACCTTAGGTATAGTACTGAGAATAGATATGGGTCGGTAATTTTTGATGTCAGTCTTGCTTCCCGATTTGTATATTGGGGTAACAAAAGTTAGTTTCCAGTAATCAGGAAACTCACCTGTCTGCAAAGATTTATTGAAAATATAGAAGAGAGGGCGAGACAAAATGAAGCTGCAAGTTCTAAGTAGGATTGGAGGAATAATGTCAGGACCAGGACCTTTCTTTGTGTCAAGGTTTGAAAATTTCTCATAAATGGTCGAAATTGGAATGTGGTAAGAGGAGACGTTAAGTTTCGGTTCAATTTCAATATCATTTAAATTAAGATTCAGATTTTGAGTAGTGTAAACTGATGAAAAATGCTTGGCAAACAGATTTGAAACTTCATTACCACAAGAAGCAAAAGAGTTGTCTAGGTTCATATTTTCAGGTATGCAGTTATTTGATCTTTTAGTACGTACAAAATTCCAAAAAGTTTTAACATTACTTTTAACGGAGGTTTCAACAGAATGTATGTAATTTAAATAGCATTCTCTAGATATTATCTTACATTGTTCTCTTAACTGACTGAATATTACATAATTTTGGGGAGTTCTGTTTTGTTTATAAATCCCATGTGCAACCTTTTTATCATTGACCAGGCTTTTAAGTTGAAAGGAATACCAATGTGGGAATCTGTCAATAACAAATCTCTTCAAGGGAACAAATAACTCAATTACCGAGTACAAAGCGTCATAAAAAGTAAAAATCATATCTGAAAGTTCCTTCCCCTGAAGAGGCCCATCCCAGTCCATAGCTTCCAAACATTGGCGTATAGCTTCAAAATTGGCGTGTCGAAAATCATAATAAAAATCTTCAACAGGAGTCGCACTTGAGTTCGACTTATATTGTATTGAAGTTTCAAGAGGAGGATGATGAACATCAGGTGGGATCAAAATGTCTGCGGCTGTCAACACTTTAAGTTCAACTGGAGACAAAACAAGGTCAAGGATGACTCCCCTTTGGTTGAGCACTTTGTTGGACTGGAACAGATTGTAAAACGCGCAAATATTCGAAACTATTTCGATAGCATCTTCATCATATGCTGACGAGCTAGGTTGTGCCGAAGCTGAAGAGCAGAAATCTTCAATATCCCATGTAGCTGTAGGTAGATTATAATCGCCAAATATGTAAAATTGTCTGTCTGGATGTTGCTCATTTAATATTAAAAGTTGATCATAGTGAAGTTGGTATAGATTAGGGTGAGATTTAGGGGGAAGATATATCGCTCCTAAAATATGTTTGCAATTTTTGTGGTCCAAGTGAACAAAAAGTTGCTCAATTAACGGGTTGGAATTGATAGTACTAGAGGAGATTGTTTTCTTAACAGCTATCAAAACACCTCCACCTCTGCTAAAGATGCTGGACTGGGGTGTTCGATCCTGTCTGTAAATGTTGTAACCGCTTAGACCAAGTTCAGCATCGTTGATATCAGCTGTGAGCCAAGTTTCAACAAGAGTAATTACATCGTAAGAGCAATTTGTAACATTAAGACATAGTTGAGTTAGTTTTGTTCGAAGTCCTCTAACATTCTGGTAGTAGACAGATAGCTTGCCCGAATCTAGTTTTTTGTTATAATTATGGGAATATTGTTAACATATTTTATTGTTAAATTTTGCTCACCAGCTTGCTGACGTCTCGATAACTCGCTTCTGACAGTCTCCAGAGTTTTCCTCTGGTTGGGAGTTTGGTCCAGATGTATAAAGACCCTTTTCTCGCGGCTGATATTGTGTTTGTTTTTGATAACAGCGTGTACGTCACGATTGGATTTCAGCACAACTTTAAGCGGTCTTTGTCCATTTTTATTCTTCTTTCCAAAGCGGAAAACTTTAATATCATTAATGTCAGTGATACTGGCACCAGCAGCTTTTGTTACCAAAGTTTTAACTTTGTTAAGATCATCAGAGATATTGCTTGGTTCAGGCAGGTTGAAGATTAGCAGGTTGTTGGCTCTCTTTTGGCGTTCATGGAGTTCACTAATAATGTCTTCACTATTCATCGGGGTATCTTTCTTCATATCCTTGAGCTTCAAGACTTCATCTTTCAGTGAATTTACTTCCGATCTAAGGTTATCAATTTGTCTCAATAGTTTGGGTACACTTTTAAAAGCCTGGCGACACTCCTCACAAAAATAAACCAGAGTCCTTTTTTGTATAACTACAGCACGCAGTTCGGATGCCCCCAGGCCAGTGCAACCCTCTGAGGGGTGCGTCAAGACATGGCAACTGTCGCAAGCAATAAACTTGTCACCAAGAACATCACCGCAGGTTTCACATTTACTAGCCATATCGAATGAACAAGCTTAATCAGATTGATAAAATTTGTCTGTAAGCTACCAGACTATTAGTAAATAAATTAAAAGTCGATTGTTGTTATCAGGAACAGGTTTTTGTTGATAGTTTTTCTTATAGTGGCTGGATCAATGAAGAGAATTGATTAATCAGTTTCATTAGTTACAAATGTTGTGGAATCGCAAATTTATAACAAATTTGAAGAAAACTTCCAGGATTTTCCACCAGTCAAAAAGCGACAATTTTAGACGTATTATAACCACTTTAAAACGTTAAAATTTGAGGAGCACTTTTTAGCACATTTATGTTTTGAAAACCTATTATTATGTATGTTAAGTCACTCTCGTCCCCATATTAAAGATCTTGCTATGCGTCGTATTTTAAATGACAAGAAAAGGAAAAGTTCAGAAGAAATTCGTGTTTTTTAAATACCAGAACTGAAGTTTGATGCAGATGACTATAGCACTTTAATAGACTGGCAAAATAATGTTTTCACTCCTCTTCCACTACTTCAACATTTAGAAATAGGCTAAATATAATAAAAGAAACCTCAAATAAAGTCATTGAGATTACATCTTACCCCTGTCACACGCAAGCTGTGGTGAGATATGTCAAATTAGTGACGGAAGCATCGTTATCAGTTGTAGGTAGTAAAAAGCGAGATGGATTTATAAAAGCAACATTAGATTCTCGTAAATGAATGCCACAATTTGAAAGCAAGAAGGACTTTACACAATAAACCTATTTATTTGTATGTTTTTTATTAACTATTTTAGTCAGTGTAAAATGTGAAAAATTTAAAATAAAATAATTTTTAATATGATTTGACTAAAATTTTTTAACTGTTTGTTCTTAACTCATGAGTTTTCGGTAGGGGGCAGAAGATGCATGACAATTAAAATACTGTTAATAAACATTTTGGTGAGAATAATATAAGGTAACTTGACCACTATTCCAAATCGAAAATCCAAATTTCGATTTTCAATTTTTTTTGAAAATTTTGAGTTGCGCTAAGGGGCAGAAGATGCATGACAATAAAAAAACTGTAAATTAACATTTTGGTGGGGATAACATAAGGCAAATTTTGGGCACTATTCCAAAAGGAAATTTAAAAATTCGAACTTTCGGCCCACCCTACTGTTCACTTTGTTGTACTTTCTACGGCCCGACAATGACTTTTGACAGTTCACAATAATTATTCTATTGAATATGAATATTATTCATATAGTCTGAATGCGTGCCATCGCTTTGTTATTTTTTTATAGAATTAATTAATATTTAAATCGACCTGTACCCCTCCTACGGCCCGATAATGACTTTTGACAGTTCATAATGATGTTTCTATTGAATAAGAATATTATCTATCTAGTCTGAATGCGTGCCATCGGTTTGTTATTTTTTTATAGAATTAATTAATATTTAAATCTACCTGTGCCCCCTCCTACGGCCCGACAATGACTTTTGACAGTTCACAATGAAGATTCTATTGAATATGAATATTATCTATCTGCTCCCAATGTGTGCCATCGCTTTGTTATTTTTTTATAGAATGGTAGGGTACGTGTGCACGGTGTTGCCACATCGAAACTGTGGCTGTTTTCACACCCGTAAATTAATAACGCCTATCACCGCTCCTTATTTGGATTATTGCTGCACATCTTCTTGGCATACTTAAAATTGAGTTTCTGATTGCAACTTGATCTATTTGATCCCGTATTTCGGTTAGTCTGATTGACAGTTCATCTAGACCTCTAGGTGGTTGCTGTAAAGCTCTAACCTGCTGACTCAAAGTGTCCTATAAGTGTTCAATCGGGTTAATATCAGGACTTCGCGCTGGCCAATCCAAAGTATGGATATCTCCTTTTTGGGGGTAATTTGCACCATTCCAGCTATGTGTAGACGTGCATTATCATACATTAATAGCATTTCGTTCCCTATAAATAGGGCGCATGGGATTAAATGAGGTTCTTAAATGTCTGTTATGTAGCGGTCGGCTGTCAAACGACCGCCCCGAATCACAACTAGATCCGTATAGGTCTCCAAACGAATGCTACCCCATACCATAACAGATCCACCGCCATAGCTAACATTTTCTGCAATATTACATTGAGCATATCGCTCGCCAGGACGTCTGTACACTCGCCTACGACGATCAACACCAAACAGACAGAATCGTGACCCATCCGTTAACACTACATTGCTCCAGTCACGGTTGTCCCAATTTTTATGTTCTCGGCCAAACTGAAGACGTTGCCTTCGACGCGGTAGTTATATCGATGAACAAATTCTTGCTTGTAGTGCGGTACTTGTAGTGAATCGATTTCGTAGTACCTGCATTCTCAAAAATCGTTCTTTATTATTATTTGTCACTCTGTGGCGCCCTTGTACATGTCCTCTTTGATTCGTACCAGTCTTTCGATACCGTGACAGTACCCTGGACATCGTAGATTGGGTCTCTCCACAGCGGCGTGCCACTTTTTTCACGTTAAATATATCTCACGTTGCATTACTCTTAATAACGTCAGAAATCAATAGCAGCAGAACAACGCACAAACTATCAGTGAATTTGTGTACACAGCATTCGTTCATTATTTTATTCAAAAACTTTTGTTTTTTCCCAACATCCAAAAAGTTGTTGGGTAATGTTAAAAACAGTCATTTCAAACCATTGGCTTGCATTAAAATATTGTTATCATGTGGAGTTTTCCATTTTACAAAATATGGATTAATTTTGCGGCTCAGTGTATATATTCAATATTATAATTCATAATCGGAAGAACTATCTTGGTTTTACTAAAATAAGAATGTTTCAAATATCGCTTCAATTGAGTTGTCCAGTTCCCATATTCTCTCTTCCAATTTTACATCTTTTAGGTATGCCAATAAGCGACCCACAATAAACGATGGTGCGACAGCTTTATTATACCAGCGTTTAAAAAATAAAATATAGTCTGATATAAATTTCTCTGGCACATACAGTTTAGTAGGAGTCTAGAAAGGGTTAATAGTTTCATTAGTCCACTACATTAATTTCTTTGAATGCAAAATTTCAATATACTTGTTTAAAATAATAACATTCTAAAACTTTAATTAAAAATATAATTCATTTTTGAATTTTTCAGGTATTAGATCTAGATGAAACGTTGGTGCATTGCAGTCTCCAAGAACTCAAAGATGCTAGCTTCCATTTTCCGGTATTATTTCAAGATTGTTCGTATACAGTTTACGTAAGAACAAGGCCTTTTTTTAAAGAATTTATGGAGAAGGTTTCCCAAATGTTTGAAGTTATACTTTTCACCGCATCTAAAAGAGTATATGCAGATAAACTACTTAATTTGTTAGATGCGGAAAGAAAATGGATAAAGTATAGACTTTTTAGAGAACATTGTGTTTGCGTAAATGGAAATTATATTAAGGACCTCGCTATACTTGGTAGGGATCTGTCAAAGACAATTATTATCGATAACTCTCCACAAGCATTTGGTTACCATGTAAGTTTTGTTAATCAACTCAAATATTTGTATAGTTGTTGTAGTTTAGATAAGTGGCCTTGAAACAATATACATGTGAATTACTAAAACCCAACCTATAGTTATTTAGTATAGTTGATTAATATGTGATACAGATAATACTTATAACAAAAAAATAATAATTAATATCTATGTACCAAACAAATATCCAAATGCCTTAATAATTAATATAAACTGATGAATAAAGGTGGATTTATAAACTCTGTTGTTCCCGTTGTTCGTTGCCTGCCGTCTTTTCCAAGTTGCTGGCGATTCGTTATTCACAGTTGTTCCCGAGTCGACTAATTTATATCAGTTTTTCGTTGCTGGCGTTGTTGACATTTGATTGGTCACAACGATGACGTCTGAGGTATGTCATACGCCAGAAACATTAGCATTTGACGTGGCAGATTATTTATGTTTTGTTATTGTTTTTGTTTGTGTATTGAAAGTAAAATAGAAATTAGTTTTTGAACATTTGATCTATTATCAAAATATGTGGAGACGAAATTTAATTGGTGCTTTTGCATTGGCCACGTGCGCTTATTTACTTATGAAAATTAAGAAAATGCGGCGAACACGGCGCTTTAAAGTAAGGCCTATCACAAGAGTGAATCTGATTAGTGCTTTTAACTCGACAGCTGGTAGCACCAATAGTTTTCCTCATTTCATGCTGCTGAAGTGCATCAATAAATAGTAGCTTATTTGAATGTAGCGCCTCTCTTGACTGACCGTAAAAACAGTAGTGTCAGTTTTGAGTTTAAAATGATTGGTAGAAATCAAGTCCCGTGGGACTAACTTCAGTTTTCATTGGTGGAACTGCGAATCACGAATAACAAATTATAAAATGTTTTTATTTGGGATCAACGACGAACGACGTGGAAACGACGAACAGCACAACAACAACGGTTTATAAACGCATGTATGTGATATCAATGTTTTATTTTCGAGCAGCGGGAATCACGAACAACGAATAATGAACAACAGAGTTTATAAATCCAGCTTAATACCAACTACTCAAAAATAAACTAACAATACTTATAATCAGTTTAGTTTCTCACAAATAATATTTTTTGGGTGCAACTCTTGTTGTATTTCATTTAATTTGCTGCATGCTAAAGAAGGGTGATTGAAATGAGTTACAAATCGGCGGGCACAACTAATCATATCTTATATGGTTCCTTGAGAATTTATACTGTCATTGATTATTAAATGCAGTTTGTGTATAAAAACCCCTCACTGTTTATTTCTGCATCTCTACAGCCTTTGACCTATTTACTGGAAGCCAGTGTGCTTTATTAGAATAATAGATGGCACTACACAACGTAATGACATTCAATTTTCTTTTTTTTTTTTATAATTCATAACACAGAACAGAATAAATTAATGACCTGTGTATACAAAGAAAATAATATAAAGATTTATGCTACTCGTATAAATAGATAGAACCTGTAAAATATCGTTAAGCTGCAGGAATTTGAAATATTTTCATATAAGTCCCGATCCGGCCGGAATTCCGGCGGTCCGGTCCGACTACCGGCCGGAAATCCGGTTTCAGCCGGACCGGCCAAATACTCGATCCGGTACATCCCTAATGAAGAGTACATCAACTACTGCGTTGGAGGTGATTCTTGGACCTCGGCCTCTTCACCTTGTGATCGATGCTGAGGCCGGGAGGGCACTTCTGCGCTTAAAAAGCTTGGAATATGTGTGAAGTGAGGAAGTGTGCAGGTACGTCAAGAAGCTCAAACTAATGGGAGATGTCCCAATTTTGGCACGGGCGGCTGATGTTTGCCTGCATAGGTACTCCTTTGAAACCACCTATAGAGTGAAGATCCGGAATAGAGAATTCTGGGAGAGAGAGAGAGAGGGAAATCCACAACCTCATGGGATCGTCTGGTACACAGATGGCTCATGCTCCATTGATGGGGCGGGGGTTGGAATTTACTCCAGGAATCCAAAGACGCAAATTTGTGTTCCTTTGGGAAAGTGGATATCTCTATATCAGGCTGAGGTATACGCTATCTTGAAATGTGCGCAGATAAACCTAGACAAAGGTTATGTGTACCGACACATAACCATGTACACCGACAGTCAAGCGGCCATCATGGCCCTGAGTGGACATACCAACAACTCAGGGCTTGCTGCTGAATGTCCCGCACGGCTTGCTGACTTAGCAAGGTGGAACGTAGTGTGGCTAGAATGGATTCCAGCCCACTGTTTTGAAGGTAATGAAAGGACGGACGCACTGGCTGTGGAGGGGGCGGCAGCTTTCTTCAGTGGCCCGGGCCCGACCTTGAGCCTTACAAAACAAGCTATCAATAAGGAGGCGAGGAGTTGGTTGGGAACACCTCACTCATTGGAACCCTCTAGAGTGTCGTAACACAGTCCAAGCTCATACTAAGGAGTTGGACTGATGGACACGGTAGGGTAGCTGTGGAACTACCAAGGAGTAGGTTGAAAAAGATAGCAGTACTCTTAACTGGACACTGCTGTCTGAGGAAACACCTCCATAACCTAGGTTTAGAGGAAAGTCCCAAATGTAGGAGTTGCGGCTTGGCTGACGAAACGGCGGTCCATGTCCTAGTGTGTCCACATTGGGCTGTATTATGCAGGCGGCGAATCTTCAGAGTCCTAGTTATGGCCCCTGGGGACACTTGGAGGCATCCACTAAAGATGATTGAGTCCTTCATCGAAGCACTTGGTTTCATAGATGCGTGAGTAGCAGGAATGGCACAATGGGCCCGCCAGTGACCACAGTGCCGGAACCTTGGCTTGAGCTTGCTCGGCCGAGGTTTGCCTGAATCTATTAGTAGTAGTAGAATAATTCTAATCTCTATTTTTTGTACGCAGTTTAATTGAATATAAATTTAAAAATTAAATAAACATTGGTGAATCAAGTTTAATTTTTTGCTGTCATAACTGTCTCCAAGCCGTCATTTATATCCTCTTGGCTACCTGGGAAGGTGTCCCAAAATAAATATTTGAATTTGCCACTATTCATGCAGTAGTGTTGGCAATCCTATTAAGAAACCATTTGATATCTGATAGTTTAGGATTAGTGGTTAGCGTTACATGGTAAAACAATCTTATTTTGTGAATATTGTTGTACAATATTTAAAAAAATGAAAGTTTTTCGGTCCCAGTTCGAAAGCTGCAAATATGGTAGGAATAGTGATTTTTTAACATTCAATGTTCTTTCACACATATCTGTCTCCCTAAATTGGATAATCTTAAAAATATGGCTATGTTCTACAGTACATTAAACAATTCAATTACTTTCTTGGCCATGTACCCATTAAAATTTCCGGAATACTGATAATGAAAATATTTCAAAATAGGTACCCAAGCACTGCACTATCACCAAGGCAAGTCCTCTGAGACCAGTACAGTGTACCAAACTGTATACTATTATTATATAGTTTATTACTTTTATGAAAGACTAAAAATTATGAAGAATATGAAACAAAATTTATTTATACTGTAGTAATAATTTTATTTAACAACAAACAAAAATATTACTAAATGAAAATAACATGAACTATTTAAAGTATATAATAATACGTAATCCGTGTTCGCTTCTACCCTTCACCATGCTACTATGTATAGGACTAGGTTACATCACTATCGGTGTGGTGTAAGGCGATTCGAGTGGCGCCATCTTACCATTTATAACAGAGTCTCAGACGTTGTGCGGGGCATCTACATGAAGGTGGTACTGTAGATAGAGCTGTATAGCCTGGTAGGGATCGTTCTGCTATAACCTCCCCCTCTAGCTTCGAGATCGTCCCGATGAGAGGCTAGCACACCAAGCAGGACGATTAAGGTTGTTGTTTCTTGGGTCTACCTCGTAATCCTTTCTTCCTTAGGGGTGGATTGGCAGGTGATGCTACTTCCTCCGTGGTCATATAGTTCCTCTCTGCACTCGTTAATAAGCGACTCACATACTCAATAGGGTGTTCGGTTGCTCCCTCCCCCTGGACCAAAACTGCACCGATGGCATAGCTACTGGCGTCGGATTTAATAGTGAAGGGTTCACTCTCATCTGCTTGTTTGAGGATTGGAGCAGTTATCAGACAGTTCTTTAATTTGTTATACGCATCTTGCTCAGTTGTTCCCCATTTCCACGGAGTATTCTTCCGAGTCAAATTTGTAAGAGGTTTTGCAATGCTGGCAAAATTTGCAATAAATCGGCGATACCATGAACAAGTTTGGATAAATCTTAGGAGATCCTTTACATGGGTAGGCACAGGTAAATCCACAATTGCTTGAATTTTGTTGGGATCCATCGTTATCCCATCTGGTATCAGCACGTGGCCTAAGAATCCAATGGTCGAACAAGCAAAACGGCATTTAGTTCTATTAATACGGAGTTGGAAATCGTGTAAACGTCGAAAAACTTGTCCCAAGTCCCTCAAGTGGTCTTCAAACGTTGATGAACGAATAATCAAGTCATATAAATATACTAGAAGTGTTATATGACTGAGACTAATTTTAAACCTATCCATTAATCTCTGAAATGTTGCCGGAGCATTTCTTAGACCGAATGGCATGCGCATGAAGCAGTAAACTTCAAACGGTGTAATAAACCCGGTTTTCTTATCTTCCTCATGCATTCTTATTTGCCAGTAACCATATTTGAGATCCAAGGTAGTCATATAAGGTTTGCTCTTTGCTGTGTGTAGCAAATCGTCGATACGAGGAAGTGGGTATCGATCTGGTATCGTAATCGAATTTAATCGGCGATAGTCGACGCAGACCCTAACATCGCCATCTTTCTTTGGTACCATGACGACGGGGGAAGTCCACGCTGTTTCACTTTCCTCGATTATTCCATTAGCCAACATCTCGTCGAGTTTGTCGCGTAAAATGGTTTGCTTGGTGACATTAAGACGATAAGGCGCACTGGAAATTGGTCCACTAGTGCCTGTGTCTATTCGATGCTCCGGCCGCGTGGTAGGAGGGCCATGTTCCTCAAATAAATTTGGAAATTCCTGCAGTATTGCATTCAGCTGGTTTCGATTAGTCGGGCATAGCGCTGCGGCTTCGTTTGGTTGCAGGGAGACATCGAAACTAAATAACTCAAGGATTTTTCGCTTGGTGCCTGTTTTCTTTTGTGGCGAGTAAGTGAGAGGTAGGCTGTCACGAAAAATTTCATCTATGTCTTCCGGTGCATACGCATTACTCCTGTGCTTGTTTTCTTTAACATTTGGGAATCTGGAGTCTGGAGCTTCCCATAACTCATCCCGTAAGGGTGACGTGAAAAACTCTAAGAATGGAGATAAAACGTCATCATTCTCGTCAACGTCCGTGATGTTAAGTTGTATTCTAGGATCTGGTACCTTAGTTGGTTCGCTTTCGATATTTAGAGATTTCTTCGGCTTCTTCGATTCTGCTGATTGATCCCGTGATCTTTGTATTAGTCCTTGGTACTGTGATTGAAACTCAAAACGCTCGAAAGGCCGGTCTGCGTAGTACCAGCACCGTTGTCCTAAGTCCAACACGATGCCAACTTTTTCTAGGAAATCTATACCTAATAAGGTCCTGTTGTCCACGGCGTTAGGCAGCACGACAAAGTTGATATTATGAGTTCTACCGCTTAACTCTATAGTAGTAAATGTTGTCAGTAACTCTGTTTGCTTTTGAAGTCCATCAGCGAGTGTGACTCGGGCTGTGGTTTTGGTGAATGCACAATTCTTGTCTTTTAAAAGTTTGTAGAGGGTGACGCCAGCTACGCTTGTTTTAGCCGCAGTATCTATATGTGCTTGGCCCTTAATACCACATATTCTTGCAGGAACTGTTGGGACTTCAGGTGTAGATCTTAAAAGCGTATTTATCGAATAGAAGTGGACAGCTTGGGCATCGACAACTTTGCCGACATTAGTGCAATTGGGACAATTGCTGCGGAAGTATCCAGCTCTGCCACATCCGTAGCAGTGAAGGTGACCTTTGTCGGTTTTGGTAGCGGTTGATTGTGTAGGCTCCGTATGTGTCGCAGTCGTTTTAGGTTGGTCTTGCTTCTGCCGTTTACGACATTCTTGTATGCTGTGACCTTTAAAATTACAAAACGTGCATCTTAATTTGGTTTTCTTTACCGGTAGCGTATCGGTTGATTCATTGCGTCGTAAAGTAGACGTATCCTTGAGTTCCATTTCTAGATGCTCAACTTGTCTAGCTTTTGTCAGCAAGTCAGTAAACGTAGTGATTTTTCCTCTTGGGATAAGACCGTAGATTAGATCAATCTGTGTTTCTTCGGAATGTCTTCCTTGTGGAAGTTTGGAAAGGAGTGCTCGTTTTTGACAAATAAATTCGTCAGTAGGTGCCGAGATTCCTTGAGGGGACTTGAAGATATCTAGGTAAATTTGATATGCAGGAGTTGCCGGAGAGAAAGCGGCACGGATTAATCGAATAGCATTATTCCAGTCTGTTGCTTCTCCTTTTATGCCTTGCCACCAAGTAGCTGCAGTGTCAGTAAGTAGTAGTGGCAAGCCTTTAATTGCGTCTTGGTCTGTGATTTGTTCCATATCCTTATAGACTGCTATGGTGTTTAGGAAATTGTCGACTGTCTCATGACAACGTGTTCCGTCGAATCGGGCCGTGCATTTGCTCAAACTCCCTTTCTTCCGATTATCTGGTTCTGTCAACAGCGAATATTCCTGTCGTTATAACTGGAAAAAGCCGGACTGACGAAATTCCAATCTGTCAAATGTGACAGTTTCGATTCTACAAGACAAAAAAATGTCGAAGTATTCACGAAACTCTCACTTGCATTCAGGAATCCTTAATTCGGGCTCCACGTTGGGCGCCAGTGTAATAATAATTTTATTTAACAACAAACAAAAATATTACTAAATGAAAATAACATGAACTATTTAAAGTATATAATAATACGTAATCCGTGTTCGCTTCTACCCTTCACCATGCTACTATGTATAGGACTAGGTTACATCACTATCGGTGTGGTGTAAGGCGATTCGAGTGGCGCCATCTTACCATTTATAACAGAGTCTCAGACGTTGTGCGGGGCATCTACATGAAGGTGGTACTGTAGATAGAGCTGTATAGCCTGGTAGGGATCGTTCTGCTATAATACAGATAAACAAAGGCAAATCATAATTTCATTGAAGTTGATATGGGTCATTTGAGGCAATTAAAATGATATATAAAATAATAAAGTACAGAATGTAGAAAGTTGAGGAGGATACGTTTTTATAGAAATTGACTAGTTTGATTATAGGTTATACACCTTTAAAATCTAAATATAGATATGAATAAGCATAAACTCCACTAACTGTTTGCTTACACTTAATCGGGAAAGCTGATAAAGATCAACAAAATCCATCCATTTAACTTTTAATTAAAACAATCGGCATATCATTCACTTCCGTTTTTCCAGCATTTATTCAGTAAAAGGTAAATATATGGTCCAATATTTTTAAACTGGACTAAAGATTACATGACTTTATTTTACATTAGTACATTTCATCAAGAAAATATTAGAATCTGAAAAGTCAAGCCATATGAAATTTTTAATAACAAGCCAAAGCTCACTTTTGTATTTGATAAATTAACCAGATACATTTTGTTGATATTTATCAACTCTATTACATTTTTGAAGAAACATATTTAAGGCTAGTAAATTATATAATTTTTTACGTGTATTTTTTGTATCACAGGATATCTTGAAGTAAAGCTCCTTTCAACTAAAAAATAAACGGTACCAAAGATTAAAACTAACTTTTACGCACTCCGGAGGATGTATTGTGCTACCGAAATTTCTCCAAAAATGTAGTATATCTGGATTTATAGGACACGTTTCGTGGCACTGGTGGCCTGAAAATCAGAATAATCAATAGGGTTCATCTAGCCATGAGAAATAACCAATCATAAAATTGATCACTTGTTTACATTCCGAAGTCTGTATCGTGCTAACAAGAAAACTTGGCCGACGACCACATACACAAATAATTTTTTTCAAAAAACCCGTATTTATAGTTTTTCTCACTGAAAAACCTAAAAATAACTTTTTTTGGGGTAAACAATACTTTTTTCGTATCATAGATAAGGTTGGCGCTAAGGTAATAACACTATCTCATATGAGGTGTAGCAATTAAATACTGGAAATTTGAGAATAAAAAGCAAGCCAATCAAATTTCTTAAAAAAGTTTATTATCGACATCTACAATAGCCTCCCTTTAACTCTGCACAAGAATTTCAATGTTGATCCCACAATTCAAAACACCCTTCAAAATGCTCTGAAGTTGACCTGTTCAGCACAACAGTTGCATCTTCTTTGACCTACTTTACGTCAACATGCTGTGAGAACTTTTAGCACTATCCTTGTGGAACATCTTCTAGATGGTTTCATTGTTTACATTAACTTGTCAGGCGAGGCATGAATTCTTTGTCGTAGGTCGGATGTGGTCAGCGTGCTCAAAAAGTCAACATTCAATCAGTACAAGAGATTTCGGGTGCTACTTCATGTAGATCGTCCTATACCTCCTTGAGCCACTTTACTCATGCAAACACATGTCTAAAACATTTCTTTAAATAAATACACAGAAAAACACAAATCAATTGTGTTGTCCACTTCAGTCTTGGATTGAAAGTGAAAGAAAGGGTTCTCTTTTCTATACAGATGTAGAATGATGCAGTGGTATCAATTCCCGAGTTGAGTAAATCCCGGAACATAATTGTCACATGTAATTATGAAAAGTTTTGATATGAAAAATCATGAGTATTAAATTGCATAATGTGTATATTTTGGATTGTTTTAAAATGTATTATTTTTGTTCCAGCTAAATAATGGTATTCCCATTGAAAGCTGGTTTGAGGACAGAAGTGATTCCGAACTCATGAAATTGTTACCGTTTTTAGAAAGCCTGGTGACAGTAGTAAGTACTCATTATATATTATTATTATTGTTAATAGCAAAATGGTTTATGAATTAATATCATGAGGCTGTTTAATGATTTGGAATACGAGTGGTTATTTTTGCATTCTAATTAATATTTTAGTCTGTAGAATGTAATACAGGGAAATTGCGGAGAAATGAAATAACCCGAAGTTGAATGGAATAACAGAATAGAATGGAGAAAATATGAGCGAAAGAAGGGAAATAATCTATTGTAGCTAATTTGCATTATCCTATCTTTGAAGGAAACTTTAAGCAAATAACATGGCTATGATACTATTCATTGTAATTTTAACTATTGTAGACCATTTGCTATTCCATATATCAAGTCCAGGTTATGCTATTCGTAAATCACGCTGGAGATACATCTCTTTCACAATAATACAAATTAAGGTAATTGAGGAGTAAAATGCAAAACTTGTTTTGTCAAAGAAATCCAATTTTACAGTACACGAAAAAAGTTACAACTTATCTATAAATGAAAAATTAGATTTATGACATGAACATTGAAATGAAAACAAGGACATATTAAATATATTTTTTTAATTTGTACAAAACACATTTTGCACGAGTATTTAGGATAAAATACGTTTAGAATGGAAATTGTGTAGATAAAACATTTTTTTGTATCTAAAATCTAATAAAGGTAAGTACAAAACATTGTAATTAAAAGAGTCAAAGAAGCTAAAATTCCATTGAAAATTAAAAGTATAATCTTATATGATGAATTGTTTATATTCAATTAGTTCTAAAAGTGTTGAATCTCAGATAAATCCTTTTAAAAAAACCTTTAACATGTTACTCGCAGGTCCCATTGTGAAGGCAGTGACATAATTCCTCTTCAGCGACATCTGCAGTTGGCAAATCAAAAATTAATCATTTGTATTATGAAAGGCGTTCATAAGCTGCAGCCACTCATCTTTTTCTTTTTTCTTGACATGCTGAAATTTCAATTTTTTCATTTGAATATTTTATACTCGTGGTCAAAGGTCAAAATTTCAGGTTTTTTGGATTTTTCTCGAAAACGGTAAGTTTTATCACAAAAATATTCAGACCAATATTGTAGATCTCAAAATTCTCTACAAAAATGATCCTTATGATTTTTTTCTCTAAGTATCACCGTTTCTGAGATATCGCGGTAAGAGTCATGTTCTACATAATATGCACATATTTGTCCCATATATACATATTCAGGTACTCAAGCAAGCAAAATCCCTATTTGTGTCTCTTTTATGTACAAACTATATTCTATATTGTGAAAATATACATTTAAAAAAAGTCAGTCCCTTACAGAATCCCACATGGCGTTGAATAACATCTGGCTATTCTATTGTTCCTGTGTTGTCAATCTTATACCACTATTAAAGAAGTCAGGTATATATAAACTCAAATGTCCAGAATGTAATGCTGTCTATTTGGGTCAGACCCTTAGGAATTTTGAAATACGATACAGTGAGCACTTATGAGCATACAGATTAAAACAACCAGATAAATCCCACTATGCAAAACATCTACTTGACACCAATCATTCATTGACACCTAACACAGAACTGCATATTTGAAAAGAAACAAGAACTGGATTTCCTTGAAGAACTGGAAATTAGAAGACATTTAAGAAACCCACAATATGAAGTTGTCAAAGAACAGTTAAATCTAGGGAGTTCTCCACTAATAAACTGTCTTCTTAAGTGATAATTGTAAAGATCAGCAGATATAGTTTTCCTGGTTTTCTATATCATTGCACAGTTATACTGATCTTAATTGGAAAAATGATATCCAGGATATCACCATAGGGCTAATAATATCTAAGCTTCAATATTTGTAATATCACATCTTCTTTTTTCTATAAACATATATTAAGCCAATCACAAGTTAGGTTACTTCTTGGTCTAGCCAAAAATAACTACTAAACATCAGGTAGGCATAAAATGAAATGTAATTTCTGTCATTCTGACGATGATATTGATTTATCGAAAGAATTGTCAATTTGTCAATTTTTTAGAATTTTCAATAACTTTTATTATATTGTGGAATTAACTAGAGACCGTGAGTTTCATTTAAAAACACTATTATACCTGTTTCTTTTGGTGTTAAACGTGCTGTTCGAGTGGATATTACAAGTGTCCAATATTAGAGTTTGTGCTTATCAATATTTAAAAAAAATGTCACAATTTTGTTTTATTTGCAATAAACTTTTGACTAAAGATGAAACTGTTGTGGTTAGTCGTGGAATGCAAACTTTAATTGAAGCAAGTGTTGCGAGAAATGATGAGTTTACTGAGTATTTAAGAAGTGAAAAGTCCGTTACATTACACGTGGATTGCAGAAAAGCATACACCCGGAAAAGTTCAATCTCTGCATCAAAAAGACAATGTGAGAATGAAGAAGCCAGTACTTCAAACGTAAGTCCACCTCATACTAGAGCGCGGGTAAGTGAATCCAGCTTTTGTTTTAAAGAAAACTATTTATTTTGTGGTGATGAAGCAGATGAAGAGGCTGAGAAAAAGAAACCGCAGAATCTCCAAAAAAATATTCTACCCTTAACTTTAAAGAATCCCTTTTGAAATTGGCTAAAGATCGTTCTGTTGCATTGCAGACAACAAACATAACTTTCCTAAAAAAAGTTGATGTCATATGGTTCTATAGAAAATGCAAAAATGTTCCTTTACCTGGATGGTTATATTGAACATGTGACAAGTGATATAGATTTTTCAAAGTCAAAAATTTCATTTCTGCCATTTGTTCAAAAACCGGCAAGTAATTATAGTACTATATACACAACTTTACTTTGTTCTTTAGATAATGCTAAACGTTATAACCATAAAGTTTGCATAATTAGTTTTGATCAACCTCTGTATGCGAAAGCTCGCGAAATCGTATCCGCTGCATCTGAAGGATCGGAATTATCGAAGATTATAGTTAGGCTCTGAAGATTTCATTTGCTTATGTCATTTTTCGGAGCAATAGGTTATATTATGCAAGGAAGTGGTTTAAAAGAAGTACTTGCTGAGATTTATGCACCTAAATCTCTAGAGAAAATGTTTAATGGCCATGCTTACGCGAGGGCAGTTACTCACACGTTACTTCAGCTCGCTTTAGCATTAAGAATATTAAAAGAACTAGCTATTGATGATGTTATGGATGCAAATATTACAGTTGAAAATATTTTAAATAAAACTCTTTTATACTATGACATTGAAGATGATGAAGAAATATCTGGACAATTAAGTGATCTGTTCAATCAAAAACTAATAGAATATCAGAAACGAGGACCAACCGCACAATTATGGGTACAATACTTTCGGATGGTGTTCATTGCAAAAGAATTTATAAGAGCTGAACGTATGGGGGATTTACCTTACGCTAAGTCTGCACACTTTTACTTGCAAGATATACTTCAATTATAGGAGGTAATTGATCCAAGTGTTTATCAAAGGTTTACAGAAGGATTTTTTATTGTTCAACGTTCTGATAAACTTAGTTGTGGAACTTAAACAGATGTAACAATCGAACAATCAATGAAGAAATCGTTGAAGGCAGATGGAGGTATTTCTCGAGGAAGAAGTACAAAAGAAAGTGTGATATGATAAGCAAATAGGTTTACGGAATGCATGCAATGAATATGGTATGTGACGACAATGTTCGAATGGACACAACAGATCAGCATGTAGATGTGAGTGATTTGCGAGTTAAGAAATATGCTAAAGATATTAAAATACTTCTTAACTAGTTTTCATCACACGATCTTTTTCCCTTAACAAAATCTTTTCTATTGCTAGTGGAGTCGTCGGTGACGTTAATATTAATTGCCATGAAGCTCGTGAAGTTGGGATTGCCTCCATGTCTAAAATGACAGGTCTAACTTTCAATAATATAAAATTAAAACGCACTGATAAAGTACTTCCTCTTTTAGCTGCGAATAACACTGTAAAAGTTAACAAAGAAGAAGTACCAATAGACCCTGTATTATTATTTCAACATTTGAGTGTTACTAAGACTATTGAGGATGAAATTGAACAATTTTCCGCGTATGAATTACCTTACCCGTTATCGCTTTCGATGCAGCTGGGATGCGTAAAACAGCAAAGTCATCCATCTACGATTGCCTTCAATCAATCAATGCTGATGTTGATCGAACTAACGCTGCTTACATTATCGATGGAGGATATCTACTACATCACGTGGTATGGGATCGAGGAGAAACCATCAACGTTATTTTTGAAAAATTTGTTCAATATTTATGTAGACATTCTGGTCATACAATGACGGTAGTATTTGATGGCTATAGTCGCACAACAAAGAATATTAAAGCTGCAGAACAACGTCGTCGAACTACTAAAACATCCTCGAGTTCCGACCTGATCTTTGATGAATTTATGACAGATATTTAACCTTTGTCGAAAATACACAAAACAAGAAGCAAGTACAACTATCTTGTCTTTCTCCAACATCGGCATCTGCACTTTTATCGAGTATACTATCAAGTTCAGACGTGGCAAGGCAATCAACTAAACCCTGAAGACTGGGGTTGGAAATTAATAAATAATATTTTGGAACCGATTCAAAGTTTACTCCCCCTGCTCCAGAAAAACTTCTTAACACTATTTTTTGCAATTGCGAGAAAGGTTGTAGGGCCAAATGTGGCTGTAGAAAAGTCGGGTTAGAGTGTTCTCCAGTGTGTACCATTTGCCAAGGTCAGTCTTGCTCAAATGTCCAATTGAATACAACAGAGGGAGATTCATGTGAGATCCAGCAAAAGAAAGAAGAAGAAGAAGAAATCGAAGAAGACATGATTGTTGAATTTGACTATGAATCAGATTCAAATATCAAAAGACGACAGCACGACAATTAAATTCAATAACCAAAATCAATATTAATAATCTTCATGCAGTTAAATAAGTATTGTCTCTAAAAATTACGTCATGGTTTCTGGAATAGGCCTAACGGGAAGCCACGTTAAAAAAACGCGCCGAGTACACTACCTCATAGGTGGTGTGGAAATGTGTGCATATTATATTGAACGTGACTCTTACAATCGCGATATCTCAGGAACGGTGATACTGAGAGAAATAATCATAAGTACAATTTTAGTAGAGAATTCTGAGATCTACAAATTTGGTCTGAGGTATTTTTGTGATAAAACTTACCGTTTTAGAGAAAAATCCAAAAAACGTGAAATTTTGACCGTTCGCCCCGAATAACTTTCTAAGCTCACATGGGATTGATGGGGACTTTTAAATTCTTATTTTTTAGGGTAAACCCAAGGTCTCCACCAAATCTTGGCTCTGTCGGAATTTTTGTTATTTCAATTATCTAAATTGACCGGACTATTTGAATTTTTTGTAACAAATCCAGTTTTGTGTGTTATCTCCTCAATTATGAATAAAGTGAATTCTCCTATATCTACATATTAGACATATATCGGCCCCATCTGTCTAATGTAAGTTGTGTTTTTATTAAAACTTTATATTGCAATGTTACCATTTTTGTTTTATTTTTTTTTTGCAGAAAGAAGATGTCAGACCACACATTCGAAATAAATTCAAGCTTTTTAGCTACCTACCTCCCGATTAAAAATATTTACATATAGACAATCTTTTCCTAAAATTCAATATGTAATACTCTGTACTTTTTATTTATGTTTCAAAGTACTGGCTAACTTTTATGTCATGTGCCTTTTTGGATCAATGCAAAAATATTTAGGGAATTTTAAAAGGCAACCAAACATATATTTAAAGTATTCCTAAAAAAAGTTCCCTCTAAATTATTTATTTGCATGACTGATAAGCTAAAAATCATATTTTTATTGCATGACTGTTTAAACAATTACTTTTAACAAACAGAACATCAAAAAAAATTAATATGACTTAAACTGAGACCTCGTTGAGGTAAAGGATTATGTATAACAATATATACAGTGTTGGGAACATTACGAGGGGACATAGGGTTTACCTTCAATGTGTTAGAAAGAGACCAAATAAATATAAATTCAGTGCATCATTCTTTTTCGCTAACAGGATATCATAAAGTGGAAAACGTCCAATACAAGAAGTTAAAAATACAGATGTGTAATGTGAATAGTTTAGTTTATTATTTGAGAAATAATAAGATTGTATGTACTATACTAATAGCTTAATGCAATGAACAATAACAAAATCAACACTACTTTCGTTTATCCCTTCATGATTAATTTACAAAGAAATAATTCAGTAGTAATAAAATTCATATTAGTTCGGTTAGTATTGGAATAAATAACCTAAATAACCGTAACATGCGAAATAAAATTTGTATTAATAATAATATGTGTTTCTAAATATCTCAATTCTCATTTTTCGTTAACAGGATCTCATAAAGTGAAAAATACATGCCCAGAACGCCAGCATTTTACATATTCTTTTAGCTACTAACAGTATTGCCAATTTTCATTGTATATTTATATTACTTGTAAAATGCATTGTTCTAACACGAGAACAAGTTATAAGAAGATTTTAATTCTGATCATTCAAGAGGTTGTAACAGATCATAATATTATAATTCCATCTATTCGTTAAATATTTTATTGTAATGCTGGAAATTGTTCTAGTTTTCAGTTTGAAAGCGGTTAAAACCTTTACTTTTTTTCAGATTTGGCAACGTGAAATTGGTCTCCAAACATATGCTGTGTTTCGAATGTTAGTAAAAAAAATTGATATCTTTATAGTTTGTTATCGTTTGTATGCAAATGAGAACGAATTCTCTGTGTAAACACACACACACAGTGCAAATTAAAAAAAAAAACGAAAATAAAACTAAAATCGAATCTAATACCTACAATTTTTAAATAAAAGTAATATTATGATATGTAATAAATTAAAAAATAAAACTTAATTCTTCAATGAGCTTAAATCAAATGTTCGAATAAATCCCCATTTTGCGCTAAGCAGTAGCCAAGACGGTTATAAAATTCTTAACGAACACGTATGAGCATTTCAGGTGTTATTTGCATACAAATTTGTATGCATTTAAAGAAGAGGCTTTGTTTTCTTGAAACCCATAAATTCTCGATTTTATATAACCCCAGAAATAAAAATCTTTGGGAGCCAGATCTGGAGATCTCGCAGGCCATCTTATGTTACCATTCGTGGAGATTATCCGATTGGGAAATTGTGTATTTAGAAAGTTTATTGCTAGTCGATAATTATGTGATGCACAACCGTCATGTTGGTACCAGATATCATTGAAGTTGACACCTAATTGTATAAGGGCAGGAGTAATTTGATTTTCCAGCATGTCCAAATATTTCTGTCCGGTTAAATTGCCGTCAATAAAAAATGGTCCAATTAAATGGTCACCTAATATTCCAGCCCAAACATCTAACTTTTGGGGATATTGAGTCCTATTATTATAATGTTTGTGTAAATTTGTCCTTGACCAATATCGAATAACGGATGAATTATGTGCACCGTGTATGGGAAAAGTCGATTCATCTGTGAACAAAGTATTTTTCGAAAAGTTTGCGTCCAATTGTATTCTTTCCATAATTATTTCACAAAATTCCATTCTACGAAATTAATCGTCTGGAAAAATTTCATGGCACTTTTTCAGTTTGAAACTACGATTACCATTTTTTTTAATACAGTCCGAATCGTTTTCGGATCAACATCAAAATCCTTTGCTATATGAGTGGACGATTGTAGGGGATTATTTTCTACACTGGCACAAATTAAAATATCTCTTTCTTCTTTTTCGGGTTTTGTTTGACGTTTTTGTGTACGGGGTCCATGTTTAGTAGGATTGACACATCCATGCTCTTCAAAATTTTTTATAACCGTTCTCACTTGTTTTTTGCTAATTGGTTGGGCATTTTCGAATGCCACAATAAACAAATTTTCTGCTATTTCTCGATATGAATGACCCTGGTAGTACCATTTTACAATTTGCACTTTATGGTGTACTTACATACTCATTTTAATAAGATTTGCAAAAGATCGTTACTCATTCGCAAACAAACGTTTAGTGAAGTACCCAGATTGTACAGTTGAACATCTTCAAGAGGCGCACGCGCGATTCGTATTCGTCTGGTGTAATAATCTACGCTGGCTTTTAATTCTCTGTCTCATGATTGTCCTTCTCCAACACACTGGTAACTCCATGTGACCATGATAATTTATTTTTGGACGTGAGAGGATATCGTTTTACGTTGAAATTAAATGTGACTGATTTCTCTCACAAATAAAAAGGAATTTTTGAAGGGCACTCTACAATCTAACGCGTGGATTGAAAATGAAGAGAGGGGACAGATAAAAGTAGAATTTGAGCTATAAGAGGAATCGTTTTATCAGGAGCGTAGGAAACAGAGGCGGTTTACATTGAGATCTTTAAAACTATTCCTTATGTTAATGAAAATTATTATGCTTACATTCATCAATTGTACCCTCAATATCGACGAATGTAATTTTTTTAGCTATTTTCCAATGATTTTTTAGTGGTACTTATTTCAAATACCTTTTAGGTAGATTTTAATTTATTGTTCAAATCATATTAGCATGTCTACCCGAACTGATATAGTGAATTAGTTTCTTACTACTGAATTATTTCTTTGTAAATTCATCATGAAGGTTTTTAAATGAAACTCACGGTCTCTAGTTAATTCCACAATATAATAAAAGTTATTGAAAATTCTAAAAAATTGACATTTGTTTCGATAAATCAATTGTATGCCAGGCACCGCCTTCGGAAAGACTACCGCCTAGTGAGTTGTAGGGTCACGGATGATCCTAACCAATGGAAATTAACAAGAATAACATTGTCAACGATTGAAGCAGCATTGCCAAATCGAAATCATTATCTGATGGAAGATTATTTTAAGGTGACAGAAAATAATTTTTACAATAATAAAAAAGTTATTGGCAATTTTAAAACTTTTCTAACTATACTCGATTCTCTAATTTATTCATTTTATACTTTTTCGAAAACTAGAACAATTTCCAGCATTACAATAAAATATTTAACGAATAGATGGAATTAATTATATCTTGATCTGTTACAACCTCTTGAATTATCATAATTAAAATCTTCTTATAACTTGTTCTCGTGTTAGAACAATGCATTTTACAATTAATATAAATATACAATGAATATATATATAGAAAAGGAAATTATTAACTCTATATATAATATAAATATTTGGAGAAAATATTTACAATATCTAAAATTATAAACCAAAATAAAAGAGCAAAGGAGTCAGCCATAAAAAACAGGTGATTCAATAAGGATATAATGTGCTATAGAAAAGCTTCGACGTTCCAAAATTAGTCTAGGATCAACAAAATTAATAACAATAAAAAATTAACAATCTAAATGATAAATATTTGATATTTCGGTTATGAAATACAGAGCCCAGCAACTTATTAATTTTTATTTCAACAATAAATTTTTTAACCACAGCTTAAGATTAAAAAATCTAACGTTATATTTGACATTATGTCCCTTGAGTTATTCGATAAAACTTAAACAAAAGTAGATACTCAGAGTTGTCTTCAAGGGTCCGGTGAACTATAGGGAGACACGAATTTTTGACTGATTTTGCGAAAAATCGATAGTACTCAACTATTTTGAAGATTATCCGTCGAAAAATTTGCGGCCCATACACAATTTACAGAGAAAAATCCAAAAAAATATTTTTTTTCGTCACGTAAACCATCACTTTTGGATTGAATGTTTTATACAAAAAACAGTTTAAATGTATCGCACTGTACAGGAAAGTGATCAACAATATATATTCTCACAAATTATAATAAAATTTCAGTTAGTTTGCTGATAATATTATTTAAATGACCACTTTTATAAATATATATAATTGTAAGACAACAAATTTGTATTCATGCATTCGCCCTTCCCTTTCTTTAAAAATATCCAATACTTTGTAATGCCTATTAGGTTATTCAAGAAGGGGAAGGGTTAATCCAATGATTATATTCACTTTCCCTTCTTGAATAACCTGATGTGCGCGAAGGATGAATCCAATGATTATATTCCCTTCCCCTTCTTGAATAATATTTGATTTCACATCTTAATAATAATGTAAAAAATACCATGATTCTCAAGTAGTCAATTACAGCTGGCAACCATGCTACAAAGTATCGTATTCTGTTTTGTTGGTTGCATATCTGTATATGTACGCTAGACTGCTAGAGTGCATTCATAATATATTGGCGGGGTGAGGAGAGAACTCTGGCAGGGTAACATTTCAGTCAAACGCCGGGTAGAAACCTAGGGAGAAACCAACTTGAACGATTAGAGCGCGCCCTACCTATTTGTAGGTCGACACTGTCCAAATTTGATTTTGACATTGAAATTATTTTACGTTGGCTGCGGAAAACAGGGATTGTGGAGTGTTTCAACCTTTAACATTATTACCAATGAAATTTGAAAATATTCTGCTGATGGAAACTTATAGCTAACCTCAACCCGCAGAATAACAATTACTGACGCATTAACCTCTATAAACGAGAACATTTGTGTAATACGAATTACGCATGTCAGGGTGATAATTTCCTCGATCTTGAGCGGGTAACTAAGAGTACACCTTCGGCGATTCCCGTGGTGCGTTTATGAACGCTGTGTTACATAGCGTGAGATATATGTTAAATGTTTTATGAACGGTCACTTTGTACCTAAGTATAACTCTTACACTCAAGACGTTGGTTTGTGAACGCACCCCTACTGATATAAATGTTCAAGTTTGGGTTTCATGGTATATTATAAAGTATAAAATAAAGAGAACCAAACGTGATATTGATTTATAATTAAATGGTTCAAACAATTTTATTTTTTATAATGACCTAACAAATTTAAAATGTTCTCATTCGCATTGAATGATGAAAAGAAAATGTTAGAGAATTCATATTTAGATTTATGGTTTTGGTTACGCATTACGTTTCACGAAAAGGTATCTGTCAATTCTGTCATTAAAATTATTCACATACAGAGTTCTCTCCTCACCCCGCCAATATATTATGAATGCACTCTAGCAGTCTAGCGTATATATACAGATATGCAACCAACAAAACAGAATATGATACTTTGTAGCATGGTTGCCCGCTGTAATTGACTACTTGAGAATCATGGTATTTTTTACATTATTATTAAGATGCGAAATCAAATATTATTCAAGAAGGGGAAGGGAATATAATCGTTGGATTCATCCTTCGCGCACATCAGGTTATTCAAGAATGGGAAGGGAATATAATCATTGGATTCACCCTTCCCCTTCTTGAATAACCTAATAGGCATTACAAAGTATTGGACATTTTTAAAGAATGGGAAGGGCGAATGCATGAATACAAATTTGTTGTCTTACAATTATATATATTTATAAAAGAGTTAATTTAAATAATACTATCAGCAAACTAACTGAAATTTTATTATAATTTGTGAGAATATATATTGTGGATCACTTTCCTGTACAGTGCGATACATTTAAACTGTTTTTTGTATAAAATATTTAATCCAAAAGTGATGGTTTAAGTGGCGAAAAAAAACCTTTTTTTTGATTTTTCTCTGTAAATTGTGTATAACCCGCAAATTTTTCGACGGATAATCTTCAAAATAGGTGAGTACTATCGATTTTTCGCAAAATCAGTCAAAAATTCGTGTCTCGCTATAGTTCACCGGACCCGTCTTCAATATTACCAACTTAACACCCCTTCTCTACACTAAAAATGGAGATTTACAATTACAAAATATGTAAATAAATAAATTAGTCAAAACAGAACAAATATTACTATCAACTCATTCAAATTTGCAACTTCAGTGCATCTCTATGTTTGGTAAATAATGGGAAACCTAATACCTGATAATAATAGATCATTTTGAGGTGACGTCATGACTAGCCCGCCAAAAGTAGGTAGGGCATACTAAACGTTCGCGTCATTGTAAACAATAGAAAATATCGTTTTTTAAAACGTAAATAATTTAAAATTCCGGCGTTATGTTCTGTTGTGGGATATTCCAAAGGGGTAGAAATGGATCAAATTCGTTATTTTAAAATCCCCAAATCCTTACAAATCCGAGGAGAAATGCTGAACGCCTTATCAAAACACCATCGAGAATGTTGGGTTAGGACTTTAAACGGGGCAATTTGTGCGATACATTCCTTAAACATGCATGAATTTGTACAGGTCATTTTGTATAAGGTAGGTAAGTTATATTAGTACATAAGAAATACAAAAATTATTATCCAAAATGTTTGAATTTATAGTTAAATATGGTGCTAAACTAAACAATTTTTTAGGAGAACCAGCCAAACTGTAAGTTAGGGATAGATCTGATTGGGTCCTTTCTGTAAATATGGGATACATTAGCACCAAATCACAGGATGAGCAAAGTGTAAAAAGACCTATTGGATATGTTAAACGTCATACGAAACTTCTTAAAATGGTCAGGATTATAGTTATTTAAAAAAGTTGTAATCCCCAATCAAAATCTTCATTTTCTTTAGGATGATGTAGATGAAGCTGGGAATACTCCATTAATTATAGAACCCTCAGCAGGACAACCTACAGAAGCCGTAGAAATTTCTGAACTGTGCAACGAACACAAAAGTCGAAGGAATGCTAATATTCAACGGATCGTTCCATAAAAACTGGCCTTATGAAACTTGTTTTTAAATATAGTGTAATTCTAATATGGTAACTTAGTACTAATTAAATACTTTTAATTATAGACTGTATTTTAGTAATGACAAAATGTATTATGTGCGATATCAATAATAATGTAGAATGGGCATTTATCCATTTAATTATTGAACATCATTATTACGTCAAAATGCTTCGTGATGAAAACTTTTAAATAAAAAAACTGGATTGTAACATGACCAAAATTAAAAAGCATCCTGTACATCAGGTTTCTAAAAAGGAGTCCAACAGTACTATGTCGAAGGATTCATGGATTTTTATCATAACAACTGTATGTTATAGAAACAGTTTGTTGAAAACATTATTAATATGAAATTGTGTCAGATAAGTAAAAACTTGTAAGGGAATAATACTATACCTTTAATTAAAATATACCTTTAAGAATTGTCATATATTTAGTAAAATAAAACGTTCTTATAGGATTTAATTTTTAATTTTTTACCTACTCCAGATGTAAAAAACACATTTTTTTAAACTATAATTTTATTTGCATAGTAACTATATACAAATGTCAGGAATTATGAGGTAATTCACCATGTCCATAATGCTCACAGTTTGCAAAAAACTCATAATTGCTGGTCAGTTCACTTGCACCAAGAGAGGGATCAACATTATCTATAATTGGAAGTTTTCAGTCGTAACGTGATTTCACATTTCCTTTGAAAGATAAGTGGTATTCAATTCAAGCCATATTGTAGTTAAAGTTGATAAAGTTTGCAATAAACGCACTCAAAACTCGAAATAAACATCAGACAACAATGAGAACCTAATGGCATACCCACCCTTGTATGCCCCACCGACAAAATGGCCGCTCTGTCAAAGACACGTGACTCAAAATGATCTATATGGTTTGGCGTTGGTAAACTGTTACCAATTGACAAAACTTTATTTTCCAATAACATTATTTTCTCATTAAGCAAAATAATTACCTGGCATTTATCGGATATTATAGTGTGATCATTTGTTTCAGAAGTTTAATTTCTTCTTTAAGGTAGGATTCTTCTTTTGTATCAATCTCTATGACCTGTCGAGAGGGTTCATGTTTACAGTCCGTTTTTTTAGCTCACTAGCTTGTTTTAAACAGGCTGGGTGGAATCTTTCACTACACTTCATGCATGTCACTTTTACTGCAAGAACATTTCTTCTCAGGTTTGACAAAGGGAATTCCAAATATCATAGCTTGTGTCATTCTTTCGTATATGTTCCAGATACGAATCTTCTAATGTGCTAATAGCAATTTACACTTTTTGTCAGCTTTAACTTGGCATTACCTGGATTGTAGTGCATTGAAAAACTCCTTGTTCATCCAAATATAATTCCATGTGTTACTTCCAATCACGTAAATTTTGACCATTGAATGGTTTCACAGCTCGATCTGGATTGCTACTGCTTTGTGTTGAGCTCATTTTTATTCTGTACACACGTGAAGTGTATTCGTTGTGATACGAATTTTCACAGTTCACGAATAGACAAAACTTGCGTTCTTCTGAACTCATAACCTGAGCTTAAGATTCAAAATCTAACATTATATTTGACACATGTCTCTTGAATAATTCGATAAAACTACAACAAAAGTAGATACTCAATGTTGTCATCAATATTTACAAATTAAATTTACTAACAAATGTAAGTAAAACAGAGCTTAAAACAATTACTCCACAAAAAGTTACTTTCAACGAAAATAGCTTGTGCTCATATATGTCTAAGGATTTTGAATAATTCATATTTTGTAGTTTTCTTTGTTCACAATAGGTAGAGTACATATTAATTTTTGTAAAAATTAGTCAAAACTGTGTGGTACAATATTGTTCACTAGCCACCAAAGTTGTCTTTCTGATTAACCTGATAAAAAGTATCTCAGTTTGGTACTTTAATGTATCCAAGAATCTTGATAAGAATAGTTAGCTAAACTACGATTTGTTTAGGTCATATTAACAAAACACAAACAGTGGGTCTGTTTCTTTAAGTAACTGTAGATCTTTACAAGTGCTGTGAGATATTTTAAATTATAAAGTAGAAAAATAAGATTTTGTACTTAAACTGGTCGCTTTTTAAAATTCATCTAATTGAAATGATTATACTGTACAAGGTACGATTTTCCTTTGAGGTTGTTGATTGTGAAGAGGTGTGCAATAATTGGTAAAATGTGATGAATAAAATTGTTTTTAGAGATATGAATTATGTAACTTGTACAGCGTTGGTCAGTATTTTAAAAGATTTTTTATGTAAGATTTAAAAATAGTTTAGAATTGTATTGTGTAAAGTTCTTATAAAAACTGTATATAGGAGAACAAAATTTAGAAATCAAGGTTTCTTGTCAAGACCATAAAAATTGTCAGATTCCTAGATGATTAGTTGCAATACTATGCACAAATACTTTATTTGTTGTTTGTTATTTTAGGGTTAGTGATAAGTATTATATTTCTATGTTGTAATATTTTATATTTTATTACATAAATCTCATTTTCCCAAAAAAGGTATTCGAATAATCTGTTAAAATTTTTAACTTGCTTAGTTGCATTGTTTATTAGTTCTAGTTGCATTTTTACAGATAAAATGACTCTTAACTAGGGTCTGAATATACCCAAATCCAATCTTGCTATATATTATTTTATTTTGTTAACCCCAAACACAAGATGTATGTTATCTATTAATAGTAATAAGAATAATTTCACTTCCAATATATTTTTGATTAATATAACTTTTTTAAGGGATAATAACTTTATTTAAACAAAAACCAAAAAAGGTCAAAAACTGGAAAACCTTATATTTACTTTAACTTAATAAAACAAAATACTGAAAATTCATCCTAACGCGATGGTCCAAGTTATATAAATTGCAATAAGATAATTCACGTTGGCTGTATATCCAAAATACCAGACGAAGATGAACGCAGTTATAGAATAAAAATCTCCACTTCTAGATTTCCGTGAATTGGGACTAAGACAAAGGACTTAACTTGGAGATGATCTGGAATGAGAAGGACTTAACTTGGAGATGATCTGGAATGAGCAGCTCTCGGCTAGGCCGTAGAAGCTGGAGATGGGCTCTTTGTCCTAGTGTTGTTCTCTGAGGCTACGTAGGGGCTGCAGAGTACCGAATATGTGAAACCACCACAATAGACCTTCAATTATTAACTAGATGGAAGAAGATTTTTCTATGTGCAATGTCGTTTAAATACACACCATTTTTAAGTGGAACTAGTTTTTAACCTCGAAATATTAGTCCGACGAAATTAAAATATAATATCATTTCTGAAGCAAATCCACTAGACTACGAAACCATCTTCAAAATAGGAGAATTTTTTCCTTTACTTTTGACACACCCTGTAGGTTAATTCTGCTAGTAGATCTACACGCAATTAACTTTATCAAGAAGACTGATTTGTGTCCAACATTTTGTTTTTTTATTTATCCCGATATCTTAATTTGTTTGTGAAATGTGACTGTTTAAAGAAAATGCAACATTCTTAAATTTTTTATTCAGTTTTAGCAGAGTAATACATAATTTTATAAACAAATCAAACAACAAATAAACTAATAATTATTACATATTAATAACGGGTATTTCCCCCACGAGCGCGAATAACTGCCTCAATGCGTCGTGGCATACCCTCTATTAGATGTCGAATCTCCATCTGGTCAATCTGATCCCATTCTTGGACCAAAGCATCTCTCAAAAAATTGAAATTACTTGGAGAAGGAACTCGGTTACGAACTCGTCTGCCCATTATGTCCCAGACGTGCTCAATTGGATTGAGATCTGGGCTACGTGATGGCCAGTTCATCCTTTGAATTTCTGTTTCGTCCAAATATTGAGATACAATCCTTGCAATATGTGGTCGAGCGTTGTCGTGCATAAACATGAATTATAAACGGTGCAAATGGAATTACATGTGGATCTAGCACATCACGAATATATCGGTGTGCTGTCATTGCTTCGCCGCCAACAATAACTAAATCAGTACGAGCTTCCATGCTTATGCCGCCCCAAACCATTGCCGATCCTCCTCCATAACTGAGTCTTGAGGAAAAATTTGCTTGGTCAAACCTTTCGCCTCTTCTTCGGTATATTCTTTCACGGCCATCTGGAGAACGTAAACAAAACCTTGACTCGTCAGAAAATAAAATCTTACTCCAGTCATCGACATTCCAATGTTGATGCTCCCTGGCAAATCGATTCCTTCCGGACCAGTTGCAGGTCTTCTGGAGCGTAATCCATGTTCTCGTAATCGCCTTTGAATCGTTATTTCGTTAACAGCTACTTGGCGTACTTCTTCCAAACGATTTCGAGCCATGACAGCAGTAGTATTTCTTTCTCGCAAAACGTTTAATGTTATAAAACGATAATCTCGAACATTTGTAGAACGTCGTCTGCCAGATCCTCTTCGTCTCGAAAAACTACCAGTTTCATTGAAACGTTGTACAGCTCTCTGGACGCTACACCTTGTAACACCCAATATTCCAGAAGCATAATACTGAGACCTACCATATTGTACTAGAGCAACTGCTCGTGCTGCATCAGTAGGTGTTAAAACCATGATGTTAAATTAAATACTGATAATTAAACTGCAATTGCCAAGTAACGAATATTTGACAGTTGTCATATTGTGAGTTGCCACAGCACTCTACTTATTTTGTAGTTTATTCTCTACCGTCATTTAAATTATGACCATTTCTAAAATGTTGCATTTTATTTAAACCGTCACATTTCACAAACAAATTTAGATATCGGGATAAATAAAAAAACAAAATGTTGGAAACAAATCAGTCTTCTTGATAAAGTTAATTGTGTGCAGATCTACTAGCAGAATTAACCTACAGGGTGTGTCAAAAGTAGAGGAAAAATTGTTTTCTTTTCCCCCTGTATATCCAGCGAATACTGAATTACTTTTAGATGTCCGAATAATAATCTTAAAACTACAGTATTTTATCTAAAAGTTGCTAAAACATTCAAATAAATCAGCTTCCCCATTTGAAAGTAAGAGCATTTTTAAATAAATCATTATTTTGAATGGATCGAATTTTAAGTCGGTAAGTGTAGATACATCGCATGCTTGTGAAAAAAATGCGTACTATCGTATCGTATCGTCACTAACAAAAAGCGGATGGAAAATGAGAGCCGACTTGGTTCGTTGGTAAACAGCTTCCAGAAGCATATGAAGATATTGCCATAACACCTGACATTTTAGGAGATACTTATGATTCAGGTACGTTTTCTTTTTAATACTATATCATAAAATATTGTTAAGTATCATAACCATTCCTGCTTAGAGAAAACCGAAATGACGAAGAAATTGACCAAGTGGAAAGCAACAAGATGACAGTAAGGATGAAGATTGAGATACTTATTTTTAATATTTTCTTTATCTATTTTTACATCTATAAATTATTAAATTTTCTATACATATATTACATCCATTAATTAAAAACATACATTTTTTTAAAATATCCCTCCATATAATTGTCAAGTTATCGATTAGTACAACTAGGACATCAAGTTAAACAGTCTGACGCGCTCGAGTATTTCCATGTTACTTTTTTTTTACATTTCTGAGAATGTGTATACGCTCAGCAAGAATTTAACTCACCAGCGAATATGTGAAACCACCACAATACTTTCAATTATTAACAATTATTTTGTTTAATTCAAATTCATATGGTACAGTTCGACGCAAAGAGCCTGACTGTGTATTGTTTTCAACGGCTGCCTTTTTTCTTTTTAATACAGTCTTGTATCGGTTTTCTACCTGAGTTGCACTCCTATTGATTTCAAATTGATTATTTATCTTATTACTAATATCCTGCCACATATGTTTTTTAGTTTTGTATATTTTCATAGGCCCTACCCGGGGCATGTTTTCTTGATATAAATCCAATAAGAGTTTTGTTTCAGCCTCTGTCCATTCTAAAAAGAGGTTAATTATAAGTAGCATTTTTTATTGAAATTGAAAAATGATGAATATTGGATTTTTAATACTATTACCACCACTTTTACAAAAGTATTTAGGTCAAAATAATTTATTTTCCACTTAATATTATAGTATAAAGTATGGTATTTTGCAAATACTGAACCAGTGATTGGAAGTATCGAATCATTTTAGGCAATGGATAATCTTTCAATGAAAAATTTCTCATTATTTTTAATGTTAAATAACTGGATATTTTGTTAAGATACTGGATGCATAAACTGCCCATACCTGCTTTTTGGATATGTTCTTGATTTTCTTCTATATTATCCTCTTGATTTTCAGCATATACAACAGCATCTGATGAATACAAGAGAGTTTCCCTATAAAAAATACAGTATTCCTAGTCTTTGTGATATTCAAAAATTAAATTCTGAATACCTGTCATCATCCAATCTGTAAACCTCCTGCAGCGGCTCTGCTAATGTCAAATAACCATTGTTGAGAAGATTAACTACATATTTAACAGCATACTTACCTTCCCCTAAATAACATAACAGTTTGTATTTCATTTAGTGATATTTTTTATTATCTACTTACTTCTTAGTCTACAAATGACTTGTTGATCATCATTGGGAAGTGTTAAAGTAACATTTTCATTATTTATTTTAAAAGTTATTGTTTCTTCTTCCATTTTATATAATAAAATCAAAAACACAACAAAAGTGTTATATCAAAGAGTACATCAACAACGGTGTATTCTTTGGTTATATCATATAATTGTGTACTACAACCAAATTGTTTTGACAAATGACAACTTTTCTGTGTTCCATTGAACCTGCACTCAGTGCAAAATTTTGGTGCACTGGTATAGAGTACGTTCGAACTGGGTACAAACTTAGTGCATACCAATGGAAAACGCTATTATTCTCTGCCTCTATCTGAAACTTTTATATCGGAATCGGTTACTGTTAGAGAGCTCCATAACATCCCTGGTCTTAAGAATCTACCTATCTGAAAAGGATGAATTTTCGAGGAACCTAAAGTGAAAAAATATAACAGTAGCGTTCTATCAAAATTAAAGATATTCGTATTAAGTTATTTAGATTAAATTATTAGTATACTTTAAAACAACAAATTTTATTATGCAAAGTTACATATACAATGCAGCTATGCACTAATAAAACAATTATTTAAAATTAGGTATATCATAATACATAGTCGGTTGAAAGTTTTGTTCAAATTGACAAAATATAAAAGCTGTAGTGTATTATGTATCCTTTTTTAATGACCGCAGTAAAAATGAAAATATTTTTGAATTTTCTTAACTTCCAGATTGATGAATTCTCTCCAAAAATGAATAATGCATCTTCTCAAAATTTAATATATTTTTTTACCTCACCTGTTTTATTTTTACTTTAAATTAAAAGTAGGCATAATTTTTATTGTTATTCATATATACTTTTGTTTTGCTGTTATTTCTAACGGATTTGTAGAATTTACCATAATAAAGTTTACAAAATCAGTTTGCTTTGTTTTATTTTGTATTATATATTGACTTGTGTAATATTTGTAGTGGTATACTATATTTATGTGTACCATGACTCCGTAGATGAAACGCAGGCTCAAATACAGCTGTTTAAAATATTTAAAACTTTAATAACGTGAACTTCTATAAAAGTATACACACATCAACATGGTCTAGGGATATTTCAATAAATTTTATACAATTTATTTGTTTATCAATATCTCGCTTTTATTTTATTTACGCTGGGTAGAATACTCTACCCGCCAATGCCTTCGGTCAACTTTTTAACAAAAACGCGATTATAATAAAATTAAAATAATAATGTTGAAAACCTGTCCTTGTACAACTGTCCTGAAACAGACTCTACAATTGATCAAAAACGAAGTAAAAATAATTTCTAGTAAAAAAATTGAATAATTTTTATAATCCGCGTATAAAAGATACTTCATTATAACATTGTTTACAGTGTCACAATGAAATTTATTTGTTGAACACTTTCTTAGTAATTTTTAGTGTCATACAGTTAGTTATTGTCAAGGGCCTAGCCAGAATTTATAACAGAAGAGGGGCAAACCATGGTCGTCCAAAATGTAAAATTTTAGGATAAAAAGAAAAGGCAAATGAAAACAAAACTTTGAGATTTTAATTATACTTAAATTAAACTAATAACATTTTTCTTGTGTTTAAACTAAATTTATCCAAAATTTCCTTCACTATGCAGTCCTGATTTTCTTTCAAAAATGTTTGATGCACACTCATCAAACACAACCCAGTGATTCTGTCATCACCCATTGTACTCCTGAGCCAGGTTTTTACCCTTCGTAGAGTACTGAACGATCTTTCCACGGTGTAGTAGATGGGAAAGCATTTAATATTCGCAGTGCGTGCCTTGTAGCAGGGAAAAACATTAGCTTCCTCCAAAAGTGCAGCCACTTCAATGTCGTTTAATTTGTCTTTCCTCTAAATTCATTTTCTTCCATATATATATATATATATATATATATATATATATATATATATAGGCATAAGACCTAGGGCCTATAGCCGTGTAAGAACTTTCCATCTGTATCTATCGCTTGCTACGCTTTTCCAGTTCCGTATTCCCTTTTCCGCGACGTCCTGCATTACGGCTTCTTTCCACTTTCTTCTAGGCCTACCTCTCTTCTTCTTTCCCTCTGGTCTTTTCTATGCTACTTCTTTTACATCTCTTGACTATTCCATCCGTTCTAAGTGACCTAACCACTGCAGTCTTTTTAATTGGATTACTTCAATTATTGTTGAGTCATTGTATAGATCATACAACTCCTTATTTGTGCGCCTCTCCCATCCTTCTTCAGTTTTTTTTCCGCTATAAATTTTCCTTAATATCTTCCTCTCCCAGATTTCGAGTTTGGATTTCTGCTTCTTATTCATAACCCATGTTTCACATCCGTATAGCACTGTCGGTCTTAATATTGTTTTATAAATTCTTTTCTTTGTTGCTCGTGTGACTTGTTTTGATCTCAAGATTTTGAGTAATCCTCCAGCACATCTATTGCCCTTGGCCAGTCTAAGATCGATTTCTGCTTCTTCCTCACATTTATCATTTATTAGGACACCTAGATACATATAGTTCTTGGTTTCCTTTATTTGTATTATTTTATCGTTCTGTAGCTCTAGCCGTAATGTCTCAGGCTCTTCCGTTACTGTTTCATTTCTTAGTTTCATGTACTGGCTTTTTGCTTCATTTATCTCCAACCCCACTTCTTGTGCGGCTGTCACTAGATCTTTTGCTATTTTCATCAGTTCTTTTTTTTCCTTGATAATAAAACCAAATCTTCCATATATTGTACCACAAATCTAATCCTGCAGAGACATCACCCAACTTATAAAATTCCATGAAAGATTCTGTATTATTTTTGAATTCTTTTGAAGCCATTTTGAGCATACTTGAAGGATGAAGATAAGTTAAAGCAAAAGCAGGTGTATTTTCGTTGGAGAATCTAGCATCCAAAAACGAAGTTAAAGAATCAAGATAGAGAATGATTATTGACCGCTTCCAGTATTCAACTGCACACTGAGATGGTGGATTACTTCTGTGTACTTGCTATTGAGTGACTCAATCGTGGTACTGACAACTCAACCCCTACTTTCTCTGCGGTATCAAGTGATTTTTTTAATAAATCATAAGAAACATTTTCGACATCTTGTCGATCTTCTTTGATTACATCTAGAATATTATCAATATATTTCTTCACCATAACCAAATCCATACTTTTACCTTGTAAAACGTTTTTACAACGGGATCCAAAATTACAGAGTATCTTGCAATTATGTTTAAGCCTAAGATGAATATTGGTTTAGTAACTGCACAGTGCAATTGGTAGGCATATTTTCTTGTTGCATAGTTTCCTTCGACAGATAGATGCTCTAGTGTTTTAACAATGTCAGTGAAGTTTTCTGAAATTTTTTTTATGCTCTTATATTTTTCCGACCATCTGGGCTGCGATTTTCGAAATCAATCGACGGTTATCGTGTACCTACGACTAACCGCATGCGACGGCCGCATCGAATGATTTATAAATGTTGTATTTTGGACTTCCGACCGATCGCTTTTTTCGAATGCTAAATTTTGAACGTGGCAACACAGTAGATGTCAAAAATATAATCTCTAATTTTATTTGTGTTGAAATGAAATGCATAGCGGTTTGATAGTTGTTGATATTTATTTGATTAAATGGACTATTGTTGATGTCTTGGGTGTTATTGTCGTGCGACAATAATTCAGAGAATAGGTATAAATTACGTTTTATCCAAAAATGTCAGGAATGACAGAAGAACAAAAAAAATTATGATTGATTATGTTCAGCAACACCCACATTTACACAGTGGCAAATTTTCAAAAGATTTGTCATTTAAAGAAGCAGAAAAATGTTGGCTGGAAATAACTTGATAACTAGTATATTAAATGTAATTCCTGGATCTCAAAAATTCATTATAGTACCAATGGAGCATTTATTATAATATAGACAAAAACTAAGGATAAAAATTATTCATGACAAAAATAGTCTCACACTGACAAATGGCACATACAAATCATACAAAATTACCGTCGTACACGACAGATTGAATCGTACACGTAGATTCGAAAATACATGTTCATTGAATTTCGTGCGAAAGAGCATGCGACGGCGCATCGCATAAGCTCGAAAATCCCACCCCTGGTCTCACAGAGCCTTGAAAGATTTTGAACCGATTTCCTACGGGCTGGCAATTCAAGAAAGAAGGTTATTGTGTCTTTAACTGTTGCAATTGTGGTTCTTATTTTTGGTAGCTTGCTAGTATCATTGACTACAATATTTTGTCTGTGGCTGGAGCAATGGAAAAATAAAGATTTAGCGTACTTTTTTTTAAGAATGGCCTGTACACCATCACCTTCTTTGCCGGCCATCGTGGAACACCCGTCAAATCCGAATCCCACACAATTATCGGCGGAAAAGTTATTATCTTCTAACAAATTTGAATTGCGCTAGTGATTGTAGCATCTTGACATTTTAACTCAATGTAGCCTACAAATTCCTCCCTGATTATTTTTTGGCTTTCATCATAGAACCTTAATCCAATAGAAAGCTGCTCTTTTCCAGCGATATCTGTTGTTTCATCAGCCATTACAGCATAAGCTTTTGCCCGTTTACAGACTTCGATTATTTTTTCTACGATAACTTCACCGCATAATTGTATGATCACATTTTGAATTGTTGGTGAGGTATAGACTGCATTTTTTTGACATTTATCCAAGTGGCTCTTTAGGTTCTTATCACCAGAGCCAATACTCAAATTTAAAAGGTCAAAGAAAACTCCCTCATTTCCTTCTTTTCCTCTAGACGGCAAGTCATGAATTCCACAAAATATGCATGAAATAATTGCTGACAATATTTGTTTATTTTCTTCAATCGTCTTATGATGCCCTATTTGCAACTGGACATCAACAGGAACATTTTCAAGAAATGCTTTTGGAGCAGCTGTTGAAGATTTGTGGTAATGGCTGCCAACGTGCTTTCTACAATCTTCATGTACATCCTTAAACTTAATGTAAGACCTTACCATAAATGACCCCAAAACTCCTTTAACTGTAGCAATTCTTGACGGAAATAAAACACAATACAAACATAGAGCACCTTTCAAACGAGTTGAGTACACCAGCCATGGAGTATATTGATCTAACCAGCGATGGTTAAATTTTCTTTTCAACTGAATGGTATCAGAAGTAAAATCGTATTTGGATGATGGAACCCAAGTGTTTGTCAACAATTCCTTCTTTTTTTCAGAAGGCAAGTTATTGGCACAAGTAACATAACGACCAATGTGATTTTTCATGGTAGCCATCGCGTTCTTCAGTTTGTGTAGAGGTCCCAGTTCCAGAGGCAGCTTCATGTAGATTTGAAGAACTACTTGAGCCTCCTTCAAAAATAGATTCCGATTTTGATGTTCCAACTATTTTATTTTCTTCTTCATCACAATTATTGCTTCCACTTCCACTACTGTCATCATGAACTTTTTTCCGTTTTAGAGATTTTTGTCCTAAAAATAATAACCTAATATCATTCTTGTTCTTAGTCCCTAGTATAAAACAAAACTACCATATGTAATGATAGCTTATAATGTGGCGTGGGTATAATATATCTGATGTTAATATTTTCTCTCTAGATTAAAAACACAAAATGAAATTAATAGCACGTATAAAGTGCTGTTTGATCTTTAATATGTTTTTATATTTAGTCCCATTTGAGATATCAGCTGTCAAAATCGGTGCATTATTGTAATTTTTGTTATAATTATATTGTTACGAACTCGCACACCGAAGCAGATGCTAAGTACGGTCCTGTAAACTTATGTTAACGGGGTTAAAAAAATGGCGAGCGCGCCGAATTCTGAGAAGGTCTAGTGGGATTTATTGTGACAGTTTTTATAGACATGTTCTCGGAAGGTCTTTTAAGGATTGAGTCGGAAATCGAGAATTATCGCGAAAGGCATTTGTTTTGTGTAAGCCGCAGTCCAGAATTCTCTAGTAAAAAAGGAACTAGTATATAAAAAGGACCGATCAGCGGACCAGGGCAGCTGATAAAGTGATCTTGACAAATAAACAGTAAATAAGTGAATATAAAAGTGTTGATATAAATTAATAATTAAGTTTGTGTGCATATAAATTAAATTTAAGTGATTAGTTAAGTACATATAAATTATGTGTTAGTGAGTTAGTGTTTAAATAAATTAGTAAGTAGCCATACCGTGTGTTTAAAATTTATCCCACCCGTTTATTGTTTAAATAAATTAGAAAAACATTACATTGGTGTCAGAAGTGGGATAATATAAATAAATTGCTACGCAAAAATGGCCAAGAGACTATGTGATCTGAAAGTGGCGGAATTAAGAGCAGAATTGGAAGATCGTGAGTTGGAAACGTCCGGTAAGAAAAGTGAATTAGTAGAAAGACTTAAAGTGGCACTGGAAAATGACCTTTGATCCAGAATCATTTTTATTCAATGACGAGGCTTCCACCTTAATCTCGTCAATTTCTGCTAATATGGACGAGAAGATTACCACAATGAAAAGCGATATTTCTGCTATGAAGAATGATATTTCTGCAGATATCTTATCATTGAAAAATGACATTGCTGCTGAAGTCGAGAATAAAATTTCGTCTCTAAAATCAGACATTGAGAATAAGATGACAACGATGGAAAATCAGATGGACGAGAAAATTAAGGAGTTAGAGACAAGGATTGCCGATTTAAGAACACAAGACACTTCAACAGAAGAAAAGAAGATAGAGATCTGCAAGCCAGAAACACAAACCAAGACAGATGATATTTGCAGTTTTACCCGACGAGTCAAGGCCCCAACGTTCGATGGAAAGATGTCGTGGACCAATTATGTAAAACAGTTTGAAGCAGCCGCTAGAGTGAATAATTGGTCCGATAAGGAGAAAGCAGTGAACCTAACCCTAGCGCTTCGGGGAGATGCCTTTGATGTACTTCAAACGATACCTCTTGAAGAAACGGACGACTTTGAGCAGCTGAAAAAGAAGCTGGACATGCGATACGGTCACGAACATTTGTACAGATTCCAGCTGAAGAACCGAAGGGGGAAACGTGACGAAACCCTTCAAGAGTATGAAATGGATGTTGCCCGACTAGTCCGATTTGCTTATCCATCAGCACCAGAGAACATGATGGAATGTTTAGGCATCCAGGCCTTTATTGACGGCTTGTGTGACCACGATATGGAGAAGACGCTTCGCCCATCCTAAAACATTGGTCGATGCATTGACTGCTGCTCTTGAATATGAAGCAGCCACGATGGCTTCGGGATACAACAAAGATAGGACCATACAGGAAGAAGGTGACGATGACAGACGACCAGATCGTCAACTTATTGAAAGGTATGGTAGACAAGAAGCCGAAGAAAATCAGGTGCTGTAATTGTGGCGAGCTAGAGCATGCACGCAGTTCGTGTAAGCGTCCTACGACTCCTGTAAACCAAGAACATCTTAAATGCAAAGCAGCGAAGGAAAGCTCGCGGTACAACAAACGTAGGACCATGCAGAAAGAAGATGGCGATGACAAACTTGATCAGATCGTCAACTTGTTGAAAGGTATGGCAGACAAGAGGCAGAAGAAGATCAAATGCCGGAAGTGTGGCGAGCTAGAGCACGTACGCAGTCCGTCTAAGCGCCCCAAGACTCCTGTAACCCAAGAACTCCAGACACAGGGGAAATCAGACAGGGGTGAACATCCAGCTGATGTGAATCACCGAAAAGCCAACTCCTTGCCTAGACGGCCAAACCCTGTAGACTATTCACAATGCAACAAGTCGAAATCTAAGCAAGTGGCAGTTTCAAGAATTACTGTAGTCAATGAAGAATGGTGACCCACCAGGATCAGAGAAGATCAGGAGAATGATCCTCATCTGAAGATGATCCGGCAATGGAAGAAAGAAAATCGGCGACCTACCTGGCAAGAAGTGTCAAAATTTTCACCGAAACTCAAGGCGTATTGGTCTCAGTGGGACTCTCATGTCCTGGAAGAAGGGCTGTTGAAAAGAGTCCTTGGAAACGATGATGGTTCCGAGATGAGGAGACAGCTAGTTATCCCGAGAACAAGAGTAGCTGAAGTACTAAAGAAGTTACACGACAGTCCATCGGGAGGTCATATGGGAGTGAAGAAAACCCTTCAGCGAGTCTGTGAAAGGTGTTATTGGATGAACAGCTCCGACGATGTGAAGAACTGGTGTAAGAAATGTACGACTTGTGCTACGAGTAATGGACCACATCGCAAGAGAAAGGCACCCATGAAACAGTACAATGTTGGAAGCCCTTTCGAAAGGATTGCTTTAGATATCGCTGGACCATTTCCGACGACAGAAAATGGTAGCAAATACATACTGGCTGTAATAGATTATTTCACAAAATGGGTGGAAATTTACGCTATCCCGAACCAAGAGGCCACAACTGTAGCAGATGTATTGGTGAAAGAATTTATCAGCGGATATGGAGTGCCCTTGGAAGTCCACAGCGACCAGGGAAGAAATTTCGAAAGCCATCTATTCCAGGAGATTTGCGACAAGCTGGGAATGAAGAAGACCAGGACCACAGCTTTACATCCACAGTCAGATGGAATGGTCGAGAGAATGAACAGGACTATTGGAAAATACCTGTCCAAAGTAGTTTCTAGCCATCAGAGAGATTGGGACCAGTATCTCTCCCTATTCGCATTGGCTTATCGATCTGCCGTCAATGAGTCCACGGGTGAAACACCTGCGAAAATCCTGTCGGCCTGGAGAAGATCTAGCAGGCGAAGACTACGTGATCCAATTGAGAAGAAGGCTGGGCGATATTCATGAATTAGTTCGAACAAATCTTCAAGTTGCCAGCGACAGAATGAAAAGTCGGTACGACACGCAGGCCACAAAAGGCGGTTTTAAAGAAAGGGACAAAGTATGGTTACACAACCCGACGAGGAGAAAAGGATTTTCTCCAAAATTACAAAAATCCTGGAAAGGTCCATACTTAATCAAGAAAAGGATCAATGATGTTATATATCGCATAAGCAAGATCCCCAACGGAAAACCAAAAGTAGTTCACCAAAACCGATTAGCGCCATTCGAAGGAGACCATGACCTAGAGGAAGGAGTAAACCTTATTCAAGATGTGTCTAACCCTACCTTCGATGAATTTATGGGCGCGTATGGAGGTACCGGGAAAGCTAGATATGGAGTCACTTCAGAACAACGACAAGATTTGTTCACTCTCCCGGAAGATTATTCACTGGCACACAACATCCCCGCCCGTCTCAAGAATGCACGAGGGTTGGCATCCGTGTTTCGAAAGAAGTTCGGGCAATTAGAGAAACTTGAAGACCAGATTCCAGCCCCTGGCAAGACACTGAAACTGAAACATAATTCGCGGTACGTATTCTACGTGGTAACTAAAAATGAATTTCAAGATCGATCTACCTACCGCGATCTGTGGGAAGCGCTTCGAAACCTACGAGACCATGTGTTAGAATCCAGCGTGAAGAAACTGGCTATGCCTAAGATAGCGAGTAACCAGTTGGATTGGCGAGTCATCAGGTACATGGTAGAGGTTATCTTCCAAGATACCGGTGTCCAGATATTAAATTGCAGCTACAACCCCCGTTATCAGTATCCGATGAAGACGGTGCCCTGTTATTTCCATAAGATTGTAAAGTGTAGAAATTGAGTCAGTTGTTAAGGAGGGGGTAATGTTACGAATTCGCACATCGAAGCAGATACTAAGTACGGTCCTGTAACCTTATGTTAACGGGGTTAAAAAAAATGGCGAGCGCGTCGAATTCTGAGAAGGTCTAGTGGGATTTATTGTGACAGTTTTTATAGACATGTTCTCGGAAGGTCTTTTAAGCATTGAGCCGGCAATCGAGAAATATCGCGAAAGGCATTTGTTTTGTGTAAGCCGCAGTCCAGAATTCTCTAGTAAAAAAGGCACTAGTATATAAAAAGGACCGATCAGCGGACCAGGGCAGTTAATAAAGTGATCTTGACAAATAAACAGTAAATAAGTGAATATAAAAGTGTTGATATAAATTAATAATTAAGTTTGTGTGCATATAAATTAAATTTAAGTGATTAGTTAAGTACATATAAATTAAGTGTTAGTGAGTTAGTGTTTAAATAAATTAGTAAGTAGCCATACCGCGTGTTTAAAATTTATCCCATCCGTTTATTGTTTAAATAAATAACAAAAACATTACAATATTAGAGGGCAAAAAAGTCAGCATCATAATAATGAAAAATATATAAAATTATAATAATAATGCACAAAATCTTTTGACAAAGGTAATAAAAATTGTTTCACAAATATACAAGCAAAGAGTAAAGAGCAAAAGTTATTCATATCGAATGTTTTTTAAATTTTTCTTTAAAGTGAAAACATTTATTGCTTAGTAAAATCAATTAAACATGAAGAGAAGACATTTAACAGAAGAGCAAATGTTAAGGGCTGTATGAATGTTACAAGGTGGTGCAACTCGAGCTGCTGTGTCAGAGCGCAAAGGTACTACTCAAAGTGCCATTAGTCGGCACTGGCAAAGATATCGTGTCGCAGGAAGTATAGGTGAACGACATTTGGACCCACAACGATTAACAAACCCAAATCAAGACCGTTTTTTAACAATACTTCCGCGAAGAAATGTAAGTGAGACAGCTTCTGAGTTGGTTTCTGAGATTTCCAGAGTGTTCATAAAATTAGGTGCCCAAACTGTAGGAAGAAATTTGCATGAAGCCAATTTACATGCCAGAAGACCTCTAAGGTTAGATGTGGCTCGAGAACACGAAAACTGGACTAGAAATCAACGGTCAAGGATATTGTTAACTGACGAATTCAGGTTTGGACTTCATCCAGATAGTAAGTAATACGAGTAAGAGTAAGGAGACAGCCGGGATTAGTGTCACGTCTGCAAATAGATCGGGAAGTCAAGGCCGCGGCAAACGGGCGTGCAAGGCACGCAGTTGCCCTTTATATGGGGCGCTCAAATTACCAATTGAATATTAAAAAAATATTTATACCAGAAATAACAACAGAATATTTTTTGTTCTTACTTACCTATTCACAAATCACTCTAGCAACAGTAGGAACAACACTTCAAGGGAGAGCGGCAGGTGCAGCATTTCGTTACAAGAAGGCACAAAAATTGGAAGAAAGAAAAAATTAGCGGGCTCTCTTCAAAAATTTCTAAGCATACAAGGAAACTCACAAACACCGGCTCTTTTAGAGGGTAATGTTTTTGACATTGATGCATCTCAACCTCCAACATCGTTGCCTTTGGAAAGCTGTGAATGAGTACAACGGACAATTCTCCTATAAATTATTCCTCCGACACCGATGAAACTTTACAGAATATTCCAGGACCAAGTGCAGAGTATACAGGTGGCCTTTTACAAGACGATTCAGGTATGTGGCCAAAAAATATTACAAATATTACGTTCCATTATCAAACTCCCCCACGATCCTCTCTTGTTTTTTTATCAACAAACTTTCTTGACCGGAATTCCATAGGTTGCTTGTTACTATATTAGATTTAATAATAATCGATCGTCAAATGGTTAATAACAATGTCTTATAGATTTTCTTCTAACATTTCACTATATTCATTCCTTCATAAAAGTTTTAAAATTCGTCCCTTGGAATTGTATTGATACCTTTTTTCTTCATTTAAAGTTTTTTAAAGGTATAATTATAATCTTTATTTACACTAATTCTACAACCTAATTAATTAAATAGCATATATGCAATTATTTGATTTTAATTCTTATTTCCCATTATTTAATTGTGAATCATAAACTCTAATCGATTAAAAAATCTGTTATTTGCATTTTCATCGGTTTTATAAAAAAAAATATTGTGTTAATTGTCAATCGTTTCTTTTTGTGACATCATATCCTCTCGTGCAAAATTCTTTATAATATAAGTATGTCTTTCTACATGGATGCATTTCCGTAACGTGAACAATTCAATGTCCCTTCATATAGGTTATGAAATTTTACTTAATTGTAGTATTGAAACATAATAATGATCTATAACTAATTATAATATATCTTTTCAGATACCCAGTAGACTTTAAAATCATTCATGTACTTCTTTGTTGCTGTGCTGATTGCAATTATATGGCGTAATGAATTTGGGTATTTTACTACTAAAGGTAAACAGACATTTTGGAGAAAACTGTTATTAATTTTAGTTCAAGCGTTCGAAGTTCCAGTATGCTCCAGTTTTCTCCAGAATGTCTGTTTTTACAGAATATGGCGAAGGCGCAGAATTTGAACTAAAACTAAAATTGCAATGTAATTGTTTTATTGAGTTTCAATACTATCTCTAAGGATTTTTAATGAGTAGTGACAATTAAAAACAGTTTTCCTCAGAATATATGTTTTTACATAACATGACAAAGGCGTTCCTCTACGTACACCCCGATCTAAAAATTCAAATTTCTCCTAAACCATTCATTTTATCGACTTCAAACAAGAGTGCGTTTTTATTAGTAAATAGATTGGGAAATGTATTTTTGGAATTTATATATTTTACAGGCTGTCCATGATAAAATTATGAATTATTAACCACTTGGCACAAGCCGCCTCTGAATTTCTGTGTGTAATGTGGATTAATTTATAACGTCAAACACAGCATATTGATGTACGTAATTAATCACTAAAATTTTATAATGTTCCAATGGTATAGATTAGAAATTATGTCTAAACATAAGTTCTTATTTCGAGATTTTATAGAGCTATAAGTCTGAAACGAAAGTTCGTATGACAAAAATTTCTACCCTCTCTCGAATTTTCGGCATTAAGTTCCTGGACACCCTGTATATATACACAGGATATCCTGGGACTAATGGGAAAAAAGTCGGGAGCGTATAGTATAAGCCAAAATAATGTTAGTACATTTTCATTACAAGCGTTTTTGAATTATAGGTCTCCACAGTTTGAATTAGTTCTTTATTTAATTTTCGTATTGTTCATTTAATTTCCATGAAATGTTCAACATATTTATAATGTGTGTGTGTATGTTTATATTTTGGTAAGGTAAACAGATTTACAGTAGTGCAGGGACGGACGGACATTACCAAAATATTGACTTCCCCACACCTTAAGCTAGCGAAAAGGTATTCTCGTTGGAATTTGATAAAATAAGCCGTTTGACTGATATTTGCTATTTTATTAAAGCACTTCGTACCGATTTGTGCGTTCACCATTTTTATGAGGATATCATACGTAACGAGTTAAAAGTAATTTATTCATACCATGTCCAAATTCACCTACTGCAGTAGAAACTAATAACTTAGCAATAGACGATAGATTCACTGAGGACTAATCGTGCATCATAACGTATGTCAGTTTTTAAAATCCAATTCAAATTGATGTTTGTTCGAGAAAAAAACTTTGTATTCCTTAGCCATTTTTATGGTAACAATGGTCATGACTTTTTCCGTAACGCAATAAAAATAAATTTTTGTATACATGGATTATGTATGTCACCCTTGAAAATAAATTGATTTGCTTTTTCGATTTCTCATATTATTTACTGGAAGTTATCTCCCTTCCAGTAAAGGGTGAGAAGATTTCAAATTGCAGAGGAGAAGGTGCAAATATGGAATACCATGGCGGGGTTAGTTGTAAGTTGGCCATTGCTTTGTAGTTGGTTTGCTTACTTGCGCTTGTAGGTAGCTTTCTGCAGTCCAATGGAGAAATGCAACCATCGAGTGTCTGCCTCCTCGTGGCACCGCTGGATACGTTAACGGTGTTGATCATCAGTGACAGCAGTGTTGACCAACCAAATGACACTCCAGAACCCAAGCTAAGATGTGAGAAACGTGCCGATGGCTGAATGGCCGCAGGGAATGCGACCGCGAACGTGCCCCTGGGGGTACCAGGCGACACCACCCTTGGAAACAGCCTTTCCCTGACATGCGGGGCTCTGCCAGAGATGACGAACATTAGCTATTCGTGGGATCAGAATGGACCAACAGAAAAAAAAAACAAAAACCGGAGGATGAACGAGAACGCACACCTCCAACACCAAAGCACCGTCGAGGTAAAAAAATCTACGGTGCTGAGGCAAAGAGAATGAGGAAAGAGAGGCAGCAGGCTGGCATCTCTACAAACACCACCAGCGCCACTCGCCCCTCCCTATCTAAACTTTGCACCAGCGGCCAAAAATGCAAGGGTGACGATGGCAGTTCCTCCTCCAAAAGAGGCCCGGAACGCGTCGCTCCCCAAGAAAAGAAGCGCATAAGCTGCAACACCTTGGAGGAAAACTCTTCCAGAGGAAAGAAGAAACGGTTGAACGCTAAAGCAAAGAGCTACAACGAAGCAGCTACCAGCCATTTACGGGTAGCTATTATAGACAAGGTCGATCCATACGGTAAAATAATTACCGATAATGGAGACCTCGTCAAAAGACCACTAATGGAGGCTTTGGACGAAACCTTTATGTCCGCCTCCGGCAGTCAGAAAAACCACCTACTTTTAGGTCATGGTCGCACTCTGGCGAAATAATCAGAGTCACCTGCGATAATGATAAAACGCTAGAGTGGCTAAGGAACACAGTTTCAAAACTGAAACCGTGGAAGGAGGCTAAGCTCGACGTCGACAACCTCCCCCAGCTGACAAAAGCCTCCCTCTGGGTCCCTAGCGAAGCTCACGGTGACCTGGGTGACAAAGAGGATGTGCTGCGCCGGCTGGACAAACTAAACCCAGACCTTCGGGTGTATGCATGGTTTTCCTCCCACCACGAAGCGAAGCGCAATCCCAGTCCTAGGAAAACGATCAATGAGGATGAGCTACGCGTTCACCTCATTGAACCATACTCCAATATGGCGACCGACAGTCTCCTGGCAGAAGTAACAGCTCTAAGCCAGGATACAGGCGAAGTCAACCCATCTCCAAGTGAGTAAGTGGAGATGGCCTAAAAGAAATCATAACCCATCTCACCACCATCAAGCAGAGATGGACAATGAAAAGGTAATATTTATTTAGTATAACCTTCAACGCAAATAGGTGGCTTCGGCAACACTATGCCGCCACCTGGATGTGATACAGGACACAATAGCACTTATCCAAGAACCCTGGATAAGACAAACCAAAATCATGGGTCTAAATAATCCAAAAGGTTTAATTTGCAGCTTCCCAAGCAATCAGCAACCTAGGACGGCCATATACGTCCCTAGAAATGTTAAGACCTACCCACTGACGCATTTTTCCTCCTCCGACCTAACGGTAGTGAAGGTAGAATATGCACAGAAAGGTCAAAAGTGTTAATACTGGCATCCGCATACCTCACCTCAGACACAGCTAAACCACCACCAATTAAGGAGTTGGAGGACCTTGTGGAACACTGTCTCACCCAGGAGCTTAGACTGGTAAAAGGCTGCGATTCAAACTCCCTCCACGTAAGCTGGGCAGCACAGATATTAACACTAGAGGTAAGTCTTTTTATGATTATATAACTAACAAGAATCTCTGTATTCTAAATAGAGGTACTGAACCAACTTTTATTAACTTCAGAACCACAAATACGGCAGCTTGGAAGGATGAGGAGAATCACTACCCGACGGACGATGGCTGGCGTATATCACGACAGATCGTCGACGCGGACAGACTGAGGTGGGCCATCTCAGGCTTCTCCCCCTTTAAATACCCAGGAACGGACGGCATTTATCCAGCCCTACTTCAGTGGGGCCTGGATGACCTAATGCCGCACCTGGTAGGAATCCTCAGATCCTCACTGGCACTGAGGTATATGCCAAAAGGTTGGAGAGAAGCTAAAGTTGTGTTCATACCAAAACCAGGAAGAATGAACCATTCCATCCCAAAAGCATATCGACCCATTAACCTCACATCGTTTCCAATGAAGACCTTGGAGAGGCTGTGCGAACGATATATAAGAGATGTGGTGATAACACAGAATCCACTGCATCCAAATCAACATGCATATACTCCAGGGAAATCCACCGATTCGGCTCTTCATCTCGTAGCGGGCCGCATCGAGAGATCGTTGGAAAAAAAGGAGTCCACCCTGGGTGTATTCATAGACATAGAAGGTGCATTCGATAGAACCACTTTTCATAAAATAACAAATGCACTTTCCAACAAGAATATCCCCCAAACCATAAACGGCTGGATATATAACATGCTCTCAAAAAGAGCAATAAAAATCAGTGTAAATGACGTAACCATCAGAGGCTTGGTTGTAAAAGGTTGTCCACAGGGAGGGGTGCTCTCGCCACTACTGTGGAACATGGTCTTAGACTCCTTGGTCAGCCACCTTAACGAAAGCAACTTCTACACAATAGCATACGCAGATGACCTAGTGATACTGCTAACAGGAAGATTCGAGGAGACACTTTGCGCTTTAATGCAGGAGGTCCTCAATATCATAGAACAATGGTGCAGAGACCATTCGCTGTCAATAAATCCAAGAAAGACCAGTTATAAAATGCATAATTTTGTGTAACGAGTGAAATTTTTGCGGGACGAGCAAGCTCCGCGTAGCGGGGTGAGCGAGGTCCCGAAAAATGACACGAGTTACACAAACAAGCATTTCATAACGTGTTTCATACGAGATTTTATCTAATTTTGACAAGAAGAAAGTTTAGTTTACTTATCAATAAAGCACTTCATAACGTTTTATACAAGATTTTATCTAATTTTGACAAAAAGAAAATTTAATTTATTTTATGCGAGTCCTTTTGACAAAAAGAAAATTTAATTTATTTTATGTGAGTCCTTTTGGTAAAAAGAAAATTTAATTTATTTCTGATTTGAAATCAGCACTTTTTGATTCCTACAAGTTATGCAACCGATATTACACAAGACAATACTTTTATTTTATACATTAATTTCAGACTTTTCTTTATTATTTTATGAGATTGATTGGGTTGGGCAAATTAGCGTCGACGAAGATGAACTAAGTGACATACTTTTCCGAAGTTTGAGCCAGATCAAGAGAAAGTTGAGGTTGGGACTAATGGGGCTGAACCTTCTGTTAAAAAAACTAAATGGAATATAAAATTTAATAATGAATGGAGCAAAACGTATCCTTGGATTGTTAGGGGCAAAGATATTTTTCAAGCTAAATGTACGATTTGCGACTCACAATTTACAATAAATCACGGCGGAGAAAACGATACAATTAAACATATGAAAACAGAAAAACACAAGAAAAATACGACGAAAGGTTCACAAGGAAAACAATTTAGACATGGATTTGACCGCACAAGCAGAATGTGCCTTCGTTTTTCATTCTATCAAACATGCTCATAGTTATTTATCAGCGGATTGTGCGGGTAAATTATTTAGAAAGATTTTTCAAGACTCAAAAATTGCCGAACGTTATTCCTGCGGAAGAACCAAAGCAGCAAAACTTATTACAAACATTCGGGGTCCCAAATCCAAAGATGTTATTTTAAATGACTTAGCCAATAATCAAGCATTATGCATATCAACTGATGCATCAAATAAAGTGAATGTTAAAACATTCCCCTTGTTATTAGATACAGGGTGTTCATTTCAGGACTTCCCACCCTAATTTTCTCGAAATGTGTGTATTTAAAAAAAAAAACCTGTTGCACGTCAACAAATATATCGAAGGGGACAACACTTTTCATCATAAAGGCAACACGCCCCCTTTCACCCCCCGCCAGGGGGAGTTGCCAACTTCAAAATCTTAAATGGGAAGGGGTATCGAGTTATACCTCATTTTAAAGGTCTTTTCAATCTCTACACGTCGGCTTCTGTTTTTAAACAGTTGTTACGGAACTCAATAAATTAAATCAAAATATTATTCCCATTGGATGTGCTTGCCATATTATACACAACGCCGGGAAGCACGGGCAAGTAGCACTCAAATATGATGTTGAATCAATAGTGATTAAGTGTTACAATGAATTTAGTAGTAGCACAAAAAAGGTGAACGAATTGAAAGAATTTTTCATTTTCTGTGAAGAATGGTCCGATTCATTAAGAACCGTTCCAACAAGATGGCTGTCTTTGATTCCTGCTACTGAACGCCTTTTAAAACATTTTACACCAGTTAAATCCTATTTTTAATCCCAAGAACGACCCCCGTCATTACTGGAAAAGTTTCTTCAAGATGACCTTGCGGAAGCTTATTTAGGTAAGTAGATAGTATATCGTTTAAGTAGAAAAATCGCTCTGACAAAAAGTCGTTCTCAAGTGGCACCCCAAAAACATTTTCGCCTGTTGCGCCCTCTGAGGGCGGCCCTCATACACACTTTAAACCGACGCCTCCCGCTTTTCTAATTTTAAAATATGGCAACACTATTTGAATCCTTTATCAAGGCTAGTGAGGCTTTTTCCGTCGAGCAGAAATGATTTATTTCCTTGTCAAATTAAAAAATAGACGAGAAAACATGAAAATATTTCAGAATGTTCTGGCACGTCATATAAAAACAAAGTAATGCACAATCTTCAAACATTGGTAATAACTTATAACCTTAATATTAAGGTACAGTTTGTTTATAGAATCTCAATAAAAAGTTTTCTCGTCTATTTTTTAATTTGACAAGGAAATAAATCATTTCTGCTCGACGGAAAAAGCCTCACTAGCCTTGATAAAGGATTCAAATAAATCCGAAACGTCGGCATAGTGGAAAATATGTTTTCTTATTTTCGTACAGAACCGATGAATATTCATAAAATAAATTTATACATCTACCAAATAATTAAGAGTTTCATGTAGGTAACTCGGATGACTTTTCAATTCATGATATAAGACATTTTAAATCCTCCCCTGATATTATATCAATTTCAGTTAATCAATCATTTTATATTTACCAGACAATTAAAAGGTTCGTGCAGATGTTCATACTGATACCGAAAACATTTAAAAATTACTCTTTTAAATACCATAAAATACTACGACTTTCAAAAACAACATACCGAAAGTAAATATGATACATTTTCAAAATAAATTATCAAAAAATGTCTATGATTCCATTAGCCCTATTATGTTAGTATCAAAATTGGCGGCAACTTGTAATATAACTACATATAATACGGAAATGGGCCTTTCTAAATTAATGATTGTTGTTCAGATGATTGTAATCACGATTAGTATTGCTCATCTAGCTTTCATTCCTTATGCAGTTATTTACATCGAGGAGGTATGTATATTCTCTTATTGGTGAAGGAATATTTTGAAATCAGACTCAGATGATTAAAAGTAGTTAAGAGAATATAAGTAGACTTAATTTTTTGGTACAATCGCTATTAAAATTAAAACTTAAATTAAGGAACATTAGCTTTTAAACATTTAATGATTTAGGTGCTGCTCTTGTGTTTTATATACCGGGTAAGATACAGCAATTTACTTATTTTGAAATTCAGTGAAAGAAATATCAAGTATAACATGTAAAGTTTATGTTCACTCAGCTTAAATACGATATCAGGCAGAAAATAAGGCATTTCAACAAGCGCTTCACATGCATTTTCTCGATCAAGAAAATCACGTGGATTAAGCTCCTGCACTATACCTAATTTCAATTCTTCATGTAGTATTCGCTTCATATAACAGCAACAACAGTTTAGCTTACCAAGTCGATGTTTTGCACTGATCTTATGGTGGGTGGAAGTTCAGGTTTCTTCTTTTTCACATAACCAGTTTACCCAAGAAACCAGTCGATTACTAACCTGGAACATGATCACAGGGCGCAATATTGAAATGGACACAGAATGCAAGTTGCGTGGTGATGATCGAGCGACCATCAAATGATGAAAGATTAGAGGACATTTCACAAGGAGAGGTTACAAAATGAGAGAGAAAATGTTGAAATATAAAGACACAAATTGAGACAGAAAAAGTTGAAATAGAAAGACACAAATTAAAATCTATGCAATTAACTGTCTCGGCCCTTACTTTGTGAAATCTACTCATATTAGTGTTTTAAATGAAACTAGTTAACTAGAAACAGAAGTTTCATTTTCACGTTTTCCATCAACAACAACACGAAAAAACGGTTTTTAGAAAAAAAATCCTGTGTGTAGGTCGTTGTCGGCCACTTTTCGTAACATAGTCTTGTTAGCACGATACATCCTCCGGAGTGCAATAAGTCACCAATTTTATGATGGAATATTGTTAACACATTCACTGCCAGAGCACATAGTGACGATTGATCGTGTGCCACCTATTTTTTGTTATAAATATGTTAGTTTAATGATTGTATTAGCTAGTGGACACTTTATTAAGTTAAAATTTTTCATTTGTTTTTTAAAAAACACAAAACCGCGCCAGAGGCGTTTCGGGCACAGGACAAGCTGATTGCTTAGTGTGTACCCTGCGGCGTTCAATTTTGTATACCTGAAAAAAACATTTAAAACCAAAAGTATAAAAACATTGATAACTTCACAGAAAACAAAATTTAATCTAAATTATATAAAACACAAAAAAGAAATTACAAACATTCCGGAACAAAAAAGGAACTATAAGTCAGTATAAGAAATATATCTAAAAAGCTTATTAAAAGGTTGAGAGGTGTCAAGGGACACCCGGATGGAACGAAGTTCCTTTCGATTAATTAGTGAAGGAATTGTAATAAAATTTTTGCATTTGTCTTTTTGCTTTTCCTTGATGTTATAGTTTGTACCTCAGTAGTCGATGCTTTAGTTGATTTGCTATTACAATAAAAAAGCAAAAAAATTGTACATATACATACACACACCGAATCATTTATATATATACACACATATATATATATATATATATATATATATATATATATATATATATATGTACTCTGTCTGTCTATTCTTTCATACACGCCATAGATGCGCGGGACTTTGTAAACACAACAGAGTGTATATATATATAGGTATATATACTCTCTCGACTTCGTAAACACAACAGCCGCAACAGCGTATAGGTTAGAACTCGCACGGCTTGCTAAATACATACGTTCTGATATTGTAATATTAAAATATGATTTGTTTTTGAATTTATTAAAATTATGACGCGTACACAAGCTAAACACACAAAATGTGGAGATTATAAATCGTATGACTTGGTTAGCACAATAATAAAGAGAGGTTATAGTGCGTACTTGCTAAAAATACAAAAGCATTTATTATTATCTGTATATAATCTCTACTTACCTAACTCCATCAGCAATATCCGGAACTTGTGCAGAAACACTGTCAGGATTCATTATTATTATTATTTTTTATTATTTATTATTTACAAAAAAACTGTATACACTCAACAAAAATAATCGTCGCGACACCACACTGTTCAATGCGAAATAGAAATGAAAATATCTGGCTTGCTTTCTATAAGAGAGAGAGAGAGAGACAGACAGACAGACAGAGAAACATGCGCACGCCGCACAGCTTACAATAGCAAAAAGTGTCGTGACAACTTTTCGTAAGAATTTTTTCCGTCTAGCCCCCTTTCACTTCACTCACTTCGTTCCAAAAAGCAAAAAAAAAAGAATTTTTCAGAAAATAAAAATTCCTTCCCGGCGGGGAATCGAACCCCGGTCTCCCGCGTGACAGGCGGGGATACTGACCACTATACTACTGAGAAATATGTTTAGGAGATTTCAAAAGTATTATTCATTATACAGCAAGCAACTGAAGTATATTATTTCAATTTTTGTAGTAGAAAATCTCAACAATTAATTAACATAATAAAGACAAAAAACTATACTAAGTAATATTAAAATATGATTTGTTTTTGAATTTATTAAAATTATGACGCGTACACTTGCTAAACACACAAAATGTGGAGATTATAAATCGTATGACTTGGTTGGAGAAACATGCGCACGCCGCACAGCTTACAATAGCTTTAAAAAGTGTCGTGACAACTTTTCGTAAGAATTTTTTCCGTCTAGCCTCCTTTCACAACGCGCGATAAGGAACTTCGTTCCAAAATTTTTGGAATGTGAAAAGAAACATGTTTTTCTCTTACTATAAAAGTGTAAAACAATAAAATAAACTAAAACTAAAGGAACAGTAAATAACATTATTTTTTGAGTGAAACTCCCGAATACATGAAGACAAGCAAAGTCCAGGTTGATTTGGACACAGCGGACAATAATAAATTGAATCCTTTCTTACTTTTGTTTCTTCCCAACAAACCTGACATCGTCTACGTTTGATTCTTGCATTGGCCCCTTCACTTTTAGGACAATGTTCAGGAAGATGTGTTATCTTAAGTTTTGGTAGGGGCTCTGGTGGCGGAGGCCCAATTAGCTTCTCAATAATAGATAACCTATAGTCTTAAAAGGTTTTTTTATTGGTGGGATTACCTTTTTTGAAAATGTAAAATGAAGTGAGCAGCATGATGAGGAAGATATGAATAGCTAATTTTTTATACCAGATTAGCGTTTTATGTTCGGGGGTAATACCACAAGAGCTCAGATTTAGCCAGATATTTTTTGTGGTTGTTTTCGAATAAGTATGAGAAAACCACCGGAAAAAATATCCTGCTAAATCTGAGCTCGCGTGGTATTTGGTAAGACAATCCCATGAATAAAAAACTCAATTCAATTAAACTTTATTTAACAAACTAAATGAACAATGAGTAGAAACATAATGTTTAGAAAGAACAATTGTTAAAAATACAATTATTATATACAATTGGTCCAGTAGACTTTTGCTCCTTTACTGATGTAGACTTTGTTGTTGACATTGACATGGATGTTGTTGGCACTGTGGCTAATTCATTATTCAAAGCTTTATCTCGGAGATTTGTCACAAGATGCGAATGATGCTCATTATCAAGTTGTAGATAAGGCTTTATAGACTTCGAAGAGGAATGTCCAGTTATTTTAATTTATTCTTGTTCATTAATACCTGCCTTAGCTAAAGTTGATACGGCGCTTGAGCGATGAGAATGATTAGAAATTTTTTTATTCTTTGTATCCAGTCCAATTTTTTCAGCTGAAATTTTTGTCCACTTAAGAATTTCGTTGACTCCTATAGGAACATTTTTGTACCAACCTTTTGATGAATCCTTTTTCCAAAACGGATTGGGAGTTATAAATAATCTATCAGTTGTAATATGGTTCGGTCTATGTGATAATATTTTATAAAACAATGTCACTGGGCATATGCTAGGGTTTTCTATGTTCTTTATTAGCCATTTACTATCGCAGCACTTGTTTGAGCCACCCTGACATGTCTTGGAAAAAACTGTATTATATTCAATGCGACCAGTTAAATCACCATTATTTGATTTTTCTTCTTTAAAATAGTGTACTTTACACTTTACAGCTTCACCTCCTCGCCAAGCTAATTCATATGCAGCGATATGAAAAAATCTTGTTAAAAGACCCATAGGACTATTCTCATCCCATATTAATGCCATTTTAACAATTTCACTTTTAGTTAATGCTGTTGAACTATTTTTACGTTTTTGTAAATTACCTTGTAAGATCTTTCGCTTAGAATTACGTGCATCACGGGATTTTTTAAATGCCAAATCAGTGAAAGGGTTGAAAGTAACATTAAATTTTTCGAAATACATGTTTGCAACATTTTCGCTGTTGTGTTCCACATTGTTTTCACCACGTATTCTTTATAATTTTCTTTATTCTTTTTCTTCATATTGAAGCCCCAGTCCATCAATATTTCTGCCACATCTTCCACTAACTGTTTCCAAATTGAAGTTTCGTTGTTTACAAAATTCACTAAATTGATTCCATATGGAGGAATGAGTTTTCTTGGTATTTTCTGGAGTTGATTTTTCAATCTCCCTTACTATTTCTGCCTTGCAAATATTTCCAAATCTCGACATACTTTTTGGAATTGTTATATGCTGTTTAATTCATTCTGTTTTTGACATTTATAATTGTCAAATTGACGTGCATTGCTTGGTAAACAGACAGTACCTAAATGCTAGGGTTGCTACGGTAACGTAATTTATCCGATATTTTTATCCACTTGCAAACTCTCTTCCTTCCTATTTAGCCGACAGCAAACTACGATTTTTGTATTCACAAATGGGAATTATTATACATGAATGGGATTGTCGCAAGAATAATAGGAGAGCATCTGGTCACAATGATCAGCTCCTGCCATAAACGCATTGTATTTATTTATCAATGCAGCTTTTTCTTTTTCTTGGCCTCGTTGAGTAGTTATAGATTGCACATTCGCGTTATATTCGCTTGAAATGGCCAAAATTTCACGACGGTCTTTCCATTTAACTACATATATCCCTTTTGAGTTAAACTGAACCACTAGTTCACCCTTTTTTAATTTCTTCTTGACAACTTCCCCAGGAGTTCCTTTTCTATTTGAACGTAATGTTCCTGTTACATACGTTTTTCTACGTAGCAACTCCTCAGTTAGCTGTACGCAATTATAAAAGTTATCCAGGAATAATGAATGATCGTTATCTAATTTCTCCGCCATCAGAGCTAAAACAAGTTTTTCGGTATGTCTTTTCCCTGATAGTTCATGATCTGCAGAACCAGATTATACCAATATCTTTAGAACTGTGCCGTTAGGTTCACATAAAACATAAAACTTGATACCAAACTTGTGTCTCTTGCCTTTTATATATTGACGAAATTTTAAGCGGCCCCTCCACAATACCATGGATTCGTCGATAGATAATTCCCTTGTAGGATAGTAAATTTCAACCATTTTATTATTATAAAAATTTATTAAAGGCATAATTTTGCCCAACTGAGTTCGCGGCCCAGGACTTTCAGTATCCTCAAACCCTCAAACTGTAGGCTTCTCAAAATTAGCAAGAACCTATTACGGATCATAAAAGATTAGAAACATGTTAGGTTGAACATATTGTAATGTTTTTCTTATTTATTAAAAGTTTTTATTACGGGTGGGATAAATTTCAAACACTCGGTATGGCTACTTACTAATTTATTTAAACACTAACTCACTAACACTTAATTTATATATACTTAAATAATCACTTAAATTTAATTTATATGTACACAAACTTGATTATTAATTAGCACTTTACTGTTCGATGTATTTTTGTTTATTTCTCGAGATCACTTTATCAACTCACTCCTCCGCTGATCGGTCCTTATTTATATTAATGCCTTTTTTACTAGAATTTTCCGGACTGCGGCTTACACAGACACAAATAATTTTTCTGGCCTTTTCTAGATAACTCCGGTCACAAAAACAATGTTTACATAAGATAGTCGTAGAGTCGTAAACAGTTATAAAAAACAGTGCGTATCCGCCATAATTTTAACTTTTATACCTGGCTTAGACAGAGTCGGTTTTAGGGACTATACCAGTGTGCTGTTTCGTAACAATATAGTTCTTCCAGTAATCGTTCATTCTGTTTAGTTTGATTGTCCCAATGTGAAAAAGTAAACTCAAAAAAGTTCTAATTTCTGTTGGATTGATATCAACCCATCTAGCAATTATTGGCTCCTCTCCTGAACAAAGTGCAATTAAAACAATTGCATGTTTGTTCGTTCGCGTACATAACGTATCAAAAAAATCATCTGTCACTATCAGGTTGAAATAATCTATTGACTCTGTGGAATTAAGATTTAAAAGTAAACCTGCCGTTTTCGTAAATGGCAAATTTTGATTTTTAATTTCAGTGTAACTCCAATCATTGGTCTGCGCAATATTCGAGAGTGTTGCAGTTCTTTGGGCAGGCCTTAGTGGAGATTGTGATGAAGGTTGTGGTAAAACTGTAGGGTTGCGAAGACGAAGGGGCGTTTGTGAAAAATCTTCATCTTCATCCCCGTCACTTTTATCACTATTGTCCAAGTAATCAGGATCGTCGTCGCTACTGTTTGCGTAAGGGTCCTCCTCGCTATTTTTTTCTTCAAAAATTGCTAACAGCTCAGCGTCTGTTACTTTTCTCTCTCTCTCTCTTGGTTAAATTTAACTTTTTTGGAAGGTCCTGGCTCATCTACCATGATATATATATATAAGAAAATAATAAAAAAAATTACACACGCTATCTGCCGGTCAACGTCATATTTTTGTTTATTTTTTAGGTTATGAAAACATTTTTATGTAACTACATTAAAAAAGTTATTAAAAACCCAAATAAACATTGTTTCGTAAGTATTAATATTATAAAAAACAAAAAACTTACATTTTACAATCAAAATCCTCTAAAATAGACACCGATTAAGATTTTTAAAAACCAAACTCGACACGTGATGCACTGATCCTTAACAAAACAACCTTCTTATACGGTGAACCAATCCACACTGTCCACATTAATCTTTTCAACGTTGTATTAGAACTACACAAGAACGCCTCTCCGGCGGTTGCGGCGTTTTTATCGAAGTCGACCGAACGCCTCTAAGGCGGTGCCGGTAGCCGGCAGTGAATGTGTTAAGGACATGTCACAGATGAACCCTATTAATTTTCAGCTCACCAGAGCCAGTACAATGGGTGCTATGGTACTTGAAGTATGATATTTTGTCATTTTTTGAGAAATTTCAGTTTGTTAGCACGATACAGCTTCCGGAGTTCAAGAAGTCACCAATTTTATGATTGAATATTATTCAGGACATCTCACCGATGAACCCTATTGATTTTCAGCTCGCCAGAGCCAATACAACAGGTGATACAGCACTTTAAGTACGATATTTTTGTCATTTTTGGAGAAGTTTCAGTTTGTTAGCACGATACAGTCTCCGGAGTATATACAAGTGACCATTTTTATGATTGGATATTATTCAGAGCGTCTCAAAGATGAACCCTATTGATATTCAACTCAGTAAAGCCAGTACAACGGGTGCTATGGTACTTGAAGTACCAAATTTTTGTCATTTTTGGAGAATTTTCAGTTTGTTAGCACGATACAGCCTCCAGAGAGTATACGATTGATCAATTTTATGATTGAATATTATTCAAGCTGTCTCACAGATGTACCCTATTGATTTTCAGTTGACTAGAGCGAGTACAGCGGGTCCTATAAATCCAGATATATTAAGTTTTTGGTTATTTTTGGAGAAATTTCGGTTTGTTACATCCCCGAAGTGTATACTAGTAACAATTTTATGATAGAATATTGTTCAGGGCCACAGATGCGGAAAAGTTAGTTTTAATCTTAAAGTTTGTAATTATGGCAGATACTTTATGAACAGCACACTGGTGTAATCCCTGAATCCGACTTTACCTAAGCCATGTATGAAAGTTAAAATTTTGGCGGATGCGCAGGGATTTCTTAGAACTGTTTACGATTTTTTGTGAATATCTTATTTAGACATTGTTTTTGTGATCAGTCTTATCTAGAAAATTACAGGTAGGCGATTGTTTTTGTGCAAGCCGCAATCTAGAATTATTTAGTAAAAAAGGCACTTATATAAAGAGTAACGACCAGCGGGAAGAGTCAGTTGATAATTTGACATGGTGAGATAAACAAGTGAACAAGTTAATAAACCGTAGTGAAGTGTTTATATAAATTAGTTTAAGTGAATATACTGTGTATATAATATAAATTAGTGAATAAATAAAATATGTGATTAGACATAACGTGTGCATAAATTTAACCCACCCGTCGTATCAAAACGTTTAAATAAATAAGGAAAACATTACATTGGTGTCAGAAGTGAGATAATATAAATAAATAATCACGCAATCATGGCCAAGAGTCTAAGTGACCTGAAAGTGACAGAGTTGAAGGCAGAATTGGAAAATCGTGAATGGAAGCGTCCGGTAAGAAGAGTGAATTGATAGAAAGACTAAAAATGGCACTAGAAAGTAGCGGCGTGGATCCAGAAACATTTTTATTCAATGACGAGGCTGTCACCTTAACCACGTGAATTTCTGCCATTGAAGAAAAGATTTCTGCTAGCATGAAAAACGATATTTCTGCCATGAAGAATGATATTTCTGCTAATATGGATGAGAAGATTTCAACTATAAAGAGCGATATTTCCACTATGAAGAACGATATTTCTACTAATATGGACGAAAGGATTTCCACTATGAAGATTGACATTTCTGCCGATATCTTACACAGACCTATAAACAACAAATGGAATGACAATCCATTAGAATGCGCGAAGAATTTTTTCGGCCACTATGCGAGTGTTGAAAATTGGATACGGCTCATGCGCATTATGTATTCTATGTCACAGTGGATGTCTGAAATCAATTATCTGACGTGCTGTTGATACGTATGTTAATTCTTATTGCAGATTCTACCAGAGCTGACACAGCCATTTTCATATTTAGTCGTTCTAGTACGTTTGCTCGTTTGTTTATAAACAATTAACGTTATTAAAATTTGTTTTTGTTTTTCGTTTTGCCACTATCGTTTTATTACTGTGTGTGAACTGTGTTTCATTACCAACAGTCATCAGCGTTACTGAACTTTTTAAGACTTTTTTCATCAGTTTTTTCCATAATGGAGAACTAATGGAGAACTGCAAGGTGATGTTTTGTAAGAACCGAGGAGACATTGATGCAGTGGATTATTTCTGATAAGATATATTTTTAATTATTCGAACAATGTATCATTGTTTGAATGAATTATTTTTAAATCATATACAAAATTATTTCAACCCTTTTATGATTACAGTTTAACTTCTAAGCGCTATAGGCCATGTATGAGAGCTATTGGAAGAGATCCTACTCTGGAAAAACTCCACCCTAGTAATAGGATATGCAGTCAGCCTTTTCTAGAAAACAGATTTCATTATGTCAAAGGAAAACTATGTTTGAAATCAAGTGCCATACCTACCAAGAAGCTTTTGGTCCTAGGAAACCACTCATGATTTTGAACACACATGAACCTAGGTTGGTGCCTACTCAATATTTTGTTGTTTGAGGGTCATTGATAATGTAATGTTTCAGATCTCCATTGTCCGAATAAGTAACTTGAAACAATTAGTAGTAAAAATTGAGAAATAACATAAATTTCAATTTTATTAAATTTCATTTCACAGTATTTTCATTGTTATAAAAACTTTTCCACCCTTTTCTTTTCATTTCAATACTTCATTTCACAGTATTAATCTTATCTTCTCTTTAGATTTTCATTGAATTTTTCAATTTTTCTTTCATTAAGTTTTATCAGGAATTAATTGCTGCTGAATAAATATGTCGTTTTGAAAAGGTGTGAATTATTCAACATTAACTTATATGTATACAGAAAAAATTGGTAAAAAATTATCATTTATCACTTTTGAACTCTTCTATCTGACCAAATGCATTTAAAAAATAGAAATGAAAATTTCTGTATAAGTAGAGTTAAATATACCCACTCAATTATGATGAATAAAAGGTTACTAATCTCTGATTATGTAGGTATATCAAGTATATAATAATTACAATTTTTCCACAAAAAGTGTTGATAAAATATAAATCACTATCTGGCCAAATTTGTTCTGTAATTATTTTATGTTATTTTTATATAAACAAGTGTATAATTTTAATTCAGTCCTTACAAATAAGACTTTCTCAGTTTATTTAAATAAAACATAGGTATGTACTGTACCAGTTCAATAGTATTATTTATTTGCAAGACCGGTCCTGTACGGTTGATTGGCTGCGCATGCTCCGGATCCAATTTTTCCAAGAGATCACGTGGTATGCGCGAATTCAATTTAGTGTAATACTGACAAATTGCATTATCCTTCCATTTGTTGTTTATAGGTCAGTGATATCTTATCGTTGAAAAATGACATTGCTGCTGACATCGAGAATAAGATGTCAACGATGGATGATATGATTGAGAAATATGACAACGATGGACGAGAAAATCAAGGAGTTAGAAAGAAAGATGACAGATATAAGAACTCAAGACACGCCAGCGGAAGTTTGAATAGGTTCCAAAAGTATTTTCAACCCAAGTTTTCTTGATTCAATTGATTACCTAGCCACACTTTAACTTGTTAATATATTCGATATACAATATCTTCATCGATAACGATAAAACACTTGTATTAGATTATTCTACTACTATTTCAATTATGAGAATATTAGCTTCTTTATCTTCTGAAACGTTTGCATTTGTAAATTTTTCAAAGTGAAGACTTAAAAAACGTTGAAGTCACTTATGTACTTATTAAACGCGTCACGTACTTTTTAGTATTTTCAATGTTTGAAATGGTAATAACTCTGAAACAGTGCTTCTTAGAAAAAAAGTACTGCAACAACTGTTGTACATAATTTTACGATCTAAAACTGTTATCTCAACTATTTTTACGACAGCATCCACATCCACAATGTTAAAAACTGATTTCTCTGTCCTTTGACCTTGAATAATTGTTTTAGCAGTGTATTTAAGGCCTGTAGCAATTGTCAGCCTTATGCGAATTATTGTTAGCCTACTACTATGTTTCCGTATTATTATGACATAAAAAGTTTCTGTAAGAAATGTACCCGATTTTATTTAAAATTTTACCACTCGATGTTTTTAACAAATTCTGAATAATATTATGTCAAAACGCTTTTAGATGTTTTCTGATAGCTTATACGATTTTATTTGTCTCCTGAATAAGAGGCGTTTTTTAATCTTGTATGTAATTACTTACATTTACTTAATACTATATATTTTTAGATGCCCGAGATATCATTAAAACTAAACGAAACCATAAGTCATGATGGAAGTTTGGGTACTCAGAAATTTATAACCAAAATGGCAAACATCATTCTCATATCATTTATGTCCATTGCTGTAAGAGTTTGCAATTTTAAATTAATGGCCAAATATTTGCCGGATCTACTAGAAGACATTTACAATTTTGATAAAATTAATCCAACAATTGATAATAAAGATTTTAGACGCAATGTCGTTTTATCCGGTAAGAATATTAAACGTGTTTCCAATGTGTTACTAGTTATACGTTTGGTATTAGTCTAAGATTCCCAGTTATCTTTATTCCCGTTAAATATATATTTTATAGAATCAAATATATAAATAATCAAAACATATGCTGATTGCCAATGAATTTACGACTAACTGGAAATTCGGATTCCAATTTGTGACTGTCAACCTTGCTCTTGTTTTCGAGCACTGATATTATCCTATATACAGCTCACGCTACTTTGATATATGTCACCTATGCCATTGTCCTTAGTTGGACAGTATATTGTGCTGATTAATGATTTATTTTATCGTATAATTGCTTAGTTTGTATTTATTAAAAAGTTATTTAAATGCATGTTTATAATAAAAATATTAGTCTAGTATTCGAAATTGTTATTAGAGATTCGTATTAGAAATAAAGTTCGTTTTTAAAAACACCATTTCAGTTAATTAAAAGTTAAGTTATATCATGAGCCAGGGCCTGATTATAATGTTACAAAATTTTTATGCGTATCTTTCGAGGGTTGGTACTATCTAAAAACAAAAAAATGTGATTGTGTAGGTATTACCTGTGCCACCTTACATTCATGTAACAAATAACATACTGTAAAATGAATTTTATAAACTTCGAAGTGTTTCTGGTGTTATAGACCAAAAGCAGGCTAGACATTTTTGTATGCATCTCACTACGGTAGGTAAGAATTCTCGGGGTTTACAAACCTTGACTATAATGACTTATTCAGCTGTAATAAGGCATTAAAAGTGCGCAGTGACTAGGCTCATTCATATTAAAGTATGAAGTCTGTCAATTATATATGTTGTATAAACAACGATTTTATAACAGTATTTATAAAGCCAGGGTCTTACAAATCTCCAAACCCGGTATAAGTGCTTTCGCACTGGAAAGTACCCGCGAAGTCCACGTGATTAAATGTATGTAACGGAACAGAGCAAGTATTTTGGAGGTATCAAACGTATAATGGCTTTTTGATTTTTATATGTCATTTTGTAATATAACATGTGGATAATCGCATTAAGAAATGAAGGAAAGAAAACGGTACTAAATTGCCGCACTGTATGCTTTCAAACATTCTTAATTGCACGAATATTAAACATAAATTATCTATTTTTCAGTTATTTTGGTAATAGCTTCGTGGCCATACCAGATTTATTCCATCTTAGCAACGAGCACCAACAGTTGGATGGCGTTTTTAATGTTTTATTTAAATCTCTACAATAACTTCTCAATTATTTCATGCGAATTTCAGTTTGTGAGTTTATGCTTTACTCTTGAATCAAGATATGAGAAAATAAATAGAACTCTGTCGGAACTATGTTTTTCACAACATGCAACTAATGGTAAGAGTAATATTTTTAAACGTAGGTAGTTTGCAAATTAGTAGACTTTTTAGTCTTCTAAGCACCAGTTGACAAAGTCGGCGAGAAAATATAAATTTGGCGTCCTATTAGGTCTACGTATACGTCACACTGCTGTGGCCCTTTTCCCCACTTGCTTTATCTTTAGCTGACAAATTGTTTGACAAGAACTTTTGTAACTTTAAATTTTTTCAAACTAATTATTCTTATAATTGAACCAGCCTAGCTTGTCACATTGGATATGCGCGAATCAAAAAGAGATAATAGTCCGGGAAAGTAAGGAAATAAAAGTCAAAAGTTTCCCATAATTGATTTTTCATTTTTAATTGAAAATATATTGACCCAGCATCACTCTCCTAGATTGTCTAATAATTTCCGCTGGAGCTTGCAAGCACAGCTCAGACCACCTAAAATTCAAGTGATTTATGCTCGTGTCATTTCTGGATGTGTTCTTACAAAAAAATCGTAGAGATGAAAATTGAAGCAAATCTTATGCTCTTGAAGGTGACGTAAATAGTTTTTCCAAAAAAAAATTTTCCGATCTTAAATTTTCCAAAAATTGAAAAAATTTACGAAAATTATATTTTTGGTTGGTAATTATAAATAAAATATTAATATAGAGGTCAAAACATAGATAAACATAGAGGGCAAACTTCTAAAAATTAACATTTTTTCAGATTTGGAAAATTCAAAATGGCGGCTGCGCAAATTGGAAACCATTTTTTTTTCAATCGCGTCTAAATTTATGAACATTAACGATATTGAGAAACGGTTTGTTGCAATCGACAGAGTGAAAGTTATATTTTTTTCTACATTCATGCAAAAAACAACACTTTTGTGAAACACATTTAATGGAAAAAGTGGTTCTTTTTTGCACTAGTGCAACAAAATTTTTGTTGCACTCATCTGTCATTCTTGTCAGTTTTGTGATGATTTATGACAAACATAAACATTTAAATAAAATAAAAATCCAGAGCAAGTGTCTGATCCTTCTCTAGTACAGCAGTAATATATGTATATTTTACTACTTAGTCTCAACGAGTCACAATTATTGCAAAAATCTTTGATTATTTATAGTTTAAATGGTCAAAGCGAAAACCAGCTATGATTAAGTACTGACAAGGTGGAGGCCATAAAGATACAAAAAAAAAGAAGAACGGTTAAAATACATTCTGAGTAACATATTATATTCTAATTTTCCAGTTTTTGCATGAATGTAGAAAAAATATTGTATGCAACTCGTGCAAAACGTGTGTTGTCCAACTCGGCCTAAAGGCCTCGTTGGACAATTTCACGTCGCGTGCAAAAAACACTCACTTTTTGCACTTGTTGCATAAATAACTATTATAAATAACATAAATAAAATTATGTAAAAAAATATTCAATATATCTGGAATATATCTCAACCAAATCATTTTTTAGATTTGTTGGGTGATCCGTACCAAATGTACAAATTATTGCAATTAATTATTTTTATTTCTGTATTTCTAAAGTATGTCAATGATTGGAAAAATAGTAGGGAATTGTGCCTTTTCTATGACGGCATCCCAGAGGTATTTTTAAATCTAGCCCTCATTTTATTGTCAGCCATCTTCCCGTCCGTCCAACTAGGCCAGCGGGACACCCCTAGAAAGTTGCTTAGAAATAGCAGTATGTGACCACGCAGTACTAATCGCTAAGACCACTTTTACTTTATGTTTTCGGGGTCGCTGAATACGAATATGACATTATTTTTACGATAAAATTGGGGGAACATGAAAAAAAACGGCAATTTCGGGTAAAATTGAGACAATTGAATTTGGCGTTTTCCTGTGTTCATCTCGCTATATCTTCCACACTTATCAATGTATCATTATGAAATTTTTTATGACTATTGCGTATCTAAAGATCTAAACAACAAGCCTACTCCGAAAATTCGGCGACAATTAATACTTGAACAGTAAATATACAATTGTTTACTTTTACGTGTTCAGAGTTTTGTCGTACAAATGCAAAAGTTGTGTTACGAAGTTTCGAATTTCTAAAAACTAATTATCCAGTATTAAAATGCAATACCTAAAGAAGTTTTTGGGAAAGTTTCAGATCTAAATATTGAAAAGAAAAAAAGATATGCTATTTCAAAGTCGAGCGTAGCGTGCGGCTGCACGGCGCGCTATAACACGAGCAGCGACTATTCGAGTCGGAGCTTTACAAGCGTTTGAAATACGATTTATTTCAAGTATTTCTCTCTCTGTCTCTCTATTATTTTATTGATTTTGTTGCGAGAAGAATTCGTCAACTGTCTGAAATTCTAATTTAATCAGGTAAGTTCAAAATCTATTCATTATTCATAATGATCGGAATTGCTTAGTATGAATACATTATACGTGTTTACGTTATTTTATGTACGTGACATACTTTATGGAAATAATTACTATTTATACAATTAAATAATACTATAATATAATTAAATAGTTACTATTAAATGATTAACACTATCGAACTATTCAAATGTTTGACGCAACATTTACCAACTGAGCATGTATAGGCACTTGTTTATTATGGGTAGTGATTCGTAAAGCACATCGAATAACAGCCGTAAAAAGTTTCTGTTTACATACACGTTTTAGATGGATTTTTCCCATTTATAATATTTTCTGTGATGGTGAGTACTTCGTTTTTTATCTATAAAACATTATGCATGGACCGTTTTTTATGAAAAATTAACGAATTTAGCTACAATAACCGACTTAGACATTTCAGAAGGTATATACCTATTCATAGTTTAGCACAAAAATTAGGAAAAAATATCTGTTCGTCGTTGTTAGCTGCACACGCTCTAACAGGCTGTGATACTAATTCATCGTTATTTTACATAGGCAAGATCAAGCAGCATTACGACTTATGTCAGACGAAGAATTGACTAATTTAGCTACAATAACCGACTTAGACATACATGTTGCTCAAGAAGTCGTCAGTACATACACATCTTATTTGTACGATCCAAAGAAAAAGTCAAAAGGTACACGTAACGATATAAATTCATTACGATATCATTTAACTATCGAAAAGAACTCTGAAATCGCAAGACTTCCTCCATCTGAACCCGCGATGCATAAACACATTTTAAGAGCTCTTTGGTAAATCAATGAGTGGAAACAAGCAATCGAACCTGTAATCATTTCCAAAGATGTGACAAAGTTTGGCTGGGTGGTAGAAACAGGTAGATTGAGTTTCGATTATTACTATGGACCCACTGCTATGGAAATACTACAACAGTACTTTTGTTCGTGCACTGGCAAAAATGCTTGCGAAACTGTCGTTTGCCCTTGTAGATAATGTAATTTGAAATGCTCTGATGTTTGTAGTTGTAATGATACATGTGTAAATAAAGAAGATGAAATAAATGAAGATTTTTAAGATATTTTAATGTTTTTTATTTTTATTGATATATTAAAACCGTATTTCGGACGCATGTAAAGTTCCGACTCGGATAGTCGCTGCTCGTGCTATAGCGCGCCGTACAGCCGCACGCTACGCTCGACTTTGAAATAGCATATCTTTTTTTCTTTTCAATATTTAGATCTGAAACTTTCCCAAGAACTTCTTTAGGTATTGCATTTTAATACTGGATAATTAGTTTTTAGAAATTAGAAACTTCGTAACACAACTTTTGCATTTGTACGACAAACCTCGGAACACGTAAAAGTAAACAATTGTAAATTTACTGTTCAAGTATTAATTGTCGCAGAATTTTCGGAGTAGGCTTGTTGTTTAGATCTTTAGATACGAAATAGTCATAAAAAATTTCATAATGATACATTAATAAATGTGGAAGATATAGCGAGATGAACACAGAAAAACGCCAAATTCAATTGTCTCAATTTTATTCGAAATTGCCGTTTTTTTCCATGTTCCCCTAATTTTATCGAAAAAATAATTTCATGTTCGTATTCAGCGACCCCGAAAACATAAAGTGAAAGTGGTCTTAGCGATTAGTACTTCCGTGGTCACTGTAAGGTCAATTTGGGGGTGCGTCCCGCTCGCCTAAACTGGTCAGTACCAACATCGCTACGCAGTTGTGATCGTGTGCGGCCAATAAAAGTGAAAATATAAATAAAAATAAAGATTGGTGAGTGTTGATCTAAGAAATTGCTTATATGAGAAGTTAGTGTGTTGCGTCCCTAATAAATCGAATTAATGGGGGTGTAACACAACCTATAATATATTGATATGGATTAGGGATTTTCTTCGCCGTAATACACGCATTTCTCTAAGAAGTCCTGAAACACTTCACTGGCTAGGGCTCAAGCATTCAATAAGCCGAACATCTGCGCATACTTTAGAGCTTTGGCTAGTTCCTTCTGGAAAATATTTATAACATGGATGAGTCTCGATTAACCACACTCCAAAAAAATCACAAATAACATATGCTTCCAAGGCTCGTAAGGAGGTTGGGGCGCTCAGTATCGCAGAACGTGGTCAACACGTAACAGTTGTCTGTTCAATAAATGCAATTGCTACATTTATGCCACCTGCTATAATTTTTCCACGACAGAGAATTAAGGATGAACTTCTCAAGGCAGCCCCTTCTGGATGCACTTCTCTCGTGCAAGAAAAAGGATGGATGACAAGTGGTGCAATATGGTGAAAACATTTTGTGCGATATTCGAAGGCATCTTTGGATTGATTATAAGGTGTTGCTACTACTAGATGGCCATGGAAGTCACAAAAGTCTTAAAGCGATGAAATTTTCAAAAGAAAATAGTGTGGTATTTTTTTGTTTTCCAGCTCATTGCTCACATCATATCCAGCCTGTAGATGTAGGCTTTTTCCGACCCTTACAACTATATTACGACCAGGAAATTCCATTGTGGCTGCAATTTAAAAAAGAAACATAACATGCTACCTTTTTTTTTGACAATCAATACTTAAGGGTGATTTGTAACAGTCTAAGGGTAACTTGAAACAATGTTTCAAGTTACCCGCAGTAATGACCTTTTTTATATATTTCCGATAAAAAACGATAAAAAAATTAATGCAAATTAAAATCTTATAAAAATATATGGAAAAATCTTGAGAAATAATGCACCAAACCAGGAAAAGCAGTAACACAGTTCTATCTAGCTAGCCTCTTTGGTCGAGCATGTCTTAAAAGTGCTGTACCGAACAATGCAATCAATTATTTTGCAAAAACTGGAATATGTCCATTTAATCCAGATGTATTTTAAGACTGGCAGTTCGCCGTCTTTGACAACAGATAAGTCACTTCCAAATATTGTGATAAAAATGGTAATGATATTTATTTATTCATATTACAGTTCAACCACCAGAAACCAGTCTTCATTTAGACCAAATTTCATCGCCAGGACAATCGAGATTTGTTTATGTTCAATCCGTATCAATTGATAATTCTGCACCTAACCACCTGATATTTTGACATCCTCCAGCATAGATATTTCGGTAAAAGAGATTTGCTCTCCCCCTTCAGTGGCAAATGTAGTTGCATACAGAAAAAAGGAAAAAAACGTAGAAAAACTGGTGTGTTAAATTCAACGCCTGACATCGAAGAGTTGAAAAAAAAGAGAGTAAAAAGGAAGCAATATGCCAGAGAGGTAAAAATAAAAGTTGCTATTGCTAGTGATAGTGACGACAATGATGATGATCAACATTATCATTTCGCAGTATTTAAACAAAGACACAGATGACTCTGTGTGGATTAGAAACCAAATTTGCAAATCTTGTGCAGGTGTCGGGAATAGTAAATTTTCGAGTTGTGCAAATACAATTTTTTATACCTGATTCTTATTCGTTTTTTTTGGATAAATAAATGGGAATACCAATTATACATATATTTTTTACAAACGGTTTATAAGGGGTCCATTATACGACAAGATTTGGCCCATCATAGGTACATATGTTTCAATAATGGACCCTTCTATGTTTTTGTTAAAAAAGCACGCCAAAAAAATACTTTAAAGGTACTTGGTAGGTCAACAATGTCTGGATGCCAGATAGTCCTCAAACAAATGAAGGGTCTAAAAGTTCTAAGCTTAAGGGGTCCAACATAGGCATACTTCCCCTATTGTAATAGAAGGGACATGTACCATAGATAAATACTTTTAATACGGGGAAGAATGGAATCTCTTGTACTAAGTCCGAAGCCACAAAGTTTTGTCGAGTGCTGCGCCATCTATTATGGTGGAAGGTTATTATTCACCAACAGGGAAAAAATAAAGAAAGAGACCTGCATGATTAGTCACAGTTTACTAGCTACTACTAGATGGCAAGCCAGGTAAATACTGAAGGTTTTTTAAATTATGCCTATATTGTTTTTTCTTAAATAAACAAATAAAAACAGTCACACAGAGTTTAAACACTTTTTGAAACAACCTGTTATTTTATTTTGGCTTAAAAGTAGGATAGGTTGTTTCAAAAAGTTATTTAATAATAATTTATTGATAATAGCATGTGCTAACAAATATTACACATATGATACAATATAATGGATTCCAATGTTTTTCAAACACTAATTTTTTTCCGATATACATTGTGTATTTTGTAGTGTATTTGTCATCCAAGGGGTGATCTTCGTGTTTTTCTTTTACATTTTTTTGAATATGTACAGTCGTATATATATTTTTGAAGTGTTTCAAAGTATTTGCTGCATAGTTAGGATCTGGATTCAGATATGAGAAATCCCAAGATTTTTGTCTGATTTTATTTTTAAGTTTTGTTTCATCTATGTATTTCACTATTTCTTTGGTCTTTTCCAGTACTATCAGTACGTTGAATTTGGATTCTAAAAATATGTGTCGAATTACTGGAATTTTTTCATATAACGTTTTCACATTATTTTCAAACGATGTTACTTGCAGGTTACTCGGAATTCTTTGTTTCCAAGAGAGTGCCAACGCTTTCAATGCAAGTGTTGATTTTTAAATTTATTTGAGATATTTCATCTATCATCAACCTTTTAAATTCTAAAATATGATTAAATATAAAAATTAATTAAAATTATTCTCGCCATATCATTTGATTCTTTAATCTCAAGGGAAATTCCTTCAGCTTCAGACCTCATAGTTTCGGCAATAGATTCTACTTGAATCTCTGCAGAAGTACTACCCGATTTATAATTCCCCGACTTTTAATACAATACTGAAAAATATATTATTTGCACCAAATATTCTAATTAATTTCCTTAAATACTTACAATTTGTTTGTTGTGTAGGTTTAAAAACAGGATAAATGTTACGATTTAATGAGGGACTCTCGTCTGAATCAGAACTAGAGTGATGAGATATATACCTTGTATTTTTTTTCAGTATCCTTGATCCCCGTCCTTTGTAAATATCGGAACTAGACGAAAGGTCTGTTATAATTAAAGCCTTTTTGGCTTTTCTTTGTGCTACAGTAAAGTCATCTACAAGTTAAAAAATTATTTCTCTTTAAAAAATGACAAATACAATAAAACTCTGTCAAAGTCTCTCATATACTGATCCATTTGTTATTGTTTTACTCCTGACATTTTGATGTCGTTAGTAACCTTCCAAACGAATAGATGGCGTTAAAAATGCAGTTTAGCAGTGGCTATAAAAGATCGCAGGGCATGACATGTACTTCTTCTGTTTTGAAATGTGAAGTTTTAATATGTCTGACATCTGACGGATAGATAAATTTTGGTGTCTAAAATGTATGAGCAGCACAGCCAGTGGTGTGAAATATTTACATTTCCCTTAAAAGTCTCTAATTCTGTATCTGGAGCCACACAGATTTTGATTGTTATGTTTTATACTCATCGATGACTATTTACATTTCGTTGTGGCAGAAATGTGAGCACTGAAAAAACATCCGAACGATAACTATTTTAATTGCCAGAAAATTTGAGTCGGAAGATATCAATTTCAAATCATACAATGCATTATATACCAACGTACATGGTATTGGAAATTTATTACATCTACGGTCATCTACCTAACATAGAAGGAATAAAAACTAGATTTGAAATGACAAATTTTTATTTTGTCTAGACGTCATTATTTGACAGATTTTAAACTCAGCTGTTCAGTTAATTCATAATTTTGACATAAATTTGACAGTTCAAAAGTATCAAACATGTTCACGATACAAGTGTATAAATCTCTATTTAAAACCAAACATGTTTCAAAACCATTAAGTCGTTATGCTTCTAAAAATGCCCGGTGGGAAGGAAATTATAATGATTATCATCAACCTGAGGGAAATTGGCAGCAAAAATATGCTGAATTGCAAAAGAAGCACAATAGAAATCTCGTTTTTGGAATAGTTTTTTTCATTGGATCCTTCGTTTTTGGAAAAGTGACAGGTATGTGGGAAAATTACGATTATTTTCCTGATAGACCCGCAGACTCAAATTGTTACAAACCGGAAGAAACCAAAAATAAAGATAGTGAAGACTAATTTGTTTCGGATTTATATGTATATTGTTACATTTTTGAACTGTAAATCGTATAAAGTTGACTGTAATTAGATCCCTAATTAAAAGAGATTTATGTGATTCTAGAAGTTATTCTTTCACGTGTATAATCGATTCTTTCTTGTTTATTATTATTAGAAAATCGTTGGATAAAGTCAGGCACAAAATACCGAGCAGATCCAGATTAATAACCTATACACTGGAAAAAATGTGATACATATAATAAAACTGGGATGCATTATTGTGACCCCTTATGATTCTCAAGAATACAAAAAACATATGCTGGACTAAGACTTTATAAATGAGAAAGAAGACAGAGAGATTGATCTCATAAGGCAGGGACAAACCTATCGCACTAACGGATATAGAATTACATGTTGTGCTAAAACTAGAGCTTACTGCAAAATAAATAATAATTTTGAATTGGAGTGTGTGTTCTATGTTGCATATTGACAATAGAAGATCTATTTTAAACAGATTCGTATTATGTTTGACAGTAGGACAGGACAGTATATCCAAACTAGTGTGAGAGTGGCAGCATGGAGTTGGTATGATTTTTTTTTTCTTTTTTTCTTCGAGGAGAGGAAATCTTACATTAGACCCCGGTCTTTCCGGAGTACCGGATTCCTACCGGCTAAAACCTCTCCTCTCTCGCATCTCCCACTGGAACCGCTCACGCATTACTTCGGTGGGAGTGCATCTGTCTGATTTCTAACTACTCTCTTTGTCTCTCTCTATCCTCCCTTTCTTTATTCTCTATAATGAGCCTTATGATTTTATATGCACTCCTCCATCCTTCCTGCCCCGATGTTAGGGATACCATCACACCACCCACTCCAAATGGCATACCCGTATCATTTTCGTAGCTTTGACGTGTTACTTCCCATCGTATACATGCAAACAGGGTGTGTTGCGCGTCATCTTGTTCCCCACAGTATAGGCAATCTTCAGATTCCGCTCTCATGCGGCCAAATAGGTATTTTCTGAAGCAACCATGTCCACTCAGCGCCTGTGTTGTGAAGTAATCGACTTCTCCATATGGCCTGTTAATCCAATTTTGTATATTTGGTATCAACCGGTGAGTCCATCTACCATATTTCCCATCTGACCATTTTCTTTGCCAACGTGCCATGAGGTTCGATCTGGCGATAGATCCGTCTACTCCTCTGTACTTTTCGTTTCTTTCTTGTATAAGAAGCTCGATAGGAGGAACCTCAGCTATTGCTCCAACTACCTCTGTTGAGATAGTACGATACGCAGAGCATATCCTGATGCACATTTTGCGTTGGATACTGATGAGTTTGGATATAAGTTTCTGGTTGCTTGTAACTGTATGCCAGGCAGGAGCAGCATAAAGCATTTGGGAATGGGCCACACTCAAAAGTAACCTTCTTTTTGATGCCTTCGGTCCTCTTACATTAGGCATAAGTCCAGATAGAGCCGTCACTGTCTTATCCACTTTATGGGCAACTTTCTGTACATGTTCCGCGAATGTTAGCTTTGTATCCAACCAAACTCCCAGGTACTTGATTGCTCTCTTGGGTTTTACAGTAACACCCTGTAGATCAAATTCAATCGTGCCAATTTTCCTTTTGGCCGTAAGCAGAGCAGCTTCTGTTTTTTCGGGTGCCAGTTGAAGACCATTATCCTCCAGCCAGATGGATATGCGATCCAGTGCTGTATTTGCTGCGCACATCAATCCTTCTTCTCCTTTAGATACCACCATCACGGCAATATCGTCAGCAAAGCCTATAAGGGTCACTCCTGCTGGCTGCTTTATTCTCAGTAGCCCATCGTAGAATATATTCCACAACGTTGGTCCTAAGACTGAACCCTGTGGTACCCCGCTGTTGACGTTTCTAGGTTTTACTGTATCTTCTGCTTCCAGAATGATCTCCCTTTCTGACAGGTAGGCTCTTATTACTTTGATTAGGCTGCCATTTATCTCCCTCCTCTGCAGTTCATCTAGGATTCTCTGCCAGCTAGCGCTATTGAAGGCATTTCTTATGTCCAACGTGATGATCGCGCAGAGTCGTCGGTGCGCTGTGGAATATTCTTGTTCTGATGCCCTTGCAATTTTTAACACTTCTTCTATAGCGTCTACGGTCTGTTTCCCCTCTACAAAACCGAACTGTCTGGTTGAGAGCCCCCCCGTTCGCGATATTTCTGCCTTCAGTCTTACGAGGATGAGTTGTTCGTAGAGTTTCCCCTCAACATCCAGCAGGCATATCGGTCTGTATCCCGATGGACTATCAATTGGCTTGTCTGCTTTCCTCAGAAGTAGCAGTCTTGCCCTTTTCCATTGTACTGGAAATTCTCCACGACTGGCCAAATCATTATATACAGCTAGTACGAAAAGAGGGTCATTTGAGGCAAGGGCTTTAATGATCTCTGGTGGGATATTTCCAGGTCCGGGTGCCTTGTTGTCTTTCAGTTTATTACTTGCTACTCGTAACTCCTCTAAGCTAAAATTTAAAAATATCACATTTGTATGACAGTTAAATTCCACATCTTGGTGTAAAGGGAATAAGTGATCAGCCACTTCTTCCACCATTTGCATAGACATTTGTAGTCTGGGAGGGTAGCCGGTCAGGTTTCTCATGACGATTTTATAGCCATCCCCCCAGATATCACAGTCGATGTTATCAAAGATCGTTTTCCAACATTTACGTTTGGAGTCTTTGATGCCATTTTGGAGTAATCTTTTTGACTCCTTATAATCTTCCCAGAGCCTTTGACATTCTTCTGGCTGATTCCTCCTCCTGGATCTCGTATATAGCCGTCTCTTACGCATACACTCTCGTCGAGCTTGCGCAATCTTCTCATTCCACCAATAAACAGGCTGTTTCTTCGTTGAGCATCTTTTCCGAGGCATAGTTTTGTCACAGATCTGATTCAGTGTGTGGGTTAGTTCTCTTGCAGAGTTATGTATGATTCTTTCCGAATCTTCTACTGTTAATTGAAGAAGTTTATCCCTGTCCAGTTTCCTAATCTGCCAGCCTCCATCTTTCATAGTTGTCCTAGGTAGGGACGATTTTTCTCCTACGATTTCAAAAAGGATGAAGTTATGATCACTTAATGATTCAAGATCGCTGACATGTCAGTTCTTGATGTTTATCTTGATGTCGGCTGAGGCAAGTGTCAGGTCAAGAATGGACGAATAGTCACGTCTTTGGAATGTTGATTTATTCCCTTCATTCACCACAAGTAAATCATGTTCAGCCATCCATTCCGTGAGTAGTTGCCCTCTTCTATCTGTAGCTTCCGTGCCCCATTGAGGGGATTTCGCATTAAAGTCCCCTACGACGACTGTGTTTTTCCCGTTTAATCTTATCAAACTCCCAATGTCGTATAATATTCTTTCAAGATCATCTAGTCCTTCGTTGGGAGAGGCATAGCAGTTGTATGCCCTGGGCATCTGGTTATCAAGAGAACGAGGGAACTCGTTTGTTAAAATCGCTACTATTTCTTATGTATTTCAAAGACAAGCAATACCAAACCATTTTAACAGTTTCAACATTTCGAAAACTAAAGAAAACCAGTTTTTACAAGGCCATATTCAAGATCTGGGGGGGGGGGTCAGCTGTTAGATTGAAGAGAGTAGCAAGGTGATGACTTCTTACTAAATAAAACTTCAAAATTGTTTTTATCCATTATTTTTACGCTAATAATAATTTTCTAAGATTTGCTGGAACATTTTTGTAAAACTTTTTCTTTGACCATCCCACGGTTTTATTTAACAAAATTCCGAAGCGTACTCATAAAATACAATCCCGTCAACCTTTCCTCTCCCATAGTGCTTCTCTAAGTCTTCGCTCTTCGAAGCGTACTGAATAACCGTTCTACAATCACGGTAGTGGGTGGAGTTCCTCCAATATCCTTTAATCGGTCCTCAGATAAATTCTGCAACTTATAAAACGCTATAAATGAGTATGCGTTTTTTTGTAATTCCTCGATAATCATTTTCAGCATATATAAGGGATGCAGTTTTGTCAAGACAAAAGCTGGGGTATTTCCTTGTGAAAATCGAATATTCAGCGATGATGTGACAGAATCAATATACGGTATAATGAGTCATCGTCTCCAGTATTCATTATAAGTGTCTGATGGAGGATACCTATTGTTTAACCTTGGCCTTTACACAAACAAGATTGGAGACTCTTAGTCAGTGAATATTCTCCTCCGGTATACTTTTTCAAGACAGACGATGTGGTAAACAGCCAGAAACAGAACACGATGGAAACAGAAAATTAATGATTTTATTGCGCCATTACCCTGCTGAGAACTTACAATCTGAAGATAGCTTTCTAAAGATTTGAAAATCATCAACTTGATGGAACAAAACCTCCATTGTCTCTAGAGTGGACACCTGTCCTACTTGCGACCAGTACAAAATTTCTATAGCAGCTAGTAAAAGACTCACGTGGGAAAATAATGAATTCGAATTAAAGCGTGATTTATATAATCGTAAAGAAAGCGCTCAAAAAATGATGTCCCAAAACATATTAGGTTGCAAAAGTCCTCGGTCTGATGTAGATATGTGTGTTGTCTTTCGATTTACAAAAGCAGCTATAGCAGCATTGACTCATACTCAGATGTACTAAGTATATTCAGTTGTTTACTTATAAACTGGTAATATATTTTGAAGATGAAGGTAAATGTGTTATGTACTTGAGGTATAAAATATCTGGAAAACCAGGATGTAACGAAATCGGTAGTTGTTTTCATGATTACGTTACAACTCATTAAAACTACAATGCCAATGTTTGTATTACTCTGATAGCCAAGGGGTATTTCTCCTGAACAGTGCACAAGTTTCCTGTCATATGATCGGGATTTTTGCTGCATATAGAAAAAGCCAGAAAAGGTCTTAAAAATGAAGTATCTGTGAATTTAGTGCGTATAATGGTAAGTACGCGATTAAAAACTTCATTTGTAATAAAATACACTACAAAATTTTTCAACATATCCACCCTAGGTATCTCGCAGGCTGTTATGCTGAAAATATCTAAGGACGCCTTAGGGCAAATAAAATGAAGTTAAAACGAACTCATGGAGCAAAGTGAGTGTGTTTAAACCAAAAGTAAGACCACAATATTTTGAAAATTTAAACATGGAGCTGGTGGAACAGGCATTCCGTAAATGAAACAAAGAAAAAATTAGAGAAATTAAAAGTATGATCCCTTTCATTTCACCTGCCAATCAAGAATCTTATTAAAAAATAGTGGAGAGTCAGGAGGTTCTATAAATTGAATAAAAATAAGTTATTTAGTGGTTTGTAGTAAACTGTTTTGTATAATAAAAGCGTTAGCAATATAATACATGTTTATTTCTGTTTAAAATACGATTTTATCCATGAGCAACTTAAGGCACATACTACGTTTTGATAATTAATTGCGAATAACAAATTGATTGCCAATGTTTCCATTAAAATATGAGTTTATTACGTTTTTATATCTAAAACGATATCAAAATAGCGAACAATATTTATTTTGTCTTACTAAGCTAAACCAAAACATAATAATGTACCTATATCTCCCATAAAATTCGACATACCACCTTTCGCATCTTGCCCAGGGGCTTACCGAGTGGAGGGCGGCAGGGGCGGTCCGCCCCAGGCCCCGCACTATCATAGTCCCCCAAACCTAAAGATAAAATTGTAGAAATGGCCAACGACCCTAACCAAAAAGTAGAATTGTTAAAAAGAGCGTTATTTGGCGATATTATTCAGAGGCAAATTTTGGATAAAAAGATTGAGACACGCCAAAAAAAACCTGCTTAAAGACGATTTTGTCCAGTCCACTGACACATAAATATAAGATATGGAGACTTGGTAACAAAGCCATTACATATAAAAAGATGGGATTACATCGTACAAAATATGAAGCTAAGCGAAAGAGAGTTGAAGAAATCATACACAAGTTTTATGAAGATGACAATAATAGTCTTTGCGCGGCAGGGAAAAAAGAATGCCTCACTCGCAAATAAATGAAAAACTTGCATCAAAAATTTCTCAATACGAGTTTGATGAAAATTGGGTATAATTCGTTCTGCAAATTGGGTCAATTTTGGGTAGTTGTGCCACAGCTTACAGACCGTGTGCTTGTGTTACTCATGAAAACATCAATTTGAAATTGGGTGCCTTAAAAAATGCAAATGTTCTTGACTTCTGTAAAGGTTTGAAGGGTGGGTGGCCTGAGGTTCAAAACTTCCTTCTAGCTCGTCATCCAGCCTACTTCCTTAAAGTATGCGATAACGTCGCCTGAATTAAGTTCCCTCATATTGGCGTATGTTAGCCTGTGCTCGCCGAATACTTGAAACCTAAAATGAGAGAGTGACATTCGCAAAGAATGTGTTCGACAGTCTCATCTCCTTGTTCACATCCTCTACAAAGTGGGGTGTTAGATATACCCAGTCTGTGAAGGTGTTTTCGTAGGTGGCAGTGACCAGTCAGAATTCCCGTGGTTGTTCGTGGGTTCCGCCTGTTCATAGTCACGTATTTTTTGGCTACTTTGCTATCCGGATACTGTAGCACTTCCTTGGCAAGCCTGCAGCCTTCTGCGTCGTCCCATCTACCCTTAAACTTATTAAGGGAGTGTTCCTTTAATAGGTCGGCCGTTGCTGACGCCGATAGACCAATGAAAGTGCCAGGTCCCAAGAGTTTTTAGGAGGCTGCCTTCCTGGCTAGCGAGTCTGCAATACGGTTTCCTTTCGATTTCTCATGGCCCTTGATCCAGCCTAAAGTGACTGTGTTGTTGTTACAGGCTTCGATTAAGGCCATGTGACATTCTAGTACTAGGCCTGATGTAATACGTGGTCTGTCCAGAGCTAGTAGTGTTTGTCTACTGTCCGTAAGGATGTATATATTATTACCTGTGGTTTTCCTTTTGGTAATCTCTTTAGCAGCGATGCAGATAGCAGTGAGCTCTGTTTGAGCAACACTTGCATTGCAGCCCATTGCCCATTTTATGTTTAGATTCAGGGATCTGGAAAAAATACCACATCCTGAGCCCACATTGGATTTAGACCCGTCTGTGAAGATGCGGATTGCGCCTTCTTCCAATAGGTCTTGTCAGGGCCTGTTGAAGGCATATCGCGGTGGAATCGAGTCCGTATTGGCCTGCAGCAGTGGGATCTCCCTGAGGGCCTCATGCCACAAGTTACGTCTCAGTTTACCGGATCCTACATCAGGTTGTATACCAGTAGAGCGCAGACGTGCCATGGTCATGTTCTTGACTTTGTAACATATCAAATTGCACTGGAAACAATTTGCTGTGATCGTTACTCGGAAAAATGCTCAGCGAGAACTTGCCAGGACTGCTCGATGAAGATTTTACCATATAAGGAGTTTGATAATAGTATGAACATTGCAGTCATACAAAGGAAGCATAGCAAGGAACTGATTAAAGACATTGAAACTAAACAAGATCAATACGTAACAAAGTACAAGAAAGAGATGTAGAACTTAAAACCTCGTGATTTAGTTATGCAATGAGAAGAGAGTGATCTTCCAAAATTATTCTAACATGAACAGAACATCGTTCATCAATATAAAACTATCAAATCTTTGAAAGAGTCACGTACAGAAAAGGATGCAGTAATTGACATGGACTTCTCGGAAATCTACACAACTAAATACAAACAAGAAATTCAGACGTATCATTTTGGTGGCTCCAGGACTCAAATATATTTGCATGCAGTGGTTTACACAAAGGTTAAAGTAACATCTCATTACACTGTGTCGTTAAATTTATCTCACAAAGCTGGAGCCATTTGGGCAAATTTACAGCCCGTCCTCATAGGATTTCCATCCTCTGTAGAAAACCTGCATTTTTTGAGTGACGGTCCTGTAACCCAATATCGAAATAACACAATGTTTTATACTTTGGGCTGCAGAATCAAGGATTTCTATCCACTAACTCTCTTAGTGCATCTAGTCTCGGGCCATATTTATAACCCTAATAAACGTTTCTTGAAGTCACTAAGTTGCTACTGTGATAATGTTGATTGTAATCATTATAACTTAGGGACTATAACGTGCCAAACCAATACACGGCGGCTTCAGGTTTCAGATATTTTCACGGATTCTGAAAATGATATGCTGTCAGCAAGTATGAGCCACATTGCGCAAGAAAAGTCTAAAGCGAGCTATGACAGTGGAGATTATGTTCTAGTTAAGTTAATAACGAGGGGAAAAATGCCGATACGCAGTAACTTGCTCAAAATATGATGATGAAGATGGAGAGCTGACAGTTACATTCCTTAAAGTTTGCAAAAAAGAGAGTACAGAATTTGAAATAAATGATAATGATATCGCCGACGTGTCTTACGAAGACATTATAGGAAAACTGCCAGTTCCTAATCTAATCGTCAAGAGAAATACAGTATTTTACAAATTTAAAACACCCGTTAATGTTTACGAGAAGTTAAACAAATACTGATAAAAATAAATACGAGGTACTAGGTAATTTAAGTTAAAAATATTTCTGATCTTTTAATAATTAATAAAAGCCTGAATATTGTGTTCAAATTATAATTTGGTTACTTAGACTATACTTCATAGAATTTGTGAACTTAAGAGATAATTTATTGTTTCTGTTGATTTTGCAATAAAAATGTGATTTGACATAATAACCGTGTTTGGCGTCAGTCCCTAGAACACTGATTTTAAAAAATCATAAATTTCTCTAAAAATATCTAGTAAAGTGAGTGTCCCTTTTAGATGCAGCAAAGTAGATGTTATACCCACAGCATATAATATAAACTGTTTTGATTTTTAACTAAAAACACCTCTTTCAAAATTACGTCAGATAACCACCCATATATATTGGAAATTTGAGGGTTTTTCTTGCAGCTTATGATTTATATTCTATAGTCTATATGTATTTCTTGGGCATTTTTGGTTCTTAATTAATTAAAACAATAAAGCTCCATCATGGTAATTAATTTTCTACACTCTTGTTTTTGTTTAAAATTGTACAATAACGATACATTTAAAACGCATTCAACACACACTACGTATACGTATATATATATATATATATATATATATATATATATATATATATATATATATATATATATATATTGAACCAGATATCATAGATATTAAAAGAATTAGTTTTATAAAACTATGTTGCTAGTATGAAAATGTATGAAAATAATATAATTTAAGAAAACACAATTAAAAAAGGAAACACTTTAATTCAAAAGCATATCAAGTAAAGATATATTAAATAATAGCCTATAACAATATAATAAATAAAGAAATTACCTCAATAATAACATAAAATATAGAGATTGCCTAACCAATGTAATGATGTAAATAAAGTTGCCTAAGACGAAGAATATCTTCTGTAACGTGATCAGCTGTTCACCTAAAAAGAAACAATTATATAATCAAGTCAAGAGAATTTTAGATATAAGTAGTTACATTAGAATACAAATATAAATATTTAGTAGAATAAGGAGTATAGTTTTTCATAGATAAACAATTAAACATAAAGAAAAATGATATATGTCTGTAAAATGAACATAGGATTAAATAATAATTTATTAATTGCGTTAGTACAAATAAGTTAATACAAGAATTAGATGGAGAATACATAAAAGGATTTATGATTTAAGTTATATAATTGTAACAGTAATAGATTGTTTATGACAATATTAGATAGAACTATTTAAACAACATCTATGTATATAACCAACTCTAATTTATTTGTATGATTGAATTTCAAAAGACTCTCTACAAGTGTATTAGAAATGTGAAATAGAATATTTATGAACTTTTCTATTAAGTAAACCCAAATCAAATAATTCAATTGCATAGGACAATATCTGATTGGTTAGAAACAAAATGACAGATAAAATTTGCAATCAACAAGTATTGAAACAAACTTTGGGAGATAGTGACCTGAAAACAAACAAAAGACTTTGTTTGTTGAAAAAAAGTGAAAATCGAGAGGAAGCGTGGATTATGAGAAGTGGCGTCGAAAGGTGTGGACTGAGTGTTAGAGTGTTCCCGAAATTTTTATGAAATTCCCTATATAACTTAATAAATTGTAACATAACTATGAAAAACAATCTTGTGTAGTACTCACCGATAATCAGACACAGTTGTTCTGCAAAAAACCAGCAGAATTTCTCCAGAAATTGGTATTGGAACTGCAGAGAAGTATTCCTAGGGTCCAGATGAGTTATCCCAATTCCAGAGCATCAGGTCAGTGTTCTTTTAAACTATTATTGGCCAATAATAAGAAAAAAAAACTCAAATAAGTGCTTAGTTCCGTATTTTGATAAACATTCACAGCAATGATCGATCTAAAATATAAAGAAAACGGACTTTATTTAATTAGTTAATAAATTAAATCTTTAATAATAACAAAAAGGCCTAATTTCAATAAATAAATAATTCAAAAGTACGTACGCCATTTTATCATAAGATGATGCTTAACTTGTTTCCATGTAATCTGTCTATCTGTTTATAAATTGTATAAGAATTCCATGTCTATATAAATCTTTTAATACTTTTCTTCCACAGCATATTGATAACATTTTCATGTATATTCTTCACAGAAATTTGTTTTAAAACCATCTAAATGTTTCGTATTCGATAATATTATGTCATACTAATGAGCCACAGAAGCTCCATCTCACGTTATTAAAATTATGTTCATTTTACGCATGACTGGATTTTGAGCATGCGCACCGTTAAAAATATAAAATAAATAATTTCTTTAGAGGTGACCATAGGCGTCTCAAATAATTATTATCACATATAAAATATTGAATTTAAAATTAAATGTTGTTATAAGTAAAGTGTTTCTTTTATTTAAATGAAGGTAATATGTTTTGAATGCCAGGACTCGAAGAGTAGAAAGTGTTTCATGCTCCCGAATAATTAAAATAAAATAAATTACAAAACAATATAATAATAACCAACTGAGCTAGCCAAATCTAAATAAAAATTCTAAATATAAAATTATAATCATCTAAATTCCATAACAATAATAAAAAGTAAGTATATAAGTCAAATATTGTTAATAATATATATATATATATATATATATATATATATATATATATATATATATATATATATATATATATAATGAAACAAGAAGTGTTCATTTATTCATTTGAGCATTTTTTTTATATAATACAACTATGTCTGGATAAAAACGTAAACTAACTGAAAGAGAGTTGGCAGATATCGCGGAAAATTGATCCGAAATCAGTTCTGTCAGTGATTTAAATTCAGACGACAGCGTGGCAGACCCTACTTACTATAGTGATAGTGAAGATGATGATTCAAGTTATAATGAGGAAACGGGTAATGATAGTGACAATCACAATGAAAGTGATCAAGAAAATAGTGAAATAGATTCAGAATATGAAATGGATGAGAACGATCCTGATTTCTGATCATCAACCATACTGTCCTTTGCAAGATTAACATTAAGTGTAGCAGGTGTACCAAACATTCAAATTGCTCAAAATATAGATATTTTTAATTTATTTCTAGCTGATGATATTATCCAGCTAATGATTGAACAAACAAATAAATATGCTTTAGAACTTCAACGCCAAAAATAATGTTATCACTTTCTTCAAGTGGCATATGATCAACGTGATGTCCATATACTTTCTACGTGCCATAATGTTCAAATACAAAAAAAGAAATGGGGAAGGTAAAGTCAAACCATTAGCTGAATTAGATTATAACAAGGGAAAACAGGGGGTAAATATCTCTGACCAATTATATAGTTATTACACTTGTCTCCGAAAGTCTTTGGTGTGGTTTAAAAAATTGGCTATTGAAATAATTTGCGGAGCCCTTGTTGTCAATACTTCTATTTTGTATAATTCTGTGCGTGCAGTAAAAGATCAGTTATCCATATTGAAAATTAGAGAATCTCTTATTCGCAGCTTTATCAAAACAAGCGAAAATAGGAAAAAGCAAAAAAAAAAGAAAATGAGGTAGGAATTCACAAGCTAGAAGAGCTACCTAGAAATGATGGAGACAAAATATATAGAATGCGCTGTCACGGGTGTTATACTAAGTTGAGAAATACCCTGACGTCAAAAGAAGCATGTAAAAAAACTTACAAAGTCTCAACTTTTTGCCGGCAGTGCAACCATGCATATTGTATTCCTTGTTACGCAGAAAATCATTGATTTTTCATATCATATTTTTATTTATATACATATTTGCACCTTTTGTCACGGTTATAAGAATGTTTTCTTTATTTTGTGAACCAATTTTTGAAAGGCTGTATATCCGTTGTTTTTTGACAGAATGAACTCTTTTTTTCACCACTTCGGAGTCCCTTAAAGAACGCAATAATTTACTGAAACGTCCTTTTTAATATCATACTATAACAGAGCATATGTTCACGACCCACATATGGTTCGCAGGACTTGTAGGCAAATGAACTTACGACCCATATGTGGGTCGTAGGACAGTGAACGTGATAACCTATTTTTCTCCCAAGAATTTGTGGTTTAATTTATAACATACATTTTTGTTACATCCTGTATGTAGGTAAAATAGATGACTGTACTAATCTTTTCATTTTTGAAGACGTACTCAATCATTGTTATCATTTTAGGAGATGGTGCTTTAACAAAACTAAAACGCACAAAAAGAATGTGCAAATTTTTAAGTAATGCATTTGAAAAACTTAATAACCTATATGGACTTCAAATGTTAATAATTATATGTGGATTGTTTTTAAATGTATTATTTGGTCTATATTTTTCAATATTCGGAGGATTTACGAAAAATTCCAGAGCTATTAATGTTGCTTTTCAGCGCATTTCGAACGTTATTAATGAAATTCTTTGGAGTATTTATTATTTGGCCAGATTCATTTTTATCTGTGTTGTAGCTGAAACCGTAACGAACAAGGTAGGTATATATTCAATTAAATCATTATAATTTTATAAAGTACAGTTATGGCAAACATCGAAATAATTGAGGAGAAATATAATTATTCGGTACAGTAGCGTTAATAAAATAAATAAAAACATGTTGGAATTTCAATAAGAAATGCAGCGAAATCGCAGGCAAATAAAATTCATATCTTTTTCCAGGGTGGTCCTAAACAAAATTGAAATATTGTTCTGCTGATTATAATAGTACTTTGTTACTGAGTGCTTAAATAAAATGCAAAAAGAAAATTAAATTAATTGGTCAGTTTGTTTTACTCTTATATAACAAGGACATTATGTAGGTTTAGGAGCAATTTGAGAATAAATAAAATTTACATTCACAAATTTAAAACTTCCCTACCTAAATCTCCTGTTATCATACTTTGACATAATTTAAATTGAATCCTTTTTTACAGAAGAAGAAAATTTCCAAATAACCACAAATTGTGTCAGCATTCTACCTGATGGTAGTCCAAGTATAAAATGATGCAAGCGCTGTTTATTTGTTTGAAGAGATATTTTTAGAGTATTTACGTATCTCTATGATATTTCTTGCGCCTTTACGCCAAAGATTTCGGTTGGTCATAGCTGATTAACTCTTCTGTAATCGTACCTCAATAATCTCTCTTCCATTTCTGTCACAACTGGAGATTCTTGTTGCACGTCTTCAATAGTCAATATTTCTTGCTTCGAGCATTTTAATTCTTTTCCTTCAAAGGCCAGGCTTCAATACCGTTGTTATACTCTTAATTATGCTATTATATATTATGTGTCTGTTATTCTTTGATTTTATTACATAATATCCCATTAAGTTATCGGATGGCTACAACCACTCCGTTATTTCTTTGGGTAATTGCTTCGCTTAAGTATTTATTCTCCTCTAACACATGTATTTAGGTTGATTTGTAGCTCTCATTCCACGTCATGAATTCCAAATCATCATAGCCGTCCTCACATAAGTAATATCTAATCGTCCGCGGAACATGGATTATAAATTGTACCATTAACCGATGTAATATGCACACCCATGTTTTCATATTTTCTTTTCTAATTTGCTAGTGCGCATATTCTAGATATATTTTAAAGAGATTGGGCGACAAGCATCATCTTTGTTTCAGTCTTTGGTTGATACAGAATTCTTTAAAAGTGTTGTCATCATAGAGTTTTTGGTTTTTATAAGGTGAGCAGTAATACTTCTAGTTTACATTTCTTCTCATCATTTTTTCTCAATGTTTTCGTATGCTTTTTTCAGGTCGACATTGAGCAGGTTAAGTTCTTATTTTTTAGACATTTCTTGTCGTTGTGGATTATCTGAGTAATTGTGATATATAGTTGACCTTCCTGTACTTTTATATTGCAATACACCTGGTCGATTTTATTATTAATTAATGTTCCATATATCCGGGATGTCGTACAAAGATCTGCAATTCGGCAATACATTTTTCAGTGGTCTCTACTATATTCCTTATATGTGGTAGACATCCAGTATCTTTAAGTAACCATCAATTAAGTTCATATACCTACTAGTCAACTTCTGATTTGCTATTGATAGAAAAAATCGGAAAACCTTTGACGTAGGTAGTGAAAGAAAACTGTAAGTATATTTCTGTATTCATCTCCGATTATTAGTGTTTTAAATGAAACTCAATGTTTCTAGCTAATTCCACAATATAATGAAAAATGTTGAAAATTCTATTTTTTTTTCTCGTTTGTTGGCTTTGGGAGTTGGATCCCATTCAGCCACGAAATAAGTAAATAAGTAATATGACATAAAAAGGGAAACAAAGGCAAACATATTTACTCATATCCAAGTCACACATCATTCATTGCCCTATACAACAGAATTCGTAGAAAACGAAGAAGAAAGGATAATAGACATGGACACTCGTTTCACGTTAAGGTGTTCGTCATACCGACTTTATTTACAACACACAATAAAGGCAACGGTAAGGGGGTATATCATTGTTACAAAGGAAAGACAATAGGTATACTACAACTAACCTCTACCATTCTACATCTAAAATACAGTTGTACTGTTTTCTATATTTTTCTTTTGGTACGTTTAAGAAATTCCCATAATATAGTGCGAACCATAGTATGTCGCCGACTGAGAAATAACAGAGAAACTTGACTTTGTGGGAGAGGAACCTTTTCTTTAGACAGAGTTTCCATCAGATATCTTGTAGCTTGACTATTATGTTGACAGCTAAACATCCAATGATTAATATCATCATAACTTTGATTACAATCACACAATTCGGAGTCGCTCATTTTAATTTTATAAAGATATGCGCGTACTGTTGCATGACTAACGAGACATCTGAAGTACATAGCGTTAATCTTTCTTATAGGATGACTATGCTCCTCAAGTCTTGTGGATGGAAGAGTGGGGTGTATTTTGCAGTACGAGTTATTGCTTCTGTTGCAGAATTGTGACCATTCTATTTCCCAATTGTGTCTCATACTCTCCTTTCTTGAGCAAATGACGTCACTCCATGGTAAACAAAGATCTTCCGATGGAAAGAACTGCGGCTTTCGCTAGTTGATCAACTTTTTCGTTTCCATAGATTTGAAAATGGCCTTTGACCCACATAAACGTTACAGACTTGTTAAGTTGTCTTAATTCAACTAATATGCATAATATTTTTACGATTATACTATTGCGATATATACTTCTTGCAGAGTTTTTAATGGCTGTTAAAGCTGACTGGGAATCCGAAAGGATGACAAAGTTTTGATATCGGAGATTACTGTATAAAGCCCAATATAGTGCATAATATATGGCTAATAGCTCTGCAGTGAAGATTGAGCAATGACAATTTAATTTATATTGTAGTGTTGTTTCCTCGTTAGATATGTATACAGCACATCCCACACCTAAAGAAGATTTGGACACGTCTGTAAATATTTTGCAGAGATTACCCAGCTTTCCAAAGTATTCTTCCATAGTTGTGCAATAGCTACTTGGTACGTCGTAATTAGGTATAACTACTGTACACGAAAAAAAAGATATGTCATAAGGCGCTGAAAAAGCACTTTGTTCGTCTCTATTAAATGACAGGTGTGATGTATTGGGATATGCAATAGCTAAAATTGGAGAATTTTTATTTAGCCACCATTTTTCTGTTAGGTTGCTGACTGATAATTGACCTATCTTCTGTAGAAGTACTTTTTGGTTATTGGATGTACATTTAAGAATACATTTTTCTGCAAGAAATAAGCGCCTCCGATGTAAAGGAGGTTCACCACATTCAGCCAACAGTGTGTTAGTAGGTGTGGATTTGAGAGCACCTAAAACCAATCGTAAAGCCTTGAATTGTATTCTATCTAATTTGAGTAAGCGAGATTTTGTGGCTGAGCCATATAAAAAACTTCCATATTCCAAGATGGATCTCGTATAGGCCTTGCAGAACATAAGATTGGTTTTGGGGTCAGCGCCCCAATCGTAACGATTAACAACTTTCAGCATATTTAAACTTTTTTCACATTTGACAATACATTGGTTTATGCGATCATTCCAAGTTAGTTTTGAGTCCAGTGTGATACCTAAGTAAGTATAATTTCTATTAACTGATATCGTCATATTAGTGAGTTGCAGGTTGGAAACAGCTGGTAGACGATGTCGTGTGAAGAATACAACAGAAGATTTTTTAGGTGATAGGTGTACACTTAGATCTCAGAAACATTTATTACGATGTTGCATAATGACTTTTAGAGTTTCAATGCACTGTTGATAAGTCTTTTCCTTTACATATAAACAGAAATCGTCTGCATATTGCAATATGTTGCACTCTATATCCATAACATGTACGCTTAAGGTATATAGGTTAAAGAGTAGCGGGCTTAGAACTGATCCCTGCGGTAAACCTTTGAAAACAAGTCGTGGGCCAAGAATTTGGTTGTTGCACCGAATAAATATTTGTCTATTCATAAATAGTTCAACCAAGACATACGCGCATCTGTATGGAATACCAATTTGAATTAATTTATTAAAAAGAGAATGCAGTTGAACATTATCGTAAGCACCGGTAATGTCCAAAAATAATGCAGCAAGATAATTGTTTTCGGTAAACGTTGATTGAATATCTGTGACTAGATGTGCAATGCAGTCTACTGTGCCTCTTTTCCTACGAAAACCAAACTGTGTGTCTGGAAAAACATTATTGCTTTCACACCACCATTCCAGTCTAATTTTCATAATCCTTTGAAAAGTTTTTAATAAACAAGACATAAGGGCAATGGGTCTGAGGGCAGTTGAATCATTTAACTCCGGAATTGGAACGATGACATTGTTTTAAAGAGTCGCAATTGTCTCCTTTCATCAAGATATTATTATAGATTTTGCATAAAAACTGTAACGCTACGTCATAGCATAAGGTAATTAATTCCGTCAATTCCTGGACTAGACTTTTTAGAAGTTTTAATACTTTATTTCATTGATGTTTATCGGTGCTAGTAAAAACAATGTTGCTCTGGAGAATTAATAGGCCAGTCTATTGGATAATGGACGTGGTCGGGTGCAATTTTTTGAAGCAAGTTTTCAACTAATGTTTCGTTGACTATACAAGATTTTTTAACACTTTGAACGTTATTAACCCTTCTCCATATGTCGCTTGGATGAGTTTGTCTGTTAAGTGAGGAGCAAAATTTGGCCCAATTTGTTCTTGATTTGGTTTTGAATAACCGTTTACACATAGCATCTAATCTTTTATATTCAATGAAGTTAGAAGGAATTAAGTTTGTTCTGTAAGCTTTTAACGCATTTTTCCTAGAATTTTTCGCTGCGAGGCATTCTTGATCCCACCAGGGAATGTATTTAGTCGGATTATGAGTAGTTGATTTTATTACCTTACAAGACTTATTTGCTGCTGCCGTTATTGTATCAGTGAGATAGTGAGAAAAGATATCATGGCGTTAGAATCGTTGCAAATAGGGACGGATTGGAATGATTCAATGATAGAGGTTTGATATAACTTCCAATTAGCGTTGGACATTGACCATTTAGAAGTACGCTTGACCGACAAAATTTCCTTTTGGATATCTTTGATCACAATCCTAATAGGGAAGTGATCAGAACCATATGTGTCCAATAAAACGGACCACGTAAATGATGAACACAATTTTGAAGATAAAATAGTCAGATCTACAGCAGATTTAGCTTGTCCTGGAGAAGAAATTCTTGTGGCACAACCGTCATTAGCTACAGCTAAAGCAGGAAAATAATCTAACGCTTCAACTAGTATATTACCATCTGTCACGTCTCCGAACCCCAGATTCCGTGATGAGCGTTAAAATCACCACCGATGATACACTCGTGCTTAATCTGGTTAAATAAATTGATATAATCTTGTACAGTTGCTTTAGTTGTCGAAGGTTTGTACAAACTTATAATTGTCAATTTTTCATCACCACTAGTAATGTTAATACCACATACTTCTATTATGGGATTGAAGTTATTAACAAATTCAATAATTTCATATTTAATTGAGTTTGATATGAATATAGCTAAACCACCCTGTCCTTTGTTTCTATCTTTTGTTATTATATTAAAATTTTGAAACCTTTTGACATCCGCTGGTTTATACCAGGTTTCGGATATCAGAGCAATATCAAAATTGTCTTCAACGTTAAGTTGTGTTAACGAAAATTTATTAGAGTTTAAAGATCTGGCATTCCACTGAACTATTTTCAAGCTAGTATTGACCATGGTTAGTTGAATAAACTATCGACAATATTTTTAATTTTACTATCAATATAATTTTCGTTAAATATTAACTTATTATTGATTGCACTTGAAGAAGATTGAGGCGTATCTCGTATAAAATTTTCAAGCATGGTTTTTATTTTAGAGCTAAGTTGATAGGCAAATTTATCAAAATCACTTTCAGTACCTATTCTTTTGACTAAACTGGAATACAGGACCTGCACAAAAGCTGGTATTATATTCTCTACGACTGGGAGGGAAGTCAGATAGAGTATTATTACTTTTTCTCTTTTTACGAGAATTTGAGCTAATTTCCGGAGTAGGTGAGGTTGGACTATTTCCTTTTAGAGGATTTCTAGAGGAACGATTTTGATAACTGGAAGGTTTTAGAGTGGGAAAATCAACTTCTGAATTAGCTAGTGGAGCAAACCTATTTTTTTTATAATGCTAGTGTAGCTGGGATTATCGACTACTTTTTCAGCCTCTTTAAATGATATATTCAAATTAGCCATATCTGCCTTGGTTTTCCTTTGTTTTATATATACTGGGCCTTCCTTGAATGAAGAAGAATGGTTGCTAGTTTGACAGTGAACACAGTATCTACTACAGCTATTCGGACAATTATCAGTTTGTTCATCTGATCCGCAATTTTTACACCTTTTCTTACCTTTGCATTGAGACGATGTATAACCGTACCTAAGACATTGATAACATTGCATGACCGGACTAACATAGATATCGACAGAGCACCTAACTTTATTAATGTAAATAAATTGTGGGATTATTCTGCCAACAAAAGTTACAATTATCATCTGCCTAGGAACCCGCTGTATAACGCCATATTTCTCCACTGTTCTATTCAAACGTTGTACCTTTTTAATTGAAACATTCGATTTTATAATATTTAAAAGAGTATTTTCGCTCAGAGATGTGTCAACACCTCTTACTATGCCACGTTTTTCGGTTAAATAATTTGGGATGTATGCAATCAGGTTATTTTTCTCGAAAAATGGTTCTTCTACTAATTTATTAGCATAGTTACTCGAATTTACTTCAATTTTTACGCGATTTTTTCCAACACTAGTTATTTCAGTAATATTATTTTCATAATTTAATAGCGCTAACAACTTTTCATCTAATTTCATGGGATGTAAACGACCAATATTTAGTTCTAAATGCTCTACAAAAATAAAGTATGGACCTAAATCGGTCGGTAGAAATCTATTGTCTGTATTAACTGGCCTACGACCACTGTTTACATTACTTGAAATATTCGAACCTATTAGTAAGTTTTTTACTGACTCCGTATCATCATTGTTTTTGTTCACCGTTTCGTTTGAAATATTATTAATTGTTAAATCCATCGTATTTTGATTATTTTGATGATTCATATCAATATCTCCAGAAAATGTAATTTCTTCTCGTTGATCGCAGAGGTGGGTCCTGGCACCCTTTTCCATATTGGCCACCGGACATCTGGGCTTCAGAGCCGGGGCAAAACAAATAAATAGATAAAAGCTACTTACAGTATCGTTGCTACACTAATTATATACAACACAGAAAAAATAATAATAGGAAACTGCTAGGTAAGTAAATCACTTATCGCAAGAGAACTCAAATCGATACGTCCGCACTGTAGGATAGTTCGACCGAGAATTTTGAATATTCTAAAAAATTGATGTGTTTCGATATCTGAATATCATCAGTTATCGAAACACTTGTCAATTTTTTATAATTTTCAACATTTTTCATTACATTGTGGAATTAGCTAGAAACATTGAGTTTCATTTAAAACACTATATGAGTAGATTCCACGAAGTAAGGGTCGAAACAGTTAATTTCATTTCCGATTATATTTATTGTCATGCATTTTACTTAAGCACTCAGTTAAAATCTAGTTATGTGCAGGGCCGGCTCGAGGGGTGAGGCGACCGCCTCAGGCGGCATGTCAGCATTTCAAAATGTTTGAACATTTATGGTGAAATTTAAATAAATTAGAAAAATCCGAAGAATGCCGCCTTTTAAGTGAACGTGGCATCATGGCATCTGACACATTACTCAGCTATATTTCTCTTTAGGCATAAGTTGCGTGAACCGTGAAATGAGATTATCTACGTAGTACAGTATTGTGTAGTATATTGTTAATAGTTGATAGTCGGGATTCGGGATCAGGGAATAGCCGAATAAAAATTCTTGTTACTTTTAAGCGTTATAAAATAATATTTAAATAAACAAGGTAAGCCTATTTTTTTTATTGAGTTTACTAAATTAATATTTTTATGCCTAATTTTCACACGTATTGACAATTAATGAGTGATTTAAAAAGGAAGAAGCTATCTGGCAGCGAGTATAAAAAAAGCGGTTGGCAAAAGATAATCAGCTGCGCAAACTCTCTGGTACAATAGAAAAATTTATAATTTCTTCCACTTCCACATCTCTCTCAGTTCCGAATACAACTGAAAGTTATTTAGAAGCTTCAGACTCAAACAGGGATACAATAAAAGAGATTATTGTCAAACAGTTCAAGGAAGATCAAACAATGTATCAGGATATTCCTAAAAATGATGACGAGCAACCTGACAGCAAAGCCTTTACAGTTATACAGATGTAGTTACCGAAGTTGTGATAGTGACCCAGCTTACTGGAAAAATTTAAATTTTTCCCAACATCAGATAATAATAGAAAAAGGGCCAATACAGGTTAAAGGCGTTGATTTTCCAAAAGACGATTCTGGAAGGCATTTTTCTCCTTCATATTATTATCGGATAATGTCTATTGGAGAAAAATTAGAAAGAAAATTGTTAGTTTACTCCAAAAGTACTGATGCTGTTTATTGCTTTTGCTGTTTGTTATTTAAAAATTCTGATATTAACTCGGAGAGTTGGTCAAAAGGCTATAGAGACTGGAAAAATATTGTTAGAAGTATAAAGTCTCATGAAAGCTCTGGGAAACATATGGACTGCTTTAATAAATGGATGGAAATGGATAATAGACTAAAGTGGGTAAAACAATTGATGAAGAACATCAGAGAATATTTTGAACATAGAAAGGCAGTATTGGCGAGATATTTTAAAAATAATTATTGCTGTTATACAACTCTGCGGTTCACAAATGTTGCCACCTCGGGGTAGTTCCAACACGGTTTTTGAATGAAATAACGGAAATTTTTTGAAAATAATGGAATTTCTTTCTAAATTTGATTCCGTTACTAGAGAGAGCACTTAAGAAGAGCTTCGTCTCAATTAAACATTACCCACTACTTAGGTAAGAATATACAAAATGAAATTATAAGTCTATTAGGAAAAAAAGTTCGAAATACCATAATTGAAAAAATTAAATGTGCCAAATATTACAGTATTATATTAGACTGCACCCCCGATATGTAAGTAGGATGGAACAAATGTCCTTGGTTATTCGTATTGTGACAAAAGAAGCCTTAGAATTTGTTTGCAGAGTATTTTATAAATGTTCTACCTGTCGAATCGTCAAGCGGAGCAGGACTTAATACAGAAATATTCGCGGCCAAGGATATTTTAACGGAGCCAATATGTAGGGAGTGCATTCTGGCGTCCAAAGAAGAATTTTAAATGAAAATCCAAAAGCGTTTTTTGTTACCTGTTCCTGCCACTCCCTGAATCTTGTTGTTAATGACGGAGCAAAAAATACAGGGGAAATTTCTAATTATTTTTCTCAGATACAAAAGTTATATCTATTCTTTTGGGCTTCAACTCAAAGATGGGGTGTACTAAAAAAACATATATCACTAACGATAAAGAGTGTAAGCGATACAAGATGGAAAAGCCGCATCGAAGCTGTTAAGCCATTAAGGTACCCACTTGGTGAAATATATGATTCATTAGTTGAAATTTCTCTAGATCAGTGGTTCCCAACCTTTTCTGGACCACCGCCCCCTATAGAAGAGAACAAAAATTTGGCTGTTTTAAATATTGTTTTTCGAGTTCTTGAAAATAGAATATATCTTTGTTCTTCTTATCAGGATGCATTTTATGTAAATACTCTTGTAGCCCAGGTTTCATAGCTTCATTTGAAAAAACTTTTCGGCAAATTAAACACATATGTAATGATTTGTTTGTAGAAGATTCCGCAAATCCATATTTTAAATATTCAATACCGTATTGCCGGCATTTCTTTTTTAATTTAGAAGTAGATTCAGCCATTTTCATACAAAAATTAAATTATCAATAGATTTATAGATAGTAATGTTTATAAAATGACACCACCACTCACGATTATTTACTACGGCAGAGCTTATGATTCACGACTATATATCGCGGCTAAGCACATACAACTAACAAGAAATTCGTAGAGCTGTTGCTTTTATACGTTTCATTTCGTGCATGATTCAACTTGTCTGTGTGCGAACATGTCGAAACATGTTATTTTGTATGAACATCGCGCGTTCGCTTATCAACGTGCGAGGACAAGTCATATACTTCTATTCTGAACTAAAAGAAATTATTATAATTATTAGTATTATTATTAATGCTAATTAACCCTTATTAAATCATTTTTATATCACCATTCCTCTTGACTGCTTATTATTTGCTTCTGAATCCGCTACCGCCCCCCTAAAAGGCTGCAGCGCCCACAGGGGGGCGGTATCGCCCCCGTTGGGAACCAATGCTCTAGATGAACAAAAAGACGCTGATACCAAGAACAAAGGTAGATCATTAGCGTCCATAATTTCTAGTTATAAGTTTATTGGTAATACTATAATTTGGTATATTTTATATAAAATAAATTTGGGATCAAAATTGTTGCAAAGTCCAGATATGGTGTTAAATGAAACTACCGCTATTCTAAAAAATATAACTTTATTTTTAAAAGAGTTTCGTTTCAATGGTTTTAATCAAATGTTATGCACGGCTAGAGAAATTGCTGAGGATATGGAGATCACGCCAAAATTTACAAGTACTGGACCTCTTCCTTTTAGAATTGCAAGACGAAACTCTTTGAATATGAGGGAGAAGATGATCCTATAGAAAATCCACTAAAACAATTTGAAGTATCGTTTTTTAACTGCTTAGTGGATATCGCCATTAATTCAGTTGAGCAGAGATTCAATCAGTTGAAATCCCATAGTCAACTTTTCGAATTTTTATATGATAGACCTTCCCTGAAACAAATGGACTCAAAAAATGTTTTGAAAAGGTGTCAGGATTTACATATTGAGCTAACTGATGACAGAGATCCAAATGAATTGCTTAATGAGCTTTCAACTTTTATACTCCGTTTTTAAAAGGCATGGAGTAATAAAAGCTCATTAGATATGCAAAACCGATACAGGGTGTATAATAAAATATCTCCGAAGTTTATCTAATTTTGTACTAAAATTTCTCATTTGTTACGAATTTCAGGTAGACACCCCGTAACTCTGTATTCGGTTGGGTCGCCTATTGTATTGAAAGGGTCGCTCTATTGTATTTGAATGAACAAATAAACAATTTAATCCTCAGAGGCGTGCAATCAGGACAAAACAAACTTGGTATATGAATATGAAGGCACTATGAAATTATAATTACGAAAACTATTCAAAAGAGTTCACAATATCGATTCAATAAAAACACATTTTTTGTGCTTCTATGAATAAACAATAAACATAAAATATTATATAAAAAATAGCATTTTTTTTTGCAACTTTACTACTAATATACCGTTTACAATAGAAGAGGAAAAAGGAAAAATGCAGGAATAAAGTACGAATTAATGTCATATTTATAAAAAAAAAGTCTAACAAATAATAGTAATAACTAACACAAAAACTAGTCTATATATCAGAATCAGACGATTCTGTTGAGCTTCCATTATTAACATTGATTATAAATGGTTCAATCATGTGTTCACTTATATGATCAATTTCCCACATATTTAGTTCTTCTTGTATCACATGTTCAACACATTTCTTCCAGTTTTCTTTGGTTACGTTACCTAACGCGTCTTAGAATAAAACTTTTACGTCACTCATTTTGAATATCGTATTCTTTCTTGAAACTTCCCCTTTCACTTGGGCCCATATTAATTATATGGGATTGAGTTGACAGTGATAAGGAGGAAGCCTCAGCACCGTTATACCACGCGCTGATGCCATTTGATCTACAACGTATCTACTATATTTGTGTTTATGTGAATTGGCCAGTTGCAAGAGCTCATTTTTCAGCGGGTTATCTGGGCATTCAATATTTTTCGAGGTTAGCCAATCGTGGATATCTTGTTTACGCCATGCAGTTGAAGGTAATTTCTCCACTAACTTGGAGTGATAACTTGCGTTATCCATAACAATGACTGAGCCCGTTGGAATTAGATCTAACATTTGTGAGAAATATTCTTCGAAAACGTCTGCATCCATATCTTCATGATAATCTCCGGTTTGCTTCGACTCTAAGCACAACAATCCACCTTTAACAAAACCTTAGGCACTTCCGATATGAGTAATGATGAGTCGACGTCCTTTTCCTGTTGGTGGATTGAGGCCTGTTGACCACCCTTCAAGAGCTGCCTGCCTCCGACTTTTGACATTCGTGTCTTGCCAAAACATTGAAACAGTATGACCTTCATTTAACCAAGTCTCATCCAAATAATATATTCGTTTTTGATCAAGTCTTGCTTTCCGAATATTGCGCAAATAACTCCTTCTCCAAATGACAATGTCGTCTCTATCAATCAACATTGCGTTCCGATAATTTTTTTTATATTCAAATCTAAGTTCCTTCAAAATTTTCCATAATGTCTTCGAGACATTTTCGGAAAATCTGAATATTCTTGAACCGAAGCCATAATTTTGGAGAGAGTTGGGATCTCTTTTCTAAAGAAAAAAGCATGCACCTTACGCCTTATTCCATTCTTCAAGTCGTCATCCATTTCAAGTTTGGGTCGGCCTGGGGACTTTGCTGGGGCTGTGATGTTTCCATTTTTTTTCTCCTTCATTAAATTATAAATTGTTGTTTTTGAAACACCCATCATTGTTGCAGTAATCTCCACAGTTTCATCAACACTTCCTGTCAAATTCATGATTTTTCTTCTAATTTCTTCGTTCTTCAACGAGGAATAGCAATTTAATATCAGATTTTTTTCGTTCAGCGACAATGGGCCAACTTTAGGTCGCTTAGATGGTGATAAATCCTCCATATCTGGTCGAATTTGGTTGGAACACTATATAGTTGGAAGGTGTAGTTAGGTGTTTGTCTCGTGTGATGAGAAGAGAACTTGTATAGATGAACAAAAATAAACACCAGTTAACAATAACGGTAAAAAATAATAACAAATAACAGTAATGATTGGGAAATCAATCAACACAGCAGTTTCTCCAGAACAGATGAACTGTAAATTGAAAATATTCAACCTTTCCGCTACTTTTATAGTTGAAAAGTTCTAGTAAGTACATTGTATTATGGGGGCATTTTCTTAGAACTGAAAAGACTATATTTCACAATAATAAAACCATTTTTGAGCTACCTGTTTGTCAAGTTTCTTCAATTACCTGCTAATTGGGTGAAATAATCGGCAAATGGGGTTGGTTTGGATATATATATGTATTTGTATAAAATTGTTATTAACATTTATTTTATTATTTATTGTATATAGGATTATAACTACTTGGAGCTTAGTGGAGGGACTCGTCTACGCCCTTTTATACATAATAATAAATTTTCTGGAAAATTGATGTCAGTGATATAATCCACAGGTTATTATATTATTGATAATTTGAAATTTCATTTTAAATAATATTACAAAACGGTTATTTTCGGAAATGAGACAATTTTAGAAGCCTTAACTTTTTTTAAATGACTAAATGTGGTACGCCTATGGTTCTGGCCAAAATGAGTGATTTCTTACTCCATGCCTTTTAAAAACGGAGTATAGCGAAATAATGCAGGATAATAAATGCACAACGCCTTTAGAAGTTTTAAACTATCTGGAGAAAAACAGTTTAACCGAAAACTTTCCCAATGTAGCTGTTTCGTTAAGAATTCTTCTTACCATTCCTGTATCTGTGGCAATTGGAGAACGCTCCTTTTCTAAACTTAAATTAATAAAAAATTATTTACGTTCAACAATGACGCAGGACAGATTAACAGATCTCGCCATACTTACTATTGATAACGCGATATATATGTAAATATAGAATACGACGATATTATTGATGATTTTGCCAAAGAAAAAGGCAGAAGAGTTTTCATATAAAATGATAAATATTGTTTTCTGTTTTAGCAATATTTTATGTTTTATTTTCATTTCAATACCTTGTTCTTGGGAATCTGTATATTTTAGTATAATAAATTTTTATTTTATTGAATTCTATTTTAATTTATTTTCAAAGGGCGGCAACATTTTGGGTTTTGCTTCAGGCGCCATTATGCACGGGCCGGCCCTGGTTATATGAAGTTATTTTAGCTATCTACTATCTATAATATCATATTGTCAGCATTTAATTATAAGCTAACTTTGTATTTTTTCCACATTTTTGGATTCATTCTGTTTATAACTCTGAAATAATAAAGTTGTATTTTCAAATTAAATTAAACGTTTTAAAAAGATATTTCTTTAACAAAATATCTTACGAGCTATAGAAATAATCACATGGTGTCTCAAAATAAGATTATTGTTATTTGTAATTTATCCTTTTTGTCCAAATTACAATTTTTGAGCCCAGAGCTTTTGATAAATAGCTTTGCGACTTCCTTTATTTTGGTTGGAAATTTTCGTACCCACAAAATAAAGTTATTCTGATATTGATTTCCAAAATATTGGATATATCCAAGTACCTATATCCAACCTATTTTCATTACAGTCTGGAACTCTCCTTATCCATTTTAGGTTTTTCATATAAATAATTATTCATTTTAATAAGAAGTTCTTCATTCTTTCATCATCATTTATTTTATTTTAAGGCAAATATACTCCGAAAACTTATTTGCAATAATTTGGACGAAGCCAAATATCAACCATTACAACGCGAGGTAAGTTTTTCCACATATCAATGGATTTACCTACATAATTGCCTATCCATCCGAGTATGAAGATTTAAAATATTTCCGAATGTTTAAATTAGAATCTTGTATTTTTTATATACATTCAATAAAAGCAAATTCAAGAATATAGGTTTATTAAGTTCAAGATAAAATATATTGTGGTTTTTAGCGAACAAAATATTTTGATGAATACTACTATGTATACTGAGATTATTTGCATCTACAATAAAAACAAAACTCCTATTCTATTCCGAAAGTGATTCATCATCAGTGGTATCAGTTTAGTTATTAGTCTTCATCATTATTAGAATGAAAACCTACCTTAAGAATTCATTATTCTTACATAAAATAAATGATGTGGTTTTACATGTTTATCATCTTTCATAAAATTACTTAATTCAGCCAAGTTGTTTGGCTTTAATATTGCCTCTTAGCTTTAAAATGGTAACAATCCACAATTTATAACAAAATTGGTTCCAAATGACCCCATCTGGTATATCTAAGAAAACAATATATATCCAATTTTCTTTTCAATTTAATGAGTGTTTACTTAATCTTTTATTTTTTACAGCTATGGATTTTTTTAGCACATACAATGACAAATAAGATGTTTTTCACTGCATCTGGATTTTTCAAAGTAAACAAATCATTAATAACTTCAGTAAGTTATTGTTAAAATAGATAATTAATAACAAAATTCTGAAGCAATATTTTGTTTAATATAAATGGTAAAAGGAAATTTTCGGATATTATTAGGTACTAGAAACTGAAAATATGCGCATTTCCATATAATTTAATATACGATTTTCCGAAAAATACCAAATACAATTTAATTTTTCAAATCCTCAAGGTTTGAATTTTAAAGACACTTTTCAGTCTCTGTTTTTAAGCAAAGATAAGGAAAAAGTAGGCTGAGGAGGATTTTCGTAAACATTTTTTTTGCATGAATTATTACAACTTTTTAAATTGTTTTAGGCAATCTCTGTGGGTACCACATATCTGGTGATTCTCGCTCAGTTTCAGAAAAAGTGAAATAGAACAAATTCTTCTGGAAATCACAGGTTGACTCATTTATTTTATGATGTACATGAAGTTTCAAATAAAACGCCTGTGTCTATACATTAGAGGTTAGCTTTCACAATTACTACTACTTGTGCACATAAATAAACCAGTAGACAACCAAAAAGACGTGAAACACTTTTAGAATCATTCAGATAAATATCAAAATACTTGATTAATTTATTATACATAACAGTATTCAAATTAAAAATAAAAGCATTAGATATCAGATTTATTAGAACCTACCAAAAATGAATTTCCTTATTCCCAAATAATGAAACCATCTATAAACTGGGTTTGATACACATAATAACTATTAAATTAATGATTCATGTAGCTGTTGTTCAATTTTGACTTTTTGTAAAGTATAAAAATTGCAATTATGCAAACATTCAGTGACCAATTTAAGTCTAACTTTAAATGTAGTAGTAAATTTAATTTTTAAGAATAAAAAAAGAATATGTAGGAAGCAGCCGCATAAAAGAATGAACCAAAATAATTATCACAAGAAAAAATTAAATCAAATAAACTAAGATGTGACGAACTGATTATGTAAAAAAATATCATTTAAAGGATTTACGAAATTTATGTAAAAAATGAGCAGGTAATCTGACATCCTACGTTGTATTTTGTTGAAGAATTACCCTATTACTTTTCCTCCCAACCTATCTAATATGCAAGAAAACTATTGGTTTACCCCAAAAAAAGTATTACTAACTTATTGCAAAGATGCAACTCACGTTGAATTATCTGTATCAAATAATGAACATTATTTATTTTCAAGTTACATTTTTCAACAAAACAGTGGATAAAATTAGCAATCTATTCATTAACCAAGCATCACACAATTAGGTAAATTTTCTAACAAAAAGTTAAGAATATTCCCATATTATATAAATATAAAATTTAGATAAGGTACGTCCTATACTGAAACACTAAAATATTGATACATTATTTAATTATTCCACATATAAAAACACTAAAAATTATATAGGTTTTATTTTAAAATGTAAACCAATCAAAGAAAACACCAAACACTTTAAATCTTGAACCAAATAGTAGAAGCATCTTAATCCTTCTGGATCCTTAGACTGACTTACATCCACTAGAGAGCCCGTTTTTGAGGTAGTAAACGAAATGTGCTCATCTTTAATGACGATTTCGAGCTCTTGTCTTCCAATACGATCTGGAGGAGGCCACAAAGAGTCATCCTCTTGCATTATTTCTGAATCTATTATAATCCTCTTGAGTTCTTCCATCACACACTGATGTACATAAACTTCTTTTCTGATCATAGTATCATTTTTATAATTTGAATTGTTGGCATACCGGAGCTTGCCATCGGGCCGAAATTCAAATTCAAGAAACTCGTGACCAAATTTACCCTTATGTCCTACATAATATCGAATATAAAAATCGGCCATTTTAATGACTGCCGATTAAGTTATTAGACTAATGAAATTAATTTAACTTACGCTTCCAATTCAACTAAGAAAAAAAATTAACTGTAAACACTTTCTAGAGCTTGGAGTAAAAATGACAGACAAGAGGTTAAGTTTTGTCGTGTGTTCGAGAAGTAACCTAAAGTGCGATATAATTTTTAAGTGCGTTCGAAAAGAAGAGATGATTGAACCTACGTTATGAAAAGCACATATGCGGGGTGTATCCTCAATCAATCTGCTAGCGAAGTGGCAATTCGGCATGCGTGCTGCAAAGCGGATACCCATCCTCAATCGACAATTCAGTCAGCCTGAATGTGATCGCACATTTTCTTTGTTATTGTTATTATTGAGATAATTAAAAAATTGTGGAATTTAACTTGTCAATATTCCTGTAAATAAAAGTAATAAAAATGGATGATAAAAATAATTCCGCTGCATACTTATCAAATACAACAAATTAATATAATAATGCAATGTGAAAATAATGTAAGTTCGTTTACAAAAATAATAAAATAAAATAGTTAATAGTTAGGATACCTAAATTATTTTTTCGCGATAAAATGCGTATGTCGCAACTTGGCACGCACTGAAAAAGCTTGCGGCTTGCAGTTTTAAGTCGGCGCGCATGTCAGCACGAAATTGAATTGAGGATACTTACGTTTAAACGTCATTGTCTTAGCACGCATGACGAAGTGTTACTTCGCCACTAAATTGTTTAGGGATGGGCCTTTAGAGCCAAAAAAATCTATTAGTTCATCCACAGAAGTTAAAAAAGTAATAAATGGGCGCGTTCAGCCAAGCTAGCGCTAGACAAGCACTGAGTAACCACCTCCTAGTGCTAATAATTCTACAAATTCTTGTCTTTTAATACAAGATGGAATCAATTCTACAATATTATTTTCATCCGCAAGTTCTTCCAAGATTAAGTAATTTATAAGGTTTTCCATTGAAGCTTAGAATATAAAGTAGTACTACTTTATATTCTAAGCATTGAAGGCACTTTGTATTTAGATAATAAGTTTAAAGGTTATGTGACGTGTTTATCTGTCTGTCACAGAGCATCAAAAAATAGACGTAAAGCCACCTTTAAGCGCTTTCATATAGCGCCGCAGTTAGAGCTAACTTTGCGCTAGCGTGGCTGAATGCGCCCATTAGCTCTTCTATATTTTTTACGTAAATAACCAAGGTCTCGACCACTGACCTATAAACAACAAAGTGATCTAGCCTAGACTGCGTCAAATACGGTCACGTGGTACCAAATATTATCTGCGAATTAGACTAGGGCGCCATTTGAATTACAAAGCTAAATCACAAAACATGAAAACAATTTATTGTTCCGTGGATAAACATTTTCACCATTACCCTGCCCAGTGGTTGTGACGTCATGAATCCGACGCTATATAACACTGGTAAGAAAAGTTGTGAGGTAGACTATATCGTCTGGTGGGGAGTGGGTTAGAATATCTCCCAACATATATCCGGCTTGTCGTAAAATGCGACTAAAGGATACCGAAAACTGTCGGTATAAGTAGTACCCACTTGTCAACCAACAGCTTCGGGTGGAGGAGATAACAAGAGCCAGGGCACACTTTTGGCCTAGGGATGAGAAATTGTCCCTAAAGGCGGATGAACCGATATGTGGTCAACGGCATCGGATGAAAGGCTTCGCTCTCAGACTGGCAAACGGTGCTGTTCCTCATCCGGGGAGGTCAGTGTGAAGTTGGTGACCGGGCACAGGGGTACGACTATCAGGCTTCTTGTGCGAATTTCAGTACTAATGGCACTTTTAATACTCGCCGCAAACATCGCATGGCAACACGGAACGTCAGGAGGTCTTAAAGCGACCGGTAAGCTCAATATTCTAGAAAAAGAGCTTCCAAGAAGTAATATTGCGATCGCTAGCCTGTCTAAGACATTATAGGGGTTTGGGACACTTCACTTCTACAATAATTTCATTTGCTTTTCGGGCAATTCTAACGGAATCATCAATGGCGTTAGCTTTTGGGTTGCCAGAGCTCACGTCGGGACTATTCTCGGTTACAAGTGTGTCAGCGAGAGGATAATCACGTTACGCATCAATGCGACTCCCACACCGATCAATATTGTGCAGGTATATGCACATACTTCTAACTCGGATGACGACACAGTGGAATAATTTTACAACGATTTTGAATCTACACTTGCGTCTCTATCAAATCGTGAGATGGTTCTTATCTTGGCGATTTTAACGCTAAAGTTGGTCAGTCAGTTGAAAATGAACATCTGAAGGGATATATTGGTAAATTCGGTCTTGGTTCCAGAAATGAAAGGTTTGCCTCACTTTTGTTTTGACTACAGCTTCTCACCTGCTAACCCCCTTTCTCCACAAGATCCACGGAGTCTGTATATTTGGATCTCACCAGATGGGCGATATTGCAATCAAATCGATCATGTTTTGGTTAGAACAAGATGGAAGTCATCTATCACTATTTGTAAAACTCTACCAGGTTCCGATTGTGGCTCAGACCATTAACTCATTTGTGACCTAAGCTGAAGGGTATGTTCACGTCTATACAGAAACTTTCAACGGAAATTGTTGATCCTGTCTCTTTTAGGTCAAAATGTTCTCACGTTTTTGAGAGAAACTCGATGACGGATGAATCTTCTCCCAATAATATAATATTCTTACACATGTTGCCCAAACAACGCAACCAAAACGCAGCAAACAACTCTGGATTACCACCCAGACATTATCCGTCATTGAGGAACGTAGAGAGCTTAAGGTATCGAGTCAGGATTCTGACGCAAAGCAAGATCGGTATAGACAATCAACACGTGAAATCCAAAAACTCTGCCGCCAAGATAAGAACTCCTCTTTCCAAGAACTCTGCAGGGAAATACAAGCCTACACCAATACAAACCATCAAAGTTAGGAAACTAAAAACCGGTAAATGTACAGGCATTGATGCGTTTTCAGCCGAAACTTTGAAGTGCTTAGATTATTATGGCCTACACTTTTTACAATGTATTTGTTAGAAAATTTGGTCCTCCGGTGTCTGGCCAGACGAATGGACCAATTCAATCTTTGTCCCGTTGCATAAAAAGGGATCTCCGAAAAACCCAGACAACTATCATCTTCTCTCATTTAAGTAAGGTTATGTTATACTTTCTGCAATCTCGTTTAGAGTTTTATTAGCTGGCAAATGTCTCCAGAGCAGGCAGCTTTCGTAAAGGGACGAGGCGTGCGAGAACGTATTTTGAACTTAGGCAAATTGTTGAGAAAGCTAGGGAGCAGTACGTCTCAGTCTATATCTGCCTTGTGGACTACTCTAAGGCATTTGACAATGTTAAGTGTAAACTATGGGAAATTCGTTTCACCATGGGGATTCCTTACCACCTAATATTTCTCATACAACAGCTCTGAGTCCAGCACAGCTCAAGAGTTGACGTTAACATGTTTGGTCTAATTAGAACAAAGAAAGGGGATCATCATGGTTGTGTGTTGTTGCCGACGTTGTTTAACATCTATTCCGAGTTTGTGATGAGACAGGTACTGGACGGCTGGGTTGGTGGTGTAATTGTTGGTGGAATCAAGATATCAAATTTGAGGTTTGCGGATGATACTACCCTTATTGCTGCTTCTCAGGATGAATTGTTAAATTTACTGAACATCTTAGAACAACACAGCGCAGCTGCATATTGACAAAACGGATTCATAATATAGTCACGATCACCATATGCCACTGAGTTCATATAATGTTAAAACTGTTGTTGTGTTTACGTGCACATTAAAATCTTTATGACTATGGCCTGGGTCAACTTCTTCACATCTCCGAGGATTCATCAAAGACAATAATGCCTCTGCAACTTCTCTGTCTTCCTGATCTTCAAAATCGAGTTTATTTCAACAAGGTGCTGACACTTGAGTTGTTTCTTTTAAATAGAAAGTTTTCCCACCACTGGCATAGTCTATTGAAAAATTCACTTTAAGATGTATTTCCAGGGGGATTAAATTCTTTGAAGTGTTTAGAATACACCATAACTTTTTAAAATTATATAATTATTTAACACTTTAAAAAAATTATTTTATATAATGCCGCAGCTGTGCTGTATATAGCAAATGTTTTTACTAGTTGGTTATATAAACTGTACATGTAGCTTCAACATTACAATCAAATTTTTCGGGTCACACGCAATGCCTTTGCAATCACGAAGCATCCACACTAAAACGAGGATTAGAAGACTTATAGGAAAAACAACAGAAGTGAATGTAAATATAGAAGAAGCAAAATAGGTATAAACGAAAATATGCAAGAAATATGAACTGCAACATATTTTAGATTGATTTAAAGCTTTCACATGACATACATAAATATTTTTAAAACTTATAGGTTCTTTGTTGTAAGTATACTTCATAGGTTTTCCACTATCTCAGTTTGGTCCTATTTTACACACAGCTGTTATTAAATATATTAACTCACCGTTAATTTGCATAAATTGAAAATTTTCACTGGCTCGATAAATATAAACAAAAAAAGATACTTCATAAAATTGTATATATATAATTGATGTACAAGCGGCAGATTTAAAATTAAAATGTAAAATAAATATAATATCATTACCAATACAACTTACATACATTTGAATCACAGATAAATATGTAAGAATCATGTAATCACTTCATTATTCAATTAGTATTGCTTTCGCTTTTTCTTTCTGTTCAGTTAAAGCTCTGGATTCATGGATAAATACTACAAAATGTATACCCTAAAAAATAATTTATATAGCAGCAAAATATTATGAAACATTTCATGAATTACTAAGCAAGTTGTGACAGATGCATTCAACATAGAAATTCAATGAGAATTGTTTATATTTATGGCCTTAAAACTGTATTGAAAAGATTTTAAATGAAACTGCCCTTCCCACAGCTTTTTTTTTTTATTTTATGTGGCATACACATTTTGAATAATATGTACAAAATAAAAATGGTTCGTTAATATGTAGGAAAACCTTATTCGTCACGTAAAGGAATAGTGTAGCATTGCTAAGCACAAATATTGGAAATAACCAAATGAGTGTTTATATATAGAATTATGGAAGATGTTTTTAAATAAAAAGTTTGTAAGGAACATGGTTGAATAACTAAAATTATAAATAATTACCTGTTGCTTTGCAGATCTAACGAATCCATCATTTGCTGTAACTGTAACTGCTTTAATTCTATCACCAAATGTAAAAACAACTAACGATCTTTTTTTAATCTTTCCCCCAACTTTCAATATCTTCTCATCAGAATATTGTACTTTATCAAATATATCTTCAAATTCTTCATTGTCATTTATTATAGTGTAATCTGCATCATCTGGCAAAACTATCAACCTACTTAGCAGTTCTTCAGCTCTTATTTTTTCTGAAGGACCACCGACTGTTTCAACAATATTAACAAAGTTGTCTTTTGCAGTCTGACAACAATACAATTTTTTATCTTTGAAAAAACTGTCAAGCACAGGTTTTTGTGGTTTTAGCCTTTCCCATTCAGCATGTTGTTTTAGAACTGGTACATTAAAGTCATATAACTTGGCACTTCCATTTGTAAGAGAGCTACAGTAAGCTAACATAGCAGAAACATCAAGATTCAATTTATTTATATTGGCTATATCTTTCGTTGATAAATCTGAAGCATTTGGTATCCTCATATTTGAATCTTCCTCATCTGAATCACTATCTGAATCTAGGGGATTATCACTAACTCTTTCACCATGGACAAAAACACCTCGTGATTCTAATTTAGCTGCAATGTGACAACCAATTCCATTTGTAAAGACAAATACAATCTACAAATGTACAAAGCAGTTAAGCTTATAAAGTAGACAAAAATCAGCAAATTTGATTCAAATTTTTTATTATCAGAATTATAAAATTTATATAAAACTGTATGACATGTGGTGAAAAGCACCAGTAATGGTGATAATAAAATTAAATAAGGATGTTCATAAATTTTATTGTTGAAATATATATATATATATAATTATACTTTTATATTTCTTTTTTCGATATTTACAATGTCTAAAAATAAATTGCTGTCCTGAGAAAGTTTGGAAATAATTTATTGCTGAAGACCTTTTTACACTAAACAAAAGCATGAAAATGGAAGGGTGGCTTCCAACAGAGCGCAAATTGAAAAAAAAATGTTGATCAAAAGTGGTACTGTGTTATATTTTTTCAGTTACGTTGTGCACTTGGAATTCGTTAAATTTTTGAAAGATAAAATTCGTCAAAAAGTCAAATAAGTGAAACGAAAACTCTGAGATTTAGCACAGCAATAAAGTGAATGAATTCTTGGTCAAAAGCTTCATAAATCCTATTGAACAACCACTGATATGGCTTCAAGTAACTTTGGAGGCATTTGTTTTCAGTTCATGAAGACATAAGACACTTTCAAGTTCTAAAGTATATTCCAAAAATGGGTTTGAAAATATTTCAACAAATGGATTTATTATTATTTTAGAAAGCGGTTACTTTGAAGGTGATGCAATATAATATTTTGATGACATGCACATTTTGATTGATTCCCAGTACTTTTTTGACACTGCAATACATGTTCCATGAATTAAGAGTCTAAACTGTTTTTATAAGTTAAATTAACATAGTTAATATGATTTACTTACCTTCGGTGACTGGAACAAACAAGGATGCATTTTGGCACATTTAATATACTCATCAGCTTGATCAATAATACTTCTTACTCCATAACTTGCATTTCCCATACATATTTGACTAACAGATTTAGGATTCCTTGCAATTACTTTTGTCCAGGTTAGTCCACCATCACTAATAATATCAACTGTGATTTTTCTACCGTCAAGTACAAATACTTTATTTACACTTTGACATTTTTCTACAGTCCTCAATGTATTTACAAGAGCAGAAAAGTGGGTAAGGTTTGAACACTGCAGATGTTCTTTCTTTAAAGAATTATTTTTATGAGCCTGAGAAAGAGGGCAATGGTTAATCAAGGCAATATAACGAATATGGGAAATTCTCAAAATAATCAACTTTCATCCAAGATACATAAAAAATATCAATTTATAAAAAAGCAGACAGTTTACCTTCCTTAAAAATTTTAATTCCTGATTAATTTTACGAGTCAACTTCTGTGAACCTTCTATTTGTTTGAATATTTCAATAGAATTGATAAGTTCTTCACCAAATATAATTTTTTTCTTGGCAAGATCTTTTAAATCAAAATTATCTTGTACGTTTGTATCCATGGTATACGTATATAATTTATGGGAATCTTAAACTGGTGGTAAAATGAAACATTTCTGTAGAAATAATTTGAAATGTCATTAAATATTATTTAAATTGTTTCAAGTTAATTCCGCAAGAAGGAAGTTACCATTTCCATATTATTTTCTATAATCTTTGTTTTCTGGTCTATCAATTTCCAAATTTCTATACACATACTTCACACATTCTGTGAAAGATGTCATTCCGTATATATATACATTGTTGCCAGCAGCTTCTGATTTTCATACTAAATTTTGTGGAATTTCGTAATAGTTTAGGATTTGTGTCTAATAGATTTTTTGTAATTATATTTACTTGTTCAACATAATTATTTTAAATTGTTAAAAACAATAACTCAATATCAACAATTTCAAACGGTAAAATTTAAAATAAAAATAAGTGAAGTTAGAGAGAGATTTAATTGTCATGACTATAGTCTAGATCAAAAGTCGTAACCGTAAACGTCGAACGCCGAAAATAATTGCACTGCTAGTGCAAGAAGTTGCACTGCCATTGCACGAAAAAAGCCAGTGCCACCAGCGAGGTATAGCTACAATTATAGCGTTTTTTGTTAACGATGTCTTATGTCTCTGAGATTTTCGTTTTCGATTCTTTGTTCTCTGGCCAATATAACAAAAACGTAATAAATTGCAGAGCGTTGTTATAGCGTAATAAATAATTCCATTTTGTAATAGTGTAATAGATCTATTACGAACGTAATAATGCTGGCAACGCTGTATATATAAAGATTATCTATAGAGATATTTCCTCGAGACTAACCACGCTAACCTGTACAGGGACTCTGTTGACACTTTTGTTTCTATAGAATTTTACTACAGTAGAAAGCGAAGTTAATTTCTATTATCGCCAAAAATGGTACTCCGTTCATATATAGACAAGTGAATCGGATCTAATCGGTATCGTACTACTCATCATGCAAACATAGGCATAAAATTTAGGGATATTTGGCAAAGTAACTAAAATGAGATTTGAATTTTTATTTTAATTGAAATTTGTTAGCTGTTGATGTGTAGATGAAGTGGTGTAATGTCTGAAACTTCAGCATAACTCGAGTATTCCTAGTATTTGTTCCAATTTAAAAGTGATAGACGTAGGTGACTTATATCAATTAATAATTTATACATGCACAAAATTGGGAAAGGTACTTAATTAACATGTTAAACATTGTGTTTTCAGATGTTTCCAATTAATGTGGGCAACATATTAGCTGTGCAAGAGGAAGAGGCAAGAGAAGAATTGCGTAGATTTAATTTCGAAAGAAGAATTATGAGAACTAAGAGTAATCCGTTTCAACTAAACGAAACCCATTTCAAAGAATTGTTTAGATTGACAAAAAATATGGCACATTATGTTTTAAATAGAATAATGCCCGTAATTTCTCAAAAGTCCAGTGTCTTAGCAATTAAACCTGATCTATCTTTTTTTGCGGCACTATATTTTTACGCCACGGGGTCATATCAACGGACTGTTGGTCAAAGTTACAATTTGTCGATGTCACAGCAGTCTGTATCTCGGGCAGTGATAGAAGTAACAAATGCTATTGTCAATGAATTAGGACAAGAATGGATAAAATTCCCTACAACAATTGAAGAAAAAAATTTATTAAAAGCACGTTTCATGGAAGTCACTAGATTTCCAGGTGCAATTGGATCTATAGATTGTACACATGTAGCAATAATTGCACCTAGTATTGAAGAGCACAATTACTTTAATCGTAAAGGCTTTCACTCAAAGAATATTCAGATTGTAAGTTTTAAACATATAGGTATTCTCCAAAATGAAAATGATTATTTTAGATCTGCGACTATGATCTACGGATTTTAAATGTAAATGCAAGATATGCTGGAGCAACTCATGATGCATATGTATGGAGAAACTCTAGCATTCGAGACGAGTTGGAAAGATGTTGGAACAATGGTAGGTGTGATATTTGTAAAATATAAAAATGTCTTTTTACTGTACTTTGGAGATTTATTATTTCAAGTTTCTTTATAGGCGATCAAAATACATGGTTGTTAGGGGATGCTGGATATCCTCAGGAACCGTGGCTTATGACACCCATTCTAAACCCACCACCAAATAGTCCTGAAGCTCGTTATAATGATGCTCACAGTAGAGCAAGGAACTGTGTTGAACGTTGTAATGGAGTTCTCAAAAGTCGATTCAGGTGTATAATGGGTGAAAGAAAATTACGTTATACACCTGCAAAGGTTGGTCAAATTATTAGTGCCTGCATTATACTGCATAACATATGTGTAGAAGGACATCTTGAGGTTGATCATTACGAAGCTCCAATAGAAGATAATATTCTTATACAACCTTTGCATAATAATGAAGGGAACATTGTGAGAACAAATTTAATCAGAAGATATTTTATATAATGCTCATTAACGAATAAAATAAAATACAATTACTATTTTATTGTTTTATTATACCTAAAAAGTTTATGCATAAACTAACAACCAAACGAGCTCAAAACAGTTATATTAACAAAACGAAATATACATTATTTTATCATTTTTCATTGAAATACCTACAAAGTAAGTTGCACATTTTTTCTGAAGAATCTGCTAAACGTTCTAGACTTTTATCCATCTTCTGAAGTATTGTCACGCTATCCTGGCTTATCTGGATCAACTCCTTTGACTGTAAAATCTTTTTCTTTTTTTTTACTGACATTTTCTTTAAAATCTTCGTGTCTCTTTATGGGTGCTAGTGTTATCTTGGAAGAATTTTCAAAATTTAAATATGCATGATCATGATAAGTCGTTGAACAGCTTGACGGTTCTGTCGATACAGATATTTCTTGAAAAACATCTTCAGGAGCCTACAAAGAACAAAACGAATTAAAAAGTACATGTTAAACTAATTTCACATTCAATTTCATCAATAGTTATAATTGTTACAATATTACTCATTTTTTTACTATTATGGAAATTTAAAATGTGAAAATTCATACAGGTAAGTACAGATTAGAATGAACATTGATATTAGGAACTGTCTATTTGTCCGGGCGCATTACAGAACTATACTTAATAACGTAACAATATTATTTTGTACATATGCCTGGAAGATTAGCATTCCACACTGTTCGTCCGGGCATAACTATACGCCCGGATGTATCTCAATCTTCTATTCGTCCGAGAAAGTCCCTTAATATTAAAACATTTCATTCTTACCACATTTCTACCACATATCTCCTTTTGCAAACCCATCTCCAACACTCCTTCGTCTCCCTCGAGCGCTCTTTTACCCATTATATTTAATAACTGTTCTTCCAATTTGTTTAAAGGCGCTACACAACATTCTCCACCACCAGTCTTAGATTGTTCATTTTTAATTTTAGCTGCCTTTGCTTTAGTTTTACATTTCCAGTCTGTGACAGCCTACAATACAAAGATATTAATGAATATACTTTATCCAGAAAATTTTAACCACAAGCACAGCATAATTCTTTATGCTGTGTCACAAGTATCAACTTCATTTTTAAATAAAAAATATTTAGACTTACTTTTCTCCACTCTCCTAGATTTCTCTCCATATCCCAACGAATTCAGTTGATTAGTTATCAACTGCCATTGTTTGGTTATATTAGCATTACCATTTTTACCTCGAAATTGGTTTGTAATTAATTCGGGATTTTTCTCTGCAAAATCTATAAATGTTTTCCAATGTTCTCCTGTGACTCTCATTGTTAATATATCCTATTTCAATCAATAATTTAAAATTTTTACCTAATTAATAAAGTTAATAACAAAATACGCTTGAAGTAAATCAGATTTTTAAGGTTAGATTCAATCTTCGTGCCCTAAACGACACCAAATTTGTCATAGCATAAAACTATAGTAATTTTCTATATATTGACAGAAGCGATATCAATAAATTGGGTAACAGAGTACCAGCATTCACGCTTTTGTCGATATGTAGAATTCTACAGTTGAACAGAGTCCCACTCCTGGTTAGAAAAAAGTTAACTACTCTAATTTCCTCGATACATATTCCAAACAATGACGTCACATTTAACCAACATCTCAAACCTCCTGACCGAGGTAGTTAACATGTGGTTTGAAGCAATGATCTGTCAGTTTGTCGTTGTTATTGAGGTTAAATGTTAATAACAACGGGACTTTCGTTGGAAAAGTAAGTCAGAATAATGAATGTATACAAAGTATTTGTAAACGAAGAGTTATACAGTGTCAATGATACAGTAGAAATTATTAATCTTCTACAAAAAGGTGAAGAATTCCAAATTGTGAATAGATATTCTTTTCTCTACCTATAACTGATGAACATTTTATATTATATTAGTAATATAAATAATAAAAATAATATAGAATGACGATTTTGACATTTGACATCCCCCTATCAAAATGATGATGACATACTACAGATCCAAACTACGATAACCACTGACGTCATAGTTTTGTTAACCTGGTTAAGCTAGTTAGTCTCGAGGAAATTCGCCTTTAGGTTGTCATTGCCATAGACCTACGTCTATTATAAAACGTAAGCCATAGATCTATGTCCATCATACACAGAACTGTAAATTAGACATTGACATGGATAAGCATATGGTTCAAGAAGTACGCGCCAGGATAGCAGAGACGTACTTTTTTCTTCCGGCTTTCTTCTTATTGCAAACAATTGGTATACACTATCATTTTCTGTAGGGACTAATAATAATGCGCTTGCGTCTAAGACTTCTGCGCTCTGTGATGATCCCGAAAAAGACAGTATTGGAAAAAATAGATTTTCGTAGAAAAAAGATTAAATTGTGTAGATTATATTTTCCAATGTTAATAGCGGGCATCGATCTGATTAAGGTCAGGCGAACATCCAGAAACCACCACATGGCGATCCTACGAACGAATGGTAATAGGAAAATTAATGGTATAATGGGAATCGCTACTACATGGCGATCCTGCAAAGTAAATGGTAATGGTAAATAATCCAGCAAATTAAATGGAAAATTGATGGTAAAATACACATCGCCACTACATGGTAATGGTAAATGGTAATAAATGGTAAATATTCCTGCAAAACAAATGGTAAGGACAAGTGGAAGTATATGGTTTTCTATCTAAATTTGGGACCTTGGAGAAGAGAAACTATGGGAGGCTCATCAACCAAACAAGAGGCAAAAGAAACGGCATTGTCAATAATACTTTTATGGTACAGCAAGACAGTTTTGCGACGCACATAATGGTTCTATTGTATATCATAACAGTAGCTTTTATCTTGAAATTTATTTGGTCATTGTGGAAAACGCACCGAAGAGCGTTGAAAAGGGACATCAACCGAGGCATTGCAGCGTAGCAGACATCAGGAACTCTGACTGTGTAAAAATAATTGTAAGTACTTATGCATTCTATTCTTATGAACGAATTTTATAAATGTCAATAACGTGGGAAGAAATCAAGAATAAACTAAAATCAGGAATAAGAGGAGACAATCCAAGCCTTCTCTTAGCGAAACTTAGTAAAGTAAGACAACTCCCTAAAGACTGGCTGAGATCCACGTTCATCACTCTTCCAAAGACGGCCAATGCAAAATTGTGTAAGGACTACCGACTGATAAGCCTCATGAGCCATTTTTTAAAACTCTTTTTACGCATCCTACATACTAGGCTATATAAAAAATGTGAAGCAGCCAGTGGGTCCAGTCAGTTTGGATTTAAGAGTGGGTTTGGCACGAGAGAAGCTATATTTAGTTTACAAACACTGGTTCAGAACTGCCTCGACCAGAGAAAGGATGTATTCATGGTGTTCATTGACTACGAGAAAGCGTTCGACAATGTGAAACACGACCTGTTGATAAAGATACTTACAGGAATTAGGACTAGACAATAAGGATATCAGAATAATAGCTAGCTTGTACTGGAACCAATCTGCCGAAGTAAGGTTTCAAAATTTTAGTACCACCGAAGACATTGTAATAAAGAAAGGGGTAAGGCAAGGATGTATTCTCTCACCTATGCTATTTAACCTGTACGTAGAAAGAGCGTTTGCCGAGGTAATGTCAATGTGTACAATTGGTATAAAAGTAAATGGCATCCCAATTAATAATATTAGATACGCGGACGACACAGTAATCTTAGCGGACAACGCAAACGACCTTCAAGCACTTCTGCATATGGTTCAAGAGAAAAGTGAGCACCTGGGCCTAAAAATTAACATGAAGAAAACCAAGTTTATGGTGGTTAGCATCCCCGCCACCCCTTTATACATAAACGGCATTCTAATAGAGGAAGTCACTAAATTTAAATACCTGGGCTACCTCGTTACCAACAAATGGGATCCAGAAGTCGAGATCAGAAGCAGAATTGAACAAGCCCGATCAACTTTCCTTAAACTTAAAAAATTCCTAACAAATAATGATCTCAGCTTTCAACTCAGATACAGAATGGTTAAGTGCTATGTCTGGTCCGTCCTGTTGTATGGTGTCGAAGCCTGGACACTTAAAGCAACTTCGATAAACAGATTGGAGGCATTTGAAATGTGGACTCTTAGAAGAATGTTTAGGATCCCTTGGACAGATCTGGTAAGAAATGAAGAAGTCCTTAGAAGAGCCGGTCTGACCAGCCGTGAACTATTCGACGCCATTAAGAAGAGAAAGACTTCCTATCTGGGTCACATCCTGCGTGGTCCTCGTTACGAATTCCAACGTCTTATCCTCCAAGGAAAAATCGAAGGAAGAAGGGGAATAGGAAGAAAAAAACTTTCATGGCTCAGGAACATTCGACAATGGACAGGAATACACGACTTTATGTCTCTCCAAAATGCTGCTCAAAATAGAGAAATCTGACAGGATGTAAATAGACGGTCGCCTACGCAGGAATCTGCTTGGCACTTTAAGAAGAAGAAGAAGAATCATTCGGGAAGGACATTCCGACAGTTTAATCAAGGAAATAACTATGGCAGATACGAAAATTTTAATAAAGATAGGAAATTCAATAGGAATGGAAATTACAATAATCGAGTCAACAATAATGTAAGAATATGCGAGATAGAACGAAAAATGGAAGAAATCAGCAGACAAATAGCACAATTGAAGAAAGAAAACTACGATTTAAGGATGAAAAATATGGAACTCAAAGAAAAAACAGAACTTTTGCAAGGAAACATGATACAGACTCAGAAAAATTTTAGAGAGAAGAATTTAATAATACATGGTATAGAAGAAGAAAACGAAGAAGATGTGGAACAACTAGAAAACAAAATAGAAGATGTAATGAAGAAGGTTAATAATACAGTAGACGTTAAATCAGATATTTTGAAATGTAAGAGAATAGGAAACAAAACCAGTAACAAAAATAGACCAGTATTCATAATGATGAAAGATGTGAATAAAAAAGTAGAGACTTATACAGGATGGAATAAATCAACATATAAGGAAAATAACGAAACTAATCCGAAAATTTTGAATAAAATTTTCAGCGATAAAAGTTTTAATCAACTAAGAGGTAAATATATTGTCTAGGAAAAATGTGAAATTTGATCGATTTGGAAGAATATGATTTTGAAATACAGTATGTTAAAGGTATAGCGAACTACGCGGACAGCATATCGAGAATATCCATAGAAGAACTTAGGGATTTATATATAAATAATTCACATGTCTTGGCAATCACAAGAGCACGAACGCGAAAAGAAAACGCTCAAATAGAAAAGGGTCTAAGGAGGAAAGAATACAAAAACCTTCAGTAATAAAAGTTTTAAATAATCTTACAAATTTTACACTTTGAAAATAACCGTATCTCACTAAGGATGAGCATTCGGATCAAAAATAAATTGAAATTTAGTGAAGCCTTAATTACCCGAATACACAACTTCGACCTAGGACGAACGTTGGAAAAGCTTGAAGAGCTTTCGGTAAGAAATGAAGTAAAAAGAATGAAAACATATACAAATGATGATATATTCAAAACGGGCACAGTAGAAGAATTTATAGAAGAAGGAAATCAAAGGTTAAAAAATATTCAAGTATGTATATGCGAAGTACCAAAAACGGTACAGCAAAAAGAAGAGATCCAAAAGATTTTGGAAAGATACCGCACAACGATCCAATGCTTGGAGGACATGTAGGAAATAATGGATTATTAAAGAAACTAAGAGCAAATTTCAGGTGGAAAAACATGGAGAAAGACGTAAGGAAGTATGTAAAGAATTGCCATAAATGCCAAATGACTAAAGCAAAGCTTAATCATAAGGAAAAATTTGTTATAACAGATACATCTATAAAACCGTTTGATATTATTTACATAGACACAATAGGTCCGTTTGTAGAAAATAACAACGGTAATCGTTATTGTATTACAATACTATGCGAACTAACTAAATACGCAGTTATGATAGCAGTCAAGAACAAGGAAGCATACACAATAGCAAAAGCAATATTTGACAATTTTATACCGAATTACGGATTGATGAAGGAGATAAGAACAGATAAGGGACAGAATATAAGAATGAAACAATGAAGAGTTTAGCGGAACTTTTAAAAATGAAACATAATTTTTCAACAGCATACCATCATGAGACGCCATAGGCAGATGTGAAAGATTACATAGAACATTTAATGAGTATATAAGAAACTTTATCAAAGATTCTAGGGATAACTGGTGCGAGTTTGTAAAAATGTTTGCATATTGCTATAATACAACACCAAACACGTATCACGGATACACTCCTTTTGAGTTATTATACGGGAGAAAACCCAATTTACCAGAATTTTTAAATGTAGAAATAGAACCGTGTTACAATCTTGAAAGATATGATAAAGAGTTAAAATATAAGTTACAATACGCAAATGAAAGATCCAAACAGTTTTTAATAAAACATAAAACAATTAGAGTAAATAATAGTGAAAAGGAATCTTCAGCTGTAAACTTTAGATTAGGGGAATTAGTTATTTTAAAGAATGAAGGGAGAAATAAGTTCGATCCACACTATTTAGGTCCATTTAAAATTACGGGAATAAAAGGCGTAAATTGTTAGATTACATCTCAAAACAGCAAACCACAGACAGTTCATAAGAATCGTTTGTATAAATACAATAGCGGAAACAATCGTAAACAAAGTGAAATGTGTTAACAAACAAACAAATAGTGTTTGATAAACAAAAAAATAAACAATCAGTAAGAACTGTTAACGTTTTCCTCTTCCAAGAGGATATGATGTGATGATCCTGAAAAAACAGTATTGGAAAAAAGACATTTTCATAGAAAAAAGATTAAATTGTGTAGATTATATTTTCCAATGTTAATAGCGGGCATCGATCTGATTAAGGTCAGGCGAACACCCAGAAACCACCACAGCTCGTGATCGGGGAAATTATTACCCTGACATGCACAATTCGTATTATGCGCATGTTCTTGTGTATAGAGGTTAAGGCGCCGGTAATTGTTATTCTGTGGGTTAAGGTTAGCCATCAGTTTCCATCAACAGATTTTAAAATTCCATTGGTAATAATGTTAAAGGTAAAAACATTGCACGATCCTTGTTTTTCTGCAGACAACATAAAAAAACAACAAAATTCAATGTCAAAATAAAATTTTGACAGTGCCGACCTACAAAAGGGCACGTTCTAATCGTTCAAGTTGGTTTCTCCCTAGGCGTCTATCCGGCGTCTGACGGACAAGTTACTCTGTAAGAGTTTGCTCCTCACCTTGGCAATAGATTATGAACGCACTCCTGCCGTCAAGAATAGATGCCCACAGTCTATGGTTCTGTCATTTTACAGATTAAATGTCAATGTCACTTTTCTCTCAACTGTCAGTATCATATGATTTGTTGGGGTGTGTGGTGGTTAAAGTTGGTGCAAAAATGATCCTTTTCATATCATTAGGGTTTTTACTCATTTCTACGGGTAAGTATTTTATTGCAATATATAAAATTCAGCCAATAATCATTTAAAAAAATATCGTTAATAATTACTCAACGCTTATTGATTTATTATTTGTAGTTCATGGGGCTGGAGAATTCTCAGTCATTCATCATGCACCTAGTCTTCTTTTCAAAGGTCATGAAGCCTTAAGAGAGAGTACTCTTAAAGAAGTATATGCAGCTTCACTTGGTTTTTCTACTGAACACTTTTCTACCTGGAGAGGTATGTACCTATTGGATCCCTTTGATGTAGCTCAAGCTATAGTTACCGTTTATGTTGATGGAGTGTCTAATATCGATCATCAGAAAGGACACAATTTCCCACTTAAGACTGATATAGGAGAATCTAACATTTTTGAGAATCTGGAGAGGCGAATTGATGAACATTATCCCGAAGAAAAAACTAATTCAGTTAGAATTGAACTTTCCAATGGATTAGAAGATGTAAGTTGAATTCAAACAAAATTTCAATTTGAATGTGTCATGTGACTATTTTTTTTGTACTATCATTTGAAATTTGCAATATACTGAAGTATTATTTGTTGATAGGTATAACAAAAAACTAGCTACAAAAATATTCTATTTCAATTATCATCTAATACTTGATTCATTTAGTTTCTAGCTCTCAACTCTACATGCATGCATTATAGCTTAAGTCATATTTGTGACAAATGACCAATTCTAGAAAGCTAGTATCAAAATATCCAGGTGCTAATTGGGTCAGCGAATGTTCTAACCAAAATAATTACGTTAACCCTATGTTTTTTGCCACATAATTCACATTATTTTTACTGTTTATAACAAATACTGAAAAATACTCCTAATACAGACCAGAATGAACCCTTAACTCTGCTGAACGCTTTACTATATTCTTGTGGAAGTTCACTCTAGAATAGAAAAATGGAAAATTTAGAGTCCTTTTCAAAGCTTTTAATTTTTTATTAGTTTTGCATTCAGCATATTTCATAAAAAAAGATTCATTGCCAGATTGGTACATAAAACACATATTTTTCATTATCTTCTTGTCTGACCAGATATATTGGTTCAAGTATTTGTCCAATTGTTGTTTTAGAAATTTGATTACAATCTTCTCTTTTAAAGAAACTATGCGTCCCAAAAACCAATTTTCTTCATAAAAAACAGCATAATAATGCTCACGTTTCATAGTAACTCTGATGTTCTGAAGTTGGAAGACATTATCATCAACTTCTTCTACATCAGTACTTGAAGGCAATTCACAGCTACAATCTTCAGACTCACTGCTGCTTACCATAATTTTTTAAAAATTTCTTTAATACTAGATTTAAGTTTTGACTTGGTCTTTATTGGAGAAATACTATTTACCTCATTATTTTTTATGGAATTTATTATACCTCTTACCTGTCATTCGGCTGTTTACATTGTAGCTTACTGGGCTAAATACTTGTTAGGTGTAATTAGGCCTTAAAGGCTACGCAACATGCACTGTGCACAGTATTGTGAACTTGTTGAAATTATGCATTAAAGCTTGGAGCCTAGTAAATTTAAAGGTAATAATAGCTCCACAAATATCCCTATCCTTCTTTATGTATCACTATTAGATAAAGACAACAAATTTGTTAGCAATCGCTGCGTTACTGCTGACTGCAATGGCTATCTAATTTGGCAGTTTGTTTAAAATTAATTCGATAATCACTGAAATTGCGAAATTTTAGAAGGATTTTTAGGATATTAAGAGATTTTGCAGGCTTTCGTGAAATTTTTAAAGATATTTTGGAATTTTAAGTAAATTTTAAAAAAAATTTGGTGATTTTGAACAAACTTGTAAATGGATTACGACTAGTTAACCTCTCCACAGTTGTTGCATATCTCCTACACTGTTTAAAATTTATGTTATAAAAGCGTTAGATCAATGTAAGCAGTATGAGAGTGAAAATGATAAGCAGATTAAGTCCACATTATTTTTTAGGTAATAAACTAAACATTTTTCATAAGTTTAGAGTTAAACTAGTAGAAGTAGTAAAACAGTAGTTAAACTATTTCTAGTTAATTAATTTCTTAGCGAAAAATTTAAGAAACGTACAAAAATTGGGTACTCATTTTCACCTATTGGCATTAAAAACACTATGTATGTATTGATAATGTCTTTTTGTGAGTTAGAAGTAAAAGGACAACACAATTACATAAAATCATGTTTGTTTTAAAAAAATTATTAAAACTATGAATGTTTCATTTCTTTTAAGGTTCGCAAATATTCAGTTTTTGATGACATTGGATCAAGCAAAATAGAGCAGATTAAGCACAGAGTTTTGAGACTAGATTTGGAAGAAGATAGGAGCTTCCTTAAAGAAATGACACTGTTAAATGCCATTGCTAAAGAAGTAAGTATATGGATAAATTTAATAAAAACTTAATCTTTTCAATTTAGGTTTATTGACTTTGATAACCTGGTCGGTAATACGTTTTAATCAACTGGATGGTATATTTTTAGTTGCTAACATGTCGAAAATTTCAAAATATACCATATGTAACCACACCTTCACTTGTGGCAGTGTTAAATGAACTCTCTACACTTTTTATTTAACTCCCATAACTATCGGTTATGGCACTAGTTATTATTCTAATCTTAAAAAATAGTATTGTTGTGGTTTAAAAGTTCATGAAGTGTCAATCAAGTTTAGTTACATTTTGAAAATGCTCTGTACGCTGCACTGTTATAATAAATATACTAAAAATAAAAAATATCAACAAAAAAATTAATGAAATCTGATACCAAAGGCACAAAAATAAAAATAAAATAAAGCTGTTGAGTTATATAACTAAAATGGAAATATAAGGTCCAGAGGAAGTAGAAATACAAAGACAGGAAAGCCTGTAATGCCAAAGCTTAAAAACAACAGCCAAGGGAAATTTTAAGGACAAAGGTAATAGTGGAGAGAGCTAACAGAAAAGAGACATATTCAGGAAAAAAACAAATGAATGCCTGTTAGTAACACAATTAAAGTTTTATAGCTTTCGTTGTATAGCTATGAAACTAAAGTGTGAAGTTACATTCAATAATTTCTAGAGATTAGGTGAGACAGACATCAGAAACAGCTGCATAACAGAAGAAAGTTTGGGTTGAAAATATTTGATTATTCTTTACTGTAAATGGAGATGTTTTTATGAGCACATCACATGTAGAAGTTAGATTTGTAAGAACAGTAAGCCATAAAAAGACTATTAACTTTATAACTGGTGGGATCTATCGGAAATTGTCTGAACTAATAATTTTTTTCACTGAAAAGAGGAAAAATTTTAACTCTTATGAGGAAATGAAAAAATTTATAATTTGAAATAGATCGTGAGCTATACTAGTATTTAAGTAGGTATATAAAAGATGTTGATCGATGAATCCTAGCTTTGACTCAAATATATGGTTATTAAAAAAACAAGCCAGATATTTGTCATTTACTAAAATATTCACTTATTGTATCAATAGAGTTGACCAACCTAAAATACCATTTATCCATTTGAGAATAATAAATCATAAACAAATGTGCTGTCTTTACAGTTGTAGAAATTACGACTCTGGTACAAAGCTATTGCTTCTGAAGAGCTAACAAGATAGTAACATGCTTCTTCATTTATTGTTATTTTCTTTTTAACAGAGACCAGCAAAATACAATAATTTACTTAGTTGGTTTGACATATGATACTTCAGAAAGGGGTTGGGTCGATTCAAGTGATAATTGCAATAAGACTAACCTAGGTCTCGTTTTAGATGATTCCTTAACATTCTCCAATCATATCTCATCAATTATTCAGAAAGCATTTTGCAACTTAAAACTTCTATTCTCACATAGACAATTATTTAATAAAGCAGCCAAAATTATGCTCTGTGATAGTCTCGTGCTTTCACAGTTTAACTATTGTGATGTAATATATGGACCAGCCTTAACACAACTAGATCAAAATCGACTGCAGCGAATTCAAAATATGTGTGTTCGATTTATTTGTGGTATCAGACGTCGCAATCCAACCTCTAAGCACCTTGCAGACATTGGCTGGCTGAACATAAAAAATAGACGTATTCTTCATGGATCAGTACTATTACATAAAATTATGTTTACCAAAATTCCTTTTTACCCATCGAAAAAAATTAAAAAGAGATCAGAAGTTCACAATATTAATGTAAGATTTAAAAATAAAATTAGTATGCCGAAACATAAAACCTCGTTATTCCGATCTAGCTTCTCATATAATATTGCAAATCTGTACAACATAATCCCCGAAGATTACAAAACGTTACCCATTTCTCGATTTAAACTTAACATTAAAAAGTCTCTATTTAATAATAGTATAACGTTGAAATTCTAATTTTAAGCAGGTAAAATTGGCCTTATTCATTTTAATATTTATAAAATTATGTTACATAACATTTGTTATCTTAGCATGTAAGATATTGTACGAAAGGATATTTGATATTTAGTTTTGTGTTTTGCGGTTACGTGGAAGAGCGCTACTTAGCTGGTGCTTCTAGTACGAAAACATCATCTAACAGCGAACATCGCCTTTGCTTGTACTTGTATTCTTATAACAAAGCAATAAAGTCATTATTAATATTATTATTATTATTATTAAAAATTGGTTCAACCCAATTCAGAATGAAGCATTAAGAATTTCAACAGCAGCCTTTCGAACCTCTCCCTTAGAAAGCCTACAAAGTATCACAAACTCCCCTTCACTTATTACACTCAGACGAATTGAATTAATAAAATACTCTGTTACTGTGAAACAAAGACTTCATCCAAAAAAATAATAATATACTAACCCCATCCTCTCCATCAGCTAGAAATACTCATACCCTCAGGACAAACGACCATTTAAACTTCCTTCATAATAACATAAATCATACCCTTCCAAACATCACATCAATAAACTTCAATATATTCTCCCCTTGGACTCTTTTCATGCCCATCACTCCTTTCATTTGACCTTTCCTAACTCATTTTTTACATCTCATCTGCCACAATTGATCAACTTAAAATACAAGCAACATTACCTCATATTCACAGATGGTTCCAAATCTTTGAAATTGGAGTCGGATCTGTCATCTTTGGAAACAACATCTCTACAAAATTCAAACTCCATAAAAATAATCAATTCTTTCTGCTGAACATCTTGCTTTATGGGAAGCCATTAAACATATCCTAAAGAACAAATTCCCTCTTTCTCATAATTTCAGATTATCTTAACGCACTAAAACATAAAAAAAACATATCTGACCACCCTATTTCGACCCAAATACAGGATCTCTACCATATCTCCAAATTAAGAAATCCAGAAACCAAGTTCATTTGGGTCCCTAGTCATAAAGGACCTACTAGAAAAACAAGCAATTATAAAAGGATAATCTGTCTTATTTCTTTATAACTCAAAAGAATTTAATTCCTTTTCTCTCCCCTATGAATATAAACCTAATATCAAAATGATTGGTCAATATCAAATGGCAGTAACAAATTATTCGAGGTAAAATGCAACTTCTTCAACTATGATTTTCCTGAATTATCACGAAAAGATAAAGGCAAATTAAAAAGAATTACTATTGGCCATTCTAACCTAACTCACTCATTCCTACTCAAAAACAACCCATTCCTAAACTGCCCCTTCCGCATTTCTCTAATATGCATAAAATACATAATTGCAGACTGTATTCACCTTCAAAGTAATAGAATCAAAATACTAAACTCAAACTCTTCCAAAGATATCGTGTCCCCAAACTTAATTTCACTCAAAAACCGTATTCAATATTTTAAAGAAATCGGCACTATAACCTCTAAAACACCCTTAAAAAACAAATTACATATATATAGGAGCTAAATGACCACATTGTCGATGCACCTTATTCCCCCCTAACATTTCTTTCCTTCCATAATTGCAAAAGCAGTGCCTATTGTATCTAAAACTTCATGGACTTCAAATGCACTTCTATCTTCACAGAATAAAAGAGTTCCCTTTGGATTACCAAGAGGACATCATTATTTGAAGTCCGGTTTGAAAACAAACTAATTCAAAACATGCTCACAAATAGCATAATTTGCCATGAGCAAAGCTACCACAATAGATGAAAACTCCCTTCACGCTTACCCTAAATATAGAAGTTTTGAAAAATTGCAAGTTTACAGGTTATACAAATTATTTAGGCGTATTTTATGTTTAATGTTTTAGAACATATTTGCATCAATTTACTTTAATTGAAATAGTAATGGGCAATATTATATTCCTATCAACAATCATTTAAATTATTTTTTAGGTTGAAAAAGGAATTATTACAAGAGATAACGTTCCTGATGTTTTCTGGTTTGAAGTTTCCGCCCTTCATGCACTTGTAGACTTATATGGAGAAAACTCTACTCAAGTAATCGAAGCTAAACAACTTCTGAATGAAGTAATTTTGAGACTTAACGCTGCGTTTGTTAAATTGTACGATGGATTTGTGCTCACTACTGTTATAACTAGTGATGCCAGCCATACTAGAAGGGGTAGGAGTGTTCTTGCAAGTGGTACTGCCTCAAATGACGTAAGTTTATCTCAAAAATTGTCAAATATTGAGTTAAATTTTCCATGTTTATTTAAGAGGTTTTTGTCTATTCTAAAATATGAGTATTTAAACAGATAACTACTTGATTATTGTAATCCCAGAGGGCCATTAGCAGAACGCTTGGAAGATTATTTCTATAGTCTATTTACAAGTTTAATTGATTTTAAGTATTTCACATTTTTCTTAAAATTATTGGTTTCAACTAGATTTCATTCAGCTTAGCTGTCAAATTTGATCCATCCTTGACAGTATTTATTGTAGTTTGTTGTCATGTGTTTGTTCAACAGTTATTTTGGTATTGCACATTTTATTTCTTTGTCATTCCCTTAGTTCTCATGGTTTCACTAAATTTATTCTCGGATTCCATCGAATTTGTCACATTGTATATATATTTTCACCTGATCCAGTTTTTAGCCTCATTAATAACTGAAATGTTCGTTTCCTGATTCTCCGAAAGGAGAAGGGAAGTACATTCATCTTTTCCCAAGGTATTATGTTTTTATTGCTAATATTGATGAGTTCAATTTATGTACCACTTTTAGATCTGTTCTTATAAAGATTATGTATTTTCAACTTCAACATTACGTATATGAAAAATTGAGCTTGATTATTAATATTTTAATCTCATTTCAGAAAACTGAATACAACTTGGCCTCTTACTACAGCTCGGATTTCCCCGTTATTTTTAACATTGTTCTTTGGTTTGGAGTAGTTATGCTATTTTCTATCATCGCTATATGTATGGCTATTGGCAACATGGATCCTGGCCGTGACTCCATCATTTACCGTATGACAAGCACCAGAATGAAGAAGGACAATTAAACCTATTTCATTCTCTTTTTTCAAGGTTCAGTTAGAAACACAGAGGTTTTCAGTCATTTAAGTCGAGATGTTATAAAACAGTTTTCACCATAAAATGCATTTTAATTAGACTGAAATTTTTCATTGATTTTAACTGAACACTGAGAAATAAGTTCTCTACGTGGAATATTGATTGTAGTGTATTGTGTAAAACAATTTAAGTGATTTAAAAGAATATTTATAAACATTCGAACTATACTGACGTTTTTCTATATTGTTTGTTAGCAGAACTCCAAATAAATACAAACCATTAAAAGTCCTTAAATTATTAGTAAATATAAATATCATACCACTGGTTTATAAAACTATGCTAACGTTACTATAAGGACACAGTATTTTAATGTTTCGTTTTAGTGAAATTGTGTTTTGTTATGTACATAAAGAAAAAAATATTGTACATTTTGAGTTTATGACACATTCCCTTGTAAATAAAAAAACACAATAAAATACTTTTGTTCGTTTCTTTTTCTATTGGCGCGAGAGGGAGGGATCAGTTCATCAAGTAATAAGATAACATAATACAAATCAATAAGTTAACCCACAAAAATTGAAATTTTGAGTTATTGTTACCATTGGGTGCTAAAATAAAAATGTTTTCAATTGGTCAACAAATTAGTAAAAAAAATCATAAATTGACTGAATTCAATATTTTTAAAATATGTTATTAGCATTATCAATTAACCTTCATGGGACGGACATCAAATTTTTTCGAAAAGGACTAACTGGGGTCCGAGAAGACCCCATGCGTAAAATTGCAGAAATGCTGAATTTTTCTTTAAATTAAATATATAGCAAAGACGTTTTATTAAAGTTTTACTATTAACCATTTATTAGTCAAAAATCATCACGAAAAAATACAAAATACCCTAATCACTAATACTACTAGCTACATAACATTTTTTACAAACTATCTCCGATTTTGAATGTTCTAGGCACACAAAGTTATTACACCTAATACATATTTTTCTGTCTTTTCCTCTTTGACAGCGCCCCCTGGTAATGTTTTGTTGTTCAACTCTATGTTCTGTTCGGGAAAAACGTCTGTCATATGCCGTTTTCTATTCGTCTGAATGTATTTATTATTATATCGCCGGAAAACGTTTTTCTTTATGAGCTCTTTTCCTAGTCCCAAAATATACATTTTACGTTTATTCAAACTGTTTTTTCGCCAATCCGGGTTTTGCAGTAACCACAATTTATAAGCATTTATTCCTGCGATATCTATAAGATGCGAAAATATTGCCATTGGCCAGCGTTTTGACTTTCTCTGCACAGTATATTCTTTGGCCAACTTATCTGAAGTGTCGACAGCACCTTTTGTTTTGTTGTAATGAAGAATAATTTCTGGTTTATAGTGCTGTTCTTCTCCAGCTACTTTACTATCAGTATGCTCACTTGAAAGTAAGATGACAGCATGTTTTTGTTTTGAAACATAGGATACTAGCGTTCTTTGATTTCTAAAAGCAAACATACTTGAAAACTCTTTCTTGTACGATGCCGGTAGAAGTTCCCTGGGAATAAATGTTTTATTTTTCCGGAGGGTTCCACATAAAGTAATATTTCCACAACTTGTCAGCAAGTTCTAAACTTGTAAAAAAGTTATCGGTCATTATTCCAAATCCACCTTCCAAATCTAGGACAACCCTTTGACCTTGACCATTTTCCGCTTTGTTACCTTGTTTTCCTAAAAATTAATAGATACATAGGAATATAAAGTTTGCCTATATTGCTTTTCAAATAACTTACCCAAATAAACTTGCATGTTTGCAATATAAGAAGTGGTGCAGTCCACAAGAGCCCATATTTTGATTCCATACTTATCAGGTTTACTCTTCATATAGACTCGGAATGGTGCCTTACCTCTAAATGGTACAAGCTGCTCATCTACACATAGATGGTCGCCAGGATTAAGTGATTTTTTACAATTAGAAGTGAAAATATCGAATATATCTCTTATCGGAACTAGCTTATCTACTAATTTTCGTTCTTGTCTTGTTTGAAAATTATCAAAGCGTAAAAATGAAGTAATTTGTTTGAATCTCTCTTGACATTGCAGCAGGAATTATAGGACGACAGTAAGAAATATGAAATTAACTGTCTCGACCCTTACTTCGTGGAATCTGCTCATAATAGTGTTTTAAATGAAACTCACGGTTTCTAGTTAATTCCACAATATAATAAAAGTTATTGAAAATTCTAAAAAATTGACAATTGTTTCGATAAATCAATATCATCGCAGAATGACAGAAGTTACATTTCATTTGATGCCTACTTGATGTTAGTAGTTATTTTTGGCTAGACCAAGAAGTGACCTAACTTGTGATTGACTTAATATATGTTTATAGAAAAAAGAAGAAGATGTGATATTACAAATATTGAAGTTTAGATATTATTAGCCCTATGGTGATATCCACAATATGAAGTTGTCAATGAACAGTTAAATCTAGGGAGCTCTCCACTAATAAACTGCCTTCTTAAGTGATAATTGTAAAGATCAGCAGATATGGTTTTCTATATCATTGCACAGTTATACTGATCTTAATTGGAAAAATGATATCCAGGATATCTCGGAACTGGACAGTAGTACAGAATTAAAATTTTGAGGCTGTATCTTAGAACAAAAATGCTACCGGTTTTTGTTTTGGCTCACAAATTCAAAATTATTAATGGGTTGACCTATATATTTTTACATTTCTTTATTATTTTCAGTAACACAATTCAAACAAACTAACACACTTTTGTGGTCTAAAATGATTAATTTGAGAGCTACAGCTGCTTTAAAAGCTTACCCCACAACTGTTAAGACAAGCAAATAATATCTCCGAACTGGACAGTTAATTTTGAAGCATTTTTAAGTAGTTGTTGCTAAGCAAAATAGAGTATCAATTTAAAAAAAAAACGTATTTTATTACTTTTAAGCTATTCAGTTAATATATAATTATATGTTCAAATGCAGAGGTATATTTCAACGTTTTCGAAACTACTTTAGAAATTCGACATTTGTTTACAGAATGATGTGATGAGATCGACGTATTTCACAATGTTTGGAAAACTTAGAAACACAAAACGCCATGCCTGTTGAATCTGTAGAAAGGAGAGACAAACATTTATGGGCAGTTTTTAAAGTCTGAAGAAAAAGTTATTATTTGCAAAGATTTCACAAACGAAAATAGAGCTAATAGTTATATTACTTGCAGCAAAGTGTTTATTCTCGTCCCTGATGAAGAGCTGGTACAGGCTCTAATTCCAGTAAATCATCAACCAGATATAATGTCTCAAGAAACTGTTTCTATAGGCGATTTGGACCAATCTATCCAATTCAATAATTCAAGTTTTACACATATTTTTCTGACATTTCCATTAGCAATGTAGAAGTAGAAGATAACAAAGCAAAAGAAAGAGAAACTGAAAACAGCTCAATTTCTATTACCAATAATGATTCATAAACTCATCATCTGCTAGTGCTGTATAATACTTCCGCTAATCTGAGTCAAGAGGTCAGTAGAAATATTAAAGGAAGGTAAAAAAAGGAAATGTCCTCAACAAAACATAATTGTTAAAAAGACGAGATTAAACACAGGTAAAACTGTAAAGAGCAAAGAATTTCAGGGAGATGACTTTGATTGTAAATGTCCCAATAGAGACCTCTAGATGTTTATCTGGGAGATTGACTTCACATAAGAGTGACTGTAATACTGCAAAGCTGTCTTGTGCTTTGGCAGAGCATGTTATAGTTGATAAACACAGTATGATGTTTGATAATGTTAAAGTACTTGAAAAAGAAAAAAATTATAATAAAAGACTTTTTTTGGAGGTGTGTCATATACACAAAAATTTAAATAATTGTTTAAACAAAAAATCTGATTTTGATGGACTTAGTAAAATTTAGACCTATCTGCTGTCTTTGTAGAATGGCTGAGTTTTTTTAATCGTTTTTCACTTTGATATTTTTACATCACTCTCAAATTCTTTTATAATACCAATTTAAATCCGTAGTGTATAAATATAATTGATACTCCACTTGCTGTTAAATTCATTAGATGATGGGGTCTTCTTTTTGTTTCTTGATAAAAAACACAGATATGGACTTGAAATAGATGCCTTTTTCCTTGGATAATGTATTGAACATTCGTTTTAATTGTGTTTGGATTAATGAAATTGACTGTCTCGACCCTTACTTCGTCGAATATGCTCATATTAGTGTTTTTAAATGAAACTCACGGTCTCTAGTTAATTCCACAATATAATACAAGTTATTGAAAATTGTAAAAAAATTGACAATTGTTTCGATAAATCAATATCATCGTCAGAATGACAGAAGTTACATTTCATTTTATGCCTACCTGATGTTTAGTAGTTATTTTTGGCTAGACCAGGAAGTAACCTAACTTGTGATTGGCTTAATATATGTTTATAGAAAAAAGAAGGAGATGTGATATTACAAATATTGAAGCTTAGATATTATTAGCCCTATGGTGATATCCTGGATATCATTTTTCCAATTAAGATCAGTATAACTGTGCAATGATATAGAAAACCAGGAAAACTATATCTGCTAATCTTTACAATTATCACTTAAGAAGACAGTTTATTAGTGGAGAATTCCCTAGATTAATACAATTAGACAAATAGCAACATCTAACGGTTATCCATTAGATATGATAAATAAGCTAATTAGTAAAAAAGAGGAAAAAGTGGCATTACAACTAATATATCCTAAACAAGCTGATGAAATTAAAACTTATAAAACCATCACATATGCAGGAAATATTTCTAATAATATTTCAAAGATATCTTTAGCAACGAATACAACAATTTTTTTTAAAACAGAAAGTAACGTTAGTACAAAATTGTTAAATGTAAAAACAAAAATACCACTATTAAAGAAGTCAGGTATATATAAACTCAAATGTCCAGAATGTAATGCTGTCTATTTGGGTCAGACCCTTAGGAATTTTGAAATACGATACAGTGAGCACTTACGAGCATACAGATTAAAACAACCAGATAAATCCCACTACGCAAAACATCTACTTGACACCAATCATTCATTGACACCTAACACAGAACTAGAAGTGCTGCATATTTGTGAAAAGAAACAAGAACTGGATTTCCTTGAAGAACTGGAAATTAGAAGACATTTAAGAAACCCACAAAATGAAGTTGTCAATGAACAGTTAAATCTAGGGAATTCTCCACTAATAAACTGTCTTCTTAAGTGATAATTGTAAAGATCAGCAGATATAGTTTTCCTGGTTTTCTATATCATTGCACAGTTATACTGATCTTAATTGGAAAAATGATATCCAGGATATCACCATAGGGCTAATAATATCTAAGCTTCAATATTTGTAATATCACATCTTCTTCTTTTTTCTATAAACATATATTAAGCCAATCACAAATTAGGTTACTTCTTGGTCTAGCCAAAAATAACTACTAAACATCAGGTAGGCATAAAATGAAATGTAACTTCTGTCATTCTGACGATGATATTGATTTATCGAAACAATTGTCAAATTTTTTAGAATTTTCAATAACTTGTATTATATTGTGGAATTAACTAGAGACCGTGAGTTTCATTTAAAAACACTAATGTGATTGGATTGTTGTGGTTGTTAATAATTGTTACATTTCTGCTTGATATTGCAGTTTTAATGTTTTTAAATTTCAACATATTTCAGTTATTCGTTCAATGAATTTTCTTGCTCCTGTAAATCTTGATGTACTTGATGCATACATGTTAAACATATTTTGGTGAGTAATTTTGTATTCTAAGCAGATTTTCAGTTTTATTAATTCAAATTTTGTCCATTTGTAAATGTTCTGATAAAGAAAATATATTATTTCTGAAAGCTAAACTAGCAAAATTGATTAAAACTTACAACCTAACCAAAGAATTGGTATTTGTAAATGGTTCACTTATATAATAAAATTTTGAGTTTCGGAAATATTCCTATTTGTTGGGCAGAAATATTTATAGTACTCGGCAGAAATGATTCTTAGATGTTCGTTTCTATCCTGGCATATCACTAATTCATTGCAGTGTTATATTTTCTACATTTTCACGAAATTTCTATCTTTGGTTTATTTTACTTAGAAGAGTCTCGGTATATCCAGTAATCTGCCATGCCCTATTGCAGGTAGAAATAAAAACTAATTACATTAATATTAAGTTTATTAGTCAAAATTTTATAAAAATAAGTTAAATGGTTTTTATAAAATTACTATATATTAATTCCAGATTAAACAAGGAACAACATTCAGTGGAAAAATATATTATAATTACAATATTAGCAGAACAACGTCCATAACAAATCTGCTTTAATAATAAAATAAAATTAATAGGCACATTTTAGAAATATCTAATCATACTACCATAAAAATATAATTTGATACAGCTAACATACAGTATTATTTTTATTAACCCAAATGTGAATGCTAACATTTAGTGATGCAATTTATATTTTGCATTCGAGTCATTAGTTTTATTCAAATTTAACCACATTAAAAATTATTGTCGAAGAAAAATGCCACTGCATTTAACCCGTTGCTAGTAGATAGTGGTACGGTAAAAAACGTTGACAGGAATGAACAATATTACAACTACTTAGACAATTGTAAGGAAGGACTATAATTCAAATGAAGGCAAAACAAGAAAAAGAAAGTATTAATTAATATCTTATAGCAGCCTCAAATGCGCTATTCTAGAAAATATGCTAAGAGGAGTTAGGTTTGCAAATGAATTTTTACAAAACTGGGAGGATTTTTGGATCAACATAGTATTATTATGTGAGAAGACGAGGATAAGCGTTTAATTTCCTGGCAAATTCATGGTGGCATAACATCATTTTAGATAAAATGTTATCGTTTTTTCTGACGATTTCATCTTTCAAACAACTATAAAGCAATGTATTATGTTAATGTAATTTTTGTTACAGGATAATTTTTCAGTTAATGCGGTTCGATAATAAGTAAGCCGGTGGGATAATAAAAAAGTTTTGCAAAGACCTGCAAAATGTGCTGACTTTAATCCCTAATAAAAATATATGGTCGGCAAACTGTAATAAATTATGGAAAGTTATTAAAAATGCTTCGGGAGACTTCGTACATTCTTACAACAGATGATATTTCATGTATAGAGGTGGGATTCTACTTATACCTCTACATGATTGAAAATTATAAGTATTTTTCAAATGAGGTTTTGACCCTTTTCCGAAGGAAAAAACAGCTACTTTCCTGGCTATAAACTGCGACGGATATTGAACTTGAACAGCAATAGTCAAGGCTAGATTTACTGGAAAGTATTTTAATAAAATAACCAAGAAGCGTTCATATTTGGGTTATACTGATGGTACATATTTGCAAGGTCATAATACATCGAATAAAAAAATATACAATTACAGAAAACATATATCTGTACAAAAAAATATTCCATTAAACTTATATATAAATTTCCAATATTTACCAAGGTATTTCATAGGTTTAACTTCTTTTTATGAAACACATAATTATATAAAACTATGTTATATGTACTTTAAATCAATTATAATTACAGAAGACAATCAAATAATTTTTTATGGATATGGGTGAAAGTCAGAAGACTTTTCAATAGAGCTAAGAGTCTGGGACACTGGGAAAACTACAAAACAGCTCTTTCTGAGTACAACAAAGAACTCAGAAAATCGAAAAGAAGAACATGGAGACAGTTGTGCGAGGGGATCACTGAATTGGCCCCAGCACAGCGTCTCCAGAAAGTTCTCTCAAAAGAACATTCCAACGGTATCGGTCTGATCAAAAAGCCGAACGGAGGATACACTGATAACCCTAAGGAGAGTCTAAGTGTTCTCTTGCAGACGCACTTTCCTGGTTCTAAAGTGGTTGTGGAAAATGAACAGCAAAGTGCTCACCTGGAAGGGGTCGTTCGCAACCCCAATAGAGCCAGCAAAAGCCTAGCTGGGAAAATTTTCACAACCCAAAGAATCAAATGGGCTATCAAAAGTTTCAAACCATTTAAGTCGCCAGGAAAGGACGGGATATTCCCCGCCTTACTGCAACATGGCCTTGAATTAATAGAACCCTTCCTGAAAAGGCTATTCAAAGCCAGCTTTATCTTCGGCTACATACCGAAGACCTGGAGAGAGGCTGTAGTGGCGTTCATACCTAAGACTGGAAGACGCCCAATGGACGAACCAAAGTCTTATCGCCCCATTAGCCTCACCTCTTTTCTCCTGAAAGCAATGGAGAAAATAATAGACTGTTATGTCAGAAGCGAACTCCTCGAGTTAAGACCGCTTCACAAGAAACAGTTTGCTTATCAAGCAGGAAAATCCACGATTAATGCTCTACAATGCCTAATTGAAAGCATTGAAAAGACATATGTGGCAAAAGAAATGGCTCTTTGTGCTTTCATTGACATAGAGGGTGCTTTCGACAACACCTCACATGCCTCCATAACCAGATCATTAGAGGAAAGGAATATCAACGCCTCACTGATCAGATGGACACAATCAATGCTAAAAAGCAGAATCATTGTGGCGACCCTTGGGGGAGAGACAGTCAAGATGACAGCAGAAAAAGGTTGCCCCCAAGGGGGAGTTTTATCGCCTTTGCTGTGGTCACTGGTTGTCGACGACCTGTTAGTAAAGCTACACGAATCTGGTTTCACGACTCAAGGTTATGCCGATGACCTAGTCGTCACCATTAGGGGTAAACATGACGGAGTAATCTCAGACCGCATGCAATTAGCCCTAAACATAATCAGAAGCTGGTGCGCAAAGGAAGGACTCAACGTCAATCCTAGCAAAACAGTGCTGGTTCCATTCACCAAGAGGTGAAAGTACGAACTTAAAGCCCCAACTCTGAATGGAACCCAGCTAACATTTTCCAAAGAGGTGAAATAGACCATAAACTGACTTGGAACAGCCAAATCAACCACATTCTTTCCAGAGCTACAGCAGCAAGTTTGACATGCCGCAGAGTCTTTGGTAAGACATGGGGTCTGAAACCAAAAATGATTTATTGGTCATACCAAACGATCATCAAACCCATGGTCACTTACGCCTCACTAGTGTGGTGGCCAATAACTCAACAAATTTCGGCACAAGTCAAGCTGCAGAAAGTGCAGCGGCTAGCCTGTCTGGGAATAACAGGGGCAATATTTACGTGCCCTACTGCAGCTCTAGAGGTAATGTTGAACCTTCCGCCATTGCACCTATGTGTAAAGAAAGAAGCAGCAAACAGTGCCTTCAGACTGAGCCAGACAAAAAGCCTAAAAGCAGGAAATCTGATCGGACACTTAAAGATTTTGGAACATATTTCCCTAGAAGCCATGTCTAAACCGACAGATTTCATGCCAGTTAGGTACGACTTCGAAATGCAGTTTGAAGTGGTCATAAACAGCCACCAAACTTGCACAGAGAACGGACCTCAACTGGGAAGGGATGCATCAGTGTGGTACACAGATGGATCTAAGATGGACGAAAGGGTTGGAGTGGGCGTTACAGGACCGAATTTCAGGCTCTCAAAACCCCTTGGTAACACCCCAACCATCTTCCAAGCAGAAGTACATGCTATAGAACTATGTGCCCAGGAATGCCTTGAAAGAGGCACTCGAAGGGAAAAAATCTATATACTGTCAGATAGCCAAGCAGCGCTAAAAGCTCTGAGGTCATACACCTGTGAGTCTAAGCTAACTTGGGACTGTAAACAATCCCTGAGACAACTGGCAGCAAACAATCAGGTCACCCTGATGTGGGTGCCAGGTCACAGAGGAATTAAAGGCAACGAAGAAGCAGATTGCCTTGCCAAAGAAGGGGCAAATACACAATTTCCCGGCCCAGAACCCTTCTGTGGACTCTCCAAAGCCCACTTAAAAGAGGAGTTCCGACGCTGGGAAACCGATGAAATGAAATCTCACTGGAATAAAGTGCCAGGACAAAGACAAGCGAAAAGACTAGTGTGCCTATCGCCTAAGAAAGCTAAACAGCTTCTCGAGTTGGACAAGAAAGACTTGAAGATGGTAACGGGACTCCTCACTGGACACTGCCCTCTGGGGTATCACCTCAAAAAGATGGGCAAATCAGAGAGTGACAGTTGCCGCTACTGCGAGAACTTCGCGGAAACTGCAGAACATTTGCTTTGCGAATGCCCAGCGCTTTTCTGCAAGAGGCTTAAGTTCCTGGAAGGGGCCTTTTTAACGCCCTCCGACATCAGGAACTTAGCTCCCAGGAAACTGATAAACTTCACAAGAAGTCTCGGAATCCCGGGCCTCGAATAGATCAAGGGTCACGCACAAAAGAACTTATAGGTCGAAGTGCTTGTGAGGCTGTACAGCCTGTACGACCCCCCTACAATCTACAATGGATATTATACTCAATTAGTTTAGTAGATTATATAAATATATCTAGACAGCATTTAAGATATTTAGAAGGCACACAATCTCACTACAATAATCTAAATGGTAGTGGTATGATCTATTTACATGATTAAAATGTCAAGGTACAGTTTGGGTTCGTTAGATACATGCATATCCTGTTGTACTTTGTATGACCACTAATAATGGGATTAGATATTCTTGAAGTTTTCTATTTTTTATACCTAAAAAATATTTGCCCAATTTTTTTGTAAATATTGTTATTGAGTAACTTCTAAAGAATGATTTAGTTGGTTGTGTACTTTGCATACTTCTGTAGACAGAAAATGCTGTACATATTTTTCAAGTTGATTTATTACACAAAACTGTTACCAAAATTCAATACAGAGACCTCCTGTTACCAATAGACACGTTATTATTAATAGTTGATTTGGTTATTACGTCAGCTTTTCAACAGCATAAAGTTTCATAGATTATGTTATATCATAGAAATAAGACATTGTGGAAGCGCTAACATGTGCCTCTAATTATTACATATTTAATACAATGCATGTTAAATGATTAACTAAAAAATAAATATATTCAAAATGTTAAATGTTATCTAAAATCCAATAAAGCTTTCTATTAAACACTCTTAATTCAATATTAAAACAAAACCTAAACTTAATGATTGTACTGTACACAATTCTTTCGGTCTCAAGCTAACGAGACAGATTATAATTTGATTAAAAAAGAAATAAGCAGCGCACTATATTTTAGGGTGCAACTATATTACAATTAAGTATTCATAAAAAAATCAATGAATAAAGTTTACACATTAACAATAACAAATTTGTCATTATTGGACTAAGATTACATTTTCGTTTAGTTTATTCTGAAAAGATGTGGATTCTTATCGAGTTGATATATGGCTCAGAAACGTTGACTAGAAATCAGTTTATGTAACGAAAAATGGAGAGGTCAATACTTCTGAAGAAATACTGGACGCTGTTAATTATGGGTCACCATTATGTATAATTATGTTGTTAGTAAAGGGGATAATTTTTTTCTTAATAATGTTTGGCAAGCAATTTTCAAAATTAAAGAATTAATGAACTAAGCAATGAATGTTTTGCATATATTCAATGAGAACCTCCAACAATTATTTCAGTTTATTCCGCAAATACCCTGTATCCTGTAATCGTTATGAACAAACTTACATACCATGCTTTATATTCCATTGTTTCGCACATTTAAAGAGGAAGAAAAATTTGAGAACTAATTTTCTTAAAAATTGTTCCAATTATAGCGGTACAGAAATAGACCCAAGTAGGATTAAACAATTTAAACGAAATAAGAGTAAAGATAAGCCAATTAAATATATTTATTACAAAGCAATTTCATTTAACTTTAATTATCGTAAGTAGAGAACACTATGAAAATTCTCATTTTCAATTATGATTAGTATACTGCAAAAATATGTAATATGAAATTCTAGGTAAAACTATTTAGATTAGATTTAGGTAGAAGCATTTTCTCTTAAATTTTAACTTTAATCGTTCAAATTTAAAAAATCCATTATAAAAAAGCATATAATCAAAAATTATTAGTAGTTAAATTCATGTTTTTTGATATTTTATCGCAATAAGTCACAAAATTATATCGACTATCCATAGTTTTGAGACTTTCAAGGCGGTACAGGTGTACCTGGTTTTCTTGGAGTAGCTTCATGTTGTCGTCTCAAACGTTTGCGCAATTCGTTGGGGAATTTTTCATAACATCTCTTACAAACTGGCTTTAAATCGTACTCATAAAATTTAGTTTTCTGATTCATTTTTTGATCGCAAACTGAGCATGCGAAATGATGAACACACCATGCTTTGTTCATTGCGGTAAACACTAAAACAGAAAATATTGTTTAGATACACAGTCGTAGATAAAAAGTACTGATAAGTACATACTACATAAAGTTTAGTTTACTGTTCAAGCTTCGATGAACTTTCCAGAAACCAAATTCTAAATACTATCACTCATGGTTACTTAATCCCACTTATCTATAATCAGAATATTTATTTGGTTTATTGTTTTATTCCCCACAATAAGCAGCAACTTTGGCAATACATATTAGATTGCAAATCAGTAAGATGCATGTCATTGACTAAATGTTGACAGAAACTCTAAGTGTTTCCAAAAATTAACTTGTTTGTAATTATAATGATATGCTGAATCTTTTCAGTTTCTATTGGAAAATCAAGAAATTATATTTATAGATTACTTACCATCTCCAGCAATTACTTGATTACAAACGAAACAGAGATTCCCAAATAGTTGATGATAATGTGTTTCGCAATATGCCAATCCTTTCTTCTCATAATGGCGATGACCAAAGAATGGTTTTTCACATTTAGCACAAGCGAAATGCTGTGAAATTGAAAAATATATATAAAGAGCCATTTAGAAAAGTTAATGTGATTTATATTTAGAAATGTCCTAAATCCACCCATTTTTTACCAAGAAAACCACATGAATTGAAATAATCGAATTTCTATTTAATACAAAATGTTAATCTCAGGATGAAATATCAAATTGAGACTAATTGTAGCATAAGATATATAATATGAATTTTTTTTATATCTCTATTTGTCACCAATGAGATACATACAATAGAATCTATGTCGATTTTCACTGCCAATCCTGGCACTAGCGATTTGAAGAAATGAGCATGACGTTTTTCTATCCTTTCCTTGATACATCTGTTATAGTTCAGTCTGTATATAGAGTGTGGTTTGATATGTATTTGTTATGAGACAGATAATTTTTTATTAAACTGCATACTAGCTATATGTGACTTTATGGCCCAATTTGTATACAGTGCTAGGAATGTTCTTAGGTCACATGGGCCATAAGCAACAATGTGTTAGACAGAAACAAGTATATTCAGTGTATCACCTCTTTTCTTTAATATGATATCATAATATGTGAAAGAAGTATCATATTCTAGTTGTTGTATTGTATCTAAGCTTAGCTAAGACTTCAGATTGTCTATATCTCTATGCACTTCTCCAACACACTGACCCATTGACTAAGAGGCGCTTTTCGTTTTACGTTAGAATTAAATTAGGATTGAAATTTGTTGGTTCGCAAAAGGAATAATTTTTGGGCACTAGTACTATTAACATGTAGATCGAAAATGAAGAGAGGTAGGAAATAAAAATAGAAGAATTACGATTCTCTCGGAAATCGTTTTATTAAGAGCATATGAATTACAGGCGGTCTTTTCACTACAGACAGACTGAAAATTTCAAATATTCAGTAATTACCTGTTTGTATTCGAATGATGAATGCTCTTTCTAAATTCGACAACCATCATTCAAGCCAGATTTTTTGCAGACCACCCTACATCACCCGATTCGCAATGAAATGGGGCTTGTTTTGATATCAGATTTATTTATTTGACAAAAATGGGTGAAAATAACCAGTAATTATTATTATTATTCTTATTACAAATTGATAAGGGCAGAGTAGCTGGCTCCTATTATGCCCAAAAAAATACATTTCAAAAGAAATACCTACTAGTAGTGAACAAACAAATAAGAGGAAGAAGAAATTACAATGAAGCTCTAAAAATTATTAAATAAGTTACACTGATCTAGTCTATTTTTGAATATGTTGACACTTGTTGCTGAGACAATTTCACTGTCCAAATATTGAAAATTCTGTTTGGTAAAAAGTTTTGTCTCGATCTAACCGCAAAATTTTCCTTTTTTAACTTGAACTGGTGTCCGTATTTAGGGTGAAAACTGTATTAAGATCACCAAAATTATATTTAAGAATTCGAAAGGCTACAATAAGATCGCCTCGTAACCTACGCAGCTCAAACGGGGTAAGATTTGTCATGGATAATCTTTCTTCATATGAAGGTCTTACAGGTCTAAAAGCAACTCTGGTAGCCTTCCGCTGTACACTTTCCAGGAACGTTCTATCACGAGTTAAGTCCGGGTACCAGACTGGGCCAGCGTATTCAAGGATAGGTCTGACGTAAGTAGCATACAATTTGCAGAAGCTCTCAAAGGATACTTTTGAGAAGCATTTCCTAATAAGATAAAGTCTGGTATTTGCACGTTTGAATACTGAGAGCACATGATCGGACCACGATAGTTCACTATTCACGATAACACCCAGGTCATTATGAGAGGTCACTGTGATTAGAATTTGACCGTTAATAAAATAATCAAAATGTTGGTTGTTTTTACCGACGTGAAGCACTACACATTTTTCAGTGTTCAATGGAAGTAACCATTCCGAACACCACTGATGTATTGACATTAGGTCGTTTTGAATAGATAGATAACTTTTGATGGGATTGTCATATATTTTTGAGTTGTCGGCATATTGCGATATTTTGCTGGAAACGTAAAACAGTAAATCGCTAGCGTACACTGTAAACAAAATTGGGCCCAAAAATGAGCCCTGCCGAATTCCACTTTTAACTGGTCTTTTATGAGAAAAGGAGTCACCAACTTGAACCTTGTAGAAACGATCCGTCAAAAAGTTTTCAATCCATAGTTTTAAGTTTCCTCTAATACCGAAATGTTCTAACTTGTACATGAGTCTTCGCTTGGGAACCCAGTCGAAAGCCTTGGAAAAATCTAAATACACTATATCAATAGGTCCTCTATTATTCAAGAATTATGTCCGGTCATTCACACAATGAAGTAAGTTGGTAAGTCTTGACCGCCCTGGAATAAATCCGTGTTGTTCTTTTGGAATAATATGTTGTTCGAGGAGGAAATCCATCATAGTCTCAGAAATAATGGATTTAATTACTTTACTGATGACGGGTAAACTTATTGGGCGATAATTGTGGCTATCGAGCTTATTGTCAAGAGTGGCGAAGAGACGGGGGATATGATGTCAGGCATATTGTCATTAGGAAGTTCGTTTGTAAAAACTTTTGAGAATGTCTGTGAGAGTGATTCGGAAGTCTCTTTATTTGACGAGCAAAGGCTACCGTCATCTTTTAGAAGCAGAGGAATAGCGATTTTAGATGATAGTGAGGAACGTATGTATTTAAAAACTTTTTTTGAGTTTCCGTTGGCTATAATTGATTTTTCAAAGTTGTGCCTGAGATTATCAAGTAGTACTTTGACCCGATTAGAAAAATTGCGATGGTTACTGAAATCTACAGTAAGCCTTGTTTGTTTATATTTTCGCCAGAGCTGTCGCTTGTGCCTGATGAAATGTATTGCCTGGTTTTTTATCCGAGGTTTTAGGTTATTTTTAGAAAATTTACGTTGGGTTGTATTCTCACAAATTGTTTTACTGGTGATATGAAGGAAGGTATTTCACATTGTCGAAGGATCAATAGACAATTTCAACACAGAATGCCAATCGAGCTGGGATAAGTCGTCGTTAACTTTGTTAAAGTCGGTATAATTGTAAGTGAGTGTGTTACTCAAACTTGGAGAGGAGTTTACATTAAACCTAATGTGAGTTGTTATGACTGTGTGATCAGATTTACCCATTGGAGAACTAATTTCGGGAGTTGTTAGTAGATTGTCATCATTGGTAAGAATAAGGTCCAGAGTAGACGGTTGGTTGTTGATTCTAAATCTGGTGGGTTCTTCTATAAGTTGGGATAGGTTGGAGTTTAAAATAAAATTTTCAAAAAGATTATGCAAACTAACACCATCATATATATATGTCGTTTTCCAGACAATTTCAGGAAAGTTGAAGTCACCGACTAGTACAAGATTATCTAGCTCCGACATTTCCCACAGTTTATCGATCAACAAGATGTCATTTTCACGGTGGGTGTCTGGTGGTTGATATAAGCAAACAAGATTAATTGAAAATAAGTTTTTAGCAATGCGCAGATGGATGACATCTATACCAGGAATATCAAAGTCACCCACCGTGACTGAGAATGAAAAAGTAATTACACCAACCAAGTACAAGCACACACCTCCACCTACATGGTGTTCACTATCTTTACGAAATAATGTGTATCCATTTATATGGATTACAGAGTCGAGTATGGTTGGTTTAAGCCAGCTTTCCGATATCATAATAATATGTGGTTTTAACAATTGCACAGTGCATAATAATTCATTAAATTTGGCAGTCAGGGAATCAAGATTGGTATAGAAAAGTAGCCAGTCGTTAAAGTTTGAAGAAAGAAAAAATAGATAACCCAACGTTTGTATATCCTATAGGCTTGATATTTTCGCTTGGTATTAAATTTATTTGTATAAGTCATGAGTGCAATGTTTAATAAAAATTCATATTTAAATTTTGGATTAATCATAGCTTGGGCTGAATTTTTTTATCCAATCGTTTTATATTTTTTAATATAATATAGTTTCCCTCTACATATCAGATACGTGAATATCGTTTCTAATTCGGGTCCGCTAGTAATGGTACATCTCTATAAGCAGCCTAGTCTTTAATTATGCCAGTAGTTCAGTTTTTGAGTAGTGTTCCACATAGCACATCGATTTTGGAATAAGTGATAATGGCTTTTGTGTTACATTAAATCATTGACTAGCTTGACGAACTATGTAGCAAGTCTTGCATACTATACAAGAAATTAATGTATGTTAAGGAGGATGCCGTTATTTATAAATATCATGTATGATTTGTACATAGTATCATACATAACTGTTTATTACATAAAGTATACTATTTTTCATTTCTAAAATGGCATTATAATTTGATAGTTTTGGAAAATAATAGAGGAATTTGATGCTGATGGTTTCTGATACCAACAAGTATTCTCAAATTTGATAACAAATATATCTGAAAATGACACGCCATCTTGTTTCTCACCGTCAATACTAAATTATAATATTACTATTGAAAGTATCTAAAACTTCTTCAGTATAATATTGGGGAATTGATGTAAATAAAATTGTTAATCGAACTAAAGTAGGTATTGTATATTATGAATCTAACAAAGTTTTCTACATTTAAAATAGTGAAAATGCCAGTTTCACCACTTTTTATTTAAAATTTTTAGTTTCAACTCCGTGTGAAAATGAAAACATTGAATATATCAATGCACAATCTTTGAAAATAGCTAAACTTGAAATATTACATTACTTTCGAGACAAATTCCCTACTTATATGCAGCATTTTGCTGACTTGACAATAAATAAGTTTCCTCTTACCTCAACATGCCAATGTTTTCCAAGAGCAGTAACTACACGCTCCTCAATAGGTCTCCTACAGGCACCACAAATGGGTATACCCATTTTATCATGACATCTCAAACAATAAAGTTCGTTCATTTCGTTTTTAGCGAAACCGGAACGATTTCTAACCTAAAATTTATTGATTACGTTTATTTATAAAACATGGAATATAAAACCAAACCTCTCTAGCACTACTATCCAGTTCCACACCACAAGCAGCACAATTGAAGTGATAAGCATGGTATACTTCTCCTCTGAACTTCAATGGCTGATCGTCAATCATTGCACTAAAATAAATAAAATAAAACAAAGTAAATATATCTCTATTCAAAATGTGGTTATTAATAATAAAACTACAGAAGTGAATGTGACCAACAGCTGTTTAGTGTGAAGCCTACTTTTTTGAACAAATAGGTATCCCGCAACCTTCGTTTGCATTGGAGTTGTTTCACTGGAAAAATGTTGAGTATGACAATAGAGCAAAGAAATGTGAAATTTCACATGAAACGTGAAAAAACCATTACTGAAATAATGTAATGACAAAAGTGTATTGTAATCCATTCACAGGAAGAGCCCAACTTCATCTACAGCTAAAAAAAGCAAGAATAAGCAAAAACAATCAAAGTAAAGATAAATGTTATCAATCAATATTTATGGTATTGTGTACCTGAATTAGGTATCTAAAGATTTAACTCTTAATCAATCAATTCTTGCTGAACTAGGTTAAACAAAAATGAAACAACAACCAAGACAATACGCCAGCTCATTCCATATTGTCAGTAAAGAGATATGCAAAATACAATATCCCACTGTTAAACTTTCAGGCTTATTCTTGCAACATACCGTAATGTTTTTTCTTATTTATTAAAACGTTTTTATTACGAGTGGGATAAATTCATACACACGGTAGGTTCACTTACTTAATTTATTTATTCACTACACTATAATAATAATATAATATAATAATCACTTAAACTAATTGATATAAACACTTCACTAATTTATATTCACTTATTTACTGTTTATCTCACGATCTCAAATTATAAACTAAACTAACTCTCGCTCGTCGGTCCTTTATATATTAATGCCTTTTTACTAGATAATTCTAGATTGCAGCTTACACAAAAACAATGTCTAGATAAGATAGTCACAATCGTTAACAGTTCTAAGAAATCCCTGCGCATCCGCCATAATTTTAACTTTCATACATGGCTTAGACAGAGTCGGGTTCAGGGACTATACCAGTGTGCTGTTTCGTAACATTGTCCCATCCTTAAATGGAAGTTCCTCCTAGAACTTTTGTGTAGCCGAGACTGGATGTTTGAATCGGCAACTGGCCCCATTTCTACACTTTCCGATCTTATGGCAATAGCAGGGCACCGTCTTCATCGGATACTGATAACGGGGGTTGTAGCTGCAAATTAATATCTGGACACCCTGTATCTTGGAAGATAACCTCTACCATGTTCCTGATGATTCGCCAATCCAACTGGTTACTCACTATCTTAGGCATAGCCAGTTTCTTCTCGCTGGATTCTAACAGATGGTCTCGGAGGTTTCGAAGTGCTTCCCACACATCGCGGTAGGTAGATCGATCATGAAATTCATTTTTAGTTACCACGTAGAAGACGTTTCAGTGTCTTGCCAGGGGCTGGAATCTGGTCTTCAAGTTTTTCTAATTGCCAGAACTTCTTTCGAAAGACGGATGCCAACCCTCGTGCGTTCTTGATACGGGCGGGGACGTTGTATGCCAGTGAATAATCTTCCGGGAGAGTGAACAAATCTTGTTGTTCTGAAGTGACTCCATATCTAGCTTTTCCGGTACCGTTATCGTTCTTCATAGCAGAAATATCGTTCATTATAGCAGAAATATCGCTTTTCACATTCGTTGAAATCTTCTCTTCCATGGCAGAAATATCGTTTTTCACATTCGTTGAAACCTTCTCTTCCATGGCAGAAATATCGTTTTTCATACTCGTTGAAAGTTTCTCTTCCATGGCAGAAATCTTCTCGTCCATGTTGGCAGAAATGTTCTTCATAGCAGAAATCTTCTCGTCCATGTTCTCTTCCATGGCAGAAATCTTCTCGTCCATGTCAGCAGAAATTGACGAGATTAAGGTGGAAGCCTCGTCATTAAATAAAACTGTTTCTGGATCAAAGCCGTCAATCTCCAGTGCCACTTTAAGTCTTTCTACTAATTCACTTTTCTTACCGGACGTTTCCAACTCACGATCTTCCCATTCTGCTCTTAACTCAGTTAGTTTCAAGTCACATAGTCTCTTGGCCATTTTTACGTAGCAATTTATTTATATTACCTCACACCTGACACCAATGTAATGTTTTTCTTATTTATTTAAAATATTTTATCCTCACGATGTCAAATTATAAACTAAACTAACTCTCGCTCGTCGGTCCTTTATATATTAGTGCCTTTTTTACTAGATAATTCTAGATTGCAGCTTACACAAAAACAATTGGCTTTCTGGCATTTTCTAGATAAGACTGGTCACAAAAACAATGTCTAGATAAGATAGTCACAATCGTAAACATTTCTAAGAAATCCTTGCGCCTCCGCCATAATTTTAACTTTCATACATGGCTTAGACAGAGTCGGATTCAGGGACTATACCAGAGTGCTGTTTCGCAATAATACGACTTCCTTAGGGAAAATCTGAATTACATGGTATATTCAGAAAGAAAGCAACAGAAGGAGCTGACAGAAATTCACATGGAGCATTGCAGGGGTAGGGGTGTTGTATATAATGGATATGTAATAATAGATAAATGTGGATTAAATAAAAATAAAACGTTTTACTACAAAATTCACATTGTTTAATAGCCACACTTCGAAGCTGTAGATATTGAAGATACCATAATCTAGGTCGCTAGTGTCTAAGATTTGCACAAAGTTTAATTATACTGAACATTTAGATGAAAACTGCGAATACACAACATACTGATATGTAGTATTTTGAATATATTCATGTTAAACAGGGCATTTAATAGATAGATGCTGAATAAAATTAGATTAATTTATCCAATTCTGTTAATAAAGAACACAAATTAAGTACTTTTACAACGAATTGTCTAAAATGTAGTGATCTCTGTAGGATTGACACTTAATTTCTTACAAATAAATACCTTAAATCTAATCTAATCCAGATCCTCAATACAAGAGTAAACCCATGAATTTTCACTTCTATACTGTCTTTTAGAGATGGGAGGGTTTTTCTCATAATTTTCAAAAATAGCTGTAGACTATGGATATACTCATGCAAATATCGTATCTGGGTGAATAAAAACTACTATAAATATTTACTTACTGGCACTTATGACAAATATATTTGCCTAATCCTATAGCCTTAACTTTTGTATTACACTCATGGCACAAAGCTCTACCTCCATTTTTAATGAAACCAGTATCAGCGAGTTCTTTAGAACACATTTCGCATCTGAAACATGAAGGATGCCAACTTGCATTCATTGCTTTAATCACCTAAAAATGATTTATAAAAGTTATTCAATTTACATAAATTACATACATTCTATTTTTTGTGTTTGTAAATAAAAATTGAGCTTTTAGCTGATGGATTAGGGTTTGGAGCATAAAGTGAATTACAACAAAAGCTTGTCACAAATATATCCAATTAACAAATTTTAACAAAACACAAGAAAAATTGTAGTTGATAAATACATTATGGCAGAATTGCTAAAGGTCAAACATTGAACTTCAAACATACTACCATCTGCCGATGACAGTGCTTACCTTAGCTGGAACATTGTAATAAAAAGAAATGCGGCCAATATTATGTACAGGAGAAATAAGAATGATTGGATAAATAAACAATTAGAGGATATCGAACAAGACAGTACCAACGACAAAATTACATAATTCTACAAAAAGATAAAAACTCAACATAATAATCAGATAGCTAAAACAAGAGAGTTAATAAACGAAAACGGTCAAACAGAAAACGATCCACAAAATATGGTTGATATCTGGAAATATTATTATATAAAACAGACGTGAGTGAAGACACAGAATACCTCCTAGAAAACATTAACATACCACAACAAATACGAGAAGAAACATATCCGTTAGAAGAAGTAGTTAGCGAAGTAATAAGAAAACTAAAACATCTCCAGGGGAAGATTAATTGGAGTCGGAACTATTGAAATATGGAGGTCAAAAACTATACCAACACTTTAATAAAAGAAATATCGATTCAAAATAAAATGCCACAGGAATAGAATACGGGAATAATCACACCTATTCACAAAAAGGGGTCAAAAACCAATGCAAAAGTTATAGAGCAATAACATTATTGGATACCACATATAAAATCCTGGCACTAATCTTATAAACACGAGATTAAAAGTAGAAGCAGAAAATGTGTTAGGCGACTATCAAAACGGGTTCAGACCAGACAGTAGATCAACTATTAATGCAATACATACGCTAGAAGAAATTTTTGAAAAAGCATGGGAACACAATAGGGAAGTTTATACAGTTTTCACTGATTTTAAAAGTGCCTTTGACACTATAGACATAAAAGAATTGATGGAACGGTTTATTATTCATAAAAAATAAATAGAGATGCTGAAAACGAGAATGGCTAATGCCAAAGCAAACATGCGAATTGAAGGATTGAGGAATTCTAAGTAAATAAGGAAGTCAAGGGGAGAAGGTGACTCGATTTCCCCAACTTCATTTAATTTGGCATTGGAGAGTATTCTAAGAACAGCAAAACTAGAAAGCAAAAACATCATAACAGACTAAATTCAAATTATAACATATGCAGATGATTTTACCATAGTAGCAAATTAAATGCAAGAACTTATAAATAAAAGCAATGGAAAACGTAGACAAGGAGGAGGAAATCAATGTAGAGAGAACAAAATATATGATAGTAGGTAAGAAATACACACACCGAAAGCAATTTAAACCGTAGAGGTATAAACATTTGGAAAAGTAGCAGCACTTAATTACTTAGGAGTAACGATAGGACAAACAGGAAAGGAACGGGTGCAAGAAAGAATACTTAAAGGAAACCAAGCTTACTGCAGAAATAAAAAAACTCCAGAAAAGTGAAGCCATAAGCAAAAACTCCAAAATAGAATTATACAAAATACTAAATAAGACCAGTAATCATCGCCTATGGTTTAATAACAACAGTGATAAACAAACAAGAAGAAGAAGACTTAAAAATCACAGAACGAAAAATTTTGAGAACTATATTGGGATAGAACATAACAACAACTGGGAAATTAAACTTAAAACTAATGAAGAAATAGAAATTGACTTACACAATAAGACAGTCGTGAAGTATATAAAACACAACCTTAAAATAGGCAGGGCATATTACGAGACGAAAACGTGGAGAAATGATAAGATGAATCACACAATAGATTCCACTATAGCCAAGGAGAAAGGGAAGGCCCTGAGAAAGATAGAAGAAGATACAAAAAAGATGGTAATTAAAGAGTGGAGTCAAAAATGCAGAAACGGGGCAGAATGGAAGAAAATAACTTTTGAGGCCAGGATACACAAGAAAATGTAACAACAAGAAGTGGAAAAGGAGTAATTTATCCTTAAAACGCATTAGCATTAGCCAAAATCTCTTAAATTTAACGGCTTGGTGATGATGATATCCAATTTACAAATTTTAACAAAACCTTGACATTCTTATAAGAAATATAAAAAATGAACATTGAAAACCAACCAAAGGAAAAATGTAGTTGATAAATAAATTATAGCAAAATTGCTAAAGGTAAAACATCATACATATTACCATTTTCCGATGACAGTGCTACCTTAGCTGGGACATTTGAAAATGTAAGTTGTAGCAATAATTGATAAATAATTCGACAATAAACTCACCCTTCCGATAATGAATTCTCCACATTTGTTACAGCAAGGAGCAAAAAGCACTTGAAAATCATGTTCGCAGTATTTTCTACCGTCAAATTCATAAAAAACCCCATCCCTAAATTCACGGAAGCACTGAGCACACCTGAAACATATATGATTAATTTGATTGTTAATATAATTCCTTTGTGTAAAACTACTTACACAAAACAATGCTGATGCCATAATTGTCCAGTGGAGTTAACAATTTTCTCTTCTGGTTCAAAACCGTCTCCACATTTAGAACATACCATATTTTCTCTTGACATATTCGTTAGTCTGTAAAAATAACAATTACATTATTGTTGATAACTGTATCGCCAAAGAATATCAAACTAATTGAACAGATAATGAAGCTTAGTTCAAGGTAAAATGATTTTATGAAACAGCGTTGATAAAAACGACACCAAAGGGTTTTTGAAACATATAGTAACCATTGGGAAAATATTCGAAAGAATTTTGACTTTTATAGTTGATCAAGTATCTCCATCTTACCTACTTTTATGGAAAGCAAAAATTACACACCTACGAATAGTTTTTTTTGCATTATGTTAGTAAATACAAATACATACAATCCTTCGAATACTGTTTAAATCTTTTTATAATAGCACATTAACTTTTATCCAGTTACAGATGTCTATAATTTTGTATATGTATTTAGAATAAATGAACAACTTGACCAAGTATCCCGACTAGGTCAGGTCAGGACAAAAGAAGAATGCTAAAGAACCCCGCAGTTTTTGACGGGAAAATGGCTCTAAGCCAATCTCTTTAAAACCAAGTGAAAAAATGTTCTCCAAGATCAAAAGTCATCTCAAATTCTCGCACAAAAAGCTGTTCTTTGCCAATGGTACCATAATAGAAAAAATTGATATATACCGTTACATCGCATATCCACATAGGATCACACTATGTAAATGGGTACATCTGGATATTTTTCGTGAAATTTTGCAATTGCATACTGGTACGAAACTTACTAAGATATACTCTTTGTTGAATAGTTAACATTGTTGTCAAATATTTCTTAAACAATGACAATTTGAAAATTATTTATAAAAGTTGACAGTTACTTGGTAAACGTCACTCACTAGGTTAATACATTATTTTCGAAGTTAGTGCAAAAATGTATACGGTTTTTATAAAACTGGCTATAAAATGAGACGGGTTTTGAAAAATTTGAATTTTATTCAAATATATGGGGTTTCAGAACAAGCAAAACTTTTTATAAAGAATGACATTTTTCACTAAATCTAATATTAAAACATTTTCCACCTATAGGATACCCCATCCGTGGACACGTTGTATATACAAACATAACATAGAAATTATACATAATTTCTATGAAACATAAATCTCACGCATTTCATTTATATGCACAGAAATTTCGAAATATTTTCTATATGTTCATTGGAAAACGAATTTGGGAGCCCGGTTTTGACTCATTTCAAATCACGCGGTATCTGTTTTGTTCACTGCGCAAACTCAGAAGTGCATGTGCGCATAATCTCGAGGCGTCCGCTCATTTTCAGTGTATAGGCCTTTTCATCGTAAATTTATTTTGTGCGCATGAGTGAAGTTCAGCCAACTTTTTCGTACTGTTTTTAAACAAATACGTTAAAATACACGAGTACAAATAATTAAAATCAACAAATATTAAACAAATAATACGTATTAATAAGAAATTTTTCAAGTTGACTGTAATTATATTATCTGTACCTACAAAAAGGAAACATAAAAAGGTGTTGTTCTAGAGTTTATAAGAATGATAAATGGTATAAATTATTTAAAGCCAATACATAATATATTATTTTTTAATTTTTCCTAGACCTTGCTTGCAACATATAGTAGTAATATATACGCGTAATATTAATAATATTCATTATCAACCTAGATGTTAATTTTAGAGTTTCTACATGTACTAACAATAAATTATCATGGTTAATTAGTATTTAATATAATTAATGAAATTAACTGTCTCGACCCTTACTTCGTGGAATCTACTCATATTAGTGTTTTAAATGAAACTCAACGTTTCTAGCTAATTCCACAATATAATGAAAAATGTTGAAAATTCTAAAAAATTGACAATTGTTTCGATAACTGAATATCATCGTCAGAATGACAGAAGTTACATTTCATTTGATGCCTACCTGATGATTAGTAGTTTGTTATTTTTGGCTAGACCAAGAAGTGACCTACCTTGTGATTGACTTAATATATGTTAATAGAAAAAAGAAGAAGATGTGATATTACAAATATTGAAGCTTAGATAGTATTAGCCCTATGGTGATATCCTGGATATCACCATTTGAGTTTATATATACCTGATTTCTTTAATGTTGGTATTTTTGTTTAAACATTTAACAATTTTGTACTTGCGTTACTTTCTGTTTTAAAAGAAATTGTTGTATTCGTTGCTAAAGATATTATCTTTGAAATATTATTGGAAATATTTCCTGTATATGTGATGGTTTTATAAGTTTTTATTTCTTCAGTTTGTTTAGGAAATATTAGTTGTAATGCCACTTATTCCTCTTTCTTATTAATTAGCTTATTTATCATATGTAATGGATAACCGTTGGATGTTGCTATTTGTCTAATTGTATTAATCTCTCTATCAAAATTACATTTGTTCATTGGAACTGAAAATGCTCTATGTATCATTGAATTGTATGCCGCTAGCTTATGTGATATTGGATGATTGGAATTATATGAAATTGTCACATCAGTGTGTGTTGGTTTTCGGTAAATTGCATAATCAAGTACATTATTTACTCTTTGAACTTTCAAATCAAGAAAATTGATTAAGTTATTTTCTTCAACTTCTCATGTAAATTTAATTTTTGGGTGTAAATTATTAATGTGGTTGAAAAATATATCTAATTGTCGTTCACTACCTATAAAACAAGCTAATATGTCATCTACATATCTATACCAAAATTAAACGTTTTTTGAAATATTACTTTCAAAGATTTTTCTTTCTAAACTGTCCATAAAAATGTTTGCCAAAATAGGTGATATAGGGCTTCCCATTGGTAAACCTTCATTTTGAATATATATGTTATTGTCAAAAGTGAAATAATTCTGATTAATACATACATCAAACAAATTGAGTATATCTGATATTATTCCTGGATTAATATTTTTATCTTCTAGTAATTTTCTTACAAGTATTAGACATTCTTTAGGAGGAATTTTAGTGCACATATTAGTAACGTCAAATGAAATAAGCTTAGCGTTATCTTGTAATTTGAATGCTTTTAATTTTTTGATTAGTTCTATTGAATTTCTAATTGAGTATTTAGACTCATATCCGTAACTATCGAGTATATTGTTAAGCTTCTTTGCCAATATATTATTAGGAATATTAACATAAGAAACTACAGGTCTAATTGGTTTCGTTACTTTATGTAATTTAACGGTTCCATATAATTGTGGACAATGAGGATTCTTATTTATCATGGACCTCTTTTCGAAATCATTAAAAAGATAATTTGAATTATTAACAATATCCCTTACATTATTAGAAAACTTCTTTGTTGGGCCTGCTCTAAGAACTTTTATATCTCTAGATTCTATAAAGTTATATATTTTTGAATTATACTTTTCAGCTGTCAATATGACAGTTGTGTTCCCCTTATCAGATTTTGTAACTGTTAGGTTATTATCTTCTACTTTCTTTTTTATTGCATTTAAAACTGTAATGTCATTTTTTGTTTGGCGTTTAACTTTTGAAGGTTCAATGATACATAGAGCATTTTCAGTTCCAAATGAACAAATGTAATTTTGATAGAGAGATTAATACAATTAGACAAATAGCAACATCCTACGGTTATCCATTACATATGATAAATAAGCTAATTAATAAAAAAGAGGAAAAAGTGGCATTACAACTAATATTTCCTAAACAAACTGAAGAAATAAAAACTTATAAAACCATCACATATACAGGAAATATTTCTAATAATATTTCAAAGATAATATCTTTAGCAACGAATACAACAATTTCTTTTAAAACAGAAAGTAACGTAAGTACAAAATTGTTAAATGTTAAAACAAAAATACCAACATTAAAGAAATCAGGTATATATAAACTCAAATGTCCAGAATGGGTCAGACCCTTCGAAATTTTGAAATCCGATACAGTGAACACTTACGAGCATACAGATTAAAACAACCAGATAAATCCCATTACGCAAAACATCTACTTGATACCAACCATTCATTGACACCTAACACAGAACTAGAAGTACTACATATTTGTGATAAGAAACAAGAACTGGATTTCCTTGAAGAGTTGGAAATTAGAAGACACTTAAGAAACCCACAATATGAAGTCCTCAATGAACAGATAAATCTAGGGAGTTCTCCACTATTAAACTGTCTTCTTAAGTGATAATTGTAAAGATCGGCTGATATAGTTTTCCTGGTTTTCTATATCATTGCACAGTTATACTGATCTTAATTGGAAAAATGATATCCAGGATATCACCATAGTGCTAATAACATGTAAGCTTCAATATTTGTAATATCACATCTTCTTCTTTTTTCTATTAACATATATTAAGTCAATCACAAGGTAGGTCACTTCTTGGTCTAGCCAAAAATAACTACTAATCATCAGGTAGGCATCAAATGAAATGTAACTTCTGTCATTCTGACGATGACATTCAGTTATCGAAACAATTGTCAATTTTTTAGAATTTTCTACATTTTTCATTATATTGTGGAATTAGCTAGAAACGTTGAGTTTCATTTCATTTGATGCCTACCTGATGTTTAGTAGTAATTTTTGGCTAGATCAAGAAGTGACCTTGTGATTGACTTAATATTTGTTAATAGAAAAAAGAAGATATGCTATTACAAATATTAAAGCTTAGATATTATTAGCCCTATGGGGATATCCTGGGTATAATTTTTCCCAATTAAGATCATTATATTGACAGCTAACCTCTTAACTAGTTCACTTACTTTGCCTTTTTGAGGACGCCCATGATACTTTAACCACCTTTTTAATTGTTCACAATTATATGCTTCACCTGAATTGTCAACAAGGACAGAATCATCAATATTTTGTTTTAATGATGGATTGTTTTTGGAGATAATATTGATTTCCCAGTCATTATTGCATAAAACAGTACGAAACTTTTAAACTACCGCTATTTCAACATGGCGGCTACGCATGCGCTTGTCATGTGATGAAAAGTACTATTGGCATTCTAGGTTTTATATAGTTTCTATGATCAAAACCGGCAATTTTTGGTTGCAACACTTTTTTAGTATTGCGCGTGAGCGTGACCGTTTCTGAAAGGTTTTCAATGATGTTGGAACAAACCTTTAGTAATTATGCAAATGTCATCAACATCAGTTACTTTTTAAGCTAAATGTTGAGATAATTTTACAAATAACTTGAAGCAACCGGAACCTAACTTTTGTTCTACAAGATAAATGGTTTGGTCAAGGGTGTCCTCCTCAGATTAACAAATAAAATAGATATGTTTGTTTTGATTTTTTCTTGTCCCAAACATCGTGTCACATTCTAATTTCACTTGCGGACACTTCCACTGCTTTGCCATATTTACAAAGTTTCTTTAGTTGCAGGAAAAATGAAATTAAAAGTTTAAATAAAAATTTGTTAAAAAGTTATGCAAATAAAAAAAGTCATACTAATTTATGCATTTCAGTCGCTGCTTTTAAAATCAATTAATAATACTTGAATTTTATTTAAGAATACCATATTTTTATATAAATTTTAAACACGTATTTGTTGTAACCTTAGATACCTTTATGGTTATAACTGAAAGTGACGACATTGCTCAAAATTTCAGTACCGGTTTCATGTGTCAAGGGTAATCTATGTTGTCGTTTTTAATAAAGAAATCAGACACACAAGGAGACTATTAATTATATTTTATAGAAAATGTGTAACAAAAATATAGCACGTGTACAAAGCAAAAGCTGTCAAAAAACAAGAAGTAAATACTTTTATTTCATACAATGGTACCAACACAAATAATGTAATATATTTGTTAAGCTACGTTCACATGTAGAATTGTCCCCACAACAATCTATTTAGTAGTTTTGTCCTTATTTAATTACCATATAAATAGAGATGCAAATATCGTTAGAGTGTGCTCGACGATAATTTCGAATACGCCGTAGTATTGTAGTAAATAATGTCAAACGCGGTTTGTTTATACGAACGCCATTACTAGAGAGTAAACATTTAGTTCTTTCGTTTTGATGAGTTTTTCAAGGACTTTCCGTCACAAAATGATCTTTTAAGTTAATTAATTTAATGTTTTTGGATTATCATGGTTCGTCGAAATTACCAACGCCATGTATCTACAATGCCATCCCCACTTTTTGTAATTCATTCATTATTTCACCACTGGCGTTTGGGATTGTTGGCCGCAAAGATAAACGTGTTTATGCATGAATAGCCCTTCTCTATTGTATATTATTACTCTAAGACAGGGGTGTCAAACTCAATTTACATGAGTGCCATTTTTTCTTCGAGGCATGCTTGGGGGGCCGGCTTAAAAAAAGTTTGTTTATATATCATAACGGAAATCTTTATTCAACGAAATATATAAAATAACATAAAATAAAAAAAAGTTATATCTATACAATAGATAAATAAAAGTTTAGTATAGTAACTATTTCGATGACCCAGATACTTGACATCGTTTCAGCTTCATTATGTCGTCGATGTTTGGTGTCAAATCAGATGTACTAATTTTCAGAATAGCTTGAAGATGTTCATCTGTCAGTCTCGAACGGTGTTTAGACTGGTTGATTTTCATTATTGAAAACATCTGTTCACATATATATGAACTTCCAAACATACATAAAATACGAACAGCGTGTTTGCTCATGTTGGGATAGTTACCATGACTTTTAAAATATTTTGAGTAAATGTCAAAATATCAACTTCCTTGAACTTGTCTTTTAAAACAGTGTCACATTGCAAGTCTATTAGTTCCATTTGCATATTTGTTGGCGCCTTGGCAACTTCAAAGGTGAATGGATTATTAAACAAAGGAAATTCACAGGAGTTCATTTCGCGAAAATCTGCGAAACGACCTTCAAACTCCGTTATAAGATCAAGTAGAAGAGTAGCAAACTCTGTTAGTTTCTCTGCACTGTACGTACCACGTGCTCGAATACTAGGAAAGTGGTGAAGTACTTGATCTCGCAATTGGGACTCCAACAACTTTAATTTTATCTCAAACGCCTGTATATTTGCGTGACAATCATGTTTTTGCCTTGAAGCTTAACGTTCAAGTTATTGAAATGCTCCGTCATATCCACCAGAAAAGCACAATCAAGCCACCATTCGTCGCTATGATTAATTGGTTTTCCCTTTTGATCCATAAAATTAACAATATGTTCACGCAATTCGAAAAATCGCTTTAACATTGAACCGCGACTAAGCCAACGAACTTCTGTAAAGTATATAATATCAGAATGTGCTTCATCGAGATCTTTTAAAAATTGTGTGAATTGACGGTGATTTAGGCCTTTGCTCCGAATGAAATTTATAATTTTAATTATTGGCTTCATGACATGATCCATTTTAAGTATTTTAGATGCCAAGGACTCTTGATGAATCATACAGTGGATCCCCACAAATTCGTGTTCAGGTGTAGCTTCATCTGAAATTTTCTTACGTATTTTCGTTACAACACCAGCATTTTTTCCAACCATGGCTAGTGCACCATCAGTAGTAATACTGCATAATTTTCCCCAATCAAGTTCATTATTTTGAATTAATTGTTCAATCGTCTGGTAAATATCTTGAGCTGTAGTAGTATCCTTCAAAGGTACACATTTCAATAGTTCTTCAGTACTGAAAAAGTTTTTATCGATTCCGCGAATAAACACAGCAAGCTGCGCTGTATCTTTGATATCGGTATTTTCATCGACAGCAATGGAATAAAAAATAAATTCTTTCACTTTTTCTCTAAGTTGCTTATGCAAATTATCCGCCAACTCATTTACTCTGCCAGCAATTGTATTTCTGGACAGGGGTATATCTTGAATAGATTGTTTCTGGGATGGGAATGAAATCTCAGCCACATCTAACATACATTCCTTAACAAATTCGCCGTCACTAAAAGGTTTCGATTTCTTTGCAATTTTTAGTGCAATTACATAACTCGCTCTCGTAGCAATCTCACTATCAACGTTGGCCTTTGTAAAGAACGATTGCTGTCCCTTCAATTTACTTTTAAAACATTCTAGTTTTTCTAGTCTGATCTCGTCAGAGAATTTGTCAAACTTCTCTTTATGATGGGTTTCATAGTGTCTTTTCAAGTTGAATTCTTTGCAAACAGCAATAGTTTGATTACAAATCAAGCAAAGTGGCTTGCCTTTCCATTCAATGAAAAAATACAATAGTTCCCACTTACTTTGAAAAACTCGACACTCGCTATCAACTTTCCGTCGTTTATTAGAAGACATTGCAACAGACGCAAGGCGCACTCAAATAAATTACACACAACAAGCACAATCAACGCAAAAGAATAAATATTCTTGTGAACAACGTTTGTCTGGCTACTGACTGAGCTGACTGCTGCACTGTTCACAGCACACTCCCCCGCCCTGTTGTTCGTCTCTGGCTTTGCATCGGCGACGTTGCCGTAGAGTACAGTAAAATGCTCGGGTTGGCCATGATTGGTTAGACACGTTTGGTTAATACACCCGTGGAGGATGTTCAATTATATCAATTAGTTATAATATTTATAGAATATAAATATAAAATTACAAGATTTTAAAACATAATAACATTAATTTCTAACTATTGTTGGCATATTTTCAACCATTCACAGCAGGCCTATGTGATTCGTTGACTCCAGCAAAGCGGGCCGGATTAGAATGTCTTGAGGGCCGGTCGTGGCCCGCGGGCCGTATCTTTGACACCACTGCTCTAAGGTGTCCCCCCTCTAACAGCTACCTGTTATCGGAATTTTCACAAAAGAAAAAGTTGGGCGTCCGATTAAACGAAGCTACTTTCAAAGAATTAGCCTGCTGCTAATTGTTTGGAATAAGAGGACCAGTTGTGTTTTGAATAACCTGAGCAAGGGAAATACGAATATTGAAAAATAATAAAAAATCCATATCTAGGTAATTAATCCCCGAATATTGAATTATTTCTAAAAACAGTATACATTTTAATAATTTTATGAATACCTACATTGTATTTTGTTGATTTAATCACGTTTTTTTATCAAGGACTATTTGTATAAAATATAAGGTGTTTCATCAAGAAACTCGATGACATCATCGTCGCTCGAGAATAGTTCATGTAGATGTAAAATATAGAAAGAACCCCCAATATATAAGTATTGATAAATATGACTTAACATTGTAATGATATACCGAAATGCTGTATGCGATTCATTATATTATATTGTTCCGTTGGAGATTACAGAATAAAAGGACTATAAACAAAGAGTGTATTATGTAAACTTTACAGTTCACTCTGTAGATTCTTTTCAAATATCACGTGAATAATATTGAATTAAAATAAAAAATAAACTTGTTTTTTTTTAACAAAATGAATGCGTTCGTTAATTATGTTGAATAATATAAAATACCTTTTTGGTTTCTCCAACACAAATGGCGGATTTGTTGGCACCCGAGGGCTGTGTGGTTCCAATGAAATATTATCGTAACTGTCATATCTGCGATATGAAGAATCTAATTCCTCTCTAGAATTTGCTCTTCTTTGCAACAAGGAGCTTTGAGAAATTGCTCCTATATTTGGAATTACTGGCGAAATATCTTTTAAACTTGGCATTTTTAATCACTTTTCACTAATACGGATAATTACTTAATTTTCGCGTGAATTTGCACCCGTGTACTTTGCTATTGTGCCTTATCTCAAAATGAAAAGTCATTTTTTCCGTTATCTTGTTTACATAAGTATTACTTGAATAGTATTCCAATTCTATTAATTGAAGAGTGTCCTGAGTATGTTTTAGTCACGATTTCTCTACTAAAAATTATGTGATCATCATACGGAAAAAAACACGACTGGTAATAAATATACATCAGCAATGTTTTAGTTTTGTTGTTAAAATTGTACGCAAATTACGACTGTCAATTAATATATCCTCTTCAACGGATGAAGGTACGTATTTTTGTTTATATTAATAACGAAACTTACATTTTACGCAACGTTTTTTATTAAACTTTAATTAAGATGCCAAGTATTTACGAGAGGTCGCCTTTGATTTTTTTTATTACATCACGATGTACTACGTATGTTTATACTCAGTAAATATTAATTGTTTTCATAATATACAGGGGTTTCCATTAGTATGGTGATAGATAGCTGTCGTAACTTAAATGTGATCCCCAAAATGTAGTGGTGTAATTACATCAAATTAGAGTTCTTGCAAAATTAAACTGCTGACTTAAATGACACTAAAAGTTGAATATTTTACGCTGAAAACAATATCAAGGATTACAAAGACTTATCAGGAAAAATCTCTAATGAAAATGAAGACAATGCTCTAATATATCAAGATCCTTTTGGAACCTCTGTCAAAAGAAGAAATATTATTTTGGCACAAATGTTTCATCGTCCTAAAAACTTCGTTCATATGTATACTATTAATAGTTGGCTTTTTTCAATGCTTGGACGTGGATAATATTTAATGGTCTTGGAACCTGCTGAAAAATTATCAACCTAGTACTAGAAGAGCATTATTTTTTATAACGTTTTATGTTGCTATTTGTAACATATGCTTTCCCTGATTATTTTATCTGCCAAGTAATAAATTAGTTCAGTATGCTTGTAAAGATTTCTAACTATCTTAGATTATTCTTTTCCTAAAATAATCGCAAGCTGAACCCTCTTTGAGATATCCAAGAAGTGTCAATATATATAGGCCAGCACTCCCGTGTCGGAGTGTAGGCCGCTCTTTTGTACGGTGGATCAATCCGTGTGTTATCTTCTGCTTGCTACATCATGCGGTGTGAGTTCGCCATCTTTGTAATTTTTTTCCATTCCTTTCTGTCCTCTATTTTTCTTCCCCAGTCACTGACTCCCCTTTTCTTCAGGTCATCAATCACCTGATCTTCCCATCTAAGTTTGGAACGTCCCCTGGGCCTAGTGTTGTCAGACTTCCAATCAGTAATTTTCCTTATTGGATCGTCCTTATTCCTTCTTCGAAGATGTCCGTACCATCTTAGACGCTGCGCTTTTATATGTCTGACTATATCTTTACCATTCATATACTGATTTATTTCGTAGTTATATAGCCTTCTGAACCCTTCATTCGGGATCTATTTGGGCCTATTATTCCCCGCATGATTTTCCTCTCTAGGATTCTAAGATTTTCTTCGTCTTTATCAGTGTGGAATCTCATTATTATTTCTATTTTTTTAAATTGTTAATAACTATTAGGAATAATGTTTTATTTTATTTACATCGGTCGCATGTTACAACCTTCTTATATATGTCAAAAATGTGCTAAATACAACAAGCAACATTTGTATCTGACGTCTATCATCATATTTCATATTGATTTTTACGTGTCACTGTAAGAAGTTCGAAATAAAACTAGTTAAAAACTAAACGAATAATAGTTTCAATTAATAATATAACATAGAACCAGCATTATTCGAGTGAATCGTTTATCAAAGGCGATAAACATCACGAGATAATCAGTTAGGCTCATATTTTCATCGGCACACGTTATTACTGGTCGCATTGCGGCTTTATAAACTTTAATTTTGTTTTTTTTACTGATGCATTTGTCCCCTAGTAGTTTCTGATACTTCCAATACACTTTGGTCCCTGCTATTATTCTTGCGTTTATCTCCGCGCTTCTGTTGTTCTTCTCATCAATTACTATTCCCAGGTATCTGAATTGACTTAATCTTTGTAAAGTGTAACCTCCCGTATTTATAGTAGCTGTGTTGTCTGTCTTCCTTGAAATTTGCATATATTTTGTCTTCTCTTGCTTAACTTCCAGCCCTCTCTTTGCTGCCTCTTTATTTAAGTGCTTGAATGTATTTTCTAGGGTTTCTTTGTCTCTAGTAATTAACGATAAATCATCGGCATATCCTATTATTTGTGTGGAGCTGTGACTAATCATTCCATTTATGTCTATTGCTTTAATCATCCCATCTAGGGTTATGTTAAAAAGAGTTGTAGACAAACTATCTCCTTGCCTTAGACCGACTTCAATGTTAGTATCTCCTGTATTCCCGTCTCTGGTTATCACCTTTGCAGTATAATCCTTCATTGTCATTTTCATTAGTCTTATTAGTATTTCAGAAATTCCTATGTTCCTCATATCCGATATTAGCCACTCTCTGTTGACAGAGTCAAACGCTTGCTGAAAGTCAATGAATAGTACATGTAAATCTATGTCATGCTCATAGCACTTTTCGATAGTCTGTGTTAGTAGGTGTATGGCGGCTACAGTAGATCTTCCTTTTCTAAATCCCTGTTGATATTGACCTAATATGGGTTCACCCTGTTTATTTACTTCTATTTTTATTAGATTGGTTAATATCTTGTATGTAGTGTTAAGCAGCATTATACTCCTGTAATTTTTGCATTTGGTTGGGTCCCCCTTTTTGAAGATGTCCAATACTCCACTCGTTTGGCATGCATTCTTCTGCCCATATATTCATTATCAGGTCATATATTTGTTGAAGTAAAGTTTCTCCTCCATGTTGGATTAGTTCGTTATTTATATCATCTGGACCTGTCGCCTTGTTTGGTTTGAGTTGTTTCACAACATCTATAAATTCCTTGAAATAGGGTCTGTACTGCTGTTCACCGATTTCTCCCTCAGTTACTGCTTCCTTATAATTTTCGTCCATAATATGATTGTTTTGGTATAGATTTCGAAAGTATGTTTTCCATTCTTTTTTATTTATGTTTACTGTCCCAATTGCGTTTCTGCTACTGTATTGCTTTCTCACATATTCGAAGAGTATTCTATTATTCTTTTGTTCTTTTCTATTTTTTCTATTTGTTCTGCAACCCAATTTGATTTTTTTCTGCTTTTTGCTTTTTCTTTCTATATTCATCTAGCTCTTCATATTTTCCTGTTTCCAACCATTTATTTCTTGCTTGTTTTTTCTCTACGCTTGCCAGCTTACATTCTTCGTCGAACCATTCTTTGGATGCTTTGATTTGTTGTAATCCAATTTCTTTCTCTGCAGATTCTATAATGCTATTTTTAATGATCTTCCATTCACTGTCTATATCTCCTTTTTCATTATGAATCCTCAGTTTATTTGTTAAGGTTTCTGCATAATTATTTCCACCCTTCTCTCTTTCCAGCTTTTTCCAGTTCCACTTTCTTTTGTTGTGTTTGCAAGGTTTATATCTTGATATTTTTATGTTCATCTTCTCTATTACTAAAATGTAGTCTGTATCTGCATTTGCTCCTCAGTATGACCTTGCGTCTTTAACCATTTTCATCCATATCTTTGATATCAAAACATGATCGATTTGGTTGCCGCTTCTCTTTCCTGGGAATGAGCTCCATTTTATGCTTAAATTTTATACTGATTATGAATGTATTTGTTTCCGCAGCTAGGTAGCACAGTCTTTTGCCGTTATCATTTGTGATCTCGTGTATTTTTTCTTTTTCAGCTATTTCTCGATTATTTTCTTCTTTTCCTATCTGGGTATTAAAGTCTCCTATTATTATCAAAATGTCATTTCTAGAGATATCTTCTCATAAAACTTTATTTTCTCTTCTTCGCTTGCTTCTTTCATTGGGGCACAGACATTAATTATACTTATATTTGCTTGTTTATTCTCAAATTTTAAATATGAAATCCTGCCGTCGATTGGCTTAAACTCAATTACTTTGTTTCGTATTGTTTTACTGACCATTATTGCTGTTCGATTCTTTCCATGTTTTTCCTCCCCTGAGTAATACATCGTACACTTTTTGTTTTCTATTTTCCCTTGTTTTTCCATCTGATTTCTTGTAGCGCCAGAATGTCTAAATCATAATTCTTCATTTCTTGCGCTATGTTATGCATTTTCCCAACTTTTAGCATATTTTTGATATACCATGTTCCAATTTTCAATGCGCTTACTTTTTGTTTCACCCGCTTTACCCTATTTTATATTTTCCAATAGTCGGCTAAAATTTAGCATGTTTAAAGAAGAAAGAGTAGCCCTAAACAAGTAGGGAATCATTGTGGCGTAAGTAGGAAGAAGTTCGGGGGGGGGTGGGGGCTTAGGTGGTGTTTTGAACTATCGGGGGCCTGGGTACCAGAAATATTTTCAATTTTTAAGCCCCTAAAACTGCATTTTAGCTTTGTTTTTCTCATAAAATTGTAACCTACAGTTCTGGCGGTTCATGTTAACCAGAAAAGCCCGAATTAAAAATAATTAATAAAATGAAAATTATTACACGAAATTGAAAAACTGAATTTGTACTAATTTGTGCCAAAAAATATTAACGTCAACCCCCTCAATCAACCCCCTTTCGATAAATAGAATAGCATGACCATTCTTTTCCACTATTTTCAATATTTCTTCAAAAACGAAATATAAAAGTCGACTCCATTAAAACTGAATTTATACTAACTTGTACCATAAAAAAAATTTCAAAATATTATCCTCCGATCTTTTCAAAATTTCTTGAAAAACAATAAATGGAATTCAATTCTATTATGAGCTTTACAGCATTCTTCAGGCTTTCAAATATATCTCCTTTCCCTACAAAATTGCCATATGTACCCCTTTCTTCCATTCAGTCGATTAAAACCATCTTCACTGACCACCCAATTGTCCACAACAAACATAACACCTATCAAACTCTTTCTGCTCGTGATGTAACAGTCTCTCTCATCTGCCTTCCATCCCACATTGGTATCACTGGTAAGAAAACTGCGGATCACCATGCCAAAGAAGCTGCCTCTAGCAACAATCCAAAATTCATAGTCCATCTTGCAACTGACCTCTAGTACAACTTCAAAAAGAATCTTGGTAATATCTATGGCACAATAGTATGATAGCAGTTTACGATATCCATCCATCTACTTCTCTCCCTGAATTTAAATTTACACATGGTTATCTGATGTCTTCATAAAATATAATTTGAGAATAGTAATAGTTGTTAATTTATCCATGTAGATATTTGTAATTATTCTTTTGTGCCAATGACCAGTGCAGTCGAGGCACGGTAAGCTAAATAAAAAAAATGAAAGGGTTAATCCCATAAAACAAATTATGTTTTAAAGACTGTATATATAGCCACACTAGTTTGTTTTAAGCTTAGTAATTATTCTTACTTCATGTGTAATACAGCATGTGTGAGTCATGGAAAATATGTGTGAGCGCAATCAGGAGATAACAGCATCAAAAAAGCAGGAAATACTTTTCTGTGGAAACTAGGGAAGTAATGAACAATGTTTATTCAATTCTCATTGAACGTGGTGTCAGCAAGAAGGCAGCGTAACAAGAAGCTACATTAACAAAAACCATGATTAAATTCTTAGCAAATTACGGACCTGTTCAGCCATATTTCAATTTTACAGCTGGCCCAGGTCTTTCCTAATAAGAGTCAATTGGTCACTATCTTATATCTCTGAACCTCTAATTTCTTGCAACTGTATTCTCTGAGATTTTAGCATTAATATGTTTTAATATGAGGCACTGCAGACCACATGGTAATTCATTTAAGGTAATTTGTGGTTTTTCATAAAATATGAGCAAATAGAGAAACACTCATATACAAAAATTCTTTACTGTCAATATATGCTTTTATCATCAGAATGAAAATTACAACAAAGTAACCAAAGAAATTGGTAGTTTAAATTCTTACTAAAAAATCATTTATGTTTACTGACAATTAAAAAGTTCATTTCCCATAAAATGTATTGACAATTTTTTTCAATCTACATGTTAAAATTACTAGTGCCCACAAAATATTCTGTATTGAAAACAACATAATTCAGTCCCCATTTAATTCTAACGTAAAATGATAATCACCTCATAGTCAAAGGGAAAATGCATGAGGCACATGTCGTTATCAGTGTGTTAGAGAGAGGCATGGAGAGACTTATTACAGTTGTAATACAAATATTATCATATGATACTTCTTTCGCATGTTATAATACCCTGTTAAAAAAATAGGTGATAAACTGAATATACTTGATTCTTGCTAACACATTGTCACTTATGGACTCTGTGTTAAACTCCATGTTACTAAAGAATATTCCTAGTACTTTTTATGATTGCAACATGTGTAAATCTACAATTTATATATTTTCTATCTGATGTAGTTTTCACCAACAATGAACAAAACGCACACTTAGGAAACATCTAAATTTTGATGCTATTATCATTAATTAAAGTATCATGTTTTTAGAAGGTGTTGTTAAAGTTGAAGAGAATACAGAATAATACATTGCAGTAATAACTCAGTTAAGAACTTACTTTTCAAGCTTTAAAACGAAATTCATGGGAAATGGGAATATAAGTGCTGGCATGAAAAAGTGCTGAAGATAAATTCTATGAAAATAAATCAAATCTATTTAAAATTACAGTATTAATTATATTCATTCACATTACATTTTTTTACCTTGAATGTTAATATATGAATGACAACCAATACAGACACCTAGTTAGAAATCAAATAATTTGCTTTAAATATATAACACAGGGGCTTAGTCAAGTAGGTAAATGATTTGTATCTCTATTATTACAATTTCTGAATATTTAATAATAATATATTTTTTGGTATTATAAATTATCCAAATGTGCACAAATGCTAGTATCATAAACATTAATTGTAAAAATGACATATGATTTGCAAACCATCTTTAGTATTAGTAGTAATCTGGCTGTTTGCAGTATTATATTTTTAGGTACGTAGTTTTTATATAGAGTAGGAGCACTTAAACCTACTAACAAATTTACTCTGCCTTCTTACGTATGATTATCCCTTTAACGCTGATATAAAAAACTCCTGTTTTAATATAATGACTATATTATGCAGAATTCATTGCCTACCATCAATTACATACTTCAGTAAATCAAAAGCCATCAAACTCTTACCTTCTCCCTGATTTATTTAAATAGCACAGGGAATCAAGAGACATCTTTTTAAAATGCTTTAAAATCCCTATTTAACTCAACATGTCTTAAAAAATATCTTCTTCAGCCTGCTTACTTAATAGGGTCACGCCTGTTCCATCTTCGGGTACCGGCTCACTATATATCCAGGTTATCACTCCATCTCTTCCTTGGCCTTCCAATACTCCTTCAGCCGTTTGGGGATCTGTCTCGTGCAATCTTTACCAGTCTTCTTTCTCCCATTCTACTTATATGGCTATACAATTCATTTTTTCCTTTTCAGTGTCCATTCATTTATGTTCTCTATATTACAGTTTTGCGTGAGGTCTGTGCTACGTTGTCTGTCCCATAGTGTTTTTCCTGTGATATCACGGACTATTTTCATTTCACATGTTTCCATCAGTCTTTTTGTCCTTGTTGTATCAGGTCTTGTTTCCGCAGTGTAGGTCATAATTGGCTTTGTCTTATAAATCCTGGCCTTTGTTTCTGTCCGTAAATGTTTGTTTCACGTGTTCAAGACATCCTGCTATTTTTTTGGCTTTGTTTATTTGTTGGGCAACTTCCGCTTCTGTATCTCCATAACTGTGCATTAGTATTCCCAGGTATTTGATGCTTTTTTCTTGCTGGATTATCTTTCTGTCCACTTCCAGCTTGCACCTTATTGGATCTTTAGATATCACCATACTCTTTGTTTTATTCCGTGATATTATCATGCTAAACTTTCTATTATATTAAATTGATGTAGAAGTCTCTGAAGATTATCTCCACTCTCCGCAATCAGTACGGCATCATCTGCATAGCATACTATAGAGATAGTTTCTTCGCCCATTCTGTACCCTCTATTCACATTTTTGACTTTATGGATAATTTCATCCATGATTAGGTTCAAGAGCAACAGACTCAATGAGTCTCCTTGACGTATTCCTCTTTCAACTGGTATCGGCTGTGTTAGTTTGTTCTTAATTCTGGCCTGTATGTTATTTTTGCTGTATGTTTTCAATAGTCTTGATGGTATCTGATGGAATGTTTCGTTTATATAACAGGTGAATTACATCGTTTAGCTCTACCCGATTGAATGCCTTCTGTAGGTCTATAAAGCAGCAGAAGGCCGGGACGTTGTATTCCAGTGACTTTTCCAGGACTTGCCTGATGACAAAAACTGCATCGTTACAGGATCGTCCGGATCTGAAGCCTTGTTGTTCATCTGCTAGATCTATTTCATTGGTGATTTTGGTGGTTATGACTTTTGTGGTCAATTTCAGAGCGGTGCTGAGAAGGTTTATTCCTCTGTAGTTCTCGGGTAGAGTTCTGTCAGATATAAGATTTTTAAAAGATTCTTACATGTTTGGAAACCTCCCATAATCATTCTTTTAATTTTAAGACTACGCATGCTTTTCCTATATATATGTTCAATATAATGTAACAAATTTTTGGATACGACCAAAAATTGTAAATTTTGTATATACATACTTATAACTCAAAATTTCTGACAGGGAAATATATTTTATTATCATGTATACATACTTTTTAACAGGGGAAAGCCTGTAGCCTATTATATTTATTGTAACCTATTTTGTATTATAGGTATAGCTGATGATGTCAAGTTTATAGCAAGTCATCTAGTATCACTTCATTCGAGAAGTTTAGAAAATGCAATATATTCAAAACCTGTACTCCATCTGCTAGTTTGTATGCTTCCATCTCTAAATATTTTCAAAGAAAAAACCAATACTGTTATCTAAATGGTATAGTATATGATGAAAGTTTATTGTTGAGCTGATAAACATTACATTTAATATGTGTAATATATGTAATATGTCATGTAATGAAAAAACATTAATCCTTTTTGGCTAAGACATGAAATGAGTATGTATGTAAGAAACCAAAATATTAAAATGTACACAAACATTAATCCAAAACCATAAATTGGTACCAAAGACAAGATTTATATAAATAAAGACAAGTTCCACTGTACTATTTAATCTTAGACATACAAGCAAAACAAAAGTAAATAAGCAATATAAAAATTTAACTACTTTCGATAGCGTTGTTTATTAGAATTGTTAAATTATTAAAAACTACTGTGCTCCACAAACACCATAACATATAGTTAATTTCTTTAAAACAATTTTATCAAAGCTATTTTCAAGCTTACCCAGGCATAGGGGTCGGCGACATTTTAATAATCTTCAAACCAAATAAACTGAAAATTAAAGCAATACAAAATTACCTCATATCTTCCTACGATTACTTTCAACTAAATTTACCATATTCGATTAAAACATACTATTTAAATAGTTTACTTTACGAAAAGCACATCCATATACTTGATAATATATGTATTATATGCAAAAATTGGTTATAATATAAAACAAACAAAAAGCAAAGAATTCAGTTTAAAAAATACATGCCTTTTTACTCACCGATAATAAAATTTACTTAAATAAAATTGCGAAATATCACACACCCAATTATTGTGGTCAGTACCAGTTGTCAATGTCAGTTTAACCTTGTTATGATTGTTTTACATTCTTTTCGTATTTGCGTTCCATCACTATTGATAGTTTCTCCTTTATTACCACTATAATTTGAAAAAAGAAGATTACCACAACTGATCAGTATAAGTGAGCTTAGTAGTTATGTAATTTAAACCAATCACGTTAAATATGTCCATTTTGAGAGAGCAACCAAATCGTGGGCCGTTATTTATGTCATAAGATATACAATGCTCAACACAAAAATGTTACACATCGGAAATTACTAGTAGATTAACAGTTATTCTGAAAATATTGTGATTGCTTAAAAAAATCTACAACAAATCTATGTTATGGGTATTGCAGTTTCTAAATTGAATATGTGGATAATTACGAGGCAAACTGAAAAATTAATTTAATTTTTTTGGTAATATTAAATTTTAAATAGTTTGAATGAACATAAATATGTTATCCTATTCATAACTAATTCACCAAAAAGTTTTATTTTTCATTATTTTAGACATACATTTTAAATTAAATAGTATTTCATTCTTAATTCTTCTTAATTCAGCGGGTCCTATAAATCCAGATATACTAAATTTATGGTTTGTTAGCACGATACATCCCCCGAATTGTATACAAGTAACAATTTTATGATATTGTTTAGGGCCTCAGATGCGGAAAAGTTAGTTTTAATCCTTAAAACTGTTTATTTTTTCTAAAAACCGTTTTTTTGTGTTGTTCCTTGATGAAAAACGTAAAAATAACTCAGATTTTTTTTTCAAAATTCCAACTTTTTTGTGGGTAAACCATTACTTTTTTCGCATATTAGATAGGTAGGGCGGAAAAGTAAAAAGGAATTGAGGAAATGATGCAAAAGTAGATAATGTAGCTCGAGTTTGTATCTCAAAACAAGTAAAGTATTTTGTAAGATTTATGTATGTGATTTTATTCCGTATTAAAGAAAAATTATTGGTGCTAATCATAAAACGCGTATATTTTTCAAATGACGACGATTTACATAGAGGAACCCTCAAGATGGAGGCTCTTCTAGGAAATATTACAGAGAGATTACTGGAAAATGTTTTACAGAAAGAAGCATCAAGGACAGGGTCCAAAAGTTACTGACAAAATTTACAGGTCAAAAGTCCCGTATATCAGCTTCATCTTGCAAAATATAATTTAAAATCATGTCATCTAAATCGTCATCTTCAAATTCAAAAATTAAATTATCAATACATTCGTTTTAACAAAACAGCTACAATATGAAAACGAAAAGTTTGGTTATAAACCATTAAACATTGACGTTACGTTTTACGTTACGATGTAAAAGAAGTCGTGTTGAAGTTTGTAATTGTTTTAATTGTATATTAATATTTGACAACCATACCGACTTAAATATTTAAAGTAATCCAAAACTTACTTCTTATTAGACAACACTATATACAGAATAAGAAAATACATCTCATTTTGTGTTTGGTTCAAAATTGTAATTACGATTATTATTATTGAAGTAAATTATACATGTATAGTAGTATATTAAGCAATATTATTTAGCATCACAAATTTAGTGATTCTGAAATGTTTACAAAAATATCAACATCCAATAATATTTTTTTTTCAATGAAAAAGGAAGACGATAATTTCAATAATGCAATCAGAGTAATTCTAAAATATCATTAAAAATTAACATCTGACCCAGTTAGAGATAATAATATTGTTTAATGACAATACCGACATCGTTTAATCATAGTGATAATAACGTATCTGGATCATATTTAATAAATATTTTTATTTAAGTATTTTCGAATACATTTTAACGAATTGCTAGGTACGCAAAGAAAACATATGTTCTACGGTATGTTTTAAAAACAATGCCAATTGGATTGATAGGGATAATATTTGTAATTTGTAATGGTGATATTATTAGATCTCCTTCAATTTATTGCAATACTTTGTTTTCAAAAATAGTTACACAGTAATGTAATAATTGCAGGTACAGGTTTATTTTCTTTTGTCGCGAAGCATACATACCTATTATTCGACGATACGGTAGATCTTACTTGGTTTTATATCCTGTAGGTATAAATAGGATAATGAGTAAGATGTGTTTAATTAAAGATTCGAAGAGTGATTATTTTTTTAACTTGCTTTGGTTTTGTAAAGCTAAATGTAATATTTGGACTATATCCAAGAAATTTATAATAAAATAAAATTCAGAGATTATAAGTATATCAGAAATAGCTTGTAAGAACTATCAAATCAAAAGTCTATTTCAAGTAGGTATTATTCAATAGATTTCGCCAAACTATAAATAGGTACTCAAATTATCCACACCATATACATATAAATAAAATATACTGCGCCTAGCGGTACGGCAAGCGTGGCGATCATCAGAGTGCCGACATATACATGTCTGCACCGTCGGTGGCCAAGATAAATACGCGCATGCCAGTCACGAGACGTTGCATTGTTTAATATCATTGGCTGTATCATTCCCGCTTTGACGCTTTTTGACCTTCAGAGGGGTGGCAAAGGTTGTTAGCATAGACAAATAATATATTTTAATTTCTCTATGGTTGTTTCTTTGGACACAGCATAGTAAAATTAGGATGTGGTTTGGATGTTTAGTGATTTTGTTATTTGTTTTATCACTGTGTTGTAATTTTTACATGTTTCTTTTATTTAGATTTTTATTAAAAACTATGTTTCCACAACGGTGCTTTTTATGTAATGAGATTGGTCCTAATTTAAATTTTCATAGGTCTACAGGTATATAAAAATAAATTCCGTTTGAAAACAAAAATCATCCCATGGGGTACTCCATCGTCATTTAATTTGTCAATATGTATGGCTATATTAGTGTGTAGATATCGAAGAAATGATTTATAAAAATAATCTCTAATTGGTTATGTGCTCACTATATATTTCATGTTTATCTACTCCATTTCTATTCCTTTTGAAGTAACCTAGATAGCTATAATAGACGTTATTTCAGATTTATGTTAGAAGTGAAAAAAATGTAATTACATAATTGCACTTTATTTGGTCAAATCAAAAATCAGACACGAAGTTTTTGTTGACTCAAATATCTTCGTTTAAAAATATTACAGGCGGCAAATACAGCACTTGCGCATAACTAACATGGCCACACAGAGTGTAGTCGGACCTCTCACTCATAATGGAACGCATTTCGCTTATTGGAGATATAGGTAGTTAGCAGTATATTTCATTTGTTACGTATATGATCCACACATACAAAATAATGTCACATAAATTGTATGAATGAATTATTCATTAATAAAGTATTTTTTATTATTACAAAATATTCTATTTCAATATGTACATGTCCTATAGCTCACACATCTTTCATCAACGGACCAAAAATAACCGTATTCTGGTTTTCATCACAAGTAGGAAGTTCAGGCAACGAAGCAACTGACTTGTCAATAAAGTAGACTTCAAAGAAAGGCTAACTAAAAGGAGGAATAGAACTGTTAGTTGTAAACTTTCAAATTACTATCAAGCAAAAACTAAGTGGGAGCGCTAGTAAGGTTATGGAATGGTGTCTAATCCAAACCAATCAGAAAGCAATGCACAGGAGAGATAAAGTATGTAGTAACTTTGGTTACGATTAATTAAAAGAAATTAGGTACTTTTAGCTTGTCTTAAATTTCTCACGTATCCGTATCCGTAACGAACTGCGCATGTGTACACCCTTACGATTCAGCCGATACGATGCGTTGAACATCTTCTCTGTATACGTAAACGTATCCGTATCCCGACCAAAATCAGTATTCTGTGCTATTTTACAGGTCTTCTTTGATATTGGTTTGGTTTGATTATAACCACAAAGTTCATTTTTAGTTTTATTTTTCATTATTTTTTTACTTTCACCAAAGAATAGTGCTTTGACCATCCTGGTTTTACTACGAAACGATACGTTGTCTGCTAAAAAGGTTTTCTTGACAACTTCTTTACGTCAACGTAACTCCAATACGGATATGTGGAAAAACTTATGACAAGCTAAAAGTGTCTATTTACTGTTTCGACTCTTACTACGTGGAATCTAATTATGTTACTTTTTTAAATGAAACTAACAGCTTCTATATCATTCCACAATATAATGAAAAAATGTTAAAAATTCTAAAAAATTGTCAATTGTTTCGATTATATTTAACATCGAAACAATTGTCAATTTAGTTCTTGTCGCGAAAAGGATCTTTAGATTGTTGAGGACAAGATTGAGGCCAGCGTAATACGATTGAAGAATCAGACCAATAAGAGGTTTGAACTTCGTCTCGGAGGCCCGTATTTACAGTTCCATTAAGGCAGAGAAGAGGTGTGCCCCGCACAGATCTAATCTCGGTATTGTTATCATCTTGATATGTGCAACACGAAGCACATAATAATTGCACTTTATTGTTTCATAAGTGGTCAAGAGTGCGTAAATAAACGCACGCGCCGTATGCCCTTTCACTACATTGAAATGACATCAGATTAATTCGGGTTAATTGCTGGAAACGTTTTTGCTATTCACTATGTAATTCGGTAGGTAACGATTGGTTCCAATCGAGATTATAATTCCACAAATTTTGTAAAATGATTTTCGCAAGTATAATCACGGAAGCCAATAATCCTAACGGGTCGATTATCTAGGCAACTTCGTTTAATATCCGTTTGGTAATCCTATTTGTTTGAATATGACTTACTGTATACTAGTGATGCGCGAATATATCGCTACCGGTGATTTAATCGCCGTTATTAAAAAATCGCTGATAGCAACAGTTGACTAAAATCACAAATAACGGCGATTGACAGAAACAGCGATTTTTAAGAATGTGCGACACAGCTAGTCGCTTTCCATCGCGTTCAGTGAAATAGAGCGAAATGCAACGTATTTTATTTCCAAGAGTTCTCGACTCTATCTTCATGCCCCTCACCCAATGAAGCCACCCACCCACGAAATTCTGATCCTCTAATGTGGTGGCAGGAAAATAAATTTCATTTTCCAAATCTATCTGTAGTTGCACAAGAAAAACTATGTGCTCTAGTTTCTTCAGTTTCTTGTGAAAGCTTGTTTTCTAAAGCTAGTCAGGCCCTGAATGAACGTAAAATACGCTTAAGTGACAGGAAAACTCAAATGTCATTATTTTTAAAAGCAAATTACAAATATAGCAAATAAATGTCTTTTATAGGTGACCACTGTTTTTTAAATGCCAAAAATTTCTTTGTTTCTATTAATATATTATTTTTTTGTTTTTATAAAATTTATTATTAATATTTTGTTTTTATTTCATTTTATATTTTGATTGAAAAAAAACATTCATTTATTGAAATACATGTTATTATTTCTTCGTACCAATCCATATTAGTGATGAGCTAAACAGCAATATTTGCGTAACGCAGTTATCGGCTATCGCGATTTTTAAATAACGGCGATTTAAAAGCGTTATCGCGGTCGCGGCTTTTCGCACTAGGCCAAACAACGTTTTCATCATTTTGTGTCTATGCTTCCGCGTGACTCGTTTTGCTGTTGCATATTAACATCACTTGCCTGCCTCCTCTTGTACTGATCACAAACTGTAAAACTGGAGCTACTAACTAGGAAACTTAGTTTTTTATGAAAAAATAAAGTAAAATACTTCTTTAAATACATCTCTTTGTTAACTATATGGATTAGAGTCAATTTTTTTGGCACAAACGAAATAACATGTATTTCAATCAATTAATGTTTTATCTTAACAAAATATAAAATGAAATAAACACAAAATAAAATATTAATAATACATTTTATAAAAACAAAAAAATTAAATATAATATATTAGTAGGAACAAAAAATTTCTTGTCATTTAAAAAACAGTTGCCCCCTAAAAGACACGTATTTGCAATATTTGTAATTTGCATTTGAAAACAATACCATTTGAGTTTTCCTGTCACTTAATCGTGTTCTACGTTCATTCAGGACATGACCCGCTTTCGAAAACAACCTTTCACAAGGAACTGAAGAAGCTAGAGCACATAGTTTTTCTTGTGCAACTGCGGATAGATTAGGAAAATTAAATTTATTTTCCTGCCACTACTTTAGAGGGTCAGAATTTCGTGGAATAATATCTTCCTCCATATATCTTTGAAATTCAATAATTGCACGACTTATGACGGTTCCACGAGGTCGAGCAACTGTAACACTTCGATCAAAAGATCCCCATATTGAATATTCATCATCCTTAAGATTATCATCTGCTCTATCAGCATTAACATTATGTAACTGTGTCGAAAGTTTTTGTTCAAGCGCATCTTGGACATTTTTTCTCGCATTGTCGGCTGTACTCGCTGTATCTGATAATGCATATAACATTCAAAATGCCATCTCCACACAATTAAATTGGAAACATTTCCGCTGTTTTGCTCATACCATAAATTAAATTGTTTAAAAAATAATAATGTGCAGGAGTTAATCAGTAGAATCAAAGTTATTGTCACCCATTTTCGCAGAAGTTATACTGCTAATGACAAATTGTTAAAATTTTAACGTCAAAACAATTCAAATGAAACTCCTTTGAAACTAATTAACGATGTCCGAACTCGTTGGAACTCAACTTATATGCTGCAGAGATTTACAAAATTAGAAACTGCTGTTAAGAGTTCAATTGCTTTAATTGATAAGGATCTCCCTATTTTAAATTCAACCGAATGGCAATTAGCTAAAGACTTATGTAGTATATTAAAACCGTTTGAAAATTCTACAAAAACCATCAGCGGTGAATTCTATTGCACAGCATCTTTAGTTATTCCAATTACTGATGGTTTAGTTGATAAAAGAAATTATTGCAGTTTGTCTCAACGGTATAAATGAGCGCTTGGGAAATGTAGAAAGAAGTAATACGTTAACCGTATCGACATTTTTAGATTCAAGATTGAACAATTTAGCGTTTTCTAATCCCTCTTTTGCCGACAATGCGAGAAAAAATGTTCAAGAAGCGCTTGGACAAAAACTTTCGACACAGTTACATAATGTTAATGCTGATAGAGCAGATGATAATCTTAAGGATGATGAATATTCAATATGGGGATCTTTTGATCGAAGTGTGTTGCAGTTGCTCGACCTCGTGGAACCGTCATAAGTCGCGCAATTATTGAATTTCAAAGATATATGGAGGAAGATATTATTCCACGAAATTCTGACCCTCTAAAGTAGTGGCAGGAAAATAAATTAAATTTTCCTAATCTATCCGCAGTTGCACAAGAAAAACTATGTGCTCTAGCTTCTTCAGTTCCTTGTGAAAAATTGTTTTCGAAAGCGGGTCATGTCCTGAATGAACGTAGAACACGATTAAGTGACAGGAAAACTCAAATGGTATTATTTTTAAATGCAAATTACAAATATTGCAAATACGTGTCTTTTAGGGGACAGCATATACAAACACATTTGTCCAGATTGCGGCGGCAGCATCTGCAAAACCAACAATATTTTCCTACAGGATCAATAAGAAGATCATCATCGGCTTGTTCTACCAACTCAAGTAATGTAACACTACATTTGAACCCACTTCCGTCGCCAGGTAGGTTTGCTAATGTGCATTATTGTAGCGACTACAGTACAACAGAAGTCGAAAAAGAAATACCTCAAGAGAATAATCAGCAGGTCGAATAATCGGGCGATATTTTAGGTCAAGCAATACATTTACATGTTATAATATGTATCATGAATAAAATAAACGGTTTTAAAGATTAAAACTAACTTTTCCAAATCTGAGAGAGGCCCTGAACAATATACTATCACAAAATTGTCACTTGTCTAGACTTCGGGAGATGTATCGTGCAAACAAACCGAAATTTCTCCAAAAACAACCAAAAATGTATGTCTGGATTTATAGGATCCACCCACACGCTGTACTCGCTCTAGTCAACTGAAAATCAATAGATTACACCTGTGAGACACCTTGAACAATATTCAATCATAAAATTGGTCACTTGTATACACTTTGGAGGCTGTATCGTGCTAACAAACTGAAAATTCTCCAAATATGACAAAAATTTGGTACTTCAAGTACAATAGCACCCGTTTTACTGGTTTAAGTGAGCTGAATATCAATAGGGTTTATCTTTGAGAGACCCTGAATAATATCCAATCATAAAATTGGTCCCTTGTATATACTCCGGAGGTTGTATCGTGCTAACAAACTGAAATTTCTCTGAAAATTACAAAAATGTCGTACTTAAAGTACTATAGCACCCGTTGTACTGGCTCTGGTGAGCAGAAAATCAATAGTGTTCATCTGTGAGATGTCCTGAACAATATTCAATCATAAAATTTGTGATTTGTTGCACTTCGGAGGCTGTATCGTGCTAACAAGATATGTAACGAAGAGTGGCCGACGACAACGACGACGACATACACACAGGATTTTTTTTCTAAAAACCATTTTTTCGTGTTGTTCTTGATGAAAAACGTAAAAATAACTCAAAAATGTTTTTCAAAATTTCAACTTTTTTGTGGGTAAACCAATACTTTTCTCGCATATTAGATAGGTTGAGCGGAAAAGTAAAAATATTTTCAATAAAAACTAAGTACTTGCCTGAACATATTCTTTCAATGCCTCATAAATTGCATCACATATTTCTGGAATCATTACTGATAAACTTGTTTTTGATATTTTATAGAAATGCTGTAGGCTTCGCAAACTGTTGCCAGTAGCTAGAAAATATACTACTGCCTGCAACTTTGTGGAGGCTGGAATATCATATCTCATGATAGTATCATTCTTTTGAATATATAATTTGATTGTGTCCAACAAAATATTAAATGACTCCTCGGGTATCCTGAGGGCAAGAAATATTCTCTTGGATCTTTTAAAACCAGTTCTTTTAATAGGCAACTGGGAGGCTCCAAGCTCATTTCTTCTACTAATCCATTTTCTTACTTATATACGTTTAGGCTTTTGTATTTCTTCCAAACATATACTGCTAGTTTCTTTAGTACGAAATTTTAATATTAATCGAAGAAGATTTTGGTTTGTAACTTGCCGTTTTCGGTTCATGCGTACAAATGTTTGAAAACCCACTACTGGTACTTGACTTGCTGCTAATCGATTTCAACTAAACACTGGCCCCGTGTAAACGATTGTTTGACTCGACTTAATTGAGCAAACTCTACTAATTAACTTGACATGTGTGGACAGTAAACACACTCGACTTAAATTACTTTAATAAATCACTGGCTGCGTCTGAACCGGCCTTAACTCTCCGTGTTCATAATATATTTGCTGTTCATGGTAACTTTAACTAATTTGAAATGTATCGGATCTTTGGATACTACCTAGCTTGTTCGAAATTGGCATTTTCATTTTTAAGATCTGCTATAAAATTATTTTTTTTTCTTTTTAATCACACGCAATTCAATGACGAGCGTAGACAAGAATATTTGAGATTACTTTGAAAACACCCTATATAGTGTTACGAAACAGCACACTGGTATAGTCCCTAAATCCGACTCTGTCTAAGCCAGGTATGTACGTTAAAATTATGGTGGACGCGCAGGGATTGTTTACGATTGAGACTATCTTATCTAGAACTGGTTTTTGTGACCAGTCTTATCTAGAAAATGCCAGAAATCCAATTGTTTTGAGTAGAGTTCTCTAGTAAAAAAGGCATTAATTTATATATAAAGGACCGATTAGCGGGAGGAGTTGATAAAGTGATCTCGAGAAATAAACAGAAATACACCGAACAGTAAAGTGCTAATATAATTAAGTTTGTGTACATATAAATTAGATTTAAGTGATTAGTTGAGTATATATAAATTGAGTGTTAGTGAATAGTTTAGTGTTTAAATAAATTAGTAAGTAGCCATATCGAGTGTTTAAAATTTATCCCACCCATTTATTGTTTAAATAGATAACGAAAACATTATAATAGTAACAAAAGAAAACAAGACATTAAGAAATAAGAAATATAAATCTTTTATGGAAAATCGAAGATAAACAAGATGACATGAGTATCATTCATTGCGCCATGTAGAAAGACTAAAGCAGATAAAGATGACAAAAATTCTACTCCACAGAACAACGATTATAAAAAGAAGAAGGAAAGGTACTCAGGAAAAAATTGTTGGATAGTGTTTTTTAAAAATTATTGATTTGTCATTTCCCCCCTTCAATTCTGAATGTATCATTTGTTGAATTGGTTAATTCTTAGTAATAAACCAATCTTTACGATATTTAGCTGTGAAATTATGACATGAGAAATTTCTAGCATTATAAAATGGTGCCCGCGATTAATAAGTATTGAAGTCACTTGCGAATACCTCATTAAGTTTTATTATACTCAACGGCATTGATTTTCTAATGAAAGTAAAATCAATATTGTTAATATCAGAAGTTAATTTACTACATAATTTTATAAATACACCATTCCTATATCTATGAATACACCATACATGTGTACACCATACTATATTTTTCATTGTATACAATATTGATTAGTGATTACATAGTCGACTGGATTGCATGCGCACTGTCGATTCCTGCCATGCTGAAGTCGATTTTCACCGATAGTTCTCGTTTCACGTCCATGTACAATCCACTAATACAAAATTACAGTGGATATTCTTATGTTGGGATTATTACGTTTATCTCGTTAATATATTCACACAGATTTTATTCAGTAAAATTCAATTCTATTATGTTGTAATTTGTTCACAATGCGGGACGACAAATTGCCATTGTTCGTGAAAGGAAAACAGCAAGTACGTATTTGAATAATTATATATTATTTTGTTCCTAGAATGTGTATATTTTAACCGTATTGTTATAATCCTACTACAAAACTAATGAAAATACATTTTGTATAAAAACATCTGTTATAAAGTATTTATATTTGTATGAAGCTATGTTTTTATAAACATTCATGAGTAATTGATACTGATATTAGTATTATTACTGAAAACATCACTGCTTAACTTTACAAGGTGATACTTGAATTTATCACCTAGAAAATACTTTGTAGAGCATCTTTTATTATTGACCTCGATGACACAAATTTATCGGAGTTGTAAACTTTTTTTAGAAATAACATGAATTCCAATTTATCTCATTTCGTGCTATTCTTCCTTCCATACAGGGTTATCCATTAATATTGTTCTATTTCTAAATTGTTAATTCTAGGCCTATATGCCTCATACAAATATATTCAAGATGTTTTAATTTTTATTTAGAATTTCGTAATATTTTTTTTATAATTCACGTAGGTATACAAAATTTACTTTGTGACATCGAAAACAGTTTCACAAAATAACCATTTGAGCATCGTTTTTGGTAACTTTTTATACAGTTGGATGCACTGTTTAAATGGCTGACAGACTGACATTGGACACTTGACTTGTTAAATTTTCTATAAATGTTGAAGAATTAAATAAAAACAATATATATATTACATATTATAAACAATATATAATTATAAGGTAAGTCATGGTTTCTAATGTCAATCGTACGTATAATAATTTGTAATTTTTCAGAAATGAAATTTAAAAATTCTGTCAACTGTCACTTGTATATATGTGAGGGTTACCAACATAAATAAATAACACAATTACTTTTTGTAGTTCTCGGGCTTTGCGTAACGAACCGCGGAGCGCACTCGTACTACAAAATGAGTCATTGTGATATTATTTTCTACGCCCATAAAAAATGTACATTCCAAGTGCGTCTTTGATTAAGGAACCTACCACGTTGTAATACAGATTTTCATTTCCCACGGGCTAGCTGCTCGAAATATTTCATTTCCTACGACTTTCATGAGCTACTAGACTGTCATTATATTAACGAATTTTTGATCATATAGGGATCGAGACCGAACTATAGAGGCAGCACTTCTGTCGAAAGTAGAGCGCCCTGGTGTTGAATAAGAAAAACATTGTTATGTAAACAGTATAATAAATAACCTACAAAATGCAAAAATTGAATAGATATTTCTATATTTTCTTTGCCGGAAAAAATTGTTGGTATGTAAGATGGGTGTAGGGGATTATCTTATTTTTGATTAATGACAAAATGTGAGCACTGCTAATTTTTATTTGGTTCCCAATCCTTCCGATGTTTTCTGAAATGTAATTAAAAAACTTGAAGTTATTCGTTTTGTACAAATATTTACTTTCTTTCTCTTATAGTCCGTTTTTAAAAGGCATGGAGTAATAAAAGCTCATTAGGTATGCAAAACCGATACAGGGTGTATAATAAAATATCTCCGAAGTTTATCTAATTTTGTACTAAAATTTCTCATTTGTTACGAATTTCAGGTAGACACCCCGTAACTCTGTATTCGGTTGGGTCGCCTATTGTATTGAAAGGGTCGCTCTATTGTATTTGAATGAACAAATAAACAATTTAATCCTCAGAGGCGTGCAATCAGGACAAAACAAACTTGGTATATGAATATGAAGGTACTATGAAATTATAATTACGAAAACTATTCAAAAGAATTCACAATATCGATTCAATAAAAACACATTTTTTTGTGTTCCTATGAATAAACAATAAACATAAAATATTATATAAAAAATAGCTTTACTACTAATATACCGTTTACAATAGGAGAGGAAAAAAGAAAAATGCAGGAATAAAGTACGAATTAATGTGATATTTATAAAAAAAAGTCTAACAAATAATAGTAATAACTAACACAAAAACTAATCTATATATCAGAATCAGACGATTCTGTTGAGCTTCCATTATTAACATTGATTATGAATGGTTCAATCATGTGTTCACTTATATGATCCATTTCACACATATTTAGTTCTTCTTGTATCACGTGTTTAACACATTTCTTCCAGTTTTCTTTGGTTACGTTACCTAACGCGTCTTCGAATAAAACTTTTACGTCACTCATTTTGAATGTCGTATTCTTTCTTGAAACTTCCCCTTTCACTTGGGCCCATATTAATTCTATGGGATTGAATTGACAGTGATAAGGAGGAAGCCTCAGCACCGTTATACCACGCGCTGATGCCATTTGATCTACAACGTATCTACTATATTTGTGTTTATGTGAATTGGCAAGTTGCAAGAGCTCATTTTTCAGCGGGTTATCTGGGCATTCAATATTTTCCGAGGTTAGCCAATCGTGGAAATCTTGTTTACGCCATGCAGTTGAAGGTAATTTCTCCACTAACCTGGAGTGATAACTTGCGTTATCCATAACAATGACTGAGCCCGTTGGAATTAGATCTAACATTTGTGAGAAATATTCTACGAAAACGTCTGCATCCATATCTTCATGATAATCTCCGGTTTGCTTCGACTCTAAGCACAACAATCCACCTTTAACAAAACCTTAGGCACTTCCGATATGAGTAATGATGAGTCGACGTCCTTTTCCTGCTGGTGGATTGAGGCCTGTTGACCACCCTTCAAGAGCTGCCTGCCTCCGACTTTTGACATTCGTATCTTGCCAAAACATTGAAACAGTATGACCTTCATTTAACCAAGTCTCATCCAAATAATATATTCGTTTTTGATCTAGTCTTGCTTTCCGAATATTGCGCGAATAACTCCTTCTCCAAATGACAATGTCGTCTCTATCAATCAACATTGCGTTCCGATAATTTTTTTTATATTCAAATCTAAGTTCCTTCAAAATTTTCCATAATGTACTTCGAGACATTTTCGGAAAATCTGAATCTTCTTGAACCGAAGCCATAATTTTGGAGAGAGTTGGGATCTCTTTTCTAAAGAAAAAAGCATGCACCTTACGCCTTATTCCATTCTTCAAGTCGTCATCCATTTCAAGTTTGGGTCGGCCTGGGGACTTTGCTGGGGCTGTGATGTTTCCATTTTTTTTCTCCTTCATTAAATTATAAATTGTTGTTTTTGAAACACCCATCATTGTTGCAGTAATCTCCACAGTTTCATCAACACTTCCTGTCAAATTCATGATTTTTCTTCTAATTTCTTCGTTCTTCAACGATGAATAGCAATTTAATATCAGATTGTTTTCGTTCAGCGACAATGGGCCAACTTTAGGTCGCTTAGAGGGTGATAAATCCTCCATATCTGGTCGAATTTGGTTGGAACACTATATAGTTGGAAGGTGTAGTTAGGTGTTTGTCTCGTGTGATGAGAAGAGAACTTGTATAGATGAACAAACATAAACACCAGTTAACAATAACGGTAAAAAATAATAACAAATAACAGTAATAATGGGGAAATCAATCAACACAGCAGTTTCTCCAGAACAGATGAACTGTAAATTGAAAATATTCAACCTTCCCGCTACTTTTATAGTTGAAAAGTTCTAGTAAGTACATTGTATTATGGGGGCATTTTCTTAGAACTGAAAAGACTATATTTCACAATAATAAAACCATTTTTGAGCTACCTGTTTGTCAAGTTTCTTCAATTACCTGCTAATTGGGTGAAATAATTGGCAAATGGGGTTGGTTTGGATATATATATGTATTTGTATAAAATTGTTATTAACATTTATTTTATTATTTATTGTATGTAGGATTATAACTACCTGGAGCTTAGTGGAGGGACTCGTCTACGCCTTTTTATACATAATAATAAATTTTCTGGAAAATTGATGTCAGTAATATAATCCACAGTTTATTATATTATTGATAATTTGAAATTTCATTTTAAATAATATTACAAAACGGTTATTTTCGGAAATGAGATAATTTTAGAAGCCTTAACTTTTTTTAAATGACTAAATGTGGTACGCCTATGGTTTCGACCAAAATGAGTGATTTATTACTCCATGCCTTTTAAAAACGGAGTATAATAGTATTTAATTATTTAAACTTATTATATAATATTAAAGTCAGCCATCACACAAGCTTTTTATTTTATATAATAAATGAAATCGTACAGAAAACAAAATTTTATTTTCTCGATAATAATTTTTTATTTATGAAAAAAGAATTTAGAACTTTTCTAATAGCTGCCAATTGTAGTATCATACTGATTATTCACAAAATAACAGTTAATGAATTTTTTTTAATTAGAACACTTTACTTACATACGGTTTTTACTGCTTTTATCCATTTTTGACATTTTAAGGTTATCCATGCAGTGTTCAATGAACTTTTGGGGAAACGATCAAATATAAACTGCGTATTATTTTTATTCGGCATATTTGAACAGCCATGAATACAGCAAGATACTTTTGATGAAGACATCACATACACACACTTAATATCAGTTTAAAAACATGAACATTTAAAAACGCTGATTATACAAAACTAATAGTGTTTACATCACAATATTTGTGTTATTTCACGGCAGATGGCATAATCGTCATCTTTCTCGATCCCTATATATTATAGTTTTGTTTATGATTTATGATGGTCGTAGAAAAAGTATAGTGTACAATTTGCATGAAATGACCCATTTCCAACTAGTAGGTATATGAAATGTATGTCATTTCATGCTGATTGTACAATATACTATTTCATGTTTCATTAGTTTTTTTCAGGTAACTCGATCGGCTTTCGAGCTATTTGCTTTTAATATTTACTTTTAAAAAGTTCCATGCGTTTTGATTTGATTAAAATGTTATTTTATAAATGTGGGCACCTAAAAAATAAATCGATGAACAACAATAAAAAAACTTCAATGAAAATGTTCAAACTGCCAATTTACTTCAATAGATACATCTTTATAGTACCTACGTTTTTGCAAAGATCTTTGAATATTCAATAATTTTTCTCTATTATTTTGTAAACTATTTCTTCATTCGCTACCATATTTACGAAGGGAAAGGATTGAAATAAGGATTTCTAAGTGACCAAGCAAACTGCCACAACCAATCCACCGATGAAGAAATTGTTTTTATGAGTATTAACGCATTTGTAAAAAATAATGTGGTGACGACCCATCCCCCATCATTGTAAAGCCTACTCAAATCTGTATCACAGTTTCTCGAATCTTGATAAAACTCTTGTTCGAATTTAATAAAATATTTCTCTTGCCAAATATCAATGTTCGTGTTTTTTTATATATAGATTGCGGTTTTCTACTATACTCCTACGTTTGATTCGAAATATTAATCATTTCGAAATAGCAGTCTGACCGTTCCTCGGAGAGGACAAGAACTACTTTTCTGGCTAATACCACGCAGAATATTGAATTATATACCCTTCGAAGAACGTGACGTCGATCGAAACTTTTGTTGATACAGACATCTGTGTTGATTCACAACTGCGAGAAGATGGGCACAGTAAGCTGACCAGTTTCGGCCTTCTTCTCTTCAAGAGCGCCGTAATGCCTTCTCGTTCGGAGTCTCCAATCCGAACTGAAAACCACACCTTCTACCAACTTCTAATTAGTTCGTGGAGTTAAACACTTCCAATTTTGAACCACCATCTCAGAAAATCATTCGACTGTAGAAGTAGTATGAAATAAAATAAAATTTCATAAAATTGGTGTGTCTATAATGGTATAGAGATTGCGGTTTTATATTCTTATATCTTGCTGATAAAGTCTACATTTTTACATTCGTGGATGGTTGAAATATTCGTAGAATTTGTTGGCAGGTACATAGGTAATGAATTCTCAGAAAAACATAAAAGGAAGTTCAGGACAGGTACGCAGTCGGTGACCCTCTAAATAGATCTTGTAATTATATAGAGAATGTCTTAAGCCCTCCAGTCCTTCTTTGTTCGTCTCTACGTGATAGGTATCGATGTGATAATTTGGTTGTCCGATTTATACTTGCTGCTTGAAGAGTTATTGTAAAGGTATTTATCCATTTAACCTCAATGTTTTATATTTTCTTCCATATATATCACTAATTATATTTGCTTCTATAAGCTGCTTACTATTTTTGAAACCATTCTAAATATTTAAGATTACAAAATACAGATTTAGGTAGATTCATAATACAGCTTTGCAGAGAGTTGAATCCAACTGACATTGACAGTCTTGTTACATAAACTGCTCCACAAAAGTTAGGGATATAACGAAATTTTACATGTGCGTAGGATTAAGATGGAAATTTATTTTATTTGTTAAACTTTGTCAACAATTAAATATAATAACATCATTATTATATAACAAACCTAAAGAAAAATAGTATATTAAGTACCAAGTGTTAAAAAGGTTACTTTAGTCACGAGTGGAGCGAAGCGGAACGAGTGTCTTGTGAAACGAGTGAATAAAGACGTTTTTAACACTCGGTGCTTGCTATACTTTTTCTTCGCCCGCAAGAAGGGACATTTTTTATTATATTTTAATTATATTCATAGCACTACGGTCGTTGGCTGACGGCTGACTGACAAATCAAATGACACAGAACAACAAAATTATCACGGAACATGAACTTTATCATACAAACGATAAACTTGATTTGACGTTTAAAAAACAAAAGATGAACGAGATGTGACTTTTCGCATTTTAAACACTAGTGTTTTAAAGAGTCGTTTTGTGCATGTCAAACCCGTGTTGAAAATGCGGTTTAAGTAACGGAAGTAGAAAAAGATATAAAATCAACAGTAAAATAAAAAGTTAAGTTCTAATTTTCAGTATGGTGTGTGGCCACTCCTAGCATCATCTATGACTGCTTGACATCGTCGTGGCATACTTTCAATGAGATGACTTATCCTGGCTTGTGATAGATTTTTCCATATCTCTGGTAAAAATTGCCGAAGCTATTACAGAGTTTGAGGCTGTGGTTGATGCTCATCTAAACTTCTTTGCACCATATCCCACACATGTTCGATGGGATTAAGATCAGGAGATTGCGGAGAAGCGGTAAATGTGCAATACTTAAATTTACAATCGCTGCCATAACGATTGCCGCCCGATGTGGTTGAGCAAATTTTGGCCTATAGCAGCATAAAAATTTGGCAAAATGTTGTTGGTGATATCCTCTTAATAAATTCGTGCGTTCATGTTGTTGTCACACACGTATAAATCAGTTTTTCCACCTTGACAAATTCTTCTTCAAACCATTATTGTCCATCCCCTAAGAGAGTACGTTTTTTGTTCAGGCCTTAAGTTTCTACGTATTCCAGGGCTTGTTCAGAAACGAACACGCCGGCTATCAGAATATCGACCGAATGTGGACTGGTCCGGGTAAAGTACTAAACGCCATTATGCATCCCATTTAATGTGCGCTCTAATCCAAGCTAGTTTTGCACGTTTATGTGTTTGAACTCTTCTTAAAACACGTCTCGACACTTAGTTTACTTCTTTAAGTCATCTACGTATAGTTTCAAGGGAAACATGGATCCCTGTAGCAGCCGCAAGATTACAACTCAACTGCCTATAAATAGACATGGATGTTCTCCGTGCAGAAACGTTTCCCGTTTGTTCGAAACTTGTTAAAAGTTTAGAAACCACACTTTGAGACACATGGAAATTTCGGGCTGCATCCTCTTGTTTTTCTCCAGTCTGTAGCATAAGAATAACTATTAACTTAATGTGGAGCAGTCCTTGCACATGTTTCAAATAGGCAGGAGAAACTTAAATGATTGCGAGAAATACATACATATCAGAATTATATTAATCGTATACCATCAATAAAACACGTGCAAATCTTACATGATGCTATATTTGCTTTTCTAGGTAAACCATTATTGCCTCAATAAACAGAGAATAGCTATATTTACAAATTGGCCAATAAACCTTGAATATTAGGATAGGACCCTCAAGGGATCACAGTTATTCATGCCGCGCGGACAATAGTTTTTAAAATACAAAATGGGGTTGTGAATTATGTCGCAGCACAAAAGCACAAGCGCAAATAAATAATATTTATTCTTGTGAAAAAAGGTTGTAAATTCGATACAAAAGAGAGCATTTATCAGAGAGAACATTTTTCGAACCTACTCCCCGCGACCACCACCTAAATGAAAATGTATATGCTATGTACAACGTAAAACTAATTATAATAACTATTTGTACAAGATTTGGAGGAAATACAAAAGACAGTGTTTTTCACAGACTGGCAATACCGAGATTTTTGTAATGGGTCTCTGGTTCTAAGGTGAACAGCTCTAACTCTGCTATCGCACCAGAAATCCTGTCAATCACACGATCCAGTGGCCAATTGAGTGGATGAGATGGTTTATCTTTTACCAGGACCAGATCATTAGGTTTAATATCACCAGAGGATTTGAACCATTTAGGTCTATTTTGGAAACGATTGAGATAATTTACCATATTCTCCAAAACTGTTGCTGAATCTGTGTGCACTTTTGCCAAAACAAAAAAAGTATTCTGTCCGAGTAGATACGTCTTTGTCAGGGTATGCAGTTAAAGGGGAGCCGATCGGAAAATGACCTGGAGTAAGTCAATTCAAATCATTGGGGTCATTCGACCAGGGGTACAGGGGTCAGGAGTTGAGTATGGCTTCTACGAATGGAATGTTTACTTGATATCGTCCGTTGTTTATAATTCAGCCGATAAAGAGCGAAGGGCGGTGCTCGAATCAACCTCTTTCTGAAACCAAAACTTCTCAAGCAATAGATCAAGATACGCGTCATTATTATGAGGGACTGAGTTGTTTTCAGTTGCTCAAAAACTATTAACCACGAAAGAATGGGAGTGTATTGGTGTAATAGAACATTCCTTGATACAATTTTGTAGGACATTTCCAGATATCGCCCAGCCTAAATGGGTGTTAATAAGCGATGGAAGTTCGGAACCTAAGTGTTTGCTACCATTTTAAAGGATTGCTTAATACATGTAGCAACCGAGCAACATATCTATGTGAGAAGGAGTGCTGAATTCATCGTCAGCTAATTTTGACAATAGCTGAGAGGGAATCTTTAATCTTTCGACATTAACAGATACTTTGAATTTTTGGTTTTCTGCGATTTTTGAAAACAACGTGATATCTATCATATCGATTAACGTGGTGCTGCCTTCTAAAATACCGGAAACTTGGATAGTATAGGGATATATTTTGTAGCCTAATTTTGCAGTTAGAGAGTGAGTGAATGAAATTTGATTGCCATTGTTTAAATGAATTCTAATAGAAAATGGCTGTCCTATCTTTGGCTTGACATATGCCTGTGCGTTGGCTGATAGAACATGAGAATTTTTGAACAAGTGAGTAGTCGACGAGGGGTTCGGAATTTGTGACGTGTTTACTGGAAGTTGTGAATTACGATCAATGGAAGATGTGCTGAGAGAGGTAGATTGAGGACAACAGCTGAACGTGGCGTATTGACAACTTGAGGTACAACAGTAAGTGAGAGTTCCAAATGTAACAGAGTGTGTTGCTTTTTTGCACAAATAGAACATTTTCTGGGAGAGAGACACACGCGGATTGAATGTTTATTTCCAAGACAGTTAAAACACAAAGCATTTGACTTTACACATTTGTGCCTATCTTCAGGGACTAGAGCAGTAGCATTGAGACAATAATATATTTATTTATATACAGTGTTTGGCGTTTTGTTCGAAATTAGATGCGTTGGATCTTTGGTTGGAGTGAATATTATACGCAGTGTTTGTATGCATTGAGACCTTTTGCTGAGGTGTATACTTTGATTTGCTATCTTTAAAATGGAACGGATGCCTGGTTTCCTTAGTTTCTGTATGCGACATGGGAAAAGTAACATTTTCCAAAATCATGCATTTCCGATCTGAAAAGTCTAGGAATTTGTTAATTGATGGGAGATATACTATTTCGCAGCTTTCTTCAAAGGTACGTTTCGTATTGAAGTCTAGTTTACTCTCTAATAGAAATATTATTGAATTCTCAAACATTACTTCGTGTGATATATTGAAATTTTTTAAGCAAATTTTTGCAATTTAACATGATCACATCTTATTAAAGACTCTTGCTCAAGTATGTGACGCAGGTGGAGATATTACTAGTCCTAAATTTAACATTTTTGGATTGTTACGCCTTTAATTTCGTTAGATTTTAAGGCGTTATCTATTAGACGATGAAGAATTTACAAAAATACGTTACCAAGGAAATGGCGCGAAGTCAATACAAAGTAAATCAAAGTCGATAAATGTCAAGTACATATAGTTTATTTACGATAAAAAGACGATGACGTTGCAAAACAAAATATTGTGATGTTGCCAAGCTGTAGTTTTTTCCTTTACTTAACGAAAACTAGAAAAGTCAATCTGATGTTAGAATGACAGTTCTTCTTTTTCATTGTTCCGTGCCCCGTAGGGCGTCAAAAATATTTATTTAAAAATAAAAGGTTTGTATGATAGGCTTGATTAATTTAATATAAATATTTATTCATGATATGAATAAGATACAAGAAACAGTAACCAATCATTCTATATTCGAATTAACATTTAATTCTTTTAAATAGAAGAGGGTTAAATGACGACCTGTAGGTCCTTATACCTTATTCTATGCTTTATAAAACCATCTTCAAGAACACTGCAAGGGTTTACGCTAAAAGGAATCAATACAAGCTGTAATAATATTCATGTAAATTTTAAATATTGTTTCTTTATACAATAAAAAGAAAATAAAAAACCAGCCCTGCTCCAGGAATAAATCCAGAAGAGGAACCAGCATGCAATACTATATACCTACAATAAGAAAATAACAAATTACTACTAGGTTTCCTAGATAGACTGCAAAGCTCAAAACAACTATTAATAATTATATGGATTTAAATAAAATTATGTGACTAGTAAATATTTGAAAAGGTCTTAAAATGGCAGGAATGGTAGTACATCATAAATTAATTGCTAAATTTTATTATTAAATTACTCTGGACCACCAATTTTGGTTTTTTTCACGCTTCTATGATTAGAATCTTGCCAAGAACGTCCAACAGTACCGTCTTTAAATATCCAGGCCTCATCCAAAAACACAAATTGATATAAACCTTCCCTTTTCATCTTGACATATTCATGTAGAAAATGTACACGTTTTAATGCAATATGTGGCAACTCCAATGAACCACGACGAGGATCATCTTTTTGGTATTTGAATCCAATATTTTTCACTATCTTCCAGAGTGATGTTAAACAACCATTAAAGAGTTCACGCTCCTGGAGTTTGTCTCTTAAAGTTTTCAAGGTTATGTGTTTCTCTGAAAAAATATTGTGTTAGTTAATTGTGAATAGAATAAAACAGTAAATTCAATACACTCACTGTTTCCATACATTTTGTATACAACATTTCGGAAAGCATTTTGATCAAAGGCTTTTAGGCTGTTCACCTCTATTACGCTTGGCGGCAATACGGTTAACAGTGGTAACGCTAAGTTGTAAAGCTTCTGCAACTCTCTACAATATAATTACTTCAATTTATGAAAGAATAATATATTATCAAGTTTAATTAACCTAACCTAACATTAAAAACATTTAATCATTTACATTTAAATATGTAACAATAATATTAATAATGATGAATACAAATAGCGAATACTATTACTTACGTCTCTTGCAGCAGTAAGCGGTAGAAGCGGGCCCCCATTTCGGCTTTCTCGTTCAAAATAGCTCAACAAAGATGTTACCATCTCTTGACATTTTCTGTTCAGCTGCTTCGGCATTTTATTAACCACACACTGCAGAATTGCCTAAATAATTAGTTATGAAAATTGTTTGTTTAATCTTAAAGAAGCAATGAATTTAAAAGCACCAAAAAAACTTGTAAATATTAGACGATGATCGAATGTCAATAAACGTCAAAACAAACTGGGGAATTTTACCAGTTGATTTGACAACGTCTTGAATTTTGCCAACCCATTAGCTGTAAATTGCCCTGGCTGTTGAGGATAAATTGTATTCACGGTTGGTAAATTAATATTTATTCTGATAAGGAGGAAAGTAACTAAAAATGACATCATCGTCTTTTTATCGTAAATAAACTATAACAGTCTAAAAATCTCTTGACGGGGTAAAAATAGGTGACGCAGGCACATCTCTTATAAAAGATGTGATATCAAATCATACGATGTATAGTGTGACACAATTACTACATCTACTTATTATCTTTTAAAAATAAAGGTAAGCTATGGCTACATATTCACACTTTATTCCTAATTAATTTGAAACTTTCAAATAATTGATGTACGCGCGTAAAGCCCTGTTTAAATATTATTAGTGTTTGTTTGAATCTGACTTTTTCTCTTTCCTTAAATTTTACCAATTCCATTAAGTTCATACTACCAAAAATATATATGATTACAATGTACAGAAAATGCTTCTTTCAATAAATACTTCCAAAATACAATACAAAGAAAGGCTCCATTCGATTTATAGGAACTATCAACATAACGAAGAATGGACCCCATCGGAATTACATTATCAAAACACATAAGAAAGGGCCCCATCCCATTTATACTATTAAAACAAATTAGAAAGAAAGGGCATCACCCGAATTGTACTATCGAAACGTATTACAAAGAAAAGGCCACATATATTTCGATTGAGTTGTCAGAACTACAAAACCAACAAATAGCATTTTTTATTTGTACTACAATAAGACCGGTTGGAAAACAAAATGTATTAATATGAAACTGGAAAGAACACAAACAAACACTAACATTATTCAAACAGGGCTGAACACAGGTTCATCAATGATTTGAAACATACAAATTAATAAGGAATAAAGTGTGAATGTGTAGCCATAGCTCATCTTTATTTTACAAACATGATAAGTAGATATATTAATTGTGTCACCCTATACATCGTATTATTTGATATCACATCTTTTACAAGAGGTGTACTTGCGTTACCTATTTTTACCTCGTCAAGAGGTTTTTGGACTGATATATTTTTCGAGCAGTTTTCAGAAATAAAACACATTTTGACAATAGCGCACGATGAGGGGTAGCGTATAGTTGCCCATCTCGTTATTGCGTTTGCAATGTTGGCTTCAGTATTTAATGTGAATAAATGGGTCTCTTCTTTTTCTACGTCATTTAATATAGAAGAATCAGCAATATCGCTTGTCTATCGCTGCTGCCATAAAAATTGAGGAAGAGGTATGAAGCAACGTATCAATACGCCCTTTCCGTAGAGGAAAACACAGATATTTACAAGTATCTTAAACTTCCAGCATTTTTAAAAATAAGAAAAAAATCTAATGTGTTTAACAGGGAAGATGTTAGCTTGAGTCAAGCTTAATTACGGTACAATCATTAAAGAGTTTAGTAAGGCCAAAAACATGAAATTTCTGTTTCTATGTTTCAATTAAATGTTTAGAAAATATTTAGGATTGCATTGTGTTTATTATAATAAAGTAGTAAAAAGCTATTTTTCAACTGTTTTTTTAATTCATTGCTTTTTGCGCCACCAGAGGGCTTCGCTAAATTTATCTTGCCAACATGAAATTTTGGTCTTGCGCCGCCACTGAGCTTGACGTTGATGAAAAACAAAATTAAAGGTTTCTCCTTTGTTTGTATTTGAAACTTATGAATAAAGGGTGTTTCTTAAGTGAATAAAATACACTTTTTATATGGCATAAATTATTACCACCCATGGGGGGTAAGTTGACTTACAACCCGTCGTCAAGGGCAATCGATACCCTTTTGGTAATTGTTACTTTTACGTCCCTCAAGACAGTGTCAAAATGGGTTGTTTACAATAGAGAGGAGACAAATAATATTTTCCAACAGTTATTTTCCGTTGTCTTACAACGACTAAGCGCAAAGGGATATTGACTTTTTCTTTCAAAATATGATAAAAAATGTCAATATTTCTGATCTATTTTTTGAAAGTAAAATTATTTACGGAATTTCGATATTATCATTATCTAAACACACCAACGGTCAATTTTATGTCAATACTTATAGGCATACCTAAGTATAATTAGGCATGTCCCTCTAGTACTTTTAATTAATAGCCATATTGTAACAGATGAAAAATATATAAGATAAGTAAACTACTAAATTATATAGTTTCCAATACAACTTGTTATTTTATCAGACCTTGGAACTATTTTTGACTGCTTCTTTATCTTCGGGTCACTCGACCACTAAACTGTGTAATTACTAACGTAATAGTAGAATTAAATCTGTTAACAAAAATATAGCATTAATTAATTGACACAACACAAACTTTTGAAGGGTTATCTTCACAGTTTCCCAATATTAAGTTGATATTATTGTACTCTTTAATTAATATCGACCAGAAAGCCCGTATCATCCGTTACGTTTGTATATAATCAGCATTTTGATTTTCATATAGCTCTTATCAACATTGTTTCACCATACGAACGATATGGTTAACAGTATAATTTTAACGTTACCATTTGTTTGCATGAATCGAGAGTGGAGAGTGATTACTCGAGGTCAAAAATTTTAACGCTGTTTAGATTTAGTAAGGTACGTTTTACTTTTTTACAATTAGGTTTGCACTTGTAGGGTAGTATCGAATAATTGTGACAGTATTCAACTAACTACTTAATGTTGGTAAGATATTATTGAACTAAATCGTGATTTAAAATATTTTGAATGTACAAATTGCGTCATAGTTAATTTACTTTTTGCTCTGTAAAACTTCCGTTGTGTTGAGATTAACATTTAAATTGCACAATATTTTTTTAATAGTGTTTCTTTAAAATATGCAATAAGAGGAACGTGATGTAATGATACTACAAACGGATTTATTTTTATAATGGTATTATAAATTAGCAAATCGCAATACCTCAGAGTAAGTTGAAATTTAAAGTATCTAGTTACTATTGGAATATAATAATTACTTTTGTGAGATTGGCAAAACTGTTTCAATCTAGTACATACATGAAAATTTCCTGTACTACCAATACGGATCGAGCTACGGCTTGTTAATGGTTAGCTTTTGTTTGTCAAACGCTAAATTTTAGAGATTAAAAGTCAAATAGCGAGAAAACTATGCATTTTTCGAGAAAAACTCATAGAATCTTTTTTAAAGTAATTAAAAAACCTTTTTTTTAACAAAAGAAGTCTGTAGTATGAAAATTGAATGAGTTGTAATAAAAATAAGGTCAGTCTCTACTCTTTTCTACGAAAAAATAATTGAAAACAACCCCCTAATTAAAATTGATCGTTGTCCTTCTGCATTCGCTTTATTTGTTTTAGACTACACAATTTCTTGTACAAGATTTGGTTCAATTCCTTGTACAAGATCTAGAACCACAAATTGTTTGGCAGTGAATTTATTCTGTATTATACTGTACAATATATTGTTCAAGAAATAGTTCGTGATTCTGCGCAATACATCGTTTTACTCACGTCAAAAACATAATACTCTATGTTGAAGGCTAAATGTAATGTTCTATGATCCTACTGAAAAGTCAAAAATGAAACAACCTAAAATTTTTGGGCTTTGATTGTATCCGTTTGGTGTGTGAATTACTGAATACGTTTGATTAATTTATTGTTATAAATGAAGCTAACACATAAACGTTGATAAACATAAAACTTTAAACAATCAACTGTTAGATTACAGGGCGTTATGATATATCCCACCTGCGCATGCCCTTGGCCTAGAAATTGTGTAGAAATAGAACAGGTTCTATTTTCCGACACAATTTTCGGTTCAATCTACGTTTTTGAAACAATTTGCTGTATGATACTACCGTTCAAGAAATTGAACCAAATCTTGCACAAGAAATTGTGTAATCTAAAACAGCTTTTTTTAGATGATATCAATGGTTCCTAGAAGTTTGATCAATTTTAATTGCTTAATTTTGAAATTTTGGAGCTAAAAGTGAAACACGATTTCGTGAAAAAGGGACTTTTTTCAAAATAACTCAAAAAATATTGGTGATACGAAAAAAATGCTAGAGTATTGAGTTGTAGCTTCTTTAATTCCGAAGATTTTTCTTTGAGTACATTTTTGGTTCGATAAATATTTTGTGAGATATGCCCGTTTAAAACCTCTATTTACGAGCTAGCACCACCACCTTATTTAAGCAATTTAAACTCACCCCTTCTCAAAACTAATGGGTTTAAAGGAATTTAATTCACATAGCCTCGTAGCCCTTGAAAAGCCATACAAAACAATTTTTGGATGAACTTTCTATCATTAAAAACGAAGGAGCTATAGTTTATTTACGATAAAAAGACGATGACGTTGCAAAACAAAATATTGTGATGTTGCCAAGCTGTAGTTTTTTCCTTTACTTAACGAAAACTAGAAATGTCAATCTGATGTTGGATTGACAGTTCTTCTTATTCATTCTTCCGTGCCTCGTAGGGCGTAAGTTAAAAATATTTATTTAAAAATAAAAGGCTTGTATGATGGGCTTGATTAATTTAATATAAATATTTATTCATGAAAAACTATGGACAAGAAACAGGAACCAATCATTCTATATTCGAATTAACATTTAATTATTTTACATAGAAGAGGGTTAAATGACGAACTGTAGGTCCTTATACCTTATTCTATGCTCTATAGCAGGGGTTCTCAAACTTTTTGACACTGCGACCCCCTTTTTAGACCTAGTATTTCGGCGACCCCCCTATTTTTAAATATAAACAAAAATGAAAAAAAAACACTATTGGCGAAGTTTTATCCATAAAAATACTATTAACTAGTAAAAATAAATACAAATTGCTGTCACTTGAATTGTTTTATAATAATGCTGAAAATTAATGTGCAGAAAATTACTGCAACCCTCTGTCGAGCAGTTTAAGGTAAAATTAATGAGCAGTGTTTTTCTGCAATTGTTTACCGAGGAAACTGTCAGATGCTTTTAATTCTGCTATGACTAACATTTTCAATACAAATGTAGTCTTGTTGCAATTCAACTTAATTTTATGCTAGTTAAAATAAAAATAAACTCTGTTCATTATTTATTTATAATCTTTATTTATTCTGTAATTATTTATTATTTATACACTGACAAAAATTGTATTTTTGAATGTCCAACTCCAACAATTTACAACAATTCACATAAACGATTAACAAAACTATATGACCATATGGAGAAAACACAAACTTCAAATAATGTCAAATTGCTCGACACAGGATTGCAGTAACTTTCCGCACACCAATTTTGGGCATAAGAGAAAGTGGGATAACTCACTTCGTGGCACGAACAAGGACATAGCAATGATGACTCATGGGGCCTAGAATAGACTGCAGTCACAGCTGTCTGCGCGCGCGCACTCTGCCAGCCGGTGCCCGGCAGACGACACGACAGTCTGGCTTCTTGAGTCGATCACTCAACACTGTGTGTACTTTGTGAGTAGTATTGCCAGCAAATACAGTTGGAAAAAGTAGCAATGGATACGTTTTTGAAAAGACCGTCGTCAAGTAGTGATGCTAGTGCTAGTGAGTGCGGAAAGACAAAATTCCGCAAATATGACCAGTCGTACATACAATTCGGTTTCACTGAACTGGCAAACAAACCTCAATTTGTGGTGTGTAGTGAAGTGTTGTCAGCAGAAAGCATGAAGCCTTCGAAAATGAAACGCCATCTTGAAACTAAACATTTTGCTTTGAAAGACAAACCAGTGGAATTTTTCTAAAGAAAACTGTTATCCCTTCGAAGTCAACAGGTAAACATTACAGATCTTGCTAATGTTAATAAAAATGCTCTTAAAGCTTCATACGAGGTAGCACTCAAGATTGCTAAAAAAGGGAAACCCCATACAATTGCTGAGGAATTAATTCTTCCTGCTGCAATTGATATGTTTTCAAATATAATCAGTCCTCAAGATGCTGAAAAATTGAAAAAAATCCCGTTATCAAATGATACTATTTCAAGAAGAATATGTGACATGGCTGAAGATGTTCAGAACCAGCTAAAGAAGCAAATAAAAGACAGTACTTTTTTTGCAATTCAGTTGGATGAGTCAACAGACGTTGCCAACTGTGCTCAGTTTTTATGCTTCATCCGGTACGATTACGGTGATGCTATTCATGAAAATATTTTGTTTTGTAAGCCCCTGCCGAATAATACAACAGGTGAAAGTCTTTATAAGGTGTTTGTCGAAGCAACTTAACCTTTTGAATTGGATTGGAAGAAATGTGTGTCAATTTGTAGTGATGGAGCAATGGCCCTTACGGGAAAGAAGAGTGGCTTGATTGCCAGGTTTAAATAATTTATACCGAATGCAAGCTGGGTCCACTGTTTTTTACATAGGCAAGCTTTGGCAGCTAAGAAAATGCCAGACGAATTACGGCAAGTGTTAAATAAAGCTGTCAAGATAGTGAACTACATCAAAAGTCGCCCGCTGCAAAGTAGGTTGTTTAATAACTTGTGTGAAGAGGTAGTAGCCTTGCATAAACATCTTTTATTTCACACTGAAGTACGGTGGCTATCCCGTGGTAAGTCAGAAATGTTGTTATTTTTGGTTGATAGTAAACCCGAACTTTCCACTTTTTTCAGTGATGAAAAGTGGTTGGTTAAGCTTGCTTATTTGGCATCTTCTCTCACCTTAATATTTTGAACTTATCCCCACAAGGACCAGACAAAAATATGCTGTATGCTCAAGACAGAGTAAATGCATATGTAAAAAAACTCAGTGTTTGGAACGCAAGAGTTAAGAAAGAAGATTTTGAAAATTTTACACAACTCAAGAGTTTATAGTGTATCTGTCAAGTATTAACGCTACATCCCCTGACACTTCATCTCTCTCCTTACTAGTATCTTCTCATCTCGAAGGTTTGATTGAACAGCTGACATATTACATTCCAAATAAGGATACGAGTGGGGTTTTGTGGGTAGTCATCCGTTCAGTGATCAAGTCGTAACAAAAGCTGAGCTAACTGCTCGTCAACATGATCAACTGATCGAAATTTCAAGTGATCAGTCAGCAAAACTCACTTTTAACAGTGCTTGTATCGACAAATTTTGGATAGGTATTAAAAATGAATACCCAGAACTGTCCACAAAAGCATTACAGACTTTGATGCCATTTTCTACGTCTTATAACTGTGAACAAGGTTTCTCCATAATGGTGAATATCAAAACAAAATCAAGAAATCGTTTGACCCTGGAAAATGACATTCTTTTGTGTATAACAAAACTCAATCCGGGCATAAAAAATTTGGTTAATTCCAAACAAGCTCATGTTTCCCATTAAATAGTATTAGGCCTTTTTCAACTTGTAAGTGTATTACAAATTTGTGTAGCCTATAAATTTTGTTATTAATAAAAACTACAGCTATGACTGATTTGTTTTTTTCCTGCTTATCTCGCGACCCTCCTGGACACATCACGCGACCCCCCTGGGGGTCGCGATCCACAGTTTGAGAACCCCAGCTCTATAGAACCATCTTCAAGAGCACTGCAAGGGTTTACGCTAAAAGGAATCAATACAAGCGGTAATCATCTTCATGCAAATTTAAATATTGTTTCTTTATACAATATCTATTATATTTATTATAATAAAAATAGAATGGAAAAGAAAAATATAGATAGACAAAATAAAATTTTGTTAAAAGATATAAAAATAAAAAAATCTCCCTTTTTATCAGTATTATTTATGTAGAGATAGCGTGGTCGTTGTTTTAATTTGTGTATTATAAAATAACTGTACCTAATTAATTTAATAATAGTTATTAGTGATTTTGAAAAGGTGGAAATAAAGCAAATTGGATAAAAATATACAAAAAATAAAACACAAGATTTCCACTACTCCACTACAAAATCATCACTATCTTCATCGTCACTGTCAAAATTAATAATAAGTGGAGGCACATCCTGTCTATCAAATACTACTTCTCTATCCCAACCATCTTGTATAATTTTTTCAGTGTGCTCTACTGTCTTTGACCAAATATCAGGAGTTACTTTTTCTAAAGACTTTTTCCATACACCTATTGCTTGTTCTGTTGAAGAACCATCAGTTCCCACATTATCTCTATAAAAATTTTTAACTATGCCCCAAATTATTCAATTGGGTTGAACATACGGTGGTAAGGGGGAAGTCGAAGCACTTTGTGACCATATTTTTCAGATAATATGTCAGCTTTATATACTGTTGGTGGTTTATTCCTACAAAAATGCATATATTTAAACAAAATAAGTTATCTAAGTATTACCATAATATATTGAAAAATGTTTATATCAACTTACCATTGTACTAAATTCAATAATTGGGTTTTGAGGAAAGTATTTTCAAAAGGAATATCATTTTGTATCAACCAGTTCTGTATATCAATCTTTTTGGTAGCTATTGTTGGTACTTTATTGATCACTGTACTGTGATAGCTTGCATTATCCATTACAATAGTGGCAGATTCTTCAAAGTTCACTAATCTGGTATTCAAACCAATGCAAAACATTTTCCCGGTTCATTTCACCGTGGTAATTACCATCTTGTTTTTTGGGAGCTCTGCTCCAGGAATAAATCCAGAAGAGGAACCAGCATGCAATACTATATACCTACAATAAGAAAATAACAAATTACTACTAGGTTTCCTAGATAGACTGCAAAGCTCAAAACAACTATTAATAATTATATAGATTTAAATAAAATTATGTGACTAGTAAATATTTGAAAAGGTCTTAAAACGGCAGGAATGTTAGTACATCATAAATTAATTGCTAAATTTTATTATTCAATTACCTTGGACCACCCATTTTGGTTTTTTTCACGCTTCTATGATTAGAATCTTGCCAAGAACGCCCAACTGTACCGTCTTTAAATATCCAGGTCTCATCCAAAAACACAAATTGATATAAACCTTCCCGTTTTATCTTGACATATTCATGTAGAAAATGTACACGTTTTAATGCAATATGTGGCAACTCCATTGAACCACGACGAGGATCATCTTTTTGGTATTTGAATCCAATATTTTTCAATATCTTCCAGAGTGATGTTAAACAACCATTAAAATATTGTGTTAGTTAATTGTGAATAAAATAAAACAGTGAATTCAATATACTCACTGTTTCCATACATTTCGTATATAACACTTCGGAAAGCATTTTGATCAAAGTTATCAATTTCAACAGTAGGTTTTATGCGTTGTCTCTTTTTAGGTGGGCTTTTAGGCTGTTCACCTCATTATGCTTGGCGGCTTGGCTAAGTTGTAAAGGTTCTGCAACTTTCTACAATATAATTACTTCAATTTTTGAAAGAATAATATATTATCAAGTATAATTAATCTAACCTAACATTAAAAACATTTAATCATTTACATTTAAATATGTAACAATAATATTAATAATGATGAATACAAATAGCGAATACTATTACTTACGTCTCTTACAACAGTAAGATGTTACCATCTCTTGACATTTTCTGTTCAGCTGCTTCGGCATTTTATTAACCACTCACTGTAGATTTGCCTAAATAATTAGTTATGAAAATAACTTTTTTTAATCTTAAAGAAGCAATGAATTTAAAAGCACCAAAAAAACTTGTAAATACTAGAAGATGATCGAATGTCAATAAACGTCAAAACAAACTGGGGAATTTTACCTGTTGATTTGACAACGTCTTGAAGTTTTACCAACTTGTTAGCTGTAAATTGCCCTGGCTGCTGAGGATAAATTGTATTCACGGTTGGGAAATTATTATTTATTCTGATAAGCAGGAAAGTAACTAAAAATTACATCATTGTCTTATTATCGTAAATAAACTATATGTTTAAAAAACGAATCCAATTTTTCCTCTCCCTCTCTCTCTCTCTCTCTCTCTCGCTGCATAATTACTCTATATTGCTTATACCATTCTGGTAATCTTTTGTAGTTTTCCACCGTTATTTACAACTGCATTTATATATTTGAAAACGATAGTTTAAGATTATCAGTAACTTTTTATCCAAATATGCAGACGTAACCTTTATTAATTGATTGATTTCTTGCAGAAATACTGTTTGGTTAACAATGGAAGTTGAATATAGAGAAGGAATTCCCCATATCGATTTAGAAATTGAAGAAGAAGATATAGAGAATGGGGCGTTAAAGATTTTGAAAGTTATAAAGCCCGACTGGGAGAAACACTGTGTAACATTTAAGGTATAAAAATTAATATATACCTACTTTTATGTTCATTTTACTTACTACAATAATTCACTAACATACAAGTTCAATCTTCTTTTTGGTATTAATCAGTAAATAAAAAATCATTAAGGATAAATTATAGAGGAACTACCTTTTTACGTCCATTCTTCTTTTTAGTCCCCTCGTTTCTAATTTTGTCTAATATCCTCACTTGACAACTTCTTCACCAGAATTTTATTTCGGTGATTCCCTTATCTACTGGGTATTCTGTCCCATAGTTTTAATGTTTGTAGAAATGTAGTTATTCCACTATAAGGGTGAAGTTTTATACGACAGGTACTTAAAACTGTCATAGAAAAACCTCCAATCGTAGAGAAAAAACACTTGACCCACGTCAATCTATATTTATCTAGTAATATAATAACATCAACACTTGATACATACCTCAATAAACACGATAGATTTCATATCTCGGTTGAGCCCCCACAACTAAGTCTCAGTGGCGATTTGCTACAAGTGGTTGATCAACATAAATTACTATTTGACAAAAAGTTTATATGGAGGCAACATATTCAGGAAACTAAAGCCAATTGTTTAAATAGGATTAACATCTTAAAATCATTAGCACGTTACCTATGGGGAGCAGAAGAGGAAATACTAATAAGGATTTACAGATCACTGGTACGCTCAAAACTAGATTATGAATGTATTTATAAGATGTATCTCAAATCTCTTGACACTATCCAATCCTCACCATTACGAATATGTCTAGGCGCTTTTAGATCCAGTCCCACCGAAAGCATCTACGTTGAATCTTCTGAACCACCTCCTTTCATACGACGAGAATGCCAACTATTATCCTATTTTTCCAGAATATCCACCTACCCACAAAACCCAGTAGGGGAAGGTTGCCTATATTGGACCGATTTTTAGATTTCTTATTATAGTTTCTAATGATAACATAAAATTATTCTTTTAACTATTTCGTAGGACCCTTTGGGATGTTGGCTACATGCAGGAATTTTTTCAGAATTTTGTTTTGAAATCTTTTGTTTTTATAACCGTTCTAAAAAACCTCTGCAAGTGGTTCAATAAGGAAAATTGGACCTGCGGGCTCCAAAATTGGACCATGTGATTTATTGCAATAAAAAATTTGTTTAACACGTAAGGTCATATAAAATTGTCCTAATTAAAAAAAATATTTCACAAAAAAATAAGATTTATACGAAAACTCTTCGAAATTTTTTTTACGTTGTCAAAAATTAAAAAAATATTCATGTTAAAAAATAAAATAAACGACAAAAAAATTAAAAAACATGCATGCAAAAGACAAGTTAAAGTTTTAAAAGTAGGTAACACTAAGAAAATAAACACATCATGATTGGGTTAAACACAATCAAATAAACACGATATCAAAAAGCTTAAAACTGTCAGTCTAATCACCAGCGCAAAAATCACAAAGAAACTTTTCCTTTGAAGGAACATGGGCATATGATTCATGTACCCAGTCTCTACACATTGGATCATGTCTTCAACGACACATTCTCTACAAAATTTGCAATACCACTCGCGTTCATTTACTTGCCTTCTTAGTACTACCAGAATCTAGCTGAACTTCACGTTTTACAGTTTTCTTCTTATCTGGAGATGCCTGTTTAGCAGCTAACTCATCTTTATATGGACTTGCAGTAAGTATCTGTGCCTTCTGGGCCCCTCGAGATGTTTTCTTGGCTTGTTTTACAACTGGACTTCTTCGATTAATACTGACACACTTTTGGAAGCAGAAGAGGGCCTTTCTTAGGCTCCTTTGCTCCTAAACCGTCGGCATTAGGCGAGGACTTGATGGACCTCTTAGGTGCGGAAGTAGTTGCTGTGATTTGTAACTCTTTGTCAATGTCATTAGACGTAGGTTCACGCGAAGTCGATGCTTTAGCCTCTGATGAAGTGGACGCACTTACTTTAGAATCATTGGCTTTGGGCTGTGCCGCAGACGAACAAGAGGATGCTTTGGCTTTTAAAGTAGATGCTTTCTCGATGACACTTAAACCGGAAGTGCACGCAACTACCTGAGATGTAGATTCAAATACGCTACGGTTCAAAGGGGCCAGGTAGCGAGCTAGGGGCTCATCGTCGCTGTCATCAGAATCTGATTCATCTTCAGAATGGTCACTTCTCTCAATGGGTTCATTTCTTGTCAAGACATCCGCAGGAGCAAAATCTACGTCTGTGAAAACATTTCGATCAACGGGCCAAATTCCAGTTTTTCTGAAACCGTTCATAGCGTTTGCCATAACCGCAGCTCTGGGATAGGCTTCCCCAAGAAGCTGTGCGACCTGGGATTGCGAGGCAGCTAATCTTGGATGAGACCTTAGCCATTTTTCATTTGCCTCCGTGTAATACAATTCTAAGGGTTTAAAAACTGCCATGTCTAATGGCTGAAGTCTGTGGGTTGTATGGCCAGGGAGTTGTAAGATGATAACACCATTTTCGCGAGCAAGTTTAATCGTTTCGAGGTTTTTTGAGTGTGTGCTGTGACAGTCCAAAACAAGCAAAACCTTGCTGTTAACTGATGGTTTTACACACTTTATAAAGTTTTTAAGCCAGGTCACAAATATGTTTGTGTTAATGTACCCAGTATCCGAGATTTCCACCAGACAATCGGGTGGAGCACCAGTCCCCAATTCAGGATTTGCTCGTTTTCTTTTGAAAATAATCATTGGGGCGACAAACTGTCCAGAAGCACTTGCGCATACAACAAACGTAGTATTGACTCCTCTCTCACCAGTTGCAACTGTCCCGACCTGGCGCTTTCCTTTTGCTGCTAAAATCTTCTGGCACTTTTTTGCCACCGTCGAAAATCCGGACTCATCCACGTTGAAAATTTGGGCAGCTGTCAATTGATTTTCATCTACCGTTCTTTCCAAGATATCGAAAAAATTGTAGACATTTTCGCGATTAAATTCCTTGCATCGTGCTATGAATGTGGACACCGGTTGTCTGAGTGTGAGAGTAGGATGTCGTCGCATGAATCCGTAGAACCACTTTTTTCCAGCTAAACATTTTTCTTTGTTGAAAGTATGTTTTAATTGGTTCTTTTCGGCTAGTTCGAAAGCGGCTTTGCGCACGTCCTTTATTGTCACTCCGAAGAACACTTTTTCCAAATAAAGAATATGATTAGCTAGTGCGTCCTCAAGTTCTTTGGAAAACACGGTTTTTCGTCCAAAGCTTTTAACATCTTTATTGGCAAATTTATTTCTGCATTCAAGATGCCTTTCAAATGTCGCTTTTGGAATGTTGAATACTCGGGATGTTTCATTGAATCCATATTCTTTCGCTTTATAGCTTTTTTCATATCTTGTAGACACCACTGTCCATATGGTTTTCTATCCTTTTTCTCATCAGAAGACATCCTAGAAGCAAACATTTTTGTTAATTTCCTAAATTGGACCAGACATAGGGACTTTCGCCTTTTTAACAGATCTATTTTTTTTAATTATGAAGAAATATTTCATGTTTATTTTTTTGTGTATTTAAATATAAAACAAGTGTTTTGTAAATTTCTATAATTGGGATCCTTAATTGGACCGGTCTAATGTCGGAAACCACATGGTGGTCCACTGTAGGCAACCACCACGTGTTTTTACAAAACTACATCGTAGAGAAAAAGAAAAAAACAATATAACTAGGTAATAGGGGGAATGGGGAATAGTGCAATGGCAACTGGTGCGAGCACCATGCTATGAAACATACTAAAATACACGATAACATGAGATGCGACATAATCGAAATGCCACCTGACAGAATGCCCAAGGTCGTGGAAACTGAGATACCATATCGTGTCAACTTGAGTGGCAGATCCGAATGGGCCCAGGGAGAACCTCAACGCATGTTGAACAGTATCACCTGGTACACCGACGGGTCAAAGACCCTAACGGGTATAGGAGCAGGCGTTTACGGCGTCAGACCCAGGCAAAGCATAAGTGTTTGCCTTGGCAAAATGACGACTGTATTTCAAGCAGAAATAGCTGCACTAATCGAATGTAGCAGAACATGCATAGACAGGAAATACAACAAAAAGACCATCTATGTGAACACGGACAGTCGGGCGGCTCTTTTGGCCTTAGCAAACCACAGCTATACGTCGAAGATAGTGTGGGACTGTCACAATACCTTGAAAACCCTGGCAAAAGACAATAGAGTAATTCTTACTTGGGTGCCAAGCCATACAGGGGTAGCTAGAAATGAGGGAGCTGATAAGTGTGCCAAGAAAGGAGCTCATCTCGCCCTCATGGGGCCAGAACCAGCATACGGCGTTTCATACAGTGCCGTACGAAAAACTGTTTCCAACTGGGAGCCGCTTGAACACCAAAAGCGCTGGAACAGAATCACAGGACATGCTCAGTCCAAAAGAATGCTAAAAGGACCATCGAGTTCCTACGCAGCAAATGCTTTTAGACTGGGTAGGAAAGAACTGCGAAAAGTGGTAGGATTCATAACTGGCCACTGGATATTCAACGCACACCTAGTGAAAATGGGGATTGAAATAACAAATCCCATTTGCAGGATGTGTGGAGAAGTAGAAGAAACCGCAAAGCACGTGGTCTTCGATTGCCCTGCCCTGTGCAGAAGACGAGTCTCCTGTCTAGATATCTTCCTAGGCACAAATCAGGAGGGAATGCAGGAAAACATAGTTCGACGAATCTCAATGTTCGCTAAGAATTTAGGATGGGACTCTGCTTAATACCTGTGAGTGGGGGTGCACAATAAGCCCTAACCCCCTCGTGACTAAAAAAAATTGGGGGAATAAATAAAGAAAAACTTACTTGGTAACCAGGTAATAACAGTTTTTCCTTAGGGATTGACAGTGACTCTGTATTTGCTTAGGGACGCAGTGCAATTCTTACATCAAAATGGAAAAATTAAGATTTTTCGCTGCACACTCCAAGCGCTGGCCGACAACTAGTTGATTTCGGTATCAATCAATGTCTCTAGGCGGGAGTAAGATACCATGTTACCAAGTGAATTTTCGGCTTCGTAGTTTCGGAGAAAAGGTGGCGGTTCAATTTAGACAACCTTCCTCTATTTAAATTAATTGACTGTTTACAACCAGCTCTTGAAAACAGACCCAGAACATTGCTCTCATCTTCACAAATGGTATACCTTATTTTAAGAAACATTAACCTTAGAGTTACAACTCCCATAAAACTTTCTAATACTCCTCCATGTACCAAAATACCGTCACTATTGAATAAAACTCTAACCAACTACAACAAGTGCGAAATGCCTAACGTAGTCTTTAGACAAAAATTCAGAGAGCTGATAAATCACAAGCCGTTTGACAAAATCCTATTCACAGATGCCTCCAAAGAAGTTAATGGTACCGGATGTGCTGTTTACAGTAGATACAACAATAGCAATATACAAACTTCCTGACGTATGTAATATACATACAGCCGAACTATATGGAATACTACAAGTCTTAAGGACTCCAGTACAGACTAACAGGTAACTTGCCATATGTGCAGACTCCCTTTCATCATTATACTCCATCAAAAACAACCACTTACAACATTCCTTAGTTCATGATATCCTCGACACCTGCCACCACCATCGTACTAGAGGTATAGCTGTGAATATCATCTGGATCTCTTCTCATGTAGGAATCACAGGCAATGAACGTGCAGACCAAGCAGCGAAACAAACTTGTTCAGCCGACTTGCCTGTAGTGCAAATTCAACTGCATCAGGACTTCAAATAAGCAGCTCGACATATGATGACTCAAACATGGCAAACACATTGGAATACATGTAACACAAAAAACCGTACAATACAACCCACAGTTATCGCCCAGAAGATGCCTCCAATGACAAGAAAAGACAAAAGTGTTATAAGAAGACTCAGAATAGGTCACTCCCGGCTCACTTATGGTTACCTGATGTCTACAGAGAATCGTGAATCCTGTGATAATGTATCCTGTGACAATTGAGCATATACTTACAGAATGCAAACACTACAGCCAACTCGTCACAAATACAAGCTCAGTGGAACTCTCAAATGCACTCTCGGACTACCTAACCCGTTTAGTACTGTGATTCAGTTCCTCAAAAACTGTCGACTGTTTAATCTAATTCGGTTTCTATTTGTAACTAAATATATCACAGATCCCGTGTCGGTGGCCGCTTGATGCCGAGGCACGTTAATTTTATTAAAAAAATGAACACAACCAATAAAATATTTACATTAGCAACAAAAACACGTTTTACATTCTAATTGACAAGCAACACTGCCATGATTAAAAATGGCGGCATACTTGTTATTGACCTCTCGCGCTAAATTTAAATACAATTTTGAAAGCTGGTTCCTGGGCAAGTCTCCCGGTTTTCCCCTACAGTTCAGTAATTATTTTAATAGTACAATGGCCAGGAGCACTACAGTTTGACATGGCTGTGTCGTGACGTATTGGTTGGAATTGCTCGGAAATAAGCTAAGAAAAGAAAATATGAAGGTCCGCCAGGTGACAAAGTTGTGCTATTTGCGGGAAAAATAATAAACTGCAAAATACGCAAAATTCGCTCATTTCTTCCGATATTTCTTAATAGAACTCTTTAAATATGCAAGATAGAAAAAAAGTATACTTACGAATTTGTTCTTTATGAAATTCTCTACAAGATAGAATTGGTTTAAAATCGATATATTCAATTTTTTCGTTGAGAAATGGCGATGAATGCAAAAAAAGTAGCTAAAAAAACGAGGTTATTTTAAAGCATTTGTTTCGCAGATACGAAATCATCCAATCAGGCTATAAATTGGGATTTAAGAACCTTATTATAGTATAAAACAATATGCCAAAGGCCGATTAAATTGGCCTGATAGTTTTTACATGAATTAATTGTTAATTAATTTCCGCGAAAAAATTAACGTCATTTTTGCGTTCATGCCAGGCTTACATTTTTGAGTTGTAATAGGCGCCGATTTTTTTACAACTACTTATACCTCTAAACTATAATACACAATAGTTATAATGAATAATTTTTAAGTTTTTATCATTTTTTTACGCGATTTTGAAAAGTTGAAATCGACGCTTCAAATCGAGCGCGGCGCAAAAAGTTGCTGTATCTCGGCTTCTATTGGCCCGATTTTGATGATTTTAAATCGATGTAGCAAAATGAAAGAAACTCATTTTTCAGAATGGCGTCTACCAATTATGACAATTTAAGCATCTCAGTAACTACTTATAATTTGGCATTTTTTATGTTGATAATAATCAATGATTATAATTATGCCCATGCTAGGATCGTGTTGTTCATTGCAAATTCGTATTGTTAAAATAAAATAAAATAATATATTTATGTAAAAAAGTAGAATACAATAATGTTGTAACAAAAAAGCGAAATATCATTATTTATTGTATGTAGATCTTATAATGAAATAAAATATACCATTAATATACATAACAATTAATTGTACTACCTGTAATTGTTATTACTAATTATTTTAACTATACGAATTTGCAATGAACAACACAATCCTAGCACGGACATAATTATAATCAATGATTATTATCAACATAAAAAAATGCCAAATTATAAGTACTTACTGTAGATGCTTAAATTGTCATAATTGGTAGACGTCATTCTGAAAAATAAGTTTCTTTCATTTTGCTACATCGATTTAAAAAAAAATCATCAAAATCGGCCCAATAGAAGCCTAGATACAGCAACTTTTTGCGCCGCGCTCGATTTAAAGTTTCGCACTCTATCCCCACTCCCCTCAGATTTGACGCAGCGAACGCTATCGCTACAACTTTCTTTGATTTTTCCTACTTCATGCACAAGGGCGATGTTATATCTTAAAGCACATACAAAAACTTCTCGGAAAAATCTATCTGCTGGCATTTTTTTTATTGTTATAACATTAATAGCTAATCTGTGGTTATACCGCAAAGACTCGATCTTTGACGTTTATTATCTCAGCACCTATTCGGCCAAATTAAAGACATTTTTTTTAAAGGAGCGTCTTTCCGAGACTTTTTTTAGGTACTTTGAGTATTTTTCTCGGTATCCAAATTCGCTTCAGAAATTAATTATCTATAAGACGAAATTTTTCAACTTTTCAAAATCGCGTAAAAAAATGATAAAAATTGTTCACTATAACTATTGTGTATTATATTTTAGAGGTCTAAGTAGTTGTAAAAAAATCGGCGCCTATTACAACTCAAAAATGTAAGCCTGGCATGAACGCAAAAATGACGTTAATTTTTTCGCGGAAATTAATTAACAATTAATTCATGTAAAAACTATCGGACCAATTTAATTGGCCTTTGGCATATTGTTTTATACTATAATAAGGTTCTTAAATCCCAATTTATAGCGTGATTGGATGATTTCTTATCTGTGAAACAAATGCTTTAAAATAACCTCGTTTTTTAGCTACTATTTTTGCAATTATCGCCATTTCTCAACGAAAAAATTGAATATGTCTTGTAGAGAATTTCATAAACAACAAATTCGTGAATATACTTTTTTCTCTATCTTGCATATTTAAAGAGTTATATTAAGAAATATCGGAAAAAATGAGCGATTTTTGCGTTTTTTTGCAGTTTATGATTTTTCAGCTGGCGGACCTTCATATTTTTTTTTCTTAGATGATTTCTGAGCAATTCCAACCAATATCTAATCTAATGGGGTCTAATTCGAGTGGACTACAATAAATTACTAATGAAGCAGCGTCATTTGCCGGATTTTTATTCAAAACGATGATGAATCGAATTAGTGGCCGAGAAAAACATTGGCTGTGTTCCATCTTTTTCCGATTTTTTCTCAAGCTACTGCAGTTTCACCAAGAATTTTTGATGCCTATAGCTTTTTTCATTGTATTCCAAAATTTATCCGTTTAGCCAATATCAATGTGGCATGAATCAATATGAATATAGTTTGGAATAGATTGAGCTATATTTATGCCTTCAATATTCTGTAACTTCTGCCCAACAATGGGTGCTACCAGAAAGATGGTAATAACCGTGTATGTTTTCATTAACACCGTTCATTTCTTCACTGATATCTTTCAGATTTCCTCTTTAAAAGGCCCACTGAGTATGCTATCGATATTCATTTTCACAGAAATAATTGTAAGTAGGTTTTTCCTCAAACTGCTCCATATTAACTGCTGATTACCCAATATTATTAGTTATTAGACAGAATGAAGATCTGTCATGTTTGATATATTGTGTAAGAATAAAAGATAAATATGTAGCTGTTGACAGATGGTATAACCAATAAGCTGGTCGGATGTAAACCTGAAGATGCAGAAGACGAGGAAACGGTACTAGTAAGAATATATGGAAGAAAAACGGATTTGATTATAGACAGAAAAGCAGAAAAGAGGTAATAATTTCCTAAATTGTAACATTTATTTATTCTTTATATTATTATTAAGAGTGTAAAACGTTATCATATTTTATAACTTGAAAACTATTTTTACGACGTTAAAATTAACCTGTGTAAATATTGAATTAGACAAATACTCAGTATTTCTGTCTTTTGCTTTGCTTAAATGAATAATTGTATCAAACATTGACATTTGAAATTTTGAAATATATCCTCGAATGAGATACTAAAACTTTTGTAATTTCCAGACCATTACTCTCTTATTTTTATTTCTTGCATGCGTGACGATGTTTTGAAATAATTTCTCATTTAGAAGAACAGAAAGTAACCACATATCTCGAAGAATATATACATACGTAGTATATAAATTTTCATCTTGATACGCTTTATTCGTTATTCGAGGAGTGAATTGTGGTCCTCAGTTATTTTCTTAATTGTCGTGCTCATTGCTTTGACAATTCGGTATGAAACGATCAAATGCTCTAAAAATCCTATAACAGCTATTCTTCCATTCGAAATGAAGCATTAAACCATAAAACTTCGACAAGAAGTAAAAACAGAACTTTTTTTAACATCTTACGAAAGTCTTTACACTTTTCAATCAGACACCAGACCAAAATATGCATTTCATCAACAACAACTAACCAAATAACCCACCAAAGCTTACAAGTCCCAAAGACATTAAGAAAAGAAAATGAGAAGCACCAGGCCAGGAACTGATGTGATAAGTCCTAAATTAGTGAAAGAGCCAACTAGAAAATGCTTGGTGATGTTATTCTGTATATAGAAAATGCCATCATAATACTTGAATACTGGCCAAAGAAGTTAAAGAAAAATATAAATAATTCTAATACTGAAGTCCTTAGATCGTATTTCCTACAGATATGTTCACTGACTTTTCACATTTTGTATAAATATTTCCTTAAGATACTTTAATATATTTATTTACATAGTAAAGGATTTTCAGCTGTAAAAACATCGAGATGGCAAATTAGCACAGTCATTCGTATTCTGTTACTATAAGAGCTTCCATTTTCAATGTTCTGCAAAAACATTCCCTTTCTTGCTCAATTTGCACTTTAAACTCCTGAATAAGTAATACTTGCGTAATAATATAAGTTTCGAGTATATTAAGGTTGAATTATTTAATTTACTTTCTTTTCAGAAATATGATTTTATTAAACAAAGCGGGAATCGCTCCGAACCTATATGCATCATTTACAAATGGATTATCCTACCGATTTTTACCAGGACGTACATTAAATAGCGAATTAGTGAGAGATCCTGTTATCAGCAAATTAGTTGCAAGACATATGGCTATTTTTCATAAAATCAAACCTAGTGAAGAAATGACAGATAATTTCATATGGGACAAATTAACAAAATATATAGAATTAGTGCCGGATGTCTTCTCTGACCCGGAAAAAAATCAAAGGTAAAAATTACTAACGACGTCACCTCAAAGTTCTCACCTAGATTTTTTTCCTTCATGGATTTCCCACCGTTATACCTTTTAGTAATAATAGTATTATTTAAATTTACTGTTTCTACAATTTCTCTGTGGAATCTACTCATATTAGCAAAAAAACTTAACAATATTCTTAATAATTACGGATGTATATCTAAATACTCAATTAAAAATGCAATAGAACTGATCGAAAAATTAGAAACATTCAACTTACAAGATAACTCTAGAATCATTTCTTTTGATGTTACCAATATGTTCACTAAAATTGCTCCAAAAAATGTAACATGTGTAAGATAATTACTAGAAGATAAAAATATTAATTCAGGAATAATATCAGATATAGTTAATTTATTTGATGTATTTTTTAATCAGAATTATTTCACTTTTGACAATAAGGTATATATTCAAAATGAAGAAACATATTTATGGACAGTTTAGAAAGAAAAATCTTTGAATGTAACATTTCAAAAAATATCTCATTGTGGTATAGATATGTAGATAAATATTAATCCAGGAATAATATCAGATATACTCAATTTGTTTGATGTATGTATTAATCAGAATTATTCCACTTTTGACAATAACATATATATTCAAAATGAAGGTTTACCAATGGGAAGCCCTATATCACCTATTTTGGCAAACATTATTATGGACAGTTTAGAAAGAAAAATCTTTGAAAGTAATATTTCAAAAAACGTTTTATTTTGATATAGATATGTAGATGACATATTAGCTTGTTTAATAGGTTGTGAACGACAACTAGATGTATTTTTCAACAATATTAATAATTTACACCCAAAAATTAAATTTACATTAGAAGTTGAAGAAAGTAACAATCAATTTTCTTGATTTAAAAATTCAAAGAGTTAATAATGTACGTGATTATTCATTTTATAGAAAACCAACACACACTGAAGTAACTATTCCATATAATTCCAATTATCCCATGTCACATAAATTAGCAGCATATAATTCAATGATACATAGAGCATTAATACAATTAAACAAATAGCAACATCTAACGGTTATCCATTACATATGATAAATAAATTACTTAATAAAAAAGAGGAAAAGGTGGCATTCAAACTAATATTTCGTAAACAAACTAAAGAAATAAAAAATTACAAAAGCATCACACATGCAGGTAATATTTCTAATATTTCAAAGATAATATCTTAAGCAACAAATACAACAATTTCTTTTAAAACAAAAAGTAATGTGGATTCAAAATTGTTAAATGTAAAAACAAAAATATCCCCATTAAAGAAGTCTGGCATATATAAACTTAAATGTCCAGAATGTAATGCTGTCTATTTAGGTCAAATCCTTAGAAATCAGATACAGATACAGATCAGATATACTGGACACCAAATACTCATTCACACCTAACACAGAACTAGAAGTACTACATATTTCTGATAAGAAACAAGAACTGGATTTCCTTGAAGAGTTAGAAATTAGAAGACACTTAAGAGACCCACAATATGAAGTCGTCAATTAACAGATAAATCGAGGGAGTTTTCTATTCATATATATTAAGTCAATCACAAGGTAGATCACTTCTTGGTCTAGCCAAAAATAATTAGTAAACATCAGGTAGGCATCACATGAAATGTAACTTCTGTCATTCTGACGATAATAGCAATATCGAAACAATTGTAAAGTTCTTAGAATTTTTAACATTTTTTCAATATATTTTGGAATTATCTAGAAACAGTTAGTTTCATTTAAAAAAGTAACATACTATTGTTGTTCTTTCTTATTGTTAATTCAATGATAAATTATTTCGGTGGTTGTTCTTATCTGGGCTAGTCGGTTGACTCCGTGTATTGTTGGGTTCTCTCTGTATCTTGTCTCAGGATTTTGGCGATCTTACATAGTCCTGGTGTGTTCGGGTCCAGTTCTTCTAGCCTGTTCTCCCTGTTGCTTCAGTTGCGTATTGACCTCTTTTTTGAGTATGTTCGCTTCTCGCTTCTTTCTTGCTCTGTTTTTCATCCTGGTGAGCTCTCGTAGTTCGTCGCTGATGTTGGAGAACCTCTTATAGTTGTCCTCTCGTCTCGTTGTCGTGCTGTCTTCCAGTGCTTGTTGGATGGCTTCTTCTAGCTGTCTCAGTCGATCTTCTAGTTCCGCTGCATTAATGATGAACGGTACTAGTCCAATCAGCTGTCCGGTTCTGCACTCGAACTTCTTCCAGTCGGTCATCTTTACTTCTCTTCCTGTTGTTCTCTCGCCTTCTCCCAGCGAGAGGATGATTGGCTCGTGGTCGGTACCTCCTTCTTCGTTAGTGATGTCCCATACAACTGACATGTATTCTAGTATGGCGATGTATTTCACCGAAACCTGCAATGAGGGTGGCTTCCATCGTTAGGAGGCCCGGTGTTGTTATTCTGTGGTGGTCCAGTCCGATCTTCACTAGGATGGCAGTTCCTCCGCTTCCGGCGTTGTTGCCGTCTCTGTAGATTCTGTAGTCTGGCCATCTGATCTCGTAGTTTTCTCTTGGTAGCTTCATTTCCTGTAGGATAAATACGTCTAGGTCTTCTTCTTCTAGTATGATTTCCATCAGGTTGTTGTTCACCCATAGTCCTCCGCTGTACCAGGTTCCTATCTTCAGCGGGATGGTGTCGATCCATTAACGTTTCATCAGGTTGACGAAGATGTCCTGCGCCTATTGTATGTGCGTCGATAACATCTTCATTGCTTCATAGACGTCTGGTTGTTGTTGGCTCGTAAATGCCGCCTTCTTGGGTGCATTGGCGTAGCTTGTTTCTGCTGTTTTGGTGGCGGTTGGTCGACTTCTCGCTGTTCCATGGGCGGTGGTCGTCTTGGGTGTTGTTTGGGGTTCTGCCGTCTTTCGCGCTATCTTAGTTGCTTCGGGACTGTTATCTTTCGCAGTTGGCGCAGATTGCAGGTCTGTTCTTCGGTCTTTCACAGTCTCCGGATAGGTGGCTTCCTCCACATCTGACACATCTTGTCTCCATGTGGCTGGTCGACTGTCCGTGATAGTAGCCTGGTAGTTGTAGCACTGTGCCCGTTGTTTCTTCTAGGGTTTTCTTGTCTCACCTTGGCGCTGAGTATAAACTCTACTTTCTTGTTTTTCTAGGTCTTCTTTGTTGAGATCCACCATGAAGATTGTAAGTCTTCTTTACTCTCCGTACCTGGAGTGAAGTTGGTGATCCTCTTGACGTGCATTTCTTGTCACTTGAAGTCCTCTTTGATGTCCTCGACGGCTTCGTTTGGAGATCGTCCTTTGATGACGGTTTTCGCCACCTTGTCTTCTGGGTCGGTGAAGGTGTACCAGCTTACACCTTGGCCTTGGAGTTCTTCCAGGCACTTGCTTAGTTTCCTGTAGCCGTCGGTTTTTTCTAGGGTTATTTTGATCCATAGTCTCACGTTGTAAGTGTTCTTCATGTTGACTCCTTTTGCTGGGGCTTCTATCCTTATCCTCGGGAAGTTCTTCGTCGAGTATTATCGGTTGTGGTCTCTTTATTTTTGTTGGTTGCGTCTTCTTGTCCTGAGTTGAAGCTTGTGCTTTTTCTTTTTTGCTCTTTGTTGGCGTTGGATTTCTCTCAGGGGCAGACAGTAATCGTCTTCTTCTTGTATGGCGGTTTCCATAGCTTCTTCTTCCTAATGTTTCGTTGTCGTTGCTGCTTGGCTGATCTGGGTGGGTCCATTGGATCTCTTTCTCCGTGGGCTCCTGCTTATTTCTTTGCTCATTTGGCTTGTCAACTGGTTCATCAATTGTGCCTGGGACGCCCTCAGTTTTTAATGGAATTGGTGGTTTTCCTTCCTTAATTCGGTGAGGTCATTCGTCAGCGCGTTGATAGTTTTTTCCAGTCTGTAGATCCTCGCTTGAGCTTTGGTGAGCTTTCTCGTCCGTTCCTGGTTCACCTTTTCAAGCTCCATTTTTCTCTTCTTCCTCTCCAGGTAAGAATTTCGTTTGGATTCGTCATCTTCGGTGATTCCTGTTCATTTACAGGCGCTAAAATATAAATATTAATGAATATTAGTATTTAACCTACCTTTTATAGTGTCCGTTGTGTTCAGTGCCTGGCCTAATTTTAAAACGCACAGTTTTAATAGTTGTCTTCTTATCTTTGTTGGATCGCTGTATTTTCTAAAATAATATTTTATGTTAAAGAACACAGTTTATTTCATAAATAAGGATGAATTCTTAAAAACGTTTCAACAATATTCAGTTGTGTTCGGAAACACAACTTTCATAAATATGAAAATGCGTTAAGAAACGCAGTCTTAGCAGGTAGTTGGCTTAAAAATATTTCTTTGTACATATACGTTTGTTCAAGTTGAGATCTGGTCACTTTCGTTTTGTGTTTGTGATAGGTATTTCCGACAGGCATTGAAAAAGAATTCGTTTAGATAGCAAGACAAGAAAACTTCTTTCTAACAATCGTAGACGATTTTGCTAAATGTCCTGAATCAGTTGAGATTAATTTTATCACATCTCATTTTTCAATTAAAGAAATACATTCAGTACTCCAAAAAGTATAGTGTCTGATAATGGAGCAGCACATTTACTTATTTTTCTCAAAAATAATGGAATTTATTGCATATTCATAATTTAATGGCCAGACTTAACGTTTTGTTGATCACGAAAGACAAACAAATTACAGAAGAAGTTAGTAATACAGTTTTACAAAAATGCCGGACTACTCTAGGCATAAACGCTGTTGGTGGAAAATCAGTATTGGAAATAATGTTTGGTGAAAAATCAAGTAATCTGCTCCACAAAAGTTAGGGAAGTTCATAAATATTGGAATTATGTTAAAAATTATTAACTATTTCATTCACCCAGGTTTTGTCTGTACAATATATTGAATGTTTACTTGCTTATATGGCTAGTTTTTGTTTTCAAATTCCACTTGGTGACAAAAAATCGTAATTTGTTAAAACTCAATCTCAGAATTTATATGAACTTCCTTAACTTTTGTGGAGCAATTTATTATATTAAATAATCTCCTACTTCAATCGGATAATGGTCAAGCTGTTATATTTGAAGACTGGACAGATAGAAAGGTCATTGAAATATTTGGCAAAGTAATATTAACCTCATACAGGAACATAAATATTTGGAAACTAAGATACATTATAACAATAATGAAAATAATATTCATGAAAAAAATTTACCACTTCATATTTAACTAGATAGATTATGTCTCTTCCTATCTCATATAAAGCCTGTTTACCATGAAAGTTCAAATACAATGTGAAATAAGTCTTTTACGAATTCTACAATGTGCTAGTTCTATATAATACTACTCTATTGAAATGAAAATAATATTCATGAAAAAAATTTACCACTTCATATTTAACTAGATAGATTATGTCTCTTCCTATCTCATATAAAGCCTGTTTACCATGAAAGTTCAAATACAATGTGAAATAAGTCTTTTACGAATTCTACAATGTGCTAGTTCTATATAATACTACTCTATTGAAATGAAAATAATATTCATGAAAAAAATTTACCACTTCATATTTAACTAGATAGATTATGTCTCTTCCTATCTCATATAAAGCCTGTTTACCATGAAAGTTCAAATACAATGTGAAATAAGTCTTTTACGAATTCTACAATGTGCTAGTTCTATATAATACTACTCTATGGCGTTACGATTCTAATAACACAATATCATAATAGTGTGAAACGTGATGTTTTGCTTAGTTTACGGCGTTATAATCCTATTAACAATAAAATAATAGTGTGAAACGTGATATTTCCTAAATGTTTAACAATACTATGGAAAATAAATACAACAATACCGAAAGGATACAAAAAGATCTACAAATACCTTAACACATTTTTACAATGCTACCAAATAAAATGAATTTACGCTTTGAATGTATAACAATGGTGAGAGGATGCAAAATAATTTCATATCTACACATATTTTACACGTTTTTAAACAAGTACCGTAAGCTGTACAATTCAAGATTTACCAATCTTGAACAAAGCCAATAATCACGTAACGCATTAAGATGACACATTCACTTCACTACATCCGGTAGACCTCACTTAAAAAAACATGAAATAATACAATTTTACCTAAAAAATACCTACCACTGTTACTGCTGTTGACTACATTTTAACTACACTGTTAACAAATGATCATTTTTCTTGAATTGCCTACAAATCTAAGTTCAAATTACTAACACGTATTTGGATTTAGATAGTAGCAAAGTCAAATAATGAAAGATGGTTGCCGCTTATGCAAAATTTACATCACTCTCACTCAGGATTGTTTTTCGTTTCAGGTATATAAAAAATGCAGCCCACAAATCCATAATCATACAAGAAGCAAATGAAATAAGACAAATAGTACAAAATTTAGGTAGTCCGATTGTTTTCTGTCACAATGACCTTTTATTAGGAAATGTTATTTATAATGAAAAAGAAAACGATGTTACATTTATAGATTACGAATATGCAGCACCGAATTACCAGGCGTTCGATATTGCCAATCATTTTACAGAATTTGTAGGTAAGGAAATGTGAAAGAATTTGGAGTTTACTTGAGTAATGTAACATGAATGGTTTTTAAAAACTTTTACATTATAATCTATCGATCATGTGACTCATTATTATCATTTATTCGCATGAATCGTATGAATTACTGCTGGCGATCCTCCTGGATCCAATTTTTTGTTCACAGTATCTTTTTGCATGTCTTTGATGTCGAGCTTATCATTGTTGTCATCCATAATTAATTTAAAAAATTTATGTGGAATCTACTCATATTACTTTTTCAATTGAAACCAACTGTTTCTAAATAATTATATTGTGGCATTATTGAGAGAGAGTTAGTTTCATTTAATAAAGTATAATTTATTTGTCAATAGAAGCTATCAAATTTTTAAACACTTCTTAAACTTTTAGGTTTGGATAACTTTGATTATTCATTATACCCTGACAAAGAATTCCAAACAAGTTGGTTACGTACGTACTTAACAGAATTGGAAGGACACGAACCAACTGATGAACAAATAGAAACAATCTATGTTCAAGTGAACAAAACCGTATTACTGACGCATATATTTTGGGGAGTATGGTCATTAGTACAAGCGGAACATTCATCTATAGATTTCGATTACATGGGGTTAGTATAGTATATATTCTCATTCGTAGATGGATTCTAACCGTTATTGACCTGAATTGTTCATTATACATCATTCATTAATTCGTTTAGGTTGTGCTTGATCTAAGTCATTGTACTATTCCCAGTGGCGGCCTTACCTATTCGGCTCCGGGCAGCAGGTCTTTGCGAGACCTTTTGTCCTCCGTGAAAAGTATGCGATGCGAAAGTAGGTCTGGTTGTTTGATTTAGGTATTTGTCATGTTTAAGGGGAAATGCTAAAATTATACAAATAAATCAAATTTGAGTTTTAAAATATTTTACATTGGAAGATTTACAAGATTAACAAACAAAGAGATGATACATTTTAAAATTGATGTTTGCGGCTTTTACTAAGACTAAAATCTTTAATTAAAGCACAATAATCTAACGAATGAGCTACGTCATTTTCGATTGAAAGAATAGCTAGGGCTGAAAGCCGATCTTGTGTCATCGAATTTCTCAAATATGCTTTAATAATTTTAAGCGTCAAAAACTTTTTTCAGCAGACGCAACTGTAACAGGTGTGGTAGCAAAAATTCTCAGGACTATTTCGATAGTGGGGTAAACTTCAGTTAATTTTTTTTCTATTATGTACTTTAGCAACGAGATAATGTCATCGTTTCCTTCATACACACGGATGAACATATTCAGTTCTTCGTACAATTCATGTCCATCAATATCACATGATTCTCCTACCGTCATAAATATTTGCAAGTCGCTGAATTGCTTTAAAAGTTCACTATCACTAATTTCCTTTAATTTTTTTATATTACACATGAAACCAAATATGCTCTCATGGTGTTTAAGAGCCTCAAACCTAGGATGACAGCTTGTGTGCACATTGTCGACAATGACCTAAAAATAGTATATTTTGAAAATTTCTTCCGCTTTCAATTCATGAGCTTCATCTTCCCCTTCATAATCAAAAGGCCTTTTTAACGTCGTCTTCTGAATTCTTTGAACTGCCTGTCAATATCATTTTTCTCGTCTATTTCTCTTGCTGTTATAAGGGATGACTGAAAACCATTTTCTCGATAATTAGCGAGCCAATTTGTGAATACGTCTAGGTGTTGTATAGCCACATCTAAGTGCATGTTTTCGCTTTGCCAAATTTTACTTATAATATTTATCTTTGTAAGAATGTCATACCATATGACAAGTGAAACTACAAATTCGTAGGTAGTTAGTTCCTATTATATAGAATGGCGTTTTTTAAATGAAACCCACGGTTTCTAGTTAATTCCACAATATAATAAAAGTTATTGAAAATTATAAAAAATTGACAATTGTTTCGATAAATCAATATCATCGTCAGAATGACAGAAGTTACATTTTGTTTGATGCCTACCTGATGTTTAGTAGTTATTTATGGCTAGACCAAGAAGTGACCTAACTTGTGATTGACTTAATATATGTTTATAGAAAAAAAAAGAAGATGTGATATTACAAATATTGAAGCTTAGATATTATTAGCCCTATGGTGATATCCTGGATATCATTTTTCCAATTAAGATCAGTATAACTGTGCAATAATATAGAAAACCAGGAAAACTATATCTGGATTTCCTTGAAGAATTGGAAATTAGAAGACATTTAAGAAACCCACAATATGAAGTTGTCAATGAACAGTTAAATCTAGGGAGTTCTCCACTAATAAACTGTCTTCTTAAGTGATAATTGTAAAGATCAGCAGATATAGTTTTCCTGGTTTTCTATATCATTGCACAGTTATACTGATTTTAATTGGAAAAATGATATCCAGGATATCACCATAGGGCTAATAATATCTAAGCTACAATATTTGTAATATCACATCTTCTTCTTTTTTCTATAAACATATATTGAGTCAATCACAAGTTAGGTCACTTCTTGGTCTAGCCAAAAATAACTACTAAACATCAGGTAGGCATCAAACAAAATGTAACTTCTGTCATTCTGACGATGATATTGATTTATCGAAACAATTGTCAATTTTTTAGAATTTTCAATAACTTTTATTATATTGTGGAATTAACTAGAAACCGTGAGTTTAATTTAAAACACTAATATGAGCAGATTCCACGAAGTGAGGATCGAGACAGTTAATTTCACTATTAGTCGCGTCAACGGTCGCGGAAATGGATACCAATCTATCAATTTGGTGCCACAGGTCGGATCGGGATGCGGTTTTCTGCATTCTCTTCCAAAACGATTATCTCGGAATGTGTCTGGGTAGATTTTCCCCGGAGATCGAAAATTGCATCGCTGCAGGCCAAATTGCGCGCGAAAAATGCATTATCTGGGAGGCCTTCTGGAGGACTTTCAAATCTGATAAATAAGGGTCAGAACTCGCCCGGATCGGGTACTCGGGGGTTTTCGAGGCCGCTGATCACGAATATAATGTTCAAATTGACCTCCGAACACCTGGTGCACCAGAACCTGACCCTAAACGTCATCTCCGGGAGTTTTCCTGACACAATCAAAGAAGGTCAACCAAAAATAATTTCGGGGGGTTTTTTGGCCCGCTGAATCCAAATCTGGCATCGGCGAGCACCCCACTGGCACCTGGTGCACCGAAACCCTGGCTAGAACGTCGTCTCCGAGAGTTTTCTTGAGAAGACTGCCAAAACCTACCCGAAAATCATAAGAGGGCAGTTCTGTGGGGCGGTGGTCCCGAATTTCGCGCCGAAAACTATTTGTTATCAATATTAAATATATCTCGTGGCAACATGAATGCTCCAACGTGCTTCTCCTGACTGTGGATGCCGGCAGCTGCTCGATCTACGCTTCGTTAGAAAGTGAAAGGCCCGCTCGGCATGCTTCGGAGATCTTGGGGGGAGGGGGCGGGGGAATTATTCTTGTTGTTCCTGCAGCACTGGAACAACTCTTTCGAGGGCCCTACGCCAGAGTTACACATTAATAAATGTGTCAAATTATGAGACGGTTTTTGGTGAGTTTGTTGGGGTCGTGTCTGTACAACTCTCGGAGATGACGTTTAGGGTCAGGTTCTGGTGCACCAGGTATTCGCGGAGTTGTTTTCGGCGTGAAATTTGGGACCACCGCCTCACAGAACTGCCCTCTTATGATTTTCGGGTAGGTTTTGGCAGTCTTCTCAAGAAAACTCTCGGAGATGACGTTCTAGCCCGGGTTTCGGTGCACCAGGTGCCAGTGGGGTGTTCGCCGATGCCAGATTTGGATTCAGCGGGCCAAAAAACCCCCCAGAATGATTCTTGATTTACCTTCTCTGATTGTGTCAGGAAAACTCCCGGAGATGACGTTTAGGGTCAGGTTCTGGTGCACCAGGTGTTCGGGTCAATTTGAACATTATATTCGTGATCAGCGGCCTCGAAAACCCCCGAGTACCCGATCCGGGCGAGTTCTGACCCTTATTTATCAGATTTGAAAATCCTCCAAAAGGCCTCCCAGATAATGCATTTTTCGCGCGCAATTTGGCCTGCAGCGATGCAATTTTCGATCTCCGGGGAAAATCTACCCAGACACATTCCGAGATAATCGTTTTGGAAGAGAATGCAGAAAACCGCATCCCGATCCGACCTGTGGCACCAAATTGATAGGTGTTCGCAGGCGTTGACGCGACTATATAGAATGGCATTCACTGATCAACTGACAATCTCTTGTGTTTTCTTCTAAATCCTTTAAAGCATCACATATATCACTTAGTTGGTATTTAACGGCCTTCCTCGATGCTACCCTGCACTCCCATCTAGTTTCAGAAAGTGGTTTTAGCGAGAACGATTTTACATGAGCATTTAAAATAGCCCACCCCTGACTTGAGCCGGCAAACAGAGTGTACAACCTTTGTAGCAAACCAAAAAAAGATTTTGCTTGGACACAAGACGATGTTGCATCTCCTAGGATGAGATTACAGCTATGACTCCCACAAGGTAAAAAATAAGCAAGTGAATTAATTTCAAGAATACGTTTTTGGACACCACTTTTTTCACCACGCATATTGGCACCATTATCATATCCTTGGCCTCTGCAGTTTTGCAATGATATACCTAACTGTTCTAATTCTGTGATTATATAATTAGTCAAACTCTCAGCTTTGGTTTTTTCGACTACTAAGAAACCAATAAAATGTTCTTCAATTTCAGCTGTACAATCAAGAATAATCGAGTAATATTTATTATTTTTTCAACAATTTGAGTCTTCACGTGACTTGCCATTAATCGTATGAGCTCATTTTGAATACTTTTTCCGATATAGTGGTCATTAATCGTCTTATCCTTTACTTGTTTTAGGCGAAGTCTCAACACGGGATTAAATCGGGCTATTAACTTTATTAAATCTATAAAATTGCCGCTTGTCTCACTCGAATCTTAGTCAGATCTTAACTTCTCTCTATGACCCCTGAAGGCCAAATTGTGAGATGCTAAAAAATTTACAATTGCGAGCACTCGTTCTAAAATATCTCTCCAACGTTGCTTCTCTTGTTCAATTTGTCACTGGGCCAAGAAGTCAATAGTGAAACAGGTTTTTAAACCATTCTCTAAATTAATCCATTTCAACATACAATCTTTGTGCTGTCGACTAGATTCGTGAGATTTTAAGTAATCACCCAAGTGTTTCCAATCACACACTCCTTCACTTGATCCAATCTTTGTATTTTCTAGCCCGAATATTCGACACGGAAAACAGTAAACGGCTTCTTTTGTTTGTGAATAAATCATCCAGCGCCTGTGAAGCTTTTCACCGTTAACTAATATCTTATTATAATGATATTCGCTGAATCGACGTCCATTATCATTTTCGGAGAATAAATCAACTTTAACCCGGATTGGACCTTTCAATACAATCTCAGTTCGGTCTACATCAGTAATTGTTATAGGACACAAACCGGGGTCATTTTGAAGATTCAGATTTTCCGTTCCAGCAGTCATGGATGTAGACGTAGACTCGGGCTCAGATTCGTGTTCTTGACTGGATAGCGTTGACGGTGGCATCGGTTACTTGAGAGACAAAGATGTAGTTAATTCATCATCATCCTCGCTGTTTTTACTTAATGACGGCGGTGGCACCCATGATGATGTGGAAGGAACGTTTTCAGCTGGAGCAGGATTAGAGTCACTTTCAGTCAATAAATGTTTTGTAGAGGTTTCTTTATCATCACTTTTTATATATTTATATAAAAATCCACGTAAATTTTCGTTTACCTGCTTTATTTTGATAGCTCGTTTCCTTTTTGAGCTCCCTCTCTACCGGCATCACGATCACGCGAACTCATTTCGTAAATCTTGTTTTGTTTGCACAAACAGTCGGAAATAAATTTTTTTAAGTATCACTCAGTTTTTTACACTTTTTCAGCTTACTCAATACTTCAAATACTATAATTTACACTTTTCCAGCTCACTCAATACTTTAAATACTATAAAAACGTAATATTCAATAAAATTGAAAGATATGTACGGTAACGATTTTGTAACTCATACTGCAAGTAAAATAATTCCAAGGTGACAAATGAAATGAAACACGGGGATTCCCTGAGCGATACAGGAGCAGAACACTATGTCCCGACTCACGTGTGTTATGCGATTTAAAAACCGATCTTCAAGTGTTTCGAGGCGCGATATTCAAGTACTACACATTTTGGGTTATGATAAGTAAAACTGTACTAAGATTAAGAAAAATATAGAATAAAGTACATCTTATGGTTACATTAACTCGAAGTTTATTTCTGTTTACACACATTTGTACTTATAAACTTCGAATCGCGGACATTTTTTATACTTGCGGTTATCGAAAAAAATCTCTCAGTGCACATAATGAATTTTTCAATTATGTTTTGAATGAATGAATTAGTTATCTAACTTTATTTTAATTTATTATTATAACCTTAATAAGTAATTAAGGATCAAAATCGAAAGTTTTAAATAAAAAAATCGTTAAAATTTTTTATATTGATTAAAATTTGCTTGGGTTGTTGCGCGAGGCCCTTGCAAGAGCGAGGCCCCGGGCGATTACCCTGTTCGCCATCCCCTAAGGCCGCCACTGACCATTCCCAATATTATCTACTTCCACTCCAGAAACTTCCTGTCCGCGATATAGGCCAGTACCACATTTGTTTAATCCACTAAAACTCAAATACATATGCAAGTTATTTTAGATAATAAGTATTAGCTGAGTAAATAATGTTCTTTTGCATTTTTTTAGTTACGCTGCTGTTCGTTTCAATGAGTATTTCAAGAAGAAAGACCAGTTGTTAAGTCTCAAAGGATCTAGCTAATTACTGAAGATAAATTGAAAAATATTGAGAGGTTCTTAGAAGAAGCCATTTTGTTGTCCAACCCCAGAAAGCTTTTTTAGATTATAATTTAGCAGCTCACGACATATTCTAAGTGAAAGGATTAGTTATTATAAATCGAATATTTTATGTTGTTGATTTACTTAAAACGTATATTATATTAAAAAAATCTGTTGTATCTTGTAATACAAATTAATTTTAATATATTATCTTTTGTTTTAATCTGAATTTATAGGGTGTGACCTTAACATATCCTTGCGATGCCGGAGTTGTCATCGCTTTCGGAAGAAGGGACAATTTCTATTACTTTTGACCATAGTGAAATAGAAGGTACAAATTTTTTACTTAAACGAGTAGAGTTATTAGTCAGACTTTGATATAATAATAATAAATTTATTGCTATGTTATAAGAATACAAGTACAAGCAAAGGCGACGTCCGCTCTTAGATGATGTTCTCGTACTAGAAGCACCAGCAAAGTAGTGCTATTCCACACAACCGCAACACTATATATTAAGTATTCCTCATTAAGGTTTAAGGTTATAGGTGAGTGGGTTAAAAATAGCGCCTTCCACTGCTAGAGTTTGATGTATAGTCCACACCCTTAGATAAAGGAGATAATCGTACAAAGCGAGACTTCTTTGAAGTCCGTGGGTTCCAGTTGGGTAAAGCGGAAAGTCTGGAATCTGAGTGTTTCCAGTGCGGAGCAGGTACAGAGAATGTGTTCTGCAGTTTCGTCTTCCACGTAACAGAAGCGACGTTCAGATTTTGGTTGCAGACCCATCCCCCTAAGATGTGTTCATAGAAGACAGTATTCTGCCAGAATACGTAGATCCCACCTACGCCTTTCTAGGACCTGTTGAGGGGCTTTCTTCGAGGAGTTTGCGATAAACTCCTTCAAGTGTGTCTACAGAGCCTAAGCGTTTTACATTATATTAAGCGTAGTGTGTGGTACCTGTAAGTAAGGTTGTGTTATTAGTTGCTGTCCGAACATAACTAATTAGTGAGTAAAATAACAAAAATAAATTATTATGAATTGCATAAATAGTAAGCTGAAATGAGATAGTAATGAGAACTATATAAATCCATGAAAAAAGTATATAAATCAAAGTTGTTTTTCATCAAATAAATGAATGTTAACCAAAATATTGAGAACACAACAGGTTATATAGATAAAGATAATTAATAAAAACAGTTGTCGATAACCTGAAATTATAGACGTCCACACACGATCACACGATTACCATGAGCGAAGTAGAACACACATTGGATACCCTTCTGAATGAAATAGTTAACACCAGAAAAGAATTGCGACTTGCTATAGAGGCTTCGGAAGTGAATATTTTGTTGAAGTTTGAATCCCTTAATGAGAAAATACGAAAATTAGAAAGCGAAAATTTAGAACTTCACCACAGAGTAGAATATTTGGAGAAAGTAAGCAAAAAGAATAATATAGTCATATTTGGGTTGAAAGACCAGATTGATGAAGTAAAAATATCGGAAACATTAGCTAATATCACGGGCGTTCAAATAACATCTGAACATATTAATGATGCATACCCTCTAGGTAAATCGGAAAACGCACCAGTTAAAGTGGAATTTTTATCCTATTTAAAGAAATTAGCTATACTTCGAAATTGCTACAAGCTAAAAGGCTCTAGTATATCGATTTCGAATGACTATACCATCAGACTGCAGAGAGAGACTCAAAAAATCTTAAGACATCATTTGAACGCTGCCAGAGCCAATAACCATCATTCATACATAAAGGGTGAACGCTTATACATAAATCAAAAAGCATACACAATCGAACAACTACAGGACCAACAAAATCAATTGAATAAACGTGGGAATAGCGCTCCTTTTACACCTACTACAAATCAAGCAATAAAAACCCCCGAGCTCCATGAAGGCACTGCCGGTTTGAGGATTGAAGTCATCAACGATAAAATAGAGACAATAAAACCGAAGGTGGGGAATCAAAATCAAGGGAATACGGAGAAAAACAAGAGCAGGCTCTTCTTCTAACCAAAAAAATCACTGATGTGTATACATGTATTCATGTGTTTATTTTAGTTTGTTTTAACTGAAATTTTATCATTACTGTATTGTACATATTATTTTATTTTACTCTATTACTCGAACAACTAGTGTATGTTCTGTGTCTTGAGCCTACATTGATTTATCTTTGTTTTTTTTTGAATTTGTTAATAATGTTTCAATTACTTGAAAATGGACCAATATATAAGAGATTTTAACTTTCCAAGTATTGACACATATTGTTTGACAGATTTAGGCCAATGTAATCAGTTGTTTGAGATTAATAAGCATAATGATAATTTTACGATTTTCCATAATAATATTCGAAGCATATCAAAAATTTTGGATGAGCTGAAAGTATCACTATCTGATATCCTGGGTTTTGATTGTATCTTTTTGACGGAAACATGGAAAATTATCGATACGAATCTATATAATATAGCAGGTTACAACTTAATTTATAATGAGGGCGATTTAAATCAAAATGATGGGCTGGTAGTGTATGGTAAATCTGCTTTCAGTTTTGAACAAAGTATTATAAGTCTGGGATCAACTAAGGTTCTAAAAGTTACAATAGATATTCACAATAATACTAGGATCGTAATTTTGGCGTGTTATAGATCACCATCACAGGAGAATTATAATCCTAAAATACCCGAGTTCATCAATGGATACTTTGTTAAGGAATAGTAGAGTAGGTACTGAGCAGTACTGCATATTTGTGGATGATATCAACATAGACTTACTTGGTTCAGATCATAATACAATATATTACATTAGTACCTTGAGCGAATATGGATTTGTATCTACCAATAATAAGCCAACTAGACTGAATTCCTGCCTAGACCATCTCTTTTTATATTCAAAATCTAATAAAAATTTAGAAAATATTATTCGTCTGGTAATAAAAACTGATATAACAGATCACTACGCAATAGCATTACAAATTATAATGGACAATAAAGAACAAAAGAAGCCATCCGGAAGGGTAACAAAGCATGTTAACTACCAAAAACTTAAGGAAACTGTTTCTAAAATATCATGGGATTCGATAAGAAGTTGCTATGATCCAGATGATGCTACAGAGAAATTTATTTCAATAATTCAAGAAAATATTGATAAGTGCCTTTATTATAATAGACACAACCGGAAAAATACCAAAATTGCGCCATAGGTAACAAATGCTCTACTGAGGTACATAAATGAGAAGAAACGTTTATTTCAGTTAACCAAAAAAAGCGCGAATGATCGTAATATACTTTCACATTACAGACTATACAGAAATAAGTTAAATGCTCTAATTCAAACTACAAAAAAAAATATTATATTACAAAAATTACCGAAAATTCCAATAATAACAAACAACTGTGGAATGTAGTGAAAGATATTTGTGGATCAAGCAATTCACGAGTTAACATAGGAAATATTAAAGATCATATATCCTTGATCCGCTGCAACACATAACAAACATGTGTATGAAGGTGGGAATATGGCCTAAAGCGTTCAAAAAATCTGTAATCACACCTATTTATAAAAATGGAGACAAATCCCTTCCTATTAACTATCGACCAATATCACTAGTACCACATATATAAAAAAATTTTGAAAGAATATTGAAAATAAGATTGGATTCATACATAACCAAATATGGGTTGATATCGTCCCACCAGTTTGGATTTAAACAAAACAGTTCCGCACACAATGCTTTATTAAATTTAACAACCAAAATGTTTGATGCTCTAAATAGAAATAGAACGTGCCTATGTATTTTTTTTGATTTAGCGAAGGCATTCGATACTGTCAGCCACAGTAGTCTATTAAAAACGCTGGAGAACTACGGGATACGGGATACTTGTTTGAAGCCATTCAGGAGTTATCTCTCACATCGACAACAGGTCTCCAAAATCATTGGATTTATAAGTGAAGAACGCGATATAACATACGGAGTACCACAGGGTACTATATTAGGCCCTGTGTTATTCAATCTCTACATGAATGATCTATTTTATTTAAATAGCGCTGGTCATATAATTGGTTACGCGGATGATACTGCAATTGTTTATGAGGACAGTAATTGGTATGATTTAAAGCTAAAAGTTGAATCTGACCTAAAGCTAATTAAGTCGTGGTTTGATAGTAAACTATTAACCATAAATTTTGAAAAAACTTTTTACTTGCCTATTCTTAGCTTCAACTCATCTGATAACCGATTTTATCCACTGAAAATATCACAGTTTGATCAGAATTTATTTATTGAACCAACAAATAAAATAAAATATTTGGGGTTATATTGGATACAAATTTAAAATGGGATTGTCATATTAAAAATATAATAAAAAAATACAGTTTATTTTGCATAAATTTAGGCACTTGAAAAAGTATATTTCTAGCCAACATCTCCGCAATTTATATTTTGGATTGGTAGAAAGCCATCTTCGATGGAATTCAGGTTTGGGGAAGTGCGTTGGAAACTCACCTGCAGCCATTGAATATAATCCAGAGGAGATTTCTAAAAATCATAATGTCTAAACCGAACCTTTATTCTTCAGATATTTTGTATTCTGAAAGCAGAATATTGGATCTGAAAAAACTATACTTTTTATGCGTTTCAGTGGAATATCATAGATCAAAGAATACATACATCTTACCAATCCATAATTACAATAGTCGGAATAGACATTTCCATACAGTCCCTAGGATGAAAAAAACGAGTTGTCAGAAAACATATTGTTACGAAACAGCACACTGGTATAGACCCTAAATCCGACTCTGTCTAAGCCAGGTATAAAAGTTAAAATTATGGCGGATACGCAGTTATAAAAAACTGTTTACGAGTTTACGACTATCTTATGTAAACATTGTTTTTGTGACCAGAGTTATCTAGAAAAGGCCAGAATCAATTGTTTTTATTTAAGCCACAGTCCGGAATTTACTAGTAAAAATGACTTTAATATGTAAGGGGACTGATCAGGAAGAGTTAGTTAGTTGATAAAGTGATCTTGACAGATAAACAAGTAAATAAGTGAATATAAAGTGTTTATATAAATTAGTTTGAGTGAATATACAGTTAATATAAACTAATAATTAAGTGATTAGTTAAGTATATATAAATTAAGTGTTAGTGAGTTAGTGTTTCAATAAATTAGTAAGTAGCCATACCGAGTGTTTAAAATTTATCCCACCCGTTTATTGTCTAAATAAATAAGAAAAACATTACATTGGTGTCAGAAGTGGAATAATATAAATAAATTGCTACGTAAAAATGGCCAAGAGATTAAGGGATCTGAAAGTGGCGGAATTAAGAGCAGAATTGGAAGATCGTGAGTTGGAAACGTCCGGTAAGAAAAGTGAATTAGTAGAAAGACTTAAAGTGGCACTGGAAAATGACGGCTTTGATCCAGAAACTGTTTTATTTAATGACGAGGTCTCCACCCTAATCTCGTCAATTTCTGCTAACATGGACGAGAAGATTTCTGCCATGGAAGAGAACATTTCTGCTAATGTTTCTGCTAACATGGACGGGAAGATTTCTACTATGAAGAATGATATTTCGGCTAACATGGACGAGAAGATTTCTGCATTGAAGAACGATATATCTACCGATATCTTATTAATGAAAAACGACATTGCCGCTGACTTTTAAAATTAAATTTCGTCTCTAAAATCTGAAATTGAGAATAAAATGTCAACGATGGACGAGAAAATCGAGAATAAGATTAAAACGATGGACGAGAAGATTGAGAATAAGATGACAACGATGGACGAGAAAATCAAGGAGTTGGAAAAAAAGATGGCAGATATAAGGACTCAAGACACGCCAACGGAAGAAAAGAATACCGAGCAAACAAAACCTTGCAAGCCAGAAACACACCCTAAGTTAGAAGACATTGGTAGTTTTACCCGAGTCAAGGCCCCAATGGAAAGATGTTGTGGACCAATTATGTAAAACAGTTTGAAGCAGCCGCTAGAGTGAATAATTGGTCCGACAAGGAGAAAACAGTGAACTTAACTATCGCGCTTCGGGGTGATGCCTTAGATGTACTTCAGACGATACCTCTGGAAGACGAGGTTGGACATGCGGTACGGTCATGAACATTTGGAACAGTTGTACAGATTCCAGCTGAAGAACCGAAGGCGGAAACGTGACGAAACCATTCAAGAGTATGAAATGGGTGTTGCCCGACTAGTCCGATTTGCTTATCCATCAGCACCAGAGAACATGATGGAATGTTTAGGCATCCAGGACGTTATTGACGGCTTGTGTGACCACGATATGGAGAAGACGCTTCGATTAGCCCATCCTAAAACATTGGTCGATGCATTGGCTGCTGCTCTTGAATATGAAGCAGCCACGATGGCTTCGGGATACAACAAAGATATGACCATACAGGAAGAAGATGACGATGACAGACTTGACCAGATCGTCAACTTGTTGAAAGGTATGGTAGACAAGAAGCCGAAGAAAATCAGGTGCTGTAATTGTGGAGAGCTAGAGCATGCACGCAGTTCGTGTAAGCGTCCTACGACTCCTGCAAACCAAAAACCTCTTAAATGCAAAGCAGCTACGAAGGGCTCGCGGTACAACAAAGGTACGACCATGCAGGAAGAAGATGACGATGACAAACTTGACCAGATCATCAACTTGTTGAAAGATATGGCAGACAAGAGGCCGAAGAAGATCAAATGCCGGAAGTGTGGCGAGCTAGAGCACGTACACAGTCCGTCTAAGCGCCCCAAGACTCCTGTAACCCAAAAACTCCAGACAGGGGTGAACATCCAGCTGATGTGAATCACCGTAAAGCCAACTCTTTGTCCAGACGGCCGTGCCCAACAGACTGCTCCCACTGCAACAAGGTGGAATCTAGGGAAACTCCAGTTTCAAGAACTACTGTAGTTAACGAGGAATGGTCACCCACCAGGATCAGAGAAGATCAGGAGAATGATCCTCACCTGAAGATGATCCGGCAATGGAAGAAAGAGAACCGGCGACCTACCTGGCAAGAAGCGTCAAGATTTTCACCGAAACTCAAGGCGTATTGGGCTCAGTGGGACTCCCTTGTCCTGGAAGAAGGGCTGTTGAAAAGAGTCCTTGAAAACGATGATGGTTCTGAGATGAGGAGACAGCTAGTTATCCCGAGAACAAGAGTAGCTGAGGTACTAAAGAAGTTACACGACGGTCCATCGGGAGATCACCTAGGAAGAAAACCCTTCAGCGAGTTCGTGAAAGGTTTTATTGGATGAACAGCTCCGACGATGTGAAGGACTGGTGTAAGAAATGTACGACTTGTGCTACGAGTAATGGACCACATCGCAAGAGGAAGGCACCCATGAAACAGTACAATGTTGGAAGCCCTTTCGAACGGATTGCTTTAGATATCGCTGGGCCATTTCCAATGACAGAAAATGGTGGCAAGTACATACTGGTTGTAATGGATTATTTCACAAAGTGGGTGGAAATTCACGCTATCCCGAACCAACAGGCCACAACTGTCGCGGATGTATTGGTGAAAGAATTCATCAGCCGATATGGAGTGCCCATGGAAGTCCACAGTGACCAGGGAAGAAATTTCGAAAGCCATCTATTCCAGGAGATTTGCGACAAGCTGGGAGTGAAGAAGACCAGGACAACAGATTTACATCCACAGTCAGACGGAATGGCCGAGAGAATGAACAGGACTATTGGAAGATACTTCATTTTAGAGCAGAAAAGAGAATTCTGCGATATAAAAATCGTAACGTGAGAAGTATCTACACCTACACATGGTTACATTGGCTGAAGGTTGGAGTTTTCGGTGTTCAATAACTCAAATAGTTTAATATACTACAGGTTTTTTTCTATAGTAGTACAGGTTCATTTTCTTTATTCGTTTAATTTTTCATTTTATATCTTTTTAAATTAATATTTTGTTGTGATATTCTGATTGTGCTGTGTATTATTTGTGATATTACTACTATCATTATTGTTGCTAAGTTTACTATTGTTGTAAGTGTAACTAATTTTGTCGCTGTACTTAATTTAGATACCACTTACAAGCTGTTTTTTACAGCTTCTGTGGGGCATTGTGTTTATTTACGATTTTTGATCTACATTTGTTATACTTTGTAATTTATAGTGAATAAAAATATAATATTATTATATTATTGGGCCCAATCGGAGATGCAGGTTTTGGTGGTACTTATTGCGATGCGAACGACGGGTTCTGGTCCGATGAAGACAGAGACGGTTCTATTCCTGCTGAGCGAGCCTGCCTCTTCATTTCCCTCCATGCCGCTGTGCCCTGGGACCCAGGTGGTCAAGGATCTGAATGCAGTTCCAAACCAGCCTAGAATTCATTCGAATGGAGCTCAGTGCTTTTAGAGCCGCCTGGCTATCTGAGATTATTTTAATACACCTGTTCACCGGATGCCTGTGTTACTCAGCTATTTGGCGCCCTGCTCTATAGATATAATCTCTGCTTAGAAGATAGTAGTGAACTTGCCAAGGTTTAATGAGATTTTAACTCTTGAGTTAGTTCCATAAACTCCCACTCCTACACCGTTCTCGGTTTTGCAGCCGTCCGTGAACAGCACATAGTCCGAGGGCGAAAAGAAATTGTCCTAATCCAATCATCTCTATCAGGAAAGAGGTCGTTGTATGCTTTTACTATGTGCAGCTGGAGAGCTACCGAATCAGGGATCATTTCGAGTATGAGGTAGATTATCATCCTAGTTTCCCTCTCTAGCTCTATATGCAGAGGGGTTAGGTTTAGGATGGTCTCCATGGCAAGTGTCGGTGTCGTCGTCATAGCTCCCGTAATTGCCATAAACCTAATAAGTTGGCAACTTATTTTGATCTTGTTACAGGTCCGTTATTGCATTACAATATTATGCGAATTAACTAAATACGCAGTTATGATACCAGTTCAGAATAAAGAAGCACACACAATAGCAAAAGCAATATTCGACAATTTTATACCAAATTACGGATTAATGAAGAAAATAAGAACAGATCAAGGGACAGAATATAAGAACGAAATAATGAAGAATTTAGCGGAACTATTAAATATAAAACATAATTTTTCAACAGCGTACCATCATGAAGCAATAGGCAGTTGTGAAAGATTACATAGGACATTTAACGAATATGTAAGAAACTTTATCAAAGATTCTAGGGATAACTGGTGTGAGTTTGTAAGAATGTTCGTATATTGTTATAATACAACGCCAAACACGTATCACGGATACACTCCTTTTGAGTTATTATATGGGAGAAAACCCAATTTGCCAGAATTTTTAGACGTAAAAATTGAACCGTGTTATAATTTTGAGAGATATGATAGAGAACTAAAGTACAAATTACAATACGCTAATGAAAGGGCCAGACAGTTTTTAATAAATAATAAATTAAGTAGAGTTAATAATAGTGAAAATGATTCTTCACCCGTAGATTTTAAAATAGGGGAGTTGATTATTTTAAAGAATGAAGGGAGAAATAAATTCGATCTACATTATATAGGTCCGTTTAAAATAACGGGAATTAAGGGGGTAAATTGCGAGATTACATCTCCAGACAATAAACAACAAATAGTTCATAAGAATCGTATGTTTATATACAAAGAACGGAAACATTTGTAAATAAGTGAAGTGTGTTTATAAACGAACAAGTAGTGTTTAGTAAACAAAGACAAAACAAAACATTCATTAAAAACAGTTATAGGTATAAGTGATATCGAAAAATTAAAATGATAATTTTTCTCTTCCAAGAGGGGATGATGTAGTGATCCCTAAAAAGACATTAAAGACAAAAGGACATTAACTTAGAAATAATATTTAAATTTAGGTTAATATTAATTATAGTATTTAGGGAGCATTGGTCGGCCACGGTCAATGTCAGTTATTGATGGAAGCACGTTCGTGTTTATATACAAGCATGTACAACTTATAGACGGAAGGTCAGGCATGTAGAAAATCATATCTATTTTGTATTATATTTCCTATAAATTTAGAGTTAACGAACCAGGATAGAAGAGTTGTTATTAATACTTTGAATAAGACGAGTGGCTTTATATTTATGTATTTTTAATGTATTAAACGTCATCGCAGTGATATTTACAGAAGTGATGTTGTTTATTTCATTCCCGCATACAGGTTGCTAGGTAAGTGGTTTCCTCCAAGATATAATGCCTTTATGGTAAACATCGAGTATACGAGGGACCCTTACTAAGTAACCACTACACGGTATCTGCCGAGGATAGATTAGATGCCGTAGTTGTTATCGCAACTGAAGAAACGACAGTTTTTATTACCTATAACCATAGTAAAATAGAAGGTTTTAGGCACAAATGTTAGATAAACGAGTAAGTTGTTAGTCAGACGTTGTATTGTTAAAACGGTTGTCCTTACGATTTACGTGTGTACAATTAAAATTTAAGAAATAGCTTGTACGTGTGTTTTAATAATAATATTATAACACTTATGTATATCGAATGTGTACGAACATTGGGACTATGGGCACCGAATAGTGCAATGCGGTGGTGACAAGTGCTTGTGTACTTCTTTCATCTATACCACTATTAATGGCAAGAAATAAAAGAAAAAAAAATAATTGAAGAGAAGATTGTGATGGTTATTAACTCCTAAGATCAGAAATGATTCTAACGAACTGATATGAACCCTGACCTTGGCAGTGTTGGTACACATTGAATAACGTTTGAATTTTAGCAAAACAATTCATAAACAAATGCACATTTGTTACGATTAAAATTCTACTAATTGTAGAGCGCATCAAAAAAATACACAATTATTATTTACTCTAAACTGGAAGTATGGTAAACACAGGTATCTATTCTGTTTAGTGTAAACTAATCGATTATAAGGTATATTGTTTGTATTGATTGAACTTGACCGTTCATAGTAATATACATGTCATGTATTTATTATAATTTCCTTTTTCCGACATTCTTATTTAACATCTTCATTCTCTTCTTCAGAATGTGTGCCTTCTGATAATACATGCGTTGACAATTTAATAAATTATGCCCCCAACAAGCTTTTGGGCCTCAGTGTACTAAAAAATACAGATAACCACCAGCCAGATGATGTCCCATTCATAGAAATACTGAAGAAGATGACTATGCTAGAGAATGATGCGATACGCAATAGATTATCTCTAACCAAAACAGTTTTCAAATCCGTAATATCTACATCCAATTCAGTAGCAAACATCATCAATTCAAATTCCTTATCACGCCGATCAAGTGAGAAAGACAATAATAGAATCCGAGATTATTCGTACAATGATAGTAGTTGCGAAAGAGCTTTTAACAATATTTCCACATTCAGATCCATAAAGGGTATTCCCCAAGATTCTTTGGGTCTCAAAGGTCTCAAAAATATTGGTAACATATGTTTCATGAATAGTATTATCCAATGCCTATCAAACACAAGGTGGCTATTAGAATATCTAAAGAAAGACGCATACATAAGAGATATTAACATAAACATATCTAGCATGAAATGAACACTAATTAAAGCATTTGCTGAAGTTATTCAAGAACTTTGGTCTGAAGACGGTTCAGACAGAGTGGTTAATACAGTATCATGGAAAAGTAAGATTCAGCGATTTACTTCAAGGTTCATGGGATACACTCAACATGATGCACATGAGTTTCTTCGTTACCTATTAGCAGGACTTCACGAAGATGTCAACAAGGTATATGAAAAACCAAAGCCCATATTAACTGAAATTGATGACAAATTTAGTGATATCGAGAAAGCACAAGAATTTTGTTCAAGATATGCCAGAATGGACAACTCCAAGATTATGGATAACTTTGTCGGTCAATTAAAATCAACAATCAAGTGCACACACTGTGGTCACTGTTCAGTTACCTACGATCCTTTTTGGGATTTATCCCTTCCGATACCACAAAGAACAAGTCAATTACGACTTTCACAATGTTTAGATTCGTTTACGAGAGAAGAACCACTCGACGGTGATGAGAAACCAGCTTGTTCGAAATGTAAGGAACGAAGACGATGCATTAGATCATTCTCAATTCATAAATTTCCGAAAATACTGGTTATTCACCTGAAGCGCTTTTCGCAAATAGAAAGATTTAGTGGAAAACTTAATGTTGCAATAGATTTTCCAATAGAAGGGCTTGATATGAACCAATACGCGGCTGATAATGTGGCACCTTGTATGTACAACCTCTACGCTATATCTAATCACTGTGGAACCACTTATAATGGTCACTACACAGCATTTTGCCGACATCCCTACACGGGACAGTGGCACGAATATAACGATTCAAGAGTGCTATTAATATCGTGGAAATCTTTAGTCAGTGGAGAAGCATATGTTCTCTTCTATGAACAAGATGACACAAAATCCCACCTTTAAGTTTAATATTTTTTTATTAGTTTTTAAATTGTATATTTTCATTGTGAATCAATGTCTTATTTGTTTTTTTTCTGCAAAATTTATTTATATATACATTGTATCCGTTTAAATATAAATAAAATACTATAATTTAAAAAAAAAATTTAAGCGTTAGCTAGATGTGTAAATAAAACGTAGTGGTATTTGATTAGATGGTTTATTACCACACTCTAGTCCAGGTTGAGGTAAGTCCGAATTTGCATTAATTTATGGAATCATCGTACAGCATATAGCCGTTATCAGTTCACAACAACTATACATTACAACATGGTGGATGTTGTTTTTGAACAGAAGTAGAGGCAGATAATTTTTAAACTGGAAAAAACTTCCAATGCAAAAAATAAACTACTAGTTTGTTAGGCATAATGGTTTCGACATAGCGATTTACGAAGAGAACCATCAGGAAAATTTCTCTAGAATGTCTTCCACAGATTTCGAATACTTGTTAAGTAAAATAGGTCCTAAAATAGCAAAAAATGATTAAAAGTTGATTTTAGATATTTATATAAAATACTTACGGTAACAAAATGTATTGAATTTGAACGAACAAATTAAATAGTGTCTAAATCGTCTGGTTGTGAAAGCACAATATAAAATTGAGGAATTTACTTGAACTACTTATTAAATTTAAATACTGAATAAAATCGGACTAAGCAGGAAATCAACACGTTAAATATAAACGAAATTGAGTAATTCACTTTTACTAATTATAAATTCAATCTCTGGTAGACAATCAACGTGTGAGAGATATATGTTTGAAGTTTTTTTTTGTTTTTTGGGTTTGTATATTTGATAAGGATTGGATATTTAGAGAATTGGCCCTGATATAGGATATAGTTCTTGTGCTGGGCTGGGGTTGGGGGTGTTAGTTGGGGCATCGTTTGTGAGGCGTGCAGATGAGTTTGAGTTTTTAAAGGGTGACTGGAATTGGGTAATAAAAAGTTTCTAGAATTGAGTGGATTTGAGAGACGACGAACCACGCTGTGTTGTGAATAGTTAGTGAAAAGATGATATTTTGAAAGTAGACGTTGAATTTGGGAATTTGGAGTGTTTCCGATGTCTCGAGAGTTAATAAGAAGAATGTGGTGTTTGGATTTTAGGATAGAGTTGGATGTATTGTGCTCGATCAGGTGGTTTTGAAGTAACAATAATCATCAAGCAAATGGAAGCGGGTATAGCTGTGGCTGTAGTATTTCCTGTTATCGGTCTATTTGGTTACTGAATAGATTCACCATGCTACAGGGAAAACGCAAAAAACCAGTAACATCGACGGAAAGTAGATATCTCTGATTAAAGTGGAACTACATTCCCTCCTGAAGGGAGTGGAAACGAAGTTGGAACGCCTGCCTATGTTTGTTATAGAGCAGTTGTGTCGATAGAAGGACGAAGAGTGTCGGCTATGGTATCTCTGGAATTAGGAATTAGGAATTAGTTCTTGAAAGTGCAGCGTCCTTAGATTCCGCCTTGTTGCAGTAGGAACAGTCTGCTGGGCATGGCCGTTTAGACAGGGGGTGACTCACACCTGCTCGATGTTCGATGTAGAAATCGTACTTTTGAAGTCGTTCAATCCATCTAGCGATCTGGCCCTCGGGATTCTTGAACTGCATCTACCACTTGAGTGCTGCACGATCAGTCTGGATTAAGAACTTCCTTATATAGAGATACTGGTAAAAGTGTTACACGGACTTCACTACTGCCAAAAGTTCTGTTCTCGTGACGCAATAGTTTAGTTGTGGAGAGGACTTTACTGAAATACCCCAGCACACTTTCTTGCCCTCCTTGGATCTGTGAGAGAGCTCCTACAATTCCTACGTTGCTTGCGTCAGTGTCAAGAATAAAGTCTCCCTCTCGTAATGGATACCCTAATATCGGCGCCGCGGTTAAATGTCTCTTCAAAGTTTTAAAAGCCGTTTGCAAGTCTTTGACCCAATGAAAAGCTTTTGTTTCTTCAGTGAGTCGAATTATCGGCTTGGCAATATCTCCAAACTTCCTGATAAATCTTCTATAATACGTGCAAAGTCCAAGGAAACTCCTAATTTGATGTATGTCGGTTGGTTGCGGCCATTGCTGAATGGAAGCTATTTTCTCTGGATCCACCGCCACTCCTTCATTGCTCACTATATGACCTAGATAGTTGACTCGGTTTTGGAACAGCTGAAATTTCTTCGGGATTAAAATGGGCTGGGCAGTTTGGAGTCGTTTGAATACGTCTACCAAGTTCTTCAGGTGTTCGTCAAATATCTTCCCCAGTACTACGATGTTGTCTAAATAGACCAGGCATTTCTTCCAAGACAACCCTCTCAAGACATTTTCCATGAGTCTTTCAAATGTCGCAGGCGCATTACAGAGCCCGAATGGCATGACGTTGAATTGCCATAATCCAGATCCGGTGGTAAAAGCAGTCTTCTCTTTGTCTTCTGGGTCCATTTCCACTTGCCAATAACCAGACTTCAGGTCCAAGATGGAAAACAGTTTGCTGGCGGCCAAAGTATCTAGCTTATCGTCAATTCGAGGAAGAGGACTGCTGTCTTTCTTCGTCACGTTGTTAAGCTGGCGATATTCCACGCAGAATCTAGTAGTTCCATCCTTTTTCTTGACTAGCACTACTGGAGACACCCATGAACTAGTAGATGTTCTATCACTGTTTCTTCTGCCATCTCTCGAATTATTCTTTCAGCTTCCCCTCTCTTTGCTCGTGGAAGTCTTCGAGCTGATTGCTTAATTGGCTTAGCATTACCAGTATCGATTTTGTGTTTGACGGCTGATGTTCTACCAGTCTTTCCTCCTTTTGGTACGAATAGGTCTCGATCCTGCAAGAAAATTCTCTCATTCTCTTTTTTTTAGCTCGATCCAAAGATTGACCAGCTACTGATAACATCTGTTCGAATCTGGCATTAGAATTGGCAGTGGTCGTTGTTTGACAAACTATAGACGTCACTGGTACGCTGGATCCAATCCTGGTTTCCTTCTTGATGGTAACTGGGTAATCATTCATGTTTATCACACGTACTGGGATCTCTTTCGCCGACGTAAGCAATCCTTTTCCAATTAGTACTCATTTGCCAACCTCTTCGTCGTGGTTCCTTGGCTCCATCATAACCGGTGTACCTTCCTCCATGATTCCCTGTAGCCGTGCTACTATCATGGTTTCGCTTCGTGCAGGTAGAACGGTATTTTCCTGTACAGCTGCCAACACTGCGCTGCCTTCATATGGATGAAGGAATACTTCCTCGAAGCCCACTTTAATGGTTCTGTTTCTAAAGTCTAATTGGAATTCATGCACATTCATTACGTCCATTCCCAAAATCACGTCTTCTTCAATATCAGCTACGATTACCGTATGCGTGAACTTTTCTGTGCCAATTCCCAATTGGATTTGTGTCTCACCGTGAACGTTGGCACTCTCACCTGTGGCGGTCCGCAGTCGCAGTCTCGTTGGTAAAAGCTTCTCCTTGGAATTTATTATTTCTGGTCGTATAATGGTTCTAGTTGCTCCAGTGTCTACCAGCAGAATATATCTCTTGCCATTTACTTCTGCATCTAGATATACACTGTCGTTGCGACATCTGAGCGAAGCTATCAGTATGAGAGGGTCTTTGGAACGATCATGGGTCGGTGCTGTCCCCTCGTAGCCGACCCGTTCTAGTTTTCCTGTGATTGGGGTTCTTGGTTTGCAGGAGTCTTGGGGCGCTTACACGAACTACGTACATGCCTTAGCTCGCTCGCCACAATTCCAGCATCTGATCTTTCTCGGCTTCTTGTCCATAATACGTTTTTATTAAACTGACGAACTGGTCAAATCTGTCTTCGTCACCTTCTTCTTGGATGGTCCTAATTTTTTTATATCTTGAAGCCTTCGTTGCTGCTTCATATTCAAGAGCAGCTGTCAATGCGTCAACTAATGTTTTGCCTTCGGTTCTTCAGCTGGGACTGGTACAGATGTTCGTGGCTATATCGCGTGTCCAACCTCTTCTTCAGCTGCTCGAAGTAATCCGTTTCTTCAAGTGGTATCGTCTGTAAGGCATCTCTCCGAAGCGCGATAGTTAAGTTCACTGCCTTCTCTCTATCGGACCAATTATTCACTCTAGCGGCTGCTTCAAATTGTTTCACATAATTGGTCCACGACATTTTTCCATCGAACGTTGGTTAAAACTACTAATGTCTTCTAACTTAGGGTGTGTTTCTGGCTTGCAAGGTTTTGTTTGCTCGGTCTTCTTTTCTTCCGCTGGCGTGTCTTGAGTTCTTATATCTGTCATCTTTTTTTCTAACTCCTGATTTTCGCGTCCATCGTTGTTGTCATCTTATTCTCAATCTTCTCGTCCATCGTTGTAATCTTATTCTCGATTTTCTCGTCCATCGTTGTTATTTTATTCTCGATTTCAGATTTTAGAGACGAAATTTCATTTTCAACGTCAGCGGCAATGTCATTTTTCATTAATAAGATATCGGCAGATATATCGTTCTTCAAAGCAGAAATCTTGTCGTCAATATTAGGAGAAATGTCGTTCTTCATAGCAGAAATATCGTTTTTTATAGCAGAAATCTTCTCGTCCATGTTAGCAGAAGTTGACGAGATTGAGCCTCATCATTAAATAAACCTGTTTCTGGATCAAAGCCGTCATTTTCCAGTGCCACTTTAAGTCTTTCTACTAATTCACTTTTCCTACCGGACGTTTCCAACTCACGATCTTCCAATTTTGCTCTTAACACAGACACTTTCAAGTCACATAGTCTCTTGGCCATTTTTACGTAGCAATTTATTTATATTACCCCACACCTGACACCAATGTAATGTTTTTCTTATTAATTAAAACGTTTTTATTACGGGTGGGATAAACTTTAAACATACGGTATGGCTACTTACTAATTTATTTGAACACTAAACTACTCACTAGCACTTAATTTATATACACTTAAATTTAATTTATATACACACAACATTAATTATTAATTTATATCAACACTTTACTGTTCGCTATTTCGGTGTATTCTTGTTTATTTGTCGAGATCACTTTAAAAACTAAACTAACTCTCCCTGGTCGGGCCTTTATATATATTAGTGCCTTTTTTACTAGATAATTCTAGATTGCGGCTTACACAAAAACAATTGGCGCTCTGGCATTTTCTAGATAAGACTGGTCACAATAACAATGTCTAGGTAAGATAGTCACAATCGTAAACAGTTTTAAGAAATCCCTGCGCATCCGCCGTAATTTCAACTTTCATAACATGGTTTAGACAGAGTCGGATTCAGGGACTATACCAGTGTGCTGTTTCGTAACAATATTTATGATGCTTGTCCTACCGTTTGCATGACGGACACAACAACTATTATAATGAATTATCAAATGATCAGCTGTAGTAAATTCAGAGTATTTTTTGACCTCACTCTTAGTCTATTATTTTTTCTTTCACTAAGGATTTCAGAATTCATGTATTTGCACTTCCAACAGCAAGTATCCTTAATCCTTAATGTTGATTTTGGCGACATGCGTGACGAGATCGGCGGCAGAGACGGCAGAGGTGTTCCTAACAGGTGTTGGAACTGACAGAGCAACTCACGAAAATGGGAAACTTGTAGAGTCTCTGTAACATTCTACCAACACGTTTTTAGTTGCATTCAAACGTTTCGAAAGCGCGATACCAATATATTTATTTACTAAGATTTATTTCGTTAAACAAACGTGCGTTTCAATTGATTTATTTTAAAACAAACAATAGTAAGTTCATTAGTTAAGCAATACAGACAGGGACGGAATTATTAGTCAGTCTAGAGTTATTCGTAATGCTATCTAAAACATATTATCCCTTTTTGTTAGGATAATATTATTTGGTATGATGTGATGAATATTGATATTAAATCTTCAACACATGCTTGCAAATAATAGTACATTATGTTACTAGGAGTAGAAGGCTATCGTTATTGTTGAGCCCAGATTCTTGCACTGCCGAGGCTGTGCAAACTGGGCGAAACATATAATGGGTCTTCTGCTCCGAGTGATATATACTATGTTTTCTTCAAGTGTAAAGATAATGCAATTCATAAGTAGAAAAAAATTGAATACATTGTTTATATCTCAACTATTTATTAATACAAATATGAAAAAAACAGTTATGGCTTGCATAAGCATTACCTATTTATTAATTGTAATATTGAAGGTGCAGTTTTGTATACTGCAGTTATTTAAATTTAGACCACTGCCACCGCGTTCGGTTTCGACATTTACAATCTTGTCATTGGTGTACATGTTATGATTAGTAAGGTGTTTGTCTATATTTATTATGTTAGAAATATTGTCATTTGAAATGTTTCCTGAATGTAAATCTCTCTTGATCCCAGAACTCGTACTTGGTTGTTCTTCCCATTAAAGTATTTTTTGTGCAGTTTGTTTCTTGCTAGAAACAGAATCTTCTAAGTACCCTTCAGCAACACTCGTGGATTTCCATCCACCATGTCGTTTTAAAGCGGTAATGTCCCCTCCGTTGTCAACTAAAATAGTTGCTGAAGTCCTACGAAGGCAATGTCCCGTATGTTCATGAGAATTTGTTAGTTTCAAAAACATAGCAACGTCTTTTGGTACGTTTGAAATTTTATGTACACCCATTACCACACGGTGACATTTACCGTTTTGATATTTAATAAAAAAACCGCTGCAGATCCATATCATCCGGACGAACTGTCTGACCAAGCTCAAATAAAAATCGCCAAGTATAGTAAATGACCGTTGTTTTTTGTTTTTTGTGTTTGTGATATTTATTAAAATTAAATTTTCTATATCTTGGAATTCGCTGTACTTCAAATGAACGAGTTCATCGCATCTACGGGCTCCTGTGACTCCAAATATTAATTAATATAACCTAAAAACAAACGTTGAAATAAGTAAAACAATTGGGCCGGCGTTGAGATTCGAACCGCAGACCTCTGAGACGGAACACAAAACCTCTGCCGCTGAGCAATCGAGGTATATTCATTCTAAGTTCGAAATACCTTAATTGTTGTCAATTTGAATATTAATCTTCTGAAGGATATTATTATCAACGATTTAATGTCGAACTTTTAAATTTTCTTGACAAATACGTTCCTGCCTACTTGGTTACAACGCCCTTAATAAGATGTTGCTATCGTTTCTCATTATTTTGTTACTGGTACAATAATAAGTGTTCATTATGTTACTAGTAAAAGAATAGGTTATTTCTACCATCTGTGTTGCCGAAAATAATATAGATATTATTATACGCTTGAAGAAAAAATAATATATGCAGCTTTTTTACTTAGTAATTCCTTTTTACTTTTTACCCAATCAATATTTGTTATTAGACTATATTGGTTATCCAAAATAATTGTCGAGAGTCAATTAGGTTACTCTATCTATGAGACAAATATCTACTAACCTTTTCTCATCATCATCCTGCTCGGGAAAGATCTGAAATCGACTACCTCATCAATCGGACGATTTCTATTTCTCAGACTGAACTTCTTCAAACTGAATTACATTAATGATATAAGTGTCTCGACCCTTACTTCGTGGAATCTACTCATATTAGTGTTTTAAATGAAACTCACTGTTTCTAGCTAATTCCACAATATAATAAAAATTGTTGAAAATTTTAAAAAATTGACAATTTTTTCGATAAATCAATATCATCGTCAGAATGACAGAAGTTACATTTCATTTGATGTCTACATGATGTTTAGTAGTTATTTTTGGCTAGACCAAGAAGTGACCTAACTTGTGATTGACTTAATATATTTTAATAGAAAAAAGAAGAAGATATGATATTACAAATATTGAAGCTAAGATATCATTAGCCCTATGGTGATATCCTGTATATCATTTTTCCAATTAAGATCAGTATAACTGTGCAATGATATAGAAAACCAGGAAAACTATATCAGCTGATCTTTACAATTATCATTTAAGAAGACAGTTTATTAGTGGAGAACTCCCTAGATTTATCTGTTCATTGACAACTTCATATTGTGGGTTTCTTAAATGTCTTCTAATTTCCAATTCTTCAAGGAAATCCAGTTCTTGTTTCTTTTCACAAATATGTATTAATCAGAATTATTTCACTTTTGACAATAAGATATATATTCAAAATGAAGGTTTACCAATGGGAAGCCCTATATCACCTATTTTGGCAAACATTTTTATAGACAGTTTAGAAAGAAAGATCTTTGAAAGTAATATTTCGAAAAATGTTTTATTTTGGTATAGATATGTAGATGACATATTAGCTTGTTTTATAGGTAGTGAACGACAATTAGATGTATTTTTCAATCACATTTATAATTTACACCCAAAAATTAAATTTACATTAGAAATTGAAGAAAATAGCTCTATTAATTTTCTTGATTTGAAAATTCAAAGAGTTAATAATGTACTTGATTATTCAATTTACCGAAAATCAACATACACTGATGTGACAATTCCATATAGTTCCAATCACCCCATGTCACATAAACTAGCGGCATATAATTCAATGATACATAGAGCTTTTTCAGTTCCTATGAACAAATGTAATTTTGATAGAGAGATTAATACAATTAGACAAATAGCAACATCCAACGGTTATCCATTACATATGATAAATAAGCTAATTAATAAAAAAGAGGAAAAAGTGGCATTACATATTTCCTAAACAAACTGATGAAATAAAAACTTATAAAACCATCACATAGGCAGGTAATATTTCTAATAATATTTCGAAGATTAATATCTTTAGTAACGAATACAACAATTTCGTTTAAAACAGAAAGTAACGTTAGTACAAAATTGTTAAATGTAAAAACAAAAATACCAAAAATACCAAAATTAAAGAAATCAGGTATATATAAACTCAAATGTCCAGAATGTAATGCTGTCTATTTGGGTCAGACCCTTAGAAATTTTGAAATCCGATACAGTAAACACTTACGAGCATACAGATTAAAACAACCAGATAAATCCCACTACGCAAAACATCTACTTGACACCAATCATTTATTGACACCTAACACTGAACTAGAAGTGCTACATATTTGTGAAAAGAAACAGGAACTGGATTTCCTTGATGAATTGGAAATTAGAAGACATTTAAGAAACCCACAATATGAAGTTGTCAATGAACAGATAAATCTAGGGAGTTCTCCACTAATAAACTGTCTTCTTAAGTGATAATTGTAAAGATCGGCAGATATAGTTTTCCTGGTTTTATATATCATTGCACAGTTATACTGATCTTAATTGGAAAAATGATATCCAGGATATCACCATAGGGCTAATAATATCTAAGCTTCAATATTTGTAATATTACATCTTCTTTTTTCTATTAACATATATTAAGTCAATCACAAGGTGACCCCTTCTTGGTCTAGTCAAAAATAACTACTAAACATCAGGTAGACATCAAATGAAATGTAACTTCTGATTTATCGAAACAATTGTCAATTTTTTAGAATTTTCAACAGTTTTTATTATATTGTGGAATTAGCTAGAAACAGTGAGTTTCATTTAAAACACTAATATGATATACATTATGTACAAATCTCTCTTTTATCTAATTGATTAACATTTTAATACATGTCCCACACAATGACTTCCTCTACGTCGATTCTTTCTTCCATAGCATCAAAAATATTTCTCCCTTACATCCGCTTAGTGACAGAACGAATTGATAAAATCCTTCGCATAATAGGTTTTAATGTTTTAATACCGCTGAGAAAATTGGATAATATCCACTCTCAGTAAAAGATCCTTTCCCGTCCCTATCCTTTAGTAGTACCTATAAGATTTCATGTTTTTGTGGTCAAATATACGTGGGAGAAACTGATCACCCAATTGAAATAAGAGTCAAAGAATCTCAAAGATGCATAAGAAGCACCTCTGTTGCAAAATTACGGTGCTGAACATCAGATTGAAGCAGGATACAGTATCTTGTTCGATAAAGCTGAGTTTTTGGTAACGGCTTCGTATAATAACCACTGAAAGATAGGAGAATCAATTCACAAATATTCCTCTAATTTAGACCTTGAAGATGGTTACCGCTACTCTTCAATTTGGAATATAGTTATCCTACCATTCCTCCCACCCACATATTCGGCAACACGGGAATAAGTAACCCCTTTCCTGATTTTGTGATTTAAAATAGGCAGGGCCGGATTAAGACATTAGAGCGCCCTAGGCTGACATCAGTTTGGCGCCTCTAAACTAGGAAAGTAAAAACATAAATACAAGTAAAATAAAACGCGTTTCACAAAATATACATGTATTTGTGAAAATGTACAAATCGATTATTTAAAGGTGGCTTTTACGACACTTAATACTTGAAAATTTTTGTATGATATCGTCATAATTTCTTTCTTTTAGTGCCTCACATTCTATACATAATATTGAGAGGTCAGCAGTTTTATCGTCTGTTAAAGAATTTCTTAAGTAATTTTTTACTCGTTTTAACACGGAGAAGCACCTTTCGCCTGTACAATTCGTCACTGGAAGACACAGATATATTCTTAAAATAATATCCATGTTGGGAAACGTACAAATTAAATTTCTGCTGCGGAGTGTTTGCAACCATGACATAGTTTTTGATGTTTTTTTCTCAGAGTTAGGTGAGTCGAGAGTTTGAATAAAATATTTGAATTGTACACATTCATTTTCAAAATTACAATCCAAATCTCTAGCATAAATTACTTGAAGATGTCTGCACCTTTCTTTTATTATATTGTCTTCAGTGTTTTCTAAGTTTGTAAGAAAACCAAAAGATCCATTTATTTCATCGTACGAATTTTTTCGCCTCTCGAGTTCTGATACTATATTGTCTACAACGACGTAGAACATATTTACTTCCATATCTGTCCTACCATCAAAAGTAGTTTCTCCAACATCACTCTCTCCTGGTAAACATTTCCTTTTTTTTTCTTCCTTTTCGAATCCAACGTATAGGTACTACATTTTGTTAACAATTTACCGCTTTCCTCGTATTTGTTATAAGTTGTTCTCATTTCCGTAACAAAGTGAATTAATGATTTATAGCGTTGAACGGCTGTCACTATATCCATAGTTTGCTTTTGCAAAGACTGGCTTGTTTTGTGGAATTGAATTAAAATATCTCTCCAGAAAGAGAGTATAATACCAGTCTTCAAGCTTAACATTTTTTGCAATATACCCTTCCCCTCAGCTTTTGTTTTAGGTGCTTGCGAGGTATCATTCACAATAAAATTCAAAGCTTCTTTAAAAGCATCGTAACTGTCATAAAGAGCGGTGCAGGCATCGACTCTAGCTGACCATCTAGTAGCACATGTAGCTCTGACCCACTCACAGTTCTGTTACGTGTTAAACACTCTTTCAATATTTCCCACCTATAGGTTGATGCTGAAAAGAAAGTGTATATTTCTTCCACAAACAAGAAGAAATTTATTACAACAGAAGAACACTCTGCAGCGCAGGTTCCTACTAAATTCAGTGAATACATGGTATAAATTTGTTCTTTTCCTTGATTCCAGCTTGCAAACCAGAATATCGACCAGACATGTTGCCTAGCGTTATCGTAAGATTGTCCTCTACAGTTCGGTATGTCTAATGACATATGTTCTAAAACTTTCAAAACTGCTGTTTCCATACTTGAAGCTTTGTGCCCTACCTTAACAGCAAATGTAATAAACCGTTCTACTACCGAACAATTTTCAATTACATATCTGAGAACAACAGTAAGTTGGTCAGTATGGGATATGTCGGGTGTAGAATCTATGATTATTGCAAAATATTTCGTGTTTTTTATTTCTGATGTAAATTGTTCTCTTAGATCAACCGCCATGAGTTTTATAAATTCATCACAAATAGTTGATGATAAATAAGAAACATTTCCTTTTCCTGGATTGGCTTTTGTTCCAATCTGGGTTTTCAGAAACAGATCGAATTCTGCTAAAAGCTCTAACGAACCTAGGTAGTTGCCGTTATCCATAGCTCCAAACATTTCACTTGAACCCCTAAATGCTAAGCCACGCGATGTCAAAAATTTTATAACTGCAACTACTCGTTTAGGTATGTTAAACCAGTAATATCTTCCTGCAAGGTACTGCTTATGAACTTCGGTATCTATTTTCCCTAAGACATTTGATTGCGCAATATACGCCTTCGCATTTTCACAGTGTTCAGAAGAGTTTTCATGTTCAGAAATCCGATGGGTATTTTTCCAGTCGTTGAATCCAGTCATGAAATAATTCGTTTTTGTCCGGTTAAATAATTTACAATACAAACAATAAACATTTCCTGTTAGTGCTGAATATAATAGCCATTGACGACGTACAGTTTCCCCGTTGTGCAAAGTTTTGAAAAACATATTTTTTGAAGCAAATCTACTATGAATATCATAAATTCGTTTCGATTTTTGGAAATCCATTTTAGAAATTTCTTGTACAATTACAGATGGGTTCATTACAATGTAATTTATGAAACTTTCGGTTATAGCCCAACCAGCTGGGTCTGTGAAATCGACTTTTGAAAATAATTCTGACGTTTATTGACGAAGATGCACAGTCCTGAACTTCATCAGTATCAGAATTGCATGAGTTTATTGCGGTTTCTAGAGGATACAAAAATAAAAATTACATTCTTACACCGCGTTATTCAATTATCAGCTTACCTCAATCCATAATATCATCATTACTGAGAGTTAATTGTAGTTCATTATCTCCATCGGCTTCCGTACCTCGAACAGGTTGATAAAAAAAAGAATTTATTGTGGGTATTTTTTTCAATAACTTCTCCATTTTTTCTTGCTTTTCTTTTTCAGCCTTCTTCCTTTCCCACCCACTAAGTTTTCTACTTCCTCCACTTCCACTCATTGTTTTCGATAACATGATAAACAGGACAAAAATACCGCAACTGATAGATATTATTTTAATTGACGATTACTCGATTACTGCCAGCGACTGAACTAACTCAACTGACTCTGACTACCTTCAATTCCATTCTTTTGTAAAATTTGTCGAAAAATGCTGCTGGTAAATTCACCTCCATTATCTGAAAGTAGCTCTTTAATTACGTGTCCCGCTATTTTCTATTCATTCAACAGGATTTTTAGTTTTTCAGCAGCTTCAGATTTTTCTTTCATAAAATAAACATATCTGAATTTACTGAAATCGTCCTTGAAAAGTACAAAATAGCGATTTCCTGAGCTTGAGGTTTTGAAAGGTCCACATACATCCGAGTGAATGAAGCACCTGGAGGCTTTGGCACATTCTCTAGTTCCAAATTTCAATCTATGTGATTTTCCGTAAATACAGCCTTCGCATATTTCACTATCTAATGGAACTTTCATATCTAAAACTTTTTCAATGATAGATTTCACGTGTCTTTTATTTTGATGACCAAACCTTTCAAGGTAAAACTGCAACAAACTACTATCCGAAACCATATTCACATCCAACATGGTTTTTTCAGGGATAACGTTATGAATAGCTAGTTTGTAGTACAAACTTCCGTATCGATGTCTATGACCTATTAACTTGATTTCTCCATCAATTACTAGAGTACATTCTTCTACTCTCGAATGAAATTCACTATGTGGATTTTTGTCTTGTGCAGCCAATACAGAAAAAAGATTTTTCTTTATACCAGGAACATACCACACATTAGCTAATTCAATAAAATACTTTTTACTATATACAAAAGCTTCTATTATTATTGAACCTTTGCCAATAACTTCAATGGATACTCCATTTGCGGTTGTTACTGTGTGTTTTATTGAAGTGCTCAAATGTCTGGGAAAGATCGATTCTATTGCAGATATGATTAGTTGCTCCATTATCTTCAAACCAACTGTTTTGATCACAGCCTTAATTTAAAATTTCTTCATTAAGGGCTAATAGTGTTACATTTGCATTTCTTTCTTCAGATTTATTACTGTTATTGTTAACTGTATTCTATATATGATATTATGAATAACTTAATAATCACTCAAGTTTCAGTTCATTATAGTAAAATACCAAAACAAATTCTTATTGAAAGTTTTTTGAAGATATACCAGTATGAATGTGTTTTAACATAAATAATCCTTCTCTAGGATCGATAAAATTCAATGAATAATAATAATAATAATAATGAATTTATGGTGCTATACATAACAGTTTAATATACAAAAACTTTATTCTTTAAAACTTAAATGAACATGTGTCACTATATAATAAGCACAAAAATGGTGAAGACACTTCGCAGATGACATATGTTGTCACTCGTCAGTGCTGCCATTATAAAATAAACAATGATTGCATATAATATAACATCCTCCCTTCTTTAACAAAAAAGCTGGTAATCCTGAAACCTAGCAGGAGCATTGGTTTCTCTTTTTGATCGTCTAGTACTGTAGTAGTGTACTTATTTCTTGTACTTCTCTGGTTCTTTTGTCAGGGTTGTTCTTTACTGTCTTTTCTATTTCCACTTACTCTCATGTTAAGCTAGTCGTGTCGAGTTTCTTACATTGTAGTTCTATTCTTTATCTGATCTTCTTTTTCCTCTATTTGGTAGTAATCTTCATTTTTCACCCGTTTTTGGGCTTTATTTTATTCTTTTCTTCACGGGCTTTGAGATTTTATGATTCCGGTCCTTTATTTGTGGACGTCTGTCTTATATTAACTAAGTTTCTTAGATAGTTGTTGCCATTAACGTTGACTGGAATCGTCTTGTTTTTGTGAAACATATCCTTTAGTCCAGTTTGATGTTGATTGTAGATTTATCTGAACCATGGTTGGTTCTCCAATTTTAAGTTCGGGTAGATGTTTGCTATTCTCATCACAGTAGAATTTATCCTTCCTCTTATTTGTTACTATTGTCTCTGGTACATTGTTGATTATCTTTGGCGTTAAACTATTTATTGAACATGGTATTCTAGTTCTGGTATTTCTTAAAAATAATCCTCGGACAGGATGGAAAGTTAAAGTTGGTACCATTATCTGTGCAAATTCTGGCTGGTATTCCGTGTCGACTAAAATTCTTCTTGCATATTTTAATAATCGAAGGTGTAGGCATATTTTTTAAAAGATCTATTCAAAATAGTCTGAATAATGATCAACTATTACTAGAAACTCTCTAGATTTACCTTCATATTCAGTTTCTAAAATATCCATAAATATATACTGAAAGGGTTATAAAGGAATGTCGTGTGATGTCATTTCTTGCCTCTGTTGGCTATCCATATATTTCGCAGTTTTGAATTTAATTTTATTGTTGCTACCATTCCATTGGTGCATTTTTTCTGTCATGACTTTTCTCAAATTAAAAGGTAACAATATTCCATCATTTCTATAAATCTCAGAATTAGTATTCATGCTTATTTTTTGTAATTCTGAGGATATTGTACTTCTGTCTTGGTTAATGTCCGAGACGCATAACCTATAATTCCGTTACTTTCAAAAACCGCCATAGCTGCTTGAATCACATTCCATAATAATAGGTTCTGCAGGATTGTAATATTTTAAAATCTTTACATCAGCTATAATATTCTTAATATTTTGAAATTCTGTTTCCCCTACTTCAGTCCAGTTCAATTCTACATTGTTATGTGTTAATTTTCTAATATTGGTCATTTCTATACTTACTTACGTTTCTGATGTAGCTACTGAGATACGTAACCATTCCTATAAATCTTAATCATGATTTTTTATTTTTAGGTGTAGGAAATAACTATTATTGTTTGTATTTTGTCTCATCCGGTTTAATTCCATCACATGTTAATTGATGACCAAAAATTTTAATTTCTTTTTTTCATAGATTTATCTATATCTACGTTTACAGTTAAGTTATTTTTGAAGCAAAAGTTTTACCAAAATTTCCATATCCCGAATGTCGAGTCATAAAATATTTCTTGTATAATAATATTTTGATATACGTTTGCAAATCACACAAGGACGAAAGCGATATATGAAGGTTATGCTAAAACGAAAATTCTCTTTGTGGATTTATATAAAAATTATGCAAATTGAATCGGAATTAAATATGGAATATACTTTATCAGACTCACATAAATATAGTTTATATACATGAAACGATATATATTTTTTATTGTCAAATACAGAATATTATTCTTTGTTTCGGTATTTTAACCTATAAAAAAGTTTTATTTTTCCCAAAATAGTCACGCTTTACTTCAATACACTTTGAATTCGACAAAACCATTATTTCACAATACTGTTCATTTCTGAACGAGATAGCTCCTAAGAAAGGGGTATATTAGAAATGAACAAATGTTTTTTATTATTGTGGTTTATCAAATCAGTCTAATGTATATTGAATGTGTAATGAATTTTTTTAAAGAATATAACAATACTATCACTACTAATATTATTATTTACACAGATACTAGTTGAAGGATTTATTTTGAAAATAAAATTGAAAGTTTGAGTAAAACAAGTATTTAATTGCACTGAAATCCTATTTCACGTTAAGGCCAGGTTCAACTTAATTTCATTCCCGATTTTGGGTTCTCAATCATAAAACTGTCTGTACACTCGACTTAGTATGCTTATTGCCAAGTCATCGTCGTATCAAGTATAGAATATTTATGGACGACCCAAAACAATCCAACTATAAAAAAGAAGCTGTATTTGCATATTTGGTACGATTTTCTGAACGGAAGTCGAAACAAGGAAAATATTACTTATTTGAATCTATATTGTGGGCTGTGATTTGAGAAATAAAATTAGTAGCAGTCAATGTATTAATTTATTCAATAGAGGGCCAAGGCCTTTGACCGTGTGCTAAAATTACTAAAAGTAGGAAACCAATCCAACACAATGGTAAAGATAATTAAAGACCTGAACACAAACAACAAAACTAAAATTAAGGTCGAGAATGAATTAACATCGGAAGTAAATATTATATCAGGAATTCGACAGAGAGATAGTTTAAGCCCATTACTATTCAATCTAGTAATGGATAAAATAATGGAAGAATTAAAAAACGTGGGACACGGATACGGGTTTGGAGGAAAACAAATAAAAATTTTGTGCTATGCAGACGATGCAATTCTGATATCAGACAATGAGGACAACCTACAACGTATGGTAAATGCCTTCAGAACATCGGCGAAAAAATATAACATGCAAATATCAACCACTAAGACCAAAACTATGGTAATGGCAAGAGAATCCAGACGATGCAAAATTGAAATTGACGATGAAATAATAGAGCAGGTTACAAGGTTCGAATACCTGGGTATAGAAATATCCAGCTACGGAGAGCTAAAACAAAGAGTACGAAAACAAGCAAATAAGGCATTTTACTATCAGGTTGTCTGAGGGATATTATTTGGAAAAACAAAGACATGAGACCCACTAAACAAGAAACATAACAAGTCTTTTTTGTGATGTTCTTTTTAGAGATTTTTCGTGATGTTTATTTAAAACGTTAATAAGATATATCCTAGATGTCTTAATTTTATTACCAACTCTATTAACATCCATGTCATGTAAATAAAACATATTTTTGATGTACACAGTAATACTTGAATTCGCAGGTACATACACATCCTATGAACTTCTTTTTAGTATAATAAATCTGACGATGATATTGATTTATCGAAACAATTGTCAATTTTTTAGAATTTTCAATAATTTTTATTATATTGTGGAATTAACTATAAACCGTGAGTTTCATTTAAAACACTAATATGAGCAGATTCCACGAAGTAAGGGTCGAGACAGTTAATTACAATTTACAGTGTTGCTATTCATTTTATTTTATTGAATAAAAACAAAAATATCAATATATATGAGTTGTTAGTAAAAATTACCCCCGACAATCCCACTCATGTATAATAACTCCCATTTGTGAGTACAAAAATCGTAGTTTGCTATCGGCTAAATAGGAAGGAACAGAAATGAAAGTGGATAAAAATATCGGATAAATTACGTTACCGTAGCAACGCTCATTTACCGTTTATCATGTGTTGAGCGTCGCATCATTTCTATAATTGTAAACGTCAAAGCAGGATTTAACAGCAAGTATATCGAGATTTGGAAATATTTGCGAGGTAGAAATAGTAAGGGAAATTAAAAAATTAACTCCAGAAAATACATTCATGGGATTGTCTTATCAAAAACCACACGAGTTCGGATCTAGCAGGATATTTTTTCCAGTGGTTTTCTCATACTTACTTTCATATAGGTAATTTAACTCGATCTGTTCAGACACGAGAGCCTAGCAGGTCGATTATTTCGAAGCAGTTGAAAATTCCCTATATATTAGGTGAAATTCCTTTTTTCCCTATTGCATCAAAAAATCTCTAGAACTAGGGAAAAATTCCCTAGATTGGCATCACTGAACTAGCGAAATGCAAATGCAGACCATAGAGAAAGTAATAAGAGAGTGTTCGTTCCCGTACAAACAGCTGACATCGCGTCGATCTGAGCGCACCCCTTGCGGGGTGCAGAACTAATTTTTACAGGCGGGATATTTAAATTTGGTAGTTTGGATTATTGGTAGGTAAATTTTACAGTTTGTCTTAAAATTGTTTATTATATAATTATTTCATTCCAAAAATTTAGATAAATAAGAAAACAGTAAACATTTAAATTTTTTATTAACCTGCACATAATATAAAAAATTATTAATCACAATTACATATTTCTACTAAAATTACATTACATTATATTTAAGAAAATTAATCCAATATCACATCAAATTGCACATTATTGACAACAAAACCAACAAACAAGTTAAAAACTAGATTCTCCATATCCATGAAGACAGAAACAGGTCTGGAACAAAAAGTAAATTAAAAGTAGTACGTTTTAAGTTACAAAAACATATTTTTGATGTTAGTCCTCTTACCATCATTATATTTTTTAATTAATAAGGGAACACAAACTTTCATGAGTTGAGAAAATACGTATGATTTATGTTCTGCACAGATGAATAAATCAAAATTTATGACCTTTTGCAAAGTGTTATTTTTTTTCAGTAATATTTTCTATATGAACGAAATGGGGTAAAATGGGATAACAAAGTAATGCAGTATTGAAAGAAATTTAACAATTTCTCTGTACACAAATCAGACGTATTTTATCATCATTTTCTTTGAAGAAATTGAAACCACGGTGGTGAACATTTAAAATATCTCTCTGCAAATTAGCCTTACATTCTTCGCAATTAAAAGTTGTACGAAACCAGAAACATAGCTTATTGAGTGTCAACATTTGAATAATGTTCAATTTTTTCCAATTCATTAATAGTTTTAGAAGTTAATGGTTTTGGTTAATTATGAAAATTTTAAAGACTTTAAGTTATCTAATAAATTTGTGTTGTAGTTCTCGACTATCAATGTCACAAAAAATAAGGTTTCTTCTTACAGAAAATACTGTACTTTAAAAAGCTTGGATATTATTACCATGTGGTGGTGTATGATGTAAGGATTGAAAAGGTAAAGCAAATTTAAGTCTTTTGCGACACGTACTTGTAAGTGGATCATCATCAAAATGATCTTCACACAACCTTTGATCGTTAGATCTATAAGTTCTAAAATTTTGTACCACAGTTCTCTTTAATTAATGTCGGATGAAAATTTGAAAAATGTTTTATTCTTAAACTATTTACTATTAACAATTTTTTGCAATACAACTATGACGAATTATACCTGGTAATGACATTTTAAAGGTTCACTTACTTTTATTTACTTTATTAGAACGGAAAACCTATGTCAATTGAACAAAACTATACTCATTTTACTCATCCTTAGAACTTGTAACCATAACCATTATAACCATATTTTTAGTTTTGACACTTCAGTTTGACAAACACAAGCCGTATTCACACAAACCAATGTAAGATTGATTTTGTATATTTTCATTTTTAATGACTTAAAAGTTAATATACTAGGATATTTTATAATATTTATTCACAATAAATGCAATATGTTAAAATGCGTTGTCATTTATAATATTTTAAATTGTTTTATTCTATTTTGTTTATGTAAAACAGTCTTGTAGTTCGCGCGACTGCAGAGACTCCATGCGCGGGCGGCGGCGCAGAAACGTTGTGCCACTTGCCGCCTATACATCAAACAGTCTCTTATATTATTTGTCTATGTTGCAGACACGTTGAGACATGCCAGTCACCAAAACAGTTGTTGAAATTCGCTAGTAAGCATGCGCACGACGCAAACGGGCAATGCAAAGTCAAGTACAATGTGTGCGTCGAAATGAAGCACACGGCCCGGGCCGATTTTTGTTGCATTCTACGCCGCGTGAGTCATTTTGTCACACAAGCCAAAAAAACGTAAATATTCACACATGTGTGTAAAAAACGAAAATTTATACTTGAGTTTACATATGGGTACCTGTTTGGTCCGATTTAGAGAAAAAAATGGCCTAGGAGGAAATTAATCTAATTCGCCTGGCAGTTAAAGTGTTAAAGAATAAAGTTTATTTATATTAAACCGTTATGTATAGCATCGTAAATTCTTTATTATAGATCATTGAATTTTATTGATCCTACAAAATGGTTATTCATGTTAAAATACACTTTCCACATTCATACTGGTTAATCTTCAAAAAACTTTCATTACGAATGTCTAAGTAGTTATGGTATTTTACTATAATGAACTGAAACTTTAGTGATTATTAAGTTATTTGTTTTTGAGGAATTTTAAGATTCTCAACTTGTACTAAGCAAAAAGACCGAAAACAATAGATGTATAAATGTACTTTTAAAGTCGAACAATGCAAACCGGAAATTGTGCCAAAGAAATAGTACGATACGTTTATAGGTATATTCAAGTTATTAAAAAGACGTCTAGTCTAAAATATTGAGAAACGACCACAACATATTTATTAATTCAATTATTACAAAGAATGTGAGCTAAATGGTTTTTTGATTTGAATGTTAAGGACTTAACATATTTTTTTCTATCTAATTAATTTATCTTTGATCACTGATTTAATTCCATCCCATCTTCATAATTTTTATTCTATCCTTCCTTAACTTCATTAATTCGTTTTATTATAAATATTTTGTTTCATTGATATTGTTACGAATACACAGGGTGTTTCCAAATTAATCTGAAATATTATTTTCGGCAAGTTTTCATTCAAATTTAAGGAAACATTTTTATAAACATCTAAGTGTGGTTAATGTTTGTGAAGGGAAAATGATTTACTGTACTTAAGATATGTTATTCAAAGGAGGTGAATAGTTGAAGGACAAGAGTTTTTCAACAAAAATATCAGTGTCTTAAACCTGTTTTAGACTACACAATTTCTTGTACAAGATTTGGTTCAGTTTCTTGAACGCTAGTATCATACAGCAAATTGTTTCAAAAACGTATATTGAACCGAAAATTGTGTCGGAAAATAGAACTTATTCTATTTCTACACAATTTCTAGGCCAAGAGCATGCGCAGTTGGGATATATTATAACACCCTCTGTAACCTCTAACATAGTTGATTGTTTACAGTTCCACGTTTATCAACGTTAATGTGTTAGCTTCATTTATAACAATAAATTAATCAAAAGTAATCAATAATTCACACATCAAACGGATACAACCAAAGCCCAATATTTTTAGGTTGTTTTATGTTTGACATTTCACTAGGATCATAGAACATTACATTTAGCCTTTAACATAGACGATTCCGATTTTAAGGCGAGAAAAACGATCTACTGCGCAGAATCACGAACTATTTCTTGAACAATATATTGTACAGTATAATACAGAATAAATTTACTGCCAAACAATTTGTGGTTCCAGATCTTGTTCAAGAAATTAAACCAAATCTTGTACAAGAAATTGTGTAGTCTAAAACAGCTTTTAGGTGTCTGGAGCAAGAGAAGAATAAAAATGATGAATGTCTCCGACTCCATTCCCAATACAGGTACATAATGAGGTTATATCAGTTTTTGTCAAGAGCGAAGGGACAAGGGCATTACTGTATTCTGAACGGATAGTCATTTGCTTGCAAATATTGAACAGGTTAAACGTAATATAGATACTAGAATATTTTAAACACTTACTTGTTGAAAATCTTTCTGCTACGTGTTTTTGTTTTGGTCGACAATAAATTGGAAAATCCGATGTTCTATTACAGTAACGAATATATAGCCTATTATGAGTTGTATTGTAGAAAAAAATAATAAGTATCTATTGAAATTAATATGGAATATATGATTAAAAACTGGACTAAAAGATATTTTTGATTCATATCGCTCCATCAAATGCCTGCAATATTTTTGTAGACGTTGCGTGATTACTGGCAAAGATTAATTTCTATAAGGGTTATTCAATAATTATGGCGTTTGAATTGTTATTCTGACAAAATTTAAATGGATCACACATTTTATTATTTCTAGACTTCATCATAAAAAGAAAATTCTATTAAAAATACTTATCGACTTTTGTTTTTTTTATCTTAATATGATAAAGGCATAATTAAACGTGGAAATATTATTTGTTCTCTTCTATATATTTTGGAATATCACTGTTATATTCTCTTCAATATTACCAGCCGCTGTCGATGCAACTTTCCAGCGTAAAAAGTCTTGCCTCCTTGTATATAGAATGTTTCGATGAAACCTAGTTCTTTTACATATTGTTGTAGAAAAGTACATGTTTCTATGAAACGAAAAAGACAATACATTTATATTTACAATATTTTAATTTTTCTGCTTTGTAATGCAAGCTCGTGAAATTTCTCCATTCAATCGAGCAATAATAACTGCTTTACACGATGCAGGGTATTCCAACCATCAGATATCGGAAATCTTGGGCATTCCTAGGTCATCTGTTGTGCAAATAATTCACATATATCAAGAACTTGGTACAGTGGAAAACAGACCTGGACTTCCTCGAGTGTCCAGCGCAAGGGAGGATCGTTATTTGGTACAAGCCATATAGGGTCTGGAGATAACCAGGTCGTCTACACTTAATTTTCCCCGCAAAGCTGCTCTCTATCTAGGCGATACTGTAATGATCTGGGGAGGACGCAATGGAAGTAGGACATATCAGGAGATTGAATTGGCCAGTCAACTCTCCTGATATGAATACACTTGACATTATTAGAGCCATTCACAATCGTGTCAACCCACCTCAAACTGGAGATGAGTTTGTCGCAGCGGTGTTAGAGGAATGGAACAATATTCCATAATAAACTGTCAATCCCTTGATTATTTCAATGCACATGCTTGTCAACATATTATTGGAACGTGGAGGAGGTCATACCGACTATTGAGCCACGTTGATACTTCTGGGCGTCAAGTTATGCGTCACGGGTGGCGGGCGTTCAGAAAACACAACTGTTGCACAACCGTTGAGTAAATGTTCTGTGAACGCACATTGATCAGTGCGCGAAGCTCAACATGTTTGGTGAGCGGACGCTATTTTTCTGAGCGGTTTTCAATTGCGCTCAGTGAGCACAACACGTTGCAAATTGTGATGTTTATATAAAGAGCTATGGCTTTATTAATAGTAAACAAAACAAAGATTATATTTAGTAGGGTTATATATGATTTAATTAAAATATTACAACATGAGTGATGAATATGAAGCGATTTATACATATAATATGTTACATACAGCATAACAGGTACCAAAAATGTTCACGAATAATAATAATAATAATTAATTCAAGCTCTTCAATCGAACAGATACATTTAAATACCTCTATAGTTCTTGCAGACATCCTAAAATGCTCCTTAAAAACTAAATCATTGTATGCTGGAATTATTTCTTCGTAATAATTTCTGTTTTTTTCTCGAATACCACGTCTTCTCACGTTATAATCATGCAATCGTTCCTGTAAATTTTCTACTACATGGGCTATAATATTTTGGTTAATATCTATGACACCACCATCATCTAATAATGCAAGAATTAAATTAAATTGTTCTAGTCCTAGCCATAATTTTAATTTCTCGAATATTTATTCCAAAGACAATAGAATCTGTAATAAAGATTATCTATGATCTTTCCAAAAAATGATCGTTCAGAAGACATACGTCAACCATTCGTTGCTCAGTGAGCGCTCACTCAACAGTTGAGTTATGAGGTATGTTTTCTGAACGCAACCAATGGTAATCTATTTAGTAGTTTTGTCCTTGTTTAATTACCATATAAAGAGAGATGCAAATATCGTCAGAGTGTGATCGAGAATAATTTCGAATACGATGTAGTACTGTAGTGAATAATGTCAAACGTGGTTTCTTTATACGAGCGCCATTACGACTAGAGAGTAAACATTTAGTTCTTTCGTTTTGATGTGCTTTTCAAGACTTTTAGTGATTATTAAGTTAATTAATTTAATGTTTTTGGATTATCATGGTTTGTCGGTGCCAAGTTTGTCAGAAAAACAGCCGGAATTACCAAGGCCATGTATCTACAATACCATCCCCACTTTTTGTAATTCATTCATTATTTCACTACTGGTGTTTAGAGTTGTTGGTCGCATAAAAAAACATGTTTATGAATTAATAGGGTAAATATTTTCCATCCATTTTATGAAGTCGTGATATGTTATAACGAATTCTCTTTTAGAGAAGAAAAAAACTCTATTTCTTTGTTATCTGATCTCACTTTAAACATAAAGTTTAAAGAAGAAGGCACTTACCGTTTTGTTACTTCTTTCTACTTCTTATCTACGCGATTTTCGGTTTTCAAGATGGACCGATATAAAAACTAAAGAAAGGAAAAACTAACTAATTTGGAGGATGAAATAAGAGTAGCATTATCCCACATTAGACCGGACGTTGAGAATATCTGTAGAACTCGCCAAGCTCAAATACCTCATAACTCTAAAATAAATATATGTTTTTAATATATCTATTATGTATTATGTAAAAGTATTTTAGCATAAAAGTCCGTCTTTTTGTCATATATCTATTTTAATTTGTTTATTTGTTTATTCAGTCCTAGACTAGCAGAAATGTTAAATGTTAATAATATTGCTATTTTTCTATTATTACGAAAGGTGTTCCGCATTCACAAAAAGGTTGAGAACCACTGAGCTAAAGGAAAGTTTGAGAGTACTCTGTGTTATATAGTACAAAGATGCCTCATCTACACGAATAGCTGGTGTAGGCAGGAGGGACCGCACCAAAACTATTCGTATTGCTGTTTTAAATGAAACTCACTGTTTCTAGCTAATTCCACAGTGGAATTAGCTAGGAACAGTGAGTTTCATTTAGAACACTAATATGAGTAGATTCCACGAAGTAAGGGTCGAGACAGTTAATTTTATTAGTATTGACTTCATTAGAAAAATAAACTCAACCTTAAATCCATTAAAATTAATGGAAGAGAGGCTGAATGGAGACAAGACCTAGGCATGACACTGGACAGTAAACTCCTGTGGAATCAACACGAAAGAGAGATAACACATAAAGCAAAACTGGTTCTAATGGTGTGTATAAACCTTGCAGGGAAAAATTGGGATTGCAACCCACGTATCCTGGTGGATGTACACTGCCATTGTGAGACCTATCATTACGTACGGATCTATTGTAGAAGTAGCAGAGCCAGCCGAGAAACAACCTGGAACATATCACAGGGCCAAATGACGAAAATGTATAGTTTCTTAAAGAAATTCAATACAGATTATAGTAATAAAAAGAAATGGGATCAAAACACAATTACTAAACAAGATCAAAATACCATTCAGTAGTATACAGACAGTTTAAAAATAAAGGAAGGAACTGGGACAGGAGTGTATGGGCCTGGAACAAAATACTCTGAAAGCTTGGGATAAATGCCAACCACATTCCAAGCAAAAATTTACGTCATTGGGAGATGCGCCCAGATCAACATCAATAAAAAATATGGAAGGCAGAGTGTAATAATCATGTCGGATAGTCGGGAAGCCATTAAAGCGCTGATCTCTTCGGTAATCAGTTCTAAAATGGTTTGGGAATGCTTAGGCATAGTCAATGAACTAGGCAGGAATACCATAGTTACCCTGTTGTGGGTGCCGAGTAAAAGGGAACTAGATAGCTGATGAACTAGCAAGAAATGGGCACAAACACCCTTTTGGGAACCAGAGCCCTTTTGTGGAATTAGTACCGATACAATATTGGAAGCAATGAATAAAAAAGAAACATGGAAAACATTGGACTACTGGGTCAAGGAACAACATAGTGGGACAAGGGACAACATAGTAGGACAAGGACAAGTGGAGATATTTCTGGGAAACTATGACCAGAATAGATCGGAAGAATGCACTAACCAGAGCAAGTCTGCACTAAGAGTTTTAGTGGGGGTTTCAAAAGGATATTGTCGCCCGAATGGACTCCTCAAAAAACTCAAACTGGTGGAGAAAGACGACTGCAGATTCTAAGAGGTAGAGGAGGAAATACCCATTGCCATACTTACCGAATGCAACGCATTACATAATCTCAGCGCTAGACACCTGGGAGCCCATTGGATAGAACAGGATGATTTTCCCAAACTAAAATCGGCGGATATTCTAAAATATCAAAGTATGAGGAATAAAAGAACTATTCATTTTAGACACAGTTCTCCCTAAGTACATTGAAATAATATAGAATACATGAGATGCTACAAAATAAAAACGAATATGCATTTAAGGTTTTTTATGTTCAAAGTAAATATATCCGTAAAATGTCATTTGTTTAACATCAGATTCAATTTAATGAACTGTACCAGTCGTACAATGATAAGGTGCTATGAAAATTATTAAATGATATTGTTTGATATTTTATTTTGTTTCGAGCAATTAAAAATTTAGGTGGTTTACAGTCTACGTATTATTTAGGAGGTTAACGTGTTAAAAATTGTCATCGCATATTTGTGTAAGATTTGAATTTTCAAAGGAAAATTTGCTATATACATATTATTTATTAAAATGAAATAAAATATTGTAATATTATATTAGTGTGTGCATTTTGATTGATCCCCGTACAATATCTCCATTCACATATTCTAATCTATTCATAAAAGATTTATGGTTGATAGTGATTGGTTTTTCAGATTTTGCCGATAGGCATCGGAAATGGGAGAGACTGCAGACAACCCTCATGCCCTTTGGGTAAATCTCAGTTCCCTCGGGGAAGGCAACGTCTTCGCGGTCTTACCTCAACTTATGGAACAAATGTTAGCCAACAATGTTTTCGAAGACATTGAAGATTATACAAATGTTATATTACCGAGCGACGAAACGTGGCAAACGAAAATTTATTATCAATTAGTTGAAAAACAGAGGCAAGGCGATGTCACAACCAACGATGCGAATGAGGAGTAAGTGCGCAATTGTTGACATTTACAGTGTTGTTTGGTTTACAAACACTAATTTGTGTGCGATTTTAAAATTTTCACAGTAAGCGAAATGCTCAACTTTTATCGTTTACGTGGGAAAGAAAAAATAGCTATTCTCAACGTGTGGGATATTTGTGCCTTAGACAATCTTTGCGTTAAATTAGAAAACTCTCAATATTTTCGAAGACGTTGAAGATAGATATGAAACATTGTACCAGAAATATGTCTAGAATTTCTGAATAATAAAAAATTTAATAGTATATAGGGCGAACCTACCTATATTAACTATAGAAATTTGTTTAAAAAATGCGCAACTAAAAATGTCCCTTTTGACAGTTTTTTCGAGCACACTTCCATTTATTATGAGCTATACGAACCTGGACCCGACGATGTAGGTAATTGTAGTAAAATATTTATTTTTGTAATAGAAATTTAAACCATTAGCACATCATCAGATAATAACAAAAACTACTTTAATACATCTAAAACCGTTTGTAGTATATTGTAGTACAATTTTAAATTTTGTTGTATGCATATTAATCCCTCCTTTCAGGGACTACTACTCTTACTATACAATTTAAAATTGTACTACAATATACTACAAACTATCTTATATGTGTTTAAGTAGTTTTAGTTTTTATCTGATGATGTATTAATGGATTAATTGACGATATTATTTTTTGGGCTTTACAATTTGTACTACAAAAATAAAAATGTTACTATAATTAGCTACATCGTTTGTAGTAAGTGTGACGTCAAAATGAGATTTTTTTTATTAAGTTGGGTTCCAGGTTCATATAGCTTTTATTATGGTATTTATCCTATTTGCCTCATTCGCTCTGTATTTTGCTATCAACGGAGTCGGTATAAATTAATTTGTTAGAAGGAACAAATTTAATGCTGGTTTCAAGTTTTAATATGTGTGGAATCTCTGTCATCGTTAATCTTCTGTGTTGTTCTGTAAACTCAATTCTAATAACTGGAGCTGAATATTGAAAATATGTTATACATTTATTTTCTATAAACAAGTATAACTCTTTCGCAAAGGTAAATATTCTTAAGTATTTTTTATAACTAAATAGATCGTTTTCAATAGTTTTATCATATATTGCCATGGAGCTTGAATTGATTAATTTATTAGAAGAAACAAAAATGTCTATTTTATTCAATGTTTGTACTTGATTATTAGATTTTTTATTAATTCCAAATCATAAAAAGTTGAACTAACTACTGACAGTGAAAAAATTGTTAATATCATCGGCAAAACTCTTCAGGAGAAACTCTAATGAATACGTGTCAAATACCACTATCCAAATCCCTACTCATGTTATACAAGGCAAAATTTCTCTGGATCTTCCTCTCTCCAAGAGCTCCATTATACCTATTAGTGTTTTTAAATGAAACTCACGGTCTCTAGTTAATTCCACAATATAATAAAAGTTATTGAAAATTCTAAAAAATTGACAATTGTTTCGATAAATCAATATCATCGTCAGAATGACAGAAGTTACATTTCATTTTATGCCTACCTGATGTTTAGTAGTTATTTTTGGCTAGACCAAGAAGTAACCTAACTTGTGATTGGCTTAATATATGTTTATAGAAAAAAGAAGAAGATGTGATATTACAAATATTGAACCTTAGATATTATTAGCCCTATGGTGATATCCTGGATATCATTTTTCCAATTAAGATCAGTATAACTGTGCAATGATATACAAAAACCAGGAAAACTATATCTGCTGATCTTTACAATTATCACTTAAGAAAACAGTTTATTAGTGCAGAACTTCCTAGATTTAACTGTTCATTGACAACTTCATATTGTGGGTTTCTTAAATGTCTTCTAATTTCCAGTTCTTCAAGGAAATCCAGTTCTTGTTTCTTTTCACAAATATGCAGCACTTCTAGTTCTGTGTTAGGTGTCAATGAATGATTGGTGTCAAGTAGATGTTTTGCGTAGTGGGATTTATCTGGTTGTTTTAATCTGTATGCTCGTAAGTGCTCACTGTATCGTATTTCAAAATTCCTAAGGGTCTGACCCAAATAGACAGCATTACATTCTGGACATTTGAGTTTATATATACCTGACTTCTTTAATAGTGGTATTTTTGTGTTTTTACATTTAACAATTTTATATTAACGTTACTTTCTGTTTTAAAAGAAATTGTTGTATTCGTTGCTGAAGATATTATCTTTGAAATATCATTAGAAATATTTCCTGCATATGTGATGGTCTCATAAGTTTTAATTCCATCAGCTTGTTTAGGATATATTAGTTGTAATGCCCCCTTTTTTTTTTACTAATTAGCTTATTTATCATATCTAATGGATAACCGTTAGATGTTGCTATTTGTCTATGAACAAATGTAATTTTGATAGAGAGATTAATACAATTAGACAAATAGCAACATCTAACGGTTATCCATTAGATATGATAAATAAGCTAATTAGTAAAAAAGAAGAAAAAGTGGCATTACAACTAATATATCCTAAACAAGCTGATGAAATTAAAACTTATAAAACCATCACATATGCAGGAAATACTTCTAATAATATTTCAAAGATAATATCTTCAGCAACGAATACAACAATTTCTTTTAAAACAGAAAGTAACGTTAGTACAAAATTGTTAAATGTAAAAACAAAAATACCACTATTAAAGAAGTCAGGTATATATAAACTCAAATGTCCAGAATGTAATGCTGTCTATTTGGGTCAGACCCTTAGGAATTTTGAAATACGATACAGTGAGCACTTACGAGCATACAGATTAAAACAACCAGATAAATCCCACTACGCAAAACATCTACTTAACACCAATCATTCATTGACACCTAACACAGAACTAGAAGTGCTGCATATTTGTGAAAAGAAACAAGAACTGGATTTCCTTGAAGAACTGGAAATTAGAAGACGTTTAAGAAAACCACAATATGAAGTTGTCAATGAACAGTTAAATCTAGGGAGTTCTCCACTAATAAACTGTCTTCTTAAGTGATAATTGTAAAGATCAGCAGATATAGTTGTCCTGGTTTTCTATATCATTGCACAGTTATACTGATCTTAATTGGAAAAATGATATCCAGGATATCACCATAGGGCTAATAATATCTAAGCTTCAATATTTGTTATATCACATCTTCTTCTTTTTTCTATAAACATATATTAAGCCAATCACAAGTTAGAATACTTCTTGGTCTAGCCAAAAATAACTACTAAACATCAGGTAGGCATAAAATGAAATGTAACTTCTGTCATTCTGACGATGATATTGACTTATCGAAACAATTGTCAATTTTTTAGAATTTTCAATAACTTTTATTATATTGTGGAATTAACTAGAGACCGTGAGTTTCATTTAAAAACACTAATATGAGCATATTCCACGAAGTAAGGGTCGAGACAGTCAATTCCATTATACCTGTTTAAAAGAAAATGATATGTTGATAACTTTAAACTGAACTTATATTTCAAATATAAAACCGAATACAAAAATTGCTCATCTCATGTATTCTGGTTACGTTAATTGACATCACTGACATTTGTTTACACTAAGTTAGAGTAGATTCATTTTGATACTCCGAACACCTTCCCCTCAAAGATTATGACGCCGGGGGGTTTCACGGCACGATCGAACTTGAAGCATTTAACCCTCAGCTACTATCGACCAATCTCATTAACATATTGACTATCGACGGGTCCCACTGTACAGGGTGGCCAGAAAATTTTATAACAAACAATCTCAGGAAAGATTATTATTAAAGAACATACTTGCTACATTGTTATCAACACAATAAAACCTAAACCAATTTTTCAAAACACTTTGAACATAGCTTTTTAGAACACTGATTACATATTGGTATGTTACAAACATCACAACATATGGCTGTCTTTCTATCCCTGGTGGCTGGACATATGGCACATCTCTTTCTTTTGCTCTTTACGATAGATTGTTTCGGTTCTTCTGCAGCTGGAATCACCATTCCTAAAGTATCTGCTATCACGGTTCGAATTTTTAAAGGGACCTTATTATTAACCATTCTGGACCGCAAATGTGCATCAACTAACTGCATACCAAGCTCTTTTATGAAATTAAATCGTGCTATTTCTTCACCATGTAAAGCAAATTGATACAATACACGAGAATTGACACTTGCATTATTCAGTATTGCATGGAAAATTGCCATTGGCCATCTATTTGTCCTTCTGGATGTAGAATAAAGTGCACATTTTGCATCAAGAGCATCGACTGCTGACTTTGTATCATTATAGAAATGGATAATTTCTGGCTTTTGACTCTCTTCATTAACGGACCCACTATGGTGCATACTGGAAAGCATACACTTTTTCCTTTCTTGGGAACGTAGGAGACTATAGTATTGGTAGAGCAGTATTCAAAAATCGATGACTGAATAGGTCGGTTTCTATGTGGCAAGAATTCGGGAGGTATAGCTCTTTCATTTTTATTTACGGTGCCAGCATAAGTTAATTTTTCCTTTTTTAATTCCTCTAAAAGTTCTATAGAGGTGTACCAGTTATCACCCGTAATGTTTCTTTTAGTTCCTTCAATACAGTCTGCTAGTCGTAGAACAACCCTGGTAGGATTTGCTAAGGTGGGTATAATTGCAGCAGTGGGTTTATTTTCGGCACCAGCATAGATTATTTCTGCGTTGACCATATAATGAGTTTTTGCGTCGGCCAATATCTGTACCTTAATACCATATTTAGCGGGTTTGTTCGGAATAAACATTCTAAACGAACATCTTCCTCGAAATGGTATTAACATTTCGTCAACGGTTAAATAAAACCCTGGGGAATAACATGATTTCGATCTGGTGACAAACTCATTAAAAAAATCGGAAATAGGGGCTAATTTATTGGTGTTGAGCCTCTATTTTCGTGTTTGTATATTATCATCCCTTCTTTAGTTGTGGGCACCTAAAAAATAAACATATGTATGTTTTTCTTTTAAATTCAACTCTTGGTATGTTTTTAGGAGAAAGAAAATATCGAAACAAATGAACTGGAAGTACCTCAGACTGAATCACCAACAACAACGATTGAACCAAAATCTAAAAAAAGTAATAAAAAACAAAAATGTGTGTCCAACGATGACCTTCTTATTAAACAAGCCATGCAAGAATTACAGAGACCTGCGGACGAGTTTCAAGTGTTCGGAGACTTCGTTGCATCAGAATTAAGAGCTTTGCGATCTGATAGTAACAGGCGCAAATTAAAACGTCTAATACAAAAAGCTATCATTGATGTATCAACAATAGATGAAGATGAGGGATGCCATTCTGTACAGTTTTCAAACTCCGAGGCATCGAACCCTTCATCATATTCACAACCATCATCTCCCTACCCATACAACACGCAGTTAGTAAATTCACATCAACAATACTATTCTCAGGGAGCTGGTAAGTTCATTAAGTGAAAACAATGTTTTGTACTCACCTTAAAGTACTTTTCTTTTAGAACCTCATTCACAACGTGGCAGCACTCCGGGATTATCTTTGCAACAGTACATACGGGGATTCGAAACAGATACATCAGTGATTGATATGAGTCCCATGTAAAAACAAGGCGGTTTTAGGTTTTTTTTACAGTTGAATTTTTAGTTTTTTAGATAATTCATAAATACTTTATTTTTGTTCTTATCTTTTGAAATAAACTTACCTGTGGCTAAAAATCTAAGTGTTATAGCTAAACGTTCCCTTGGCTTAATTGATTCACGCATATTTGAGTCTGATTTCTGTAATTTGTCGTGAACTAAATTTAATAAAAAATCAGTCTTTTTCAGACATGCGCAAAAAATTTTTAAACTGTTTTGGATCTTCACTTCTAAGCTCCGACAATAACATTGAATATGCACCTAAAGTGGGTCTTCTTGCTATCCATTTTCTAACCCATATTCTCTTCGTCTTGGTGGACTTGTTTTTCTTATCTTTTCTTCTTTTCATTTACAGCAGTAGGACTGCTGCAGCTATTCTTCTTCGACGTGACATGAACTGAGTCTTCTCTCCACCAGAACATTCAAAGTACTACACTATCTCATGTAAACGCTGCTGCAAGAAGTTGCTAGAGAACGTAAAATGCCACTCTCGGGATAGCACTTGCCGCAAGAATTTGAGAAAATTATTTGCTTCGATGTACACGCTTGCCCAAGTTACTCTAGGAAGTACTTGGCCAAGTTACTCTCCCGTGTACACAAAGCTTAAGTGATCTTTGGAGTAGGAGAGTACAGGGGCGCGCAAGATATTTCGCTACCTTTCAAAGAAATTACATCAGTTTAAAAATTCGTTCGTGTACTCAGGACCCGTCGGTAGTAGTTGAGGGTTAAACTTACTAGCGTCTAGCGAGCTGCAGGTCACAGATGATCCTGACCAATCAAAAACGACCGAGGTTAGGATCGATTGGCGCGAAAGTTTAAAAATAATAGCTGCTTTCTTTTGATCAAAATATTAAATTAATTCAATTAAAACGCGTTGTAACTGGTTCTTACTCGACAATTAACTAAGATCATTTGATATTCGGATCCATTTGTTAAATCATAACCACATTGCTACACTGAGAGGAAAGAAATGTTGAGAGAATGTTTTGCAGTTATTTCAGCTTTAAGCTTTGTGAACACGGGAGAGTAACTTGGCCAAATACTTCCTAGAGTAACTGGGGCAAGCGTGTACATCGAAGCAAATAATTTTGCCAAATTCTTGCGGCAAGTGCTATCTCGAGAGTGGCATTTTACATTCTCTAGCAACTTCTTGCAGCAGCGTTTACATGAGATAGTGTAGTACTTTGAATGTTCTGGTAGAGAGAAGACTCAGTTCATGTCACGTCGAAGAAGAATAGCTGCAGCAGTCCTACTGCTGTTAATGAAAAGAAGAGAAGATAAGAAAAACAAGTCCACCAAGACGAAGAGAATATGGGTTAGAAAATGGATAGCAAGAAGACCCACTTTAGGTGCATATTCAATGTTATTGTCGGAGCTTAGAAGTGAAGATCCAAAACAGTTTAAAAATGTTTTGCGCATGTCTGAAAAAGACTTTGATTTTTTATTAAATTTAGTTCACGACAAATTACAGAAATCAGACACAAATATGCGCGAATCAATTAAGCCAAGGGAACGTTTAGCTATAACACTTAGATTTTTAGCCACAGGTAAGTTTATTTCAAATGATAAGAACAAAAATAAAGTATTTATGAATTATCTAAAAAACTAAAAATTCAACTGTCAAAAAAAACCTAAAACCATCTTGTTTTTACAGGGGACTCATATCATTCACTGATGTATCTGTTTCGAATCCCCGTATGTACTGTTGCAAAGATAATCCCGGAGTGCTGCCACGTTGTGAATGAGGTTCTAAAAGAAAAGTACTTTAAGGTGAGTACAAAACATTGTTTTCACTTAATGAACTTACCAGCTCCCTGAGAATAGTATTGTTGATGTCAATTTACTAACTGCGTGTTGTATGGGTAGGGAGATGATGGTTGTGAATATGATGAAGGGTTCGATGCCTCGGAGTTTGAAAACTGTACAGAATGGCATCCCTCATCTTCATCTATTGTTGATACATCAATGATAGCTTTTTGTATTAGACGTTTTAATTTGCGTCTGTTACTATCAGATCGCAAAGCTCTTAATCCTGATGCAACGAAGTCTCCGAACACTTGAAACTCGTCCGCAGGTCTCTGTAATTCTTGCATGGCTTGTTTAATAAGAAGGTCATCGTTGAACACACATTTTTGTTTTTTATTATTTTTTTTAGATTTTGGTTCAATCGTTGTTGTTGGTGCTTCAGTCTGTGGTACTTCCAGTTCATTTGTTTCGATATTTTCTTTCTCCTAAAAACATACCAAGAGTTGAATTTAAAAGAAAAACATACATATGTTTATTTTTTAGGTGCCCACAACTAAAGAAGAATGGATGAAACATGCGCAGCACTTTGAGGAAAAATGAAATTTTCCTCACTGCGTAGGGGCGTTAGATGGGAAACATATAGTAATGCAAGCACCTCCTGGAAGTGGAAGTTATTATTATAATTATAAAGGCACGAATAGCATTGTTTTAATGCTGATGCACAGTATAGAATTACTTATGCCAATATTGGCTGCAATGGCAGAGTGTCAGATGGAGGAGTGTTTCATCAGTGTGCTCTGTCGTCGGCCCTCCAAGACAATGCAATAAATTTACCTTCCCCAGAACCACTACATGGTCGCTCTAAAGCTGTGCCATTTGTAATCGTCGCCGATGATGCTTTCCCCTTAAAGCCTTACCTAATGAAGCCGTATCCATTTAAGAATCAGCCAGCCGTTAATCGTGTGTATAACTACCGCTTATCAAGAGCGAGAAGAATAGTGGAAAATGTGTTCGGACTAATGGCTAACAGATTTCGGGTCTTAAGAAAGCCCATATGTCTTATGCCAGATAAAGTGAAAGGAATTGTTACAACAATATGTATGGTACATAACTTTCTTATGACAAGTAAGAACTCTATACAAATATACGCCCCGTCGGGAACTTTTGATACCGAAAATGAAATTACAGTTATCTTGGGAAGTTGGCGTGATGAAGGTATGCCTAAAGAAAATTTGTTGCCATTGCAAAATGAAAATGCGCACAACTACTCGATAGCTGCTAAAGAAGTCAGAGAAGAATTTAGAGATTATTTTGTTTCGCCTGAGGGAGAAGTACCTTGGCAGTACAAGCATATTTAGTTCTACAGTGTACTGAACTACCGTGCCTAAAAATGATATGTTCAATGTAGAACTGTTTAATTAAGTAAAATGTGTGTTTGTCTTAGCAAAGTAATTTTTCAGTCTAAAAATAAATTAAGTATAGTCGAACCCTAAACCAAAAGCTTTTTTGTATGAAAATATATATTAGTACAAGAGATGTTTGAATTTTTGCTTACCATTAAATTATCTTCTGTCTGTACTTCTGGAATTTCATTTATTAAAACTTTTAGTGCATCGAAATACTCCCAAGAAGTTGTATACACTTCATCCGCACCTTCACCTGTTCTTCTTTTTTTTATTTTTTTACATTCTTGATTGAGCTGAGTGTGTAGGTTATGTAGTTTTCGCTGAATTTCCCCTTCGGTAGTGGTGTATTTTTCAGATAAAATTTTTAGAGCTTTTTGCTTCCTATTTCTATCCCTGTACTCTTTTGCTTTTATATTCCAGAGTTCTGGATTTTCATGAATTGATTTAATTATAGCATATGTCTCTTCTTTTGTCCAACAGCGTTTTTCTTTTGTATCCATTTTTTATTGTCTACTTGCACAAACACTATCTGCACACTTCCAGATCGGTTCGAAATTAATACTAACTTGTTATATCACTATCGCAACACGTTTACACTTGCAAGTCGTTACTTGCGGCAAGAACTTGACGGAAGCGGTGGAGCTTGCCGCAATATCACTTGCTGCAAGTGTTCACACCGACAAGTGTTGGTGAAAGCACTCTCAGCAAGTCACTTGCGATAGTTTTACTTGCTCGTGAACACGAGCCTTTAGAATATCTGTTGAACTGAAATATAAATATTGTTTAACGGTTTAAGGAATGTTTTCAATGTTAATTTATTCATTCTAGGTTGAGTTTTAAAAAAACTTGAACCAATATATGTATTTACTTTTTCAAATTAAAATATAAATCGTTAAGTAGGAAGAAAAATAATGAAACGTTTCTTTTCATCGATCAATTTCCTGTTATTGCTAAATCAATGTTCCACAAAATAAAAGAACAAATATTCAGATAAGGTTGTTCTGCTACTAAAAAGAAGAAAAAATATCAAAAAGTGGTGCTTGTAAACCCAGTCATTAAAGAAGTAGAAAAAATAGCTTTAAATTTTTCATCAAAAAATGTATAAATAAATAATAATATTATTTATGACAATCCAATAGTCTTGAGTAGTTTGTTAAATATTAATATTTCCTTATGACAACAGATACAGTGGTCAACAGCATTTTCCTAGTTTCTTCTTTGATCAACGTGAGAATTGCATATTGCTATTGCATTTTTCTAAATCTCAGTCAGTGGCGGCTTTAAGGGGGGGGGGCGGAGGGCGGGTGCCCCCCCCCAACGGCTTTCAATTTTGTTCTACTCTACAAAATATTTGATTACCTTACAACATTACAATGGACTCAGCCATGAAAAAATAATATGCCTAATTATTTTTGAATCGAACACCCCGAACGCCTAAATTATTTAATAGGTCTTATTGCTATTGCTCTTGGTCTGTTAATGCGGCGGCGAGTGCGAGCGGCTTCTTACTTTGAACTCCAAACTCCAGATTTCCAAGAGCGGCAGCGGCGTCTTTGCTTTGTCGGCTTCGCTGATGTTCCGCGCTTCGTTTTTATCCATTTCTGACTTTGACTTGGTTAGTTAGTTAGAAGACTTGAAGACTGATGCATCTGTGTATTTAGTGGTATTATAATAGTGTGTAATTCAATATGTCGAATAAGAGAGTTTCAAATAGTATTTTAAATTATTTTAAAAAATCAAGAACGGAGGAGAGAGTAGAAGATGAAAATACAGATGTTTTACCAACCGATGTTGCAGTTGCTTCTACTTCCACTCAAAACCAAAATACGGATTTGATGGAAACTGAACAATTGAAATACGATGTCGGCGCATTTTTAGCGAAAATGGATACCATCCCCGATATCACTAAATATAATTTATTGAAAAATCATTGGGTTCCTGAACCACAATATGAATTTCCTTTTTCAATTCATACCAAACGAGGTCGCGAAGAACGAAGACGTCCAGCAAACGCGCATTTTAAAAAATTTGAATGGCTAGTTTTTTCGGAAGAAAAGAAAGGCCTCTGTGAGTTGTTTCAATTATGTTTGTTTTCTTTTGTTCCGTGTTTAGAAGCGTTTTGTCTCCTTTTAATATACCTATAGAAAACTTAACAAACGTATTTTCTTTTAATTGTATCTCTATGTTTCTCCTCGTGCCCTCCGAATGACCCATTTTATAAAGTTTTATCTTTATACCGTGTGATGCATCGCCGAGTGATTCATAGGAAATCCCATGTAAATTTTGAAGTGGCTAAATATTCGCTCCCCAGTACATTTTATAGAAAAATTTTATAATAACTTTTTAAAGAGGCCGATGTGATAAACTCATATGCCGAGTTTGAATAAAGTCTAATAAGCAAATACTAAGTTATTCAATTAAATGTAATGGCAAAATTACGAAAATGTTCATAGCTCAGGTAATACAATAAACACCAGCAAATAATTTCTATGACGCTATTGCCAAAAACTGACGTATAAAGTATGTTTCACATTACTTTTTGTTTTGTCAATGTCAAAATTTAATTTGCTGGTGTTTACTGTATTACCTGAGCTATGAACATTTTCGTAATTTTGTCATTACATTTAATTGAATAACTTAGTATTTGCTTATTTGACTTTATTCAAACTCGGCACATGAGTTTATCATATCGGCCTCTTCAAAAAGTTATAACATTTTTCAATAAAATGTACTAGGGAGTCAATATTTAGCCACATTAAAATTTTCATGGGATTTCCTATGTTTCACTCGGCAATGCATCACCCGGTATGTAAAAAGTGCCAACTTGTAAATTGCAAGCATTTTTAATATATTTTCAATTTTGAACTTTATTGGTGGGAAAGAAAAATTAAAATATGTTAGTTCCTACTTAACGATTTATATTTTAATTTGAATTAAATACCCATATTAGTTCACGTTTTTTGAAAACTCAAACTTAAATGAGAAAATTCTAATTTCCAAAATAGTTCGTTAATCCATGAAACAATATTTTTATTTCAGTTTAACAGGAAAAAAGTTTTTCTCGATTTTTCTTTTTTGTCAGTGTAGCAAAATGTCCGAATATCAAATACTCTCGGTTAATTGCCTAGCAACAACCAATAATTACAATGCGTTTTAATTGAAATAATTTAATATTTTTGTCAATAGGAACCAGCTATTATTTTTAAACTTTCACGCCAACGGATCCTAGCCTCGGTCGTTTTTTATTGGTTAGGATCATCTGTGACTTGCAGCTTGGTAGACGCTAGTGTTAAACTTAAGATCAGTTTTGGTCAACTTATTCGGCTTAGGTGTGTTATAGTTATTGTTATTCGAGTCTACAGAGCAAGGATTTGTATTATTGCTAATGTTTAAATTTTGTGGTGTTTGGATATAATATTAGGATGACTTCAAGTCAATTGACCTGGTTTAGTAAAACTCTCATTGGGGTACAACTCGGGCTCACAAATAGATTTGAATTCCGGTTTTGTAGTTGTATGTTTCATGTGGGATACATTACGCCCTTAAAATTTTGTTTTTACGTTCTTTTTTAACCCAATATGACCTCGGCTCTTTTGCCTTTTTAATGACAACAGCTTTTTCCCATACCTGTCATTGGTAGTTGTGCCCAAATATTCAGTTAATGAAGCTCACTAATGTTTTTTTAGTGTTATAATGATATTAAAACAATTCAGTTCAATCATTCGTATTCAGTAGAGTTACTAGTTTTGAATAAAGTTAATAATATGGCGAAGATTGAATATATATTTAGCATGATAAATATTTATCACTTCTACTAAGTTTCCTGTTTTAGATTATGTGCGTTCTTTTTGACTGAGATCTCAGTTAATCTCAGCTCACATCAGTAATGTGAGCGTTCTTTTTGTTTTACTCACTTTAAGTGAGCTGAGATTTTTCCTCCCCCTTCACCGATGCTGAATGTGTTGTAAGGGGGTATCAGTTGAAATTGAGTCGGAAATAAAGTGGAGGGGATGAAAAAATATTTGATTTGCTTGGTTTATTTGTAGTTTTATCCAAGGTTATCTAAGGTTTTAACCATTGACATATAAACAATAAACACACATAATCCATTTTTCTTTTGTTACAAATTATGGATACATTAATTAACATTATTAGACGCTGATACGAATCTGTCGTATAATTTAAATCTATCGACAGATCGCGCGCTTCAATTGAGATGTCGTTCTTTTTGGTGCTTACTCACATCACTTTATCTCAGATCACCTTAACTGAAGTGATCTGAGATCTCAGTCAAAAAGAACGCACCAATTGATGACTACTTTAATAATCAAATCATTATTAGACTCGCAATGTCCTTAACGTGACTTGTAACTACTACTTTATTACTTAATACTTCTATGTTGGCATATGTAAAATGGAACACAAATATTGCGTGTCTTAACTTCATAACTCAAAATTTAGGCATTGCAGCCAACAAATTAAACGTAACCTTTAAACTAGAAAACAACGCTTTTAGAGAGCCGCAAGTATACTAATTAGTTACACAATTGTTAGTATATCGCAATGACGCTAATGTGTTTACCGCTCGGCAAGTTTAAGTTTAAAGCATGGTGAGTTATGATTATTATAATTTAAATCTTACTGAACACCCCAAACGAACAAAGGTATTTACATTTATTTTTTTATGAAATTAACTGTCTCGACCCTTACTTCGTGGAATCTGCTCATATTAGTGTTTTTAAATGAAACTCACGGTTTCTAGTTAATTCCACAATATAATAAAAGTTATTGAAAATTCTAAAAAATTGACTATTATTTCGATAAATCTTTATCATCGTCAGAATGACAGAAGTTACATTTCATTTGATGCCTACCTGATGTTTAGTAGTTATTGTAATGTTTCTCTTATTTATTTAAATAGTAAACGGGTGGGATAAACTTTAAACACACGGTAGGTTCACTTACTTAATTTATTTAAACACTAAACTAATCACTAACTCTTAATTTATACATACTCATACTTAAACTAATTTATATAATCACTTAATTTATATTCACTTATTTACTGTTTAACTCACTATGTCAAATTATAAACTAAACTCATCCGCTGATCGGTCCTTTATTTATATCAAAGCCTTTTTTTACTAGAGCATTCCGGACTGCGGCTTACACAAAACAAATGCCTTTCGCGATATTTCTCGATTGCCGGATCAATCCTTAAAAGACCTTCCGAGAACATGTCTATAAAAACGGTCACAATAAATCCCAATAGACCTTCTCAGAATTCGGCGCGCTCGCCATTTTTTTTAATTCCGTTAACATAACGTTACAGGACCGTACTTAGTATCTGCTTCGGTGTGCGAGTTCGTAACATTACCCCCTCCTTAAATGAAAGTTCCTCCTGGAACTTTTGAGTAGCCGGGACTGGATGTTTGAATCGGCAACTGACTCCATTTCTACACTTTACAATCTTATGGAAATAGCAGGGCAACAATCTTATGGAAATAGCAGGGTACCGTCTTCATCGCATACTGATAACGGGGGTTGTAGCTGCAAATTAATATCTGGACACCGGTATCTCTAAAGATAACTTCTACCATGTTCCTAATTATTCGCCAATCCAACTGGTTACTCGCTATCTTAGGCATAGCCAGTTTCTTCACGCTGGATTCTAAAATATGGTCTCGTAGGTTTCGAAGTGCTTCCCACAGATAGCGGTAGGTAGATCGATCTTGAAATTCATTTTTTGTGCATATCTAGCTTTCCCCGTACCTCCATACGCGCCCATACATTCATCGAAGGTAGGGTCAGACACATCTTGAATAAGGTTTACTCCTTCCTCTAGGTCATGGTCTACTTCGAATGGCGCTAGTCGGTTTTGGTGAACTACTTTTGGTTTTCCGTTGGGGATCTTGCTTATGCGATATATAACGTCATTGATCCTTTTCTTGATTAAGTATGGACCTTCCCAGGATTTTTGTAATTTTGGAGAAAATCCTTTTCTCCTCGTCGGGTTGTGTAACCATACTTTCTCCCCTTCTTTGAAACCGCCTTCTGTGGCCTGCGTGTAGTACCGACTTTTCATTCTGTCGCTGGCAACTTGAAGATTTGTTCGAACTAATTCATGAATATCGTCCAGCCTTCTTCTCAATTGGATCACGTAGTCTTCGCCTGCTAGATCTTCTCCAGGCCGATAGCCGAATTCCAGGTCACAAGGAAGCCTCATTTCACGTCCAAACAGGATTTTCGCCGGTGTTTCACCCGTGGACTCATTGACGGCGGATCGATAAGACAATGTGAATAGGGAAAGATACTGGTCCCAATCTCTCTGATGGCTGGAAACTACTTTGGACAGGTATTTTCCAATAGTCCTGTTCATTCTCTCGACCATTCCATCTGACTGTGGATGTAAAGCCGTTGTCCTGGTCTTCTTCATTCCCAGCTTGTCGCAAATCTCCTGGAATAGATGGCTTTCAAAATGTATTCCCTGGTCACTGTGGACTTCCAAGGGTACTCCATATCGGCTGATAAATTCCTTCACCAATACATCCGCGACAGTTGTGGCCTCTTGGTTAGGGATAGCGTAAATTTCCACCCACTTTGTGAAATAATCCATTACGACCAGTATGTACTTGCTACCATTTTCTGTCGTCGGTAATGGTCCAGCGATATCTAAAGCAATCCTTTCGAAAGGGCTTCCAACATTATACTGTTTCATAGGTGCCTTTCTCTTGCGATGTGGTCCATTACTCGTAGCACAAGTCGTACATTTCTTACACCAGTCCTTCACATCGTCAGAGCTGTTAATCCAATAAAACCTTTCACGGACTCGCTGAAGGGTTTTCTTCACTCCCAGATGACCTCCCGATGGACTGTCGTGTAACTTCTTCAGTACCTCAGCTACTCTCGCTCTCGGGATAACTATCTGTCTTCTCTTCTCGGAACCATCATCGTTCTCAAGGATTCTTTTCAACAGCCCTTCTTTCAGGTCAAGGGAGTCCCACTGAGCCCAATACGCCTTGAGTTTCGGTGAAAGTTTTGACACTTCTTGCCAGGTAGGTCGCCGATTTTCTTTCTTCCATTGCCGGATCATCTTCAGGTGAGGATCATTCTCCTGATCTTCTCTGATACTGGTGGGTGACCATTCCTCGTTGACTACAGTAGTTCTTGAAACTGCAGCTTCCCTAGATTCCGCCTTGTTGCAGTGGGAGCAGTCTGCTGGGCACGGTCGTCTGGACAGGGAGTCGGCATTTCGGTGACTCACACCAGCTCGATGTTCACCCCTGTCTGACTTCCCCTGTGACTGGAGTTCTTGGGTTACAGGAGTCTTGGGGCGCTTAGACGGACTGCGTACGTGATCTAGCTCGCCACACTCCCGGCATTTGATCTTCTTCGACATCTTGTCTGCCATACCTTTCAACAAGTTGACGATCTGGTCAAGTTTGTCATCGTCATATTCTTCCTGCATGGTCCTACCTTTGTTGTACCGCGAGATTTTCTTGGCTGCTTTGCATTTAAGAGGTTCTTGGTTTGCAGGAGTCGTAGGACGCTTACACGAACTGCGTGCATGTCCTAGCTTGCCTCAATTACAGCACCATATTTTCTTCGGCTTCTTGTCTACCATACCTTTCAGCAAGTTGACGATCAGGTCAAGTCTGTCATCGTCACCTTCTTCTTGTATGGTCCTACCTTTGTTGTATCCTGAAGCCATCGTGGCTGCTTAATATTCAAGAGCAGCAGTCCATGCATGCACCAATGTTTTAGGATGAGCTAATCGAAGCGTCTTCTCCATATCGTGGTCACATAAGCCGTCAATAAAGGCCTGGATGCCTAAACATTCCATCATGTTATCTGGTGCTGATGGATAGGCAAATCGGACTAGTCAGGCAATATCCATTTCATACTCTTGAAGGGATTCGTCACGTTTCCGCCTTCGGCTCTTCAGCTAGAATCTGTATAAGTGTTCCAAATGTTCGTGACCATATCGCATGTCCAACCTCTTCTTCAGCTACTCGAAGTCATCCGTTTCTTCAAGTGGTATCGTCTGTAGTACATCTAAGGCGTCTCCCCAAAGCGCGATAGTTAAGTTCACTGCCTTCTCTCTATCGGACCAATTATTCACTCTAGCGGCTGCTTCAAATTGTTTCACATAATTGGTCCATGACATCTTTCCGTCGAACGTTGGGGCCTTGACTCGGGCAAAACTGCCAATATAATCTGTCTTGGGTTGTGTTTCTGGCTTGCAGATCTCGATCTTCTTTTCTTCTGCTTGTGTTCTTAAATCGGCAATCTTCGTCTCTAACTCCTTGATTTTCTCATCTATCTGATTTTCCATCGTTGTCATCTTATTCTCCATGTCTGATTTTTTTTTCTCGTTCATCGTTGTAATCTTATCCTCAATATCCAATTTTCGAGACGTGATTTTATTCTCAACTTCAGCAGCAATGTCATTTTTCAATGATAAGATACCTGCAGAAATATCGGTCTTAATAGCAGAAATCTTCTCGTCTCTGTTAGCAGAGATATCGTTCTTCATGATTGAAATTTTCTCGTCCATATTAGTAGAAATCTTGTCCATGTTAGCAGAAATATGGTTCTTCATGGTTGAAATCTTCTCGTCCATGGCAGAAAAATCGTTCTTAATTGCAGAAATATCGTTTCTCACATTAGTTGAAATCTTTTCTGCCATGGCAGAAATTGATGAGATTACGGTGGAAGCCTCGTCATTGAATAAAAATAATTCTGGAAAAGACGTCATTTTCCAGTGCCACTTTAAGTCTTTCTACTAATTCACTTTTCTTACCGGACGTTTCCAACTCACGATCTTTTAATTCTGCTATTAATTCCGTGACTTTCAGATCACATAGTCTCTTGGCCATTTTTATGTAGCAATTTATTATCCCACACCTGACACCAATGTAATGTTTCTCTTATTTATTTAAATAGTAAACGGGTGGGATAAACTTTGAACACACGGTAGGTTCACTTACTTAATTTATTTAAACACTAAACTAATCACTAACTCTTAATTTATATATACTCAGTACAATTACTTAAACCAATTTATATAATCACTTAATTTATATTCACTTATTTACTGTTTAACTCACTATGTCAAATTATAAACTAAACTCATCCGCTGATCGGTCCTTTATTTATATCAAAGCCTTTTTTTACTAGAACATTCCGGACTGCGGCTTACACAAAACAAATGCCTTTCGCGATATTTCTCGATTGCCGGCTTAATCCTTAAAAGACCTTCCGAGAACATGTCTATAAAAACGGTCACAATAAATCCCAATAGACCTTCTCAGAATTCGGCGCGCTCGCCATGTTTTAACTCCGTTAACATAACGTTACAGGACCGTACTTAGTATCTGCTTCGGTGTGCGAGTTCGTAACATTATTTTTGGCTAGACCAAGAAGTGACCTAACTTGTGATTGACTTAATATATGTTAATAGAAAAAAGAAGAAGCTGTGATATTACAAATATTGAAGCTTACATATTATTAGCCCTATGGTGATATCCTGGATATCATTTTTCCAATTAAGATCACTATAACTGTGCAATGATATAGAAAACCAGGAAAACTATATCTGCTGATCTTTACAATTATCACTTAAGAAGACAGTTTTATTAGTGTTAATAATGTTAATAATGTACTTGATTATTCAATTTACCGAAAACCAACACAGACGGATGTGACAATTCCATTTAATTCCAATCACCCCATGTCACACTGACTAGCGACATACTTCAATGATACATAGAGCTTTTTCAGTTCCTATGAACAAATGTAATTTTGATAGAGAGATTAATACAATTAAACAAATAGCAACATCCAACGGTTATCCATTAGATATGATAAATAAGCTAATTAGTAAAAAAGAGGAAAAAGTGGCATTACAACTAATATTTCCTAAACAAACTGATGAAATAAAAACTTCTAAAACCATCACATATGCAGGAAATATTTCTAATAATATTTCAAAGATAATATCTTCAGCAACGAATACAAGAATTTCTTTTAAAACAGAAAGTAACGTTAGTACAAAAGTGCTGCATATTTGTGAAAAGAAACAAGAACTAGATTTCCTTGAAGAATTGGAAATTAGAAGACATTAAAGAAACCCACAATATGAAGTTGTCAATGAACAGTTAAATCCAGGAAGTTCTCCACTAATAAACTGTCTTCTTAAGTGTTAATTGTAAAGATCAGCAGATATAGTTTTCCTGGTTTTCTATATCATTGCACAGTTATACTGATCTTAATTGGAAAAATGATATCCAGTATATCACCATAGGGCTAATAATATCTAACCTTCAATATTTGTAATATCACATCTTCTTCTTTTTTCTATTAACATATATTAAGTCAATCACAAGTTAGGTCACTTATTGGTCTAGCCAAAAATAATTACTAAACATCAGGTAGGCATCACATGAAATGTAACTTCTGCCATTCTGACGATGATATTGATTTATCGAAACAATTGTCAATTTTTTAGAATTTTCAATAATTTTTATTATATTGTGGAATTAACTAGAAACCGTGAGTTTCATTTAAAACATTAATTTATTTTTAAACGATATATGTATAAACTCTACATGAAATGTGAGAGTGCTCCATTCTTTTCATTCATGCAAACATTTAATTTAAAAAATGATTTACCGTCTTCGCGGAATACTAATGTAGGTTGATTTCAAAACAATCGTTTCCTATTTGAGATTAATAATTGAACACCATAAATATGTGCCAAAAAACTAAAGTCCGTTTATTTTAAAAAGTTTGTTTATTTTAAGTATTGTTTAAAAGATCATTAAACACAAAAACATATAATGTAATATTCACAAAGCTTTTATAATATTCCAAATTCTAAAAAAATTACAAATTTCTGAAAAAATATTAAATAAATGAAATTATATGAAAATTGCTCAGTGCCAATTTTTATTACATATTTGCAAATAGTAATTTTTATTTTCCTCATTGGGTAAAAAGTTAATTATTGCACGCAGATTTTGTTTATTTTCTTCTGTTATGGGTTTATTAACTGCTGACCCCAGGATCGCTGTTCTAAGGTCACGAACAGTTTTTCCTTTTTTCAAAACCTTCAGTGTTCGCCAAGTATCTTCAGAATATACTTCTTTCACTTTAACCACTGTTGAATCTTCTGATTCATATCGTATACTAACTAACTTGATAATGTTTAGCTTTGAGATATTGATTAACTGATCAACACAGTAGCTAGGATATTGCGAAACTAATGCTGGCACATCTCAACACACTGGAAGGGAGTTTTAACTTTAGTAGACTTAACAACCTCTATCAAGTCTTTGGGTACAAATGCTTTCATTATTCTCTTCCTTTTTTCTACTCGCAGAATATCACGATCACAGCTTAAGAAGCTGTCTCCGCTGACCAGGAACTTTTGCTCTATCGTTTCAAAGTATCCTAAAGATACTAATAACAGTAATGTAAAAACCATCATGCGGTTCTTATTTTGTCCGCAGCAGTTGTCACTCCATACTACTACGTGTTTTTTGTCAGTAATGCCCTGATTGAAATTTTTTAGCAAACAACTAATTTCAATGCCCCCGCGGTTGCCAATACTTTCATCCCACATAAATATTATGAATTGACTAATATCGTCTATCCAAATGCAAAAGTTAAAATATGATAACTGCCAGAGATAAAACATATGAGAATGAGTAGGAACAAAAAGCACTTGTTAAAGATCCATTGATATACAGCAGATATTAGTGACTGGCCTTTTAGACAGCAACAATTACCACCAAAAAGAATATTACCATCAGTTGGTACCAGATCCACAAATAATTCCAACAACGGCGTGGGGGAAAAGGGTTTTCACTCCACTTCATCCAAAAATACTACCAACGCCCAAATTCCATTTAAAATGATAGAGAAAATAATCCCGAATATTATCGGATGGCCTTACGCTACTTAAGATTCTTACAGAATCTGTATTCAACTACCCAGATCTTCGCCAACTTGCTTCTCCCCACCGAGTAGCCGGAAGACAACTCCATCCGCTACTCGTAACATCATCGTCATTAGCGAATTCCCATAGGGGAATATTCGCGAACAATAGATATATACAAGTCCCAGTAACTATAACCAGCCAAATTAGGCTCTAACCTACTAATACATACCAAATATCACCACGATCCAAAAACCAACTATTATACGTACATCCATCAAATTTACGAAAGTAAAAAAATAGAACCTCCATGGGTTAAAAATTTAGACTATCCCTAGGTGTTTCAGTGTGGAACTTAAAACCAAAAACCACAGAATATAGTCCATCCATCCCAAGCCGCCAAAAAATAGTAAATTTCAAGCTTTTTTGGTTCACATGAAAAAATTATTTTTTTCACAGTTTGTCATTCAAAAAAATGTTTTCTTTATATTAATTATTTTCAAGAATTGCATCAACGCATCGAGTCATTGGAGAAACGTTCAGAGCGTACCTAGAATCTGTTAACAATATTAATTGATGGTATTTGAATGCAATCGCTGCTAAATTCCTAGGGAATTTATCATGAGCTCACCTAATAACCTTATAATTTGATTAATTTGAATATTATACTGGATGAATTAATAATTATTTTTTTTTTATTTTTATGATCATAACTAACGATGAAGTTCTAAATTCATCATCATATATTCAATAGAATAAAACACTCTTTTTTTTAAATTGGAGTCTACAAATAGATACTACTAAAATTGATTTCATCACCCCTGAGCCCTTGAATCAAATAGCCAAAATAACTCAGTGCATAAAGTAGGTCATCGCGTGATGTGTTTGTCGTGTTAAACTATACTATCATTTGTCTCATTTGTTTCATTAGATAAAGGTATATGAATGTGTGAAATCGAGATTTATCGGTAAATCCCACAGTTCAAAGCTATTTATATAAATTATTACATTGGTCAACAATAAATTTGTATCAGGCTGAAAAATAGTTGATCAGAGGTCAGTGGTTAAGGTGGTATCAGATGGTTCACTCGGGTGAGTGATTACTCAAGAGAATGTTCACTTTTTTCATTCCACGCTCACACGACACATAGAAAATGACAAACAAATAAATGTTATTCGCCCATTTTCTCGAATATGCTGCGCGTCAGGGAATTCGTTTCAATTGCGTTCATTTGATCGAAAAATTGGAAAAAAGTAACAATGACGTTGGTGGGTGCGATCACGGATTGGAAGGAGAAATGACTTTGGAACTTCAGATTCATTGTTAAAAGAGTTAGCGGATGAATATCCTGATTCATACTGCCTGAAACAAAATTTATAAAACTTCAACAACTTGTCACCCCCTTCATAATGAAAGAAAATACTTTAATGAGATAAACTATACCTGTAAGCTTAAAACTTCAAATAATATGTAACGAGTCTTCAATGAGTTAACAATTTCTATCGAATGTCCCAATGCATATTGTCGACTTTTGGTAGGTAAAATAGAACATAGGCAGGGGGGGGTGACTTGAAGAGAACTTTTGTTATGAGGTTATGAGGAAAGGAATCTCATTAGCGATATTGCCAAAAAATCTCGACAAAATTGAATTAAAAATAGAATATTCTAATAATAGAACAAATCGATACTTATGCATACATCAAGCCAAGTCCTCCGATGAAGGACTCAATCCTCTTTTGTAGATACCTGCATGTGTCCTCAGGGCCATAACAGGGTTTCCGAAGATTCGCCTGCGTAGTAGAGCCCAATGTGGACATACTAGAAGAACATGCACCGACGTTTCGTCATCCATGCCGCAACACCTACATTGGGGACTTTCCTCTAAACCTAAGTTATGGAGGTGTTTCTTCAGACAGCAGTGCCCTGCTAAGAGTTCTGCTACCTTTCTTAAGCTACTCCTTGTTAGTCCCCTAGTTTGTCCATCAATCCAACCCCTTAATAGGTATTTGGACTGGCTTAACCCTGTAGAGCATTCCAATGAGCGAGCTGTTGGTTTCCCAACCAATTCCTCGATACCCAGGCTGATATGCAGATACCCCCTTTCCCAAACGAACGCAAACATGTGTCTTAGGGTTCCTGGAGTAAATTCCAGCCCCGCCCTACATCGCTGGAGCATGAGCCACCTCTGTACCAGACGATCCCATGAGGTTGTGTATTTCCTTCTCTGTCTCAGAATTCTCGATTCCGAATGTTCATCCTATAAGGGATTACGAAGGAGTACCTGCGCAGGCAAACATCAGCTGCTCTAGCCAGAACTAGGACATCTCCCATAAGTCTGAGCTTCTTGAGGTGCCTGCACCCTTCCTCGCTTCGTAGATACCCCAAACTTTTTAAGCGTAGGAGTGCCCTCTCGGCCTCACCCTCGATCACATGGTGAAGAGGCCGAAGTATAAACTCCAGCAGCTGGTGTAGTCTTCATGCAGCCAGATGCCCCCAAACTGACCACCCTTTGCAGGCGTGTCAGTTGCACTCTAGCCGTGGCCAAGGCTACTCTCGGCCACCAGACCAGAGCAGCGTATAAGAGCAGAGGCAGCATGATCACTTTGTAGAACTATAAGATAGTATTAGGGGTTAATCCCCATCTTAGACCAATGGGTCTCCTACATGCCCAGTACGTGTTAGTTGCCTTCCCTAGGTGACTATCAAGGTGAGCCTTCCATGTCAGTATCTTATCCAGAATTACTCCCAGATATTTCACTTGTTCAACCACTGGAAGTGGCACTCCACCAAGGTGCAGACCCCCAGATCTTATACCTTTCTTCTTGGTGAAAGCAACTACCTCAGCCTTGACAGGATTCACTGATAGGCCGTGATCGTTGTATACCCTGTACCTCATTCAAGTCCCTTTGCATTAGGTCCCTGAGGACGGTTATATACCTTCCAACAATAAGGACAACGATATCATCAGCATATCCAATTGCTAGAAATGGAACGTTTAATAGGGATATTAGTTCGTCGATTACTAGATTCCACAATGTGGGCGACAAGACATCCCCTATCGACGACCACATGCGACCTCTACTGTACGGTCGCGTAGCATGGCCCCAAGTCAGTGAGTTATCATTGGCTCTATTCCATGATTTATTGCTCTACACTTTGATTCTACAGGAGTGCTGTCGAAAGCTCCCTGTATGACCAGGAAAGTGCCCAAAGTGATCATGCCATTTTCCAGCGTATTTTTCACCAGTTGGTGTAAGGTACTTTCTGTTGATTTGCCACACCGTAACGGTTGCTAATTGTTGTGCAAAGGATACCTAAGCCCAACCTTTTCCCTTATATACCGATCAACCCTCTCCAGTGTCTTCAGCACAAAATATGTTAGGCCGATAGGTCTAAAGGACTTAGCCACAGTGTAAGTTTTACGACTGGACTTGGGTATAAAAAAACTTTTACTTATCTCCACTGCTCAGGAACATATCTGCTTGCCAAGCACGCCCGAAAGATATATACTAAGATTGGATCAATAGCCTCCCTGCTGAAGCAGAAAGCGGAAAGATTTGGTCCATCCCTGGAGATTTAAAGGGTCTAAACGTACGTATTGCCCAAGTACTCCGCTCTCCTTTGCTAGAAGATAGTATATCCTACATTGTCGTTGTGTTCCCACATATCCCGTATCAGGATCCTCCTGCCGACAACTTTATAGCCGGGGAAGTGAGTCTTTAATAAGTGCTGCAAGGTATTCCCGGAGTTTCCGAGAAAACACCCGGTGCGATCTTCAGACAGCCAAGAGCACTGCCAGGAGACTTCGTTAAGACTCGACGTTTGACGTACCGAGACGATATCCTCGCAGAAGGCCCGCCAAATATCTCTCTGAGCCAGACTAACGGCGCTCTTATACTCATTTCGTTTTAGCCGGTGTTGTTCCCGATCCAGATCCGTCTCTTTAAATAGACGCCGGGTTTGTTTCCACAGCGGGTCCAGAGAGTTGTTCCACCACTTGTGGCCCTTACCCTCTTTCCTCGTTATTTTCTGCGCAATTCTCTTCATATGACGAACTTGACGCAAGCGTCACATCCAATACTTCAGCCCGAATCCTATTCCGGAAAGTCGGATTCGTCCCTCGGTTGAGCAGCTGAAAATCAGTGGTACCCAGGTAGTGAAGCAAGGCCTTCCCCCCTTCCCCCACATAGTGTGGTGCGCATTGGCATCACCGTCGATAAGGAGAGGAAACTTCCTAACCGAGCAGTAGTCTACCGCCTTACGAAGCTCCTCAGTGGGCGGTAATTCTGGTGAATCGTAGAGCAGGTAAGCGCCCCGCACTGTTCCCGCCCGATAACTCCCCCTCACCGCTACTATATCCCTGAAACAGAGTTCCCTTATCAGTATTGAATTTACACTATTATGTGTAGAAATGCACACTCTCGGATTAAGTTCACACACGGCATAGAAAAGAGTACGCCCGTATGTACCCAGACCTCGCATATGACCTCTATACACGCATTGCTCTTATATGAGGCGTATTCCTGTCTGCAATCTGACCATACGCTGCGCGACTACTCCCACAGCAGCCCGGCAATGCTGCAAGTGTATCTGGGTAAATTTAAGGCACTACAAATATACATCAAAGGTCCAATGCGGTACCTCCTTTACTCGTTTTTTTACTATGGGGTACTCTCCGTAGTTCCTGAGAAGATAAATCATATTTTCCCGAGTCCATATTTGATTTCTCTCTGCATCCGGTTGAGTAGCGCAACCGATCTAGGATCGAAGCCCAATGCGATATTTTGCCTCAAGGAGGCTGCATCTCTATTCACCCACCCTTCAGTCCTCAGAGCCGGATTGCTAGTCCTGAGGACCTCTTACGAGACGACTATTTAGGCATTGGAGGGCCGACTGCTCAATGAACTTGAGCGTCAGCCCCTCTAATTTAATCTCTTCCACGACCTTTTTAAGACAAGCCTCCGTCAGAACAGGTCACCATGCTATCCGAGCAAACGAGTGTTCCTCAAAATTTGGCACCGTGGCGCCAGGCTTGTATATATCTTCATGCAGAAGCCATCGCAGATTATGGCCACCTTGAGGTTGCTGCTTCCCAATAGGATTTGTGACCAATACGCCCGGGGCACGCTTTTCTGGGGCCCGGTCTGGCCTCTGACGGCGTGTCAGGCATCCGAGGCCCCTTGATCCCCCTTTGCGGTATCAGGCTTGAGCCCGCCGAGACTAGTACTCTGGTGCGTGGCCCGGCTCGGTCCCGCTGGGGCCACCTCCTAGCAAGGGCCAGTTGAGTCACCCTTCGGTGTACCTTATGCCGCCGATGCGGCCCCACGTTGCCTCCTCTTCTCGGCATTTTTTCGGGCCCTCACGTGTTGGGGCAGTTATTCCCGCAATCGCTTGAGCCCTCACTGCTCCCTCCATCTGCTTCTGCTCTCTGCTTCATTATTTTTTTTAGGTTTCCAGAGATGGTCCCACGAGCAGCTAGGGAAATCTTCGGTTCACCTCCGTAGAGCCCCGCATGTGGAGGTAATGCTATTTACAATGGAGTTTCGCACGGTTCCCCAAGATCAGGAACCAGTAGTTGCCGATCTTCTGTTAGACCACGCATCCTATGGGTCTGGTCCTCAAACCGCAAGATTCAGGTTTTTGATGAGGTTGTCTCCTCTTAGTCCATGCGGCTAAGCCAAGACTCCCGACTCCATAGCCCGCGAGATATGACCATAGTCAGTCAGATCGTCGGTCTCACACACTCACTTGGGGCCCTCCGGCATCGTTTTCTCCGTGCAAACCCTAAGCCATGGCACTACAGCCGAGTTGGGGGGATATTTATCGACCTCCCGGTCTAGATCCGCTGAGTTCAGTTGCAACTGGGTCACCACGTGAAGGATGCGATCTATGATCACATACTCCTAATCATGTTGGGATAGTTAAAATAGGTATAATATCCAAAGACTTTACGTGCAAAACCTATCCCTTGGGCTCCGCGGCTTTCTTACGTTCAAAATTACGCCAATTAGAAAGGAAACAGACACCCTCGACCCCTGGGAATATTAAGTGTTTCAGAAGTTAGATAATTTGACCAAAATTGTTGATGTAAACAAATTCTTCTTGATCTATCAAAAGTTGAAACTGAGTGTCTAGGCATTGTCTATATAGCCATCTAAGGTAATATCCAGCATCTTAACGTAATATCAATTAAAGATCCAGCAATTTAAAACCAAATCAATCAAACATCATCGCTAAACTCTAATTAACGATAATTTGATAAAAGATGAAAGGGCTTACTTTGGAAAAATTATTTACAAAGTAACACACGACTCCTAATATAGTGAGACACTGAGCAACTCAGCAAGGGATAAAAACTCAACCATGCATCAACCTAGTGCGCAAACGTATGAAACTTTCATATCTTGTATAAGTGTAATGTGGGGTTATATATGTTATTGACATTTTAAGAGTTCTATCATTTTTGAAATTTTAAATTATTGAAATGTTTAAAGATGGCTGTAATGTGCTTATTATGTGAAAAAGTGTATAGTTACCAAAGAACATTAAATGCGCATATGAGACAAGAACATGAGCAAGAACCTAATATCATGCATTTTGAATTTAATAAATATTATCACAAATGCTTGGAAGGATGTAATGTGTCGATTATCAATATAAAAAATTTAAGACAACATTTAAAAAAAACACAACTTTGTTTTAGAACATGAGATTGTGAAATTTTCAACGAATGAAGGTAAGTAATTTTTTAAATAGTTTTTAAAACATCTGCAACAAAATACTTTGTATTTTATAGAATTTACTTGCTGGTTGATCAATTTAAACAAGGATTGCGTGCAATATAGGGACCGAGAAAGCTGACGTTTATGCCATCTGCCGTGAAAAAACACAAACAATGTGATGTAAACACTATTAGCACCGTACACGGTGCTATTAGTAGTTTTGTATAATCAGCGTTTTTAAATGTTCCTTTTTTTAAAACTGATATTAAATGTTTGTGATGTCGTCATCAAAAGTATCTTTCTGTATTCATGGCTGTTCAAATATGCTGTATAAAAATACTACGCAGTTGACATTTTATAGTCAAAAATGAATAAATGCAGTAAAAACCGATATGTAATTAAAATGTTCTAATTAAAACATTTTGTTAACTGTTACTTAGTGTATAATCAGTATGATACTACAATTGGCAGCTATTAGAAAAGTTCTAAACTTTCTTTTCACATTATCGAGAGAATAAAATGTTTTCTGTACGATTTCATTGATTATATAGAATAAAAAAACTAGTTATGTGTTTGTTGACTTTAATATTATATAATAAGTTCAAATAATTAAATACTATTGAGGGGAAGAAAGTAAACATTTGTAGAAAACGAATCACTTCAAGTTTTTTAATTACCTTTCAGAAAACATCGGGAGGATTGGGAACCAAATAAAAATACTAGAATTTGCAGTGCTCATTTTGTCAATAATCAAAAATCAGATAATCCCCTACACCCATCTTACATACCAACAATTTTTCCTGGCAAAGAAAATAAAAAAATCTATTCATTTTTTGCATTTTGTAGGTTGTTTATTATACTGTTTACATCACAATGTTTTTCTTATTTATCACCAGGGCGCTCTACTTTCGGCATAAGTGCTGCCTCTATAGTTCCGTCTCGATACCTATATCTACTGACGAATTCCAAATAACATCGAGAAAACTAACTAACCAAACATCGTAGGTATACTATTGCAATTGGTCAAGTAGTACTTGATTAGTGAGCGTTGTAAACTGTTTCATGGTAGAAAATGTTATGTATTCAAATATTCCAATACAAATAAAAATAACATCAATGATATCTGTTCATTATTTGACAATAAACGTTTATGATCTACCTACACAATCGGACTACAATTAAATGAATTATTTAATTTTAAATAATTTTATTGCCAACTTTCGTAAAATCCCACCTCTAAACTATTATATTATTTGAAATCGTGACCTCAGATTTAGCTTTTGTACAGTGGCTCGATGCATTGTTGAGCTTTTATCCATTCCTGAGCAACTCTGCTGCCGAATTGATATTCTGCGCAGAAAATTACTTCAAAAACCGTCTACCAGCTTTCCAAGAACTGCGATTTTTGCAGATGTGTGTTATGTATTCAATTAATTACCTACCACAATACTCACATTAACTTTCATATATTCGCAAATAGAAAACATCTCAAAAATAGAAAAAAAAAACCACTGTATTTAATGAATGTGACATTAACTGGACATTTTTATAATCTAAATCAGCATTGATTCCAACTAATAATCGATATTTGTAGAAGACCTTCGGCAATGATAGTTTCTGCTGGGCGATCTCTTCTTACAGATATTGCCGGAAAAATATCTTTTGGGTCTTTTAAAATACATATTATTCACTTGCTTTTTTGTCAAAAAAATTTTCTTAAAATTCACTTTATACCATTTTGCACATTTTCTTCGTTTTATGTAAAACAAGGAAGGTATTCCACGATTGGCTGGAGAATTATTTCCAAGCACTGTTCCTTTCTTCGTATGACCTTCATGTCTAAAACAAACTTTTCGATCTAACAAGTTACCATGCTTGAATATCACATTTTTCGGTTTTACATAAGAACACTTTTTGTTATGATAAAAATAAACTATGAAGAGCAACAATTTTTTACTTCTTCCAATAATTGAAGCTGGCCTATATAGATCGTCTTTATATTTCGCGAGCACAAATTTATAATTTGGCGAAACTGTGTAATCCATTATTCGCTGTTGCTTGACATTGATGGTTGAGCCAGCTCCAAATAATTCTTCTTTACATTTTTTGTATGTATTGACTATAGTGTCTATCCAAGGAGATATTATAGATAAGCTCATATTATTATTATTTACTGATGACTCCACATTTTCAATCTTCAACTCGTCCAGATCTGCATCATCGGACATTTTATTATGAATTGAAACCTGAAATATAGACATAAACTGTTAACAGTTTCAATTAAACTGTATTTGATAATACTTCAATTCATCCTGATCAGCATAATCGGAATCATATTATTAATTGAAACGTAAAAGGTAGTCATATACTGAAATTAATTTCACTTGAACTTTTTTTGACAGTTCTTCACATCGGAAACACGTGACATTTGGAATTATAAACGAAAGCATATGTTTATAAATGGATTGATCAATTACTTCATACATAAATGTAGGTACAACGTTCACAGAGCTAGCGGTATCCTGACAAGTGGTTTTACACTAAAGTAGTAAAAATAATCTCACTTTTAGGAATTAAAGTCATTTCTCAGTTTATATAATCAAGTCAGTGGGATCAGACTTGGATAAAACCATTATTCGCATTAATTTTACAACTCCGAATTCGGTTTTTGAAAAAAAATTTATAATTCTCATTTATTTCAGAACCATAAACAACTTATCAAATCAGTTGTCAAACAAAACAGTGTTGCAAACATAGATATAAATAAGATAACGAAGAGTTAAAAAAATTGGCATCCGCTTATGACGAACTTTAAATTGGAGTGTCGTTGTCATTTTCTTATTTGTTTTTTTCTTGAATGTCTCCTCTTTTCATATGCACTCTTTGGTATCACGGTTAGTTGTAAAAAATATCACGCGATTTCAAAGTTATGTCATAAGTTTTCTATAAAATCTGTCACTTCATTGACACAAAAATTATAGGTACAAATTATGAAGTAGAATAAACAGATATTTTTTTCATATACGTAGAAATTTTTCGAACTGCAATTTTTGTATTCATTTTGTATGTTGCAGTATGCTGTACGATCCGTATATGATAGAAGAAAAACCCAAGCTTCATGAATGGAATACTCTACCTCCGCGAACGAAAACAGTAGAATGTGATTTTAAATTAGACAAATACATTAGAAAAGTTCAAGTCAAAAAAGGTATAGTAACAATCTATTCCCGTTTAGAAACACTTTTTTAATTTTATTTACACGGTATATGAAACATACAGAATTAGATATATAATTATTTCAGTATAGTTTAATACCTACCTGAAAGCAGATATTGGAGATATAGTTATGTGTTTATTTCGCTGTCTTTGCTATGTGACTGTAATAAAATCCTTGCCGAAATTTAAGGATTCAATTGAGAAAATTCTTGCATGTAAAATGCAAAATATGACAGGTAATTAAGTAATATGTTACTTTCAAAATTAAGGGGTTTAAAAGTAGAAGAAGAACAATGCGTGAAACATGTAGCAGCGTATGATCTGGAGACAGAATTATACAGTTGTGTCTGTTGAAAGGAAATGATGTCGTTTACCAAATATAATATTGTGTACCTACTTGGACGTTCTCACTGATAGAAAAAGTGGTTAGATAGAATGCATTAGATCAAAACAGTACAGAAATGCAATTAAATCAGTTGAGGCGTTTCCAGGAGCATATGTCATCTCAAATCAGAATCCCGTAGCAACTGAAGTCTGCTTTAAGGAACCCAGATTCATATAATCAAATTGCAGAATATAAAAAAGTAGTCGAAAACAAAAATATAGGGCAAATATGTGCATAAATTAAAGTTGTGAAAGGAAAGCAAAAATATGAAAACATAAAAAAGCTGTAAGACAAGCATGTCCACTAAAGAAGATGTGAACGATATGTTTGAATAAAATAGGATGACAAGCAACCCGGGGAATAGCTAGAGTAATAATGTCCGAATGGAGTGACATTCGACATGCAATAAAAACCATGGAAAATAATCAAACAAACGGTTCACATGAAATCCCAACCGGAGTTCTAAAACTTATAGAAGAAGATATAGAAGAAGATTTGAGCAATATATTCAAGCGGAATAGAACCTGAAGAATGGTTGTTGTCTACTTTTTTAACGTTTTCTAAGTAAGTAGGTACTAGATGGTGCTCTGATTATCGCTATATAGGATGTCCCGAGACGAAGGGGAAAAAGTAGGGAGCGTATAGTATGAGTGAAAATAATATTAGTACTTCACATAAACTTTGTCAGTACAGACCCTCGTTTTCGAATTATAGGCCTCCAAAGTTTGAATTAGAAATTCGTTTTTTTATTTTTAACTCTCGTTCTGTTCATTTGATCTTTATAAAATTTTTAGCATATTTATTATGTATATGTACGTTTATTTAGGTAAGGTAAACATATTTACAGTAGTCCCTTGAAGCCAGGGACGGACTACTCGTAATGGTTAGTGATCTAAAATTTGTGCATGGATGACACACCCTGTATCGAAAATGACTTCCCCACGTCTTAAGCCCCTACTGTAGTAGAAATGAATAACTTAGCAATTCTTCTTCTGCGTATCCACTAATGGATGTTTGCGATAACATTTTCCATCGCATATCTATTCCTTGCGGTGTGTATTCCGATCCCGAACAGATGTAAGAGTTGATATTTCGTATTTCGCATTACATGACCCAGGTATGCCGTTTTCCTTTTCTTAATTAATTCAAACAATTCACGTTGTTTGTTGACATGTCTTAGAACTTCTTCGTTTGTTAGTCTAGCCGTCTAAAGTACCTTAAGGATTATGCGATACAGCCACATCTCGTAGCAATAGTCGATAATAAAAATATTAACAACTCATTCCAAGGAAATTAAACATAACAAACACAAAATTATTGAACACTTAAGAAAACGTCAAAAATACAAGTGATAAAACAATATACTAAAACTAATTCTTAACCAACATAAAAACTAACGTTTATATAAATGTTCAATATGATCCTGTAACATGTCATCGCGACATGTTTCAACTTTTCATTCGTTATTTAGGAGCGTTACTTATTCTTCAGCAACTCCCACCTCTAATTCAAAATTATTTCCTTCGATATTTTAATATTGCGTCGAACGACCGTTTTTACATTCTCAAGTTCCTATTTAAACGACAAATCCGTCGAACGCGCTCTGATTTCTATATCGTTTCACTCGATTAGAAGCAAATAACTACGTATTTAATGAAATAACTGTCTCAACCCTTAGTTTGTGAAATCTACTCATATTAGTGTTTTTAATTAAACTTACTGTTTCTAGTTAACTCCACAGTCTTAAAAATTCTAAAAATTTGACAATTGTTTCGATATTACCTAAATATCATCGTCAGAATGACAGAAGTGACCTATCTTGTGATTGACTTAATATATGTTAATAGAAAAAAGATGATATGATATTACAAATATTAAAGCTTAGATATTATTAGCCCTATGGGGATATCCTGGATATCATTTTTCCCAATTAAGATCAGTATAACTGTGCAATGATTTAGAAAAACAGGAAAACTATATCTGCCGATTTTTACAATTATCAATTAAGAAGACAGTTTAAAAGTGGAGAACTCCTTAGATTTATCTGTTCATTGACGACTTCATATTGTGAGTTTCTTAAGTGTCTTCTAATTTCCAATTCTTCAAGGAAATCCAGTTCTTTTTTCTTATCACAAATATGTAGTACTTCTAGTTCTGTGTTAGGTGTCAATGAATGATTGGTGTCAAGTAGATGTGTGGCGTAGTGGAATTTATCTGGTTCTTTTAATCTGTATGCTCATAAGTGTTCACTGTATCGGATTTCAAAATTTCTAAGGGTCTGACCCAAATAGACAGCATTACATTCTGGACATATACCAGATTTCTTTAATGGTGATATTGTATTTTGTACTTATGTTACTTTCTGATTTAAAATAAATCGTTGTATTTGTTGCTAAAGATATTATCTTTGAAATATTATTAGAAATATTTCCTGCATATATAATGGTTTTATAAGTTTTTATTTCTTTAGTTTGATTAGGAAATATTAGTTGTAATGCCACTTTTTCCTCTTTTTTACTAATTAGTTTATTTATCATATGTAATGGGTAACCGTTGGATGTTGCTATTTGTTTAATTGTGTTAATCTCTCTATCAAAATTACATTTGTTCATAGGAACTGAAAATGCTTTATCTATCATTGAATTATATGCCGCTAATTTATGGGACATGGGATGATTGGAACTGTATGGAATAGTCACATCATTGTGTGTTGGTTTTCGGGGAATCGAATAATCAAGTACATTATTAACCCTTTGAATTTTTAAATCAAGAAAATTGATTGAACTATTTTCTTCAACTTCTAAAGTAAATTTCATTTTTGGGTGTAAATTATTAATGTGGTTGAAAAATATATCTAATTGTCGCTCACTACCCATAAAACAAGCTAATATGTCATCTACATATCTATACCAAAATAAAACATTTTTTGAAATATTAGTTTCAAAGATTTTTCTTTCTAAACTGTCTATAAAAATGTTTGCCAAAATTGGCGATATATTATTTTATGTAATTTTATTTAGAAATTTGCGGCATTTAGCATATTACGTGCTAATATGGGTGTAACGCCATGTGTTGTTGAAGACTACATAATCGCAGTATGGTTTTTGATAGAATGGGAAAAGATAATGATTTTATAAGAAATGTAAAGAAATTGGAGTATTATTAAAGAGGTAAGAAGGGGATGTGTGCTCGTCTACAGTTGCGGCAGAAGTGAGAGATTTGTAGGTTGCAAAAATATTTATAGGCAATGAATTAGAGAGAAGAAGAACGCGGGCTGTCAAAGAATGATCTAGAATGGGTGTTATGTGTTGTCAGATTGTTTTAAAATATTACAGGGTTGCCAAGAGGAGGATTACTAACCATTGCGAGTAGTCCGTCCCTGGTTTCAAGGCACTAATGTAAATATATTTACCTTGACAAAATTAACATGCACATACATTATAAATATGCTAAAAATTTTATAAAGATCAAATGAACCATACGAGAATTAAAAATAAAAAACGAATTCAAAATTCAAACATATTGGAGACCAATAATTGGAAAACGAGAGCCTGTATTGAAAAAGTTTATATGAAGTACTAACATTATTTTGGCTCCCAACATGTTTCCCATTAGTCCTGGGACACCCTGTATAGTCACACATTGGAGGATTGATTTATTGATAACCATTCATAACAAATATTATGTCTGATCAAGATATAAACGAAAGTCAGTTTGGGTTTAGAAGGTTTGTTTTCAATGTAGTATCACAAAGATGTTTAGACATGATCCAAGATGTTTGATCCACTACGATGAGGCATTTGATAAGGTTCAACATGACCATCAGATTGAATTACTTAAAGACAAGGATGTAGGTTGCAGAATAATATTGAGACTTTATTATAATCAAAATGTTAAAATAATAGTAGAACCTAAAACGTCACGAGACATTGAAATAAACCATGACATTCGAGGCTCAAAAGTTTGAGATATCGGTATAACTACCTACTACAAGAATAAATTTTTTATATCAGCGATTGTACAAATTAGGATTGCCTTGGGTGATTGCCCACCCTCGGAATGACAACAGCACCCAAACTATGTTTGCATTTCTTATTTCCGAATAATGACGACACAGATTGGCATGAATCATAAATTGAACTACTCTATTGGATTTGTTAGAGACACTTCTATCTGATATCGTTAAATTGACATACATTTTTAGTCAGATTTAAAAAATTTAAATTGGGAATGATAACCTATTCCGCTGATCGGTATGAACTGTTATCCAAGCTAAAAAAGATTAACGAGACGCAGGATTTCTTATAATAGATAATTCAAAAAGGCATTCTTACACTATTAATGTGAACTTCATACTATTATCACAAAAACGAGACTCGCTGCTTACTGTATTCCCCTAACTTTTCTTTTATTGAAAAATACGGTCTAACAAATATTAATACTTCAAATGTTTAATGAGGTACACCCTATATACAGGTTTTGAACGAGAATGCCTTCTATGTACACTAAAAACAATGTATGTCTGAAAAGTGTCCAAACTAGAATGCTTTTATAATGGAATACATATTGACAGACATGACCATTTACCCAAGTTTGTCAGCGTGTCTGTAATTATATATAAGGAGATATTGGACCATTCCTAATCATGTCAAAAACCGTTTCTGATCAGCATAATATCGAATATTCATTTTTTGATTTGGGTACTTTTCAGGTCCTTCTCCAATTACATGGACAGTCAGTGATATAGCTAAGGCTGGCTGTTTATTAAGTTCCCCTCCCCTTAAGACGAATTTTGAAGATGAACAGGAAATGAGAAGAGTTTACACTTTGATTTACGATGTGTTTAGATGTAAGTTACTGTTATTTTCTTATACAAAAAGAGTAGTGTGGCTTTGTTTTTACGTTGACGTTGTCGGGGCGGTGTAGGAACCTAGGGACGCGAGGTATGTGTAGCGTCTCGTACTCCTTCCGGGAGAATTAGTAGCAATTTTTTGATACTGACCAGTTTCATAAATTCGTTTTTATATTTGGCTTTCATAAAGGGCGATAGTTACACGGTTGGTACCGAGTATTTTTGAACATAACATTTCTGAGGATAGATCTTCTGGTCCCAATTTTAAGTAAACCAAACATCATTCAATTTTACTCCCGAAAAAACATTAATTGTATACCGTTTTCGGAATATTTTGATTAGAAAATTATGAAATAATATCTGATGCTTATAAAGAGCAATGCTAAATTGAACAAAGTACCACAACTTCATTCTATTTGGGTGTACTCCTTCTTCTCTTCCGTTCGGCCTTTGCCTACTATATATTTTTACTTGTCTGCTCTCCCGCATATTCTAAATTCCATAAGCGTAGGTACTTAATATGAGTTTAAGAATGAATCGTTCTGATTTAAAATGTGTTGTTTATGCAGATCTTCATATCTATGCATTTTTGGTTACGTCGGAATGAAGTTTCAGATGTGTAGTCCGGGAAAGTAAGGTCGAAAAATCTGTTAACTATCAAAACTTTCCCATAACTGATTTTTCATTTTTAAATGAAAATATATTGACCCAGCATCACTCTCCTAGATTGTCTAATAATTTCCGCTGGAGCTTGAGACGCAGCTTGCAAGCAAGGCTCAGACCACCTAAAATTCAAGTGATTTATGCTCGTGTCATTTCTGGATGTGTTCTTACAAAAAAATCGTAGAGATGAAAATTGAAGTAAATCTTATGCTCTTGAAGGTGACGTAAATAGTTTTTTCAAAAAAAAAATTCCGATCTTAAATAAATTGAAAAAATTTACGAAAATTATATTTTTGGTTGGTAATTATAAATAAAATATTAATATCGAGGTCCAAACATAGATAAACATAGAAGGTAAACTTCTAAAAATTTATTTTTTCAGATTTGGAAAATTCAAAATGGCGGCTGCGCAAATTGGAAACAATTTTTATTTCAATCGCGTCTAAATTTATGAATATTAACGATATTGAGAACCGGTTTGTTGCAATCGACAGACTGAAAGTTATATTTTTATAAATAACATAAACAAAATTTTTAAAAATTTTTTTACATAATTTTTTAGAACATTTACCGAAAATAAAAATTTTTACATCTAGTTTTTTCTCATTTTGGCGTTGAAAAATTTCTTAAAGATATCTTTTTACGTTATAAATATATTTGTTTTTGTAAGACGAGTATTTTGAAAAAAAAATTTTAGAGATGCGACTTTTACAAGCTGAGATAAACAAATTCAAAATCTGCTAGATACTGTCATAATAATAATTGAAATTTTCAAATTTTGATAACTTCGCTAGGTTGTTGAATCCCAACTCAACTTAAACACAATTTTTCATTTTTCTACCGTTAATTGGTCCATTCAAAAGAGAACAGTAATCATAGCTCGCTCGGCCAAACGGTGCGGCAGCAGCTGCTTGGCGTTCTGGTGGGGGGTCAGCGCTCATTCTCTTCGAACGCCCAAAAGACCCTTACTAACATGACTGACGACGTACTTGCACCCGACGAATTATTGAACATTATTTCGTGTTCTTGTACCACAGGGTGCTCTACTACCAGGTGTGGTTGTAAAAAGTTGGCATACATTGTACGATATTATGTAAAAATTGCGAAGGCAAAAACTGTTATAACATGGAAATTGTAAGTACGGTATTTGACCATGACGAGGATGATAATGAATCTCTGAGTGATGAGCTAAATTTTGATATGACTCAATTAGTTGATTGTGAACTTGCAATTGATAGTAGCAATAATATCGATGAGGATTTGTTTGCTAATGATAATGATGAGGAAAATTGTACAGAGCCATTTCCTCAGAGACCAAAACGGGCGAGAATTTGTAGAAAATAGATTAAATTTGTAAATAGATATTATTCTTAGTATCTACGTATCTATGTATAATATATATAATAAATGGATTTATAGATATAAATTATAAATATCATTGTACCTTATTTCTAGCAATATGTAATGGTTGATAATAACCATACTATCAGCAAACCACAAATGCAAAATTTTTACAAAGAAAACCAAAATAAAAGCTTGAGCTTCGTTCAACTGCGAACGAGCGCTGACCCTGACCCCTTACAACAGCTATTGTTAATGCATTCCAGTTGAACATGTTTAATTTGATTTCCATAAGATGGGTTTTCTTTTAAAAATACGAATATCGCTCTATTATGAGACAATTTTCAATCCTACTGGAGTCAATAACGCAACTCGATGAGCTACTTACAAATCATATAATAGTATATTGTTTAACGAGTGAGGGATGCAGCATTTTCTGTAAATGAGAGAACATTTTATCAATCGAGGCGCAGTAGAGTTTTATAATGTTCTCAAGTTGCAGAAAATGCTTTTCGACGAGTAGAACACTATACTTTTTCGCTACTGTGGTTTGATCAAAGTGTATGTGCATTGTGAGCACTATGGGGAGGAGTTCATGTATAAGCAGTCTGTGTTTTTTATAAATAATTAGTCTTTTTTTTTAGACTTTTATATATTTCTAATGTTTCAGAAAATATTTCCGGAATTATTTAGGATAGATACAGTAAAAATGATATATTGAACAGTTGAAAACTTCCAACTTCTCAGTCTCGACAATAAATGTCAACTTCACTTATAATTAATATTTATGTTGCAGATAAAAACGTTTTAATGCAAGCACTAAATGACGTGACTTTTTTTCACACATTCCCGAAGGTAAGACATTTTTGCTTATGTTATGAGTGACACATATTAAATATTGAAATAACTTGTGAAGTTTCCAAATCAATCTAAAAAATCCAACTTCTACGTATTTGGTAGTAGATAATAATCCGAGAATATCACACAAATATTATCTTAGCCGCTACAACGGAGCCGACCCAAGGGTATGTGCCGCTCCAGTGAAAGATATAATTTGCCGCTCTTCCTCATCAGAATATCAATGGTTATATTCCGTCAAAAATAATATTAATTGCTAATTACGTATTTTACTGAAGAAAATACATTAAAAAAATTATTTACAAAAATGTGTTACAATTTGAGATTTTAGCTGTACAATTAATGTTGAACTAAAATCATAAATCTAAAACAAACTACAGGTTGGAAAATTAATTTTGGCAGTTGACTATGCGCGAGAAAGCCATACAACTTGATAACCTTGTAACACAGTTATCGGGAAGAGCAGGCGACGTACATTCCGCATGCAAAGTTTTAAAGGTTGTGAGACTGCTAATACGTACGAGGGTAACACAATATTTTGAATTTGGATTTAAAAATAATAAATTGTGGCACATGTATAATGCTATATAAAATCGAGTTTACAAAACAAAATAACATTAATGTATTCTTAATTATTAATTAAATGAATAAGGAAATAGAAGAAATAAAAACTATTAGATTTTTCTTCGAAAATTGGTTTTTTTTTGTACAGACATAATTATTTATTGCTTCAAAACCATACAGGGAATTCTATAATTACCCTTTATTATTTTATGTGATGTAAATAATAAATAATAAATAGATTCCAAGAGACATAAACTTTCACTTTTACTTCAAATTATAGTATTTTAAGTGGTCCCTTCATAATATTCGTTATTGATGTTTATTTGTATATAAATTGGAAGTTAGGAAGATTTTGTAGATAAAGTGTACAATATGATAAGGATTGTTAAACGACTTTCTAAATTTAACAATGGCCAACAATTTTTCCTATCTGTTCGTAGTAATAGTTAATGACATACCTACCTGTTAAGCTTTCTATAATTGTTATTCTTAATAATATGTAGTAGATATTAATGTAAAAATTCGGGTTTAAACATAAAATTTGAAAAACAAATTGGGGAAATCGCATCTACAATTTTATAACACCTATTTACATTTTTACATATGTTGTGTTTAATGTATTCAGTCATACCACCTACAAACAAACACTATTGAAAAATATGTGTTTTTGATTATATTTCTAGTTGAACTTCGTCAACTGGCGTGGACATTCAACTAAATAAATAATCTTAATTTGACAACGTTAATGTCGAAATTAATAATTTATTATGTACAAATTTACAAAATGTTACAAAGTTGAGTTGTGAACGCTGAATTTCTATGGTTTCAGACCGGAAGACACTTTATGTTACGATTAGATGAATTTTAAACTAACTTTGTTATTGAGCGTTGAGCTCGATTCGATGAGTGTGTAAAACTCGCGTCGATGAATGTGAAATTCGCGTCTAGAACTGTAGAACTGACGAGTGAAAAACTAACTTGGTTGTTGAGCCTTGCGCTCGTTTCAATGAGTTAAAAACTAACTTCGTTGCTGAGCATTGCGCTCGATTCGATGAGTATGAACTTGATGTTGAGCGTTGCGCTCGTTTCGATGAGTTTGTAGTACTGATTTCTTCACGTTGTGAGACGTGTTAAGTAGAAATCTGCGAGGGGTGTGTTTACACGTGGATTGGGTTGACCAAACGAAAATAAATATTTCCTATTGGCCAGCATCACCTGACTTGTCGGTTTTTTCCAGACAAGATTCAACTATGGGTGCCGCCAATAGTAAGTTGAGTTTCTATTGAATACAACAATAGCAATTGTAACCTATTTACTCAGAAAGGTAATTCAAAAACGTTTTTCATGTCTTCCGAACCTCGACCATAAAATACTTGCAGAATTGACACTAAAATTAAGGTTTTTACAATCCAGTATACAAATAGGGTGAAACGTGCTTTTTTCTCACTTCTTAACTATAGGACAATGTTGACTTTCAAAAAGGTGTCATTCATCTGCCCATACAAAAGAATTTACAATCATTGTTGGAAAACGTGATATTTACAAAACATTCTGAAAATAAAAATAAAATATCCTTTGAATTTACTACAATAAAAAGATCTTATCAATTCTGCAACATATTTCTACAAAGCTATAAACTAAAATGAATTTACGCCTTAAATATATACAATAAAGAAAGGAAGGTATACAAATGTCTCACACATTTTAAATGTATTTTAACAAATGAATTTCAAGATTTCACAATCTTGAACAATATGTTTTAGATTTACAGGCATCATCAACAGTAAAATAATGATGTGCATCTACAAATGATTCTTCAAAATCACTTTCGATATTAACTTCATCATCCTCGCTATCTCCGTCTTCGGCCAAATTAATAATAATATTATCTACAACAGTATCTAAAAGTGGTTTATTGTTCATAAATTCATCTTCAATCTTTTCAACATGGTCACATCTAACTTTCCAATCATTTGCAAAAAAAATCATTACAGAATTCTTTAACCTTTGTGAAATTGATAGTAACATTTCGTTTGGTCACATATTCTTTAAGTGCTGCCCAAACACATTCGAACGGATTTAAAACTTGTAATCCATGTCGAATAAACAATTCATCAATTTTATAAGTTTTATATTGCGGTTTGTACATTTTTGCAACGTTATAAAGATCCGGTTAACATTTGTTCACTGTAATAGATGTTTCTTTCAGAAAGCCAGTTTTTTAATTGTTGTTTAGTCCAAGCAGTCGTAGGTAATTTTTCATTCAGAACATTGTGATATGGGGCGTCATCAATTACCACAACAGCGTTCTTTGGTAGGTTTGGAATAAGTTTTTCTTGTACCCACTTCTCATAAATTTCGTACGCCATTTCATTATGATAATCTCTTGTTTTTGATTGGGAGTTCCACATAATACCAGCATTAGGTACAAAACCATTTTCACTTCCTACATGCACAATGATCTGCCTATTACCTTTTGAAACGGGTTTTCTTAATACTTCGTTACTTACGTCGCTCCATCCTTTAAGGTGCGTGTGATATGAATCAATGTATGTTTCATCCATTTAAATGATAGGTTTGTTCTGTTCTCTGCACTTTTTCATGTTTCTTAAATATAGTAGACGTAAATGTCTGATTTCGTGACGTTTCATTAACAAACTTCTGTTGTTTTTCATGTTGGTACAACGAAAACCCAAAGAATGTATTTGTTTCCGCAGAGATTCGCGACTTCCTGCGAAGCCATAACTATCTGCAAAGGTTTGGTGTACATTTCTTAACGTGGGTACTTTTTTCTCGGATATGTGATAATTTATTATGCACCTTCTAAGCACAGTTTTGTCGAATTGATCCATACGGATACTGGACGTTCTTTGTTTTTTAGTAGGCACATCAGTGTCAGCATTACTTCCTGCCAGAGATTCTTTTTTAATACGGGAAAGCGTTCTTTGGCTAACGTTCGTAGCAGCTGAAACTCGTTCAATGACCTGATAATAAAATGAGTCGATATAAATGTTGTATTAAAAGTTTTACTCATGTGTATTTTTATACAAATAAAATGAGGAAGTAGTTAAATTTGTTTTCTGTGAACGTTCTTTGAAATAAAAAATTTTGTCGTGGTTTTCGGACATTTAAAAGAAGTATTAAATTCAAAAATAATATATTACGTTCCAGTTCATTAGTTGTTTTAAACGATCTTTAAATTTTAGTTCGATCATATTTTAATATGACCATACCGCAATTGTAACTGAAATCGGAAGATTTTTCAAAACAAATAATAAAACCGAAACGTAATAGAGATAGGTATGATATGAGTATAATAATTATAATTTTAAGCTAAAAAACCTATTACATTTAAAAAGGTATCTTACACAAAATAAACATGTGCCCTTCTACATACTCCTAGACAGAAACAGAATAGTTATTTATGCAACAAGTGCGTAAAGTAGTGCTTTTTTTCACGAATGAAAAAATTGACGCACAAGCCGCAAGCATGTAAAAACCAAAAAATGTCTCATTTAGGTTGCTCTAAATGGACTAAAAATGGCGTCGATTTGTTTGTAATGATGACATAACGGTGCATAAAATTGACACATGAGTGCATAATAGTATATTAAGTACCAAGTGTCAAAAAGGTTATTTTAGTCACGAGTTTTACTAGGCACGAGTGGAGTGAAGCGGAACGCGTGCCTTGTGAAACGAGTAATTAAAGACTTTTTAACACGAGGTGCTTACTATACTTTTTCTTCGCCAACAGGAATGGACAAATTATATCATATTTTAATTATATCCATACCATGACGGATGATGGCTGACGGCTGACTGACAAATCAAATGACACAGAACGACAAAATTATCATGAAACATGAAATTGAACGAACAAAAGATACTCTTGATTTGACGTTTAAAAAACATAAGATACGCGAGATGCGACTTTTCGCATTTTAAACACTAGTGTTTAAAGAGTCGTTTTGTGCATGTCAAACCCGTGTTCAAAATGCGGTTTTAGTAACAGAAGTAGAAAAAATACTTTGTCTCACCCTAATGTCACTTTTTTAAATCGTTTAACAAATAAATATTTTATGTACGAAAATCGATTTAAAAAATTTACTATCGAGTGTAAATTTGTTAAATAATTACTTTGGTTTGAAAATTTTATTACAATAATTAAAACCTACCTTTGTTAATGGAATTGTCGTCTTGTCATTGTTTGCCTCTTCGGTCATGAAATTTAAAACGTTCATAATTATTTCACGACACTGCTCACTAAACTTTTTATGAACAACGTTACTTTCTGAAGTCGCCATAACATGTTAGTATTGCACAACCCCGGTAATCACACTTTTCTCTGAACTGTACTGTCGAAACGAAGCTTACGAATTCTGCCAGCGAAGTGAGATCTTGCAATCCGCATACGTCTTTGCTACGTCGCATCGGAAGCTGCCAAACTTCCGACTGCCAAAATTAATTTGCCAACCTGTACATGTATTTATCCTTATATGTATAAATAAATGCTGACATTGCATCTTCTATTTTAATTGCGTTCGAAGTTTCTAGGCCTGTAACTCTTCCATCCCTAAGACTGGAAAATAATGAAATTATTTTTCGGTTCTAAATTTCTTTCTTCCAATTCAATTTCTTCTTTCTTGATTTTTTCTAATCTTCCTTGCTCCTTTTTGTATTTTCGTATGAAGTAAAATATTGTTATAGCAATACAAATAATTATTATCGTCGAAAATAACCCAACTGTTGTATGTGCTTTCGGAGTTTACTTCTATAATTGGTTCTATATTTTTTGCAATTTTATTAATTTCATACAATCCTTCAAAATCAATTCTGATTAAATTTGACGAATTATATTTTTGGACTTTTAATAATTTTGATAATATAATTGATTTCCCTTTTCGAATCTGCATATTAGTTGAAAATGTTTCTTCTCCTATCTGAATTCTGTAATTCTAATATCGATGGATGATGTACTTCTAAATATTCATCTGAAGTGCATTTGGACAATACTGTTATCACTAGATTTGGAATGATCAAAATTTCATTATTAGTTATTTGTTCTATAATGGTTTCTTGAAGGTTTGCATCATTGGCGTAGCAATACTTGACAGAATGGCTGCCTAATAATTCCATCTCTTGATTTGAATTCTTCTAGGCAATAATACTCGTTTTATAAAATTGTACACTCTTCTTTTATCAAAGTAGCTTTCATCTGCAGTTTTGCCAAGTAGGGTTGGATAATAGGATACGTTTGTTCTTCTATAGTTTCTACACCTTTTAATACTTTTGTGCAATGAACAAATTTAAACATTGAATTTTAAAATGTGTTTTGAACAGTTACTACAAATATTTCCATTAGAAATTCATTTTGAAGATATAGACCATAATTTCGTTTAGGATCAATGTATTCATGAATAAATTTGATTATATTTTGTTCCATATTAAATTTAGATGCTATATATAATCTAAAATTTTCGAATATTTTTCTTTTGAAAATAATTATTACATCTATTTCTATATTTAATTATCTTATTGTTATTTATGTCTAGTTCTATTGTATAACTAAATAATAACTATTTAAATCTTCATTATCATTATATTACTAATTCCTACTATAAATAAATATGTACATACGTTTTCCAAATATTTCAAACCATTTAATTACTTCTTGTATTGAGAACCATCTTAATGCATGTTCCCAATGTTTTCGTATTACTTCCCGCAATCTTGTCCTATTATTTTATGTTTACGATTCTGAAGTTTCTTGTTTAATTTTTATTGCTTCCTTCATTCCTCTTGTTTACGTGTTTATTACTTTCCTCTATCTTTTTATTTCTATCATCATTTTGGTTGTGTATATTCTTCTTTATGTTCATTCATTTTCTTGTTTCTTTCTTCAATTTCCTTATTTATAGTTTCATTTATTTCCTTGTTCCTTTCTTCAATTTCATTATTTATAATCTGATCATTTTCTCCTATCTCCTTGTTAAATTTCTCATTTTCCATATAATTTTCATCCACTTGACCAATGTTTTCTTCTAGAATGTGCATATTTTTATTTGTTTCGATTATTTCCCTACCTATTTTCTTTTATTTTATCTCTATAATTGGGTTTTCCAATGACGTATGAACTATTTCTAAATCAGTGTCGTTCAATACAAAATTCTTATTTGGTGATTTTATTTGAATATCAGATATAGCAAGGGGCGCACTATCATATTAAAGAATTTTATACTACGACTCTTTATTTTATATTATAAATAGAAACGGGTAGTTTTTCTGAGAAAATATTCGCCAATGGTTCAAATTTTTATTGGCTCCGCTTTTTATTAAAAAAAATCATATCAACTAAGCATATGCTCTACATTTAGAGCTTTTATTTGAAATTGAAAAGCAACGCGTTCTTATGGAAGATGTATCAAATTTATGATTGAAAATGTTCATACTTGAAAAGACAAAAAGTTATGACAGCTTTTGTCGCTTTAAAATAAACGACCTTGTTCGAGGTTTCTCACGGCAAATATCGCATGATTAAAATGATGGGATCGTTTATAGTTTCTGTCAGATTTAACGAGCAAAACGTAAATAGTGCACTTTCAGGTGTAGGTACAAATAGATTGAGTGCACGAATACATCTTTAAAGGCTTAAAAATCAAAGTGTAACAAAGAATAAACGGTTTCAAAGATTAAAACTAACTTTTCTGCACTCCAGAGGCTGTGTCGTGCTAAAAAACTGAAATTTATGGCACGATATAGCCTCCGCGGAGTGCAGCAAGTCGCCAATTTTATAATTGAATATTGTTTACGACATCTCACAGATGAACACTATTGATTTTCAGCTCACCTGAGTATAACGGGTCCTATAAATCGAAATATACTACATGTTTTGTAATTTTTTTGAAAAATTGTGTTGTTGGCACGATGCAGAAGTGTATACAAATGACAATTTTATGATAGGATATTGTTCAGGGCGTCTCACAGAGGCGGAAAAGTTAATTTCAACCTTTAAAACCGTTTATTTTATTTTTGTTACATCAATTCTTGTTCTTGGTCCTAGCTTTGAAAGAATGTTGGATGTGACGTTAAGACAAAAATAACGTAAAATTACAAGAGTAAAGCTACTGAATAATAGGTGATGGTGCTTAGGTGATATGAATAAATATATGCAGCATAGAATAATAACATTGAAAATGTCTAATAGAGTGTGGTCAATTAAACGTATGAATCAATTAAACAAATAGACAAGTGAAAAAAGAGTGAACTGCAAAAATAGGAAAGAAAAGGTAAACCTAGGATGACGTGGGACAACAAACTGGCAACATTATCGAAAAAAATAGGAATGAGAGGGAAGGAAGCTGAATTAGTGTCAAGAGACCGGAAATATGGAGGACATTCGTAAATGAAAATGAGGAAGTTGATGATATGTTAGATGAATTAACGCAAATGAATTTGAAGCTAGACTAGTTTTAGAGTGAAGGAGAAAGTCGAAAGAATGTCCACTTGAATTCGTTTTTTGCCAATTCTTTTGAATTGTTATCCACCAGATTACCGATAAATTAATTCGCCAAAATTAAACAGAGTAGTGTTAAAATTTTTCTCTTGATCTTCACGAGTGTTCTGTTATGCTGGGTACAGACCAAGTTCTCGAGCTGTTTTCGAATAGTTTGCGAACTTTTTCGAGCTTGGTGTATACGCCTGTTCGCGAACAGTTCTAGAGCAGTTCGTTTGGGGTTCCGAGTCGAGTCGGTACTTTCAAAGGGTTCGTTTGCGAACACGTGGCGAACTCAGTATGTGTGTCGACTTTGACTGTTCAGTATCAAAATATACGCGCTGTGCGCTGTTTTTAAAGATTTTAATATCAAAATATTATTATTATAGTAGTTTTTTAAATAAACATGGACTGGTCGGAGGACGAAATTGTGTGGTTGATAGAAGAATATCGTCGGCATGAGAATCTGTGGAATCCCAGGCACAAAGATTATAAAAAGAGACATGTAAAAAAGACGCATACGAAGATATAGTCAGGATTTTGTTAAAACCAAAAGATGAGGTGGAAAGGAAAATCAGTGTTATGTTAGCGCAATACCGAAGAGCTCGTCAAAAGGCTGACCGGTGAAAAAATCAGGAATGGGCACAGACGAGATTAATAAAGAAGTGTGGTTTGGATACAAACATATGGGTTTTTTGAGTGACAGATATATGCCAAATGAAACACGGGATACGGTGAGTATTTTTTTATGTAACTGCTAAGTTTTTATATACAGCTTTTTTTATTCAAAATCACTTTGCCACTGTACTCTTCCAACGGTAGAAAAATATTCAGCAAAAATATCTCGAATTTGACGTGAATTCACAGTAGATTTTCTTGGAACGTTTCTAAGACTCTGAAAGGAGTTCATTTCAGATTGATGTTTTCTCCAAGAGCCAGGGAATCATTTGTATCGTCTGGTAATCTTCACGATCAAAGGCGTCTTCAGGTTCATATATCTTTGAAGATTGCTTACTTCGAATTAAAAAATTGTGTAGATAGAGACATGCAAGTACTACGGAGGTTGTTGTTTCCAATAAAAGTGGTTTACGTAGAACACGAAACACGGATGATACTATCCCAAACGAATTTTCAACAATTCGTCGAGGTCTACATAATCTATAATTAAAGGCTCGCTGACGGCTTCCCTTCAAATGCATTCCAGGGTACGGTTTCATTATGTTTTCTTGTAGAGGAAATGCGTCGTCAGCAACAAAAACGAACGGTGTATTTCGTCCCTGTCCCAACAATGCTGTTGCTGCTGGTAGAAATGAAGTTCCATTTTGAAGCTTTGTAGCCAGATCAGTGTTTTTAAAAACCCCTCCATCAGAAATCCTTCCCTGACATCCTATGTTGCCAAATAAAAATGAGTAATCTGCCTTAACTGCTGCCATAAGAACAATGCTGAAGTACCCTTTATAATTGAAATATTCGCTTTCGCTATTAAATGGCGCTTGCAGTGTGATGGGTTTACCATCGATAGCACCTATACAGTGTGGGAAGTTCCATCTATTATTATACTCTTCGGCAACCGCGAGCCATTCTTCAGATGAATTTAGAATCTAAAAATAAAAATACCAATACATTTCAACTGTCTAGCGCATAGTTAAAATGAAAATCAAATAAATTATTGTAAAATAAATTTTGTTTTAGGAGACTCAGCACGCATCTGCCAATGTGGGAACTTCTGCTGAAACTAATGACGGTGCCGTCGATGAAGCGAATACGACAAACAACAATGAACCTCAGGATAAAGAATTAAATGTAGATGACTTAACAGAAAATGTAAGAGGGTGTTTGGAGGAGTTAAGCAAGAAACGAAAAAGTGTGTTGACAACTAAGAAACACGTGTCAAAAAACATGAATACTACAGAAAATAACGACCAAGCCGCAGAAGCTTTCGGTATTCTCAAAAATATATATGAAAAAAAGAATGCGCCACCTGATGTTTGCTCCTTATTTGCAAATCATGTTGCTACGAAGTTAAGAGAATTTGATCCGTTAACCAGAGCACATGTCGAGTTTAACATTAACAAAATAATTTATGACACCCAAATTAGCATTTTACAATCGCAATCCACTCAACAATATCCATAGTCAACGCCTCATGGAAGAGTCACCTCACACCCAGGTCTATCAAACTTCAGTAAAGCCATTTATTTGGTCTCGCAACCACAGTCAGGTTGTAGCACTGCAATTACTTACCCCTTCTCAAACTATGACACCGATTCACAGTATTCTCAACAGCATTTCGGATCATCATTATATGATGCAATTAGCAACCCATCTCTTGTAGAAACTGCTTACTCCACAGATTCAGATTCTCAAGTACGACCAGGTTCTTGTAGTACAGCAGTGCTGTCTCCCCAAGAGGAAGAGCACTTGAGTGATTTTATTATTCCAAAAACTTATCAGAATTTGAATTAACGTAGGTAGGTATACCTACAACATTATTTTGTATGTTTTTTTTAAATAAATGAATAAAAATGCAAAAGAAAATTGCTTACCTTTATTAAGTCACTTAGAACTGTAATTAAAGCTTCACACACATCTGGTACAATCGCAGAAATGCTTTGCTTGAAAATTTTGAATAAATACATCAGATTTGTATAGGAATCTCCTGTTGCCAAAAATCGCAAAGTCAAAGCCAATCTTTCCCTGGATGAAATACACTTCCGATAATTTGTATCTTGTTTCGATATTATCGGTTCTAATAGAACCAAGAGTTTTTCAAAATCTGCTACAGACATACGGCCAAAATTTCGAAAAAAACTTTGGTCTTACGTTTCTTTTTTTTCGACTCGACATTTTGATTCATTAAAAAGTATGCTGCACAGGCAATTATGAGATCGCTTTCTTCGTCGCTTTCCAGCGATGACATTTTTCAGATTTAATTATTTCAATTTTTATGAAAGTGCGCAGTTCTAGTTCGAACTTTTCAACGAACTGGACCGAACTGAACACAGAACTGAAACTCTTCTTGTGTGGACGATGTGTTTGGGAGCTGCTCGGGTTCAATTCGCGAGCTGTTCTAGAACAGCTCGCGAATTCTTTATTTCGGTCTGTACCCAACTTTAGTAATTATATTTTAAGGGTTCTTTCACTTAAACATCTCAATAAGTTTTATTGTGTAACGTGTACAAGGAGCGAGATGACAGCGATCTGACTGTCAGCTGTTCTCCCCTTGCTCCCCACCCAAGCTCACTGGCAGAGTTGCTAGATAGTATGATAATGCATTCAACGGACAGTACAATCCGAAAAAACCTACAAATAAAACATAAAAATATTTAAAATGTTTTTACTGAACTCATTTAAAAATAACAATATTTTGACCGTAAAAGTACTATATATGTATTGTCTGTTATTTTCCTCTCACCCAATATTTTTACATGTAAATAAAAATATCCACTTACTATATCTCTGCTAACTTTACTTTTCATTCTAGTTACTAATACGAATAAGTTAATTTGTTTTATTCAATAAAAAAATTATTTCCAGCTATCAGAAAACGTACAGGTAGTGTGGTTACTTCTTTACGATCTGTATCATCGTTCATTTAACAAACGGGAAACCCAAATAGCTGCACTAGCTCATCAACTATTCGATGCGTACGGCTTAAGCTTTGCCGAGAACGCTTTATGGACACAAAGAATTAAATTAGCAGCTGCTGTGGCCAGATTAAGGATAAAAAAATCGGCACTTTCTCTAAGCGAATTACTCCCACCTCATCTGAAAGACGAAAAAGTTACCGAACAAGCTCAAAATAATCCAGTTACATGTTGGATAAATATATATAAAACTAGGTACAGTATGGAAATATAATTTTTTATTAATATAATTTAGTCAATAGGAACAACGTCATCCTCACTTTGTTTCCAAATTATTTGACTTCCTCAGCAAGAGGGATTATATTTCAACAATTTTTCATTCAACATGGTTTGGAGATTGTGCGCATTTGAGATGCCGACATCAATGAGGTAGGTTATAGCTGCAGTCTTGTCGGTATGGGTGATATCTGGTCTGTTGCATGGAATGGTCTTATCGATGAGTATGCTGCGGTTCCAATAGAGGCGATAGTGCGCATTTTCAATCACGTTTTCGGGTTGGTATCTGTAGTAAGGTGATGCATGCTCATACAGTTGGTACAGTAAGGCCAATTTTTGATGAACTATTTTCGCAACTTGGTCGTGCCTTTGAATATAGCTAGTCGGAGTGAGTACTCTACAACCGACGGTTATATGTTGTATTGTCTCTCCATTTTCTTTAGATCTTCTGCATTGATCGATGACATCTGGCTCCTTTAAAACAAACTGCCTTTAAAATATTATTATTATTATTATTTCATATTTTTATATTGGTTGTCTCAGCGATAGTCGGCCTCAGCAGCAAGACTTTCATTGGATGAACTTATTCCTGAGAAGACCTCGTGATGTTTGTCGCATTCAAGATTACAGATGTCTGTATTGTTCGATATGCTTTTGATGGAACTCTTAGTTTCTTTGGAATTAGCCCCATACAAGACAAAACGATTGGAATGATCTTAACTTCCTCAAGGTTCCACATTTCTTTTATTTCTGTTTTTAGCTCAGCATACGTGTTTAATTTTGCATTGCACTTATCTTCCATGTTCAAATTATTTTGGACCAATATGTCAATTATCAAAGCTTCCTTGGATTGTTTTTATTATTATTATTAACTTATATACTATATTATACCTATGTAAGTAAATGTGAGAAATGAGGAGCTAAAATATTTAATTGATTTTGAAAAATGTTCATGCTTAATAAAAACTTTTTTATTACTGGCCAATTAATAGAAACAATTGAACGTTTATGACCATTTTCTGACCTTTTATATTACATGGTATCATTGGACGTAGTTATGCAGAAAGTTTCCAACCCTCAAAAGTAGAGTTTTAAGTAAATCGATATTGTTCATTATTTAAACAGTAATTTAATAATATACATCACACCATAATTAAAGCATTTGAATTTTTATCTGGCAAAATATCCCATTGTTAATGAAGTGTAACTAAAAGAAAAATAATTTCCTCAATATTTTGAAAAATACAGTTATTTTGTTAGGGTTGGTTGCTTTCTGCGTTATGTATTATTAAGAAAAAATAAAATTCAATAGATCTATACAAATAAAAAATCATTTAGTAATAAAACATTCTATTAAACATCTTCAAGTTCATAATGAAGACTAGCTATCTTATACTCAGCGATATCTTCGTCAATGTTGTCATCTCCTTGTATTTTTTTTTGTAGAAATCTTGGCAGTCTGATGGGATAAGATGTATCATCTCGTTGAGATTTGCAAGTTTTTTTGCAGCGCTTATCTTACCATTGGGCCATAGCGTACTCAGTAAAAGTCTTCCTTCCGTCCTTTTTTATATCAATCTTGTTACAGGTGCGTCAAATGAATCGTGCTGAACAGTGAGCAGGAACGGTTCATCTGTTTTTAATATAATCGATCTTATTTTTAGACTGTGGCCCGAACATAAAATTTTTAATTTAATATCAGTCAAAGTAGAGGATTCATGTAAGATAGATTTTGACATAAGAGTTAGTTTAATATTCGGGTTTTTCCAACCGTATGAATGACTCCAGAGAATAAGATGTTAGACGTTTTTTTATATGTGCATTTATGTGTTTAAGAAGGCAGGAACCTTTCTCTTGAGCCCCTCTTCCTGTAACGCCTTCAGCCCTAACGTAACGAAATCCCTGATCTTGCTTTCTGTTATGAATACCACAGAGGCCTTTTATAGAATACAATGTTGTCGTTATTCTTGTTAAAGGTAATGTTTTTCCTAAATCACATGTAAGGCACTCACATTTTTCAACTTCTATAGCCAACTGAAAGTCACATCTTCTTGAATGTTGAGCATTTTCTCCGTTTTTTAGGTTTAATCTTTTTGTATGCTTTCTTTTTTTCTGGGTCAATTTCGTTATCAATTTTTATCTTCAATCTATCGCACCTATTACAGATATCTTTTTTGATAGTCTCAAATTTCAAATTATATCGTTGGTAAAATGTTTTTTATAGGATGGCATGCTTACAGGTTTTTCAATTTATTGGCTATACATCTCGTACATTTTCTGTATTGTCATTTCCGGGGGCAAAAATTCAGCGTTTGTTTGTTCTCTACGATAGTGTGATTAATATTTAGGAATCTTTTTAATTCATTTAATTACCTCCTGAATTTTGGCTCCTGGAAGTTTATTTTGCCCTCCTTGTCTAAGACCTCTTTGGTCAGTTAAAGAAATTTCACCTCTAAATTTCTTTAGGGCGGTGTTAATTTTAAATGTTGTGATGGTAAACGTTCTAATATACATTTCACGGCATACCACTTTGTCTTATATTTATAGCTCCTTGAAAATTTTGTTCTTTCTGGATTTCTACCATAAAGTCGTTTTTTCGGAAGATGCGTGGCAATCATATGAGCCTAATGACCAAAATCTTTCTAACTCTAACTTTCGTGTCTTGACAGGTACATGTTCGGCACATTTTAAAGTGCAATTACAATCGTAATTCATAAATTCTCTCTGTCTAATTTCTCTCCCTTTATAGTTATAATATTTTTCATTGCTATTCCTTTTCTTTTTCCATTCTGTCCCTGATTTTCGTATTTACTTTTTCTTCCTTTTTTTGGTCTTCCCTCGTTAACTTTATTTTCTAAGGGGGTTTCTGTTAAATCGCTATCAGCAACGACATGATCGCTATCACCAACGACATGTTTTGAAAATGTTGGTTCATAATTTGAGCTAGAAGATTCATCATTTAAACTTAGTAATTGGGGTCCCGAATAGAGTCATCGTCATCCTCCGATTGGTCATCTTTGAGGTCATGACCATTGGGACGGGTTATTTCTCAATGATGAACATCTAAAATAAAAAATAAAGTAGCAATCATCAATCACATAAAATAAACATGTAATTTTCGTTTGAGTCAATACTTTCTCTATCTCCCTGATAATAGCTTTGTTAATAGATCCACACTCTTCAATTAATTGCGTGTCTTTTGTTATTGTTATTTCCTTACTAGTACATGAAATCTGATTTTTAATAGTATCACCTACTTTTTCATTTGTTTGAGAGGGTCTAGTACTTTTTCCGTTCCTATTTCATTAAATCAACAGAAAATATATTATTAATTTTTATTTTAACAAATATTGATGAAAACTTACCTCTCTCTCTTGTTCGTTTTGTTGAAGCAGATTAAAAATCTTACTAGTACGGGAACTAAACATGTTGTATCACAAAACAACACACTTTTCACTTACAAAATATCATTGGAACACTTAAAATTCTGCTAAGATCACGAGCCAAAATACACAAAGCAACAATATAATTTGAGGTTATGTGAAGATTCGATAACGCAGAAAACTACCAACCTACGCAGTGACGTCAACAATTTTCTTACATTTAACAGGTTTGTATTGACACAGAAGGCAACCAACCCACTTGGTCGCATTAAATCACTATTGAAACCAACCGAGTCAAAAAAACCGAAATCTTAGAAGGTTAAGAAAATGGGTTGGTTAATACAATTACAGTTAGTAGATTTCTGCAGTTTAAAATATTTGACATATAGATAAATTTTATGTGCTTAGTACGAATTTAAGCCTATTGTAGGTTGGTAGCATTCTGCATAAATACGTCCAATTTGTTCAATCAATTGTGATACTAGGCAAATACATGTTTTTTTTCTATGCATTTCCTATACCTTTCGGACAGATGGAAAATGGAGTTTATAATATTTATTAATCTATGGCTGAATACATTTAATTTTAATATCAAAATTTGTTGTAGGGATACGAAAACATTATGTAATGAAATCGAAAAGTGTTTTAATCTAAAAATGATTTCGGATATCAGCAGACTGAATCAAAACAATTTCAAATGGGATCGTCACTGTCCTCATATCATGGTTTTCCATTCATCCATAAGAACATTGTTAGCTAAAAGTAGTTTTGTGAAAAATCATATCCTAATTGTACAAGTGAGTTTGGAATATCTCTTGATACCGTAGATTTTAAGTATTTATTAGAGACCTGTGATTATTATCAGCATATCAATATCATACTAGTCGCCGAATGTAGTTACCCTTTTTGCTCAACTTAGGTAAACATAAAAATATGTAAACGTAGGGAAGACCGGGGATGGTTGGTACACTTTTTAGAAAAAAAATAATTTTTTTGACATTCTTTGAATTTTTTTTAAATAATTTATTGAAGTCTTACCTTTATTGTATAAGAATATGAAAAATAAGTGACCAAAATTGGACACTTCCTTGGTATTGTTTGAATCCATTGTTTAGTGAACCAATCTACCCCTCTTTTGGGGTTGGTTGGCTCAGGCTAAGGGGTAGGTTGGCACAGGATAAACAATAATAAAAAATTATACAGAAACTATTTTATTTACCCATATTTAGCAAAGAAAAGTTTACTAACTTAAACATTGACTGAAGTCTTTTATTTCCCCCTGAAAAGGAGGGTGGTGGTAGGATAATTTTAATGTCATTGCAATGTACGATAAATATGTCCTCTATGACAGGAAATATGAAGGATCCACTAACTTTTCCTTGTCAACGTCCCCTTGGCCAATAATTTTTCCAATAAAACATTTTCCCTTTGAGCGGGTATTTTTACTGTCTAGCAATTTCACCAACACAAAATCATCTTTTTTAGGGTTTCTTTGCAACTCTTCAAAATCATCAGGGTTAATATTCGCCCAGTCTACGTCTTCGTTATCGCTGTTAGTTCCTGAATCCCAGTCTTCATTGAATCCCAGTCTTCATCAGTTGTTTCTTCAGTTTTTATAATCTCTTTATTTTTTTGTTTTGTTTTATGTTCTTTTTTATTTTCTCGTAATGATCGGCTTCTTTTTGCTTCAGCCTTCTCTTGTTCCAGTGCGTCCTTTATAGGGGTGTCAGTCAGTATAGCAGTTGATCTTCTCTTTCTACCTTTTTTTGTATTTTTCCTTGATGCAGCTTTAGGCAAAGGTCTGAGGTTCTCTAAAGGCGACATAACAGGGCTGTTAGGCTTTGAAAGTACTTTTTCCCCAATCTGATTAATTGGGAGCGGTCGTTCAGGTGTCCGATCTTCTGGTTTTGGCTGATCAGAATAATTTTTTTTAGGATCTGACTGGTTAGATGTGCCCTCATTTGTATTTATTTGATCAGATCTCCTTTCTTTTGAATCTGGGCGATCAGAAGTGCCTTCTTTTGGATCTCCTCGATCTATTACATTGCTAGGTAAGAATTCAGAATTATCGAAAATTAATCTGTTGAAGGGAAAAATACCTGATACTCTAAAACCATTTATAATATTCATCTGCGTAGCTGCCAAATGAAGTGATGTATTTACGATACCAGGAATATCATGAATGGTCATTGTAGAACCTGCATGATTCCTCATCCAGGCATCACATGCTGTATTAACAAAACTGGATGATCTTTTGAGCATCTGACATTTCTAACAAAATGCTGAACAAACTTAAAAAATTGATCTTCTTGCTTCCATCAAGAAGGATTGGCGGAAACGGGACTTCCAGCAGGTGCTCTGTTTGAAAAATGGTCTTTAAAATGGACTCGCGTAAAAACAAAAAACGGAGGAGTCGAGTTACCTATTGCTGAAACAGATATTGCCATAGTTACCAGTGTCCCCCTGTCAGCAGAGGTGATTCTGCCAATTTGTTTAAAGCCTTTCCGAGCAACAACACGGTCCGGTTTTTGAACTGTGGTGATACCAGTTTCGTCCATGTTCCAAATATCGCATGGTTGCAAGTGGTAGCGATCTACTTTCTGTAAGTAAACAAAAAAAGCATTAACATTATGAACGTTGAATACCGAGGCTCGGGCCAAACTAGTGGCTTCAGGAGTTGGAATAGACAAAGGAGAGTTCCTTTTTAAAAAAGAGGTGAACCAATCTGGACCAGCCATTTTAACTTCTTTACAGGATTAAGGTATTTCTTTACTTAAAAATACAGCATATTGGTAGGCAAACTTACGCACTTCTTTAGGAAAAAACTTCAAAATACATATCCGCTGCTTTTTTTAAGTATTTACTTAATTCTTTAAAAAATCTAAAATCAATACAAATTAAAAGCCTTGAAAAATAAAGGTTGTTTTTTATACCTTTCTATTTGGTTTGTAGCCAATAACCTGATCAAATTCTGCAACATTCAGTTTTTCATCAGAAATGTTAGCGCAATACCTTGCAAGAGAACTGAACGGAATATCATATTTAGTAGCAATAGCCCAAATGCTTCTTTTCTCGTCTTTAACCTCCTTAATTGCCCTTAACACAATATCAGGGGGTTTACTAGCTCTCGCAGTTTTTCGTTTCGGATTTCTCACCATTTTTCTAAAAAAGACAGGAGATCTAAAGTTTGGTGTATAACGGGGGTTGGTTGGCTCGCTGTGCCAGCCTTCCACAATGCACATGTGCCAACCATCCCCACAGTGTTTCACAATATTTAATATGTTATTATTTGATACATGAGCTAACTTTGATAAAAACCATAAAATGGCATGAATGCTTATATCCTAAGCTTACAAAACCATATATAAAACATTTGGAAAAGTCATTAGTTCTCACACAAAAATCATTTTATTCACTTCAATTTCATTTACTCATGCAACGTCATATCATAAAATTACTTACGGAACTAATAGTAGCACAACCACGTTCACCAGCGTTTCACGGCTGACCATAGATAAAGGATAGGTTAGGTTAGGTTGATTTTCAATAGGCTGACTGAAGAGCACTTCAGTCGACGAACATACGGTGTAAAGTCGTACTCTAGCGGCATGTTACAGAAATAATGACAGTGTGCCAACCAACCCCTGTACTCAACCATCCCCGGTCTCCCCTACTTTACATTTTTCAATTAAATTAATTCCTGACTAGCCAGCGGTGTTAGTAAAAAACAGAGAAATATTATGAATCAAAATAGTTGTATGTTACTTTTATTAGTATATACCACTATAGGACGAGTAATAGGTTTTGTACCACAGCTTCATTTGAACCTTTTTTAAAATCTTTAATAATAATAATGAAAATAAGGTATAGTTAATAAAATGAACCCAATAATTGTGACCTGATTATTCATTCGTAATTTATTTTAGGACAAATCGTTTTGTTTAGGACCAGCTACGTTCAAAAAGTTAGTTACGGACTTAGAACTAACAGGTAGTGTAATACAAACACATATAAATTCTCCACGAACAACAGCATATTTAGCGACGTTATTGGCACAAAACGAAAAAGTTAAGAAGTTGTTAGCTTTCAGTGCAGGTAAAAGGTAAATCAAATCAATCTTCTTTTATAATAATTATTTATAAATACAGGGTGGCCAAATCCAAATGAGTGTATAAAAACGGCGTATTGCTCCATTCATTCGATCCTATTTAACCCTTAAGTACTATCATCGCATTTTTGTTACAGTACTACTATAAGTGGGTCTGGAGGACCCATAATTTTTTTACCACAAAAAATATGTTACACTGTCAAAATTGTTTTTTTTTTGAAGTGGTTAACATAATCATATATAATGGTAAGAAATAATTATTTTTATAAATTTGAATGGAACATTGCAGACATATGGCCATTTTACATACTGAACAGACATAATTGGTTTTTCTGTCTTTTTTTTTGGAACACATTCTACATCGCTTCCTTTTCTTTTGCACTTCATTTTGTACAGGTTCTGCTTGATTAGTAACTTTAATTGCAAGAATTTCTGCCGCAAGATTTCGAATCTGCCGAAGAACATTATTGTTGTAGATTCTTAGCTTCATATGTGGTGAATATAGCCCTCTTCCCAATTGTTTCAAAAATAAACCACGGGACACTTCTTCTCCATTTTTGGCAAATTGATAAATTATTCTGCTATTGATACCAGCTACATTTAAAACAGCAAAAAACAAGGTCATTGGCCATCTACGAGTACGTCGGGAAGTTGAATAATTTGCGCACTTCTGATCCAAAGAGTCGACACCAGATTTTGTGGAATTATAAAACAAATTTATGTCGGGTTTCTTTGTATCATTTATATCAACTTTATTATCATGGTGCATACTGGAGATCAAAATAACACTCTTTGCCGTTTTGGGAACATGCGATACAATTGTGATATCAGAAGTAAATCCAAAAATGGACGAATCCACAGGTCTTTGTCTACTGGGTAAAAATTCTGGTAGAATTTGCCTCACATTCTTTTTGACTGTTCCTACATATGTGAGACCTTTCTTCTTTAGTTCACGAACAAGTTCAATGGATGTATACCAATTGTCACCTGTGACATTCCGATTAGAGTGATAAATCGGTTCTGTCATACGCAATACAACATCCGTCGGTTGTAAGAAATTTGATTTTTTCTGTTGAGTCTCATTTTTTCCCGTATAAACTTCTGCGTTACACGTATAAAATGTTTTTCAGTCTGCTAGAATTTCACATTTTATGCCATACTTGGCAGGTTTGTTGGTTATGTAGATGCGAAAACTACATCTTCCCCTGAACGGTACCAACAATTAGTCGATAGTTAAAAATAGTCCAGGTGAGTAATTGTCTTTACAATTTTTGACAAAGGTATTAAACAACTTTGAAATAGGTGCAAGCTCATCTGTTCGCCGTCTCTCAGCTCTTGTTGTAAAATCATCAAACCTCAAACATGACATAATAAAGGAGAACCTAGCCAGTGTCATTGTGCATCTAAAAAGATCACGACCTGTTCCGTCAGTCGCCCACATAGATCTTATATCCTCATGACCGGACTTAAAGATCCTTGCATATATAATAGGCCAATAAAAGCTTTAATTTCAACTGTATCCACTGGGTTTATAAATGCAGGACCAAACGTTTGTCGTGAATGTTTGCGCCGCTTAAATTTACCGTATTTACTTTCATCGTCTCAATTCTCTGCTTAGTGTGTGTAACAATTTCTTCTATCATTTCAGCTGTGAAAAGGACCTCCCAAGAATCTAAGGCACTAGTACGACGAATTAACCTTGCTGAACCTTTCAGACCAGGCAAAACCGTTACAATATTTTCCTTTGTACTTTTAGTTCTTGATGGTGGGTTTTTTGACCATTTCATTTTGTCTTTGCCGTAGTAGTAATTGGAAGAATGTTCTTCGTTTTCCGTTGAGACAATAGATTCTGATACTATTTCCACGGCTTCTTCTTCTATTTGGTCTAATTCATCTTCGGATGGACGCCATTCGATATCACTAGCCGAATCATGATCACTTACATCTGTCCTCTTAATTAGTTCAATTCCTCCTTCTGCTTCATTGCTAACTACTGAAAAATGTTCTGTTGAATTACTTGGGCTCTCAGTATCTTCTAAAGCATTTGTCCAATAGTCTTCAGATTGAAATAGCGCATCTATTTGCTCCTCGGATAATTTCGTTCCATACCTCGCCATTTTAACTGAAACGAAATTAAACTTTTACTATAAATCTACGCTTTAGCGTTAATACCAAAAGCTTGCAAAAATAATAAATTTATAAATATTTACCTATTTTATATTTTACTCAAAAGTCGCACTATTACTATCACTGGGTCTCTGAGACCCTGATCCGTCTATTACTTACGCACGGCAAAAAATAATAGCACTATCTCACCAGCATCTAAAGGTAGACTAACTGTTCTGCACATTCACAGGACCAAGCAACAACGCTACGGGGTTAACGGCTATGCAATGGGTCTCTCTGACCCGGCTTATAGTAGTTAAGGGTTAAATAAGACAAGAGTCTTCAATAAAGTTGTGTCATATTATTATTAAGGTTCTATGAGAATGCATCCAATATTCTTTCGATTCGGACAAAGTATTTATTCTCAATACTAGTAACTATAGTTTGGGAAATACTGTGAGTCCTATATGTGTCTTTTTCCATTTTCTTGCCATCAAGGAGACAAAATATAGAAAGCACAGTAGTTGTTGACTTTGAAAGAGCCTCCTTATTTATTTATTTTCGATACTCGTTACATTTTAGACATATCCAAACTTAGTTCAGCTGAAGCCTTCTTTAGATCTGTGCATCTATTACCGTTGGTTTTCCTTCGTCATTAATTCATCAATATATACAGTACTGGTGCAGCTCGTAGTGTTTATTGCCTTAGTACCTTTTATTTTAATCTGGCCACTCTGTTTAGTGCTCCTCACAAACAAAGTGTCCTGTTTTAGAAAAGAAGAATATGAACATTATTTCAATCAGTTGGGTATGTCAAACATCAAATTATTCTCTGACAGACTCATTGATACTCCAGCTGATGCTACTTATATGGAAGAGGTAGTTGCTGTTTTCGCCACTCCTCCAAATAGTTATTCGGCTGTTGTGGATCCTATAGATTTGGTAACTTGCATCAATAATTTGTGTATGCTTCAGATTTTTATTTCTCACATATACAGAGCGCGGGTAAATTATGGAACAAATACATTATTTTGCAAACAAATTTTTTAATAATGTTCGAAAATGATGACGTCACCAGTTTTGACACGGTGACGTAATCGTTGATTTTCTTAAATTGAAATGTCGGTTTTGCAATACCTCATTTGAAATGGTTTTTAATAATGTATTCAGTAGTATCATACTTAACTGACTAATGCTTATACACGGAAAATAAAAAGTATATATATATATATAATCATAAACCCGTTTGTACCCGCTGTGGGTGTTGGTTGTGTCGCTTATTCGTGGACAAACTTCCGCCATTCCTTTTTATTTCGTCGCCACTGTCCATGTAATTCCTTTTTCTTTTGAAATTTCGGCAACTGTATTATCCCATGTTTTCTTTGGGCGACCTCTTTTTCTCTTACTTACTTCTCTATTTTGCCAAATAATTTTTGCTGGTCTACTGTTCTCCATTCTACAAAGGTGCCCAAACCATCTAAGCTGCTGTTTTTCGATTGTTTTTAGTATCGGTTCTATGTTTAGGTTTTCCCACATTATTTCATTCCGCATTCGACCTTTTCTGGTGACACCTTTGACCCTGCGTAAATACTGCATCTCTGTTGCTTGTATTCTGCTTTTGAGTGAGTTTGTAAGTACCCAGCTTTCACTACCATGCACAAGGATTGGTCGAAACACTGACTTGTACACGTTCAATTTGGTTTTAGTTGTAATTTCTTTTCTTCCCAGGAAATTTCGATGTAATGAGTAATATACTTTGACTGCTGCACTTATTCTTTCGTTCACTTCTGCTTCCTGTTTTCCATTGTTTTGTATATCTACTCCCAGATATTTGAAACTCTTCACTTGTTTTATCGGCATTTCATCAATTTCGTTATTAAGGTGCTCTTCTTCTTGTCCCACCACCATTATTTTTGTCTTTTCCGTATTCATATTCATGTTTCGTAGTTTCAATATATGCTTCCATGTTATTAAATTATGTTTCAGCTCTTTTTCGTTTCTAGCGAACAATACTAAATCGTCGGCAAAAACGCATTCAGATATTCCAACTACTTCCATATTTCTATAACCTATTTGAATTTGTTTAACTTTTGTTTTTACTTCCTTCAAAATATCATCCATTATCATTATGAATAATGCCGGGCTCAGTACTCCTCCCTGTCTTAATCCTTCTTTTGTTATGAAATCATCGGACTGTTCATTATCTTTCCTTACCCGGTTTCTGGTTGTTTCGTAAATGCATTTAATGTTATTTCTTAGTTTTGATCCAACTCCTCTTTGTTGTAGACTTTTCCATATTTGATTTCTGGGAACGCTGTCAAAGGTTTTTGAATATCTATGAAACCGAGGTACACTTTTTGATTTGTTCTCAGTTTTTTGTCTATTACTTGTTTCAATGTAAATACGTGGTCTTGGCTACTTCTTCCTTTCCTATAGCCGCTTTGGGATTCTTCCAACTGTTTTTCTATTATTTTCCTAAGTCGAGTCTCTAAGATACTTTCGTAAACTTTCAATGCCGCGCTCAGCAATGTTATACCTCTATAATTGTCTCCTTTTTTGAAAATTGGCAATATGATACCTACTTCGCAATCTTTCGGAATTTTTTCTTCGTTCCATATTCTATGAAACAATTTAGTTAGCATTTGTATCCCTCTTTCTCCTAGACTTTGTAACATTTCTGCGATAATACTGTCGTAACCCGCTGCTTTACCTCTTTTTAACTTTTGTATTGCTTGTTTCACTTCTTCTATTTGTATCAGTGGTTCATTTTCCAGTTCCTGACGTCTTTCGTCTTGTAGTTCCATCTGTTCTTCTTTCTCTACATTAAGTAATTCCTCAAAGTATTCTCTCCATCTCTCTATAATTTCCTTATCTTGTCGTATCATAACTCCATTTTTATTTTTTATCTGTTTTACATTGCTCGACTTTCCCTTTCTTACTGTTTTTAGTACCTTGAAGAAGAGTTTCTGATTTCCTTCACTGTCTTCTTCCATTTTTGCCAAATTCTTCCAACGTCTCTTCTTTAGCTGTGATTGCCATGTCTTTAACTCTTTTTCTTTGAATTTTATAATTTTCGTAGTTTTCAGTCGTTTTATTTCGTATATATTCTTTCCATTTTTGCTTTTTTAGTTTGGTATGTTCTTGTATATCTTTATTCCACTATCTCGTTTGTTTTTTGTTACTACCTGTTCTAGTAATGCCACACACTTCTGTTGCTGTCTCTAATATTATAAATTTGAATTTGTCCCACATTTCCTCTATTGATATACTTTGTATTTTATCTTGACATATTTCCATTTCTTTTTCAGTATATTCTGTAAATTTTTTGGATACCTTTATTTCTCTTAACTTATATGATTTTATTTGTTTTTTTACTTTTTGTCCATTTTTCCCATTGTTCGAACTTCCTTTCTGGTTCTCAGTTGCCATCTTCAATTTTGCTCTTAATAAGTAATGATCGCTGTATATTTCTGCACTTTGCATGACCTTGATATATTTCACATATTTTCTGTTTCCTTTGTTTATGAGAACATAATCAATTATGGACTTTTCATTTCTGCTGCTAACCTCTTTCGTGTATTTATGTGACTCTTTATGTTGATAAAACGTATTAATTACTATTAGTTGGTTTAATATACAAAAATTTATTAACCTTACTCCATTGTTATTTCTCTCGTTATCTCCATATATGCCAATTGTGTCATTGCTTTGTTCGTCTTTCTTTCCAACTCTTCCATTAAAATCTCTCATTATTCTTAGTCTGTCTTTAGCATCCTCTATTGTTTCACTTAATGTTTCCCAGAATTCCTCTTTTTCGCTCACTCGTGCATCTTCATTTGGTCCGTACACTATAACTATCGTTGTGCTTTCTCTTAAATTCAATTCAATTTTGAGTATTATTTCTGTAATTCCTGTCCAGTTTTTGATATATTTCTTATGTTCTTTCTTTATTATACATCCGATTCCTTCTTTTGCTCTACTTTTTGCGTGTACCCCATTATATATTAAGAAATGTCCCTTTTCTAATTCAATTTCGCCTTGACCTTTCTTTTAGGTCTCTGTAATTCCTAATATATCTAAATTTTCCTTTTCAAATTCTTGTTTTAATTCGTCTTCCTTTCCTAATAGTCCTCTTACATTCCATGTAGCTATCTTCCACATCCTCTCGTTTTTTTTTATTTCTATTCGTAATACCTTTTCCTTTGTTTTTTCTTTTGTATCTGTTTTCAGTAGCATTCATCTCTTCTTTATAAGTTTTTATACATTCTAATTCATTTCCATTATCCGTTTCCATTGTCACATTCGTTTCCATAGCCATTTTTATAGTTTTCCTCTCGATTTACTGTTTGGGTTATTAGTTTTTTGCTGTCCGCGTAATTTTTCTTAATTGTTCATCCAGTGTGTTAGCTTCTGGAGAAGTAATTTAATTTAATCATCGAAGAATTTCACAATAAACGAACTGTAATGTTAAATTAATTAATACATAATATTTTTCATTTACATTAAATGCTCAAAATGCCATCCACCAGTCTCTTGACTATAAGCAAATCGACAAATACATTCTTCTTGCACATTACGAATAACTTCCGGTGTAATTCTAATTCAGTCTTGCAACTCCTGTATATTTTGCGGTTTATCTAAATAAACGTTTGCTTTTAAATAATCCATAGAAAAAAATCTAGAGGTGTAAGATCTGGAGATCTTGGGGGCCACTCTGTTGGTCCTCGTCTACCAATTCACCTTCCAAGAAAACACTGGCTTAAAAACTCGCGAACATCACGTGAATAATGCGGGTATACCCATCTTATTGTAACCAGTTACTATCATCTGGTAAGGATTTTTGGCGTTTGGGAACATATCGACAAGGACTATGGTATAACTTCTGTTCGCAGAAATTGCAGATAAAGTTCCCATGTAAGATTTTCTTAGAAAAAAGTAAGGACCAATAATTGTGTCATTAATTATTCCTGCCCAGATTTTCTGATTGTATTGAGTATGGCCTTCAGTCATCCTGTGAGGTTTACCCTTACTCCAGTATCTGCGATTTTGATGATTGACTGAACCATTTAGGCAAGAATGTTGCGTCAGAAAACATAATTTGTCTAATAAAACATGGATTGCGGTTACATAAATCCTGCAAAATGTCACAAAACTGCATACGGCGATCGGGATCATCATCATCGTTGAGTTCTTATTGTAACTGAATTTGTACGGATGCAGTGGCCTAACAACAGGATGGCAAGTCAGCAAAATGCCACGTGCCTCTAGCAGGAAGGGCCCCCCGGTCAGAGGAGAATCTCTACTCCCAACATTTATTATTACACATTTAGTAAAAAAAATAGTTTTGTCTTTAATGTATTCGAGTTACCTACTTAGTTTCATACCCAAGTAAAAAATGTATTAAAATTTCAATGCATTTGTAAAAAAAGTGTAACCCAGTTTTAGAAAGAATAGTCAAAATCCAATTAATAATTTCGGAGATATGCGTGGACAAACGTACATATGAGGCTATGAGTGCATTAGTGGACTAACCCATATTAAGGTTAATAGAAGATAAATGGGTTTACATTTTGTATGAAATTTGTCTGTGATGTACTGATCTTAGTTTTAAGTATTTTGTATCAAATCAATTTCAGATCGCGAAATTGTATTGAAAATGAGATATAATTATAAGATACCTTGTATATTGACAAGGTATCGACATTTTAATGTGGCTTAGTCCACTTTGCTTAATTGTCAAACAACAATGGAAGTTTTGACAGTATTTTTAATATCCAAACACAAATAATTTTTCAATTGGCAGAAAAAAAACAAGCATACTGCTCTATGACATAACTGAGTTGAAGAAAGTCTTTTAATTAAAGTTTTCTCTTAATCATCTTCTTCCAATGATCTCCGCCTGATGACTGAGTCGAGGACTTCAAATTTTCATAAAACTTGTGATGCAGAGGAGGAATAAGTTCCATGAGTTTAAGAAGCTCCTTCTTTTTTGCCTCATTTATTACATTGCCGTTGGGGTAGAGTAGTGGAAGTGCTGATGTCAACCTTTTCAAAATAATGATCCTCTTTGTTTGAGTATTTGTACTGGATTGTATCAGGATATTTTCTATCAAATCGCAACCATCATATTTTTAACCATTCCACCTTGTTCTTGGCGTCAGACATTTTTCGGTTCGTAATGTTGTCCTCGAGCACCTTGGTAGAATAGAAATCGTGTTTTCCCATTTCGATTACTATAAAGGGATTTTTTTTCTTTGCATTCCTAATTACGATATGCCAATCTTTAGGAATAAAAATATTAGGATGAAACTTTTTTTCCTTTTCTATCAGGCCAACAGTATAAAAGGCAAGAGCCTATTTCTTGGGGACCTCTTGAGGCAACTGTTTCATCCCATACAAACATGAAAGAACGATCAGTTCCCATATCGTGAATACCGAAGCAGTAAGTCCATAGTTGTCTTTTATAATAGCATATTCCTGTTGTTAGTACCGGTGTTGGCAGAGTTTTTATCAAATCAAAACATATTACGGAGATCTCTCCATTTCTCGAAATCTCAGTGTCAGTTTTGAGGCCCTCTCTGGCACTTTCAGCTTTCCTCTGATGTAATTCTCTGTAAATTTCCAATTGTCTTTTTTGTGTTTCATCTCCTGCCTGGATTTTTATATTAAAAAGATCACACTTCTTACAAGAATCTGTGATTGGGGGATGGAAGTGTAAATTGAATTCAGTATTGAATATTTTTCGGAAAATGAAGTAAGATACCGGATTTATTGTTTCAGCCTTATACAGCTCAAACATTTTGCCAATGCTTAAATCTGGTGAAAGATACTTTCTATGGTTACTTTTTTCCCTGCTATAGTGGGATTCATAGCAGGGGAACTTCTCGATGAAATCTTTCACCTCCTTTCTCTTTTCATCGCTTGTTTTATTGGCTGGTGCATGTTTTCCTCGACGGTCGTATGGAGGAGGTGTTCCAACTGATTTGTTCTTCAGTAGTCTGTCAAGCCTGCCAGCAGAAACCTGGAATAGAAAAAATAGAAAATTATTCTGCATAAAATATCGAAATAAAATACAAACCTGTAGAACAGCTTGGAAGAATGATTTGCAAACCTTTTGTTCTATACCATCTACGTCCGGCAAATAATAGATTCTAGTTTTCTGTCTTCTATTGTTTGGATTTGGAGTGTATGTACGTAGCTTGTTTACCACTTTTATGAAAGTGAATAAGAAAGAAGTTTGTAAGTTGAAGGTTTTTATAGAATAAAAATTCGAATGTAGCTCATTTTGCCGTTCTTGAGTAATCTTAAGAGAGCATTTATTTTTGCAAGTACATACATACAATTGGACTGAACTGTTTTGCTGGAACAATTTTTCCAGATTTTGTTTTATATTCCTCACCGACACATCTCTTCTTTTTAACAATAACTCTCTTCCATCTTTCAGAATTGCGTACTCGCTTTTTTGGTTAAAGAGTTGTTGCTGCTATAACTGATCTCGTTTGCTTAGTTGACTGGTTGCTCAAATGTTCAGCTTCTGTGTCAGATGGAATATACTCGGACCCAGAATCCGCGAACGGATCAGATTCTGACGAGGCTGTAAAAATAATTTACCACTCAAATATTTTAGTGCAATAGTGGACCAACCCACAAAATTATGAAAACTTTTAAGACATAAATTGATTGATATCAACAGACAAATAATGTTGATAGAGTAGATCTTAATAAATCATTATTTTGTTGTATGAATAATCAATAGGAAAAGTTGACTTGGTCCATTTTGCAGCCGATAATATATGGAAATAGGAGTTGAATCATGCAATAAAAGCAAATTATTTTTTTTGTGGGTTAGTCCACCATTGCACTCATAGCCTCATATATACACCTCCAAAAATTTGTATATTGGTTTTATTGGTTTACATTTACATTCTTCCTTTCCTTTTCTACATTTGCCAACATTTAATTGAAAATCGATCAACCATAAACTGGTAATTTTTTAAGGTCTGTAGTAGAGGAGGAGACCTCTCTATGTTAGAAATCCTAACTGAAACTGGGGATACGAAAGAAGCCAGAGAAAGAGTTGCTAAAGTATTAGACGAACAACAAAAAACTTTAAGATTCGCGATGTCTAGACCTCAAATACAATTTGTGCTTTATGAAACCCACTCCGAACTGGATGCAGAAAATAAATGTATGGTTGATAAAGCACTGACTGACATAAATAAAATAGCTAAATTACAGCACGCGGCGGCATTACAAGGACAAGCCAAAACGATCCCGCCATCGGAAGTAAGTCTGCAAAAAAGCAGTTTTCGCTTTCAAATTAGTATAGCTTTCAGGTTCAGTTTGTTAATCTGATGAATGTAGTCTTTATTTTTCATTTTCTAAGCAAGGTTTTTCTTATAATTCAGGTAATGAAGGAGTATTTATTTGTAGTGTGTTATAAACAGCAGTATTTTTTAATATCACTTCTCAGAAATTTGCAAAAGCTAGAACTGTTATTACCATTATCAATGTCAAAAGCCAAAAGCTAAGAAATACAATAATAATAAAAATATAATCAGTGAATCGAAGTGAACCAAAATAAATATGTACGAATTTCAAATAACGTTAGAGCTACTAGATGTACCTGGACAGGCTTCCTCATGGAGAATATAGGTACTGTGTAAACTACTAATAAAATAAAATGTCTTGTATGTATTTTAGAAAATTATATTCAGGGAAAGTGAACATTAGAATACAATTGTGCTGTGTTCAAACATAAATTTAAATGTATAGGGTGATTCTAGAAAGTAGAGCGTTCTCGGTACTCTTTATTTTTGATAAACCTATCCTATACCTAGCTAATGTGTAAACTACCTTATAAATTAAAATTCCTTGTGATTTTTCTTTAGAAAATTGTATAAAACGCAGGGGCACGTCAACTTTAGAATATAATTGTGCGGTGTTGAAACATAAATTTAAATGTACAGGGTAATTCGAGAAAATGTAGCATTCTCGGAACCCCTTTATTTTTAATTAATGGAGAGTACTAATAGGTACAGTGTAAGCTACTTAAATAGTAAAATTTCTTGTGTCTCTATTTTACAAAATTGTACAAAACGCAGGGGCACATGAATTTAGAATTCGATTGTGCGGTGTTCAAACATAAATTTAAATGTATACTCTAGAATGTCTAACATTATCGGTACTCTTTATTTTTTATCAATATTTGTATATTTTTTGGAAGCTTCTCAATATATGAACTGGAACAAACTATATATCACTCATGGTTTATATGAACAATGCAGGATGAAATTCATAATTAATTACGTTGTCAATTTTGAGATTTGTGTGAATTAGCCAAATACATATGTACTAATTTTTCAAATCTATTAATGCAACAATAAGTGAGGTCCATTGGCTACTTCATATATACGGAAATAAAACTAACTAATTGTAATAATTTCTATGAAACTAAACACTTGGCATATTTACAAAACGTTACTGAAAATTTTTTCTTACGTTTTTGCCCGTTTAGCTTGTGTAACAAGCCGATCGCCTGTTACGATTTCTATCGGACTATGGTATTTTAATTTCGTCGTACTAATGTTTCGAAATTAAAAAACTTGTTTATTTAACAAAATTCGTGTATTTAAACGATATCGTACATTGGAAAAGTCTCTTCCCATCAGTAAAATTCATGAGTTAGTACCTACATCGTTGTGGTTTCACATATTTGCTGCTCTGCAGCCCCTGGGTAGGCCCTATGAAAACACCACCCATAGAAGACATCAGAAAACCGGCCGAGATGGATTGAAGACCATATCTCCATCGACTAGGACCTAGCTGAGAGCTGAATAATTCCAGAACCTCTCCAAAGATAAGTCCTTTGTTTTATATTCAATTCATGGAAATCTAAAATTGGAGATTTTTATTGTATAACGACGTTCGTATTCGTCTTGTATTTTGGATATGCAGTTAATGTGAATTATCTTATTGAGTTATAATTTAATTAATTTGCAGAGGCATTTTATATTTTATTTCTCCCCAGTCTAGTATTAACAATGGTACTTTAGCTGAGAAAACCATGTTACAAAGTGGCGCCCCAGTTAATTGTATTTTTTGCTGATTACTGAGATGGTGTGGGAAATCTATATTAAAAGTTTATTTAATTTCAATTATCAACTTAATTTTTTTTGATTACTTTAACTTCAATTTTTATTCCAGCTGTATTTCACATTTTTATAGACGCTGTTTTATGATAAAATTTGCTTCAAAATTTCAAGTTCATATAGTTTCCTTATTAGTTATTTTCGTCAGGAAGATATTACAGGTTTTACGATGGTCAGTTTTTTGTGTTTCAGGAATTTATAATTATATTTGCGATAATAGTTGACATTAAGGAATTTGTCTACTTATTGTTTTACTGCTTTGAAAAAAGTTGTCGAAGTTTACAACTTTGATAATGTTTAGTATGTTTTGAAATTATTTTATTCTGTTATCATAAAAACTCCTGGTGTTAATTGGTTTTTAAAATTATTGCAAATCAGTCGTTCCTTTTTGGAATAATTAGTATACCGGTTTACTCAAAGTAAATATAATTAATAGCGTGTAATATTTTTGAAATATTTAGTATACAGGGTCACTCATAAGTAACATTGTTAAATTTCATATTTTAAATTTACAGTTATTACTTTAATTACTTTGCAGTTACCTTTGAATTTGTTTACGTAGCTCTTCCTGATGATGTATTTTGATCAACATCCTGTTGATCCAAATTAATCTGGCCATTATTACGATTTGCGAATCAGATCTACTGGTGTTTCTGATTAGTTTGGTTTTTCTGTATTAATATTTCTTGACGTGACTATTTTATTATCTTAATTTTGATTTAATATCAAAATATATCTTGAGTATTTTTTTATTTTTTATTGTCAACAATTGTGTTAGGTCACAAATACGTTTTGTGTCTATTTATAGTAGAATTTACTTTTCTACTTTCGTATATGTCATGGTACCTCTATACATTATCTTTTGTTATAGTTACCGATGTGCAAAAGCACATATATTATTCTCGTACGCCTTTGCTTTGTTTCTTGATGTATCTTGAGTACATTATTTTGTATATTTCTCTTATGTTGTGCATAATACAATTATGTATTATATTTGTGTTTATCGTATAGCTTTTGTTTTTGGGTTTTTGAAACGCCAAAAATTCTGTTCTATAGAGAACAAACTTCCGTGAATGTTTCAAATTTTCTGAGATTATCTTGCTTTATGCACCATTAGAAATCAGTTTAGTTTGGAACGACCTTTATACTCAAATATTTTCTGAAATTTCTTGCTTTAGGCAAATTTTGAATTCAGTTAATTTTGTAGTAGTCCCTTATCTTTTTTGTTGTGTGTATACTGAGAAATTCTGTTTTGCTTGGTAACGTTTTTGTTCTCAGTATATACGCTTTATTTTTATAGTCCCTCTATTGCTCAAATATTCTCTGGACTTCCTTGCTTCAGGCAAATTTTGGATTCAGATTATTTTGTAGCAGTGCCTTTTTTGTTGTGTGTGTACTGAGGAATTATCTTTTTGCTTGGTAGCGTTTTTGTTCTCAGTATACGCTTTAGTTATTTTTATCTTCCCTCTATTTTGATACGATAATAACAAGTTCTTTTTGTTGCACGACAATTTATAGATTATTTTGGTGTACTGATACATACTGATAGTATTTTAGGCATATATTAGTTTTCTTTCGAGTTGTTGACGAAACTATTTTTTTTGGATAATTTTCTATGTGGTTTGGAATACTACAGTTTATATTTTCGTTACTTACATAGCGAAAGTGCTTCCGATTTATAATGTTTTCTTCAATATATCTTCCAATTTCGGTTTTGAGTATTCTGTGTGTGTTATCGCTAAATTCTTAGCACTTGGTGAGTTTGTTCTCTTCAAACTTTCCGATTGTAGGAAAGGGGGGAAAGGCCAATGCTTGTTATTTTTTTCTATTTTTCTTTTTCTTTATAGTTACGTAATGTATTTTAAAAACACACATACATTTTTAGTCACGTTAGAAAATTTTCTTAGTAGATTTTTGTTCCTTATATTGTATTTTTTTCTATATCTCGCATAGTTCTTCCTACATGGTTGATACTTTTTGATTCTTTTCTTTACTTGATTTAAGTTTTTTTCTTTTGAGTTTCGTGTACCTGAGATCTTAAGCACTTCATATCACACTTAGTGATTATTTTTATGTAGATAAGAAATGTAGTTGTTTTCTTATCTTATCGTTGAGATGTTAGCATTTCATACTTAAGTAGAGGTTACCCCTCTAATTTTTTTTGGATATTTTGCTGAAGCGTTTTTTTGGAGAGGCTACTCCTCAATTAATTTTTCTTGATATTTTAGGATCTCTGTACGGTACCAAGAACTGATATCGTTTCATTTCTGATATTTTTTTGTGGTAATAGGAATGGTCTCCTATTATAATTGATTACTGCATTTTGCTTCAATGTTTTGATTATAATTGCATATCATTTGCAATGGTTTATTATCGCTAATAGGAATACGCTCCTATTATATACATTTTGAGTTTACTGCATTTTGCTCTTTTCTTTTCTTGTTTTCTTATCTTCTCATTGCTCTTACCTTTCCATTTTTATTTCTCGTTTGTCTCCATTATTTTTTTTTGAACATGTAAGCACATCTTCTTCTTTTGCTAATCACCACAATATTGATGTTTTGGCTACTTTTCTTCGTAGACTGTTTATGTTTAAAAAAGTAATTCTTCGAATTTCTTTTTTCTCCGAGGAGAGGGGGTGTAACAAGCCGATCGCCTGTTACGATTTCTATCGGACTATGGTATTTTAATTTCGTCGTACTAATGTTTCGAAATTAAAAAACTTGTTTCTTTAACAAAATTCGTGTATTTAAACGATATCGTACATTGGAAAAGTCTCTTCCTATCAGTAAAACTCATGAGTTAGTACCTACATCGTTGTGGTTTCACATATTTGCTGCTCTGCAGCCCCTGGGTAGGCCCTATGAAAACACCACCCATTGAAGACAACAGAAAACCGGCCGAGATGGATTGAAGACCATATGTCCATCGACTAGGACCTAGCTGAGAGCTGAATAAATCCAGAACCTCTCCAAAGATAAGTCCTTTGTTTTATATTCAATTCATGGAAATCTAGAATTGGAGATTTTTATTGTATAACGACGTTCGTATTCGTCTTGTATTTTGGATATGCAGTTAATGTGAATTATCTATTGAGTTATTAATAAATATAATTTGCTGAACATTTGATATTTGATTTTCAGCAATTTTTATTAACTTGCACCATCGCGTTAAAATATTTTTAGTATTTCGTTTGTTAAGTTAAAGTAAATATAAGGTTTTCCAGCTTTTAACCTTTTTAGTATTTTGTTTAATTTAAGTATCGCTTAAAAAGCTGGTGGCGTCCACTTTAATATCGATTGTTCGCCCCATCCCAGTGATTGCTATAAAGATACATTAACTGGAGTCGAATACCACAACCTGAGAAAGAGTCTCAAGCCGGGGGAGAACATATGTGACACTTGATTTTAAACTCAATTTGGGACTGTGGTTGTTGTAAAACTTATTTCTGCGAATACCAACGCGCGGAGGGTGGGCGGTTACGGATATTGGACATTGTGAGCTGGGAATGAGTTAAAAAATTGATTTCGTTATAGTTCGTTACTCTTTGCAAATTGTTGTAACTGTAAACATACAAATTATCAAAAAATTGATGTTCCAGTGGAGAATTGGATAATTTATATATTTTTTTGTTAATAATTTTTTAACACAGTTATACTTTTTCAAACCTTTGATTCGACGCCACATAGCTGCGGGGGCTCTGGATGTACCAGGGTGTTCCGAATCTACTATTGCTAGAAAAAGTTTGGAAGAAAAAAATTGTAGCATACGTTTTTGGAGCCTTGTTTACTTATAACCTAACAACACAACAGTTATTACCTTCTGAAACATGCTGAGCAATGTTTCAAAAATTCTAAAGTGTTTGCATTTAATATTGTTTATTTGGATAAAGCGGTGTGGTAGTTGAATACTGCTAATGTAATTCTTTTTCAGGACAAAGAAAATAAAGAAATTAATAATAATGAAAATATAGTTAAAGAAGCAGAAGAACTGAAAGAAGTAAAAATACAGCAATCACATGTTTTAGAAAATACGCCAGAAGGAGATGAAACTGAATTCTTTCTAGATAAAATAAATGTATGTCAATCTCAATATACGGAAATTACATTCAATCATTTATCATATACCACTCCAATTTTCTTATTATCCTTAAAAGAATTTGAAAAGGTAACATGAAGAACTCATTTAAGTATTTTCAGGTTTCCCGTTTTTAACTACTCGTATATTAACCAAATAACCTAAAGTGCAGTTTCTTCTTAAATAGACAGGAACGTCCGTTTTACACGTTTTTCCGGTTTTATTAGTTTCAAATTCCTATGAATTATGTGATATTAAAATGATTTAAAAAAAAACTATCGAAACCACGACAATTTATAATAATCTTAATATAACCAAGCTCATTCAAAAACTGTGTGGTAGTTTGTTTATTAATTAATCGTTTAAAAGTTTTCGTTTATGATATATTTATTATATTTATTGACCACAGTATGTCTCCCAAAAAAAGTTTATATATCAAATTGTTCGTATTGAATTTAAACATTGGTTTCGAGGTTTATCATTTTGAGGCACATTCAAAACCATTTTTTTTTGGAGTCTTGTTTTAGTACTATTCGTACTGGAACAAGCTGGATAATATTTGACACTTCGGTACTAAGTTTAGATACTAAATATTAAATTTTTGCTTAATTTGTCATTACTTATTTTTAACAACAAAAATTAAAAAAACCAAAATTAATTATGTTATAAAACTCATATATGGATAAAAAATTCATTCAAAAATCCTAAATCTGGCTTTTACTGATAATTTTTAGATCCCTGATACTGATATATTCGACAATTGCCAATTACCGATACTCTGCCCAAGTGAAACTTGCAAAGGCTTTCGAAAAGAAGTTTGCGGTTGTTATCTTGCTCTTTTGCAGAGGAAGGTGAGTACTGTTGACAAAAGGCCGCTTGACATGGAACAATACTACCTGCAATGCAATGCAAGACGCAATATTGATCACAAGCATGCGCAGATGAAGCTAGCTGCTATTTCTGTTTCTGTTTGGTGCCATTTCTATTGCATGTAAGTTGCAATTCTAGGGAGAAATCTAGTTATTTTTGGTTTAACAACCAACCACATGTCTTGTCTTGTTGATTACTCGTGATTTTTGTTTGAAGTTTTTTATTTGCCTTCTTCTTCTTTACGTGCCGTCTCCTTTAAGAAGGTTGGCTATCATCATGGCGATTTTTATCTTTGACGCTGCGGATCTGAACAAATCAACAGAGCTACTGTTGTACCACTGTCTTAGGTTGTTCAACCAGGAGATGCGTCTTCTTCCTATACTTCTTTTACCCTGTATTTTCCTTGTATAATAGTTTGCAACAGTGTATATCTCTCCCCTCTCATCACGTGGCCCAGGTATTGCAATTTTCTGATTTTGATTTTTTCTATTATTTCCTTCTCCTTTCCAATTCTTCTTAATACCTCCTTGTTCGTTGTTCTGCTCACCCAGCTTATTCTGAGGATTCTTCGATATGCCCACATCTCGAAGCCGGTCCGGTCAGTGTCGCACTTCTTAAGCGTCCAGGCTTCCATTCCATATAATAGTACTGGAAATATGTACCATTAAACCATTCTGATTTTAAGATGTAGACTAAGATCTGTTCTGGTTAATACATTCCTCATTTTATTAAACACTGTTCTAGCCTTTCTGATTCTTGATCTTATTTCTTGTGAGTAATCATTATTGTCATTTACAGTTGTATTTGCGGACCTTCCCCACTGGCTCCCCTTTGATCCGTAATGTTTCTCGCTGTAGTTGGTGTTTTGTGATTGTCATGAATTTAGTCTTTTTGGTGTTAAGTGTGAGCCCCCTTTCTTCGCTGATCCGTACTACTAGGTCTATTAGCCTTTGCAGTTCTTGCAGGGTTTCTGCTATTAGTACTGTGTCATCCGCGTATCTGATGTTGTTTATAACCTTCCCATTAACTTTCACTCCCGTTGTTTTTTGATTTTCCAGTGCTTCTTGTACTATATCTTCTGAATACAAAGTGAAGAGTAATGGTGAGAGCACGCATCCCTGTCTTATTCCACGTTTTATTTTTATCTCTTCTGAAAGTTCATTTTGCACCGAAACTTTGGCAGTCTGGTTAAAATAGAGATATGTTATTATCCTGATATTATTCCTGTCAATGTTTTTATCTCTCATGAATTTTATGAGGTGATTATGGCGGACTTTGTCGAAGGCTTTGTTATAATCGAGGTAGGCTACATATATTGACTGATTGACGTCAATGAGTCTTTGAGACAACACATTAAAAGCAAACAACGCCTCTCTAGTACCCATTGCATTTCTGAAACTAAATTGTGTTTCGCTAAGATCTTGCTCAATATTTCTAAAAATTCTTCGATGTATAATTTTAAGGAATATCTTAAGGGTATGGCTCATTAGGCTGATCGTCCGGTGATCCTTGCATTCCTTAGCGTTCGATTTTTTTGGCAGTGTAATAAATGTTGATTTGAGCCATTCTCTAGGGATGATTCCGGTGTTATATACCGTGTTGTACAGATCTACCAGTACTCCAATTTGATCTTCTGCAATTAATTTGATAATTTCAAATTTATTTGCCTTGCAGAATATCGAACAACGTGCAAGATTCATCACATGCAATATTTTGATCTTTGAAGAAATTGCATGCATGTGGTACTGCTCCATGTCAAGCGGCCTTAAATAAATACATATATAAGTAGCCGCTCTGAAATACAGTAAATAAGTTGGAAATTACTAGATTGATATTAAATGTTTTTTTTTGTAAATATGAATATAGGCATTTTCTGGGGGATAATCATAAATGCCTGAATATTTTTCAAAATAATCTTGATCTTATTTTCTTTGATATTTTTGCTTCAAATTATTCACAATTTGTTTTGTTTTACATCTATTGTTAACGATATACATGTTTTCTCTTTTTTCATTCTTCTTCTTTTTATATAAGAGTTATGAGAACACATGATAACAATAACTTCTTCTTTCCCTTTAACGCTCGAATATGATTTTTCCTGTTTGTCTGCCTTTTACTCTGTCTCTGTTGCTGTTGTTGATTACAAGTTGTCTGCCCACACTTTTCTTTGGTCTTACCGGTTGTCTTACCGGTTGTCTTGTAGTGTAAGGTTTGTTGTATTTGCATATGTAATCCAATCTGTCAGGTTCCATTCTATTTACGTGATCGTTCCATTCTTTTTTCCTTGTTTTCACCCAATTATTGATGTTCTGAATGTTGCACTGTTCGCGTATGCTTTTATTGGTTAGTCTGTTCCCGAGTGTTACACCCTTTATTGACACCAAAACATTAATTTCAATGCTGTTTATCAAGGTAAGGGACTCGGGGTTTCCTAGTGCGATTAATACTGTTTTTGGCTGGGTGTTGATTGGCAACGTTAGAGGAAAAAATTGTGACCTTGTCATTGATAGTTTTTGTTCATTGATGGAATCTTCGCTTGACAGTGAAGTAAAAAGATTTCGGGAAATAGAAGAAATTCCTAGAAGTGTAAATTTGTCTGATGAAGATCAAGCGTGTGAAGACAATTTTGTGAAGAATTGTCGGAGAAAAAATGATGCCAGTTATGTTGTGAATTTACCGTTCAAAGAGTTGAGTGAGGACTCCCCACACCATTGTGTTTTGCGTCCAGAAAGCTCTTCCACGAGACTGCATGTGGTGTTTGATGCTAGTGCTAAGTCGTCAACAGGTGTTTCTTTAAATGGCAAACTATTAACCGGACCCATTCTTCAAAGAGATATTGTGTCAATTCTGTTGCCGTTTCGAGTTCATAAAGTGGCATTCGCAGCAGACATACGTCAAATGTACAGGCAAATAGTAATTTGTGAATCTGATAGGAAGTTTCAGAAAGTATTGTGGAGATTTTCCGTGTCGGAAGAGATTTCAGAATATGTCTTAAACACGTCTTCGAGTTCTTATTTGGCAATAAGAACGTTAGCGAGTGATGAAAGAGACAGTTATCCAGAGGCAGCGAAAATCGTGGAAACAGACATTTATGTGGATGATGTAGTTAGTGGGACAGATTCTGTGGAGGAAGCGTTGTTGTTTTCTTCTTTTTGTGTCTACTCTTTTCTCTGCTGCATTGGCCGCACCATAGCTTTGTACACTTTTATCTTGCTTTCGATGTATTTGTTTTTCCAAACCGTCTCTCTTAGACACCCACTAACCTTCTATGCTTTTTACCTCTGTAGCTGTTTCTGTTGCTGCTACTGTCAATCCCCAGGTATTTAAATGTCATTACTTGTTCGATTATTTTTCCCTCAACTTCCAGTTTGCACCTGCGAGGTTCTTTACTGCATTATGTTTTTTCCGCTAATCATACCATGATTTACTTCTTAGCCATGCTTTTAAAAATGTGGAGTTGTTTTTGCAGATCGTTTTGGAGAGCATCGTGAGCATTGCACAGTATATTGATCTTATCCTTCTCGCTTTTTAGCTTTTAGTATTATTTTATTCGTTATCGTGTTAAATAAAAGTGGACTTAGTGAGTCTCCTTGAGGTATTTCTCCTTTTAGCGACATGTGGCTTGTTTCGCCTTTTGGTATTATAAATTTTGTTCTGTTATCTTTGTTTATATCCTCTACTATTTTAATGAGTGTTTTGTTGATGTTTTGTGTTTCCAGTAGTGACAAAATATCACTCCGTTTCACACGATCGAAACAGTTTTTTAAATACTGAAAGTAGGACTTGTATGCAAGTTTGTTATATTCTATTGACTTTTCCACTATTTGCCTGATAATGAATGGTGCATCAATGGTGCTGCGGTTCTTTCTAAATTCTTGCAGTTCTTTCTTTCTATTTGTTCGTCTAATTTGTCGTTAGTAGTTTCAGCATACTATTCATTAAACTAATACCTCTATAATTTTCTGGGATCATTCTTTCTCTTTTTTTTTAAATGAGCAGTAGTAAACTATCTTTCCATTCTATCGCGACTTTCCCTATGTCTACTATATTGTTAAACAGTTTAAGGAGATATCTGTGTAGTGTTGTGCGTCTGTACTTTATAAGCTCATTGTGCATTCCGTCTGAGCCTGGAGCTTTTCTGTTTTTAACTTTTTTATTCGTATTCTTGTTTCCTCTTCTGTTATTTGTACTATATCACTATTGTCTTCGCCCGCTCCTTCTCTGCCATTTTCTATTTTTTCTTCTTCTGCCTTCCCACATATTTTTGTAAAATGTTCAATCCACTCTGCTCTTCCGTGATATTGTCAATACGTATATATTCATTCATGTATGTTCTTTGGCTGTTTGTCATTTTCCACACTTTTCTTTGAGATCTATATAGGTCGAATTCCATATCTTTTGTGAATGTTCTTTCTTTATGTTGTCTACTTCTTGATTTACTCTATTTTTTATTCTTACATACTCTTATCGGGACTCTAGTGTTTGGCTTTTTTGTGATCTAGAAAATCTTGCATCTTTTCTTTTGCTAATATATTTACTCTTTAGTCAAACCATGGTGTTTTCTATTCGCGTTTGTTACATAACAATAACTATTTCAATAATTGTAATCTCTTGCTTCAGGAAATAATTCGTTTAGACGATAAGTATATGATTCAAATGGCAGAAAACAGAGGACTTTTTGGTTCGAATAATAATCATCCTGTTAAAACCAAGTCCACAAGAACTGTTCGCCGAAAAGCAGAAAAACTGGAAAAAAATGAGGTTGTTAGGAAAAAACTGAAAGAATGTGAGGTAATCATCTTTCACAATCGTAAACATTTTGAATATTTTTTTTGTATAACTGACAATCGCGGACTCCAATTTAATAAAACTGTGCCCGTGTTGTAAGCATCACTTATATATACCTAATATATATATACCTTAAGGCATTTTTTTCGTTCTGCGACCTACACATATATGGGAAATCAATGTTATAGTTAAATTGCCCACTAATCAACAATTCGGTTGCATAATACAGTGCTTCTCAAAAGTCCCTCTCCCCCTCTTTTTTTTGAACGGTTATACTTAGACTGATGAAAAAACTTTTCATCCATTAAACAGATGGGTGAAAGTCGTTTCAAATTTGGATCTTAGACTAATCGTTCGTAAACGATATTCGTTGATCAATGGAATCGTACATACTTACCGAATAGACGCCATAGTAAGGACAATTTGTTTTAGTGACGAAAGTACTTTCTTCCTTAATTACAAGATTAAACGAAATTACCTAAGTGAAGTTCAATCTTGATTATATGAGGGTCCCGTCGAAGTAAATAATTACATTGTAGTATCCTTATCTACGTGCTCACGATCACATATTTTAAAACCCAAAGTTCAACATCCTACCTCGCTGTCTCCGCTGCACCCTTGTGATTTCAGTCTATTTAAAGTCTCCTCTATGTTGTTGTAAAATGGGCTTTAGAGTTGGGAGGGGACTGATTTACTTCGACGAGACCCTCATATAATCAAGATTCAACTTCACTTAGGTAAGTTCGTTTAATCTTGTAATAATATTCGGTTTCGTCTCGTAAATAAGTCCATTGTAGATGTTTAAAGTAATAACAACTACATAGTAATTCTGATATCACTATAATGTAATAATATTACCAAACAAAGAACGTCATAATAACACAAGTCTAACAAAAGGTCTAATAGATATAACACATCTATATATAAACTTATAATAATTATGGATATGAATGCGGCTTAAACATTTATGTCTTATAAACTGAGTATAGTCCCAATGAAGGTTTTTTCATTATTTATTAATGGTCTAGCCGCTAGCCTTATACCATTAAAATTTAACCCTCTTCTGGCGGCCGCCGAGGTGGAGGCATGCCTTACACTGTAGGACGTGAAAATACTAGTATCAATTCCGTTGTTAATTAGGATATTTTCAATCCAACGCCCTAACTTTGAAGAGGCTTTCTTATAAGGTTTCTTGATTGTTATAAAAAGAGGAGTTATGTTTCCTCTGATAGATTCTGTGCGTTTAAGATACTCTAATAAGGTATTAGCTACACATAAATTAGCCTCATCGTTGAAATAAGGCAAGCCTAAAAATGGTTGGGGCTTATTTCTACCCGATGTTTTTATTCTAGACCCAATTTTTTTGTCTATTTCCTCAGGTTGACGATATATGCTTAGTATGTCAATAAGTGCTAGTGTCTGTAAACGTTGCCCCGAGGCTAAGGCCAGCAACGTTACTAATTTATGTATAAGCACTTCCAAAATTATGTCCGCATTATTTTAAGTTTCAAGTCATTTAGGACTACCGCCGGGTCCCATGTATTCTCATATTTAGGCTTACTAGGTCTCAACTGATGTACTCCCTTAAAAAACCTTTGCATTCTAAAGTTCTGTGCCAAATCGGGTCCCGTTATTTGCGCTATAGCCACTCTGTATAAGTTTAATGAGCTATAAGATGAACCCTTATTGAGTTAAAAAGGTTAAAACATTTGAAACTGAGACTGGGAATGGATCTAACTTCTTACTGGTACAAAAATCCCACCATAACCTAAGCCCAGAATTATATTGTTTTAAGGTATTGTCCGTTATGGGGGACATACAAATCTCCTGCAGTGCTTCTTTAGGAACATCCCCTATGAGCAAAGCTTGCCTGATAACCGACCTCCCATTAGAGAAAGCTTGCTGGCTAGGGGGTGAGGAGTTTTGCTAAAAGAAAGTAAATATTGGCCAGGAGAAAAAATAATAGGTTCATCTGTTAGGAGTGATTTCAAAACTGGGTACCCGGGTTGAGAGATCCAGTTTGGTACTACCATTATACCTTCTGCTTGATCTGATATGATTTTCTGAAGTGTTTTTGGAATTATTGTAAACGGAGGAAAGGCATAAAAATGAAATGTTTTCCAATTTACTGTGAAGGCGTCAATGGCATATGCATCCGGGTCCCTTTGCCCGCCAAACTCCATTCCGTTTCCATCTTAAATTTGCGTAAAGCTGTATCAGCTTCCAAATTGTCGAAAGATTTTATATACGACGCTACAATATATAAATTTCGCTTTTCGCACCATTGTCAAATTGTGCGGGCAAGGTTATTTAGCTTGGAAAATTGGACGCTTAGCGTGTTCACCGTCAAGGATATCTAAGTATCCCCTTTACACCCTGACACAACGGAGAAAAACTTCTTCCTCTGAAGCCGCTAACACCAAGAAAACTGATACCCGTTACCGCGACAAGGAAAAGATTTTCCCTTCGCGTTTTTTCGCCCGACACTGTCTGTCGCTCTGACTGCTCTGTACCTGGTTTTTACTATCCCCCCGAATTAGGTTTGGGTTTTTTTTGTTGAATTGCAAAAATCCATTTTTTGTTTTGAAGCGGCCTCAATTTTTCGTTATTAACTAGTTGTATACAAAACAATTATTTAATTTTGACCTAGTAAAATGTTTTATTTGTTTCAAAGCTGTTATGGTTCTGTATCATTTTTCTAAACAAAAAGTGGGTCGCATTCCACTTTTTAATTATATTTGAAATAAAATATGTTTTACCGTGTGTTCTGAAAGTTACTAATTTAAATTTTTTTATTTGGTATTCGCGTTTATTACAATACAAATTGAACTTTTGATACATCAACTACTGATAATTTTGGTACTGCACACTAAAGTTTTATAGATTATATTAAAGGGCACCAAACTGTTGAGCTTTGACCTTATAATACAGTGTTACATTAGTGCATACAGATTTGAAAACTAACTTCCAAAGAACTGCCCCGTACTCCTGCCTATATATAATTCATCTAGAAGGTAACGGAACCTATAAAGCACCAAACTCATAATAAATCTTTTAATTTTTCAGATAGACCGGATAGCAACACCGACCTTTACATTTTTGCAACATGTTAAAAACAGTAACGAAATTGACCCATGTCCTAAATACGTCTCTTCACCTCCAACCAGTATTTATAAAAGTTGGTGGAAAGAAACTTCTAGACATATTAATTGCCTTAGGAAGAGTCTAATCAAGCAGAAAATGGTTCCAGCGCAGAATTCGGGTAAAGTCCTATCGTCTGTTTCGTCTGAGAGCCAACATATTGTTGAAAAATTTTCAAGACATTTCATCAGGTTAGTAGAAATAATCAATATATATTTTTTGTAATTCCCGTATAAAAGAGACTTCATTATAACATTGTTTACAATGTGACAATGAAGTCTCTTTGAACACATTTTTAGTAATTTTTAGTGTCATACAGTTGGTTATTGTATGTAGTATGTATTTTTATTTCATATTTGACTTTAACCTTGAAACTAATTATAAAGTGGTCTAGCGTTGTTTTAGCTAGCAAATTAATATATTAAATGGTATTAAGGGTGAATTTGATTTATTATTTATTCCTTCCTTTTCCTGCCCTACAACTCTGGGTGACTCTGTGGTCCTCTGATCTCAATACATGCCCTACCCGTCTTATTCGATTAGCCTTTATGTTCTTCTTAACAATTTAAATCTCAAGAGTGTTGTAAGAGAATATATTGCTCTATTTCTCGCCATTATTCTTGCTGAGACATCTCTTTCTACTCGATTATCATCTATAATTATCGCTTCTAGGTACTTAAACTCCTTAACCACTTCAAAGTTGTACTCATTAAAGGAAATATTCTGTCTGATTCTAGGTCTAGGTGTGTTATTTCTTCAATATCGCTTATTTTACGAGGAAACTTATCATAAGCTAGAATTAAATTTCGTCCTCTTGCGTTTGCAAATTTTAGAAGTCTATTTTTGTGATAGTTTTCGAAAATTCCGGTGATGAAATCGATAATGTTAAATGCTTTGCATCGCTGTAATATAATGTCCTTGAAAATCCTGATGGAAGCTTCACAGTAGTTGTTAGTATTGTTACCCCTGTGAAAAACGTTACTACGAAAAGGTAAACACTATTCTTCTCGACAGCTCCAGGTATGTTGTAGATATACCTTGGCATTTTTATAGTTGTTCAAAGTTGGGTGGTTGAATAATTGAAATATCAAGTTCTCTGCATCTGGAGTAACTTTAGCAAACAAAACATGATGAAATAACGTCATTATGGTCTTTCGGTCATCTTTCTGAATCTTGTTGTTCGAATCCCATAGCCAGCGCCAAAAAGCTTGCGTTACATGAAAAATGCAGAGTAGCAAACGAGATTATGGAAATACTACTTTAAGTGCATTTCTTTCTGCAGTGTCATCGTCGGTCATAATAACTTGTGGCTCAAATGATTTATTACAAGTGGCTCCTAAGTATTGCATAGCCATTTTTAGAGCGTGTAAATAATCATTTTCTGATTTATTTTTATGAAGAATAACAGCTATTGAAAATGATCTTAATTTTTCTCCTGAAATTAAAAATAATGAATGTCACTACCCACGATACTATTTATTAACTTTTTGGCCACTTCAGTGCACTAAAAAACGTTAAACAATAGATATTAATGAAGCACAGTTTTATAACCTCAAATAAAACTATGTGCCCACACACTATAATAAGAAGAGAGGGGGCAATCTTTTACCGCCAAACTGCTTACTGACAACTAAAATGGGCTAGATTTTGTTCCCGTAATAGCTAACAAAATGAACTTAAGAGGGGCCTCACGTTTTAGGAACCTGAAAACAGTTGGCACCCGTGATTTGCAACAAAATTTAGGTCATTTTGTACACAACAAATCTAAAGAACGCAGGGAAATTAAGTGTTGAAATTTTAACACAATATAACTTGGACCTTTGTCTTGGGGATGAGGTATTTTATATAGTTATAAAAAAGATATAAGCCATTAAGTGATGGTGTGATTTTGACAGTTTTGACAATTTGTGGTCACCAATCTGGACACCAAAACCTGATCCCCAAAAGGAAGCCTAGAGAATTCGATTCTGAAAATATGAAATCTCAAATCATTGTATTTTTTGAGATTTGTTATGCGCAAATTTTTGCAAACGAACATCTTTTTACTTTAGTTCAACCGCTCCACCGTCTTGATACATGGCGCTGTATAGAACAATGACAAAAGACGACGGTCAATTCATAGACAAATAATATTATTACTTTATCTATGGGTCAAATGCTGTTGTCATATGTTTTGTGTTCATAAAAATATCCCAAATTTATAGTTTAGTGTGTATTGTATTTGTAAGTGATTATAATTAAGTAATGTTCATGCTAAATAAGTAAATTTGTGCTTCGTAAATGGTATTTATATTTACTCCACAAGATTATGTTTAGTGCTTCATGCTTCCTTGCAACAAAAATGCACTTTTTGCACCTATTACACAAATAACTACTTTTTAATGTTATTCTTATTTATTGTTGGTAAATACATCAAAGTCATTAAATATATTATGTGAGAATGATTTTGAGTTTTTGTTCTTTGGAATATATCTTGTTTATACCTGATAATAGTAATTGTGATTCGGCTTAAGTTGAATTTTATTGTTGTGTTTTTCTAGACAAATTTTGTTCTTCATGAGGTCAATTATTTCGCTTATTGTATTTGTTTGTAAATTCAGTTTTGATGCAGAGTGGAGGCATTTTATTTCAAGTAGTGCATCATCACCTACAAGCCCTAAAATATTTTATCAATAAATGTATGTCATTTAATATGCAAAAAGAATTTATAACACATGGTAATTATTTGTTATGTTAAATATATTTACCATCAGGAGAAGCACCTAGAAACCCGTGTTGAACATCTACCCACAATCCTGAATCAACCACCACAACATTTTGTACTTGTTCAAAAATGCTCTTAGGCACTTTTTCCTTAAGAGTTCCATACTCCATTACCTCCTTCATACAATAAGTCTTTTTAAGAGCAGTTTTAACAAGAGAATGACAAGGTGTATTTGTTTTTCTCTTAACAACCTGTCCAAAGATTTTATAAGAAATTAGGATGGTTATCCACTTTTTAGCTTGCCTTAACCTATGCAATATGTAATAGTAATTGTTGAATAAAATTAATGAATGAAGTAGGTAACATTATATTTTAAAAATCTTTGAACCATCTTTGTCTAGCCAATAGTCAAAATTTCCTTGCAAATTGTTTGATTATATAAGCATTTCAAAAAATCAAAGAAAATAAGGAACCAAATTATTATTAAAGGATGACTTAGTAATAGTCTTAGTTTTGTTGATATTACAAAAAAACTTCGGGGGCTGTATCGAGTTATACAGATAGGTTTTCTTTTCTAAAAACCATTTTTTTGTGTTGTTCTTGCTGAAAAACGTAAAAACAACTCAAAAAAATCCAAAATTCCAACTTTTTTTGTGCAAACCTATACTTTTCTCGCATATTAGATGGGTTGGATGGAAAAGTAATAAAACCAATAATGTATTATACAAAAACAAAAAAAAAATATTTACCATTCAGGTGATCACACATATGTGTATCTGTCATGGAAAAAAGAGAATGAACCAACTATTTTTTTGTATAATGAAGGAAAAATGTTTCAGTTCCAATCTCCACAACACATATGATCAATCTTTGCAAACAAGGTAGAAGCAAACTTGTACATGTTGATTGTATGTTTGATTTTGTACTGTATATATTGATCTCCCCACAATATATACATTATTATTTGTCATTACAGATATTTCCCTTTAAATTTTTTATTAGTTGTTATAGTTGCTTTGTAAGTTTTTTAAACGTTTGCTATTTTAAATTGAAATTCCTCACTGTATCTTACTTTCCTCTTTCTATTAAATATAAAGCATTGTATTACAAGTAAATATTTCTTTGTATAATAAATTTGGAAACTCTTTGTTTATATTATTTGTTTCTAGATAAAATTGAATATATTTACACATGTAGTTGTAAAAAGAGCCTACATGGCAAATAAAATTTGAAAGCAACCAACAGGAACTCTGAAACTGATACAAATATGATTAGATTGAGGCAAAGTTGTGACATGACGTTCTGTGTTTTCAGACTAAATGGCCTATTTTAAATCATGTAAATTTGCAACTTTTCCGCAGTTTAATTTTCTTAGCATGAAACAAACAAAAATTTATAATCATAAAAACATTTTATTATGTTAATATAAACGGTACAAATTTTGAAAGGTAGAATGTTTTTAAAGTATGTATATTTTTCTTCCATTCTTAATTTCTTGGTATCCATATTATTAAATAGCACATGTCCTTTCATGCAATAAGTAATGCACCTTGTATCAGGTGATAATAGTTATATTTTTCAATTATCACTATTATATATTCATCAAAATGAATTATGCAATTCTTGTCTTTTGAGAGCGGTTTTAATTTTTGTTCATTCAGATACTTCAAAGATCACTTCACTCCAATTAAGCATTTTTCGCTGTCCGCTAACAAACCCATATTATCATTAAAACAGGGATTCAAGAGAATGTTGAAAGATGGTTTGATGATACTAGAACAAACCATCAGTATTATTTATCTCATATTTTCACATTAATCAAATAATCCAGTGAACATAACCTCAAACATAGCTTTTAAAATTAAAAAATACGGATTGCACGATAATTTACATTATCATAACTATAATTTTTGATATCGGGTCAATACGATTACGTACTTTTTAACAATTTATTCCTTTCAAAAACATTTATGAAACTCTTAAATAATCAAAAATCTACACCAAATGGAAATTATGTCAACAAATTTTGTTTGGATCTGTATATATAATATTCTCGTATCTATGCACAGGTGTGCTGTGGTTTGGATGCAACATAAAAAACATAGATAAGGTTTCTGTGCTCACAATAAGTTGAAATATTTGAAATCAAACATTCGAACAGAGACGCGTTTCTTTGAACCGTCAAGAGTGGAAAGACAGAGAGAGAAAATATGTTGAATAAGTAAAAGCCGATTCAGTACTACTATCGACATCTATCGTAAATATTTTGAACCAAATAACTACTAAATTAGTAACTAGTATTATGTAGGTTTTTAGGTTTATATACCTGTGAGGAGGCCCCTCTTAACAAACTCTGTTCCAGTAGGTCAATTTTAGCACTATAATAAACTAGAATGTGTAACTATTTTTTTGCAAACAAAAGCTAGTCGAGTTCAGTCACCATTTTAACTATATCGATATAGACTTTGTAAAATCGCCATCGGTCCATCCTTTCTTAACCGTTTCGTGAGCATCATCCCAAGTTTCGTCCAAATAGACAATTGGTCGGTTTTCTTCTCTATACTCAGTTACTTGTTCCAAGTATGTATACAGCATATCCACTATTCTTCTGCTTTCCATGACTGTTTGACGTTTTGAATTTGAATCCCAATTTTTTAATCCAGTCTTCTATAGTTTTCTTACAGCCATTTACATGACGGCCGGCGTTTGTCATTTTAATTCTTATTATTTCAATCGTAGGTAACTCATTACTTTTTACAGTCATATATGGTGGTTTTTAATAATTTTATTACAGACACATCTAAGGGTTTGATCAATCCCTTACCACATCGCTTCTTGTGTTTGTAAGGCCCATTCTTGGCTATTTTGTATAGTTGACAGGGGAACTTCTGTTAAATCAGATACTGCTTGCTTTAATTCTGTTTCTCCATCGCAACCAATCTTTTCCCTTAGATTCTTATACACATTGAAACATATTTCCTGTGCTTCCAATTTTAAATGTCGTCGCATCCTGTTTTCACCTTCATCACCATTATTTAAATTTTTGTCGTTACAACACACAATATTTTGGACCGAACTCTATATTTTCGAAGGACGCCACATTGTAAATATTTAATTTTTATCTAAAAATATAATTGCTATACTTACCCAAATTCCTCAGAAAATACTACTCTTTCTTGATGTCAGACTACCAACTAAAAAGTGAACACCTGTGTTCGTATAAAAAACGCACTCCAAAAAGATTAGTTATAGTTCAGTCAATGATGTGAAAAATAATAAGTTATTTGAAATATATATTTCTAATTCTTCTTAATAAAACGAGATATAAGGTAGTGTTAATTGTCTGGTGTTATGTTTAAGATGTTTTTAAATATAAATAGGTTAATATTGTTTAAAGCAATATATTTTGTTCAATACATTAACGCTGAGTATTTTAAAAAGTAGATTGGCGCTCCATAATTGCAGGTTAAAAATAATCGTTAGACAGTCGAGAAATGTATTTTATAATTATAAAATTATTAAATACATTTTAACGATTATTAGTTGAAATTACAATATTAAATGAATTGATCGTCAAATGATCATGTTTAATTATAATATTGACTTGGCTATGACGATATCCCCATATTCCAGTCAAACGAAAAGCCGACAGCTCAAAGTTCGCACTATATCTTTTACGCCAACTGTAAGTGCACTAGTAATGGACACCCAAGAGAAAATGTTCATTCATTTTATTTCGTTCTAATGACACATTTAACTTACAATTTTTATTCTTATGCTAGGATACCAAGTAAGGTATATATATTTCATAAACATCATAATACAAAACTAAATAAAAATTGTTTTTCAAAAAAAAAGTTTTTTGTTAGACAAATATCAAAATCGCCCGTAATGGTCACAAAAACTCTAGTGATGGATATTCAATGTTTTAGTAATGGACACTTTATCAAATATATTTTTATTTATGCTTTTTACTGGTTTCCTTCTAGCCGTTTTCTATCCGTTGGATATAGGCCTCTCTCAATGTTCTCCAGGTTTCCCTGTGTTGTGCAACCTGATACCAATTTAAACCTGCTGTGCGTTTTATATCGTCGTACCAACGCTGTTGAGGTCTGCCAACGCTTCTCCTCTCGCCCCAAGGTCTCCATCTAGTCACTTTGCTGTTCCAGTTGTTGTTGTTTCTAGCAATATGCCCAGACCAGTTCCATTTGAGTGAGGCTATTCTCCTTTCGATGTCTTCGATTTTTGACGTTCTCCTGATCCATTCGTTAGTTTTTCGGTCTCTCAGTGTTACTCCAACTATCTTTCTCTCTATTGCTCTTTGTGTTTTGTGTTTGTGTTTTGTGTTTTGAGCTTGTTCAAGTTCTTTTTTGTCAAGACCCAAGTTTCCGATGCATATGTAGACACTGGCAGAACACATGTATTGTATACTTTTGCTTTTATTTTCATTGGTAGATTTGACTGAAACACCTGTTTTAGTTTGCTATATGCTGCCCATCCTAACCGTATTCTCCTATTGAGCTCTGCATTCTGGCATTCCTTACTAATTGTTATTTCTTGGCCTAGATAGATGTACGACGCTACTTTTTCGATTAACTGGTTCTCAATGGTTAGTGTATTGGTAATTGTATCTTCGTTTGTCATGAATTTGGTTTTATTTATGTTTATCTCTAGTCCAACCTTGTTTGCTCCATGGTATAGTTCCTGAATCATGCCTGTCAGTTCTGCCTCGGTTTGAGCGAATATGACGATGTCATCTGCAAATTTCAAGTTGTTTAGTTTTTCGCCTGCTATGTTTATTCCCAGTGTAAATTTCGAAATACATCTTCGAGAACTAGCGTGAATAATTTTGGTGATATTACGTCCCCTTGTCTCACTCCTCTTCCAGTCTTTATCTCATTTGTATCTGTTTGCATCCTGATCTTCATTTTAGAGTTTACGTAGATGTGGCTTATGATGTCGATCTATCTTTGATCGATTCTGGCTTTTCTCATTGCTCGGATTACCGCCCAGGATTCTACCGTGTCGAAGGCCTTCCTAAAGTCAACAAATGCCATCCATGTTGTGATGTTGTACTCCGTGGCTTTCTCAATTAATACTCTGATTGTTTGTATGTGTTCTATTGTACTCATATTTTTCCTAAAGCCAGCCTGTTCTTTCGATAAATATGCCTCAAATTTATTTTCAAGACTGGCCGGATCTCCCTTTTTATAAATAAGGATAACTATGGAGGTATCCCACTGGTTTATATGACAGGAATTTGTAATAACCATTAAGAATAAACAGCAAAAAACGTAACTTATGTTCTACCCAAATAAATAAAGTTTTTTAAAGAAAAATAGATAATTCTGGCACAGCCTAATGAACACATGCTGTGGTTCTGGTATTGAGTAATGACTCCGTTTGTTTTTTACTAATGGTTCCTTTATAATCTTTTTAATGCCCTCATAAAAATAAAATAACACATCTTGTTTTTCTGATAATTTCCAGTCATACCCGGCTTTCTCCATTGATGACACTTTTGCTCCTTCCTGATTAGCTTTTATCACTTTTCCTAGAACAAATGGAAAATTTGATCATTAAAACATAATTCACTTAATACTCAAGGAAATGTAAATACCTATATAGACTCTTACCTGGATAAAGATGTCCATTATATCTGATAACAACAAAATCTCCATCATGAATATGCTTGATTATATCATTTTCAACATCACTCACATCTAGATCTTCATCATAGTAAGGTACATAATCGCCGGAAGATTCAGAATCACTTTTGACTTTTCTCTTCGCTGCAGGTTTTTTAATTTTAATTTGTGATTGTTTTGAAGGACCACTTTTATATATTTATATTAACATAATGGGTCTTGTAAAGTGTAGTGGATACAACTCCTGGAAATACTTTTCGTTTTCTTTTGGATGGTTCTTTTTCAGGAGTCTTTGGAAAAATTAGACATTTTTTTAATGAAGTGCTAACTACATATCCTTGGTCTTCTTTTTCTTTATACAACAAAACGTTTTCTAATTTATCCGGTGAAGGAAATAACTCGGAAACATTTAATGAAGAAGTACTTTTATCTTATAAAAGAATGCTGTTACAGTTCTGTGACTGTTCTTCATTTGCAAGAATTACCCTCTCTCCTCTTCTCTCACCATTAGGAATTGAAGTTGACGCAGTTAGATTTGAAAACGATATTGACATTTCTTCAATTCTGCCCAACCCTCGTAAAGTTTCTTAAATTCGAAGGCTCCCTTCCAGTCGTCTTTATTGTCAAATTTTGTTCTGAAATTATTCGATTCAAGTGGTGATATTTTTTTTTCTCAAGTTCGGATAATATATTTTCTTTTGTAAACGTTCTGCTTTGAATATCTGATAGCTTTGTACGATCTACAACTTGCCGAGTTGAGATACATTTTGTGTAATCAACATTGTTTTTTTCAAAAGGAAATAGTCCATTGCGTATTGTACTTTCCGTTGCATATTTTTTGAAAACCGTACTTAGAATGGTTGCAAATGTATACTTTGTTACCTCCTTTTTAAATTTCCATGTTCTTACTATTGCCTGCCAACCGGTTTTTAAAGGTTTAAAAATTGAAACATCGGCTGGTTGGAGAGTACGAGTTGCGTTGGGAAAAAGAGCAACCAGGATGATACCACTTACTTCACATAATTCGCTGACTTGTTTAGTTAAATGGGACCTACGTCCAACCATGAAAAACGGAACAGGTTTTGGTATACTTTTTTCTTTGAGATATGGCAAAAAATAGTTACCGATATACTCATAAAAACTTAATTAATCCATCCGGAGTCTAATTGTCCCACTGTCCATTCTGGTGGTGCAGAATTAACTATATAGTCCAGTAAATAAAGGGAAAAAGTTAACATTAATGACGCCCTATTTTCATCTTCCGGTTGGAAGTAGCATTTGGTACTTCATTAAACATGAGACAAAGTTTTGCATGAAAACGCGTGCGAGGGCGGAGAAAATAGCCCCAAAAGACCAGAAAAATAGGTTTACAGCCAATATCTCCTAAAATATGGCAGTTAGAGATTTTCGGTTCAGATAAAAATTGAAGTTCAGTTAATTTTCTACAAAAATGGTTTTCATGATTTTTCTCGAAAATTTGACCGGTTTCGAGAAAAACGGCACCAAGTACACCTCGAATAATGAGCTTCTGTGCTGTATGCCGAAGAGCACAGTCCGTGTATTTACACATCAGCGGGGGACAAATTATTCAATAACTTTGTGAAAAATGCATATTTTCCCATGATTCAAAGTTCATGTGAAAGAGGAATTCTACTGCTATCATACCCTGTGAATTGAGTCACGCTTGACTCTTTTGGCCATATCGGAACACGGGTCAAACTTTCTGCTCCCGGGAAATTCTGACCTCGCCAGGAATTTGTTCCACATTCTTTTTGTATTGCACTAATTTGCTCAACATTTTTTTGATTATGGGTCCTCATAAGGTCCTTTGTCACCCCTGAAATTTGTATACTCTAATTTTTTTAATTTTCATTTAATCGTTGTTTATTGAATCCCAAATTTTTACTGTTTTTGGAGCGCGGGGAAATTTTGTGCACAACCATCAATTAAAAATGTATACATGATCCGATTGGTCTCTATGTTACATCATTTGAAAGCTAAGAAGGTCTACTTTTCGATTGTGCAATTACTTTTTTTGACGAAGTCGTCCATTTTTCAATAAAATTAGAAAACGCGGGCTCAAGGAAAATACGCACTTTTTTTTGGTGTTTTTTTTCTCCCTACTCTTTATTTCTAACATTTTAACACCTTAACTAGTGTAACGGGGGATTTCTCACCTTTTCATCGATGTATATAAGTCATACCTTTGATACCGCGGGAAAAAACCAGTATATCTAAATGTACACGCTATAATTTATTACTTTCGTTCCTCCGTCGTTCGTCGCGTGTGTGCTCTACGTGGCGCTCGTGTCGTCTGCTACAAACCATGCGGCCACACTTGGAGGCATAACTGTGTTTGTTTTCTGTCATAATTTTGATAAATATGTTTGTCAATTATAGAAAGAAAAGTCATAAAAGTGAAGAATATTGAACAAATATTGACATCTTTCGTTAAAATTAACTTTTATCACCAACCCAAAACATAGAAAGTGGAGATTCAAATCTTGTAAAATTGGAGCAAAAGGTGAGAATTTGTTCATGTTGTTTTTATTCAAAAACATTTGTTCACAAGCAACAATTCTAAGTGAAATCTTAGTCTGTTCTTTCTTGTTATAGAAAAATGGAGGTCAACTCTGCTACAGCAGTGTGTTTCCTTTGTAAGGAACCCGTTTCTGCGGATGCTGTTACCGTAACTCGGGGCTTAGAAAATTTGATTGATGTTAGCAAGGAAAGGAAGGATATACATCATATTTTTTTGGAAAAACAAACGTCTTTGCAAATGCACAAACGGTGCAGGAGACGCTACATTGTCAAAGGTAGAAATGCCAGCTTCCAGTGCAACAATTATACAATATATACTTTTTTGATCAATTCACGGACATCTAACCCGTGAATCTCTTGTACTTTTGTTAAAAATTTTCTGTGTAATATTTTAGTCTATAATGTATTATTCTTGTATCATTATATTGGGTTCTCCCGTTGATAAATAAATAAATAAAAAATATATTTTTCTATAATTAATGAAACATGAGGAACAAAAAAAATTGCAAAAATTTGCGGAGAATCTGCAAGAAAATGTTGCTCAGTATTATGGGTAAATATTCTTCACTATTGAGGAATTTTCAGTTTTCCTTACCAAAAACCTAATGAACTTCAGTATTTTGCCACATGTGCAAAGCTGATTGTTGCTAGATTCGGGTCAACTGGTGAGGTCCATCTTGCTGTAACTAATCTAATAAGTATATCTTGAGGCCTCATCTGAGAGGAAAACAGGGTTTCTCATTTATGGCACCGATGATTTTCCCAATCTGTAAAATGTGGTGGCGCCATCTACAATTGGTTTCCACAATCCAAAACATTGACAATAATGGATTTCCAACACCCCCCAGCTCAAATTTTGTACAAAACTTGCATATTTCACAAGTCTCAAAATTTCCGGTTTTTCAATCCGATTTTTTTGCAGAAAATATTAATGTAGCGAAAAAAATCATAAGGACCATTTTTGTAGAAAATTAACTGAACTTCAATTTCTATCTGAACCGAAAATCTTTAACTGCCATATTTTAGGAGATGTTGGCTGAAAACCTATTTTTCTGGTCTTTTGGGGCCATTTTCTCCGCCCTCGCACGCGTTTTCATGCAAAACTTTGTCTCATGTTTAATGAGGTACCAAATGCTACTTCCAACCGGAAGATGAATATAGGGCGTCATTAATGTTAACTTTACCTTTTTTTCTTTCCTCCTTCATTTACTGGACTATATATCCTTTAGTATTTTTTTGTACGGATATATCATCATTGGTGGAACTGTAGCACCACCAGCTAAAAAAAAGGCCATAACAGTGATTTGTTCTTTTTCAGCATTTGATTTTCTCTCATAAAAGTCTTCTTCCAATTTCGCCGGCCCAAGAACATTACCAGATTTAGGATCAAGGAAAAACCCTGTTTCGTCTGCATTATATATTCTATGTGGTTACTTTAGTATGTCAATAATACATTCTTCTATTAAATACTTTTCAATTTCATTAAACCATTTTTCTATATCAGCTTTAGAGACGGCCGCTCTTGATTTTATAACAGACTCTGCTCTTTGTTTTTTTTATCTCATGATGTCTTCGAAGAAAAGCAGCAAGCCAAGTTTTCCCGGGCATCCCATCTTTAAAAACAGCCTCCCCGTTTCTTTCATAATTTTATGCACCGTAGAGAGTAAATTTGGTGCATTAACAAGAAAACCCTTTCCGCTCATAGACAAGATCCATTCCGCTAATAATTTCTCTCCGCCTCCGACAGAACAGTTGCACGACCCATTTTTCTTTGAAGCTATTTTTTTTCGTTTTAATGTTATTTTAGGAACACAAAATTTTTTAGCTGCACACATGCCTTCATTTTTACTGCGTCTATAGCAAGGCTCATTTTATCTTCCGTCCATTTAAAAAAAAGGTATTTTCTTTCGTTTCTGGGTATCCATGACTACAATAATAAGTAATAACAGGTACTTTATATTCTTTAAAGCGCTAAATGGATAAATTATAAGAGTGACCATTCGAATGGCCATTAATACGTTATTGTATTTTAATAATGGACACTCATAATCGAAAACTTCCACAATGATGTTTTAGGAAAATATCCATAAATAAAATATAAAAAAAATACAATAGAATTTTTAAAGCCCTAAATGGATCGAATATATCGGTGACCATTAATAAATTATTGTATTTTAGTAATGGACACATGTGATGACCATTTATGAATTTCTAATAAAACCTTCACTCAGTAATAGTCACCCCTGGCCAAAAACTTCTATAATAATGTTTTTAGCAAATCGACTAAAAAACACAAAGTCTGTTTCTTATTGACTGACAGCACGCGAAAAGATCACAGATGCTAGTCAGGTAGTAAAGCATAAGCGTCACAGTTCATCTAAGGAATTTAATTACTATTTAATTTTATACCCGATCTGATATATAAAGGTAATATAAATGTAAATTCGGTTAGTTAAAACAACTAACTGACCTGCATACATTTGTAGAGTACGTACAGTTAAAACAATAAATTATTTTAAAATAATCTTGTAACGCAACTATTCTGACTGTTTATTTCATTAATTATCTTGAGAATTTGGAGCAGGTCAATTCTTGGGAGACATATTAACAAACCATTTATCAATTCATTCTCCAGATAATTACTTTCTGATTTTCGAAATGTTGATAATAACATTTCCAAGAAACATTACAATAGGGTCCTACTAGGGATTGTCCCAATGACTACTTAGAAATTTTGCAGGTATATACGGTGAAACTTGGTCTCGCCCAAATTTGTATAATTTGTTTTGCTTAGAGTCGCTTATGTTCCATAAGTGTTAACTGTGTCGTGAAAAATTTCTTCAAGTTTTATCCCAGTAAAGTGTAAGAGCGTGCTTAGCTTACAAACGAAGAACTTTTAAAGGTTGCTTCAGATCACAAGCTACAATTTAAAAAGTTTGTTATTGATGAAATAGCCAAGAATCGTGGGATAACAGTGCTTCGTTTGCCGCCATACCATTGTGAATTAAATGCGATAGAGTTAATATGGGCCCAAATGAAAGGTTATGTAGCTAGACATAATGAAACATTTAACATGAAAGATGTTCGTGAGCTCATGAAGTACTCATTGATAACAACAACTGAAGAGAACTGGAGAGATGCTGTGAATCATGTAATTAAAGAGGAAGAGAAAATGTGGGTTTTAGATAACCTCATAGAACAAACTATAGAACCGATAGTGATCTCTCTCGACGAGTCTTCGGATGATTCTTGTATGGCCAGCGAAGAGGATAATACTATAGATTGAATTTTATATTTCCTATAAATGGTATGTTTACTTCACTTAATATACATTAATTCATTTTCAATAAATTTGAAGTATGAGAATTAAACTATATTTTCTTTAATTAATGTAATTTAATAAAAATGAAAATGTAACTTGTTAATAGCCCTAAACGAATGAATTTTATTTCAACTGTAATGTTGACCGAATCTAATTAAATAAGCAAAATGAACTAATATCGTAATCTCCGCCACTGCCGCACTGTTTATCCTTTTGCTGGCATTGTTCAGTTTTATTACCATATTGTATTTTGAGCTGAAACAGGGATGTACAGATAACCAATACAGACACCTACTAGTTTTGCATTACAATTTTAGTATTTACTTGTAAAATTCTTAGGATCACTCTGCACGAGATAATTTTCTATTTGAATATTCAATAAGGCTACTGTGCTGTCAGACATTAAGAAATAGACTATAAATATATAAATGTCAATAATAAGTTCACTAATTGCAACCAAAAGACCGAACAAATCAGGCAAGAAATATCGTCACATAGCGCTGCCGGTCGTCCTTGTATTTTGGATAGTATAAGTAACAGTAAAAATATGCAGTAAAATGTAATAGAACTGAAGATAATAACCTTAATTGGCTTACTAGCGGTGTGTCCATAGATATATAATACAAGTGTATTATATATCTATGGGTGTGTCCATTACTGGTGCACTTACCCTATAACCTCCGTAATTATTTTTAACGGGTAAAATATTTTATTATTTGTAAAATAGTACACCAGAAATGCTCTGTTTTTTAACTAGTAACTTTTTTAGGGTTGACGAGATTGTGAAAAAAATCAACACGAATCAAAAAATACCTGTTTTTCCTATATTGAAGCTGAAACGAAGCAGGATGTTTGAGAAGTATCGAGTACCTGTGACAGTGACGTATCTCAATTTTCCATATAGGTGTATTTATCACAACGAATCAAATTTAAATAAGATTTCAATGCATAGAGGATTGCTGCAGAAATATTTGAATTAGTTATTCAAACACATTTTATAAAAATCATATTTTTATTTGTATAACACAAATTTAAATACGTTAAACGCAATATTTTGGACCATCAATTTACAAGAAGAAACAAAATTCTGATTTACTTCAAACTAGTGGTTTTATAATAGAAAAATTAAAATTATATAGTGAACATCAACAAAGTACCTATTAATCTCAACGGTTCTAGCTTATTTTTAGTTTATTATAGATAAATGTACAAAACTAACTGTAAAATGTTGAGATTTTCATAAAATGTACCTTGTTATGGTAATTTATGTATACTATTTTTGTTTTTTTCTCTTTTTCAAATGATGTAGACTAGTGACATTTGTTTTACACTGAAAGAAACATTCATAGAGTTTGCCTAATTTTTAAATAGTATTTATGTATGTTTTGGTTTTTACTCACAAAAATACTTTATAACTTAAATTCAGTTCAAAACGTCAATTATAATTTAGAGTACATTAGATGTATAATTATAATAAAATAATATAAATTTTGTGACGGATAACTTAAGTCAAAATGTTAATTATGCCGAACCACTAAATTGAATGTAATAGGATCTCACATTAATCAAGCTTTATTCTAGAAGTTATTGATTCATTGGATATGTCACTACTATTCAGGTATTTGAAAAGAACAAAACATATTTTTACTTGATCTATCTATAGAATACAAGTAACTGTAAGTTTGTGTTAATATTGTTGATACTGCTATAGATAGAAAACTTAATACATATTTTTTGAATGAATGATTTATTTATTTTTCCCTAATTCTCTAGAATATTCAGTGGAAATGATACTTCAATATGGTTATAAAAAATAAAGAAATGTTATTAGACGTGATGGAAATATTTTTAATTGAAATTACTGTGTGTGTTACAAAAGTTTAAAATTTTGGGAATTCATCTCAAAATATAGTTAAACATTTTCCAATCATCATTTTCTTGGTACTTTCTTCCTAGCCAACAATGATGAAAGTGATGGACTCGCTATTGAAAGTATCTTCAAATAATTGCTTTGGTTTGAATTATATTTAATATATTGTAATGTTTTTCAATGATATTTAAAACGTAAACGGGTGGTATACATTTTAAAAACACGGTATGGCTACTTACTAATTTATTTAAACACTAACTCACTAACACTTAATTTGTATATACTTAACTAATCACTTAAATTTAATTTATATGCACACAAACTTGATTATTGATTCATATTAGCACTTTACTGTTCGGTGTATTTTTTGTTTATTTCTCGAGATCACTTTATCAACTAAACTCACTCTTCCTGATCGGTCCCTTATATATTAAAGCCTTTTTTACTAGAAAATTCCGGACTGCGGCTTACACACACAAAAACAATTGGTTCTGGCATTTTCTAGATAAGTCTGGTCACAAAAACAATGTTTAGACAAGATAGTCGTAAAGAGTTTAAAAAACTTGCGTATCCGCCATAATTTTAATTTTCATACCTGGCTTAGACAGAGTCGGATTTAGGGTCTATATCAGTGTGCTGTTTCGTAACAATATGATTGAAGCTAAATGGAGCACTACATTCGAACGATTGAATTGTGAAATTGTCTCCCAAAATAGTTTTATATGAAGTCCAAGCCTAAAGAATTTATATTTGTTGCAAAACTTCCAACTGTCAATAAATTGTGGTACACTTCCAAAGTTCATAAAACATAAGTCAATAACATCGTTGGAGTGAGTTATGCACTATTGAATCAGCAGGTCAGTTAAGTTGACACCAAACCCCCTCCCACCCCAATAGATATTTTCAACAAAAACATATTTGGTCGTTATGGACTTCTAATGCACCAATATGCTCCACGAATAATATTCTTTGTACCACATTCCCTGAGACCTGAGAGACTACAGCTCTATGTTTGTAAGGAGGGGGGGGGCAAATAAATGCTAGCCAACAAAAACAAAATCCCCTTCCCTTACTTAGTTAAACCTCATAATTTAAAGTAAAATTGCCCCCACCCCTAATGGCTATTTCATCTCTTGTCCACACAGCTGTAATTCAAATTAAAAACAGAATCGCCCCTCCACCTAGTTAGTTAAAGTTATATAAAGGTGGCCCCCTTAGTGACAATTTCCGAAAAAATATTGGGTTGTGGAGTCCGCTCCTAATGCACTCGTATGAACCACCAACAAAAACAAAATCTTCACTTCCCCCAAATATAAAAAATATATTCCTTTCCCTAAGCCAAAAAAATTGGAAACTTGTCAAAATGATGGCAAATATTAGTGAAAAAGTGTCTGGAAATTTATAGAAACATCAGAAAGTGTCTGTTCATCGTTCGTTTAAAAATTTTTTTGTTTTGGTAAGTGAGTCGTTTTCGTATGCTAACAGGACAATTTCATAAGAAAAATACATGGATCAAAATCAGGTTGAAAAATACAAGAATGTGGCATCTAAGTAGAGAAAAAGGACAAGGTACAGCTTCAATGTTTGATAATAGTTCCCCAAAAAACGCACGATCCTTTTTGTTCGATTCTCCGCTACCTTCTGTAGTATACCGAACCTTCGGAGGGTTTTATGGGGGTGTTGTTATCCCCGACGTCATCGTAGTATTCTCTATTTTGCCATGAAATATTATGTTTTTAGAATTTCCTTTACAGTCGGACTATCCTGACTATTCACGCCCTGGGGAACCTGGATCTAATTGTGACCTGAAACATAAAGAAACGAACAAAAATTAACCTTTTTTTATTTAACTACCGTTTCTAGGAGTCACATCCTTTAATTACTTGTTCATTGGACTCTCCAATCACATTCTTCAGACTTTCTGATTGTGAATTAGACTCTCTAATCACATTTTATCAGACTTTCTGATTGCTGATTAGACTCTCTAATCAAATTTTATCAGACTTCCTGGTTATTGACTAGACTTTTTAATCACATTTTATCAGACTTTCTGATTGTTGATTAGACTTTCTAATCAAATCTGGCCGGTTCTGAAGTTGCTTACAGAAAGTGTTCTTTTAAATCGTTCCAGTAAAATAAGTGAATTGAGTGAGAAATTTAAAAATTGAAATCCTACAACTTTCACAACTGTGTTATAAAAGAAGACCGTGTATATATACATGTAATAAAAACACCAAAAAACTGGTAAGAAGATCTAATTTGAAAAAAAGCTAGGTTATAATACGCCAGAAATTAATAAAGTACAAGGAATAAAAACTTACTTTTTTCCATAAACTAGTTGAGATATAAAGTTGAATACATTAACACAGGTCAGGCTTCTACAATTTAAAATTGAATTAAATCTTAATCTCCGAAAATAAAAATAATTTTTAATGGAAAAGATACTGCAGAAGTTAAAAAATATGGATCAATGAAATGCCAGAATCGAGCAAAAACTGGACAATATCCATAGTCAATTACAAATATTGAAAAAAGAGAACCAAGTTCTGAAAAACGAAAATGATTTATTAAGAGAAGCCACGAAAAAATTGGAAACAAGAGTAATTCAAATATAAAAGGATTAAAGAAGGGAAAACCTGATAATAAATTGCATGGAAGAAGAAATACGAGAAAATGCGGAACAACTGAATGATAGGGTTAGAGAAGTACTGAAAAGAGTAAACACCAAAATAAAAGTAGAGTCAGACGTAATAGAGTCGAGGAGAATAGGAGACCGGAACAAACTTAGAAGTAGACCAATATTACTAAAAATGAAGACATGGGATTAAAAGGAAGAAATAGATTAAAGGGAACAAATATCTATATTAACGAAGACTTTCCCAAAGAAATTATAGATCAAAGAAAACAGCTCTTAAAATACTCAAAATTTGCAAGAGACAAGGGATGTAGAACTAAGATCATCTACAATAAATTATATATTAACGATAAGCTATACACCTTATCAGAATTAGAAGCACAAAATGAAACTGAAATCGAGATTGAAGAAGAGACAGGACTACCAGAGCAAACTCCAGCGAAAAGAAGAAAATACAGTGAGAGATCTCCCGAAGGCGCTGAAGAAACGACAAAAAAAATAACAAAAGTGAACAGAGAAGTTGTCCCTTTTGAGATAACATTTTGGAACTGCCAAAGTATTAACACTTTAGATAATTTAGAAATACAGGAAATTAATAATTTGTGCAGCTCTGATATAATAGGCTTAGTAGAGACCTGGATTACCTCTTCCGAAAATAGCTTACCAAATATTTTAAACAATTATCATACTCACTCATGCCAAGCTTTAAAAGATAAGCAAAAGGGTAGAGGTAGTGGTGGTATCTTAATACTTATATCAAAAAACCTTGGTGGTGTGAAGTCGTTAGATGTAATCGATAGATGTAATATGTGGAATTTTATCAGAATAAATATAAATAATAATTTTATGATTTGAGGTGTAGTCTACTTAAAACCTGATTTAGATGATCATGTATGTGTAGAGATGCTTGAGGATAATCTAAAAGAAATATCAGTAAAATTCACAAATGATGAGATGACTCTGTACGGAGACTTTAATGCGAGAGTAGGTGGTCTGAATGATTTTGATTCAGAAAACGTAATACATATCAATCGTAGGTTTCCTGATATTAGTTCCGTTCTTTATTACCTTTTTCGATTTGTAGGGAAAATTCTTGATTGAAATCTCCGGTTGCGCCAGGCATACGTAAACGCTAGGGCTTCCTGATATTTTAAATCTAGAATTCCCATTTTTTTATAACTTTTTCGATTTCAGGGAGAATCTTGATTGAAATCTCCGGTTGCGCCAGGTATACATAAACGCTAGGGCTTCCGGATATTTTAAATCTAGAATCTCCAGATTCAATACCTTTCCCGAATTTTCTTTTAGTGGGCTTTGTTGGTATTAGTCCCGTTCTTTAACAGCTTTTTCGATTTGTAGGGAAAATTCTCAATTGAAATCTCCGGTTGCGCCAGGCATACATAAACGCTAGGGCTTCCTGATATTTTAAATATAGAATTCTCATTTTCTTGATAACTTTTCCGATTTGTAGGGAAAATTCTCGATTGAAATCTCCGGTTGCGCTAGGCGTACATAAACGCTAGGGCTTCCTGATATTTTAAATCTAGAATTCCCATTTTTTTGATAACTTTTCCGATTTTAGGGAGAATCTTGATTGAAATCTCCGGTTGCGCCAGGCATACATAAACGCTAGGGCTTCCGGATATTTTAAATCTAGAATCCCCAGTTTCAATACCTTTCCCGAATTTTCTTTTAGTGGGTTTTGTTGGTATTAGTCCCGTTCTTTAACACCTTTTTCGATTTGTAGGGAAAATTCTCGATTGAAATCTCCGGTTGCGCCAGGCATACATAAACGCTAGGGCTTCCTGATATTTTAAATCTGGAATTCCCATTTTTTTGATAACTTTTCCGATTTTATGGAGAATCTTGATTGAAATCTCCGGTTGCGCCAGGCATACATAAACGCTAGGGCTTCCTGATATTTTAAATCTAGAATTCTCATTCTTTGATAACTTTTCCGATTTTAGGGAGAATCTTGATTGAAATCTCCGATTGCGCCAGGCATACATAAACGCTAGGGCTTCCTGATATTTTAAATCTAGAATTCCCAGTTTCAATACCTTTCCCGACTTTTCTTTTAATGGGTTTTCTTGATATTAGTTCCGTTCTTTGATACCTTTTTCGATTTTTAGGGAGAATCTTGATTGAAATCTCCGGTAGAGCCAGGCATACATAAACGCTGGGGCTTCCTGATATTTTAAATCTAGAATCCCCCGCTTTGGTACCTTTCCCGATTTTGTTTAAATGTTAGTGAGATTCCTGACAATTTAAGTCTAGAGCCCCGACCCTAGTATTGTGTTTTCCGATTTGATAGGGAGAATCCTGATTGAAATCTCCGGGAGCGCCAGGCATACATAAACGCTAGGGCTTCCTGATATTTTAAATCTAGAGTCCCCGATCTTTAGTATTTCTTTTCCCCGATCTGATAGTTTTTTGGAGTAACGCCTAACCCGTTCGTTTCATGAGAGTTTATCAAACATTTGAATGAAAAGACCACAAAACTTTGAATAGTTTTTGTTTGCTTTTACCGCTTTTTTTCTTTGCATGTGCGCTATTTCATGATCATAAACCACTCTCGCTTATGTCCTGCCTGCTTCGTCGCTAATTACTGCATATGAAATATACATATAGCTAAGTAATACATATGTGCTTTTGGGATACACGGGTATTGTCTCCCCTTATGAGTATTGTTTATTTTTATATATAACGGCTTGGTAGAAATTATAATTGTAATAAAACTGAAATAAACCTTTTTTGAGTTTTATTGACCTATTATAGACTAGTACTTCCTGGTAGAGTAGAGTAGAGTAGTTGTTTGGCTGCACGAATTTTAGCTTCTCCATAGTGTGGATCAGGATAATAATATTTATTTCAGGACTAGCGAGAACGTTTTTATATTTAGCAATAACCTCCCGGATTTTGACGACAATAGACCCCTGGAACTTACCGTACCTCCATTTGAGGCTACCTGGAACTCTCGACGAGTAAAGCCGAGGGGCCGTGGAGACAACCACGTTAAAAATCTGGCGCCCGAGAAAGTGTAAGGTTTCAAAGGTGTCAGAAGTGACGTTCCGAGGCGTTAAGAGGTAGAGCAAGAGGCTGCTAACGATATATCACGCGCAGCGCGCCGTCGCCTCCGAGGAAACCGCGTCATAACACCTGAAAACATTCTTCAACAAAATTTTAAACGAAAAACAAATACCACCCACATGGTCAATGTTAAAATGATCCACTTCCACAAAAAAGGCGATATTAAAAACCCTAACAATTACCGTAGCATAGCACTTTTAAATCACAAAACTAAGCTCTTTACCCAATTAATTAATACGAGACTAACTTACTTTGTTGAGAATAATGAAATATTACCAGAGTGCCAAAGCTGCTTCCGCACAACACGCAATTGTGAAGACAACATATTTGTGTTCTACACTATAATTAAGAATTACCTTCGTCTCCCCTCAAGAAAATTATATACTCTAGTTGTAGATTTTAGAAAAGCACTTGTTTCGTTAGACCATCATATACTCTGGGAAAAGTTATATTCAAACGGAATAAGTGCAAAAATTACTAGAATACTAAATATAATATACAACAAAGCAGCACTGTTTATAGAACAAGAAGGTAGCAGTCCAGAGAAAGTACAAATAACCCAAGGTGTTTTACAACGGCACCCGCTCAGCCCACATGTTTTAATATGGTCAACGAGATTGCTTTCAAAAGTATCGTCAAAGATTGCTATATTCTCGCCCAAATATTTTTTTTAAGCTCCTACACAAAATGTATTCGTTCCCTGACAGCGTCGTTGTAATGTTCCAAAAGGAACACTGTAGGGTTTGGATGCTAACAACCAGCCCGTTATTCCAGAGTTAACAGCTCTTATTCCTGCTTTCATGTTATCTTCATCCCATTGGAGACGATTACTTTTTCGTTGGTATTTCCCTCAGATTAACAAATAAAATAGATATGTTTGTTTTAATATTTTCTTGCCCCAAACATTGAGTCACATTCTAAGCTCACTTGCGGAACACTTCCACTGCTTTGCCATATTTACAAAGTCTCTTTAGTTGCAGGAAAAATGAAAATAGAAGTTTATTTGAAAATGTGTTAAAAAGTTATGCGAATAATAAAAATTCATACTAATTTATGCATTTCAGTCGCTACTTTTAAAATTAATTAATAATACTTGAATTTTATTTAATAAACGCATATTCTTATATAAATTTTAAACAAGTATTTGTTGTATCCTATGGTTATAACTAAAAGTGGCAACATTGCTCAAAATTTCAGTATATGTTTAATGTGTCACTGTGACCGACGGTCATTACGAATTGGTCGTAGTACTGTAGTAAATAATGTCAAACGTGGTTTGTTTATACGAGCGCCATTACGACTAGAGAGTAAACATTTAGTTCTATCGTTTTGATGAGTTTTTCAAAACTTTTTGTGACAAAATGAACTTTTAAGGTAATTAATTTAATGTTTTTGGATTATCATGGTTCGTCAGTGCCAACTTTGTCAGAAAAACAGCCGAAATGACCAAGGCCATGTAGCTACAATACCATCCCCACTTTTTGTAATTCATTCATTATTTCACTACTGGCGTTTAGAATTGTTGGCCGCACAAATAAACGTGTTTATGGTATTTCCCAACCATTTTTACTTAAATCTACAACAACAAACCAAATAATTAATTTTTTTACGTAAGGGTGAGTTGACATATCATGTCAACTAGTCCGAAACGATAGTAGGTACGCCAACTCGCCCGAAAACACTTTTTTTCTACTTCCGTTACTAAAACCGCACTTTGAACACGGGTTTGACATGCACAAAACGACTCTTTAAACACTAGTGTTTAAAATGCGAAAAGTCACATCTCGTTTATCTTTTGTTTTTTGAACGTCAAATCAAGTGTATCTTTTGTATGTTAAATTTCATGTTCCGTGATAATTTTGTTATTCTGCGTCATTTGATTTGTCAGTCAGCCATCGTCCGTCATGTAATGAATATAATCAAAATATAATATAATTATTTCATTTCAGCGGGCGAAGAAAAAGTATAGTAAGCACCTCGTGTTAAAAACGTCTTTAATCACTCGTTTCACAAGGAACTCGTTCCGCTTCGCTCCACTCGTGCCTAGTAAAACTCGTGACTAAAGTAACCTTTTTGACACTTGGTACTTAATATACTATTTCTTGAATGAGACCGATACGTTATACCGTAGAATTTTAAGGTTAGGTTTACAAAATCGATTTACGTTTGATGAAATTTAAAAAAATATTGTTTATATTTTGCAGCAAGTTATAAGAGTAAATTAAATGTTTATTACCTTAAAAAAACCCAATATTGTAATTAACGTCTTTGTTTATGTTCGGAGATAGCCAGAAACACATTTGCCGGCTTATACAGAATATTGTGGAGTTATTTCGAAAAAGTAAGTTTCATTTAAAACACTAATATGAGTAGATTCCACAAAGTAAGGGTCGAGACAGTTAATTTCATTATACAGATTAGGTAAACAGAAGGAGAAGGTTAGTTGCACCGCAAACTTTTTGTAAGCTGAGAAAATACCAAACACCAACTCGTTCATTATGCCAACTCAGGCACATTTCCCCTATATTATCTCCACTTTTAATAATTTCTTGTTACCTCAATCGTTTTAATAAATTGTCAGTGATATTCCTAAATACTTCGTATTTATTTTTGCACTCCAATTAAAATAGTCTTGTAATTTTGAGTGATGTATGTGCTTTTAGATCTGTGAACCACCTATTCCATATCAGGATTTCTGCAGCTTTTCTAAAGCAACAAGTGAATTTAAGTTATGGAATCGATGTAACGACGGATGTAATGTGTATGGCGCTGTCCGTAGTGAATGTTATATACCTAAAACCAAAAATATTGAGAAAAAAGATGCGATGGTAATGCATCATTCAAGCACATCCAGCAAGCTACTCTCCAAATTGAATAGTGCACATATTCGACAGTTTGTATCGCCATTTTATAGACAATTCGATATCCTGCCTCCAATTACATCGCCAGTTCTTGAAGCACGTTTACCTTTAGGCTATTCAAAAGTGTCGACAAGAATTAAAACTATTCTAATGCAAAAAACTGGAGTGAAAAGGTAAGTTAGGTGTAGAGAGAAAAAAACTACTATTATTTTGTGAAAAAAGTATATTTAACGTGTCAAAGTGGAATACATTTAATATTTATTATATCAAATATTTTTTGTCAATTTCATATGAATCCCCTTCCTCTGCTCCATTACTCTTGCTTCCTCTTTGGTTCACTCCCAAACCTATTTCTATTAAAATTGTTTTTTTTTATATTTTTGGTGTTTTATTTGTCTGCTCCTTTGTTTGAATAGATATGATTATAGAAAACCCTTACTTATTGAGTTGCAATTATACCTCTTGTTGAAATAATTCCTCAACCATTGTAGCTTTCTCCTTTCTTCGTTGATCTCTCGTTCTATTTTTCCATGAAATATTTTTCTCAACAACTCTTATTTCACGATACAGGGGTACTATCTTGTGCCTGCATTTATATCACTGCTCAGTTGTCAATGTGCAATAATTATATTTTTATGTTTACAAAATATATACTTTTATAGATCCCGTTCTACCAAAAAAACAAGCTGCAATAAATTTGAAATTCAAAACGATGGTGACTCGAAAAAAGAGAAAAGGAAAAGAAATGTTTGTTCTAAAAGTACGGATAATATCAAAAATAAAAGAGTGGATGCAATTGTTGCCAGAGTTTGTACACCAACACAAAGTGTATTAATGAAGAGAACAACGAAAAAAATGGTAAACTTGTTTAACACTAACAAAACTAATTACAAATATTCAGGATAAATTATTGTGTTCCCCTCACTATTTGTTTCCACAAGTACTTTAGTACGACTAATGTCTGTCTTCAGTGCTCAGATATTCAGGAACATCGGCTTTGGGAAGCCTTATTATTGACACACGTTTATTATTGCTGTTAAACGTTGTAATGAATAACTAAAAAACCATTCTAATTTTGCAATAAATAATACTGACGATCATAAGTCAAACACTGCTATAATAAATAGGTAAGACATAATCTGTTAATTTTTATATAATTAATGGTTCTTCGCCAACTTCTTTTATAAGAAGTAAAACTTCAAAAGCTTTTCTTTTTTTTCTTTTTCCAACGTTTCGAATCCATTATTTAGGTTCATCATCAGGGCTATTCATATAATACACGTAATGAATGTTCTATTACAATTTCGTTATAAGACAATCTGCAACAATACCTTACAATAATAAAAACTTTTCTAATTTTTATTTAAAGATGATATTAACATTATTTAATCAAGGTTGAAAATATAAAATTGAGAGTTTACACCAAACATTAGTTAAATATCCCTATTTTTTCTTATATTACTAAGCTTAAAATTGAAAAACTCACCAGCTACTTTAACATATCCATTTTGGTTTCTTTAAAAACAATTATAATGAAACATACATATAAGACGAAGACAGTGAACTTTTTAAAATCATCTAAGTCATTTTCAGAATGAAATTGTGGTAATTTTTATGATCTACATATTTCCATTGCTCAATTCATTTTATATTTCAAATAGGTAGAGAAATCTTTACTGTATGTATTGCTGGCGATATGAATTAATTTCTTTTTAAACGCAAAAACACCAAAATAATAAAACATTTCAGTACGGTTGTAGATGATATATCGCCAGCAATACATACAGAAAAGATTTCTCTACCTATTTGAAATATAAAATGAATTGAGCAATGGAAATGTGTAGACCATAAAAATTACCACAATTTCATTCTGAAAATGACTTAGATGATTTTAAAAAGTTCACTGTCTTCGTGTTATATGTATTGTAACTATTTATGTTTGAGGGCGCCAGTTTGTAAAGCTTATTCGTTCACTTGAACAAAATCCCGGCATGAGACTTCTCAAGGGTGGTCCAACTCCAAGTTAATGACACACTTTGTATAACAGAGGATGATCAGACTATGAAAGTTCAGGGCGCCACCACCTTTTCAAACGTTACGAAAGAACAAGAACAAAACTACGGTGATAAAGGTGGAAACACCGTGTAAAATAATTTACTCTAAATTAAAATATTATAAAAAATTAATATTAAAAACCTTAAAAATAAAATGTGCTCAAACTTAATCAGTCCGAACACGATACCCTGTGGCTCTCACAGCCGGGTGGATTAGAAATAAAAGAGAATATATATAAGAAAAATTAATTTAATTCTGCCTTAGAACGGGACGGAAAAATACAGGATGTACTTAACTGACGGTACTCTTGTGATTTAGATGTTTTGAAGGAATGGTGAAAGATGTCTCGGACTAATGGAAGCTGTCTTCAACGCTAAAGGTGTCGTAGATAGATGGAAGATAATGGAAGCTGTCTTCAACGGTAAAGTTGTCTTAGATAAATGAAAGCTGTTACGTAGCTCTGACGTAGCTGCTGTGCTTACCTAAGAGTACACAAGAATCAGGGATATGTAGGAACTTGATCGTAATGGGGCACATTGTGTTGGTTCAGCTTTTCAGGTTTAAAAGGAAGGCAGTTATTTGAATTTACAAAAATAAAATTTACTGAAAGCTTCCCAACATATATGTCTCCCATATTGAAACAATAAAAAAACAATTTAACTAAATTAGTAGTGTACTAATGTTGTGAAAAACTTATGAGAGCCAAAAAGTTGTTATCTGAATAAATAACTTGCTTTAAAAAATATATCTGAAACCTGTAGTGTCAGCATCCTTCATACGAATGAATATTCTATGGGTTTTAAAAATGTAATTAAAATGTTCTTTATAATGAAAAAAGATATTTTGCAACATAAAAAGCTCTCAAGTATTTGCACAAAATTAAGCAATGATTTGTATTTATTTTAAAATGAATATGTAGGTATAAAATAATGATTCCGTGACCACGTGCAACTGTAATTTATCTCTGAATATGTGAAAGAACAGAAATGAGAGAAATGCAATAAAAATAATCTCAGCGATTATATCGAATGAAGCTTAGAGAATATAAAATATAAATTTCAACTTACCACAGCAAATTAAGAAAACTTTCAGAACAAGAGAAAACGCGAGTACGTGTTTTCTCTTCAACGTCGGTATCGGAAAAGGGAGGATTTTCAGCTTGTAGCGAACAGGGGGAAATTGATAAACGTCAATTGTCTCAGCGTTCAATTTTAATTCTATGGTTGGGAGTGGCTAATGAGACGGCAAGCGTAAATTACACGGAATTTATTATATTACATCGAAACAGGTCGATTGACATGTTACAGTATGTTTAGTTATAATTGTTTTTAAAGAAACCAAAATGGATATGTTAAAGTAGCTGGTGAGTTTTTCAATTTTAAGCTTTGTAATATAAGAAAAAATAGGGGTATTTAACTAATGTTTGGTGTAAACTCTCAATTTTATATTTTCAACATTGATTAAATAATGTTAATATCATCTTTAAATAAAAATTAGAAAAGTTTTTATTATTGTAAGGTATTGTTGCAGATTGTCTTATAACGAAATTGTAATAGAACATTCATTATTTGTATCATATGAATAGCCCTGATGATGACCCTAAATAAAGGATTCGAAACGTTGGAAAAAAGAAAAAAAGAAAAGCTTTTGAAGTTTTATTTCTTATAAAAGAAGTTGGCGTAGAACCATTAATTATATAAGAATTGAAAATTTTCATACTGCCAATTAACCAATAAAAATAATCTGTTAAGTTGCGTTTAAATTGGAGGGAACAAAAGCAAACGAACGTATCCGTTTGCTTGAGCTAGAGTAATTTACGTTAATTAAGAATCAAATGGGAGCGAGTGACGAAACGAACGAACAAATACCTACCTACAAATTCGTTCCTTCCCGTTCATTCGTTCCTTCCCGTTCGTTCGCTCCAAATAAAGCAGGCCGCACACTATCGGAGAACGGAACGGAACGGAAATTTCGGAAGCATAGAATTAAGTTAGTAGTCGCACACTACCGCTGATCGGAACACCGCGGAATGGATTGGAACGGAACGGAATTTATTGGATTGCTCACTGAGCGAATTTTTCCACGATTCCTCAGCCCCCTCCACTACCCACCAGCCCGTAGTCAGTGACAGAGATAAGTAACCCCTAGATATCCCACGTACGTTATCCAAGATCAAACCAAAAACTTAACTCGGGGACAGACCTGTAGGCGTCGCTAGCTGTGCTCCTCTTCTTTTCTGTCATCGGTATTTAAAATATTGACTTCGACTTAAAACACAGAAATAATCAAAAAGCGGAAACAATACAGAATTCAATAAAAATAAAATCAGCTGAAGTGATTATGCTAAAACCTGCATAGAAAATGGCGACTACTAAAAAATGACAACAAAAGCAGAAAACCCTGAAAACCGATGACAAAAAAGCTCTGACAGCTCTGTCCCCTGAGTTATAATTTTGGTTTGACCTTGGGTAACCTGCGTGGAATATCTAGGGATTACTTATCTCTGGTCAGTAATCAGTACAACAAAACGTGTTCATTCCTGTGATTATTTTTTGACGTTTCTTAAAACCAATGAAATGCTTCTTTATTTGACACAAGGGTAAAGTTTCAACCAATCATGTCATTATTATAGTGGGAATAAAGCTCTTGTGATTATTCTCGGGAATAATCACGGTTGCTTTTATTTGTCTAGCAAGTGTCAGATAGTTGTCAAAATAATTATCTAATTGTGTCAACGTTATATATAAAATGAGTGAACATCATCGGTTTAGTACCTTTTCTGATGAAGAAATAACGAATAAGATTATAGAAACTACTTCGAAAAATACTCTAATAAGTAATCAGTCTATATGGAGACAATTTAAGACCTTCACCAATTTGTGAATCAAAAAATAATCTAGTCAAATATAACTCGAGAGTTCCATAAATTAGAAAATAATTTGACAGATTTTGTTCAAACTTGTTGCCATTTGGCAATAGCCACTAGAGCCCTGCGGGCTCTCGTGACTATTGCCTGGCAACAAGTTTTCAAAAAATCTGTCAAATTATTTTCAATTTATTCTCACTCTCTTGTTATATTACTACTGACAATGTCACGCCGTTTTGTGTTTGTTTCCCTTTTGATTAATTAAAAATGAATGAAGATCAATAAAATTCGTGCGAAGTGTTTTTTTTTCGTTAGTAACTATTTTAAGTTTCCGAATTTACTCTTATGTAATATTATTTATCACCCCTTATATATGTGGAAATTACTTCGATATGAAATAATCATTCCAGATGTAACGAGGTTTCTTTCTGGTTGTTAATGATTTTGAGTTTTCGAATTTACTTTTATTTAATATTATTTATAACCCGTTATATATGTAGAAATTACTTTGATATAAAATATTCATTCCGGATTTTTATTTAAAAATTTCAAATTTTGACCGCGATCCGATGGTAGAATTTATGTTTACCCCTACCGCGGAATACAGAGTAAGGAGCGCGCAGGTCGAACTAGCGGAGAGAGGTGGAAAGCAGTCTGAAACCACTAGCGTCTAGCGAGCTGCAAGTCACAGATGATCCTGACCAATTAAAAACTACCGAGGTTAGGATTCGTTGGCGCGAAAGTTTAAAAATAATATGTGCTTTCTTTTGACAAGATATTAAATTATTTCAATTAAAACGCATCGTAATTGGTTGTTCCTATGCCATTAACTGATATTATTTGATATCCGGCCGCATTTACTAAATAATAACGACATTGCTACTCTGCGATAAAAGAAAAGGTGAGAGAATTGTTTTCCAGTTATTTCAACTTGAGAAAATCTCCTAAATTTGAATAAAAAAAACTGTTTAACGGTTAAACGAACTTTTTTGGAATGTTAATTTACTCATTTATGTTTAAGTTATCAAAAAACTTAAACTAATATAGGTATTTCATTATCAAATATCAAATTAAAATATAAATCGTTTAGTAGGAGAGCCAAAATAATTTAACTTTTCTATTTTCTCATTGAATCGATCAATTGGCTATTATAGCAATATTAACAATAATTGTTGATATAGTAACAACAAAAAATCGTTTAACAGCAATGTCGTTATGACTTAGTGAATTGTGCAGATTAACTGAGATTTAAAAAAATAGGATGGTTAAGAAAATTCTAATTCTTACTTTGATTAATGTTGAAACGAGAAAAATACTGTTTTATTTTGACCTATATCTGTTGTCATAAGGAAATATGAATATTTAACAGGGCAAAAAACTACCAAGGTTATTGGATTGTCTTATAAATTGTAATTTATTTATACATTCTTAGATACCAAATTTAAAGCTATTTTTTCTTCTTTGTCGTACAGAACAACCTCCTCTGAGTATTTATTTTTTGATTGTGTGGAATATTAATATTTTGCGAAGAAGCAGAATTAACAAGGTGGTGTTTAAACACTAGTGCTGCAATTGTTCCTCCAATGAAGTTTTGTAGCCTCAAGAATTTGCAAAAAATTTATTTTCATTTCATTTTTTTTTCTCTTCAAATTCAAATAATTTGAACTATTCTTTTTACATAATTCTTTGAGAATGCAGTCCTCTTCAATGAAATTTTCGTAGACTACGTGCATATGAAGACTATTTTCGTCATCTGAGAAAATAACATGAAAAGTCATAAAAACTATGAAAAAGGAAAAATTCGTAGATTAAATTGCACTCTGCAGAAAAGTTCCAATAAGCGGCGTAGATATTTTTTTTCTGTAATCGAACCTTTATATTTTTTTAGTCAGCTGCAAGAGATTTCCTAATAAATTTTTAGTCAATGTATCACTATTTATAATTTTTTAAGTTAAACTCCCATCTCTGTATGGGGGAAATGTCACAATTTTGAATTGTCTAAAGATTTATAATTGGAGAGGTAGCGATTTCTTGCACTCCTTGCATTCAGAATCAATAGAGAAAATAGTTTTGCAACGAAAACTAAATAAAAAATGATCAAGGAACGTAAATAAAATTTACATATAATCTTGCACAATGATAAACATTTCTATTCTACATTCCGCAAAACCTTACAAAATTATTTAAAAGTCCGATACCATTGTTGCCAATGCCAGTATACTAAAACTTGAAACACCTCAGAATAGCAAAATTTTTACAAGTCAAAAATATTCGGAGATATTTGAAAAAGTATAAAATGAATAAATTAGAGAATCGAGTATAGCTAGAAAAGTTTTAAAATTGCCCATAACTTTTTTATTATTGTAAAAATTATTTTCAGTCCACTTAAAATATTCTTCCATCAGATAATGATTTCGATTTGGCAACGCTGCTTCCATCGTCGACAAGGTTGTTCTTGTTAATTTTCATTGGTTAGGATCATCCGTGACCCTACAACTCACTAGACGCTAGTTCTGAAACCTGGTAGGTGCTAGCCAGTGTTGCCAACGACACGGTAATTGTCGTGATTTCACGGCTTTTTCAACAAAACCTACGGCCACGGCTTTGCTGTACTGCCGTGCAATATATACACGGCTTTTCAGTTTAACAACTTACTTGTTATTAATGAAAATATTTTTGTGAAAAAAAAACTAATACTTAATTTAAAAACGTCAAAGCGATTATTTTCCACTAGAAATTAGGTTTTATTACTCTCGTAGATAAAAATAGACTTCATAATATGTATTTAGGAGAAATGAAACTGATATAGCGATGACATAGATATATTATGAGCTAAAATGTTCAATTTTAAATCGGATACGGGAGATTTTCTTTTTAAAAATATCGCACTGTTTATTTTAATCATCGTATTTTTGCCACATTCAAATGCATCGTGCGAATGAATTTTTACGCAAGTCAATTTTATAAAAACCAAACAAAGGAATTTGTTGATTACAAAAACTATTGATGGAAAGTTTTTAGCCAAACAAGAATTAGGAAAAATTCTCAATTTTTGTACTGCATATAAACCCAATAAAAGCATGATAAAGAAATGACAAAGCCTTAAATGATATATTAATAAAAACGAACCGGTTAATACATTCAGAGTAGAAGTGGTGAATTTCATCTGTCAGATTATTAAACAAGTTATATTATTTTCTATATTAAATAAATATTTTATCACCACATTTTTAAAACCCAGGAAAAAATTATTAGTCCTAGCATTTTACCGCTTGAACTTATGACACGGCCGTAGCTTATGATAACACGGCTTTTTTCAATGTTGTTCACGGCTTTCGTTTGGTACAGGTTGGCAACACTGGTGCTAGCGTCGATAGTCGAGAGAAGAGTTGTATCGAATCGAGTCCGGGAGTTCCGACCGCAGGCATTAGAACAATGCTCCGACTGTAAGCATTCATTCAATGTGTTAACCGTTTCTTGTAGTTGTTTTTAAGTAGTTTTTTTGAGTTTTAACAAAAGTTGAAGCGAAAAACTGTAAGAATATTTGGAAATTATAACGTAAATAGTCTTTTCAATAGATATTTGAATTTATTCGAATATTAGATATTTCATTTTACTATAAGCATTAGTGGTTTTGTGATATAGCAGAAATCGAACCGTTTCTTTTGAATGTTTTGAGTAATTTTTTCCCCGTCTGTTTAAAATAAAAAAAGGTTGAAGCGATAACTGTAAAGGTAAGAATATTTGAAAATTATAATAAAAGTGGACTTTTCAATAGGTATTTGAATTTCTATTTTGAATTTATTTGAATATTAGACATTTAATTTTTACTGCAAGCGTTAGTGGTTTTGCGATATATCAAAAATATAACGAGAAACAGTACATTTAAAATCTCGAAAATATTTTATTGAGTGTTAACCCGATTCCCTAATTTGCGTTTCGGTTGAAATATCGAAGACTTCCAGGTGTCTAGCCAGGGCTCTCCTGATATTTTAATTGGAAGATGTATATTCCGTTCAAATTGAAATCTTGAGGACTTCCAGGTGTCTAGCCAGGGCTCCTTGATATTTTAATTCCCGGATTTCAACCGTCAGTATCCCGTCCCGATTCCCTGATTTGCGTTTCGGTTGAAATATCGAAGACTTCCAGGTATCTAGCCAGGGTTCTTCTGATATTTTAATTAGAAGAGGTGTATTCCGTTCAAATTGAAATCTTGAGGACTTCCAGGTGTCTAGCCAGGGCTCCTTGATATTTTAATTCCCGGATTTCAACCGTCAGTATCCCGTCCCGATTTCCTGATTTGCGTTTCGGTTGAAATATCGAAGACTTTCAGGTGTCTAGCCAGGGCTCTTTTGATATTTTAATTAGAAGGCGTAAATTCCGTTCGAATTGAAATCTTGAGGAATTCCAGGTGTCTAGCCAGGGCTCCTTGATATTTTAATTCCCGGTTTTCAACCGTTAATATCTAGTCCCGATTCCCCACAATTCCCGAAAGTGGTCCCACCACTTGGCCCGAGCTTTCGACAGTTTTATTCAAGAACCGAACCCCTTTTCGTATTTCCTTTCCCGATCTCTAGAAGCATCGTGTACTCAATACTCACATTTATTCTACATACCGGGTGCATCGAAAGTGATTGGACATTTTGCTAGCATCAATGTAGGCTCCGTTTTATTAATTTTAATTTATTAACCTGTATATTGAAAAGACCCGAGAAATAGGAGCTTGCTTTTAACGCTTTCATATTAAACATTGCTTTTGCTGATAAAAACTCTCGCTTATGTCCTGCCCGCTTCGTCTCTAATGACCGCATGTTAAATGTATATAGTTCGCTAACATTTTTCTGCTTTTCTGGGGATACCAGAGTACAGAGCCTGTATTTATTGTTAAATAAAGACATTGTTGTAATATAACCTAACCGAACCTCTGTGTTTCACTGACCTACTATAAACTAAAATAATCCTATGGTAGAGTATATGTTTTGCTGTACGAATCTAGATCCTCCGTAGTGTAGACCAGGAGAATAACTTTCATTTTAGGAACAGTGAGGAAGTTTCTGAATACAATCCTGCCGGATGAGATACAATTAGACCCCTGGAACCGTCCGTACCTCCATCTGAGGCTACCTGGAACTCCTGACGAGTGAAGTCAAGGGGGCCGTGGAGATAACCACGATAAAAATCTGGCGCCCGAGCACTAATTCCGAACGTGCTGCATCGAGGGTGTCCAAAGTGACGTGCTGAGGTGGCAAGAGCCGCGTAAGGAGCCAAAGAAAAAAAAGACGTCACAGTATCCACATCTTTATCTGTTGTCTGATAAAAATTTCAGCAAACGAAAGAAAAAGAAAATGCCTGGGAAGAAATTTCCATTGAAATGAAAATATCCGGTAAGTAATAATGCATTACAATTTTATTTAACTAAGTTCTTCACTCTTATACACTGTGACCCATTTTGTTTGGAAGCACCCCTGTAAAATCCGCTTTGGGCACAAATTTTCGTAGCTTAATTTCTATTTTCAAGCCCTCTCCTTGGTAGATAGACTCCAGAAATTGGTATTCAAAATTTTTCTTTGGTCTTCTGCAATATTATTGAAACATTCACTCGTATGTTTACACCTACATCCAGGTAGCTGGATAGTTTTTCTTTTTTTTCAATCATCGCTTCCTGCTTCTCATGATAATCTATTTTTCTTCTCTTTCTTGGATTGCCACTTTTTGTGAAACCTTTTTCTAAGTTCTCATCCTTCTTGGTATGTTGTGCGGTGTTTTCATTGTCTACTGTATATTCTATTTCGCTTTCATCTTCCTCTCTAGGTTCTTGTTCGCTTTCACGTTCCTCTATACGTTCTGGTTCCTTATTCTCATCATCCTTTATATGTTTTGGCTCATTTAAAATCAATCGATCATCTATTACCTGGCAAGTTGCACTCACTTTAATGAATTCGCAGCATGCTTTATTCGTATTACTTTCTTGAATTTGACAAATATTTTGAATAGGTAATTGGTGTTGTAAAGTGTTTGAATTGTCGTCTAACGGTATCAAATTAGTCAATTCAGTGAAAACTTTGGGTTGAAGCGTATCTTCCAATAAATAATCTAAAGAAGTCAATAAAAACCATCTTCAGTTATCACATCGACATTCTGTATATTATTTGAGTCAACCAAAGTCTTATTATTGGGGGTATCGGGTTCTTTGAGAACCATGGACATAATTTTCTTCAATCTACTCGACATTTTCCTGCGAACATTCTAGTTCAATAAATGCTCATGCTATTTTCAAAAACACAAACATACCTGACTATTTTAAAAACCTCGTGAAAATAACACCAATCTCCACGCTATCAATTCAAAATCATCGGGCAACTGAATGCAAATCGCAATGCATTTTCATAAATATGGCGCGCTTTCTAAGAACAAATGCCGCATCTGACATGTGCCAACCGAAAACGCCGTATATGCATAGGCGCGGAAGTAGATACGGCTTTTGTGCTTAGTATTACGTACGTACGGCATATTTCATTAGGACAGGCAACTACTTTTTCACATACGACTAAATTAAATGTTGAATTTTCAATATATTAAACAACCATACAACATTTTTGCTTAGTAATAAGGTAAATTAGCCTGCCACGAACCCAATGAGACAAAAATCCTAAAATCTGATTTTTTTGTAGATACTGTTAAGAGACACTAAAATCATGTTGGTTCTCTATCAACAACATATGACAGTTGTCACAAGGCAGATGGCAGTCGAACTAGTTCGATGGTCATTTTCGTCTTCTTTTCAAAAATGAGCTAACAGTGAGTTGTCATAAGTTGCATAGTATAGTATGTATTAATGTCAGTTGTATTTTATATTTCTACAAACATCCATGTAATAAATAAACATTAAACAAGTACAATTGTTTAATTCAAAAGATACGGCTTCTTTTTTTGGGACGGCAGCACACAGCGCCACAAATTCTTCATCTGAACTGTCCATTACGAAAGATCAATACACTCGAAAACTTGATTGAGAAAGCAGGACTCTTACTCATATACAAATATTGTTTTCCGTTGAATTCCGCGATAATGTGCGGAGATTCAAAATTTCCATTCCGTTCCGTTCCATGATAGTGTGCGGCCTGCTTTAAACGCACCTTTAGATGAGCCACACAATTCTCGCCTGAACAGTGTACGCTACGCAGATTTGGTGGGAATCCACGATGAAATATTTTCGCGAGCTTTTTAAATTTGAGTGCATCTTTAGCTTTTACATAAAAAATTACCCGTTTGGTAGTAATAAGAACTGATACCTTTAGGTAGTTTTATAATATGAAATATATCAGCATATGACCCCCTAATTAATAAGTATTTTTCATCAGTTCTTTTAGGCATCAACTTAACTTTATTGGCTTCGTGACAATCGGACCTAAATATTCCTACCCCATGTCCAATATTATATCCACTAAGCCACCCACCTGTTAACAAGTTGTTGTGATGAGCTTAAATTAAAACAAATTTCTCTTCATATTTTCAGCAGGTGGATAACCAAAATCAAGAAAATATTAAAAATGCAAGACCAAGTGCCCTAGAATGTTCCAAGCGGGTTTTCATTTGCAATTTATGTAAAAAAAGAAATTCGGAAGATTAGTACTGTTATGTTTCCTTTGAAATAAATGAACTCTTTAATATTGTTTTGCATTCTTATAGTGTACAAATCAAACACATTCATGAATGTTTTTGGTGCAAATAAAGGCGATTTCGGTCCGCTTTGGTACCACACTTTGTTTGTCAAATGCATACCAATCGATTTCGTTTCGAAAAACGATGACGTCAAGCCGAGATCTGCAGCACTGTTACTAAAATTGGTAGCTTTCTATCCTTGTCTAAAGTAGTTTTTGTCTTTCTTTTTATTTGTCATAGATATATAATACCATTGTATAAACATAGGCCTATCTTTATACAATGATAATACATAGTAGATAAAGCATTTCATTTATAAATTGATATTTGTTTTGACCTGAACATTTAGAAAGAAACATAATATTTTGCATGTGGATTAAATAAAGAGAGACTCTAATGTTGGAACTCGTATGGCAACGCTGCACAAAAGCCTAGAGAAGGAAATTTACGTGCGCTCCTAACACAATCAGTGGCGTATCCCAATAAATTAAATACGTATAGGTTATTAATTAGTGAGTAAAAAATAAGTAGCAATAAAATAGATAATAATTCAAAATCAATTATTTATACAAAGGAAATAAAAACAACAAAAATATTAATTTAAAGTAAATTTACACTGTGGCTTAAAATTTAGTTCAACATGTAATTTTATAACTTTGTAATATTTTAACTTGAAATTTCATTGTCCCAAAAAATATATAACATTTAGAGTACCTTTCAGTGTTGATAAAACATATTTACTTAACTTATTGGATTCAGGTACCTTTGGCATTAATAATATGAAAATCTACAATTTTAAGAGTAGAGAAATACTTCTTTATTTTCAGTTTATAAAAAATATACAATTATATTACTTGTTCATACAAACAAATGAAATAATTTGGTACCTTTCAGTGATAAGAAGCTTCTGGACTAAATAAAACAAAAAAAAATTATTTTAAGTGTAAAATAAATACTCGTTTTTTCAGTTTTAACAAAAAATATATTAACATTATTCATTTCTAAATAAAATTAGCTTTGTATTAGTTTTTTCTCGGTAAATCTATTTTTTTATGGTTTCATGATTAATTCTAATGCTGAAATAATTTCTGAGAATTAATTTTATTAATTCCATAGCATGGTTGTCTAAAATATCACCATCATAAAAATGTTCACCAAAAAAAATACATTTGATGGTAAAACGCTAATGGTTTTAGAAACTGATAAATTTAACAAACCCTTAATATTTTTATTAAATCATAAGTTTTATGAAAAAATCTGAAATATTTTTCTTCAGCGTTACAGATATTAATTACCATATCACTTGGATTTTTAAGTTTACCATAAGCTTTTCTTACTTGCAGTTTTGAACAAGTTGTATCCTGTTCCAAGATATCAACACACTTAGAACAAGTAATACTTTTTTTTAATGATTTAACTACAAAACCAGCAATATATGATACAACATCTTACACATATAAATTTAAGTCCCAAGATGGCGACATAAAAAAATTAGATTCTGCAATGTCCATATGTAGTGGTTACTTAGTAAGTGTCCCTCGTATACTTTACGTTTACCATAAAGGTATATTATCTTTAAGGCAAACACTTACCTAGCAACCGGTATTCGGGAATAGAATAAACGACATTACTTCTATAAAAATCACTGGGATCGTTTTTAATACATTTAAAAATACACAGATATAATATCAATCCACTTATTCTAATTATCAATAACAATTGATTATCCTAGTTCATTATACTTTCGTTTTATAGGAAATGTACGCACGCTATACGGTGAGCCTGGCCTCCATCTATTAATTGTACGTGTATGTTTATATTGCAATTAGAACGTGCTTACACATATAACTATCATTAGCCTTCCTATATCAATGCTCGCTAAATACTATAATTAATATCAACCTAAATTTAAATCTTATTTCTAAGCTAATGTCCTTTTGCCGTTACTGTCCTTTAGGGATCACTACATCATCCCCTCTTGGAAGAGAAAAATTATCATTTTAATTTTTCGATATCACTTATACCTATAACAGTTTTTATTGACTGTTTTTTTGTTTTGTCTTTGTTTATTTAAACACTACTTGTTCGTTTATAAACACACTTCACTTGTTTACAAATGTTTCCGGTCGTTGTATCTAAACATACGATTCTTATGAACTACCTGTTGTTTACTGTCTGGAGATGTAATCTCGCAATTTACCCCCTTTATTCCCGTTATTTTAAACGGACCTAAATAATGTGAATCAAATTTATTTCTCCCTTCATTTTTTATAATAACTAATTCCCCTATTTTAAAATTCACAGGTGAAGAATCCTTTTCGCTATTATTAGCTCTACTTAATTTATTATTTATTAAAAACTGTCTGGCCCTTTCATTAGCGTATTGTAACTTGTACTTTAATTCTTTATCGTATGTTTCAAACTTGTAACACGGTTCAATTTTTATGTTTAAAAATTCTGGCAAATTGGGTTTTCTCCCATATAATAACTCAAAAGGAGTGTATCCGTGATACGTGTTTGGTGTTGTATTATAACAATTTGCAAACGTTCTTACAAATTCACACCAGTTATCCCTAGAATATTTGATAATGTTTCTTATATATTCATTAAATGTCCTATGTAATCTTTCACAACTGCCTATTGCTTCGTGGTGGTATGCTGTTGAAAAATTATGTTTTATATTTAAAAGTTCCGCTAAATTCTTCATTATTTCGTTCTTATATTCCGTCCCTTTATCTGTTCTTATCTCCTTCATCAATCCGTAATTCGGTATAAAATTGTCGAATATTGCTTTTGCTATAGTGTATGCTTCTTTATTCTGAACCGGTATCATAACTGCGTATTCAGTTAATTCGCATAATATTGTAATACAATAACGATTCCCGTTGTTACTTTCTACAAACTGACCTATTGTGTCTATGTAAATAATATCAAACGGTTTTATAGATGTATCTGTTATAACGAATTTTTCTTTATGTTTAGGTAGGAATGAAAAGCGGCCATTTAAAAATTTATTTATCTCGCGACGTTGCCGTACTTAACAGGAATGTTATATTTGATTACAATAACTATATTTAAAAAACTATTTTAGATTAACAATTTTTCTGGTTCAGAAATATGCATTGACTTAAACAGAATGTATCCATGTGAAATATGTGGAACCAATAAATAGGGGCATGTAGTAATTTTACCTATCAAAATAATTTCACTAAATCGATCAGTGCTATGGATAAGTACAATCTGGCAATTGCGCACATCACGTCAAACCAGAAGGGATGTCGATTCTTATTTCTTAAGTTTACGAAATAGCTACGCATTACGTCTTTATTTAATGATTGACCGCTTTTCAATGTAAATAATTGTATCCATACTTGTATTATATATCTATGTTATTTGTAAATTAACAAAGTCATTGGAATGGATTGTATTTTTGTCCGATATTCTAAATAATTTCCGGTTTTGTCTGTTTTTTCTTTTTTTGGCTAGTAATAATAGAAACTGTTGATTTTATTATAAATGGCAAGAATCTGTCATTTTGGGCGAGTAGGGAGAATTGCCAATTGTTAAGGACTGGTAAGCACAATGTTTCAACTTTTTTTGGGTTTTTGCTATATATATTTAACTCAAAACTCCAAGTAAATATAGGAAAACTCAATAAATAACATTTCCGATCGCAATACAAAGATAGGGTAAATGTCAATTTCTTCAATCAGCTGTAACAATTGAGAACCAAACGATTGTCACCTCTAATTGGTTCTTTACGTCATACCGGTAACGTAGGACCTACGAATTGGTTAACCAAAGTCCCTACCAACCAAAGCGGGCCGAAATCGCCTTAAATTTGGTATAGTTGGCGCAAAACATATAGGGTAGCAATGTAATCGTATATATCCTTTAAGTTATGTTGCGGAGCTGAAAGATATTAATATTTTATTTACTTGCCAATACCTATAAGGTATTTGATGTTACGTAATTGTTAAAAGGGCGTTCGGTTTAAACGGGATACCAGACGTGAACTGAGCCCTTTTTGTACCCCATTCGATTATTTATGGACAAAACAAAATTCTATGGAAAAATAACAAAAAAAGAAATTTTATAACAATGCATAAAACAGTTCTTTAAACATAAATATTATGTCTAACTCCTGTTTGTAACTACTATAGAAGTAACATGAAAAATATATTAACCTTATTTAATTTTCTTCTTCCAAAAATTATATTAATCCTTCTCCCATATCATCTGCTTCACTATCACGATCGTCTTGTAAATCAGTAATAAATTTATTTCCATTAATATGGACTTACCCAATATTCTTATACTCATCTTCGAGTTTGATTACTTCTTTAATCTCTGTTTGAATTTTGCCCAATTTAACTTAATGGGATTGAAAATACAAAAATAAGGAGGAAGTCGCACTATATTAGAGTGGCCATATTGTTTAGCAATACTCTCTAGGGCGTAGAATTTCTTAAATTTCTTTGTCTGTAAAACTTCAATCATTTGTTGTTTTGTATAAGAATGTTCAAAGTACAAATTATTATCCATTAAAAAAATGTGTAATTCGGTCTTCTTGTATCCTTTATTTGGTATTTTATTGAGCTGTCGTGAATGATAAGAAGCGTTGTCAAGAACTACAACACTATTTGGCCCTAAGTTTGGGATCAATGTGAATTCAAACCATGTTCTTATGATATTCAACGCTGCAATCTTCCATTTTTTTCCACATATTTTTAAGGCAATTGGAACCCAGTTTTCAATCGTTTTCTAACAAACATTTTCATTCCGGTCGACATTTGTCAATTTATTTCAATCGTTGGTAACTCATTACTTATGTAACAGTCATATATGGTGGTTTTTAATAATTTTATTACAGACACATCTAAAGATTTGATCAATCCCTTATCACATCGCTTCATGCGTTCGTAAGGCCCATTCTTGGCTATTTTACGTATAGTCGACAAGGGAACTTCTGTTGCTTGCATTAATTCTGTTCCTTCATCTAAATCGAACTTTTTCCGTAGATTCTTATACACATTGAAACATATCTTCTGTGTTTCCAAATTTAAATGACGTCGAATCCTGTTTTCACTTTGATCACAAGTATTTAAATTTTCGTTGTTGTTGCACACAATATTTTGGATCGAACTCGATATTTCCCAAGGTCGCCACATTGTAAATATTTCATTTTTAACTAAAAATATAATTGCTATATAATAAAAATGTATACTTACACAAATTCCTCAGAAAAACACTACACTCTTTCTTGATGTTAGCCTACCAACTAAAGAGTGTGGGTTATCTCTGGTGAACACCTGTTGTGTTTGAAAAAATTGCCATCTCCAAATATACTTATAGTTCATTATAAGATGGGAAAAATAATAAGTTATTTCTAATATACCGGGCAAACCAAAACTAATAATTCATAATAACTAAACAATAACAATAATAATTAGGTTTCTCACACCAAACTAAACCAGTATATTATATTCCTAATACTTCTTAATAAAACGAGATATAAGGTAGTGTTAATTGTCTGATGTTATGTTTAAGAGGTTTTTAAACATAAATAGGTTAATATTGTTTATAGGAATGCATTTTGTTCTATACATTAACGCTAAGTATCTTAAAAAGTAGGATGGCGCTCAATAATTGCGGGTTAAAAATAATCGTTGGACAGTGGATTATTAGTTGAAATTATAATATTAAATGAATATATCGCGAAATAAGCATTTTAAATTATAATATCGACTGAACTATGACGGTATTCACGTCCAACGATAAGCCGAAACCTTAAAGTTCGCACTATATCTCTTACGCCAATTATACACTGACGACTATTCCGCATTGAATCAACTGGTTCGATCCAGTTCGATCTACCCGACTCAACGAGGTTAATTTATTCATACTCTAAGAGCCGGATAGGGCACGACATTCACCGATCTGTTAACCCAATGAACTTATACTTACGTTAGTATACAGTTCATTCTGTTAATCAGATGAAACATGTTTTTTACAATAATAGGTAAATACGCCTAAAATGCCTTGCCTATCAAAATCCTGACCATTACTTAATTAATTTTGATTTTTCACCGATCTGTTAGAGTCCATTTTACGAAAGTTGAAGCCACCTGAAGTTGTAGTCGTATGCGTCAACCTTATGTTTTCAAAACCACCGACACACCACTTGAAACAGTCCTATCACACTCCCTATTACACTCCCTAGTGAAAATGCATCATAGAAACCATATTGATCCATATAATAAAACAAATATGGATTAATATGGTTCTATATGGATTCTATTTTTGTATATGGATCTTATATGGAATCATTAAAATGATTAAAAAGCTATCTGGATCTATAGTAAAAACCAAATAAAGTTGCGTTTACGTCATCATTGTGAACATTTGTAGCGTTGTCAGAGTGTTCATGAAAAATGGAAATTAACAGAAAATAACTGAAGTCAACAAAAAACGTAAATGTAGAAAATTTCACAATATTATAAATGAAAACTACAAAATTATTGATAGTTTGATAGTTTTCGGTTAATATAGTGTGGAGTTTTTCATTTACGTTTTTTGTTAATTAAATTTATGAATAGATTTCACAAAGTAAGGAATTCTAGAATAAAAGTGGTAAGGTTATTACTGACTTACCAAATCTTTTGATTATAAATATTTCTCACAAGAAAATTTTATAAAGCATGTAACTATAACCTCAAAAATCGATGACAATACACGAGTAGAAAAGTCACAAACAACGCGGCAACATGACATTATTTCTGACAGTGACTATTTTACCGTCAATAATTGGAAGCTTCTTTATGAAAATTTTAACACAAATGTTTACATCGAGGGAGTCTAAACCCAATAAAGCTATATTGCTTATACATTATTTTGGTACAAAAGTTTTTTATTGATTGGGTTATCTTTAGAACCGATTAATTAACAAATTTAAGTATATGCACTTTTCGATAGAAATGTAGCCACACATGCGATAGAAATACGACTTTGGTGACGTAAACGCAACTTTATTTGGTTTTTACTATATGTGGATTTTATATGGCAAAATTTCCCTATAAATCCATATAGAACCATATCAGAAACAAAATTGTGTTTTTATATGGATTTCAATAGTTGTATATGGACGAGAATTTCATACTGAATTCGTATCTGGTTTAGTAACCAATATGGAAATTTCAGAAAACTCGATATTATACTCAAGGTAGAGAACGCAGCTGTAACCAAAGTTTTGTCCAGAATTTGGAGTGTCAACAGTCAATGTTTGAAGGGGCGTGCTCCGGTTAACGTTTTTTTGTTTCTTTGTGTTTCGTTGTTCTCTTATTTGATTAAAATGAATTATGCTTATGTCAGTTTTATCAACGATAAAGTCAAAAGAATTGTAAATTTAAATGACATTAAACATGGTGAAAAGATTGTAAGTGATGGCAAAGCAGACATTTGTAAGTTATATAAAGTGAGCTATGAAGATGGACAGTATTACAAAGCTAATATTGTATGTTTAGGTGGTAAGTATAGTTCTTAATTTATCTTTATATACATTTTAATTTGGCCTAATGGTTATGCATTGTGTACTGTATTTGTTTACACATCTTAATTTGTTTTAGGTTTTATTTCTTGCCTTTGTAATTTATTAGTGTAAATAATCTACTGAAAGTTAGAGTACATTTTTTAATCTATTTGTATTACTATCTACTTGGCCTATCTTGACCTCTATATGGAATTTATAGTAAATCCTATATGGAATTATAGTAAATCATATATGGAATTACAGTAAATCTATGTGGAATTATAGTAAATGTATATGGAATAACAGTAAACTTATATGGAATAATAGTAAATGTATATGAAATTATAGTAAATACTATATGGAATTATCGTAAACGTATATGGAATAACAGTAAACTTATATGGAATAATAGAGTGAATCTATATGGAATAATAGTAAATCTATATGGAATTATGGTAAATGTATATGTAATAAGAGTAAACTTATATGGAATAATAGTAAATTTACATATAGGGAACTTATATGGATTTGTACATAATTTCCAGTTTCAGATACACACATTGAACCATATAAATTCCATATTCATTTTTTTATATGGTTCTATATGGCATATATTCACTAGGGTAATACAAAATGGATTCTTTCCCTTTTGCAAGTTTCTTTCTGTCTCCCTTCAATAATAATCTACTTCTCTCCAAGATGTAAACTCTTCCATATTCCTAAAATATAAAACATATTGATTGATATTAACTAGTTTCAAACATTTTCCTGATACATCGTACTATCCCTTGGATTGCACGTGCGAGCTGCGGATGTATGTTTCATCAGTATACACACATAATTCCAGCCTTCGGTTCTCTATTTAATAATATTTTGTTTTAAATTCATTCTTTTAAGGCGAATATCTTACGATTTCATAATCACCTTTCTGTTATTTTGCTGCGCTGCCATCTATAATAAAAGCATTATTTTTAATGAAATACTTATAAATGTTACATATTTTAATATATTTTATTCTAATTTTTGTTCTCTCTGTCATGAATTTGTTCCAATTATTTTACTATTTTCTGCATTCATAAAGTAATTTTCTACTTATAGTATACTCGGGTAAAACAATGTGCACTTTGTGGAGAATACCTAGAAAAAAATGAATAAATTCAGTCTAAAACTACTATTGTCTTAACACTATTAAAAGTAATTCTAGCTTAAAAACTTGTGTTAGAAGTAAACTTACAGAAGTTTCTTGAAATTAATTTTAGTATCTTTATTAATTGATATAAAATTTCCATTTTCAAGTATGAGCCATTTTCTCCAAGATGTACCTATACTATCGATACTTTTTGCTTTTACACCAACAAGTTTTTTAGATAACATGGTTTTAGATTAAATACAACACACGACACTCCCTAATTAACAAGCTAAACGTCTTAAAATATTCAAAATCAAAAATACTTAACAAATAATCAATTACTTCCGGAAACCAGAAGCATAACTCTCAAATGTCAAATTAAAATGGCTATCGGCATTCGGCATGAATCATCGTTCTACGCTTTACGCGTTACTATAGCGACGTAAATAAACAAGACAGAATTTGGTTTCTGCGATTGTCAATGTTCCAACTTCAGTGGCTTCAACTTTCTTGAAATGGAGCCTAACTAGCCAAATTTTATTCTAACCGATAGTAAATAATATAAAAAATATGCCTACTTATTTCTTGACCACATTACCTGGCAAGCGGTTATAAACAGGTAAGTTAATATAGGTACCTACACCGATCTGTTAACCATTTGAATTATATACCAAAATATAGGTAATTTAATAATAAACGCGATGGTATAGCATTGCCAACAATAAGCCTGCCATTAATTATTATTGCCAGTCTTTGAAGTTTGAAAATCGGAGCAAGCAATAGTGTGCGAGAGAGAAGCTAGAGCTTTCATTGCTTTTCACGAGAAAATGGAGGAAAATTTCTGATTCATATTAATCTAGGATTGACACAAATGATGGGCTTGAATAAATAATGCTCTTAAAATTGGAAAACTGGTGTCAAAATATATTAAGCTATATGGTCCCCGCATTTCACCAAGGAATACCATTTCCATCCTATAAGTAAGTTTAAACAAATTAAAAGTAATCACAGTGTTAACCTTCTATTTTAAATGTGTACATTAAGAGAGAGTATACAGCATTTTTTCAAAATAATTACACTTGATTATCTTCATCATCTTCCCAAAGAATTCTTCATCATAGGTACTCTACTTCTATAATAATGATTGAATTATCATAGGACGAATCTAGAAATACACAGAGCCTAATGGCATTTACGATGCCTAAAAAAACCACCCGCGCCCTATTGGCAATGATTCAATGAATAAGATAATAAAATTTGGGAATTTCCCAGACATAATCGCATTTCGGGAATCAGATGGGTAATCGTAGCATATAATTTTGTAGGTTGTCGGTACCTATGTATTTCCAGAAATAAAAAAATAATAAAAACGACTTAAATATGTAACTTTTGATAAAATATGCAGGAGAATGCACAAATATGCTATATTTGCAATTACTAATTAGCGTTAATTAAGTCTATCAATTTAATTCGTCCACATAATTAACTATATTCGTATCATAGATATAGAAATAATTCATATAATATGCAAAAAATAAAATATACGCTCTTCCCTTTACATTATAACCTATTACCTATGCAATACAAGTAACCATTCTGTTGTAAAGTGAGTTGCCTGTGTAGCAACAGTAACGCGTTGAAAATTAGACATGACAAAAAAAGAAGATTTGCTACTGTAATTTTACTTTTATTAGGTTATATTATTATCACATTCACATTGTATTTTTGTCTTTGAGTTCTTTTGTCCACGTTTCCTCTGTGGTGTTACTAATAGAAGTAGTTTTATTGGTATATAAATTTATGTAGAAGAGACATCAACGCCTTAAAGATGTCTATATTAATTCAAAGAACTCGCATGTAAGTATATAATTGCCAATTTTCTGAAGAATAATGAGTAAACTATTCATTGATTTCATTTAAATCATGAAAGTTAATTACGCACTCCAGTAAAATATTGATTCAACGGATCAAAACAAATAATATAAACAAAGCATGTCGCAATTGGCACAAACTTTATTTAAGAAATTGTTTTTAAAATATAACTGTTATTTAATCTAACAGCCAAAAGTCATATGCTTTTCCTTACTGCTGATGAATAAATGTCCTCTGGTTTTTTAAGAATCATTTATAAACAAGTTGCTCTCTAAAATATTGATGAGTTGGTTTCTACCCTTTGGCTAGAGTAATTGTTGGGTGATTGTGAAGAACAGTGGCTTGTGCCACCAATGCTTTGTATAACAGAATGAAACTAAATATGATCCAATATAAGTATGTTTACTAGTACTTAAATAAAAACTAGTTTACATAGGAATAATGTTTTATATTTAACATGTTCTAAATATTATTACAATTTTAAACTTATTAAAAAATAATTTAAAATTAATTGAATATAATTTGAAACAGACATAAGGATAAGACTAACCAGTACTTACATGAAATTAATATGTATCCAACAGCTACCTACTATTAATATAAAATATTTATAGAAGTTGAAAGATGAATTGTAACTGGTATAAATTTAATTGGAATCATTACGCATTATTTGTTATTTACTTGACAAATCATTATTTCATTTGTTTCTGGGAAAATTTTCAGCATCAATGAAGGTGTTTGCAAAATGTGTTTTGGTTTTAATCTTATCAATATGTTTATAAATTGTCAATGCCAAACATGTTTTTTCTCATACATAATGTTTTTCCATAATTTTGCTTAGGCATTCTCGTGATTCCTAAAAACATCCAAAAACTTAACAATATTACTTTTGAAACAAATAATGCATCATAAAAAGGGCTTTAAAAATATGCTTAACCATAGATAAAAGCAATTTTGTTATTTTCACTGCTAACTAGGAAAACCCAACAATAATTACAGTTAAAAAATAATTGATATTCTGAGTCTTGTTAGATAAATGCATATGTAGATGTTACGGGCAGTGAAAAACTAGATGGGCTAGCAAAAATCTTTGCAGAACAGGGACAAATCCCAGTACATATTAAAAATCCATTAAGTATATTTCTATTTTTTTATATCTATGTATATTTCCATACTGGAAAAAAGGAAATGATAGAACAAAGGTAGAAAAATTACCAAGTATGTGCTTATAGAACAAAACTGCCAAATATCCCAAATGAATTTTTTTAAGAATCCTCAAAATGAAAACTACTCAAGAACCATCAACAGAATAAGGAGCAACCACGCCATGTATCCTGAGAATTAGGAAGGATATTATATATCTATATAATAACTAATAACACTCAATATTTTGGGACTTATATTGGAAAATAACAAAATACAAATAATATTTATTTGTAAAGCGAAATGAAATCTATTTAGTTATGAAGCAATTGTAATCTTGAATAAATATTATTTTACTGTAATTTGACCAATAGAACCGTTTTGAGATAATAAATGATGACGCCATTCATATTAATGTACATTACAACCCATTTAGGCCAAAAAAACTAGAACATATTTGGTATTTACAAATAATAATAATAAACGTCTTTATTATTTTCATCATACATTAAACACTGCAATAAAATTTATATCCGTAGAAATGAAAATAACAGGTAAAGTTCAGTTTAATGGCGGAAACACCATTAACCTGTTCTTCCGCTTAACCATATAAGTTTGGTACCTATGTTTTGGTGATTCAACCTTAGTAAATATCAGTATAAGCATCTATTCTCAATTAAAGTTTTCCAACACTATGCAATCACTGCCCTATAAAGAAATATTTTCTTAACTGTAATTTGAAAGAGGACACACTATTCATTTTTATGCAGTTTGGAACTTTGTTAAATACATAACATATTTGGTAATTGCAGCCGCGTAGAAATACGATTTTAATTGAAATGAAGGTGGGGCAAGAATACCTTTATACCTGATATTAATGTTATGCTCATCCATTTGAAATGTGATTTTACAATTGAGATATGAGGGAGTTTTGTTGTTTATAATTTCGTGGAATAGTGAAGTTCTTTCTTTTGTACATGTTCAATCAACCAGCATTCTTCAACTTCAGTTGCTGCATTGATAAAATGTTGTAAATCCTTGTTCACATGCTCTTTCCACCGTATCTGGAGCAAAACTAGTAAAGTTGGGTATCATCAGCATATAGGTGTATCTTACAATATTGAAGATTCTTTTCTAATCTAGAAGTACATATAGCAAACAACAAAGGTCCCAGAATAGAACCCTGAAGCACCCCACAATGTAGATCCATATATTGAGATGATTGTTCATCAATAGTTACTAAGTAGTTGTTGACAACCAGAAAGATAATGCTTTCAAAAATACACACTGTTTCTAGGAAGACCTACATAATTTAAAATTGCCAACATCACCTTACGTTTTACTGTATCAAAAGCTCTACTAAAATCTAATAATACCAGTGCTGTACATTTTCCTTTATCTATAGAGTTAATAATATCATCTACAATATCCAGTAGAGCAGTTGTGCAGCTATAGCCTTAGCGAAAACCGGGTTGTGTTAAAGGCAACGCCGAATAAGAGTATATATGATTTTAATTGTATCTTCACTGCTTTCTCTAAATTTTTAACAGTATTGGTAATAAGCTAACAGGTCTAAGATCCTTATAATCTTGCGGATTTAGCTTTTTAGGTAGAGCATTTACGACTGCTCTCTTCCACACATTAGAAAATGTATTATTTGTCAAACAAAAGTTAATAATATGTATAATATATTGACCGATGTGAGGGCAACATAATTTTATAAGATTAATGCTTAAACTGTCATCCCCTACTGTGTTCGTTGTTGTTATTTCTAAAATGGTGTGAAAAACAAATATCTCAATTATTTCAGAAAATGTAAAGTTAGTTTCAATTAAAGTGTTATTACTATAAAATGCTAAACGTTTCTCAGGATTAGTGTTCTAAATGAAACTCACAGTTTCTAGTTAATTCCACAATATAATAAAAGTTATTGAAAATTCTAAAAAATTGACAATTGTTTCGATAAATCAATATCATCGTCAGAATGACAGAAGTTACATTTTATTTGATGCCTACCTGATGTGTAGTAGTTATTTTTGGCTAGACCAAGAAGTGACCTAACTTGTGATTGACTTAATATATGTTTATAGAAAAAAGAAGAAGATGTGATATTACAAATATTGAAGCTTAGATATTATTAGCCCTATGGTAATATCCTGGATATCATTTTTCCATTTAAGATCAGTATAACTGTGCAATGATATAGAAAACCAGGAAAACTATATCTGCTGATCTTTACAATTATCACTTAAGAAGACAGTTTATTAGTGGAAAATTCCCTAGATTTAACTGTTCATTGACAACTTCATATTGTGGGTTTCTTAAATGTCTTCTAATTTCCAATTCTTCAAGGAAATCCAGTTCTTGTTTCTTTTCACAAATATGCAGCACTTCTAGTTTTGTGTTAGGTGTCAATGAATGATTGGTATCAAGTAGATGTTTAGCGTAGTGGGATTGATCTGGTTGTTTTAACCTGTATGCTCGTAAGTGTTCACTGTATCGGATTTAAAAATTCCTGAGGGTCTGACCCAAATAGACAGCATTATATTCTGGACATTTGAGTTTATATATACCTGACTTCTTTAATAGTGGTATTTTTGTTTTTACATTTAACAATTTTGTACTAACGTTACTTTCTGTTTTAAATGTAAAAACAAAAATACCACTATTAAAGAAATCAGGTATATATAAACTCAAATGTCCAGAATTTAATGCTGTCTATTTGGGTCAGACCCTCAGGAATTTTTAAATCCGATACAGTGAACACTTACGAGCATACAGGTTAAAACAACCAGATAAATCCCACTACGCTAAACATCTACTTGATACCAATCATTCATTGACACCTAACACAAAACTAGAAGTGTTGCATATTTGTGAAAATAAACAAGAACGGGATTTCCTTGAAGAATTGGAAATTAGAAGACATTTAAGAAACCCACAATATGAAGTTGTCAATGAACAGTTAAATCTAGGGAGTTCTCCACTAATAAACTGTCTTCTTAAGTGATAATTGTAAAGATCAGCAGATGTAGTTTTCCTGGTTTTCTATATCATTGCACAGTTATACTGATCTGAATTGGAAAAATGATATCCAGGATATCACCATAGGGCTAATAATATCTAAGCTTCAATATTTGTAATATCACATCTTCTTCTTTTTTCTATAAACATATATTAAGTCAATCACAAGTTAGGTCACTTCTTGGTCTAGCCAAAAATAACTACTAAACATCAGGTAGGCATCAAATAAAATGTAACTTCTGTGATTCTTACGATGATATTGATTTATCGAAACAATTGTCAATTTTTTAGAATTTTCAATAACTTTTATTATATTGTGGAATGAACTAGAAACCGTGAGTTTCATTTAAAACACTAATATGAGCAGATTCCACGAAGTAAGGGTCGAGACAGTTAGTTTCTCAGGATGCTGCATATTTGTTACCAAGGTAATAAAATACCCTTGAAAATATCTATTTATTTCACTAGGGTTATCTGGTCGCGTGTATGTTTTGTCAGGAACAACTTTGTACATTTTTACTGTTTTCAAAAGAGTTTGTGTAATTCTTCATATCTTTGTAAAACTGAAAAATTATTATATTATATTTCCTTAAACTTATCTCTAATTCCCATCATTTCTTTAATTGTTCCAGTTAACTATTGGCTTTGTTACCCGTGACGTAATTAGAGGAATATGTCTGTAAAATAAACATGTTAGACAATTTACTAAAAAACGTATTTTTTCATCAACATCTTCTTGATCATATATATGGGAAAAGCAGTATCAAACAAAATCAGCTTCATTAAAACGTTTAAAACTCCCTACCCTGTTCATTACTGTTATCATCAATTTACATGTTGCTAAATTATGATCGCTAACAATTCCAGACACCTTTCTCCACTAACCAGTCCTAAGAAGTTACAAGACTGTTGAGAAGAGTAGCTGGTGTGGCTATGCTATTACTCTAGTAGTTGTATTTTTATGAATATTTACTGTTATTCTAAGGAAAAAAAGGTTGTCTATTGGATATCTCCAATGAGACGTACATTTTACCTCTTTCAAATGAATCTTCAATGCATATCAGGCCTATGTTTATTTGGATTTAAAATGGGAATAACCGGAGAATATTATTAACAAATATCCCTTCGCAATTCAAACGTGATTTCTTTGTGTTCTGCCATGTTCAATACAAAAAATATTTAAATACTTTCCAAATAAAAACAGTTTACTTTTGGAGTTTATAAAATATAAATTTTCATAAAATGTGAATTTATGATCTCACTGTAACCCAACTTATCAGCAGTTATGTTATTGGAAAAATAAGGAATGTTTTCTATGATCTCATAATTAAGGTTATCATTTAAATCTGTGAAAATAAAACTGTTTATGCTATATAACCTCTTATTGATTAAAATGCGTATAATGCGTTTCTTGGTACTTGCTACAGATGATGACATAATTTCAACATCATTGCTATCAAAGAAACATTAAAATCTCCACATTACAATAAACAAATAAGTAATGATGTTTATTTTTTATTAACATAAACATCTTGGAATACTAAAATATTATATTATATTAAATACATAATATATTTCTAAATGAGTTAAACAATTCCTGTAATTCTAATACACATTTGGAACCACCAAAGAACCTGGTTGTAAGAAGGGCCTCACATTTTAGGGACCTCAAAACAGTTGGCACCCGTGACTTGCAACAAAATTTAGGTCATTTTGTAAACATCAAGTCTAAAGAACGCAGTAAAATTAAGTATTGAAGTTGAAGTGAAGATATAAAACATTAAGTGATGGTGTGATGTTAACAGTTTTGACAATTTTTGTTCACCAATTTGAACGCCAAAATCTGATCCCCAAAAGAAAGCATAGAGAGTTCGATTCTGAAAATATAAAATCTCAAATCATTGTATTTTTTGAGATATGTTGCACGAAAATTTTTGCAAACGAACAAATTTTTACTTTAGTTCAGCCGTTCCACCGTCTTGATGGATGGTGCTGTATGGAACTTCAATGACATATGACAACGGTCAAATGTCATTGTCATGTGTTGTGTGTTCATAAAAATATTTCAAATGTATAGCTTGTTAGTATTCATAGCTGGTTATAATAAAATAACTTTCAAGCTCAAAAAGTAAATTTGTGCTTTGTAAATGCTGTTTATATTTACTCCACATGTGCTCCACAACAATCGTGTTTAGTGTAGCCTAGATGTAAAATAAACCACAAATATTTTTAGCTATTGCTAGTGATTCCACAAAGTGCCTTATATTCATTGATCCCCATATTGGGGCCTTGTGGTTCCACTGGGGACCTGTACACAGCCATAGATTGCATTAGCATACATACATCGGTCTCCCGAGTTAGTGAGAAAAACTACATTGGTAATAGTAATAATAATGATTGCATTCTACTAATTGACCAAAATAGACTGTTTTGTTTTAAAGTTATAAATTTATTTAAATAATACTTTTCTCAAGTTTTCATGTGAATATATTTACATTTTAATTATATACATAAGAAGCAGTTATTATCTATAGGAAACCTACAGCCAGAATGAATGCCTTTTACAAAAAAAAATGGTGGTCAAATAACATCTGGCTCGCCTTAATGACGCCACTTTCGATGTTTTCTTGTTAGATAGAGCATGCAAATACAATAAAGTTTAAGGCCAATTTCTATATTTTAAAGAAGTGAAGGGTGTAAACATAGACATTTCATATTCTATTGAATACTGTTGTAATCTTTTATTTTCGAAACACAGGAATAAAAGTGTTATATATTTTTTATCTTTCCAGGTTATGTATCGAAATATTATAAATACTTTTTGCAGTTTTCCTCCAGTAATAAACGCACATGCCTATTTTTGCATTGACTCTTCTCAATTATTGAAGTAAATTATAGCAAACATGTTTTCTTTTATTGAAAACGAAAACAAATCGTTTAGGCAATCTTTTTGTTTAATTGTTCTATTACAAATTTGAAGTACAGAGTAAGTAAGTAGGTAGTTTTTATATTTATTATAATACAGAATGTCTGACCCCTCTTAATAATTCAAATGAATTATAGCAATAAACAGACATGTCTGTTTTTTCATTGACCCTTATTAATTATTCAAGAAAATTACTGCAAAAATTGAAAAGAAACAAGTAAAAATATTTTATCAAAATATTAATAAAATTATTATTACAAATTTAATGTATTTGTCTTTACATTTATTAATACATGGCAATTGAGGTTCATCTTCAATTTTTCTATACAATTTCTCTTCAGAGCAAACAGAAAATAAAAAAATATCCATTATGTACGTTTCTACACTCAATAAAGGGGTGGTGACCCCCATCGACATATTGAAGTCTTGATCCATGTAGTTATAAAGACTGAAAATATATTATTTAAATACTTTCTTTAATTAAATAATATTTTTACCCTCAACTCCAAATTCAGCAAAAGTATACGAATAATCCATTTTATCTTGGAAGTCATAGAACAAATTTGATATACATAAGTACTGAATACATTGTCTTCGTTTTTATTCATACATGGCAACTGAACTGCATCATCCATTTTCTTAATTCTCAGACAAAAAAAGACAAAAAGTTTATTAACTATCCGTTTTTTACTATTCTATACTCACAAAGAGGTGTTGACACCCATCGACATACTGAAGTTATATAGTTATAAAGACTGAAAAAAAAATATTTTTAATTTTAAATACTTCAAACAAATATTTTTATTAACAAAATTATTTCAAACTCATTTCAGCAAAAGTTTTAAATAATCTATTTTATCTTGGATTCCATTTTATCAGAACTGTAAATTAAAGACAAAATTAGATTTTTCTTCTAAATGCGTGTTGTCATTTTATAGTTATAGCGAACACGGCTATATAAAAATTATTTGGACCTGTGCAGGCAGTTACATCAGGTTCCGTTTTAGTTACATAATCAGAACTGTAAATGAAATTAAAAAATTATGTGTTTCTTGTAAATAGGTGTTGTACGTTTTTTACTTACTGAATAGTTATAGCGAACACTGCTATATGAAAATTATTTGGACCTGTGTGGGTGTGGGTAGTTATCAGGCTCCGTTTTAGTGAAGTTGTCAGTTCTGAAAATGTAAAGAAATTAGATTTTTGTAAATAAGTCTTATTACTGTTTGTACTTACGGAATAGTATCAGGAAACTCTGTTTTATGAAAGATTAATGGACCTGAGGGGCAATTGCAGCAGGTTCCATATTAGTGAAATTGTTCTGAAAATGAAAAGAAATTAGATTTTTGTAAATAAGTCTTTTAACTGTTTTTACTTACGGAATAATATCAGGAAACTCTGTTTTATGAAAGATTAATGGACCTGAGGGGCAGTTGCAGCAAGTTTCACATTAGTGAAATTGTCAGTTCTGAAAATGAAAAGAAATTAGATTTGTGTAAATAAGTCTTATTACTGTTTTTACTTACGAAATAGTATCAGGAAACTCTGTTTTATGAAAGATTAATGAACCTGAGGGGCAATTGCAGCAGGTTCCATATTAGTGAAATTGTTAGTTCTGAAAATGAAAAGAAATTAGATTTTTGTAAATAACATTTTTAACCGTTTTTATTTACGGATTAGTATCAGGAAATTCTGTTTTATGAAAGATTAATGGACCTGAGGGGCAGTTGCAGCAGGTTCCATACTATTGTCGTAGATGATATTCAGTATGCAGAATCTGCAGTAAACGATCACGAGAGTACTAGTTATGATAGTGATGTTGAAGATGATTCTGGTGCTGAAGATGCAGTTGAATTTGTTGAGACACAAAATTCTGATTCACATAAATTTTCCGAAAATATTGGTGACATATTTTTCTCCAAAGATGAAACGTTCTGGGCACAAGAACCTTTTGTACGAAGAAAACTTAGATCCTCAAATATCTTTAGAACTCCAGCAGGTATGACTAATCAACTTCTTCCTGAATTTGACTTATCCGATGTATTCAAAGCTCTCATAACACATCAAATGGTTGATTTGATTGTGCTCTACACAAATCAAAAAGGCTTTGCTGAAACATTGGCTCATAATGAAAAACACCATGAAAAAAGGCAGTGGGTAGAACTCTTGCGAAATATATGCGTACATTGGACTTCTTATTCTTAGTGGAGTCCTTAAAAGCACTCGAGAATCTATAGACGTGTTGTGGGGGGATTCGTATTCCGCCAAAAGACCTATATTTAGTGCATCAATGTCGAGGAATCGTTTTGGAGAAATAAATAGTTATTTACGATTTGACGATATGACAACTAAGTTGCAGAGAAAAAACACTCACAAGTTAACCCCTATAAGGGACTTTATCACGTTGTTTACCACAAACTGTTAAAAAACCTATAACCCAGGTTACGATAGATTAGCAGCTCGTTGCGTTCAGAGGTAGATGCCCTTTTAGGGTATACGTGAAATCAAAGCCAGCGGACAGTGATACATCTTACTGTAAAAGTTTACAAGTATATCTTGGAAAGCAAGGCGCTACCGAAAAGAATCATGGTCCTTGTGTGGTGCTTGATTGGTCTCTATTTTAGAGAGCAGCTACGGTATTACGACTGATAACTTCTTTACCACTTTAGAGTTAGCTGACGACCTAATTGACCGAAACTTAACCCTTTGCGGTACTGTACGGAAAAGCAGAACATTCATTCCACCACAGTTCTTACCATCCCCTAAGCGACCACCATTTTCATCACTTTTCGGTTTTCAATCAGAAATCATGTTAGATTCTTACGTCCCCAAAAAAAACAAGTCTGTCGTTTTGTTATCAAGTCAACATTATTCCCCAGATGTTGGTGATGATACTCAGAAGAAACTAGATATAATACATCATTACAACAAAACGAAAGGAGCTGTAGACACGTTGGATAAACTTGTTGGGGAATACACTTGTAAAAGACAAACTAAAAGGTGGCCGCAGGTACTATTTTCCAACAGTATATATATTGCCTGTGTCAATGCCTTCATAATTTATACCAAAATGAATCCTGAATGGAAGAAAAAAACTTGGACAGAAGGCGCTTCTTCTTGTTTGAATTGGGACAACAGTTAACTAAACCACTTACTTTAAGGCATCTCGAGAATCAAAATGTGTGTAACCGTATTCTGAAAACAACCCTGAGTATGACGAAAATGTGTGTTGGAATAGAGGCAGAAGAAGCAGCCGTAAATCAACCTACCTCATCAAAAAGTCGCTGTTATTTGTGTCCCAGGGCTAAAGATAGCAAAACGAGATCAAACTGTTCCATCTGCAAAAAATGTACATGCAGCAAACATTCTGAAAAAGAAATTGTATGTGTCAATTGTAAAAAATAATTAACTTGTGTATCTTTTTAATAAATAAATGTAGAGATTATATATTTTTTTATAACTACTACCTATAACCCTTTTTAACCTGACAAACAGTTAAAAAAAACAATTAGAAAAAGAAGAAAAAATAAAATAATGATATAACATGCTAAAAAAAATTGGAGTCCGCTTGGACACCACTTGGATATTTTTCTTTCAAATTTCACTTGGTGCCAGGAAGGTGATCTGAGGGCCAGTTGCAGTAGGTTCCATATATGTGAAATTGTCAGCAGACAAAGAGATATGGCTAATAGTTTGATGTAAATTGTACTGTGTGCAGTGAATACTTGAAAAAATTAAAAATACATACAACATAATATGAAGTATTTAATCAACGTATTCTACCGTGCTTACCTTGGTAAACATCTGATTTGCGAATCAACAGTATCTAACAGCATAAAAAAACATGGGTACCAACAATAAATATGTTAAGATTTTTGTTAATGTATAGCTAACCACGCAAACATTAGTTAGCATTGGTTTTGGTCCTGTACGGTACGTGATAAAAGTCTAAGAAGTTGAGTTGTTTACATTTGCAAAATTTAAGTTTAAAAGGCTGTCTTACTTCCTATAGTAATTGTTATTTCTTTCGTCGCCCTGGATCTGTTTTAATGAATGTTGAGGTACTAGTATTTAGTTGCGGTATAAATTTGAAAATATATACCGTTTTTTCTTCAAATCGCATTCATGTACCAAAAACTAAGTGACAATTTAGCACTTGCTATATTAAGGTAAAAAGCACGTGTTATATAAAAATTAATCCAACAATTTTGAGATAAGCTGCCAGTTACGAAGATATTCATGTACCATTCAAGAGTGACAGTGTGGAAGAACAGGATTTAGAAATCAGTTGTCTCTTTGGAAGGTTGAAGAGAAAATAAAAATTCTAGGATCACATTTAACCCTTAGCTGGTGACGCGGAGTATGTCAGACTTCGCGCGCCATTTACTTACACTTTTCCCCCACTATGAATTCGAGCAAGTTCATGTGCGATGCAGTAGCTTCATAACTTTTAGTGTAATTCAAGCTGTGAAAGAGGTATCACAATTGCTCTTTCGCAAACTCTGCAACGTTACTAGTGGAGTCTCTGAGACTCCGTGTCACCAGTTGTGTTACAAATAAAAAACTGCATCATGTCAAAATTTCGCGAAGAAGTTAACGTTTTAGATCCAGATTTTGAAGAAAAGTGTTTAAAATGGTATGACGAAGAGTCAGGTGATAATTATATAGAAAGCGATCATGACTCAGTTAGTGAAATGGATGTTAGTGATTGTGAAAATCCAAATGAAGATGCTAACTGCATGGAAAATATCCAGTCAAGTGATATTCCGGAAAGTGAGAAAACGGGACAATATTTTTATGGAAAGGGTAAAAAGAAAAAATTCAAGTGGGCTAAAGCTGAACCAGTTAGAAATGTTCGCACATTAGCGCATAATATAATTCGACTTCCAATGGCACGCAATCAACCGGAAGGTAATATGCCTTCACAGTTTTTTCATAGAATGTTTTCTTCGGAAATGTACGAAGTATGTATTCAATGGACAAATGTTAAATTGGCAAAAATGCGAGAAAAATATAGACGATATGATATACCCGAACTATGTGACATCGATCTTGTTGAAATGAAATCTTTTTTAGGAGTCTTATTGTATACGTCCATCTTCAAATCAAATCATCAAGATATCAGAAGCCTCTTCGCTACTGACGGTACTGGCAGAGGAGTGTTTCGTGCGGTGATGTCAGAAAAAAGATTTCTTACACTATTGGTGGCTATGAGATTTGATAATCCGGATGACAGACCTCAAAGGAAAACTATTCATCCAGATGCGGCAATTCATGATTTTTTTGAATTATTTGTACAAAGTATACAAAAAAGTTATATAGTAGGAGCAAGTGCCACTATCGACGAAATGTTAGTATCATTTCGTGGAAGGTGTGCATTTAAAATGTATATTCCAAAAAAACCATGCAAATACGGGATAAAAATTCAGTGTTTGACAGATGCACGTACGAGTTATGTGTACAATGCGTATATATATGCTGGAAAAGGAACTGATGGCTACGGTCTAACTTCCGATGAAAAAAACTGGGTATACCCACTCAGGTTGTTTTGAGATTATGTAAGCCGCTGTATAATTCAAATCGGAATATAACAACAGACAATTGGTATACATCTGTCCAAGCAGCAAATTGTTTACTGGAAAAGGGACTAACGCTTGTTGGAACCTTGAAACAAAATAAAGGAGAAATTCCTACTCAATTTCTACCAAGTAACAATAGACAAGTTGGTGCAAGTTTATATGGTTTCACAAAACATTTAACCTTGTTATCTTATGTACCGAAAAAACGAAAAGCTGTTGTGCTTCTCTCATCTATGCACCATGCCAAAGACGTGGACAGGGAAAAGAACATTCCAGAAATTATATCATGGTATAATTTAACAAAGGGTGGTGTAGACACTGTAGATGAGGAAACTGTGAAATATTCTTGTAGCCGCCGAACTTGCAGATGGCCCATGGCAATTTTTTATAAGATTATTGACATTTGCAGTGTTAACTCATACATCGTATATTCTTCTGCTCCTGGAAACGAGTTATCAAGATTTGATTACATCAAACAACTTTGTAGTGCGTTAGTAGAAGACCAAATGCGTAGAAGATTACAAAAAAACATTCCACGGGAACTCAAATCTATCATATCCAGAATTCTCAAAATAGAGGAAAATCCTGGGGAAACTGAAGAAACTAAATTGGAAATCCGCAAATACTGCTACATATGTCCATCTCAGAAGAAAAGAAAAACATGTTATATTTGTTTTGAATGTAAAAGACCTATATGCCTCCAATGTTCACGAAAATGCTGTTTGCAGTGCTGTGAAAATAAAAATGACTAGCGTTTATTTTGGCTAACAACTACCGGGTGGTGAATTGTTTAGTTGTTAATTTTTCAGAGAGACATTTATGTTGTTTTATGGAATAATCTCTTTACTTACGCCAGACACGATTTTTAATTCGATTTTTGTCTTAGTTGGTTTATTATCGTTTAAAATTACATTACTCTTTTTTTCATTTAAGATATAGCAATATCTCTGGTATTTCCTAAAAATTGTTATATTGCAAACACTTTTGTTCTTTATTTTGCAATAAAGTTATAAAGAAAACGTTACCTATTAGTTTTTTTCAGATATTGATTTAATTTTTATTTTACTAATATTGTGAAGCTTCATCTTATATATAAGAGTCTATCAGACTCCATGTCACCAACTATGCGACTCAAATGACATGTCACCAGCTAAGGGTTAATTTATTTTCGCAGAATGAATGAATTATTGCTATTGATACGACCGGACACTATCTAGAAATATTATTGCAGGATGTTTTATAATACTTATTTACTAAATAAGCTCGTGTTGTTGCTCGCTTCGTCACTAGCTGTTGTGGCATTTTATCTTCTGAAGATTAGATTGTATATAACCTCGTTTTTATAAAACTGCATGTATACAAAAGAGTATGATAACAGCGTGTGAAAATGTGTGAAAGGTCAAATTGATAAATGATAATTTACACTACCAGCAATATTTATTTAATTGTAATAATTATGATACAATCATCTGAAAGTAATAAGAAATAAAAATTATAAACACTCTGAAATTTAAAATTGTTTATTTGGCTTACATATTACATGGAATGAAATATCAACATTTCATCATTCCTAACAAATATTTTATTTTGTTATTTAGTTTTACCAAGAAATTTGATTTGGGATATCGTAACCTGAGGTTACTTAGCTCCATTTTTAAAAGGAATTTCACAATTTAACGAAAATCAATGCTAAAAATTCTCGAAACGCAACTTGTTTGTTATTGAGGTTATAGAATGATTGTTATAAAATATAGAATATAGAGAAAGTGGTACTTGATTTCCAAATCGTTTTTTAATGCCTATTTTTTTTTGGTATAAAAGTGGAACAAAGTTTCCCATAGGCCGAGGTTACTTTGCTCTACCCAAAATTTTGCTCTCAAACTCAAGTATTACAAGATGTGAGGCAAAGTATAACTTATATTTAGTACAGGAAAAAAAATTAAAAAACTATTGAAACTCATTATTTCTTACTAAAAAGTCGAACAACGTCATTTCTTAATTTAAAAGGTAAAGAATATTCAATAACCATATTTATCGTAAAACTTTGAAACAATCTGTTATTCCATCTTTCTTATCGAATGGTTTGTCGAACACTGCCTAGACTACTGCGCCCTAGGTCCGTCAAGCTGCCCCCCCCCCCGGTTAGATTTTTGTTACTAAAATGCTAGCACACATAAAGGGCACCTAGCACAACAATTTTTATAGCTAGCACACCAACAGCTCACAATAACACGCTTTTGAATTCGGGTGGGGTCAGGTTAACGCTAGACACCCCCCCGGTTGGAAGTTTTTCGCCAAAATGCTAGCACAGATAAAGGACACCTAGCACACCATTTTTTATAACTAGCACACCAACAGCTTACAATAAAAATGCTTTGGAATTCGGGTGGGGCCAGGTTAACGCTAGCCCCCTCCGGTTGGAATTTTTTCGCCAAAATGCTATCACAAATAAAAGACACCTAACAGAAAAATTGTTATAGCTAGTACATCAACAATGCTTTTGAATACAGGGGGTGGAGGATGTCTGCAAAATAACGATATGGTTACACGAATGAATGAAAATGTTGGATGTATTTGTCCCTAAACATCATTTTCCTATAAAAAATGGCCCCTAAACAGATGTTGCCAGATTGTGCGTGATATCTATATTTTCCCATCTAGCAGGATATTTGATTAATTAATAATTAACTATTATTTAATTAATAATTGTCTATTTATTTTCAATTTATGGTAAAAAACGGAAAAATACAAAAAACCTTCACTTTTAAAAATAATTTTGTTAAAATAATAGTAGTTTTAATAAAACAAAATATATGAATTGAACCATTTAGTCACGGAATCAGAAACAATCCGTGCACAAATAAGTTACAAATTACGTCACACTATAAAAAAGGCAGCTACAAACGTTTGCGTACAGGCATGTTGGATAAATAAATGTCCAAAAACGCGAAGCCGTTGGATATGTCCTTTGGACAAAGTTGTGCAATCTGGGAAGGGGCGGCTAAAAATGTTCCAATATATTGAAAATACGAGTACATGTTTTAGACTGATCGTGGTTGACTGTAGTCCTTATTTAAAAGAAACACTCTAACTTTATATTTAAATTTGCCAGAATATTTATTGCCGAAGTTGATAGTTAATTAACCATTGTAATGATAACATAAATATTCCATTTCACTATCAGATTCTTTTATTTTAGTGCATTTGAATAAAAGCTTGTTTTTAAAACGTCTTTATCTTTTAATTTATTTTTTACTTTTTAGTTACCGCCCGACATATTTCTCAGTATGTTCATCTCATTCAACACACCTTTGTTGCAATGTCGTTGGCCGGTTAATTTCGAACAGTCCAGCTCTTCAATATAGGGTTACAAGCCAATACTATTGCCATCTATCTCGGCAAATTACACAAGTCAAAGTGAACCAATCGATGCAACACAATGGAACAATTCTACCTCAATGTTATAATAAAGGACTCAAAAAACCCAAGTACACCAAAATTGTAGACGGATTGAAGCAACGGACTATAACTCACATTCGTATTCTTAGCAAGTCCTTCCATGTCGTACTCATATTGTGAGAAAGCATAAAAAAATTAGTCCGCCAACTTTGGTGATCCGCCATGTTGAATTTAGAATAACGTCACATACCTAATCATGGATTAGCATGCAAACTAGACGTATATACAGAATTTCAGCTGAATCGGTTGAAGATATCTGCTTCAAAACTGAGTTGCAAGATTGCAACCGAACAAACATACATTGCCAGTTACATACTAAAAACTTTGAAAAATACATAAGTAGTGTTGGTGTCTCATGATATGCCACAGAAATATTCGAAGCGCTGATTAACCGACTCTAAGAATTAAAAGCAGCACGTTCTAAGAAAACATGGGAATTTAAAAAAAATCTGATAGTGATATGCAATATTTATGTTATCATTACAATGGTTAACTAACCATCAACTTTGGCAAAAAATATTCTGGCACATTTAAATATAAAGTTTGAGTGTTTCTTTTAAATAAGGACTACAGTGAACCACGATCAGTCTAAAACAGCCATGTCAAACTCAAAGTCACTGGTTGGCCAAAAGCATGAAGACCATAGACTAGGTGGGCCGCAAAACCTAATCTTAAAGAAGACAAACTACTGAAAATCTTAACGAAAAAAAGTACTATTATGTTAGAAGTATATTTATTAAATTTCGAATAAAAAGGACATTACAAAAACTTACAAACATTAACTTCTTTTGCCAGATATTTGACATCTTTCGTCTTTAATTAAGTTGTCTATTTGTGGCGTGAATTTATCGGCGGAAATAACTTTTAAAACTGCGTCCAAGTGTGCGTCCGTCAATCGCGATCTTGCGGGAGATTTGTTTCCTTTCATCAAAGAAAATAATTGTTCACACTGATAGGTACTTCCAAACATTGACAGGATTTTACAGGCAAGTTTTCTCATTTCTTGGTATTGAAAAGGCAAGTACTTATAAAATTCGAATGTACCAACACTATCAAATTTTTCTTTTAAATGGGTTTGGCACTGAATCTCAATCACTTCCATCTGCAAGTGAGGGAGAACTTTATCAATATCGATAGTGAAAAGACCAGTAAATAAAGTAAAATTGTTTTCTTGGGACTTAAAATCCTGAAAACGCTTTTCAAATTCTGACAGAAGACTTCCCATTTTCTCTGTATACATTTTGTATGATATTGGGCCACTTGTACTTTCCTGATACGCCTTGCAAGTCGGAAAATGTGACAGATTATCCACCGCTAACTGGTTTTTCCACAGCATCATCTTACACTTGAAAGCTTTAACATGATCATGCATATCTGTTATAACTTGACGTGGTCCTTGCAATTTCGTATTTAAGTCCGACAAGTGTTTTGTGATGTCTACCATAAATGAAAGATCTTGTAAAAAAGGTACGTCGGATAATAAGCTGACATCTTGTTCTTTCACTTCCATGAAAAGGCGTATTTCTTCTTTGAGTTTCCAAAACCGATCGAGAACCATAGAACACGAATGCCATCGCACTTCGGCATAATAAGGTAAACCATTGTACTCACTTTCCAAATCACGTAAAAACGCAGAAAACTGTCGCTGCTTCAAGCCACGTTACCTTATGAAGTTTATCATTTTTTTCACTGACTTTAAAACGCTTTCCAACTTGATCACTTTTGAGCATAAAACTTCTTGGTGGATTATGCAATGAACATGATGAAAATCTGGTTTGTTACTGCCCGTTTCTCTGATATTTGTTTGTAATATTTTAATGAAGCCATTATTTACTCCAGTCATTGAAGGAGCTCCGTCTGTTGCAACGGAATACAGTTTTGACAAATCTAAATTGTACTTTTGCAGAAGTCCATAAACAGCATTGAAAATATCCTCCCCAGTTGTTGTATCATGCAATGGTACTAATTCCAGTAATTCTTCATAAACGTTGATATATCTATCAACAGCACGAAGAAAAACATTGCGAGTTGCGCCACACCACACACATCTGTACTTTCGTCACAGGCAATAGAAAATGCAATGAAAGAGTTGGCAGCCAACTCGGTAACTCTTTCAGCGACAGTATTCCGGGACAAGGATATATTTTGAAAAGCCTTCACGCTCCCGGGACTTACAATTTCCGCGGCCTTTACAAGGCACTCTTTTATAAATTCACCTTCAACAAATGGTTTTGAGTGTTTTGCGATCAACTCCGACAGTACGTAGCTCGCTTGAACGGCAGATTCATTTTCTTGCTTTGGACGTGTAAACATAAGCTGTTGATCTTTTAACCGTGATTCTAACTCTTTTAACTTTTCGTTTCTAATCATGCCTGTATACTTGTGAAACTTAGTTTTATGACTATCATAGTGACGTTTTATATTATATAATTTTGGGACACCGACTGTACTGTTACAAATCAAGCAAATAATTTTGTCTTTCACTTCACAGCAAAAAAACTCTAATTCCCACTTTTCTTGAAAGATACGATGCTCATCTCCAAGTTTCCTCTTACTTCCACTTGGTTTTGAAACAGACATGTTAAAAACTTTATCCGAAATAAATAACAATAAGTACTGTTACGTGTTGTAACAATAAGTACGCAACTAAACTCGCAATTCTATCGCAACTGACTCATAACTGACTGAACAATTGAACTCAATCGAGCGGTATTGGCTTATATACGGATTGTGATTTCTCGACAGTTCTTTCCAGAATGTTCAGGTAGCGTCATCTGTGTTCTCGCGCGATAGAACTTTCCGGAACAAGCCAGGCTTTTAGGTCGAGCGCGCATCTTAGTTCATAATCACAGTACTTTATTTTCGGTTTTTAACAGGCTCGCGGGCCGCATTACATGGCTGTTTTCAAAATTGATTCGGGGCCGCAGGAAAATGCTCAGTGGGCCGCATGTTTGACATGGCTGGTCTAAAACATGTATTCTCAATATATTGGAACATTTTTAGGGATCTCAGCCGCCCCTTCCCAGATTGCACAAATTTGTCCTAAGGACATATTCAAAGGCTCCGCATTTTTGGACATTTATTTATCCAACATGTCTGTACGCAAACGTTTGTCGTTGCATTTTCTATAGTGTGACGTAATTTGCAACTTATTTGTGCACGGATTGTTTCTGATTCCGTGACTAAATGGTTCAATTTAATTATTTTGTTTTATTAAAATTACTATGATTTTAACAAAATTATTTTTAAAAGTAAAGGATTTTTGTATTCTTCCGTTTTTTAGTATTAATTGAAAATAAATAGATAATTATTAATTAAATAATAGTTAATTATTAATTAATCAAATACCCTGCTAGATGGGAAAATATAGATATCACGCACAATCCGGCAACAGCTGACAACAATAATGCTGTTTAGGGGCCATTTTTTATAGGAAAATGATGTTTAGGGACAAATACATCCACCCCCTGTAATGAAAAGCATTGTTAATGTACTAGCTATCAAAATGTTTGTGCTAGGTGTCTTTTATTTGTGCTAGCATTTTGGCGAAAAAATTCCAACCGGAGGGGGCTAGCGTTAACCTGGCCCCACCCGAATTCCAAAGCATTTTTATTGTAAGCTGTTGGTGTGCTAGCTATAAAAAATGGTGTGCTAGGTGTCCTTTATCTGTGCTAGCATTTTAGCGAGAAAATTCCAACCGAGGGGGGGGCTAGCATTAACCTGGCCCCACTCGAATTCAAAAGCGTTTTTATTGTGAGCTGTTGGTGTGCTAGCTATAAAAATTGTTGTGCTAGCATTTTGGTGAAAAAAATCTAACCGCGGGGGGGGGGGGGTGTCAGCTTGACGGACCTCTGCGCCCTGGCATCCTCATTGTCCTTCCCTCTTACTTGATATACATATTATATTGTTCACATTACTGTTTTAAATGAAACTTACTGTTTCTAGATAATTCCACAATATATTGAAAAAATGTTAAAAATTCTAAGAAATTTGACAATTGTTTCGATATTAAATATCATCGTCAAAATAACAGAAGGTACATTTCATTTGATGCCAACCTGATGATTAATAATTATTTTCATTTAAAATAGTAATATGAGTAGAAAATAATCCTTTGAAAACAATGATGGTTCCAAGAAGAGAAGACAGGTATTTATCCCAAGAACGAGAGTAGCTGAGGTACTGAGAACAGTCCATCAGGAGGGCATCTGGGATTGAACAAAACCTATCAGCGAGTCCGTGAAAGGTTTTTTGAATGAACAGTTCCGACGATGTGATGGACTGGTGTAAGAAATGTATGACTTGTGCTACGAGTAATTGCAAGAGAAAGGCACCCATCAAACAATATAATGTTGGAAGCCCTTTCGAAAGGATTGCTTTAGATATCGCTGGACCATTTCCGACGAGAGAAACAGTGGTAAATACCTTCTGGTTGTAATGGATTATTTCACAAAAAAACAACATAATCACACATGCACTAGTCGATATAGGGAGTTCTGATAGTTATATTTCAAGTAAAATTGTTGCTAGTAGAAATATGTGTGTCATTCCATCAAGAATTAATGTTAAAATTGCTTCAACATCTCTCACGTCGCAAGCTCTTGGATATTGTATTGTACGCCTACAAATTTTGGATAACGTTCAAATGTCCTTGATGAACTCTGCACTGAAGTGATCATTGGTCATGATATTCTGAAGCAACATTCCCGACTCAAAATTCTTTTTGGAGGTGACAAATCTACCCTATCAATATGCAATTTAGCAGTAGCAAATGTTGAACCATTCAGTCTATTTTCAAATTTGACGTTTAATTGCAAACCAATCGCAATAAAATCCCGTCGATTTACAACTTCAGACCTCAACATTATTGAGCAAGAAATCAAACATCTTCTAAAAGAAAAGATCATAGAACCCAGTATCTCCCATTGGCGAGCTCAACCTCTGGTAACTTCAAGTGAAAACCACAAGACACGTATGTGTATTGACTATTCTCAAACCATAAATAAATATACATTATTGGATGCATACCCATTGCCACGAGTAGAAGACTAAATTTCGAAATATTCCGTTATAAGTACTTGACCTCCGTAGTGCCTATTACCAAATTCCAATTAAAGATGAAGAAAATATCGACACAGCATTTGAAGCTTGCGGAAATTTGTACCAAATCACTCGAATTCCGTTTGGTGTTACCAATGGAGTCGCTTGTTTCCAACGAACCGTCGACAGTATCATCAAGTAAGAAAATCTTAAAAGCGTCTATGCTTATCTGGATGACGTCACTGTTTGCGGTAACTCACAAGAAAAACATGATCAAAATTTACAATTAAGAGTGCTGTTTAACAATGAATGAAACAAAAACAAGATTTAACCCTCAAATCGATTTGCATTAATGGTTATTTAATATGCGACAAAACTATGAAGCCGGATCCAGAACGACTTAGCCTCTCTTGAATTTACCAGTAACCGATACTACAACTTATCTTCGAAGAATTCTAGGAATGTTTGCACACTACTCTAAATGGGTTCCTAAATTTTCCGAAAAAATTCAGCCGCTAGCATACAGCACAAGTTTTCCATTGTCTGAAAAAGCAATTTTGACATTTAGACAGCTCAATCAAGACATAGCCAACTCTTCGATTTCTTCAATTGATGACGACGCTATGTTAACTGGGGAAACCGATCCCTCAGAATTTGCGATAGCTGCTCAATTATCTCACAGGAAGACCAGTCTCATTTTACTCAAGAACCTTGTCCTCTCAGGAACAAAAGCATTCGTCAGTTGAAAAAGAAGCGTACGCAATAGTAGAAGCACTGAAAAAGTGCCGACATTTTTCAATTGGTAGACATTTTCAGCTCATTATGGATCAGAAGTCAGTGGCATTTATGTTTAATAACAAGTCTTCTTCCAAACTCAAAAATGAAAAACTTCAACGTTGGCGTTTGGAATTGTCATGCTACAAGTATGATATCGTTTACAGGCCAGGAAGTCAAAACATGGTAGCTGATGCATTTTCCCGTATTACTTCTGCAATCGTGTCATCGGCTGATCAAAAGAAATTATTTGATTTACATTCTTCTTTGTGTCACCCTGGTATTACCCGGTTTTACCATTGGATACGCTGCAAAAATCTCCCTTATTCTGTGGAAGACGTCCGACAAATTACCTTCTCATGTCCTGTTTGTGCTGAAATTGAACCAATATTTCATAAAAATGAAGGAACGTTAATCAAAGCCACCTCACCATTTGAACGTTTTAATTTGGATTTTAAAGGTCCTTTGCCTTCATCTTCAAGAAATAAGTACTTACTAACCGTTGTTGAAGAATTTTCCAGATTCCCATTCGCATTTCCATGTTCCGACATATCATCCTCTACAGTTATTCAATGTTTGCGTCAAATATTTTCTACATTTGGCACTCCGACATATGTTCATTCTGACCAAGGTACTTAAGTCATTTTTAGAATCTCATGGTATTGCTTCAAGTCGCACGACTCCCTATAATCCTCAGGGTAATGCTCAGTGCGAACGATTTAATGGAATTATATGGCAAACCATCCAGTTGGCTTTAAAATCTAAAAATTTGAAAATAAACCAGTGGGAGCAGGTTCTAATGGATTCTCTCCACTCTATTAGATCTCTGTTATGTACTGCTATCAACTCGGCCCCACATTAACGTATGTTTAAATATGTGAGACGCTCGACTTATAGATCGTCAGTTCCTACATGGCTAGCTGCACCAGGACCAATACTATTAGAGAGATTAGTCCGTTCGAATAAATACTGTTACGAAACAGCACACTGGTATAGATATAGTCAGGTATAAAAGTTAAAATTATGGCGGATACGCAGGGTTTTTTATAACTGTTTACGACTATCTTATCTAAACATTGTTTTTGTGACCAGACTTATCTAGAAAAGGCCAGAACCAATTATTTATGTGCGTGTAAGCCGCAGTCCGGAATTTTCTAGTAAAAAGGGCTTTAATATAAATAAAGGACCGATCAGCGGATGAGGGAGTTGATAATTTGACATCGTGAGATAAACAGTAAAGAAGTGAATATAAATTAAGTAATTATATAAATTAAGTGTTAGTGAGTAATTTAGTGTTTAAATAAATTGAGTAAGTGAACCCACCGAGTGTTTTAAAGTTTATCCCACCCGTTTACTGTTTAAATAAATTAGAAAAACATTACATTGGTGTCAGAAGTGGGATAATACAAATAAATTGCTACGTAAAAATGGCCAAGAAACTATGTGACCTCAAAGTGGCGGAACTAAGAGGAGAATTGGAAGATCGTGAGTTGCAAACGTCCGGTAAGAAAAGTTAATTAGTAGAACGACTTAAAGTGGCACTGGAAAATGACGGCTTTGATACAGAAACAGTTTTATTTAATGACGAGGCTTCCACCTTAATCTCGTCAATTTCTGCTAACATGGACGAGAAGATTTCTGCCATGCAAGAGAACATGGACGAGAAGATTTCTGCCATGCAAGAAAACATGGACGATAAGATTTCTGCCATGCAAGAGAACATGGACGAGAAGATTTCTGGCATGGAAGAGAAACTTTCAACGAATGTGAAAAACGATATTTCTGCTTTGAAGAACGATATATCTGCCGATATCTTATTAATGAAAAACGACATTGCCGCTGACTTTGAAAATGAAATTTCATCTCTAAAATCTGAAATTGAGAATAAAATGTCAACGATGGACGAGAAAATCGAGAATAAAATGTCAACGATGGACGAGAAGATTGAGAATAAGATTACAACGCGATGGACGAGAAGATTGAGAATAAGATGACAACGATGGACGAGAAAATCAAGGAGTTAGAATGAAAGATGACAGATACAAGAACTCAAGACACGCCAGCGGAAGAAAAGAAGACTGAGCAAACGAAACCTTGCAAGCCAGAAACACTACCTAAGTTTGAAGACATTGGCAGTTTTATCCGAGTCAAGGCCCGAACGTTCGATGGAAAAATGTCGTGGACCAATTATGGGAACAATTCGAAGCAGCCGCTAGAGTGAATAATTGGTCCGATAGAGAGAAGGCAGTGAACTTAACTATCGCGCTTCGGGGAGATGCCTTAGATGTACTTCAGACGATAACTTTGGAAGAAACGGATGACTTCGAGCTGCTGAAGAAGAGGTTGGACATGCGATATGGTCACGAACATTTGGAACAGTTGTACAGATTCCAGCTGAAGAACCGAAGGCGGAAACGTGACGAACCCCTTCAAGAGTATGAAATGGATATTGCCCGACTAGTTCGATTTGCTTATCCATCAGCACCAGAGAACATGATGGAATGTTTAGGCATCCAGGCCTTTATTGACGGCTTATGTGACCACGATATGGAGAAGACGCTTCGATTAGCCCATCCTAAAACATTGGTCGATGCATTGACTGCTGCTCTTGAATATGAAGCAGCCACGATGGCTTCGGGATACAGCAAAGGTAGGACCATACAGGAAAAAGGTGACGATAACAGACTTGACCAGATCGTCAACCTGTTGAAAGGTATGGTAGACGTGAAGCCGAAGAAGATCAGGTGCTGTAATTGTGGCGAGCTAGAGCATGCACGCAGTTCGTGTAAGCGTCCTACGACTCCTGCAAACCAAGAACCTCTTAAATGCAAAGCAGCCACGAAGGGCTCGCGGTACAACAAAGTTAGGGCCATGCAGGAAGAAGATGACGATGACAGACTTGACCAGATCGTCAACTTGTTGAAAGGTATGGCAGACAAGAAGCCGAAGAAGATCAAATGCCGGAAGTGTGGCGAGCTACAGCACGTACGCAGTCCCTCTAAGCGCCCCAAGACTCCTGTAACCCAAGAACTTAAGTCACAGTGGAAATCAGACAGGGGTGAACATCCAGCTGATGTGAATCACCGAAAAGCCAACTCTTTACCTAGACGGTCATGCCCTGTAGACTATTCACAATGCAACAAGTCGAAATCTAAGGAAGTTGCAGTTTCAAGAATTACAGTAGTCAACGAGGAATGGTCACCTACCAGGATCAGAGAAGATCAGGAGAACGATCCTCGCCTGAAGATGATCCGGCAAAGGAAGGTAGAAAATCGGCGACCTACCTGGCAAGAAGTGCCAAAATTGTCACCGAAACTCAAGGCGTATTGGGCTCAGTGGGACTTCCTTGTCCTGGAGAAAGGGTTATTGAAAAGAGTCCTTGAAAACGATGATGGTTCCGAGATGAGGAGATAGCTAGTTATCCCGAGAACAAGAGTAGCTGAGGTACTGAAGAAGTTACACGACAGTCCATCGGGAGGTCATCTGGGAGTGAAGAAAACCCTTCAGCGAGTCCGTGAGAGGTTTTATTGGATAAACAGCTCCGATGATGTGAAGGACTGGTGTAAGAAATGTACGACTTGTGCTACGAGTAATGGACCACATCGCAAGAGAAAGGCATCTATAAAACAGTATAATGTTGGAAGCCCTTTCGAAAGGATTGCTTTAGATATCGCTAGACCATTTCCGACGACCGAAAATGGTGGCAAATACATACTGGTTGTAATGGATTATTTCACAAAGTGGGTGGAAATTTACGCTATCCCGAACCAAGAGGCCACAACTGTTGCGGATGTATTGGTGAAAGAATTTATCAGCCGATATGGAGTGCCCTTGGAAGTCCACAGCGACCAGGGAAGAAATTTCGAAAGTCATCTATTCCAGGAGATTTGCGAGAAGCTGGGAATGAAGAAGACCAGAACAACAGCATTACATCCACAGTCAGATGGAATGGTCGAGAGAATGAACAGGACTGTTGGAAAATACCTGTCCAAAGTAGTATCCAGCCATCAGAGAGATTGGGACCAGTATCTTTCCCTATTCGCATTGGCTTATCGATCTGCCGTCAATGAGTCCACGGGTGAAAAACCGGCGAAAATCCTGTTTGGACGTGAAATGAGGCTTCCTTGTAACCTGGAATTTGGCTGTCGGCCTGGAGAAGATCTAGCAGGCGAAGACTACGTGATCCAACTGAGAAGAAGGCTGGACGATATTCATTAGTTCGAATAAATCTTCAAATTGCCAGCGACAGAATGAAAAGTCGGTACGACACGCAGGCCACAGAAGGCGGTTTTAAAGAAGGGGACAAAGTATGGTTACACAACCCGACGAGGAGAAAAGGATTTTCTCCAAAATTACAAAAATCCTGGGAAGGTCCATACTTAATCAAGAAAAGGATCAATGATGTTATATATCGCATAAGCAAGATCCCCAACGGAAAGCCAAAAGTAGTTCACCAATACGAACCCTTATTTGACGAAGTCCAACTCTTAGAAGCCAACTCGGAATACGCCCATATCCGACTGGAAAATGGAGAAGAAAAGACAGTTTCAACTCGGCATTTAGCTCCTCGAGGAGACATATCATTAATTCGCTGCGATGAAAATTCGGACAATGAAGATCAAGTCCATTCAAATCAAGAACATCAAAATCAAGACCAAAGCATTCACGAAAGTCGAGACCAAATCATTCAAGAAAATCAAGACCATCTGATTCCAGACCACTCCATTCAAGAACAGAACAATCAATCATTAAATTTATTGACGAGGAAACAATGGAGGATATATTTCCTTCATTTTCAAAAACAGTGTTTCTCTAGATTTGAGAAAGTCGAAGGAAGGTTCTTAAGACAGTTTAATTTGCCTTCCCATATGAGAGGAAATTAACAAAAATTGATGGTAAGTTTTATTGTATTCAATATAGCATGCTATAATTTTGGACATTTTAAAATGTACCCATTGAAAATATGATAATCTGAGTCTTATTTTATGTTCTAGCTATTCCCTCCACCAGCTATGGGATGGAAGGTATTGAGCCCTTGCCGATTTTCATATATACCCCATGGTATTACAATTTATGGGAAATGAAAGTGAGTATTAACTTTTGTTGATCCATTACGTCTAAGTATTTGGTATAGCGGTAATTAAAAAATCCAAAATATCCAATAAATACAAAAAATAAAAAAATAGTTCAGAAATCCAAAAAATATTTAAAAACCAAAAAAAAAATCAAAAATTCCAAAAAAATGTAAACATTCAATCATTTTTTGATATTTTTTTGGCTTAGTACAAAAACATGTTGTGTAAACTTATTATTTCAATAGTAAGCGCATTTTGTTTTCTTTTGTTGATATAAATTTTCAAACTTATTTGTGTGTTTACTTATTTATTGTTGTTATTTTGTGTGTTTACTTGTAGAAGATCAACCAGAAACAAGGACTTGGACAAGACGGTGGGATTTTTAAGAGCCCTTAAGAAAGATTTTAACAATCATAGACAGCCAGGAAATGCAGAGTAACTTAAACTGCCTTATGCGATGGTGTCGTAAGAACCAAATGCTTTTAAATGTAAAAATATACAAATATACAATATACTAGGTTTAAGCTTGTGATATGGACCTATTTAATACTTCCAGTAAAGAAATAAAGATGTGTTCTAAGTGGAAATGAAATGTTAGATATATTATTTTGAATGTTGTACAGTCATAAGTGCTGCTTATCCTCTTATATGTAATTACTTGGCACCTAGTATTTACAGAGCTGGGCAGTAGTTAACTACTTTTCCTTTAAAAATATTTTAATTACTTTTGTCCTAACAGTCCCAGTAATTATAGTCAAATAGTTTCTTTCACAGAAGGTTGCCAAAAATAGTAGTTGACTATTCATTGCTGACACTTTTTTTGATTAGGTAAGTAGTTGGCAGTTATATTCCAGTAGTTTGTCCAGCTCTGTGTTTATAGGAGTGTAATAATAAGTAAATAAATTAATATAAACTTATAAATAATTTTCTACTTTTATCTTGATTTAACATCATTTAAACATCTAATGATACTCCAATCTAGAATGTATATTACTCAAATTATTTTTTAATCATTGCATTGTTTTTACATTATAATTTATTTATTGTCATTCTGTTTGTTAAGAAAAGTACTTTGTGAAAGAAATTATTTGTTGTGTATTTTTATACCAAAATAAATACTGTTTTATTTTTTTCCAATTTAATCATTTATGGCCCATCATTTGATATTTCGTTCAATTTAACGCAACATTCTAATCATTATTGAGTTAATGGAGTTAAATTGAATGAAATGTCAAAAGATGGACTATAAATGGCTATTTTGAAATAAAATACAGTAAATTTGAGTATACCGCCAAAACCTAAAATTACAGAAATCTTTAACATCACTCAATTGCTTAGTCGACAGGCTCTTCAGATGGCGCCACAATCAGTGTCTCATCTATCTGTGCTATCGATCGGCAGACGCGAATTCAGCTTTCGAGGTCGACAACTAGACGAAGGTGACACGGTGGCAGACGATCCACGTGTTTAATACGCCTATCGATATTTTTCCTATCAAACTCACATTTTCTAACTGTTATATTGTAAATTGTGAACTTGTTTATCAAGAGACGAATAGTAAAGTTTTTTTTGTATACTCTGCGTTTGAAGAACTCAAAATAACCCAAAGACAACGATAAAAACCCTACATTTATTGTCAGACATCAGAATGTTCACATTTAGTTTAGATACACGTGCACTCACTTATTTCGGTAGACTTCTACAAATCTAAGTCAAGCCAGAAATTTTTGCAGCCGACTAATAAAAAATTTGAATTATATAATGGAGATAAAATAAAACCATTAGGATCTATTTCTGTTGAATTTTTGTATAGAGACAAATGCATATTGCTTAATTGCTAGAAATGGTGGACCACCTCTTTAAGGCAGAGATTTCTTTAATTTGTTCGAATTGTCCATATATAACTTAAATGAGGTATAGTTTATTTACGATAAAAAGACGATTATGTCATTTTTAGTTACTTTCCTGCTTATCAGAATAAATATTAATTTACCAACCGTGAATACAATTTCTCCTCAACAGCCAGGGCAATTTACAGCTAACGGGTTGGCAAAACTTCAAGACGTTGTCAAATCAACTGGTAAAATTCCCCAGTTTGTTTTGACCATAGATATTATAACTTAACATGGATGCGCGTTGTCACTATTCAGCTCATAGTATCCTGTGTCGCACTAGCAGTGTGAGAGAGATGGAGATAGAAAGGTGGCAAAAAGCGCGAGCCAGCAATGGAAAATACATACAAAATTGAAATTAATTTTGTCTATTTATAGTTTATTAGGAAGTTTGGCTTGGGAATGAATTAAAATACATTTTGCAAACGTAATTATTAATTTTTTTTATTTTCTAAACATAAATAAATGTAGAAATTCGTTCTAAATTATAATTATACTTAAAAAATAAATTGAATTGAATTTTTATAGGCATTTTTTCCTTTTTTTGATCACTGTATAACACAATTTACATAGGTAAGCACTGAAAGGCATAGTTTCCGTATTATTCGGCTTATTTCCTAATGTTTAAAATGAATTGATTTAGTAAATCTAGGCCGAATACGTGAACTGATTTCATTTTTATAATGCAGTTTGACTGTGAAGTATGATTTCAATACAAGTTTAATCAACTGTAAAATATGCCCTTGAAGAGGATCTTGATCTCTAGAATGATCCCATAAATCTTGAAAAAGTTGCGAGATGTTCAATTTTCTCAAAGAAAAAATAATCAAATGATTTAAAATATTTGCATTTGATAGATTTGCAACTCTTATTACACTCTCGGCTACAGTACATATTTTTACAACATCTTGTGAAGACTTGGAAAGTTTTCCTCTATTCTTTTTATTAAGTAACCGAGAAAGTGAATGTTGTGATGGAGAGCTTGCGCACATTCTACACAATTTATAGTTTTTATAATTTTCCGAGAAACAAATCCAGCTATATATCCAATAATATCACTTATATATAAAGAGTCAGAAATATTTTAAAATATCTTTGACTGCTGTATTTCGCCAGTAGTCATTATTTCTAAATCACAATTTAATGTATCTAAATGATTACTACTTTTATATGTCGAAGCGACATTCAAAATACTGGTTTCATCCTGAGCCACACAAAATTGGCACTTGGAGTTTTTATTTGTGAGTGAATAAGCAACCGCTCCTTCAAATGTCTTACAAGTGGGATTATTGCTAAAACCTCCACGTGAGCGTCAAAATAATAAAATTGAAAAATGTAATTAAGTAAATTCTCAAATTTGATAAATAATTATGTACTGACTTGTGAAATTTTATTTCACTTTCCTTACTAAATCTAGTTGTGGAGTTGTAAGCCGAACAATGTTTCACCATTTTATATTCAATATAATGTCGTACACACGAATATATTTTGAATTCGCGATATTAATTTATCATTTAAAGAGTACAAAATAATTCACAATTCTTTCGCGCTCTTCGTGCCACTCCAATATATCTGTCTTTGTCTGGTTGCTCTGGTCCCATGGTGTCTCTTTCTAAGGCACATCCATGTTAAGTTATAATATCTATGGTTTTGACGTTTATTGCCATTCGATCATCGTCTAATATTTATAAGTTTTTTTGGTGCTTTTAAATTCATTGCTTCTTTAAGATTATAACAACAGTTATTTTCATAACTAATTATTTAGGCTAATCTGCAGTGTGTGGTTAATAAAATACCGAAGCAGCTGAACAGAAAATGTCAAGAGATGGTAACATATTTGTTGAGATATTTTGAACGAGAATGCCGAAATGGGGGCCAGTTTCTTCCGCTTACTGCTGTAAGAGACATAAGTAATAGTATTCGCTATTTGTATTCATCATTATTAATATTATTGTTACATATTTAAATGTAAATGTTTTTAATGTTAGGTTAGGTTAAACTTGATAATATATTATTCTTTCATAAATTGAAGTAATTATATTGTAGAGAGTTGCAGAAGCTTTACAACTTAGCGTTACCACTGTTAACCGTATTGCCGCCAAGCATAATAGAGGCGAACAGCCTAAAAGCTCACCTAAAAAAGAGACAACGCATAAAACCTACTGTTGAAATTGGTAACTTTGATCAAAATGCTTTCAGAAATGTTATATACGAAATGTATGGAAACAGTGAGTATATTGATTTTACTGTTTTATTTTATTCACAATTAACTAACAGAATATTTTTTCAGAGGAACACATAACCTTGAAAAGTTCAAGAGACAAACTCCAGGAGCGTGAACTCTTTCATGGTTGTTTAACATCACTCTGGAAGATAGTGAAAAATATTGGATTCAAATACCAACAATATGATCCTCATCGTGGTTTAATGGAGTTGACACATATTGCATTAAAACGTGTACATTTTCTACATGAATATGTCAAGATAAAAAGGGGAGGTTTATATCAATTTGTGTTTTTGGATGAGACCTGGATATTTAAAGACGGTACTGTTGGACGTTCTTGGCAAGATTCTAATCATAGAAGCGTGAAAAAAACCAAAATTGGTGGTCCAAGATAATTGAATAATAAAATTTAGCAATTAATTTATGAGGTACTAACATTCGTGCCATTTTAAGACCTTTTCAAATATTTACTAGTCACACTATTTTATTTAAATCTATATAATTAATAGTTGTTTTGAGCTATGCAGTATATCTAGGTCACCTAGTAGTAATTTGTTATTTCCTTATTGTAGGTATATAGTATTGCATGCTGGTTCCTCTTCTGGATTTATTCCTGGAGCAGGGCTGGTTTTTTTTCCCAAAAACAAGATGGTGATTACCACGGTGAAATGAACCGAGACATTTTTTTGCATTGATTTGAATACCAGCTTTTAGTGAACTTGGAAGAACCTTCCTCAATTGTAATCGATAATGCAAGTTATCACAGTACAGTGATCAATAAAGTACCAACAACAGCTACCAAAAAGGCTGATGTACAGAACTGGTTGATACAAAATGATATTCCTTTTGAAAATACTTTCCTCAAAAGCCAATTATTGAATTCAGTACAACGGTAAGTTGATATAAACATTTTTCAATATATTATGGTAATACTTAGATAACCTATTTTGTTTAAATATATGCATTTTTGTAGGAATAAACCACCAACAGTATATGAAGCTGACATATTATCTGAAAAATATGGTCACAAAGTGCTTAGACTTCCCCCTTACCACTGTATGTTCAACCCAATTGAACATATTTGGGGCATAGTTGAAAATTTGTATAGAGATCACGTGGGAACTGATAGTTCTTCAACAGAACAAGCAAATAGGTGTATGGAAAAAGTTTTTATTTAGAAAAAGTGACTCCTGATATTTGGTCAAAGACAGTAGAGCACACTGAAAACATTTTACAAGATGGGTGGGATAGAGAAGTAGTATTTGATAGACAGGATGTGCCTCCACTTATTATTAATTTAGACAGTGACGATGAAGATGGTGATGATTTTGTAGTGGAGTAGTGGAAATCTTGTGTTTTATTTTTTGTATATTTTCATCCAATTTGCTTTTTTCCACCTTTTCAAAATCACTAATAACTATTATTAAATTAATTAGATACAGTTATTTTATAAGACACAAATTAAAACAACGACCACAGTATCTCTACATAAATAATACTGATAAAATGGGAGATTTTTTTATTTTTATATCTTTTAACAAAATTTTATTTTGTCTATCTATATTTTTCTTTTCCGTTCTATTTTTATTATAATAGATATTGTCTAAAGAAACAATATTTAAATTTGCATGAAGATGATTACAGCTTGTATTGATTCCTTTTAGCGTAAACCCTTGCAGTGCTCTTGAAGATGGTTCTATAGAGCATAGAATAAGGTATAAGGACCTACAGTTCGTCATTTAACCCTCTTCTATGTAAAATAATTAAATGTTAATTCGAATATAGAATGATTGGTTACTGTTTCTTGTATCTTATCCATAGTTTTTCATGAATAAATATTTATATTAAATTAATCAAGCCTATCATACAAGCCTTTTATTTTTAAATAAATATTTTGACTTACGCCCTACGAAGCACGGAACAATGAAAAAGAAGAACTGTCAATCTAATATCTTTTCTAGTTTTCGTTAAGTAAAGGAAAAAACTACAGCTTGGCAACATCACAATATTTTGTTTTGCAACGTCATCGTCTTTTTATCGTAAATAAACTATATCTCTCCCTAATGAGTTGAATAGTTTTCGACAGAGTTATGTAAATTTACCAAAGGTATGATTTCTAAAAACTTTACTGATCCAAAAATGTTTAAAACATGTCCTTTTTTACCGTTTAGAATGAGGAAAGGTGTAGAAAAAAAAACTTGATCGTTTACTTATATTAAATGTGATTGAACTGGTTGTTTTTCAGATTGGGGAACTCCGATAGTTCCTATGTCAAAAAAAGATGGCTCTATACGAATTTGCGGAGACTTTAAAGTCCTATTATCGAGATTGACCCCTATCAATTAACAAACATAGAAGATTTATTTAGGATTATCTGGGGGTAGGGGAGACTGGGGAGGGTTGAGCCACTTTTTTTCATCAACCTGGTTTTCTGTCGTGTTTTAGTAATCGCATAAAGTTTTTTACATATTAATTAACTATTGGTTTTAATTTTTTAGCACAGTACCAAGATTATTTTAAAAATTGTTATTGAAGCAATAAATAATGGATTAAAGTACCACATGAACTTGTCTCAAACCTCCTTTATGAGGGGAGGCTTGAGACAAGTAAAGGGAGGTTTGAGGCAAGCATAGGGAGGCTTGAGACAAGATTAGTACGATAAAGTCTCGAGTTAAAATCAAATTTATTAAAGACAGTTAACAATTGTTTAACCCTTTAACCCTGCAATAATAATAATTAACAAAAAAATACACATACGTACTTGAAAAAATAAAAGAATACAGCAGTCATAAAAATATTTGCCGAAAAACCTAGAATAAATTTTCATATTTGGAAAAATCGACTGGAAAAGAAAGGGTCCTATGTGTTCTTGCTGTTCCTCCAGTAAAGGAGGGGTTTGGTAACTTAACCAGATCGTCCCTAGGTGCACAACATTCATCGGCAACATCGGGAAAAATAAATTTGTATCCCGGAGGCTTTAGTCTCATGCATAATAAGTCGTATTCGTTGCCATTAATATTTGTGACCTTAGCAACGTAATGTCGGAAAGTCTTTTTGGTGGGAAATCGTACAAGAACATAGTCATCCTTACGAACTTCTTGATTCATAAAGCTTTCTTCAGCATTTTCTTTTTCAATTTGTTCCTCAATATCGGTTAACTCATCAGAACTCGAAAAATTGAAAGAATCGTTAGATTGTTCAGATTCCTCCATGACTATCTCAATCTTCTTTTGTTTAACGGGCACCTGTTTTTCATCTTCTATCAACAATTTTTTTTTTAATCTTTCCACCCTTTCTTCCTTTTTTTTATTTTGCTCTTCCTTTTTCTTTGCTCTTTCCTCAAATTCTTTTTCTATTAGGTCTTTTTCGGGAGTGTCCGTTAAAATCCGTGTTTTTCCACATTTCCTTCCAGCTTTCTTTTTACGTGGAAGAGCTTTCGGAAATGGCCTTATAACTTCAGGGCTTACAAATGCATTTGGATTATTTTGGGAAGTACTAGGGACAGCTAAAAGTAAATTTTCTGTGGGATGTAAAGCTTCAGATGGATCTGGCCGGTCTGTAATTTCCGAACTGGTAAAATCACTATCTGAGAATACAGCTGGATTGTATGGACAAATACCAGTATGTGAAAATCCACCTACTATATTGGCCGGCGTGAAAGCGCGAACGTAAGCACTTGCCACAAGTTCAGGTATTTCTTTTAAGGATATCAGCTGTGCAGGATTGTTGACCATCCAGTTATCTGCAGCTTCATTATAAAACCTTTTAAAAGGCCCGAAAACATTGGTGTCCAAGGGCTGTAACTTATGGCTAGTATGAGGTGGAATGGTCAGTAGCATTACTCCATTTTCTTTACAAATGTTCAGCCCCTTTGGGGAAATATGGCTATCATGGTTGTCTAGTATCAGCAGACACTTGTGATCCTTGTTGACTCGGGAATAGTTGACGAAGTGCTGTAAATATTTTTCAAAATTCTCGTGGGTCATCCAACCTGATGGATTAACAGCAGCATCGGCACCAATGGGAAGTCCTCTTGTCATATAATCCTGGATCCTAGCCCTCGGAAAAATTAAAAAGGGAGGAATAGTGTTACCAGACGCACTTATAGTGCATAAAACTGTTACCAGTGATCCTCTTTCACACGATGTTGCCTTTGACACCTGCTTCTGCCCTTTCTTCGCAATTATTTTTTGCGGCTTATGTGCTGTTGTAACTCCCGTTTCATCTGCATTATATATGCAATCAGGAGTAATCTGTTCCCTTGTCATGATGGTTTTTAAATTGTCAAAAAATAGCTGCACGGTATATTTATTAAATGCAGTGGCACGTCCTACACTCGTGGCTTCTGGTGTCCTAAGTGATAAGTTACCATGTCTTGACATAAAACCTCTTAGCCAATCACGCGTTGCTGCTCTATTTTTCTCCCAAGCTGCTGAAATTTTTTTGTTATTTTCAGTTGCAAAGATGTAAGCAAACTTTCTTACTGCGATTGGAGTAAGTCCATAATGTAAGTCAGCGCATTTGAGCAGATATTGAACTAGCAAATATTCTTCTTGATTAGTAAAAATTTGCGAAGAATTAAAGTTTGCTACAAACGATACGATTTCGTTTGATTTAAATTTATGCACGTATCTAGATAGTGTCGTTCTATCAATATTATATTTTTTGGCGACTGTGCGGATTTTACCATTAGTACTACATATTTCCCGTACTGCAGTTTCCAAAATTTCAGGATCAGTAGGCACTCGGCCTTTCGATTTCCACTTAAAAGGCATCTGCAAAAAAATTATTATTGTAGATGATGCAGTGAAGATTTTAGCAGAAGAAACTAAAGACTAAACTACGTTGACCTATATTTTTTCACTTGAAAAAGAAAGAAAAAAAACTGGAAACGAAGTACAGGTATTTTCAAACCATGATGGGAGGTTTGATCCGTGTCTCAAACCTCCCACATGAAACCTGTTCATCCCTCCCCTCGTACCAGTAGCCACAACAAATTACGATTTTCAAGTTAAAACATAACCTAACAAATAATGTAATACTTTAAAGTATGTTAAATTATTATGTAATTCGTGTAATTCATTCATATATTTCCAAATATAATAATGTGAATAAAGAATCCTTATACATTTTGTTAAAAAACTTACATTGTTTAGCCTCAAAAACAACTTTTCACTATATCTTTCGTAAACGACTTGGATTTGTTGTTAAACTTAGATAACGTGAAAGAAGCACTGTCTAAGCATCCACTAAACGGAAAAGTAAATTTATTTAAGGATACGTTACCAATGAAACATTTATGTCTCAAACCTCTCTCTGGCTCAACCCTCCCCAGTCTCCCCTACACATTTCACAGAAACTGGATTTATCGAATGTTTATCAACAAATATGCCTGAATGACGAATCTAATATGATGGTGCGATTTCGACACATAAGGGCTTGTTCAGGTACAACAGAGCTCCATTCGGAATTGCGAGTATACCCGCAAAATTTCAAAAAAAATTACAATTAGGTTTAGAAGCCGATATTCTTATCAATGGTAAAGATAAACAGGAACATTTGTTCAGATTAGAGCCCCCCAACAAATTTTGATGCAGGGCCCATGAAGAGCAAGTCTACGTATTATAAAATTGAATAGATGAGGCTTTTACTTGATGAAGATCCATATTGAACGATGAAACAAAACAATATAATTTGTTTAAATCTTCATTTATTTGAACTAATGTTCAATTTAAATTGAACATCGGTTCAAATAAATGATGATTTAAACAAATTATATTGTTTTATTTCATCGTTCTACGTATTATATTTGAGCGGAACACGTGACAGAAAGTTTAGCAAATTCGTTGCAACAGTAGTTCAAAGTAGACATATTGTTCGACATAATATAATCAGAGTAAATACCTATCTATACCTACTGATGATAGCGCAACGATTACGACCTAAGCTGTAATTCCCACTTCTTTCATGTCGAATTGTTTCATTTTAATATTTTTGAGAATAGCCATTTCTTTACAGCATTCATTATTACTGGTGGCCTAATTCAGAATGTACACAACTCGTGCTCCTCCTAGTATATTAATTAAATACATAGTTATAATTATTTGTTTATACTACTGTTTGGGAATTTTAATGTTTATTGGAGATAATTGTTTGTTTCAGGTTTTACCGGCGTATACCATTTAGGAACATCGTGTTCGTTTCTCAAAAATCGACGCTAAGTTCAAGGTACTTCCTTACACCATCTATCAACAGAAATTTATCTACTAAGCAGAAATCTTCAAGTAAGTCCCATTATGATAACAAGAGGTTATTATGGGATAACCTTCTACTTTTTGTATATATAAGTCTTAGAATTCTGACATGTTTCTAATACTGTTCAACATTCTTACAATCAATAATGGAGAAACTAGAGATCGAAGTGTTTTATTTGATTAGTTATCAATTTTCAGGAGGTTTGACCGATTTTTTTTTGAGTTTAGTAAACGCTGAGTGATGATACGCTGTACAGTTTAAAAAAATTGTGAGTTGAGGAAAGGTGAACTATCGGCAGTGTTAGGTGTTTAAATAAAGCAGGTATCTTGAAAATATTTAAATATACTTGTTGGAAAGTCGAAACATAAATAATTAGGGCGCGTTTCACCACCTTATGATAAGTGTCTGGTAGTTTATGCACAAATATTCTTTGTCACATAAAATAAGAAAGTGATAAAACTTGCGTTTAAGCTATCCAACACTGATCAGAAGTTGGTGAAACGTGCCCTTAAACTAGTTTTTATAACTTATTTATTAATTATTCAGCAACCGAAACTGTTTTCTTATATTATAGAAATTCACATTTCTAATATTTATAAATGCTCAATAATTACTTTTGATACGGTTGTAATATTGTTTTAATTTGATTTTTAACAATAATTATTTTGAAATATTCAGTATTTAGTAAAAAAAATAGGAATAAATCGCTACACAGTATCAAAAACATTCCAGGAGTTGCTAAATTAAACACAAAATATGTATTGTTTATCCAAATTTATTGTATTTTCTTGAAAGAAAGATCTTTCCAAAATATAACACATTTTATACCAAATAGCATTTTCAGAAAACGATTTGAGAACTAGCCGCGATTTCCTTTTTATGTCTTCTGTTGTGTGAAAATCATTGATCAATTCCATATACTTCCTTGACTCATCCATATGAAGTTCAATATAGAACATATTCAACCATTGAAGGTCAAAATTTTTATATTTTCTTTTAATGTTTTTATTTAATCTTGAACATCTAAGGTTCAATTTGAAAATACTCGACCAGCTAACGTTCAACCCTTGAAAATAATCAACTATTTAAGGTACAGTTTTGAACATACTTAACCATTTAAGGTTCAAGTTTTGAAAGTACTTAACCCTTTAAGGTTCAGTTTTGAAAATGCTCACCATTTAAGGTTCAAGTTTTGAAAATATTATTTAAAGTTCGGTTTTGAAAATGGTCAACCATTCAATGTTTAAGGTTTGAAAATGCTCAACCATTTAAGGTTCAAGTTTTGAAAATACTTTACCATTTAAGGTTCGGTTTTGATAATGCTCGACCATTTTAGTTTCGAAAGTGATGAACCATTTAAGATTCAAGTTTTTAAAATACTCAACCATTTAAGGTTCAGTTTTAAAAGGCACAACGATTTAATATTCAAGTTTTGAAAACGCTCAACTATTTAAGGTTCAAGTATTGAAAATATTCAACCATTTAAGGTACCAGTTTTGAATATACTCAACTATTTAAGGTTCAGTTTTGAACATACTTAACCATTTAAGGTACAATTTTTGAAAGTACTTAACCCTTTAAGGTTCAGTTTTGAAAATGCTCACCATTTAAGGTTCAAGTTTTGAAAATATTATTTAAAGTTCGGTTTTGAAAATGATCAACCATTCAATGTTTAAGTTTTGAAAATGCTCAACCATTTAAGGTTCAAGTTTTGAAAATACTTTACCATTTAAGGTTCGGTTTTGATAATGCTCGACCATTCGAGTTTCGAAAGTGATGAACCATTTAAGATTCAAGTTTTTAAAATACTCAACCATTTAAGGTTCAGTTTTAAAAGGCACAACGATTCAAGCTTTGAAAACGCTCAACTATTTAAGGTTCAAGTATTGAAAATATTCAACCATTTAAGGTACCAGTTTTGAATATACTCAACCATTTAAGGTTCAAGTTTTGAAAATACTTAACCATTTAAGGGTTGGTTTTGGTAATGCTCAACCATTTTTAAGTTTCAAGTTTTGAAAATACTTAACCATTTAAGGTTCAGTTTTGATAATGCTCAACCATTTTTAAGTTTCAAGTTTTGAAAGTGCTCAACCATTTAAGTTTCAAGTTTTGAAAATACTCAACCTTAAGGTTCAGTTTTGAAACTGTGCAACCATTTAAGATTCAAGTTTTGAAAACGCTCAACCATTTAAGGTTCAAATTCTAAAAATATTCAACCATTCAAGATTCAAATTTTGGAAATGCCCATTTAAGGTTCAGTTTTAAAAGGCACAACGATTTAAGATTCAAGTTTTGAAAACGCTCAACTATTTAAGGTTCAAGTATTGAAAATATTCAACCATTTAAGGTACCAGTTTTGAATATACTCAACCATTTAAAGTTCAAGTTTTGAAAATACTTAACCATTTAAGGGTTGGTTTTGGTAATGCTCAACCATTTTTAAGTTTCAAGTTTTGAAAATACTTAACCATTTAAGGTTCAGTTTTGATAATGCTCAACTATTTTTGAGTTTCAAGTTTTGAAAATACTTAACCATTTAAGGTTCAGTTTTGATAATGCTCAACCATTTAAGGTTCATGTTTTGAAAGTGCTCAACCATTTAAGTTTCAAGTTTTGAAAATACTCAACCTTATAGTTCAGTTTTGAAACTGTGCAACCATTTAAGATTCAAGTTTTGAAAACGCTCAACCATTTAAGGTTCAAATTCTAAAAATATTCAACCATTCAAGATTCAAATTTTGGAAATGCTCAACCATTTAAGTTTCAAGTTTTGAAAGTGCTGAACCATTTAAGGTTCAAGTTTTGAAAATACTTAACCATTTAAGGTTCAGTTTTGATAATGCTCAACCATTTTTAAGTTTCAAGTTTTGAAAATACTTAACCATTTAAGGTTCAGTTTTGATAATGCTCAACCATTTAAGGTTCATGTTTTGAAAGTGCTCAACCATTTAAGTTTCAAGTTTTGAAAATACTCAACCTTAAGGTTCAATTTTGAAACTGTGCAACCATTTAAGATTCAAGTTTTGAAAACGCTCAACCATTTAAGGTTCAAATTCTGAAAATATTCAACATTTAAATTTTGGAAATGCTCAACTATTTGAAGTTCAAGTTTTGAAAATGCTCAACCATATAGGTTCAAGTTCTGAAAATACTTAACCAACTAAGGTTCGGTTTTGATAATGCTCAACCATTTAAGTTTCAAGTTTTGAAATTGCTGAACCATTTAAGGTTCAAGTTTTGAAAATACTCAACCATTTAAGGTTCAATTTTGAAAATCCACAACCATTTAAGATTCAAGTTTTGAAAACGCTTAACCATTTAAAGTTCAAATTTCGAAAATATCCAACCATTTAAGGTTCAAGTTTTAAAAACGCTCAACCATAAAAGGAAGTTTTGATCAATCATTTAAGATTCAATTTTTGAAAATATTCAACTATTTACGGTTCAAATTCTGAAAATATTCAACCATTTACGGTTCAAATTCTGAAAATATTCAACCATTTACGGTTCAAATTCTGAAAGTATTCAACCATTTAAGGCTCAGTTTTGATAGTGCTCATGAACTAAGGATTATGAGGTTTGACCGCCTTCGGACCATTGTCTCAGTTGTTCATGTGCTACTGTTTTTGTGACGTTACTCCTGTTATTTGCTCTTTTTAGCGCGTATCCCTCATTGTCCAGTTCATTACTTCATATGGACCGTCAAATCTTGGTTTCCACTTTCCTCCAGAAACTTGTGTGTTTGCAACTACTCTACTTTATCACCAACTTGAATAAGTTTTCCTGGTGATCTTTTAAGGTTAAACCTAACCTACTGATGTCTTTTGTCTTTTTCATACGGATCAGCTACGTCTGCTCTGATTTTAAAGAGATCTTCAGAGGGTTTTTCTGGTACCTCATTCAAAACTAATTTTTCAGCCGACAAGCGATTTTTTTTCCAAACATCAACAAATTCGGAGTGTAGCCTTTGCTTTTGCATTCTGACTCATTCAAAACAGCCTCTATTTGGGGTATTACTGAAATCCAACATTTTTCTCTTTTGTCATTCAGAACACTTCGCATTAAGTTAAAAAGTATTCTCATTACTCTTTCCACTTGTCCGATTCCTCTGGGCACGCCAGTAGCAATGACATGGAGATCTACATTGTTCGGGCACAAGAAGTCTTTAAATTTACTTTAAAAAGCCTGCAGGATGCAATAGATAGATACTCATGGAGGCAAGTCATTGATATACGCAATACACCCCTTCAAGGGGTTTACGGACGACGAACGAACGATGTACATTTATTAGACTCACTAACGGACTGGCATGGTCTGTATGCCAAACTTCGAAAGGACCAGTTGACTTTTCGTCCTTTTGGTACAACCCACTTTTCTTGTCAGTATGACTTATTTATGACGCATATTTGACAATTCCTAATATATTTCTTTAAAGTTTGTCCCATTTGAGGCCAATATAGCTCGTGTCGCAGGAGTGATATGGATTTATTCCAGCCGATATGTACTGCATTACCATGGTAGATTTTCATTATTACCAAACTTGCAGATATAGGAACAAAACATCCTAATCCATCATAAATTTCAGTTGGTATATTCACGGCAATAATCTTAATTTTGAAACCATCTTGTAATTTTTCGTGGAGTTGTTTGCAACACCTATCTTCTAACTGAAACTCTTTTATTGCTTTAGTTCTATCAGGAATTGCGTTTTTTTTCTTATTGATGACATTACTGGAAATCTACTCATGTTCTCCATATGTCCCATTTCACAGCCCTGGCGATATTCAATTTTGAAATTATAATCTTGTAGTCTGATCCACCACCCTGCGACTCTAGGATGCAGATCCTTTTTCAAAGCTGTAGCCCTTACAGAATTACAGTCAGTTGATACAACAAACATAATACTGTACAAGTATACGCTAAAATGTTCTAGGCCTTCAACAATGGTCATATGAGTGATACCTTGCGCCTCTAGGATGCAGATCCTTTTTCAGAGCTGTAGCCCTTACAGAATTACAGTCAGTTGATACAACAAACATAATACCATACAAGTATATGCTAAAATGTTCTACGCCTTCAACAATGGAGAGTCTCTAAATCATGTGTGATACTTTGATTCTATTTACGTCATTCTTTTGCTGAAGTATGCCATCGGATAGACACCACCCTCACTTTTCTGCATTAAAGCTGCAGCTAGTCCCAAAGAAGTTGCATCAGTGTGAAGTTCCGCAGGGAGATCTGGATTTAATATATGCAATATTGGCTGAGTCGTTAATTGTTTAATAATTTCCTTTGGAATGCGCATCCGTCCACTCAAAGGCAACGTTTTTTCGTAACAGCTGCGATATTGGGGCAGTCAATAAGGAGAAGCCTTCAATAAATCTCCTAAAATATCAAACCAAACTGTCTAACCCCTTTAAGGTCAGTAGAAGGATGCGTTTTAGCAAGGGCTTCTACTTTACGTGTGCCTGGCTTTACAACACCATTCCCTACTATCGTTTGTAAATGTTCTGTCTCCGTCGCAAAAACACACATTTTTCCCAGAAAAGAAAATTCGGCATTTGTTAGAGCTTCCATAACTTTTCTCAGATTAATAAGCCCTTTTTTGATGAATTGTGATAGGTGATATACTTGTGCGACATTATTTTTGAGGTTTAAGGTTTTATTAATTGCTCGTTGAAAACAAGCCGGTGCATTGGCAAAACCAAATGGCATTCGACAGTACTTCTATTGGCCATCGGGTGTCACAAAAGTAGTATATCTTCTTGAACTTTCTTCTACTTCGATTTGGTGAAAACCTGCTTTCTTATCCAAAGTTGTAAAATAACTTGCTTTTCCCAAAGCGTCCAATTGATCATGTAAATTTGGAATGGGAAATCTGTCTTTGGCTGTTTTTTATTCCATTATTCAAATTTGAAATAAATAAATTATAATTTTTACCTTTATCGGATTTTTTACCCCTTCCCGTCAGTGGTATTCCGCTTCATCATTTTTAAAATCCGGTCACCACAAGTGATTAAAAGTAGAAGTTGATTTCTGCAGTGTTAGAATCAAGTCAATATTAGAATCGATTAGTACCGAACTATGAATATTTTAAATCAAATGGGATTGAAACGTAACATGACTCAAATATTTCATTGTGTTATCAGATTAGGATAGTTCTCCTTATCGCTCAACTCACAAATATCTTCTATATTATACTATAATCATCTTACAATTTACTTTTAGTTATCAGTTAGTAATATTTATTGTTAATATAGATGGAACAGAATGGCAGACAATATTAAAACGATTTTTACCTATCGGAATATGCTTAATAGCTGTTATGCAATGGCGAGCATTTAGAAGGCGACAAAAAGAAGGACCTGCTAGACAATGGGAAATTAATTGTTATTGTTTGTTACCCTTGAGGACAGTATCAAGATACTGGGGATATATAGCAGGTAATTCTTATTTATGTTTTTTTGTTAATAACTTTGCTGATTCAATATTATACTTGGTATGTATCATACATATTTTTTGTTATAATGTTATTAAGATCAAATGTTCATTTTCAGCAAACTTTGTTGATTTAATATGTAATTTTCAAAGATTCATATAAAGCATTGGTAATAGACTACATTTATTTATTACAGCGGGAATATAATTATAGTACACAAGTTTCAAAAAATGATATGTTGAATGTCCTCAGAATCACATTTATTTAATTGTTAGCTTCTGTTAATACATCTATGGTCTTGCACATAATACCTCCTTAGAATTGTTTGTAGAACCTATTTTATTTCCTGACTATTCATATTGTATTCCTTTGAAGCAAGACTACTTTAATAGTATTTTTAATAATATCAGCTCTATTAAAACTTCTTATTATTCCCTCTGCTTGGCTATTATTATCAAATGTATGTCCATCTATACTTCACAAAATTGTAAAGATATGCTACTCCAATGAGGGCTAAAGTTCTTATCTCCAATCAATTTTCACACAGTTTACATTTCTCCGTCCAATGTTAAAATTACTGATTAAAAAACATCCCATAGACTATATTTATATTGTGGCGATTTAATCAGTTTCAATTGTAAACAGCAGGGTCATTTAGCATTCCAATGCAAACTTCTAAATCTGTATGTGTACCAACGTGTGGATCAACCTATCTCATCCGTACCATTGTGAGAAAAATCACCAAATATTCTACATCATTCAAACGTCCCATGAAAGGTATTTTAACTCCAGAGAATAATAATAAAAATAAATCTCAGACAGAATTTAAAACTAAAAACAAACATTAAGAAAAGTAATTATACTATACATGCCTTAGAAGAGCATAATATATATTTCTTTCAAGCCATCCATTAACTATCAGTGAAACTATAGATTTTTTTGAAAATTCAAGAGGTTTCAAAGTTTCTGAGAAAAGTGTCAATATGCTGAGGGCATAGAAGTCTTAATGAGCATGCTGCATCATATATACCTGATCTCTAACTTAGAAACATAAAAAATAGAAACACCAAATTTAAAAAAAAACTTGATGGAAAAGAAACATAAAAAATAGAAACACCAAATTTAAAAAAAAAACTTGATGGAAAGTAAAAAATAAAACAAAATAATACATCAGTAACACTTACACAGGGGAATGTAAATGGGTTCATACTCCAGTCTGAAATGTAATCTACTTATTTATAAACATAACCCAATTTCAGGATTAATGTAAGAAATAAACAAGTGTTGAACAGACATATTAGTTCTCACAGTTCTCATACTGTAGCGTATAAATTCAACTGGGCGAACTCTCTAAAATGATAAGTGTAATGTGAAGGTGTTGAAGACCTTTAATATTCACAATAATTTAATTAATTTGCCTGAGGCTGTTTGGTTTAATTATGATTTTGCTTTAAATGTAAACTGTCCAGCGAACTCGCCTGCGTTCACATTACAAAACTCTTTTGGTTATTATGGTCAAATAAATACCATAACTAATAGTCGAAATGTCTTACTCAACTTAACTTTTTCATCAATAAAAGATATTTGTATCTCTAAACCATTGGATTTACTGTTACCAAACAGTGTACATCACACAGCAAATTACCTGTCACTTAGAATTCAATAAAGAGCAGCAACATCAAAATAAAGAGTTGTATTATGATTTTAATAATGCAAATTATTTTTAAATTAACAACTTTTTGGCCAGTATCAATGGGAATGACATGCTGGAGGGAAATTTAGGTTTGGATCAGGTTCTTCAGATGTTGTATGAAATAGTTTACTCTGCAATTGATATGTTTGTACCAGTGAAAAAAATCGGAACCTGAAATTTTCCTCTATGGTATAACACTCAATGTAGGAAATTAATAATTGAAAAAAAGAGAGCGCATAAAAGATTTAAAATCACTGGAAACATAGATCATTGTCAACAATTTAATAATCTCAGAACAAGATGTAAACAGCTTCAGGCCCATTGTCATCAAAATTATATTGAAAGAAATATTGCTCATGACACTCGTTGTTTTTGGAATTGTATATACAGTAAAAGAAAATTATATAACTTACCCTCCAGTATGTTTTTCAAAGAGGCAACAAGTAGTAATAAGAATGAGATTGCGAATATTTTTGCACAACTTACACTGATAAGAATGTTACCCAAATTCCGGCAAATGGAAAAAGAGAGTGTTTGAATGTTTGCTATTACAATATTGAAATAACATAAGTAATTGATCAATTGATGTTATCCCCAGAAAAACTTTCTCCTGGCCCTGAAGGAATTCCTCTACATTTCATGGAAAAATGATGTGTATTCACACTGGCAAATCCCCTTCAAACAATTTTCAATATCTCCCTATCATTGGGAACGTTGCCTAAGTTTTGGAAACAAAATTTTCTCCCTCCAATCCACAAATCTGGAGCTAGAGATGACATAAAGAATTATCGTTCTGTGTGTAAGCATTCTGAAAACCCCAAATTACTCGACTGTTTGATTACTAAGAAACTTACTCATGCCACCAGTAACATATGAATGAATGAAAATCAACACGACTTCACCTCAGGAAGATCCACCAACACAAAGTTGATTACTTATCAACATTTTCTTTTGAACAGTTTAGAGGAAAGGCGCTAGATTGACTCTATCTATACTGACTTTTCAAAAGCATTTGATATAGTCAATTATGACCTTCTAATTGCAAAACTCTCTGCGTTAGGCATTGGCAGTACCTTTTTGAACTGGATCGGATCTTTTATGAGAGGTAGGATTCAATGTGTCAAATATGCTGGTTCTGTGTCATCAGAAATCTCGGTAACATCTGAGGTTCCCCAAGGATCCCATATGGGTGCCCTACTTTTTTTGTTATTTGTTAACGATATATCAGAAGTACAACACAGCTGCCACTTGATGTTTGCCGATGACTTCAAACTCTATAGGATCATTGACCATGTCTGGGATACTGAACTATTGCAAATAGATTTGAGCAGTTTGTCCCGTTGGTGCGATATAAATATGCTTCATCTTAATATAAACAAATGTTATCAAATCACATTTTCGAGAATTATGATAGATAGATAGAAGATTTATTGTTCTTTCGTACAAATACATGAACAAGGAGGTGACAATATTTAAAATATTATAAACTTAAAAAAAAAGAATTATAATTTTATAGATATGCTTAGATGATGCCCCGACGGGGCATAATAATTGATCTGATTTTTAAAATATTCTTTATTACATTATATAGTTTATATAATAATTGTGATTCAGCTTTATTAGTTACCGTTTCAATGTCCGTTAGGGACTGATAGGTTTTAGAGAAGGAATATCTGATTTGTTCATACATAGGGCATACAAATAATAAATGTTGTAGGGATTCTGGAACTAGACAGTTGCAAATTGTGCATATTTCATTTGTTTTTATGGTATATATGTATTGTTATTAACATACATATACAGTATTTTAGTGTTAGTAGTGCGTAGTTGCGAGATGAAGCGTTTAATATGCAAAGGGATTGAAAGGACTAAGTGGTTTGTGCTTTGGAAGGGTCGTTTGTCTTGTAGTATGTGTTTATACATTGGACAATATGTACTTAGTAATATTTTATTCAAATCCTCTATATGACTGTACTGTTTGTATTTTTATAAAATAATGTTGTTATCCCCATCGTAGCTATGCATATCAAACTCTGGAGCTCCGATTTCAGTTAAAATATTATTTATTTGACTCATCCAATTGTATTTTGATACAGTTTTATTTTGTTGGTATAGTTGGTAAGTTATATCTAGCGCTATCTTAGGAAATCTTTTTGAGGACAATTTTTTAATCTTTAGCAAATATTCTAGAGCTTGTTTTATAATAAAAAACCCAATTTTTACTAGTCTTATTTCCGTTCTCAAAACGTAACTGGAAGTAGTTTTCTATAAATAAAGAAAAAATTTCCAAAATTGATTTTGTGCTATTTCTTCCTCATTTATGTAGCGAAGTCCCCATATTCCACTGGCGTATGTGTAGTTTGGAAGTACAATGCTATAATAAAGCAATTTAACACTTTCCATATCGTCCATATGTGAAGATTTGATTAAATTTTGTGCTGCGTTTTGTGTTATTTTCGCTTTCTTTATACGTGATTTTAAATTTTCTGAGAATGTGCCGTTAAACAAAAGAATATCACTCCTAAGTAATTATAGCTGTTTACTTATTCTATTAGTTTATTTTTATACCAAAATTTAGGTTTATGTCCAATATTTGGGCTTTTTCTGAATATAACTACCTTTGTTTTATCTACATTAACCTCTAATTTATTAGTGTCGCAATAACTTTTTAATATTTTCATTGATCTATTCAACTGAATTTCCGAGTCTTCTAGTACTACTTTGTTTTGATCTAGAGGCAAACCTCTAGCTCCTCGTTGTTTTTGAGGTACAACCGTTCTGCTCAATTGTTATTGTCCTTAAGGAGTACAAATTTTTTAAATTATTATTATCTTGTCGCTGGTTCCATTGGAGAAAAACTTTTGCCAAAGTATATCCAAATAGATATTATCAAAAGCTTTTTTGAAGTCGACAAAAAGTGCAAAAACGTTCCTCCCAGGTAGTCGCAGATGATTACTTATCCGCTAGTAAAGAACAAAAATACTATCTTCTGTGCTTCTTTGTTTACGAAAGCCAGCCTGACATTCTGGTAGCGTTTCAATTGATTCACTGAATGTAATCTCTGATTTATTAGTTGGGTGAATAGCTTAGTTTTGTGATTGAGTAAGGCAATACCTCGATAATTTAGAGGATCATTTTTAGTGCCTTTCTTATGAAAGTGAATCATGTTAATATTTGTCCAGTTGCATGTATATTTTGTTAAATAATTCCTTTAAGACTATGATCCAGTTAGTAGGTAATTTTTTTTATAAAATTCGTTTGATATTTTATCATCCCCTACCGCCTTATTATTTTTTGCTATTGTTATTTTATTGTATATCTCTTGGATTGTAAAGGGCTCAGATTAACAAATAAAATAGATATGTTTGTTTTGATCTTTTCTTGCCCCAAACATTGATTCACATTCTAAGCTCACTTGCGGACACTTCCACTGCTTTGCCATATTTACAAAGTCTCTTTAGTTGCAGGAAAAATGAAATTAGAAGATTAATTGAAAATGTGTTAAAAAGTTATTCAAATAAAAAAAGTCATACTAATTTATGAATTTGAGTCGCTATTTTTAAAATTAATTAATAATACTTGAATTTTATTTAATAAAGGCACATTCTTATATAAATTTTAAACAAGTATCCTTGGATACCTTTAAGGCTATAACTAAAAGTGGCAACATTTCTCAAAATGTCAGTACCTGTTTAATGTGTCAATAGTAATCTATTTAGTAGTTTTGTCCTTGTTTAATTACCATATAAAGAGAGATGCAAATATCGTCACACTGTGATCGACGATCATTTCGAATACGTCGTAGTATTGTAGTAAATAATGTTAAACGTGGTTTGTTTATACGAGCGCCATTACGACTAGAGAGTAAACATTTAGTTCTTTCGTTTTGATGTGTTTTTCAAATTTTTAGTGACAAAATAAATTTTTAAGTTAATTAATTGTATGTTTTTGGATTATCATGGTTCGTCGGTGCCAAGTTTGTCAGTAAAATAGCCGAAATTACCAAGGCTATGTATCTACAATACCATCCCCACTTTTTGTAATTCATTAATTATTTCACTACTGGCGTTTAGAATTGTTGGCCGCGAAAATAAACGTGTTTATGAATGAATAGCCCTCTCTATGTTTATTATTACTCTAAGGTAAAGGGTGAATCTAGATCCATTATGGATAGGTTCATATTAGCTTAAGTGGTGTTATAAAATAGGTTATAATAGTTCTCCCATTCTTTGGTCGTAATAGGATGTTCATTATTGGGCTTTTACTTTTCCGCCCAACCTATTTAATATACGAGAAAAGTATTGGTTTACCCCAAAAAAAGTTAGAATTTTGAAAAAAAAATTGAGTTATTTTCACGTTTTCCGTCAAGAACAACACGAAAAAATAGTTTTTAGAAAAAAAATCCTGTGTGTATGTCGTCATCGTTGTCGTCGGCTACTTTTCGTTACATGTCTTGTTAGCACCATACAGCCTCCGGAGTGCAACAAGTCACCAATTTTATAATTGAATATTGTTCAGTACATCTCACAGATGAACCCTATTGATTTTCAGCTCACCAGAGCCAGTACAGCGAGTGTTATGGTACCCGATAGTACGACATTTTTGTAATTTTTTGAGAAATATCCGTTTGTTAGCACGATACAGCCTCCGGAGTATATAAAAGTGACCAATTTTATGATTGGATATTATTCAGGGCGTATCAAAGATGAACCTTGTTGATATTCAGCTCACTAAAGCCAGTACAACGAGTGCTATGGTACTTGAAGTACCAAATTTTTGTCATTCTTGGAGAATTTTCAGTTTGTTACCACGATACAGCCTCCATAGTGTATAAAATTGACTTTTACGATTGAATATTATTCAGGACGTCTTATAGATGAAGCTTATTGATTCTTAACTCACCAGAGCTAGTACAACGGGTGCTATGATACCTGAAGTTTTTGTCCTTTTTGGAGACATTTCAGGTTGTTAGTACGATACAACCTTCCCAGTGTATACAAGTGATCAATTTTATAATTGGATATTTTTCAACGTGCCTCATAGATCTACCCTATTGATTTTCAGCTAACTAGAGCGAATACAGCGGGTCCTATAAATCCAGATATACTACATTTTTGGTTACTTTTGGGAAAATTTCGGTTTGTTAGCACGATACATCCCCCGAAGTGTATACAAGTGACAATTTTATGATAGAATATTAATCTCACAGATGCGGAAAAGTTAGTTTTAATCTTTAAAACCGTTTATTTTTTATGTAGGTTTATATATTTCCAAAATTCGGATGGATTTTTAATATTCAGACATGTTGCTATGAATATTCCGACATTTTGAATTTATGAAGTTTGGAACATCGAAGGGATGAGATTGATTTGAGATTTCTACACAAAGTTGTAAATGGAGCTATAAGTTGTCCAAATTTAATTGAACTCTTTGTAATAAACACGAGATATGACATAGGAAATTTTAAGAACGCCCTATATAGACAAATTTTTCTTAATTCGAAATAATTATTAAATAATAATAAAATAAATGTTGACCTCCAGGAAAGAAATTGATACAAACAATTTTGTTATAATTAGCAAGGTTAATAAACACTACATCTGATGGTTTGCCATGCTTTGTTTATCAATAAATATAATCAATACGTTGCAAATTGAAATGTAAAATAAACCTTCACACAAGGGCATAGACGAGGTAGTTTTAGAATAAATAACAGGAATTTTTGAGGCCAGACAGAGAGGTAGTAACTCTCCCTAAGTGACCAGTCTAAGTACGGACGGCCACTTTACCGTCAACAGTAAAATTGTGATTTGTGATTTTCCAAAACGTAAGTTTTTAACGTATAATTATTTTTATATATACTGTATTGATATGTTTTATTTACTTAACTGGGTGTCCCTAAGGGTAAGGAAACCCATATTTTTCGGTCATATTGAGTGTACTATTTACATCTGCGTCCCTCACCTACCAATCTAGTCTAAAATTATAGGCATATACGGGAGATATCGTATGTTCGAGGATCATCTCCCTATATATTTGTTTTCTGTATTGTGCAAGGATATTCAATTGTACAGGATATCATATTTATTCTGATTTAATTCCAAAAAGTCTCGTCCGATATTTTATTACCTTATTATTGTACAGGATATCCATATGCCCGAGATATCATAATTATTGCCAAAGTTTGTTGATAGATTATTTACTATATTGTACATGGTTGCCCAATTTCACGAGATTCATAATTATTTTCGATCCCAAAATTTTGGTAATATATATATATATATATATATATATATATATATATATATATATATATATATATATATAACAAGATGTACGAATAGTGCGTGACATATGAACAATAAGCAACGAATAGATTAGTGGGTATTGCACGCAAATAGAAGAAGGGGCTACTGAAAAGAGTGGTAACCGCAGACATGCATGTTTCTAGCTCATTAGCCGTCATCGGTACGGTACAACCAAGAAAAGATGTGAAATATGAGAGCAAAGGTGTTGAATGAAACATGAGAAAATATAACAGAATTCAGCAGGATAGTCAAACACAACATTTGTGTCAGTAATATTAGAAGATCTCGAATATTCGAGACAACAACCAACATAGACGGAAGTTTCAGACGGGAGTGTTATATGCACCTCCGTGTCTGTGTTGGTTGTTGTCTCGAATATTCGAGATCTTCTAATATTACTGACACAAATGTTGTGTTTGACTATCCTGCTGAATTCTGTTATATTTTCTCATGTTTCATTCAACACCTTTGCTCTCATATTTCACATCTTTTCTTGGTTGTACCGTACCGATGACGGCTAATGAGCTAGAAACATGCATGTCTGCGGTTACCACTCTTTTCAGTAGCCCCTTCTTCTATTTGCGTGCAATACCCACTAATCTATTCGTTACTTATTATATATATATATATACAAATATATATATATATATATATATACAAATATATATATATATATATATATATATATATATATATATATATATATATATATATATATATTGAACCAGATATCATAGATAATAAGAGAATTAGTATTATAAAAATATGTTGCTAGTATGAAATATATATGAAAATAATATAATTTAAGAAAACAAGTAAAAAGGAAACACTTTTATTAATTTAAACAACATATCAAATAAAGATATATTAAATAATAGCCTATATCAATATAATAAATAAGGAATTACCTCAATAATAACACAAAATATAGATATTGCCTAACCAATGTAATGATGTAAATAAAGTTGCCTAAGACTAAGAATATTTTCCATACCATAACCAGCTGTTCACCTAAAAAGATATAATTATATAGTCAAGTCAAGAGAATTTTAGATATAAGTAGTTACATTAGAATACAAATATTATTATATATAATTCATTATAAACACTAATTTAAGAATAAAAAACAAATATTGAATAGAATAGAATTCAATAGATTTTCATAGATAAACAAATAATGACATATAGATAAATGATATATAAAAAATAAAATGAACATTGAATCAATAAATAGTAATTTGTTAAAGTTTATTATAAATAATATAATGCAAAGAGTTTAGACAAATAACATAAGAGAATTTATATTTATAATTAATATGAGTGTAACAAGGATATACTATCAATAACAATATTGAATGTTGTACCATGTAAATGTATCTATGTATAACCAATTTTAATTTATTTGTATGATGAAAAAACTCATAGGAACTCTATAAATGAACTAATAATGTAAAAGAGTGTATGTATGAAATTTTTTAATAAGTGAAAGAAGTTTCAGTTAATCTGATTGCAAAAGACAATATTTTATTGGTTATAAAATATGACAGAACAAATTGTGAATCAACAAATAAACTTTGAAATAGTGACCTGAAAAAGAACAAAAGACTGTTTGTTGAAAAAAGTAGAGAATCGAGGGGACGCTTAGAGAAGAAGGGAAGCTGGTGTCAAGAAGCGAGGAGTGTGTGTGATGGTGTTCCTGAAATTTCAAGAAATTCCCGGTTTAAGACATTTAAACCTATAAAGTACTATTAAATACAATCTTAGTAATACTCACAGTCAATTGTATCAAGTTTTTCGGCAAGAATCTACGAAATTTTCATTAATTTTGGTTTTTTGGAGCTTCAGCGGAGTGTTCCTGGGATCCAGAGACTTTCATCCCAATTCAAGAGCAACAGGTCAGTGTTTTTAAATCATTATTGACCAATAATCAGAGGAAAAACTCAAAATACTCAAATAAGTACTTAATTTCATAAATTGATAAACTTTTGCACATATGATCGATCTAAAAAAGAAAGAAACAGACTTCATATAGTGAATTAATCGCATAAATCGTTAAAATTAATAAAAGGCCGATTTTAAATAAATTGAAATATGTACTTACGCCATTTTGTAATTGCATAAATCTGGTGATTGAAATTTCATAATGTAATAACTATGCCCATCTGTATATAATACCTATATTTCTATCTATGTATATAACTATTTTCTTCCCACAGCAATTTGTATCATATATATGTATGATTTATATATAAATTCTTTTATGTGTTTGAACCATTCATTTGTCTGCATCTTCAACAAACTTGGTATAATATGAATAGATGCTTCGTATGTATAAGAATTGTTCGTTTTATGCTAAAGCGCATGACTAGTTTTTTTCACGCATGCGTATTGATGAAATGATTAAAATAAATAAGTAGATACAATACAACCAGTGGCGTCTCATATTATTTTTATCAAATATATAAAATATTAAATTTAAAATTAAATTGATTACAAAATAATGTGTTTTCTTTTTATTTAAACAATTACAACAATATAAAATGCCAGGACTCAAAGAGAAAAAGGATTTCATGCTCCCGAAATAATTAATATATAATTAAAATAACAAAATTAATAATAACTAACTGAGCTAGCCAAACTAAACAAAAATTCTAAATAATAAACATCTACATTCAAATTTCATAATCAAAAGTAAATAAGTATTTAATATCATATATAGGATAATATATATATATATATATATATATATATATATATATATATATATATATATACTAGATTGCCAAAGTTTGTTGGGATATTATTTACTATATTGTACAAGATATCCAATTTCACGAGATATCATAATTACTTTATTCGATTTCAAAATTCTGTTGTTATATATGAATTACTATAGTGCAGCGGTTCCCAAACTTTTTTGATGGCGTACCGCCTAATATGAAGTCTTCCTTTCATGTACCACCAGTATAAAAATGATTAATCATCATTCCATTGCCAACATAGTAAAGTTTGTAAATAACAATTAAAAAATAACATTTAGCCTTTTAAGTACTTTACTTTAAAACAATGTTTATTTAGTTCTTTGCAGTTAGTTGTAAATAAATTAGTTAAAATTAAACTTTTCATAGTTATAACCAATGCTTATTTTGAAATAAAAATTAGGATGAAAGAATATAAATAAACTTTAAGGTGTAGAACAAAACTGTATTTGGAAAACAATACAACAAATTCAAACATAAGTACACACAAGTTAATGAGAAGGATGAGCTTGTAGCGATTTGCTTAAAGTTGCAATGTCTGGTTTTATTGGGCTTAGCTTCAAACGCAAGTCATTTTCAACACAAGCCAGCCTATTTCTGTATTTGTTTTTAAGGTAACAAAGAGAAGAAAACGCAGCTTCACATAAGTAGGATGTTGAAAATGGGAGTAAAAACTTGACTGCTCGGTTGGCGATTTCACCGTAGTCTTGGCGTCGTTGAATCCAAAAGTCAATCAGGGTAGCTTTATCAAAAACTTCCTTCAAATCTGAGTCACAATTTAAGTCGAACAGTTGATCTTTTTCGGCTAATGAGAGATTCTCTGGGATTGTCATTTTCTTAATGTCACTAAACGGGGTTTTCATCCACAAATGTTCTTTATAGTTTTCTGGGAAGTAAATGCTCAAGTTTTCCTTCAAAATGTTACAATGGTCACTGATATCACTAAGAACTGTCTTACTAAGTGAAAGCTCATTTTCTTCAACAAAAGTGCTGAGAGAAGGAAAAAACGAAACCTTGCTTTTCTTGGCTTCATCATCTGCAAAGGTGATTTTTTGTTTCAAGGCATTAATTTTGTCACACACTCGAAACGGGGTATTAGAAGTACCTTGAAAACTCATGTTCACATCATTGAGTTTTGAAAAAATGTCAGCTAAGTAAGCCAGTCGACACAGCCATAGTTCATCAGTAAAACGACTTCGTAGCTCAAAATCAGAATCTGTTAAAAAAATCAATATCTCGTGACGTAACTCAAAAACGCGAGTCAGCATCTTTCCTCTTGAAAGCCACCTAACTTCTGTGTGGAGCAGTAGTTGTTTATGAATACTGTCCATTTCTTGACATAAGTTGAGAAAAAGGCGTGAATTCAAGGCTCTGCTCTTAATAAAATTCACTGTCTTTACAGCCTCGTTCAAAACAGTTTTTAGTTGTGCTGGACAGCGTTTTGTTACAAGCGCTTCTCTGTGAAGGCTGCAGTGAATATGTTGTGCCTCCGGAGCTTCTTTTTTTATTTTAGTTACCAATCCACTATGAGCTCCTGTCATGGCTCTCGCACCATCCGTGCATATACCAACACATTTCTTCCAATCCATTCCATTCCTGAGCACAAATTCATTTACTTTATAAAATATGTCTTCTCCAGTAGTATGAGCTGAAAGAGTTTCACAAAATAACATATCTTCACCAACTGAGTATTTTTCTTAATAGCGAACATAACATAACAGTTGAGCCAAATTTGCGACATCTGTTGTTTCGTCCACTTGTATCGCAAAGTATTTACTACTGTTCACTTTCTTGAGTAAAATGTCTTTTACATTTAAAGCCATATTAGATATTCTTCTTGAAACAGTATTATCAGACAAGGAAACCACATCGAGCTGTTTTCCCTCTTTATCACCTATAATTGTGGAAACAAGGTCTTTAGCTGCTGGTAAAATTAGAGTCTCTCCAATAGTATGAGGTTTTAGTTCTTGTGCTATTCTCAGACTAACCTTGTATGAAGCTTCAACAGCCCTAGTGTTTAACCCCGTAAATGAAGTGATTGCTCCTTTATTCACTTTTAACTCAGACTCCTTCCGTTTAAAAAACTCTAATGGCTTGTTTATGAGATTGATATGCTTTGTATTAAAATGACGCAATAAAAGTGATGGTTTCATCGAATGATTTGACAAAGTTTCTAAACAAATGACACATTGTGGAACAGGTTCACTGAAATTTCCAGTATAAGTAAAACCAAACGATAAATACTTGTCATCATATTTACGTTTACCTGATTTCTTTTTGTTTTCACAAGTTCGTAACAAAGGCGTAGAAGTAGAGGAACAGCTTGGTTGCTCAGCATCTGTTCCTGCTGCAATAGGCTTTTCTTGTTCCGTTGACAAAGTTCTTTGCTTTTTAGAACTACTACACGTAGATCTTACCAAAAACTTATCCATTTCAATTCGACAGCTAACACTTACCAACAATGTTATTCTCACTGACTGATAGACACAAACTCTATATAAACAACAACACGCCAAACTGCAGGTTAGGTTTTCTACGGAGCTACGTAGTAGATAGTGCTCGCTGAGATGACAGACAGGCGACTGGGACTGGCTGACTGGCATCTGGCACAACACAATAACAAAGCGCGCGGCCTTGAACGGCGCTACTCCCCTCCACGCCCTCACAATCTTTCCCACTCCGACTGTCACCCCTCCATCCGCTGCTCGCTCACCCTCACGCTACTAGTAGAGTATACCAATTTTCGAACTTCACTCGCGTACCACCAGCAACGTTCCCGCGTACCACCAGTGGTACGCGTACCACAGTTTGGGAACCGCTGCTATAGTGTATAGGATATCGTATTAATTCTGATTTAATTCCAAAAGTCCTGTTCGATATTTTGTTACCTTATATTGTATAGGATATCCAAATTCACGAGATATCATAATTATCTTATTCGATTTCAAAATTTTGTTGATATATATATGATTTACTATAATTGTACAGGATATCCAAAATTCACGAGATAGCATAATGGTAGTTAAATTGGCAAATATAAATTGTGAGACAATTGATTTATTCGACGCGTCCACATATTTATTCAAAAATCAAATGAGGCACATTAATTTGTAATTTAGTTTTAGTTGATTATGATTGTATTTGTTGATAAGGTAATTTAAACATTATCTCTCAAATATTTATGATTTTTGTAAATTGGCATGTCCGTATATAAATAAGTAAAATAAATATAATTCTGAATTAGTAATACTAACTCAACATACAACATTGCTAATAACCCCTGTTGATATTGCAACAAATCTGTACTAGAATGTCGTATATATTCTGGGTGCGGCTCAAACTAGAGTGAGACAGAAGTCGGGAAAAAATAAATATTAGAGAGAGCATTCATGTTGTGATCTCATTGGCTTAGAGCGGTCACTTGGTTTGATCCATAAAAAAAAGAAAAAAAAAGAAAACGAAAAGGGAAAAAAATAAAAATAGAAGGGAAAAAAGGAAAATAAATAAATAAGGGAGACATGAAAAAAAGGAGGAAAAAAAGGAAAAACAAAAAAAGAAAGAAAAAAAAAGAAGGAAAAAAAGAAAGAAAAAAATGATCAGGTTCTCAAACTAATCACTAACATTATTGTACAACCAACAAATGCATGTCAAACATTATCAACAAACGATAACATAATTAAAGCAAAACAAAATCGAAATACCGTATCACATTGATCACATAAAACAATTGACTGGTCTGTTGGCTTGATCCAGTGCCATCTACTCAGGAAAAAAAATATATACATATTAAAGTGTTTTTATAACAATATATCTTCATTTTAATTTAATACCTAGAGGCATTCCTAAATATTCACTTACTGAAATCCTCAGTTATTTATTTTGATTTAAGCAAACCAGAAATATTATTTTTTCAAATTTCTTGTTATAACGGTTATAGGCCGTTTTGTAGAAAACTGAAATTATACAATTATTCAATAATTTCAAACAAAGTTTTGATAGATATTCTAGAGATTTTAATTATAATTAATATTTCTAGATGATCAATGAATAATCATCAACAGTAATCTGTATACTTATGATTATGTACTTACAATGTATATTTAATTTGATCTTAATAATATCTTGTGTAAAATTATTTGCCAAAAATTAGTAATTATTAATAAGTGTTTAAAGTACATGTCAACTCAGCATTTTTAGATATAACTTTAATTTTTGGCAAATGTAATCTTATTTCTGTGTAATTACCTTTACCTTATCTTTCAGAAACAAGGATGTGGCTCAACTGACGAAATCGCCAGTGAAGGTCCTTGGTTTTTGTGTTTATCACAGGTTATATTCGATTTTTACTTCGATTTTTTTAATGTATGACAACCTAAATACATGTCCTATTCTTTTAATATTATAGATGTAAAACTACCCGAACTTTTGAGACCGCCCGTATACAAAATGTACTCCAGTGTATTTGGTGTTAATATTTCTGAAGCTGAAAACGAAGATCTAACGTCTTATCCAAGTCTGGCAGATTTTTTTGCCAGATCTCTAAAAAATGGAGTGAGACAGGTTGATGAAAACAGCTGTCTCGTATCACCTTGTGACGGGACGGTCCTCCATTTCGGGACAGTTGATACTGAACAAGTCGAACAGGTAAGTTCATATCAATTTTCTGAATTACTATAGAAATCAATCAGCTCCAAACCCACCATCTCTATGTTTTGGGGTACTTTTAAGCATAAGGTGCAGCATTTCGGTCTATCGACATAAAATAGCAAGTTTGGAGAAATATTATTAAATTAGGTAACAATCAATCAGAAATTCAAAAAAGCTTTTAATTGCAAGGCATAACACATCATGCTTAAATGCTTTGTAGATATATTTTTTTTGAAATTATTGAAATAGTCAATACCCATTAGTGATTGTACTCTATAGGATTTGTGGGTACATCTAATAACTGAATTTTGTCAACAATGGGTCAATACAATCGAAAATGACTGGAGGGAGGTGGTGTCAGATACGTTTAGAGTAGGGCAGCAATCAAAATTGTTGCCGAAAAACTGATGTTTCTAACAATATTCAAATTGACAAATGATTTTATTTTGTTTCGGTCAATTTCAGGTAAAAGGGGTAACATATTCCTTGAAAGATTTTTTGGGAGAGCAAGTGACAAAAATGCAAAAATATGGCAGTGATTTCAAGACATCGTTATTGCACAAACCACTCGAAGGCAGCACATTGTATCAATGTGTTATATACTTAGCACCAGGCGATTATCATAGGTAAGAGAAATGTACAAAATAAACTACTAATTGACTAATCATTTCCTCGTTTATGTCTCCTGTATTTGATATCCTCACACCCAGACATTTATATCCTTTGGTATTCCTTATGTTACTTCTTACTTACTGTAAGATATTTTGATTGCTCTGGATTTGCATCTTCATACTCTTAATGTTTTGTGAATATATAGACCAGTCATCTAATACAAACATTGCAAACTCGCATGTATCTACGAATTTTTTATATATCGTTAGGACCCTTAAGATTAATTGATGCCCAATTTTGCAACCCTCAAAACCTTGTGCTACTCCCGTGGTACTCAAAAAACCTCAAAATTTTTGCTTTTATTTAAGTTTTTTTGAAAAAAATATATTAAGGGAGTATTTTTCGGATAATTTTGTTCTTTCCTTTTTTAAATCCAACTTAATTTGTTGTGGAGATACAGCCAATCGAAATTCGACAACATTTCTTAAATTAAATGCAGAGTTTTATTTGTAATTGTTTATTTTTCTGGATGATTACAGATTTTCTTAGAAACCCTTTTCTACAATCTACTATTATTCATACCAAAAACCTTGCCCAACTTTTTATTCACATAACCTTATTCTTCTATTCTAGTAGAACATGGAGTTATCATAAACAAAACTTTTATTCATAGAGAAAGGTTTTAGTGATCTAATAAGTAGTATGTTCAACAACGTTTTCTCATAAAATTATAAATATTCATAAGCCGAACATATCTTGAAAATCATGTAGTAGATAGTGGAATAATCGGAGGCCCTGAATCAATTGCTCAAGAACGGGGAACGGAAGTAGTGAAACAAATTGTTGGTAATACCTTTGGGAAAGTGACTTTTAAAAGAAACGACAAAGTAAAGACCTTAGCATCAGTCACCACCTCTGTGAAAGTGTTCAACAAGAAAGTTAATGCTGACCCTCTCACCATATTCCAGAAGGTATGCATCACAAAACAATCAGATGAGCAATTGAAGCATCATTTTCCTGTGAGCACCGTATCTGTTGAATGCAGTGCTTGATATATCCTGAATTTCTCATGCCATTAGTTCCAGTTTGAATAATATTCAGTTATATTTGCATTATTCTTCACTTCTCTTGTAAGATGTCATTCTTCCTTGTATATGTTATTAATAGGAGCAGGTTCAAAGATAACAATATTAATTGTTATTGAGCCAGTCACAATTTTTCTAAATCCTCTTTTTAACCTACAACAGCTTCATTATGAAAAAGTTTAGTCAGAGACTGGTCTCGCTGATCCATGTTTTACCTAGATGGAATTTATTTCTATTTCAATTCACATCGTTACCTAATTTCTTTTACTGTTTACCTGTTCTCCTTCATTTAGGTTTGCCCGACTTTATGTGTAATAGATTTCACAAGTTAGTACAACTTTTTAACTGGCTTTGTGCTATATATCTCTGATTACCCAAAAAATGTATCTTTTGCTATGTAATTCTCCAAATGTATTGGGTTTTCCGTTTTTTATTCCATATTTTGGTAGACATTTTTTCGTACAGATTTATTTTGTGCAAGTGCTCTAAGAAGTTCTGCTGTTTTCTTCTGTCCTCGTTCTCTTAACATAATAAAAAGATACCAACATGCCATTTTCACTATTATGTTGCTAACTTGGCCCCATTTTAAAATGCACGATAAAAACTGCATACTTCTATACAATATTACCAAAAAGAAAACACTATATTTAGAAATCTTACATTGGTGGAAAATGAATATTTTCATCAAGACTGGGTTTATAAAAGATTAAGCAGAACCGGATTTACAGGCGTTTTCCATAACAATGTTCCCACTCTCGCTCTCTCTCAACTCTTATTTGCAAAGAATAACTCAAAATTATGTAATCGAATAAACACAGAATTTTCGAATGATTAGGAAAATTTTGTAAAATATTAATTTTTGGTATTCTATTACAACTTCTGGGATAAGCTGTATATGGTCGAGGTCATTACCCATCAGTGCAAAGAGATAATTATTGTTTATATTTGTTTAAGTGCATAGAATATTCTTTATGTATTATCTATCCTGATAGATTACAATGTTATTTTACATTATATAAAAATATATTTATTATAGCCACAATAAAAAGAATTCAAAGACTAGTTGAAAGTGATTAATTTTTTAAACAAATCTCAATCAAATGAATGAATCCAACTTTTTCACTGTGTAATTATTTATGATAACCTTTTGAGTTACTAGTATGTAGGTCGATTTAATAAAAGTCAATAATCTCATATTAGTATACAAAAGGTACATTGTGAGTGGTATATAAACCTATGATACAACAACAGAATTTGCAGTCTATTATTTTCACTGTTCAATTATTTATTTTTTTGTTTTTTTCGAAAGTGCTCGTAAAATTTCGTAATGTCACAATTAAGTGATTAAAAAAATTACAATAGTAAATGTGTCAAAAATAGATAGGTAAAATTACAAAGTAATAAATAAATTAGTAATTAGGAACAATTGGAAGAGAATTCCATTCTTTCAGCACTGAGAAAGATGTTGTCATATACAAAATGAAGATTTTAGCAGAGACTAAAAACCATTCAATATGTATATTAAATACTTGTTGTAAATAGTTAGTGGCACCATCATTTTTGAATCACTGATCTGGCTCTTATCTGATTTAGTAGATAGAATAAAAACAGTTAAATGTACATTATTCCAAAAGTAAAATAGAAAATAAAATCAAAACCATACAAACAATTATGTCTACTTCAAAAATAACTATACTGTTTCCTAACTAGGCCCATTGAACAAGTGAACAATTTGAGGTTTTCATTTTGAATATACTAATTCATAACATTTGTATTTAAGTAAGATTTTATATTAGATTTTAACGGGTTTACAATTAATGTTGGGCGATATATCAGTAACCGAGATATTTCACCGGTGAATGGAAAATCACTGACGCCACCAGTGATTCACTTCTTGCAGATACGGTGATCGGGATTCAATTTCGCACCAGCATTGGAAGTGGAAGACCGCTCAGAACGAAAATCTAAATATGATATATCATTATTTACAAATAGTATGGGAAGAGAAACGGTGATTTATGCCGATATGATATTATTATAGGTATTATTATTCGTGTTCGTCCCCAGTAACCGCACTGTTCTTATATTTTGATTTGTTTTTACTATTTTTACTCAGTCACTGCGGTGATTCAAATCACTGTTTAAAAACACAGTGATTTAGAAATAACTGTCGTCGTTTCACTGGTTACCGGAAAATCACCGTATTTCTCAACACTAGTTACAATGCACTGAAACCTAAGGTTTATTATGCCCCCCATATCAGAGCTACTACTACAGCTCGCCTTCCAGTACCGGAGTTCTAATGAACTCTAGTATTTGGGAGGACTTCAAGGAGGGTAGATCCTCGCTCCTATAAGTTTCTTGTCCGAAGAATTTTTTGCGTTGGCTTGCTTTTGGCGATGCATAGAACTAGGTAATCCGGAGTTTATTCCTCCTCCCCACACAATCTGCACTCGTCAGTTTCTGCTAGGCTTATTCTCATTAGGCAGCAGTACCCTGCAAGGAAGTCCGTGATAAGTTGTAGCTTATTTTTACTGAGATTCAAATACTTTTTGGATTGATTCAGCCTGAGAAGGCACTTCCAGAGTGCTTCTCTTTCGGTTTCCTCCTTCTTCCAAAACTCTTTCTTATAGGAACATTTTCCTACACCACAGAAAGGCTCCTGGTGAATAAAGAATGTTTGTGCTCCTTTCCTGGCGAATAAAGAATGTTCGTGCTCCTTTCCTGACAAGTGTATTGTAGTCCAGTCATCTTATTCAAAATTAGGGAAGTACTTCGGAATTTGAGATACCCAGCTATAAACTTGTATTTGACATCCTAAAAGTTGTCTCAAAGCCTATATATGGTAGGGTGTACGCGACTATTAAAATCTAAGGCCAGAGGTCACAAAAATCGATTTTTTGCAAATATCTAGTTTCCTATGGGTTTTCCGCTATGTGTATTTATTATCAATATTACAGAGGATTAAATAAGTACCTACAACATTTCTTTCAAAAATGTTTTTATACGTTGAATCGTTTTTGAGTTAGAATGCGGGGAGCGTTCAGTTAGAGCGCCGTTTAAGATCAACCGGTAGTCCCGGTCAAAAACACGCCAAATAAAGTTTATGAATTATTTGAGAATAGAATTCAAATCTTGTTGGCAGTCTATAATGCCCCAAAATATGTGGACAATATCGATCATCTCCATTATGCACAATATGTCAAGTCTACAAAACTGAATAAACCAGTTATCAAATATTCCACCAACAAGTGCTCACGAACATTTCAATCATGTTTATTATTAAGTTCAAACTTGATTAGGGCATGATTGGGAACCCGGGGAATGAGGTTGGACAATGCGTAACGAATTTCTGGAACCTATCACGACAATTTTAGGACCTGCTCCAGAGAAGCTGCTCAACACAATATTCTGCAACTGCAAGAGTGGTTGTGTTTCGCGATGTTGATGCAGGAAATCGGGGTTGCATTGCTCTTTAGCTTGTGGCCAGTGTAATGGGCAAGCTTGTCTCAATGCTTTACCATTTCAGAGCGATGTCAATGAAGACATAATCTTTGATCCCTAAATCATTGAAGACCTGGAGACAAATGTCGTTGAAGACGATAAAGAAGAGGACTTTGAAATACTATAGCGGTCGGAAGACGACGATGAAGAAGAAGTTGTAGTTCTTGTAATTTTTATTAAATTTTTTTAATTTCCACAATAACACGCATTAATTTGTATTAACCTACGATATATTCTTCTTTAATGCATCTTGCTATTCTTTAATATAATATGTATCTTATACCTATCACTTAATTATAATTCCTATTTAAAAATTCCGCTTTTAGCTGAGTTTAGTTCAGTCATCCATCTCGGCACACAGTCATTTTTACTAAGCACTCCCTTACCAACTTTGAGTTAATGAAATGGGAGCTCAATGCTTGTATAGCTGCTTGACTATCAGAATTAATCGCGATGTCACATTTCTGATAGTTTCTACGTTAATATTCGCGCATCTTTGAATTACAACTCCTGTGGTGGTTTTTGAACCATTTGTGTATCATCTCATGGTGTTTCCTTTGAGAGTTTGGGTAGTGTATTCCCTTTCCCAGTTTCCTCTGGGAACTGGGAAGATTCGCTGATGAGATGTAGTTTGTTATAGAGGACCAGGCTTCCTGATTTTTAATACTCTTGGGCTGACTTATCTATTACCACATGTAGAGGTGTGATACCTGAAATGATTTCAAGTCCCTAATGGGGCACGTTCTCATAGCTCCAGTGATGCACACACAGGCAGGCCTTTAAACTTTGTTGAGGGTCTTCTTTGTGCTGTTTGAGTTCCCAACATTAACTACTGTTACGTTCAGGACCTCTTCTAATGCTCTCGTGACAAAAGTGGGGTTGTCCCCACGTTTACGGTGTCAAGGTTATTTGCTAAGAGATATTCTAATAAGCATTCACCTTTGGCGTTGTTATTAATGCTTCCCCACATGGTCATGTGTGCGTTGACATAACAACCAATTATGATTGGCAGCTGTCTCACTAGCTCTTGGATTTCCTCTGGTAGTGAGATTGGCCCGCCAACAGCGAAGTAGGCAGATGCAATGAAGATGTCTGTCAATAACCCCAATGTTGAGGTGCATGGTCCCAAAACCCAGTCATCTGGCATATTATCCAACAATACTCGAGGTGGTCTTACATAAAAAAAGAGCACCAAGGGATGTGCAAGTTTACCGTCAGCATTGAAAACTATTAAAACGGTGATGTTTTCTTTTTCATTTCCTTTTTGAATTGAATATAATTTTTTAAATCCTTTGGGGCCTAAGATTTTTCCCGTTTTAGGACACAGCGAGAACCCAGATTTATCATCGTTCAATATCCTTCTTGGATCTTGAATTATATTCATTAAATTCCTATCCTTTCGAAATGTGAGTAATTCCTTAAACCAGTGTCGAACAATTTGTTCAGTCACGATAGCCCTTGCTTTGTTGACACCCTTCGCTTCTCTCAGGATTATCTTTGGATTCCTTTTTAAAAAGTTTGATCACCATATCTGTTGAGGTGTACCATTCTTAAATAGGTGTTGGTTCCTATCTGCTGCTATTTTCTGTACCGTATCAATAAGCATTTCCTTTCTTATAAGAAACCCACATTTTGCATGATTGGAACTAGGTCCTGTGACACGTATTCTGAAACTGGAACCTAGTGCCATTCTTTCTGCACAATTTTCAAGGAAGTGAACTCTGAGATAGCTGCTGTCATGGACAAAATAATAAAAAGAACTATACTCTGTTTCCTAACTTGAAAGAGAAAATGTGAATTTATAATGACAATAACCAAGTGAACATTGAGGTTTTCATTGTAAACATACTAATTCTTAAAACATTCGTACTTTAGTTATTTAAGATCTACACACCGCAAATGGATCCTAAATTAGTGTTACCCTTATTTGCTTGCAATAGATAGACAAGAATCGGCAGTAGTAATTTTTATAAAATAAGTATAATAATAATTATTATACATGATTATAATTATAGAGATTTATGAAATATTAATTGATATAATACTTAGTAGATAAAAACTTATATATAAGCATTGAGTATTAGATAATACTCAAGGATATAAGTAAGAATAATATGAAATTATATAAATTTGAATAGTAATATTAATAGAAAAATCTACTACTTCCGAGTAAACTGATGAACTATCGTCATTGGGATTTAGAGAAATAACAACGGACTCTAACTCTACTTCTAACTTATTACCAGCTTCGCACATTCTTTCTTCTAATCAATATAACTGCATTTACTCTTTTTTTCACAATCTACTATCTTCATTTTGTATTGGAAGAGGTTTCCAATGTCTCTCATTTAAAAAGATGATATATTGCTAGAATACTCTCTCTGGAATTTACAAGTACATGTTAAATTATGTTCTCAAATTATGGTTTCTTTGTTCAGTAATTTTCTACCAGTATTTCTCCATGAGGTAAATATTTTCCAACGTGTTTTCACTTTTTAGATTTCATTCTCCGGCAGAATGGAAACCTACACATCGCAGACACTTTTCCGGACAACTTCTTTCCGTAAACCCCAGTATAGCAAGCTGGTTACCAGGACTATTCACTCTCAATGAAAGAGCTGTTTATTTAGGGCATTGGGACTATGGATTTTTTTCTTATACTGCAGTTGGTAAGTTATTTTACATAATTCCAGCATGATATGTTTATAAATAAAAACCTTCAAGCTGTGTACACGTCTCAATATAATTTTAATAACACTTTTTTGTATTTGTAAAATTTAATAAAAATTTTCAAATCGTAGCAAAGCGCTTTCGACTATCAAGTCATCGTCAACATGATAGAATCCAATGAATGGAAATAATTATAGTGAACTAATATCAATCTACAAGGGTCAATGTTAGTTAATAGCCTTTGTCTGAACACTCAAGTTAATTTGAATAGATCTTATATCCCACTCCACAGGAGGATAACATTTTGATTATTAATACACACAATTATTAGCGCCGGTTTCAGGAATTTGAATAGTTTCTTAAATCTTCTTTGCTTGTTTTATTTTAACATTCAATTTCTTTCTTTCTCATTTTATTGTTTTTTGTCTTATTCTTATGTTTCTTGACAATTTTTAACTATCTTAACACTTATACTTTTCGTTTAACGCCGGAGTTTACCTTAAGTTGTTGTTTTTCCGAACGAAAACAAAAAGAGAAACAATATGGAATGAGAATAGGAACATGGAACGTGAGAGGTACATTTGAGGAGGGGGCCATAAAACACTTGATCAATGAAATGCGAAAATACAAATTAGATGTGTTAGCAATACAAGAAACTAAACAAAAAGGGAAAGTATTTACAGAGATAGGCGATTATATGTTCTTTAATAGTGGAGTAGATAATAGAATGCTGGGTACAGGGTTTATAGTAAGCAGTCAACTTAAAGCAAATATTATAGATTTGAGGGAGTATCAGATAGACTATGTAGAATAAGAATCAAAGGAAAACGACATTAGTCAATGCGCATGCCCCTTCTGAGGACAAAGATGAAGACACGAAAGCAAAGTTCTATGAAGAACTGGAACAAGCAGTCAATAAAATACCGAAATTTGATGTTAAATTTGTAATAGGGGATATAAATGCAAAGGACGGACAAGGGAAGAGTATATAAAAGTAACGGGAGGAAAAAGTAGACACGCACTCAGTAATGATAATGGCAAGCGACTCATAGAATTTGCTTTAGAAAATAAAATGAAAATCGTCAGTACGTCATTTGACCATAAGAACGTCCACAAGGAAACCTGGTTATCACCAAATGGCAAAACAAAAAACCAAATAGATCACGTCTTAATAGGAATGAAGCACTTAAAAAGGGTAACAGATGTACGAAGTTATAGAGGAGCTGATGCGGATAGTGACCACTTTTTAGTAATTACAAAACTGAATAAAGATAAGCCACCTAGAATTGAACAAGATAAAAAAAAAGGAAAAAATACGATTTAGAAAAATTGAAGGACGAGACCAAAGTAAATCACTTCCAACAAGAAATTAATAGAGAATTAAATTCAAGACCTTGCGGCGAGCAAATAGAAGAAGAATGGTCACAGGTAGAAACTGTAATGAGAGATGTAACAAATAGGATACTAGGGAGCCCCAAGGGAAGAAAAAAAGATAAGTGGTTTGATGAACAATGTAAACAGGCGTTGGAAAAAAGAAATAAAATCAGACAGACTATTAAAAGAAAACAGTGAAGAAAATAGACTAGACTATAAAAAAGCAAGAAGTAAAACAAATATGCAGAAAGAACAAAAGAAATTATTTTGAAAGGGAATTAATAAAAATTGAAGAAGCTTATAAAAATAAAGAAGTGAGAAATTTTTATCATGAAATAAGAGAAGGGAAAGGCCACAACCGGAAAGCACCTTATTTTTTGAAAAGCAAAGAGGGATATCTAATAGGGGATAGGGATGAAAAAATAAATAGATTTGCACAGTATTTTGAGGAATTACTAAATGATGGTGAGGAAGAACTAGGCGAAAATGATAATGAATCTAGCCATAACGGTCCCAAAAAACTGGAGGTGATAGAATGCTTAAAACATATGAAGAATAATAAGAGTGCAGGAGAAAACAATATTCCAATAGAAATTTTAAAATATGGAGGTGAACAATTAACGGAGAGAATATGGCAGTTGTTGAAACAAGTATGGCGAGAAGAAAAAATCCCTAAAAATTGGAACAAGGCATTAATAATTCCAATTCACAAAAAAGGTCCCCAGGAAGAACGCGATAACTACCGCGGAATAGCACTTTTAGATGTAACATACAAAGTTCTGGCAAAAATAATAAAAAATCGATTAGACAAATACCACAATGAAAATGTAGGAGAATACCAAGGAGGTTTTAAAGCAGGTCGATCGACAATAGACCAAATTTTCATTATGAAATAACTTCAGGAGAATGCTTACGAATTCTAATTTATTGGTTTACTTGCTTGTAGGTAAGCACCGATGATGACTTGATAGTCGAAAATGCTTTGCTACGATTTGAAAAATTTTATCAAATTTTACACGAAATAGAAAAAAGTTTATCAAATGATATGTTTATAACTTGACCAGATATTAGCTTAATATGCTTATTGACTGAAGTTCTTTTCATTATAAAATCATCACAACTTATTAAATTATATTTTCTTTTGATATTTAAAGGTGTTGGGTTTGGGTTAGTTTTCCTCATATTATTCTACCCATTTGTTTCACTCCTCTCTTTTTGCATTTGATGCTCATCCATCTAGTTTGTTTTATCCATACTCATATTTATTTGTTAGTGGTTGTTACTTTATTGTTTCTCTTATTATACTGTTTATTTTTCCCTTAATATTTCTAGGGGGTCTCATTTCTATTGCATTTATTTTAATTTTGTCGTTATTACTATTCTTAGTTTTATATCCTATGTTAATTCCCTGTTTTCCTAATGTATAGTATAAGTTACTAGATTTTTTACTCTGTTAACACTAGCTCCATTTTCCATCATACCTTATAATACTTCCTAGAAATTCATGTCTATATCTTCACCTTTTATTTTGTGGTCATCCCCTTTTCTATCTATTACCATGACCTCACTTTTACATACATTAATTTCTGTTTTGAATTGTTTTATTTCTTCCACCTATATATCTGTCAAACTTTCCATCATTATTTCATCAGCTCGAATCTTAGGTATTCTATTATTTTTTGTAGTTGTTGTGTTCTTCATCTTGTACTTTTTAATAACTCTCTTATTACTATTATAAATAAGATAGAGTGTTTCCCCTTCTGAATCCCTTTTTCCATTTAAAATCATGTGATCTCTCTCCTACTATTTCTACTGTTCATTGAGTGCGTTTTTGGCACTTTCATCTTTTTTAGATGGTTCCACATTATTTTTTATCTCTCGAGTCAAATGCCACTCGTAAATCAATAAATTTCCAATTATGAATATTCATATATTTGTTGTCCTGGCACAAATAGTGTTATGAACTAAATTTACTAATATATTAATATTGTTTTTGTACTTACAGTTTCTAATCAGGATGATTCCATATTTTAACAGTAATTTATTTATATATAACAATAGCAATCTTAATATTTAGTCTTTGCTTTTCATTCAGAATACAGTAAGAAATATTGAGAAAACAGTCAGTAGTAAAATATGATGAATTATCTGATACAAACTTTTCTCATATGTATAAATTAGGAAGTAATGTGCTCATTTCCAATTAATCATTCAAAAAGCTTCTTTAATATTTTTGGAAACAAATATGATCAACAGATCTGTTGATTCTATTGATTACAAAAACAATATCTCCTGCTTATGATATAAAAAAGCATTAAAATAAAATTTTTAACATTTGCTGAAATACAAATAACACCACCAAATAAGTATGGCGTTGATTACAAATCGTCATTAAAAATGACTTTATAGGGTGTTTTTTATTTTCATAATGTTACATATTTTTGTTATTGCAGGTGCAACGAATGTTGGGACAGTGAGAGTATATTTTGACAAAACCTTGCAGACAAATAAACCATACAAAAATTGTACTAAAGAAGAATTATGTCTAGGTAATGCTGTGGAACTGAAAAAAGGCGATATTATGGGCGAATTTCGAATGGGTTCTACTATCGTTTTAATATTTGAAGCGCCATATAACTTTAAATTTTCTATCAGTCCAGGAGACAAAGTTAAAATGGGACAGAGAATTGGCTGTGTTCAGGAACAACAAAATAAATTTGTAGATAGGTTAACAAATGAAAGATTAGGTATTAAAACTGTCAAATAATGTATATTTCATCGAATAGAATTATATATATTTTTGTTAGGTATTAAATCATTGTGATATTTTTTTAATAAACTGAAAATAACTACTAGTTTTATTATTAGTATTAAGGGGCGCTGGATATAAAAGGCCACTGCGGGCAAATGAATTTTCTTGACGCGAGGGGACAAGTTGCGCAAAAATTAAAGATACTGCTCCATTGGTGATGTACAGCAACTACAAATTCTAGATGACGCTAGTGCTCTTGTCCCCTATTGGCCACTCACTCAAAATAGCAAAAACTGATAATAACTACTGGCCCGGTGCAAACTCACATTGATATTTATCCGAAGAATGATATAGGGCGAAATTTCTCTAATTCACATTCCACAAAAAAAACTAACCAACAATGAAACAATTCAGTGTCGTTGGTTAATATCCTCCATTTCTAGTAACCGAGTTTATTGTTTTTGTTGCCTCAACGTAGAGTTTAGTTTCTGAAGGATATAACAACTGGAAACATTTGTCACATATACTCTCCCCCTGTTGGGACTCTTACTCAGGTTGTGGTATTCGACTCCAGTTAATGTATTTTTATAGAAATCACTGGGATGGGGTGAACAATCGATATTAAATTGGACGCCACCAGTTTTTTTAGCGACACTAAGTAAACAAAAAAGATTAAAAACTGGAAAACCTTATATTTACTTTAACTTAACTAAACGGGATTCTGAAAATATTTTAACGCGATGGTCCAAGTTAATATAAATTGCTGAAAATCAAATATCAAATGTTCAGCAAATTATATTTAATCATAAATCAATAGATAATTCATATTAACTGCATATCCAAAATACAAGGCGAATATGAACGCCGTTATGCAATAAAAATCTCCAATTCTAGATTTCCATGAATTGAGTATAAGACAAAGGACTTATCTTGGTGAGGTTCTGGAATTATTCAGCTCTCAGCTAGGTCCTAGTGGATGGAGATAGTGTTCTCAATCCATCCCGGCCGGTTTTGTTATGTCTCTATGGTGGTGTTCAGTCATAGGGCCTACCCAGGGACTGCAGAGCAGCCAATATGTAAAACCACTATGATGTAGGTATTAACTTATAATTGTTACTATAGGAAAAGACTTTTCCTATGTGCGATATCGTTAAAATACACAAAATTTGGAAGTGAAACAAGTTTTTTAATTTCAAATCATTAGTACGATGAAATTAGAATACCATAGTCCGATGGAAATCGTATAACAGCCGATCAGCTTGTTACACCCCCTCTCGGAGAAAAAAGAAATACGAAGAATTACTTTTTTATAAATATAAACAGTCTACGAAGAAAAGTAGCCAAAACATCAAGATTGTGGTGATTAGTAAGAGAAGAAGATGTGCTTACATGTTCAAAAAAGTAATGAAAATAAACGAGAAATGGAAATGTAAAGGTAAGAGCAATGAGAAGATAAGAAAACAAATTTAATTGATGTAAAAAATCATTAACCTTCTCAAATTCGAAGCTATGATTTTAAAAAAATGCAGTAAACTCAAAATGTATATAATGGAGCGTATTCCTATTAGCGATAATAAACCAGTGCGATATTGTTGAAATACACAAAATTTGGAAGTGAAACAAGTTTTTTAATTTCGAATCATTAGTATGATGAAATTAAAATACCATAGTCAGATGGAAATCGTAACAGCCGATCGGCTTGTTACACATTTTTCTGAAATGTTAAAAATTCATGAGAATAGCACTTCCCATTAGAAGTTTTTCCTCTCATGGATTGAACTACTATTAAAAACAGGAAAAACAATAGATTGCCAAGAGCAACATTTGATTAAAAAGTAAACTACAGGATGTAATAATGTTTTGTCCAGATTAATGCATATTACACTTTATTTAGCTGAAAACAATATGGCGTTTAGAGGTATTTCAGAAAAACTATATACGCCGAATAACGGAAAGCTCTTGGGCTTACTACTCGTCAAATTTGATCCACTTATGAAGGATCACTCGCCATTAACTATGAAAGGTGATATATCAGACAACTACTGCGGAAAAGACAGTCACAATGGATTAATAGAGCTGATGAGTGAAATCATATCACGCGCTAAGAAATTGGAATATCACTGTAGACTGTAAACATTTCTATATGACGTTAGTCATGTAGAACAACTTTCACTGACTACAATTTGATTTAATAAAAAAATGCTGATAAAATATCAGTAGGAGAGCATTTCACGGAATTTATACATATCAACGAGTCGACTGATGTTTTAAATAAATACGATCTACAATTGAACGATTGTAGGTGTCAGGGTTATGACAACCGGAGGAACATGGAAGGAAAAAGTATTGGGGTTCAAAGAAACGTTCTGAACATAAATGCCTGGGCTGTTTATGTTCCGTGTGGTTGTCTTAGCTACAATATCGTACTACACGATTCGGCTAAGTCATTCCTAAAATCAATAACTATTCGGGGTAGGAACTTCAAGAGGTTCTTCACATTGTTTTCAACTTCTGCTCATCGATTTAAAATTTTAACCTATCACTTGGGATTATTTACTGTAAAAAAGCTAAGTGACACACGTTGGCTAGACTAAACAGTGCCTTCCATGACGCTTTAATTACTTTGGTTATGAACCTCAGAAAACTATTGTTCAAGTCTCATGAGGTTACTACTCGAGCCGAACAGTAAAAGATTTCAGTTTCATTGGTTGTTTGGTGTGGTATACGTTTTCAAATTAATGTCTTAGTAAGTCTCTCTAGTCAACAGACATCATGGATCTCGGTAAATTCACAGAAATGTTGAAAAAACACTTCGCCTTAGGAGAATATGGAAATACAGGCTTTAAAAACGCCATTTTAACTGCGAAGGAATTGGCTGAATATTTACAAATTGAACCTGGGTTTTGAGCCACAATAAGAATTCGATGTGTTAAGCGTCAAACTTTTCTGGAAAAAAAATTGAGTTCAATATTTCAACTGCCTTTAGGGCACTATATTAATTTCAGTTTATGAAATATTTGTAAATGTGTAATATTTTTGTACAATATAAAAAAGATTCCTTCTCAAACTCTTTGGTGATATGCTATTGAAATTAACTGTAGACTGTGAATCAGATATATTTATGTGATGAACTCAGTTTGAAATCTTTTTTGTCGGTTCAGAATGGGGTTAGTCCTGTTTTCGTTTTAAATTTTATCAAAGATCGCAACTTACAAGAACTGTCTCCATATGTATAGCATTGCAAATATTATTGACCATACCTGTAACGGTCGCTAGTGGGGAGAGGAGTTTTTCTAAGTTTAAGCTTATAAAAGACAATCTGCGATCGACGATATTTCAATATAGATATTGACAAACTTTACAACTTTGTCAATCGAAAATGAAATTGCTGGAAACATCGACTTTGATAACCTAATTTTATTAGTTTTTTTTAATAAATGATTATTTCATTATACCCTTTGCCTTTTTTTTCGTATGGGTTTTAATTTGAATTGCAGTTAGGGGGCGTCGCCTTAGAAATCTCGCAGTGGGCGCTGATTGTGCTAAAACCGGCAGTGAGAGGAAACGGAAAACATAGTATAATCATGGGAGATTGGGCAGGGATACTAACAGAGGCATGGAAAAATATGGTGAATAAATAGGAATGGAATCAGAATAATAGATTTTTGCAGAAGAAACGACCTGGCAATAGGAAACACCTTCTGGGAACAAAATATAGAAGATTAGAGGAGGGAGATAAGAACTCTTCCCAACATTTATAGATTTAAGAGCAGCTTTTGATATGGTAAATTGGAATGAAGTCTGGAGATAGTCTGAGTCCGCTCTTATTCATAATTATAATGAACAAAACAGTTAAAAGAATATGGGAAAGGGGAGCTAATCTAGATACAATTGTAGGATATAGGAACCTACCACCGATTATAGAAGTATGCGATCTTCTCTACGCAGTCGACGTGGTCCTTATAGCAAATTCAAAAAACAAACTGCAAAGGTTGATTAACATATGGACAAAGGAAATATAACAGTGCCAAAACAACACGGAAAAGAAATACAAACATTTATAAACAGATGCTTAAGGAAAATACTAAAAATATACTGGCCAAATATAATAACAAATGAAGAATTATGGAATATAACAGGACATAAACTAATTTTGAACGTCAAAAATGGAAATGTGTCGGTAACACCCACAGGAGATATTACCAGAGACGCACTATTCAAATTTACACCAATAGGACACATAAGTCTCGGGGAAGAATCACATACACCTGGAGAAGAGTATGTCAACAAGAGCTAGAATAACTTTGAGAGAAATCGCTAAATTAGCTAAAAATCAAAACTAATATAACCGCTTTGTGGAGGCCCTATGCTCCACTAAGGAGTAAAGAAATATATATGAGGACACATAATCTCATAAAGCTATTATTATGCGAACGAATTTCTCCGCTTTTCTGTTTTCAAATATCAAATTACTACGTGAGGAGCTCGTGGCGGTTACTGGAGTCGATCCCTGAAAATGGTTTAAAAGTGTGATGATTGAATTTCATTGGCACAAGTTTACAATTTCGGAAGGCATCTACTTTTGAAGGCGACACAAAAAATTTGGATGAATAATACACATTTTGTATCTCATTGAACAATTCTCGGTAATTTTCGATACTTCTTGACTAATTATTATAGTCTGACACACCTAGGTCTGCTCCAGTGGCGTAACTAGGATGAAACTCTGGGGGGGCGGGAGATCTGGGTATCGGTTTTTTTTTCGAATTTTGAGCCCCTAAAACTGCATTTTAGCTTTGTTTTGCTTATAAAATTATAGCCTACAGTTCCTAGCTTTTAGTAGATTTCAATAAAGTATAGATTTGCTGTGATTATGTATTAGATTTTTTCAATTTCAGGGTGGGGGTGAGGGGGTTATACTTTTTTCAACTAAAAAAACTGGTTTCCCCCAAAAAAACTATTTGAAAAAATAAAAGAAATAACACCTTACGTGTCAAATAATTTTCAAAAACTGAGAAGTCTACGAGCTGAGTGAGATTTGTAACCGCCACACTCGCTCTGACTGCAGTCTGTCGAACTAGGTCTGTACGACCTCAGTCTTAAAAGTAGGTAATTGATTTTTCATCAGGCTTCAGACGCTCTGAGAAATATTAAAGTCGGAAGCTTTTTCCGCCACACACGTTCCGACTGCTTGACAGACCTAGGTCTGTCAGACAGTCGGATCGTAAGTGGCCGCCCTTTACAAACTCAATAGCTCCGTTTTATTGTAACTATGGAGGGTAGAAATTAAGGAGGACCAACTCAGTATATGAATTTAAAAAGTGTCCGCTGACACATAATTGTAACTCTTTAGAAAATAGATATTTTTGGCTTGTCTTAAATTTCTCACGTATCCGTAACGAACTGCGCATGTGTAAATAAGTATTCTGTGCTATTAGTGCTATTTTACAGGTCTTCTTTGATATTGGTTTTGGTTTTATTATAACAACAATGTTCATTTTTAGTTTTATTTTTCAACTTATACCAAAAAATAGTGCTTTGAGCATCCTGGTTTTAGCAGGAAACGATACGTTATCTGCTAAAAAGGTTTTTCTTGACAACTTCTTTACGTCAACGTAATCCAATACGGTTACGTGTAAAAACTTATGACAAACACAAACTAAAAGTGTCTAATGTGTAGTTTCAGAATCTACCAAGTAAACATCTAATAACGTGCTCATTTGTAGCTTTAGCTAATATATGTACCTAATATTTTCAAGAAAAAAGTCGGAAGTTGATTTTTAAAATTTTAAATATGGCTTGTTGAATGTCACAATTGTTGGTCATTTCATACGAAAGAAAAGAAGCAGTATTTATTTTGATAGGTTATGTTTATCGGTTAACTATAAATTTTGAATTATTACTATGATTTCAGCTATGATTATTCAGTTATATTCCACTTTCTAAAAATATTATGGAAATCTCTCATACCGTCTCAAAGAGCGTAAAAAGTGGAAGTGACAAAAGAAAATGTGAAGAGAATTACATAGAAAAAACAATGAAGAAACGTCCTGTATTAAAAAATAAAGTGTCTAGTTATTTTCATAAAACTTCAAGTGGTTTTCATTCATTTAACGACAATGAAACCGACAGTTTTATACAGAATTCATTAGAATCTATTGTTGATAAACAACTTGCCGAGCTTTGTTTACCTGTTAATAATGAATCCAAAAAAAGAAAAAGTGAAGCACCTACTGATTTACCAGAAAAAAAGTTATCAGAAGATACTCTTGATAATACATTGGACTCGGTGAATATTAGTACTTTAATAGAAGCAGAAATGGGTAAAAGTTTTGAAGGTAAGTATGTATTTAATGTTAAGTTACACATTTCTTATTTATAAAATGTTACGCTTACACATGAAAAATTATCATTAATTCCGAAAATTTTCCTCTTCGAGGTGAAGACAGAAAGAATTTTTTTCATATAGGTACTCGCAGCTTAATTGAAGCAATCGATATTAATAAAAAACTAATTTCCCTCAGTAGCTGATTTAATGTATTAAATAAAATGGTATAAGTACTAAAATGTGATTTTGAAAGTGTATAAATTAATGTTTTGCTTTAATAATATATCTAGATAACAATAAATATTTAATTGTATGCCATTTTAATGTCACAGCTCAAATAATACAACATTAAAAATAACTAAATCAACAAAGAAAAAAAATTACAATGATTAAAAAACGCTTGCTAATACTTTGTTGGTCCTCCTCAATTATCAGTTACAGTCTGCACATATCTAGGCATTACGGTGTACAAATCATGGGCAGTAGTGGGCAATACTGGGGCACTAGTAGGTGTTTTTGGGGCCGTAGTGGGCATTACTAGAGAAGTGGTGGGCAGTACTGGGGAAGTGGTGAACATTACTGGGGCAGTAGTGGGTATTACTGGGGCATTACTATGGCAGTAGTATAGGTAATAATCTTAAAATGGCACAGAGAAAATCATGATGAAGGACAGGAATCCAAAGATTTTGCAGAGAGTACACTCGGAAATTCATTACAACCAACAAATACACCAACAGTGAAAATTGAACAACGAAATTTCATTGCGAGAGAGCAATGGGTTTGCACTAAAGTTAGGAATTATTGGAATACATTTAAAGATAAATTTAATAAGATATCAGTTTCATTAGTAGGGGAACAAAAATGTAGTTACTTGTTTTTGTGGTGCTATTTATAACCTTTCAAAATTTCAAAAAAAGAAAAGTTCTTCATATTATCATATTATGAATGTTAGGTTTATTCCAAATATCACAAAAGACAAGTAGCATCGATAATATTGTGACTAAGCTTCAACCTTCTGTAACGTATTTTCTACTAAAATGTAATAAAATCAATATATTACAAAATATAGAAACCCTCAGAAATTGACAAACAACCACTGTTATCATCAACCGAGCCACCAACTTGCTTTATAATGACTCATCAAACATTTCTATCTTCACAAAATTCTGAGAGCTGCATGGGTCCAGGAAAGTATTATCTATTTCTCACAGAAGTCCTGACTGAATATTCAGTGGAAAATAACTCGGAAGTTATCTTGAATTAGAAGAAAAGTGCTTAGAAGTTTTCAAACAATTCTTGGACACATCCTGTTCTGTTGTAACATCAAAGTGGAAGCAGCCCGAATATCAATGAAGTGCAAGAGACAAACGATCAAGAGAGTGTATCGATTCTAGCCAGGTATTAATAAACAAATTTTTCACATTGACCAATGATGTTTGTAAAACTATTAGTAACAGTCCAGATCTATGTAAGAATTTCATTACTAGAGTAATGAATAACAGGACAAAGGATGATGATAGAAGTGAAAATATCGACAAAATTTTGGAAATATATCAAGAAAATTTACAAGGCCCATATAATAAACACTATTTTGATTCTGCAATAAAATAATTTACCAAACACTATTCTCTCCATAACTACTTTCAACAGATTTGTTGCTGATAATTGAACAGCGAACAGCAATGGAAAAAGGGGAATTCGATTTTAAGGGTTTCTCATTGTACTTAGAAAAAAGAAATTTAGCAAATATAGCAGAGGATAAGACTCGAGTAAAGAATAAAATAGATTATAACAGTAACACAAACAAGGTGGTTGGATTTGTTTTGCTTTTAGAAAACGGCATATCAATTAAACATAAATTTATTGCCACATCTGCTAAAAAAAATTAAATTATTTTTTGATTCCGGTGTGAAATTGAATTATGCCTATGTTATAACAACTCAAACCCTTTCTTATGACTCGCCAGCATATTGTTTAGGCAAATTTAGTACTGATAACAAATTCACAGGTGAAGTACTATTTTCTAGATAATCTAGATGGAAATATTTGAATAAAACAACTGAGGAATTTGGGATTCAATGATTCTTGTTAGATGGAGATTTTCATCTGCTTAAAGCAATAAGTGAATGAATTCTGTTCTTTCATCTAATGTAACCCATTGGGAGTGGTACCACGCCAATATTAGTAAAGTAGAAGAGTGTTATATTCACGATACAGTACATATTTTGACAATGTTGTGCACCCGTTTTTTGAAATCAGGAGTAGTATTGCAAATTGGAAATTTTAATACATTCATAGATAATTTATTCAAGCTACTTGATCATTTTTCGAAAGATCGGCATCTTTGACTAAATCTGACCTGAAATCTGAGGACAAAATGAACTATAAATCTGCAGCAAGAGTGTGCTCTCCTTCAATCACAAAATTAAAGTATTTAAGGAGTCAAAAGGTACAATTGTATATCTGATAATCATGTATTCTATAATAACAGCATTTTTAGACGAAAATGTTATCATCAGCATCAGATTATATAAAATATGGTACTGTGTCTTCTCTCTAAGGTTATAGAGATCTGACTTACTTAGATGTAAGGAATATACCTTAAAGTATAATTTTATTACCAGCAGCTGTTATCTTTGTATTGAACTCTTGAATTGAACCTTTTTCAAACTCATTATGAATTTTCAAGAAAATAAAATTCCTGAATTAAAAGCCGATATGTTCACCTGTATTCAGCAGTCAAGCATGCGAAAAACTTTTTCAATCTGCCAGTTCAATTACATCTACAGAAGCAATAGGGCTTGACTTAGGGTAAAAATCACCAATGATTATTGAATAGTCATAAATAGATGCCTGAGTGAATATAGTTTATTCTATTAATGATGAATGCAGAATGTATACAACAAAAATATCTAGTTTAGATTCTTTGTAAGGGAATGAGACATGAATGCAGTTGTTCAGGGGGTTGTTTTATTTTTGAGGGTTTTCCTTACCAATTCTCAATGTTTCTTGGATTGTATATGGCTGCCTCCTCTGAACTTTTAGTTTAATATATTACCTTTTTACTGAATTATAGATCATCTTAATAGGGGCTGATAAGGTTTTCATTTTTGGTCTCTACATACATTAAGCTGTCAATAGTTTGATTTTGTATATAGTTGTATATTGAGTACTTTTTTGGTTGAAAACTGTTGATGTTGGAATAGAGAAATATTACCTGAAATATTGTGAGTCCTTCCTGTGGCATAGTTGGATAGTCATTGGTTGGTTTGCCCAAACCAAACATAAGAATAAATAGTTGGTGGGGTGGTATCAATATTATGTAAATATACAAATATTTTTTTAAGTTTGATTACAAGTTCTTGTCTGTCGTTATTTTTAGGGTTGTTTAATTTAGTATTATATGTTTCTATAATACGATCATGATATGTCATTGATGAGTGTATTCTACTTGTGCTGGTAATTTCTGATGGAATTTCGGAATATTTTTTGTTCATTGACTTGATTAGGGATTCCTTCAATAGGTTTAGTTGGTCTATTAGGACATTTTGGTGACCACGCTTGATGATCTTCAGTTTTACATGAAAAGCGTCTCTCTGGAAGAGAAGATGTGCAGGTTTGTTTTGAATGTTTTCCTTGACATTTTCTGCAGCTTAGTAAGGTATTGCAGTTTTCCGTAGTGTGGGTATACAATCAACATTTGGAACATGGAATTGGCAAGAGTTCAGGTGGTAGGCTAGCGTAAACAGGGTAATGATACTTTTTAAAGAACACTCCTTCACTTAATAGTTTTTGAAATGATGAGTTGTCCCCCTTAATTATTCTGATGAGTTGTATCAGTTTTGCGGTTTTCCTTGATGTGATTCTTGTACAGTTACAATGATTTATTCCATTATTTACAAAGTGATCTTTTATATGTGTGTCTTCAATATCCAATTCTACTGATGATATGACACATGTGAAAGTTGTGTTATTTAATGTCTGTGATGTTGATTGCATTTGGCTCGAATTTGTTTCATTGTATTCTTGGATTACTTTTGACTGGATTAATGATTTCAATTGTGTTTTAATGTGATTCTTATCTTGATTACTTTTTAGAATAAAAGCACTTTTAGTTTTTATTATTATGTGAGGACTGTTTGGATTTCTTGTATTCCAAAAATTTGCAAATTGTATTCTTGATCGGTTGATATAAAAAAGATATGCTGATAGTTTTAATTCACGATGTTTTTCATTTGCAATGAATAGTTGGTATGTGTGTTGATGGAGTTTTTTGGATAGTTTTTATTGTTGATGTTTTTTGGTTGAGAGTTATTTGTTGGATTTTCAGAAGAATTTGAACCCATTATTATGTTTTGTATTTTTTGTTGTGATAGGGGTGGTGTGATTCTTTTCTCCGCCATTTCTACTTTCTTTTTATTTTTTACTACTGTTAGTTGTCGTCCATTTCCATTTCTTCTTCCGAGAACAAGGATTCGCTGCATTCGGAAGATATTGATTCATGGTGTTTGTAGCTAAATTACTAGTATCTAAGTGATTCTAAATCGCCTTTAAGTATTATCGTTAACTAGTTAATAGATAGCGGCCAGATAACGTCCTCTCTTTACAAATTTCAAATGAATATGTTGAATATTGAGCTATTGAGAGAAATTAGTTTTTTTCAACATTGATGTTTTAAATTTAGACCTGCAACTAGACAATAATGTAAAAAACTTTTTACATATAACTCTTAATAAATACCTATAAATTTTTAGCCAAATTTGGAAACAATGATGGATTCGATGCTTTTGCCAATTACTTGGGTGATGTCAGTGTCTCTCAAATTGTAAGTAAGCAAATAACAAGCGAAAGCCCAAATAGCGATGATGATTTATTTCCGACTACATTTCCTGATACTCAAGCATTGAAAGAAATTGATGCTAAATTAGAAAATAAACTCCCCAATCATAACACTAAAAATACTAATAATAGAATAAATGACATTGATACCGTTCACAGAACAAACGAAACTAAAAATATACCACATTTGAATGAGCATGATAAAAATAAAGTTGAAGATGAAAAATCTGCTCTACCCTTAAAATTATGCTTTCAAGAAAGATTGAAATGTAAAGAAAGTATCAAAGAAAATAACATTGACCAAGAAATAGCAGAACGATCTATACTTTTTGAGAATGAAAATGTTACTACAGAATATCGTAGAGAAGTTAGTGAGTTATTTGAGCAGATAGAAAATTCTATATGTGCTATGGGAGAAGATGAATCAAAAGTTAATGTTCCAGAAGAAATATTGGATATAATATTTAATGAAAACAGTGAAGCTCTCCCCGATGAAAAAGATAGAGAGAATGTCAGTGAGACATCAGAACTTACCAGTTCTAATATGAATTCAAGTTTTGGTACTCTTATTAGGCAGGCACTTATTAATAATTCCACAAAAAATTCAATAGAAAGAAGAAATAAACAAAGTGAAACATTGAATTTAACTTCCAATGAAGTATATTCGACATTTTGTAGTCTGGGCCCTTTCTTTGGACTGCCTTTGAATGTTAAAAATCTAATCAAGCAATACAAAGGAATAGAAGAGCTTTATGGTATGTTGAATATTAAAATATGTGATTATTAGAATATTCTTATACTAAATGGTTCAAATTCAATGTATTTTGTTCAATAAATCAAATTAATCTGATTCTTGTATCTCCCGAACAAAAGTAAAATAGACATGTAAGAAGAAATTCAAAACTAATTTATTGTTGGTGATTAGACTTTGGAAACTTGCCAGGTGTTATAATTAGTCAGACAAGACACATTTGGTGCATATTTCAATGCTGGATAGCTTCACTCATGCTAGCAGTTTCCACGACCCGAATATAATTATTATAAATACAGTTTACAGTTGCTAATACAATATTTTTTTATAGTCCGTTTTTAAAAGGCATGGAGTAATAAAAGCTTATTAGGTGTGCAAAACCGATACAGGGTGTATAATAAAATATCTCCGAAGTTTATCTAATTTTGTACTAAAATTTCTCATTTGTTACGAATTTCAGGTAGACACCCCGTAATTCTGTATTCGGTTGGGTCGCCTATTGTATTGAAAGGGTCGCTCTATTGTATTTGAATGAACAAATAAACAATTTAATCCTCAGAGGCGTGCAATCAGGACAAAACAAACTTGGTATATGAATATGAAGGCACTATGAAATTATAATTACGAAAACTATTCAAAAGAGTTCACAATATCGATTCAATAAAAACACATTTTTTTGTGTTCCTATGAATAAACAATAAACATAAAATATTATATAAAAAATAGCAAATTTTTTTGCAGTAGGTATCAACTTTACTACTAATATACCGTTTACAATAGGAGAGGAAAAAAGAAAAATGCAGGAATAAAGTACGAATTAATGTAATATTTATAAAAAAAGTCTAACAAATAATAGTAATAACTAACACAAAAACTAGTCTATATATCAGAATCAGACGATTCTGTTGAGCTTCCATTATTAACATTGATTATAAATTGTTCAATCATGTGTTCACTTATATGATCCATTTCCCACATATTTAGTTCTTCTTGTATCACGTGTATCACATTTCTTCCAGTTTTCTTTGGTTACGTTACCTAACGCATCTTTGAATAAAACTTTTACGTTACTCATTTTGAATGTCGTATTCTTTCTTGAAACTTCCCCTTTCACTTGGGCCCATATTAATTCTATGGGATTGAGTTGACAGTGATAAGGAGGAAACCTCAACACCGTTATACCACGCGCTGATGCCATTTGATCTACAACGTATCTACTATATTTGTGTTTATGTGAATTGGCCAGTTGCAAGAGCTCATTTTTCAGCGGGTTATCTGGGCATTCAATATTTTTCGAGGTTAGCCAATCGTGGATATCTTGTTTACGCCATGCAGTTGAAGGTAATTTCTCCACTAACCTGGAGTGATAATTTGCGTTATCCATAACAATGACTGAGCCCGTTGGAATTAGATCTAACATTTGTGAGAAATATTCTTCGAAAACGTCTGTATCCATATCTTCATGATAATCTCCGGTTTGATTCGACTCAAAGCACAACAATCCACCTTTAACAAAACTTTCGGCACTTCCGATATGAGTAATGATGAGTCGACGTGCTTTTCCTGCTGGTGGATTGGGGCCTGTTGACCACCCTTCAAGAGCTGCCTGCCTCCGACTTTTGACATTCGTGTCTTGCCAAAACATTGAAACAGTATGACCTTCATTTAACCAAGTCTCATCCAAATAATAAATTCGTTTTTGATCTAGTCTTGCTTTCCGAATATTGCGCAAATAACTCCTCCTCCAAATGACAATGTTGTCTCTATCAATCAAAATTGCGTTCCGATAATTTTTTTTATATTCAAATCCAAGTTCCTTCAAAATTTTCCATAATGTACTTCGAGACATTTTCGGAAAATCTGAATCTTCTTGAACCGAAGCCATAATTTTGGAGAGAGTTGGGATCTCTTTTCTAAAGAAAAAAGCATGCACCTTATGCCTTATTCCATTCTTCAAGTCGTCATCCATTTCAAGTTTGGGTCGGCCTGGGGACTTTGCTGGGGCTGTGATGTTTCCATTTTTTTTTCTCCTTCATTAAATTATAAATTATTGTTTTTGAAACACCCATCATTGATGCAGTAATCTCCACAGCTTCATCAACACTTCCTGTCAAATTCATGATTTTTCTTCTAATTTCTTCGTTCTTCAACGAGGAATAGCAATTTAATATCAGATTTTTTTTGTTCAGCGACAATGGGCCAACTTTAGGTCACTTAGATGGTGATAAATCCTCCATATCTGGTCGAATTTGGTTGGAACACTATATAGTTGGAAGGTGTAGTTAGGTGTTTGTCTCGTGTGATGAGAAGAGAACTTGTATAGATGAACAAAAATAAACACCACTAACAATAACGGTAAAAAATAATAACAAATAACAGTAATAATGGGGAAATCAATCAACACAACAGTTTCTCCAGAACAGATGAACTGTAAATTGAAAATATTCAACCTTTCCGCTATTTTTATAGTTGAAAAGTTCTAGTAAGTACATTGTATTATGGGGGCATTTTCTTAGAAATAAAAAGACTATATTTCACAATAATAAAACCATTTTTGAGCTACCTGTTTGTCAAGTTTCTTCAATTACCTGCTAATTGGGTGAAATAATCGGCAAATGGGGTTGGTTTGGATATATATATGTATTTGTATAAAATTGTTATTAACATTTATTTTATTATTTATTGTATGTAGGATTATAACTACCTGGAGCTTAGTGGAGGGACTCGTCTACGTTCTTTTATACATAATAATAAATTTTCTGGAAAATTGATGTCAGTGATATAATCCACAGTTTATTATATTATTGATAATTTGAAATTTCATTTTAAATAATATTACAAAACGGTTATTTTCGGAAATGAGATAATTTTAGAAGCCTTAACTTTTTTTAAATGACTAAATGTGGTACGCCTATGGTTCCGGCCAAAATGAGTGATTTATTACTCCATGCCTTTTAAAAACTGAGTATAAATATGAAAATTAAGAACTCATCTCTGTAATATGCCACCCTAATTAATTGGACTACCAGTTTATTTATCCAATTTATTCTATCACCTTCAAAGTAGGGTGAAATAAACAAAAAATAGAATAATCCATGCATAATAATTTTTTAAATTTATTTTCATGAATCGACTCCAGTACTCATTGCGAATTATTTTTTATGTTATTGACTGAAAATGGGTGCTTCAAAGGGATAATTTGAGTTTAGTGAAGAAGAAAAAAAAGCAGCTGGATCCATATTAGGTAAAAACAGTGGTTGTTCCATAAGGTTGGCAGATGCCAGTAATTTGTTCATAATAATAACCTTGTTAGATGGTTTTCATGGTATATAAACAATCATTTAAAATGATTATTAAGTGTTTATCAACAATCACATCAACGTAATTCTATAAGATAATGTGATGACCTGAGAACTGTTTCATGTCTTTCATGGTACAAATTGATTAGTGAGGCAAATATTGTCACATCTTGACTGCACTGTACCATTCATATTCTCATATGCACATGTTTTTAGTAGACATGTTTCACCATATATAGCGACTGAATACCTCAAGAGGGGTTTAGTCACCGAAATGACTTTTTGAATCCTGTTTTGGAGGTCCCATTTCTAAGTTAAATCAATTCTGTTCCTCCACAGTTTCCTATCAGTTGTTTTCCAGTTTCGGATTCCTAGGCTGTTTATGTTAGCTCAAACCTCTTGTAGCCACGTTGATTTTGACCTCACTCTTTTTCTTTTCCACTCAGTTATTGCATAAATTGTGCTATTTGGACCTGCTCTCCAAACATGTCCCAACCGTTTTAATCTCCGCTCTTCTATTACAGTAATGATTTCCGCCTGGATGTACTTTATTTGTTATTTTCCTATATTTATTTTCTGCTATTTTCTTGGGTCCTAGTATATTTCAAAAATTCTTAGGTCTTCTTGTTGCTTCTTGGCCATTATCATATTTTTAGCTCCATATGTTATTGTTGGTATAATTATTGTTTTATAAATTTTCATCTGGGTGTTTTTGCTAAGAAATTTACTTCTTAATAGCTTTTTATACTCTGTTTGTTGCCATTATTTTCTCTTTAATTTCCATATCTCCATCACTCATATAAAATGTTTATTTTATCAACTTCTTCAAATGCAAAGTCGCCAATTTTGGTATTACTTTTCATTAGGAGTTTGTTTACCGTCATTGTTTTTGTTTCATTTATTTTAGGCCCCTTTTTTACCTACTTCCACAATTTCTTTAACCCTTTCGATATTTTTAATCGTAATCCTCTACGGAATCCAAATTTGCACTGTTCACTACTAAGAATTCGTGATTTGAAATACCAAGAAACCGGACTCTTGGCGCCATCTTTTAAAAACTAGTCTAAATCAGTAATTTATTTGTTAGAAATGACAGCAGTTTACCAAAATGGAAGACGCAGTTGCAGGTGAGTAAATGATTTCATTATTTTTGTAGATTTTGGAGGTAATTAGTTTAATTTTATCATAAACTGTTTTTAAAAGATTATATACTTACCATGTATAATTATATGTTTCCTAGCACGCTTTTGATTTTGTCTAAAAACGGGTTTTGTTTACATGGTCCCACATGTTACCATCAGGGTAATTTAGCGAAGTACACAAATGTCTGTCTACAGTAACGTATTACATAAAAAACTTCATTTCTAGGCCCGTCAAACACAAAAAATGAGACTGGAATCGTACTCGGCCTTTGACCCACAAGAAGTTGTATGAGGAAATTGAAAATGCCCTTCAGGAGCTAGAGAGTGGAGATAAATCTGATGTTGAATTGTCAGAAAGTGAGGATTAATTAGATTTATATGAATGTTACACTAGGCAACGTGAAAATCAAGACAACATGGAGGATCCCAACAGACAACAGAAGAAGAATATAATTTGGAAGCAGATGAAGAGTATGACATAGAATAGATGCTGATTCAGATTCTCAAGTAATGGAACAAGTTAAGAACGGAAAGCAGAACAGGAAGGAAAACGATAAACAAGTAAAGAAGCCGAAATAGAAAGTCACTAACTATGAATGGAAAGCAACTGATTTTACCCGTCCACCTATTGAAGCACAAGAAGTGATAAACGAAGTAGATGAGATTACTGACTTACCGGATCCATATATACCAGATGACATTCTTGAACTAATGGCAGAAAAACAAATCTATTTTCCGCGAAGGAAAATGGCACCAGCGTTAACACCACTGCTAACGAAATAAGGTGTGTTTGCGATGCATATTCTTATGGGAATATGGGACACTATGTCAAGAAATAGATTCGAAAAATTAAGAAATAATCTGGATTTAGTAACCGAGAAACCTAATAACGATGAGAGATTGTAGAAGGAACGTCCACTCTTGGATGTAGTTCGTGATCGTTGCAGGGCTTTAGAGCTACAAAAAAAAAATTAAGCATCGACGAGCAGATGATACCTTTCAAATGTACTCTCAAAATCAAACAATATATTAAAAATAAGCCCACTAAATGGTGCACAAAAGCTTATATGCTTTGTTGTTCCTACGGCCTTGCATATGATTTCCTAGTAAACCAAGGAAAAACGACACCTATTCATGAACAGTACCAAAATGATGGAATAACAGCTGGAATAGTTCTTCAGTTGTCAGAGCGAATTCCTAACGATATAAACTATAAGTTATATGCGGATAATTTTTTTCCTCAATTAGTGTCGTACAGAAACTGAAAAATAGAAAAATTTGGAATACTGGTACTACCAGAACAGACAGAAGTGGTAAATATCCTCTAACATCAATACAAAAACAAAAAGAGGAGCCATCCTAGAAATCGTAACTTGATACAGCTAAAAGATGGTGTAAATCCAAAAAAAAAATTATATTTGCAAAAAGACCGGAAATTATAAAACTACAATCAGTCAATGGGTGGTGTGGATAAGAAAGATTTCCTTCTTCAATTATATCGTATATTTATACGTTCGAAAAATGGACTTTGCGCGTTATTTCCCGTTTTGTGTGGTTGGCAATCACAAACAGTTGGTCGGAGTATCAACTGTTAGCAAAACAGAAAAATGTCTCAAAGAAAGATGTCATGGATCTCTCCTTGCATTTACTATAAGTATTAGTGAATTATTAGCTAAAAGTGGATGTCAACCAATACAACCTAAAAAAAGAGGAAGATCAAGCTCGGAAAATATCCCCCTTGCATACAAGAACAGACTTGATCCCGATATTCGCCCCCAAGCAGACATTCGTTTTGATGGAATAGGTCATTAGCCTGTGATGAACAAAACACCTCACAAATGTAAAAAAGAGCTTTGATCTTCTAGATCTAGAAATTTTTGTGAAATATGTAATGTCCATCTTTGTCTATCATCAGCAAATAATTGTTTCAAATTATTTCATGTAAAATAAATGTATGTATTATCCTGCTATCGATTTTACCTTTAAACCCTGTTGGTCACATATGTGGACCTCGCATTTTTTTAAGAAAAAACAAATTAATTTTTGCAAAAGGGTTAAACATTTTTTCCATAATCCCTCTGTTTTTTATTACTAACACTAAGTCGTGCGCACATGCTATCAATGCCCACCCCTTGTTCTTATGTTTCATTTGTCCACGTTTCTGACTACATATATTTTAGTGAAAGATTAAATAGAGTTGTTGACAGAGAATTTCCCTGTCTAACGCCTTTGTTAATTTCGAATCTGTTCGTTTCACATTTCTGAATAGAAAAGATAACTATGTTTGGTTTTCCCAAAGACCCTGTGAGGTAAGAGAAATTGTTTCTATATGTAATGTATTATAGGTATATATTCATTTTTCAATATTTTACATTTTATTTTACATGTTCCTATGAATTGTAAGTTGTGTAAATCTATGTTTTTGTTTGTTAACGTTGATCTGTCCCTCTACCTTTAATAACATGTAATGATAATATTATGTACTACAATAAGCTTTCTGCTGACGAGCCCTGTTCTGCAAAAAACATGTTGAATGAAAATACATAATATTCAATATAAATTAATAGTTGATTTCTTTTATAGACATGTGAATATAAAAATATACCTACCTTTATTTACTTTTTAGGGTACAGTTATGGTTGGAAGCTTGTAACCATAGATATTTGTTTGGAAAGACTACAGATTTATAGGTTGTGTGAACTTCACTTTGAGAAAAAAATTGTTTCCAAAAATAGTTATTCCGTCTGGTAAATATTAAATTTAAGTAGACATTACAATCAACTGTTATTAATATTTATTTTTTGTCACCTGGCCACATGATTAATTGATACTTTACCACAGGATGAATTAATACCTTCATGGAATTTGTGTAAGGGAATGATTACTACAATTACTTTTATAATTGCAGCTACCACACCATTACAGCAATAGCAACATTCATCTCTTAGGCCTCTGCAATACATACGAGTTACCGTGATGCTTCTCCACTGCTTGGTAAATATAATTATTATTTGGATTCACCTCTGTAAGTCAATATACATCAAAATGGATGGCTTTCTCATACCTAGATAAGTTAGTAAAAAATTGAGTGTTTGCAACTGTGAATTTAACTAGACGAAAGTCTCACCTACAATGTTCAGCCTATCTGTGTCTCACTTAAAAGAATCTTGGTTTTGTTATAAAAGAGTATTTTTTATGATTTTGTTATGATAGAGAAATGTTTTTTTATTTATCCCATGCTCACTTTGTGGCAGTATTAACTATCAGTCTCTGATATGCTATTAATGTGTAAGAGAATTCTTCTGGTAAAATAGATACTAGAAAACTAAAGTGTCGGATGAATAAAACAACACATTGTCTATAATAAAACCTACTCATACACTTCTGTGTCCATTAATATAGTCTTCCTGTATTTTTCTTTTCAGATAATCAACCTTTTAAAATGGACGTTAGGGGGAAGTACTGAGTTACGACCTGTACCTTTATAATCTCCTTTTGGCACACTACGAACGCAAACGTCTCTGAACAAAATCCTCTCTATTAGCTGCTTTTAACCACATTTTAGCTCCAAAAAGTAACAGTACATTTAATATGGGTTTGACCAGTATACAGTTGGGTTTACCTATACATCATCCTTGTCCAGTTTTAGAGGGACATCTACAACCACAACATAAGCAAACAAGTCCTCCTTTAGAAGCCATCACAAAAAACTAATCTAGTGCCGCAAGAAATATTGTACAATTATAAATAAAGTAATAGATGACTATTTTACTTATCTTACTGTCCTATACAATTGTAAATGTCCGGTATTATTATTATTTAATATATATTGATCATTTCTACACATTATGTTACAGACATTAAAATATTTTCTCTATGTGTAAAATATTGAATTATGAATCTGGAAGAGTGTAACTGTTATATTATATCATTGAAATTATACAAATTGTACATTTAAGCACCAACATTATTGTAATTTTATACCATCATGTATATTGAACTTTTTCCTTCTGTAATCTGGTATTCTAAATATATAATCTATATTACTGTATTAGTTTTAATATCTACCCTATCCTACACATACTGCTACTTAAATACATATTTACACATAATGAATTCCAATATCGATATAAGAAAATAAAAATCATTTGATTAAACAATAGCATGTTATTTTTAGTAATAAACTGTTCTTAAAAAACAGAAACTTAAACTATGTATAAAGAAACGCTAAAGCATATTTTTCACAATATAAGCTGAAAATTAATAGAGTTCATCTGTGAGACGCCCTGAGCAATATCCCATCATAAAATTGGTATACACTCCGGAGGCTGTATTATGCTAACACACTGAAATTTCTCCAAAAATGTACTTCAAGTATCATGTCACCCGTTGTACTGGCTCTGGTGAGCTGAAAATCAATAGGGTTCTTCTGTGAGATGTCCTGAACAATATTCAATTACAAAATTGGTAACTTGTGGCACTCCAAAGGCTGTATCGGGCTAACAAGACCATGTTACAGGTTTTTTATGCTTACATTTTTCATTGACAATTAATACTTTCTCGGAATAATGTTTTGACAATACATTAGTAAACAATTATTTTTTGGAATGTTTGATTTACATTTTTTTCTGCCTGTAAAATATAAACCTTCACAATATTGTAACCTTTTTCTCAGTGTAAATTATTAGCTTTTTGTCAACTTCAGTTTTACAAGGACACGAAATTTTGCCCCCAAAACATCAAACGATTTATGCCGGCTTTCTCTTCTTGTTGGTGTATTCTTTGATATTAGTTCTTGTCTTCGTCTTTGTTCATTCTAAGCCATTTGCCTCAAACACCCCATTTCCTTTCCAGTATTATTCTACACTCCTCATTATACCATCCTTTTTTTGGTCTGTTCTTTTTGAGTCCTATTTTTTCTTTTGTTGCTGTATTTATACATTCTTCTATTTGTTTCCATTTGTCTTGAATTTCAATGATTTGCATTCCTTCTTCCTTGTCTTCCAGTAATATTTCCATGTACTTTCTATATTCTTTTCTAGTTTTTATATCTTCTAACTTCTGAATATTTATTATTTATATGTTTACTTTTGATATTACTTTCTATTTTTTGTTTCAAAATTGCTGTGACCATGTGGTCTGAGTAAGGGTAAGCTCCACAATATGTCCTTGCGTCTCTGATCGCTGGTTGATTTCTTTTTGTAACTAAAACATGTTCAAACTGGGTACGTATTTTTGGCCTGGGTGTCTCCAGGTAATTTTATGGCATTTTTTGTGTTTTGTACTGCTTACCGCCATGCCGGCGTATGCTGCGAAATTACAAAGCCTATGTTCATTACTATTGGGTTTTTCGTCTACGATTCACCATAAGTCTTATATAATATTTTCAATGCTTCCACAAGATTATTTTATTATATTAATCGTAAAAATCAGAGAACACTTGAGATTAACTTATAAAATTGGGACTGTAAACAAAATAAATGACAGATGACGTTCAAACTCCGCGTGAGTATAGAGAACAGTAGTGAAAACTAGGCGACAACAAGAATTTCGACATTTATTAGCGGACTTATTGTTGTATGTAGACTATAAATGTTGGTTAATATTGCGTGTACAAAGTTTGGTCAGTTGAACTCTTTAGTATTTTATCTCTTTAACAGCTGTAATAATTTCCATTTATGAATTTGTTTAATGGGTATCATTAGGATATTATTAGGCATTTTTATAGTACAGCATGACTAGTTATATTATCTGGTAAGCTGTTTAATCGAATTTTATAACCAGATTGTAACTCAAGTTAACAGTGTTCTACTCTTGACACTATTAAACTTGAATAGAAATCTTTTTAACATCAGCTTTGTAGTTAAAGTTTGTATATTCGTCAAATTATAAATCATGTCTATATATTTGATTCATATCTATGTATAACTTTCATCACTTATTCAGTAATTAGAAAACTTCATTGTATACCCTCACTGAATATAATAAGTCTGAAACCAGATTCCTTCTTTATTCACAGTCTGTCCACATTTACTATTTTAGATTGGCAAGAGGAATGTTTAAAGCTTCCAGCAATAGAAAATAAAAAGAACTTAATATATGCTTTGCCCACGAGTGGAGGAAAGACATTGGTAGCTGAAATTCTTATGTTCCGAGAGCTGTTGTGTTATAAAAAAAATGCTATATTTATTTTACCATATGTGTCTATAGTTCAAGAAAAGGTATGTTTTTCCATTTTTTTCCTAAATTGTTAGTAGCGTCTTATATAAAAAAGGAGTTTTGAATGGGATAATTATCTAATAATAATCTAGAAAAATGTTGCGCTGATAATTCTATAATGTTAGTAATAATAAATCTGTAAGTTTGTTAATTTGGATGGTAAATATAAGATGAATATAGTACAACCATGTGGCTAGCTGTTTGTGAAAGTAGATGTGAACAATGATCTAAGTTGTTCCACCAAAAACAAGTGCCAACGAAATATCAGTTGTGCTGTAGACATAATTATTGTTTATTTACTTATAGCTAACATAATACATCATACTTCGAATGAACACACATATTGTGGGAGAATTATTAAGTTAAGTGGGCTATAGGAAAGTAATATAAAAACAGTAATACAATAAGACATCTTATTCTAATTAAGTATTTCAAGAAAAATATTCAATGTTTGTTTTTCTGTAGGTATGGGCTATTTCACCATTTGGTGTTGCTTTAGATTTTTTAGTGGAAGAATATGCATCTAGTAAAGGAACTTATCCGCCCAGACAACGACGCAGAAAAAACTCAATATATGTAGCAACAATTGAAAAAGCTTTAGGTATTATTAATAGTCTAATTGAAACGGGAAGGCTACACGAGATAGGTCTTATAGTTGTCGATGAATTTCATTTAATTGGAGAAGATGGACGAGGACCTATATTGGAAGCAGCCCTCACAAAAATTATGTTTTTAAAATGCAAGTAATTTACAATAACTTATTGTATGGTTTATCACATTGTAAAACAATAACATTTAATACATTATTGTTTTATATATTATTTTATTATATCAAAACAATTCTCGATTTTTTTAAATTTTTATAATTTTCGTATTATATAGTGGAATTATTTAGAAACAGTTAGTTTCATTTAAAACAATAGAATTTCGAAAACAACTTGACATTGCGAGTGTTCAAATTTTATGTTCAGCAGAAATTAAAAAAACTACAATCTTTCAACTGTTTTGAGGCACATAGTAGAACATTATTATATTTTTCTCATACCACTGAAATTAATGCTCCATAATTCGTAAAATAAATTAATATCCTTTGTTTTTAGCCAATATACAAATAATCGCCATGAGTGCGACTATAGGCAACATATCAGATTTGTGTACATTCTTGAATGCAGATGTATACACAAAAAATTTCAGACCAGTTGAATTGATTGAATATGTAAAATGTACTAACAACATTGCAAAAATTAACTGGGATTACAAAGATGAAGAAGATTTATTAGTGGATCAAAAAAAAGTTGATTTTAAGGTAAATTCGTCTACATAAATACAAACCATATCATCAGTTTCTGAATTGGAAAATTCGTTTTGATGAGTCATTTCACAATAATAATAGTAATAATAACACAATCATTTCAACAGAAATTTACGCTTTTAGTCCAGTAAACGAAGGGCCCAACCTAGTCAAAATCTCCTACTGAGGTAATTTTTGTATGGTACCAGTTAATACCTACTCATTGAAACAAAAATTACAGTAGTAGAGGATTTTGTCTAGGTTTGCCTACCATCCGGCCTTCATTTACTGGACTATTTGTTATTTTAACTCACTGCATCAGTACTTCATCTTAAATCAAAGCATCCTGCCTAAATTAACAATTAATGAAGTAACCATTCTTACAATCTTAGTGAGAACTGATATGAAACTTAATTAGACAACCTGTATATCAATAAATAAGAATATACAAGATCACAAAAGATTATTTGTATTTTTAAAATTTAATTTTGTTGGCTATAACATGAATGATATAAGAAAATCTGCAATGTATTTTTCCAGTAATCAATTGCTAAATGATTCACCAAATTGCTCTAAAAATAAAGCAACAAATAAAAGAAAATTATTGAGCGCAATGTAATGTTTGATTTATATTAATCCTTATTTTATTTTTTCATTTTTAGTATTCTGAATCGATATTAAAGTTAGACCCTGATTTGTTGGGTGGTTTAGTAATGGAAGTTATTCCAAATGGATCATGTCTTGTGTTTTGTGCATCCAAGAGGAATTGTGAGAATGTCGCTAATTTGTTATGCAAAATTTGTAAACCGTGAGTGATGTTTTCTTATTAATTTTTGCAATTAGCATATGACTGTGTTTCTTATCTCACATGGTAATACATTTTGGAAAATATAATAAATTCAGTAACCAATCAGTGAGATTGAGCTTATCGAATTCATGAAGTCAAATTATTAATCAATTTCTTCATAATTTGTTAATGGACAATTTTTTAAAAAACATTAAAATTATTAAACTCTATTTTCAGCTATTTTTAAAGGATAGAACAATGGGAAAAATCTTGAAAATCATAATTCATTACATGGTGCAAAATAACTGCATAGCATTTCAACTGGGTGGATAATGGCGCCATCCTTGGTTCATCATTGTATTTATTCGCTAATTTGCTGCAATTTCTTTTGGTCTCTTGTTTTCTCCTTTCATGTTGTAACTCCTGCTTTTTGTAAGTCCTCTTCTATCTCTGTTAACCAGTTTGATATGGATCTTTCATGCTTTCTTTTTCCTCTCGATTGCCATTGTAACATATCCTTTAATATTTAATTTTCTTTACAATGTCTTTCCCAGTCAGTGCTTCTAATATTTCATGATTCGTTCTCCGGTCTTCATGAGACCTAGAATTGTCCTTATCTTTCGTTCGTTTATACTTAACCATCTTCTACTTTCGTTATAGGGATCATTTCTGCTGTATACATTGTTATGGACCATATTATTGTTTAGTGATCCAGATTTTTCCTTCATTTAAATAGAATTAAGGATTTGTAAATGATTGCAATAAAGAGTATTTCAAACAAAACTTCAAAATTAATATCACATTTGAATATGTTGCCTGGAAATACTAAATTTTCTGAACGAGTTGTTGAAGCCTTAAAGATTAGTGTTTCTAATGTGAGTTAGCATGTTTTAGTTATGATATTAAATTCAAAACTAAAAAACGAACAAATAAATAATGTCCCTGTTACAAGTTCATGGCGTCTATGTAAAAACGGTGATTTCTCATACAAGACTGAGAAAAAATGGTACGTAGTGTTCTTGGTTTTATGTCAATATTTTTTGCTTAACAACACGGTGATGTTGGTATAATAATTGTAATCGGAAAGAAAATCTACAAGTTTCTGGTAGATATTAAAGAATTCATTGGACAAAAGAATAGCACGTGAGGAATGTCATAACAGACAAAACTGCACAGAACAAAAAATTAAAAAGGAAACCAAATAATCAAAGAAGTATAAGATAAATTACTTTGAGACTACATAAGCAACTTGAATTACCGCCGATTCTATTTCAAAACCAATATAAAATTTAATCAAATCAAATCTAGCTATAATCTAAGGAAATAAATCGAAAATACTTCGTATGATGACTAATTCATTCTGTATTTGATAAATCTAACAGTACAGAATGATCTCAAAATTTTTATTACCACCAGCTCAAATCTTATACCATAATTGAAAAACACTCATTAGAAAATGTAAAATGAGTTTAAAAAAACTACTGGAATAATTTGAATTCTAAATAGTGGCATCGTTATAATCTACTCATGTTTCCTGTCGTGGTATGGAGAAAAAATAATATATGTATACCTTTGAGTAGTTTCATCTAATGAATTTTCTTATGGGTTTAAATCAGGCTTTTGCTATTAACACTCCTCACATACCAAAATGCTTTTTGACCCTTCAGCACTTTTGGCAAAAAAGAATTCAGATTTTTTTATATTGGAGTGATATATTTCCATTATTTAATTTAGAATAGAGAATAAGTTTAACAGTGTGTGTTTATTTATAAGCAGACTTCTTCCTTTAGATTGATAAAAAAATAGTGAATAACTATGTAAAATAGTTTAACTGGTTACAAATAATGTTTACGTAAAGATTAAGAGAAAACGCGGCATAATTGAAGAAAGTATATTATAAAGTGTGTTAAATAGATATTAAAAACAGTAATATGAGTAGATTCCACGAATTAAGGGTCAAGACAATCAATTTAATTAAAAATTACCTTTTTTTCATCTTTGTTATTAAAGAATTTTTATATTTTAAGGGATCTCAAAAAGTATAAAAAAGAAGAAAAGGAACAACTATTACATGCACTAAAAGATGAAAGTGGGAAACTATGTGACATTTTATCGATTTCTGTTCAATATGGTATCGCTTATCACCATTCAGGTAAGTATATGAAATCAACAATTTCCTAACCCTCTTTTACCAATTTCAATGAAGTTCATTTGAATACAGTGGTATCATACCTTGGAATACAGTTACATTGTTTAAAATATCTTATTTCTAAATCTATAAACTCAGAAATTTTGAATTGAAAATATTGTTCACACGTACTTTGACAACGTTGTACTTGAAATACTGTCACAATTAAATTTTTAAATATTCTCTATGTATACCCCTATGGTCTTATTTATTTTCAATCCTCTCTACACTCCTCTCAACATTTTTATTCAACTTTCGTCTTCATTTTCCTTATTCGCACTTAATAAATATAGTTTGGCTTACTTTTTGTCTAAGTTTCTTCCTATACAGTATTAGGAATTTTATGTGGGCACATATGTTTAAGCGACAATGTGTTAGAACAAAACAAATACATATAAATTCAATGTATTACTCTTATTCGCTAACAGGATATCATAAAGTGGAAAATGTGGGTAATACATGTCCATAATTGAGGACTGTGTTAAAAGTATAAATTCTTTGTAGGTACTAACAGGATAACAGAAACGGTGTTGCCAACTTTTATTGTATATTTATATTAATTGTAAAATGCATTGTTCTAACACCATAACAAGTTATAAGAAGATTTTAATTATGATAATTCGAGAGGTTGTAACAGATCAAGATCATTAATCCGATCTATTTGTTGAACATTTTATTGTAATGCTGGAAATTGTTCTAGTTTTGAGTTTGAAAGCTGTTAAAACATTTACTTTTTTCAGATCAGGCAACGTGAAAGATATCTCAGAATGTGCGATTCGTGTACTCTAGTATCCTTATCTTAACTGTATAATCTACGCTGACTTTGGATTGTCTCTCTCTAACACACTAGTAATGCCGAGTGACCCTTACACTTTCCCGTTGACTATGAGAGGATTATCGTTTTACATTGAAATTTAATCAATAATAATTTATGTTATTAATAAAAAGGAATATTATATGCGCATTTATATTTCCAACGAGTAAATTGCAAATGAAGAGAGGGGATAGATAAAAATAAAAGAATTACGGCTGTAGACGAAATCGTTTTATCAGTAGCGTAGGAATTACAGGAGGTTTACGCTAATCGTTCAGAATTGAATATTTGCTATTTTATAATATGTAGAATTTTTAATTATTGAGTTGCAATAATAAATAACTTCAAAAAGTATCCTATTTAATGTCAATATCGTCGATTTATTGTTTTTCATATTATAGCCATTAAAATTATTAAATTTTCTACTTATTTTTAGAATCTTTATGATGATTTGAGTGATATTTGAAAAACAATTGTAACGATAATTATTTGCCATGTTATGATACCCTGTTAAAGAAAATAGGTGATACACTGAATATACTTGTTTCTTTACAACATATTGTCGCTTTTGGACTCTGTATTGAAAACTCTATGTTACCATAGAATTTTCCTAACACTATATTTTAACCAACATTGCAAAGTGTTAACTTCTGCCTGATTTTTATTTCTGTGTTTATAACTCCCTCTATTTTCATTTGATTTAATCATATTTTTATATCCTGAAGTACTTCTTCGATTTCAGTTTTTTTGCAAAAGTTTAGAAAGCTCTGCTTTTTCTTGTCTGTTTCTCAACTTCTCCATTTTCTGCATCATTACTTGCAGGTACATTTTAACGTACTGCTGTTCAAAATTTTATAATTTCTCAAAACGGTACCCGATACTTTGTATTGATTATTTTTTCTTTTCCTTGAACATATAGGATACTCCATAGATTTAGGTCTCCGTAGGTTAGGTCTCTGTTGATTATGAATTTCTGGCAAAAGATACAGTTTTCATAATTTGTTAGACATTATCAGTCATCGTGCGTATATTTTAAAATAATGTATTCTAGAATTGTGCGATTTTTTATATTGCATACCATGTAATAACTAATAATTACCAACTTCAATTTTCACTTTCAAGATATTTAAAAACATGCCGTTTTTTAAAAAAAATACACACTAAATATTATCTGTTTTTAATCTAACATTATACAAGGATAATCATATTCAAATTAGATTAACTATGTTGTAATTTCATTAAGTAGGTATTAGTCAATTCTATCTGGAATATCATTATTGTTATATACTATACCTATGTGAAAATGTTTCTATTTATTTTTAGGTTTAACGAGTGATGAGAGACGTATAATAGAAGAAGGTTTTAGAGCTGGAATAATATATGTAATATGTTGTACCTCTACTCTTGCTGCAGGAGTAAATTTACCTGCAAAAAGAGTAATACTAAGATCGCCTTATATAGGAAGAGATTTTATAAATCTTTCTCGTTACAAACAGATGGTAGGAAGAGCAGGAAGAGCTGGATTGGGAGAAACAGGAGAGAGCATATTGATATGTCAACCAACGGATTTACCTAAGGTGCAGGAATTGTTGATGTCACCTATGAATAAAGCTATGTCGAATATGCATGTGAATGCAGGAAAGGGATTAAGGTATGTACAAAGAAATGTGGGTAATGTTCATATTAGATTAGTGGATTATATATAATAAATATTTTAGCAAAAAAGTGTATTATAAGGGTAATTCTATGATAAGAGCATGAGGATACCGCCAAGCAGCAAAATGTTTTTTTTATTGAACACCTACGATTTTTATACCATTTATGTACTTTTTCATGTAAGGGCAAGTCAATTTATACATATTTTGTTACTTTTTAGAAGACCAGGGCAGGGAAGAGACATGAAGAACAGGGTGATACTTCTTTGACCAGGAGAAATAATTTGACTTAATCAAATAATAATAGAAGTTAGTTAAATCAACTTTTATTGAACATTGTACTTCTGTATAATCAGACTACCATTTTTATCAGACATTTATATTAACCATTAAAGAGGCAACAGTCTTTTTTTAAAATATAAAACAAGAGCATAACTATATTGTCATTTACAAAAATAAAATATAATTTAACATGTCACCGTACCTTCAACAAATAATAAAAGATCTTCCATCATACTCATTATATAGACTAGCGCGTTTTACGTGATAAGAATTTTAGGTGATAGTTCATATTATCTATAATTTTGCTATACATTACCTTCAATGAACATATTTTAATTGGAATATAAAATAATAAATGAACTATTTTGCCTATACAAACAATAAATAAAAAAAGAATTTAACGCGTTCTCTTGCCTACATGAACAATAAATAACACAAGCCAATTAAAGACACTCTTTTGCATACAAGAACAAAATATAAAACAATAAATGAAATACTTAGGCTTTCTCAAACACATTCACTGAGTTTTTGAAAGAGTAGAACATCCTTTGCCCTTTCAAAATAAGATTTAGCATAGGGAGTGTCTGGACAATCTGATCTTCTGAGATGAATGAAACGTCTTGTTCATCAACTTTAAATATTTTTCCAGTGTGATCCCATATTTTACAGAAAACTACCTGTATCTCGTCATCTTCTTTGAAACCCGTACAAATAGCTACGTAATGGTACTCTGTTTTTTTTTGGATAGTAATTTGACTAGAATAAAGTCGCTGTTCTTGAATGTTTTCTAGTTATAGAAGGTTGATGTTCATTGTCTATTGGGAACTTGCCAGCTTTTGGTGTAATGATATGTTCACTGGATAGATTTTCTTCCTCATTCTCGGACTCCGAATCCGGTTCGTAAATATCCTCGACTCAGAGGTGAGATTTTTGATTTAACGATTATGTCATGACACCAATTTTGAAATGACCACAATTTTGATTGCAGAAGCAGCAATTGTTTTGGATTTTCAATATTCCAAGATACTTGGTGAACACGCAAAGTACCGATAAAAGTATTTATGCGTGTTTTAGCATTTGCAAGCAAAGCGTTTTTCTCCAGTATATGTTTGTCGTCAACAAGGAAAACATTGATGCCAGGACAGTTTTTATGAGTAGTATCTGACAAATCGCTCAGAGATGCTATGCCATTGCCACTGGTTACCAATCGGTACGCTGATCTCTTGCATACGGCATCGACACCATCAGGAGCTCCTTTACCATGTCCAGCTTCATGGTAATTCCAATAAAGTGTATAACAGTTGGATAAAATCCAATTAAGTGAGTGGTTAAAAAGTAAATCATGTATTTGTGATATTGTGTAAAGGGTCCATCGCTCCAAAAGTGAAGGATGTTTACTTCAGGTGGAAAGGCTTTTAAAATTGGCTGTAAATGTGCCCATATAGCTGGAGGCGAATGTGATAAATTTTGTGTACTTCATCTGATGCCTCTTTTGTGTAAGTTACAACTGTGTGCAACCTTATTTGTTGACGCGAACCTCCGAAATGGAATGCCTGAATCACTTCAGCATATTTAGTGCAGTAATTCTCACTGAAATCCAAATGACTTAACAACTTCTTTTTCTGTTAAATTTGTCTTTTCATGGTGAAGAAAACTTTCCAAGTTATATTGTAATTGCATAGTCAAATCATGAGGTTAAATCTGAATCGACTTTTTCAAATAGTTAGTCACCTTTCTTACGTAATTCGTTTTCGTATCAGTTATGCTGGTGGAGACGGATTCCCACTTTCTGTAGTAAATTTGGATACTATCGTGAAATTCTTTGTATTCGAGTTGTTTATTTTAGCAAGTTACGCAATTCTCGAGAAATGCACTGTTTGTTATACCTATTGCAACAAATTATATGAAGTAGAGTTTAATGACTTGATATAGATATAATTTTGGCTTGGAATAGAGTTGTAATAATGAGATCCATATTGGCGTGTTCAACGCACAGACAAGTGTCACGTTTGTCGCAATCCGGTTGCACTATCCAAAATGGATTAAGGCGACAGAATTGAGAGTATGAGATCGTGATATTACACTTCTCCATGAACGATTTGTGATTTCTTAGAGTATCTAAAAGAACTCTCTTTAGTTTGCGATCTCCTTTTTGCCAGCACATAACCTCGTATTAGAGCCATGTTAAAAAAAATGTATTATTTTCTTCTTAATAGTTTCATAACTTGCTTTGGATTTCCTTTGATTTTCCATTAATCGTACTTTTCAAAATTTTCTCAAAGGCTTCATATATTTTTCGTTCTGTAGTATACCATATTTTTTCACTAATTTTCCGCTTATCATTCTTTTAAATAATCCTTTTTCTTTTTCATTGGGAAGAGTAGAATACTTTTCTTTTAATTGCTGATTCAGTACTTCTGCAAACAGTAAATTTTTCTCCACTATATCTCTAGCACTTTGTGAATTCATTACTTGTTCTACTTTGCTGTTAGGTGTAAGTTTTTCAGGCTTTCATATTCTTTGAAACCTTTTTTTGTAACGTGCTAATTTAGTCTTCAGTTTTTGTATAGTCTCATCTTTTTTTTTATTAATTGTATTCTGGCTCGATCTGCTTTATATTTGGCAGCAACAACTCTTCTAGGTAAATTCTTTTGTGACATTTGATCATCGACATCTGAAATCGATTGCGTCATCAGAACATTAGTTATATTTTATGGAGCAAGTCGTAAGTAAAAGGATAGTTTATACCAGAACCATTCAATAACTATTATAATGTGCTTACCTATATAAATTGTATAATATCAGGTATAAGTGCATTTATTTTAAAATGTATTTTCCTACTATCAGTTTGTGATTCCCACCAATCATTTCTAAGAGGAATAATAAAGAAATATATTTCGGTTAATCTGATTTCCTCAAAGTTTGTTGAAAATCCTGCTTTCATATCTCATCAACCTTCAAATAATTATAATACATCTTATTATACCTGATTGTAATATGTTACCATAATTTACAGGCATCTGCTTCTAAGCTGCATAAGCTTAGGAGTAGCAAATACCAGAGTACAACTGCAACAAGTTGCAACTCATACCCTATTAGCTGTTCAAAAAAATGTTCTTGATGTAGATATTGAAAAATTAACGAACGAAGTAATCAAGAACCTTTTTAAATTGGGAGCCCTAAAGGACTATGATTCTAAAGTGAAACAAAAAGAAAATCCTGCTGCTTTGGCTGATATATCTGTTAGAATGGATGTAAGATTTTTTTCATTTATTTTAAATTCAAATTGAACATTATTTAAAAAAAATCATTTTTATTTATGATGTTATTGCTATGAGTCTCGAAGACAGCACGATTTGTAGTTGTTTATTGTCTGCTACTCTACTAATCCCTTCTCGTATATCATATCAAGTATTCTTTTAACTAAGTGAGGTATGAGATGATAAATGTTTAACGTTAGTTACATAAATGTATTCATAAATAGAAATATTATTTATCACAATGGAAAATTCTTCAAATTTTTTCATGCTGGAAAAGGGATAACACAGGCAAATATCGCTTTGTTCTTGGAAAGTGAAGGTTCCTTCTCAAAGTAATTTTTTGCGAAGAAGCCGAACCAGGGGTCAAAATTGGCGCATCTCAGAATTTTGGAATATTTGTGATGTTACTTATTCAAAAATAGCCTTTTTGGACACTCTTGAGGTTATGCTAATATACTCAGTGGCATAGAAACCCGAACACATAGAAAAAATTATTTCGGTAATATTTGGCATACATATCAAGGAATCTTTAATATGTAAATGATAAAATTTCACTCCAATCGGGTGAGAATATCTAACTTTCTGCTCACCAACTTTAATAATGGGCTGAAGTTCCACGATTTATTACAAATTCCCTAATGTGTCTAAGCATACTCATAATCAGGTGATCGATATGCTCTTGGGGTATCTCATTCCGTGCCACATCTATCTCATGTCGAAGAGCCACCAGAGTTTGAATAGAGCATTGTAAGTTTCTTAACCTTCTATCAATTATGTCCGACACATGTTAAATTGGGAAAAATCCGCGGATCTTGGGCGCCAAGGATGGAGATAAATTTGAGCCTGGTGGAAGTAGTCCAAAGCTTGGAGGAAAAAAAATATGTACACGAAAAACAATGAAGCCAACTTAACAATGGTTTGTCATTGTTTTCCCGCAGACAAAAGCATAAATGATATCATGCGAACATAGGCGTACCATGAGAAATGTTAAAAAATTATTTAAACTTTTTAATAGATTATGGCTAGTTAGTATTATACAAAGATAATTAAATATCTCAAAATATGTGTGATGAGGTAGTTTAAAAATAATGAACTGATTCAATTTTAATAGTTTATTTATAATAAATCATTGATAACTTGAAGTAACTCTAAAATAAATTATAGTTTAAAAAAATTGGCAGTTATAAGGACTGCCGACAGAAGTGCAAATTCAAAACAATGGAATAACTTTGTTCTTTTTTAAATCAATTATATTATGATTATTTCCCTCATCTTGAAATAGGCCAATCAGGCACCACCATTTTTTGAACGAAATATGTTTAAATAAGTGATTAAATCCAAAGACCCGTCTAACCACATATAAATTTTTATCCTTCATATTGTTTTTCGTTTTGTTGATTATCACTGACTTACTATAGGTGCGTTCTTTTTGACTGAGATCTCAGTTAATCTCAGCTCACATCAGTAATGTGAGTGTTCTTTTTGTTTTATTCACTTTAAGTGAGCTGAGATTTTTCCTCCCCCTTTACCGATGCTGAATGTGTTGTAAGGGGGAATCAGTTGGACTTGAGTCGGAAATAAAGTGGAGGGGATGAACAAATATTTGATTTGCTTGGGTTATTTGTAGTTTTAACCAAGGTTATATATAGTTTTAACCATTGACATATAAACACACATAATCTATTTTTCTTTTGTTACAAATTATGGATACAATAGCATTATTATTATTATATGTTTTGTTTCTTATTCAAGCATGGGGACAGATCGCGCGCTTCAATTGAGATGTCGTTCTTTTTGGTGCTTACTCACATCACTTTATCTCAGATCACCTTAACTGAAGTGATCTGAGATCTCAGTCAAAAAGAACGCACCTTATATTGTCACCAGTCAATGAAAATACATTAATTTCTTAATCGTTTTTATGACCTAATATTGATTTCCATCAGTAAAAACTTCATTTTAGACAGATTTTTCATACAAATAATTTGAATTAAGGTGATGAAAATACGTCAGAATTTAAAATATTCACATGCATACTTTGCTATCAAGGATTCTTCGATGCATTGTTCGGATGAGTAACCAAGGTGATTGAAACAAACATTATTAATTTAGCATCATTCTGAAAAGTCGTTTGAATTGATTCAACGATTTAATGAAAATTAATTCACGATATAGTAATATTTCGTGTGATAGTATAGATCTGGCAATTCATAAAAGTTTGCCAACACTGTAAAAACTCATGCCACTATATGGCCACAGTTATTCGAGTTTTGTAAGATAAAAGGCTACCATTTGAAGGAAGATTCCAAAGTTGATGAATTGGACATAGTATTGAAAGACTGAGGGTTCAATATGCGGAAGAAAGACGAAACAGAATATAAAAAAGTTGTGGTGAAGGCAATGTGGAATAAAGTAGCAAAAAAACTAACTGTAAGAAATGTACCATGTTCAATATAATGTAAGTTTCGATCTATTCAAAGAGACCTTCCATAACTGCCGAAGATGCAAGAAATGCGAAGTGCAGAATTCTTCAACAAAACCCAATCAAAATAAAGGAAAGTTCTTCTGCGTTAAGTGTTGAAGACCATCTAAGAATAATTGAGTTGTGGGAGGAGAATACTGTACTGTAAGATTATTTAAAAAGCTTCTCAGCAAAAGATGGCATAATATTAAAATATACAGGTTATTCTTAGCTCCAAATTACTTGGAATAAAGCCATCTAATAGCTTGTACAAAAATTGTCCGATAGATGAAAAAAACAAATTACAAAATGGACTCAAGAAGCAGCACAGAGAATCGGAATTTAGAAAGCAAAAATAAGTAACCACTCTAACCAGTAAGCTGGCTAAAATGTAGTTCAAGAACATCAACTGACTAAAATTACAAGACATAACAATGTATCTTCTATTAAACCATATCTTCAAATGGATCCTACTCATCATCTGTATATTATCAACAAAATGAAAAACATGCTTGACAATAAAACTGCCAACAATCCATCTTCATCTGTCGAATCGTCTTCATAAAATACCAATATCTCGACTAATGTAAACAGCAAAGATAAATAAACATTTATAACCTACATAAATTGTACGGATACAAAGCAAAAATGATAATTTTCTCTATTTCTCCTACTTGTAACCAAAAATATTAAATTTATGATTAATTGAAAAAAAGGTTACAAATTATCAAATTTTTTTGCCAATGAAATTATTTGTTGTTGGTTTCAATCTAAGTTATTCAGGAAATAATGTAAACCCTATAACCCTGGACCTATAAATTTAAATCAATTAATTTTTTTTGGCATCCTGGGCGTATCAAAATCAGAACTGCTAAGATTTCCAGCAATTTTTGACTTCAACTATATTCATACATGCTGGGTGCATCTTTTTTATTCGTTCAAGGTCCAACGTTTGTCTGGCTATATGTGGTTGACCATTATCTTGCTGAAAAGTTGTATTTTAAAGTGTCCTGTAGTTTCCAAATACAAAATAATAAATACTGAGGTGAAATATTAATAATAACATAATTAATAAATAAACAATGAAGAAAACTAAACACCAAGTTTTATAAAAATAATAGTATTCGTAACCTATGTAAACGTTTTAAATAGATTCGTAATATAAGTGTATCGATAAACCTAACTATCAATACAGAATTGTGTATTCAATAGTAATAATACGAGTCAAATATTAAAATGTTATTTATTTAGAAGTATCAAATTGAAAACATAAAAAATTACTTTGGATAAACCCTGTACGCGATATATAAAACTCATAAATTTATTTATTGAACACTTACTTTGGATAAATCCTGTATATGATATAGCAAACTCAGATACACTTACTTATTGAACAATTGTCAGAAAACCTAAATTTTATGAATGGTAGTTTAAAGAAATTAATTGACAAGTGTAAAAAAGGTGAGAGTGGTGTATAAATAAGGAAAATATTTGAACGGAGTGATACCAAGTGAAACGAACGGATAGATAGATTTGTAACAAACTACTGTTTTGGAAAAAAAAATCAACATTAAAAAGAAAAGAAGATTGTTGATCAACAACAGGAGTGGAAGATGAGAAACCAAGAAAGATGTACTTAGATAAAAACTTGATACAAAAAAGGAAATAATAACCAGTATTAGTTTTTAAACTCCAATAAATTGGAGATAAGTATAATTCACATAGTTTTTCCTACAAGAATTTGGTTAGACAATTTTATATTACCTTTATTGGTATTATCACGGTAATGTAATCGAGTCGGAATTATCCCTATCCGACACCGGTGTAATGTGATCGGTTATCTTTCTGGTTTCCTTTTTCTCTGTTGGTAGTGACCGGAAGGGCCCTACTTCACACTCCTATCCAAAGAACAAAATCGTTGCAGCGTGCTGTCACCAGTGCCTTGCGGCACAAAATTTAGAACCAGGAATCTCCCTGCGGGATTACCTCGAGGGAGGGGTTGTTCCTGGCACGAGCGATCAAGCTCTTCGTGGGGCCTCTTGGGCTTATACAGTGTGCCAAGCCCGAGTTCGCAATGCAGGTCGAGTCGGCCCGTCCTATTGGCTGGTACGAGGGTGAGGGCTGATGTTAAAGGAAATAAACTGGAGGGTTAAATATGTACAAGTATATATTACAAAATAAAAAAAATATAGTAGTGAGTCATACGAAATTTTTCGTAATCGAATGAAATATAATAATCCGGCTATCTCCTGATTTTTGGGTAGCCTACGTGATATAAAAAAATAACAAAGTAACGAGATTTTTGGTACTTAACTGGAATAATTACGGTACCCTATACACTACAGTAAATCATATAATCATAGTAGTATGTTGAAGTCACAAAAAAATAGTAACTAATATAACTTTGGCGATAATTATGGTCTCGCGGGTATGGTGAATATCCTGTACAAAAATTAAGGCAATAAAAAGAAATCAAACGAAACTTTATGAATCAGAACAAATACGATATCCTGTACACCTCTAGTAAACCATATATATATCGCCGAAAATTTTTGGGATTGCAAAAAAAATAATAATGAATCTCCTGAATTTTGGGTAACCGGTACAATATAAAAAAAAGAATATCCATATCCCCCACTTTGAATTCTAATTACGATTCTCTTAAAATTTCATATGTAGAATAAAATCTATATCAACAAAATTCGGTAGATTAATTATGATATCTCCGGTATGTGGATATCCTGTAATATTACTGTAAAAATATCGGTTGAAACTCTAAATAGGAATAATTATGATCCCCTGTACAATATAAGTATCCGTGCACAATTTCAGATAACCAAATATATAGGGAGATGGTCCTTGAACATACGATATCTCCGTAAATACCTATAAATTTTTAGATTCTAATAGTAGATGAGGGGCGCAGATGTAAACGGTACGCTGGATATGACCGAAAAAATATGGGTTCCCTTATCTTTTTGGGACACCCGGTTAAGTCAATGAAAATGTAATAAAGCAGATCAATACAATATATAAAAATTAATTGAAGTTTCAAAATTACGTTTTGGAATATCACTAGACACAAACTACACAATATTACTGTTGAGGATGAAGGAGCCGTCCGTACTTGAACTGGCCACTTCGGGGAGAGTTACTGTCTCTCTCCTTTAGATTCAAAATTTCTTCTTATTTATTCTAAAAATTACCTCGTCTATGCCCTTGTGTGAAGGTTAGTTTTCTGTATCATTATTTTAATTTATAACGTATTGGTAAACAAAGCATGACACAATCGTCAGCTGTGATGTTTATTAACCTTGCAATAACACACTTTGTTTGTATCAATTTCTTTCTTTGAGGTCAACATTTGTTAATTATTTAGAATTAAGTAAAATTTGTCTATATAGGGCGTTCTTAAAATTTTCTATGTCATATCTCGTGTTTATTACATTTGATCTAAAAAACAGCTGGACGGCGGTGATAGCAGAAGCCATATTTTATACGAACAATAATCCAAATACGACATTATTGACTTTCATATCGAACGTTGGAACTGATTTATTTTCAAACAATATAAAAACTTCCCATTTGAACTGAAACTAAATAGAAGATTAAAACATTATCAACATCATTATAGTACCTAGTCCTAAGAATTTATTCATTTTATAAAACATTAAACTTTGATTTACAGAAATTTTAATTATCTATAGGTAAAAAATAACTAAGGATGTGTGTGTTAATGTTTGTATTCGATTTTATTATTACATTTTTTTGCATAGTTTAGATACAATCAATTCCACGGGCATGTTAACTTATTTAATAATAATTATCAAATAAATTACTTACCACATTGCCAAAGAACACATAATATATCAAGAATTATGAATTATTAAACATAATTCACATAACTTTGTTCACGCTTGGAAATGTTACAATTAATTTTGAATATTGATGGAAGCTAGAGTTGGGTTTGGTTACTAGTAACGGTGACGTGGCGATGTATGGTTATGCACAGTTATTCATGATTATCCACGTTATAGTATTATTATAGAGTTGTGAGAATTATTATTTTATCTATAATTAACTACTTGATTGGGAATATTTGTTTATGGTGTTCATTTTTATTTGGATAAATTAAAATTGTTATATTTTCGACTCCTTTATTTTCTTCAAGTTATCTCTATACCTAATCGTTGCTGTCACTAATGAGCGTTTGTTGCCGATCCTACGCACCCTGGGATTAATAACTAAATCTATTAAATTTTGTTAATGAACATGGATTGAATAAAAATTATTTTACTTGAAGTAAGTAAATCAAACAAGTTCTGGCGCCCATAATCGTAATAATAATAATACAAAAAAATTAAATTCATAAATATTATACATTACATATATAACATAAAAATATATGAAAATTAATTAGATAATATAAAAATAAAAAACTCATATCAATACAGATTCTTAAAAACAGACAGTTACAAGAAAAAATCTGATAAAATTAAAACGTTTGCTCTGTTGCACACTAGTATTTATCGTTTTAGGTTTTTAATAAAACGCTAACTGAAAATGAGTGACTGAAATTAAAGAAATGTGTTGTATAATGTAGAATTGTCATAATACATAATTGATTTAATGCTTGTCAGTACACAACTTACTTTCTGGAATTATTATTTATTTATAGCAACAAAATATTTTTTAGACGTCAATTCAGGACACATCTGTAATTGAAAATACAGCAAAGCCTAGCAAAAAGAGAAGAATTGTGATAACGAATAATACTAAGTTAGTGGTTAGTGAACTAGGATGCGCGGCTATTAAAGGTTAGTTATAACTAAATTACATAATTTTGTATTATATTGTAATTAATTGTTATAAACTATGCTATAACTTTACGGATATGAGAGAAACATCCTACAAACATGAAGAACTAAAATTACACAACCTAAAGAGTTTATCCGTTTTTAAATGGAATGAGGAGCTAATAAACTTCAATGAAAATAACTCGATAGAAAGCTTTGAAGCACAACAGCTTTCAGTATATTTTCACCAGCAAAAGTATATTAACTATAAATAACATATGTTATGTTAGCTATAGTTATTAATTTGCTGTATTGAAACTATGGGTCTATTTGTGCTTACTTCTGATAGTAGACACATCAATATAAATATTGACGTTTGGTTTTGGTATGTATTGATATATTTGAAAGTTCCTATGTAATGTTTTCTATCCAATAGTCTTTATTGTTGCCCAAGTTGCTAACATAGCTAGAATGATCCAAGTAATAAATTTTTTCCACTACTAGCTTCGAAGTTGACAAGTATTGTGTCATCTAGCCAACTGAAAAGTTGAATTTCTCTATTAGTGGTTAATAATTTTTACTATTGTTAACCTAGGTCAATAATGGACAAATTCAAATGTTTTGAGAATTCAGGGATAATAGCTTAACAAAAACTAGTGCAACATAGTTTTGTATACCCAGGAGATTGTGTTTAACATATTTACTGCTTGAAATTACCTAACAAGATAGAATTATTTCAACAAAACTGTCATTAGTTTAAATTTCGCGCTCAACCAAAAATTTCTGATGACATAAGGAGTGCGTTCATAATATATGGGTGAAGTGCGGAGCGAAAACAGTGTCAGTATCAGTCAGACGACGGAGTAAAGGAGTAAACGCCTAGGGAGAAATCAGTTTGAACGATTTGTAAATCGACACTATCAAAATTTGAAATTGAAATGTGTTGGTTATTTTCCGTTAATTTTAGAAAAACGAGGATCGAGGAATGTTTTTACCTTAAACATTATCACCAGTGGAATTTGAAAATCGTCTGTGATAGAAACTGGTAGCTAACCTTGACCCACATAGACAAATAATATATTACTTTCTCTATGGTGAAGCATATATTAAATGTTTTATGAACGCTGACTTTGTACCCAAGTGTTGTGAACGCACTACCGCTGTAATTGTTCGAAGAAAGTAAAACATAAACCACGTTTTGTGAAATTTTTGGATGTGATCGTATAATTGGTTTCGTTAATTCGTTGCACTTAACATTCATGGGACAGACATCAAAATTTTACGAAAAGGACTAACTGGGGTCCGAGAAGACCCCATGCGTAAAATTGCAGAAATGCTGTATTTTTCTTTAAATTAAATATATAGAAAAGAAGTTTTATTAAAGTTTTACTATTAACCATTTATTAGTCAAAAATCGTCACGAAAAAATACAAAATACCCTAATCACTAATACTACTAGCTACATATAATTTTAACATTTTTTACAAACTATCTCCGATTTTGAATGTTCTAGGCACACAAAGTTATTACACCTAATACATATTTTTCTGGATTTTCTGTCTTTTCCTCTTTGACACATATGGCAGCGCCCCCTGGTAATGTTTTGTTGCTCAACTCTATGTTCTGTTGTATCCAGTAGTTCGGGAAAAACGTCTGTCATATGCCGTTTTCTATTCGTCTGAATGTATTTATTATTATATCGCCGGAAAACGTTGTTCTTTAGGAGTTCTTTTCCTAGTCCCAAAATATACATTTTACGTTTATCCAAACTGTTTTTTCGCCAATCCGTGTTTTGCAGTAACCACAATTTATAAGCATTTATTCCTGCGATATCTATAAGATGCGAAAATTTTGCCAGCGGTTTGACTTTCTCTGCACTGTATATTCTTTGGCCAACTTATCTGAAGTGTCGACAGCACCTTTTGTTTTGTTGTAATGAAGAATACTTTCTGGTTTATAGTGCTGTTCTTCTCCAGCTACTTTACTATCAGTATGCTCACTTGAAAGTAAGATGACAGCATGTTTTTGTTTTGGAACATAGGATACTAGCGTTCTTTGATTTCTAAAAGCAAACATACTTGAAAACGCTTTCTTGTACGATGCCGGTAGAAGTTCCCTGGGAATAAATGTTTTATTTTTGGGGAGGGTTCCACATAAAGTAATATTTTTTTTCCACAACTTGTCAGCAAGTTCTAAACTTGTAAAAAAGTTATCGGTCATTATTCCAAATTCGCCTTCCAAATGATCTGTCAAATCTAGGACAACCCTTTGACCTTGACCCTTTTCCGCTTTGTTACCTTCTTTTCCTAAAAATTAATAGATACATAGGAATATAAAGTTTGCCTATATTGCTTTTCAAATAACTTACCCAAATAAACATGCATGTTTGCAATATAAGAAGTGGTGCAGTCCACAAGAGCCCATATTTTGATTCCATACTTATCAGGTTTACTCTTCATATAGACTCGGAATGGTGCCTTACCCCTAAATGGTACAAGCTGCTTATCTACACATAGATGGTCGCCAGGATTAAGTGATTTTTTACAATTAGAAGTGAAAATATCGAATATATCTCTTATCGGAGCTAACTTATCTACTAATTTTCGTTCTTGCCTTGTTTGAAAATTATCAAAGCGTAAAAATGAAGTAATTTGTTTGAATCTGTCTCTTGACATTGCAGCAGGAATTATAGGACGACAGTAAGAAATATCTTGACACCAGAGCATATCGATAGCCTCTTTCGATCCGTGAAGTGCGCCAAGAATAAGCAACAGTCCAATATAAGCTTCAATCTCTGTAGAATCAACAGGTACAAAAACTTTAATTTTATTCGGATTTTCTATATTCCATTTATCATAATATGTTTGTGCCTTTCTGTTTATTTCGGTTACTATTATGTTCAGAATATCCGGAGATAGGAAAAGAAGAAAAGCGTCTTTTATACTTGAGATATCAGAACTGTAATTTGTAAGGCCTAGAGCATGTCTCCGAATATTAGCTTTTGAACGTCTAACTTTTGTGTTTCCTGGAATTTTTGACCACTCAGTTCCATCTTTAGATTTATATACTGGAATGCCCTGGCTGTTACTAACTGTTGGTTCCTCTGGGTTCGTTTTCTCTATACTTTGATCAACAACTATTACATCATTTTCTTCCTCTACATCTGTGACAATGTCTTCATCTTCTAAGTCACTCGATGTTTCCTCATTGATAACACTATCAAACTCTGGATCATCACTTTCAAGTATACGTAACATCTCATCGTCAGTAAGCCCCTTGCGATTGTTTCTAAATAAAAATTGACTCATTTTCAAAACGATGTACCCTACTCGCAATATTACAAGAGACTAACCCGAATATTCAAGTTTAAAAATTATATCGCAGTGTGGGGAATCCCCCATTTGAACTGGTAATTTACATTTTACAATTATATGGGTAAATTCCCTGTGAGTAAACAAACGTTAAATGTATGGGATTCCCCGATTTTACTAACAGTCACCGGGATTATTTTATCGGACGTAAAAGGCTGACCGGGGTATGAAGAGACCCCTGGAATATAAAACTATTTTTTGTTTATACCAGCCAATAAAAACTACTAAATACATCATATTTTATCAAAATAATTCATAAACTGCAGCTAGATGAAATATCAATGTTTAAACATTTGCGTTTGCAAAGATACAGCAAAAACGTACGTCATGGGATACAAACGGACCCCGGCCAGTCCTATGAAGGTTAATATTGGTGATTATGAACTATAGGAATAATGGTATTCTATTGCTGTGTGATTAAATTATACCTACATGATTTTTATAAGACATTTTTTTATTTTTTATTTTTGTCTTAAGGCGGGTTTATACAACATTTACATAGTCATAATCACAGTCACAATCATAAGAGTTAAACTAATTATTTCTTATAGCACCGTTTATACAATTGTCGCAATCATAAGCATAATTTTACTGACCTTGAAGTTCCTAACTTTTAACTTTATGATTAAGACGAGAATTAAAATGCGCATGCGTCGTAACCAACAGGCGATGAGTAATGTTGACAAAAAGACGTCTTGGTTGAAGAATGAATTTTATTGGCCGTTTTTTGGAAGTATTTCGGTTCTCCATCAATCATTGTTTATATTATACTTCATTGCTTTGATTATTGGCTAATTTCATTTATATCAATTTTATGCTTATGACTGTGACTATTAAAATTGTATAAACTCCTTTTAGAATTATGATTGTGATTAAGTTTATGATTCTGACTGTGATTATGATTATGACTATGTAAATGTTGTATAAACCCGCCTTTTTAAATTTGGCTAGTAGTGGAAAAAAATGTATATACACCACGGTGGTGAAGACATTTATAAACCTCGCACCTTATTCCGCTCGGGGCAAAGCCCCTAGCGAAATAATTTTGGTGCTCGGTTGATAACAATAGTCTTCACCACCTTGGTGTATAATATACTATTGCCAACTTTCGGAACGTTTCAATAAACATGCTATTGCACAGAACTTTATAACCAAATAACAGAGCGAAGCTGGAGGAAATAAAAAAGCAATGGATACCAGCAAAAATAGCGGTATGTTTGGAGTTTTTCGAGATAACCCACTAACGACAATATTATAGTTCATATAGATAAAAGGAAAAATTACAAACCAGCATGACTGATGCAAGTTAAGACCCTGAATACGATGACCCAGCGCCACGGAACCCGCTGACGCTGCAGCGATAACGAAGTTATAAATACTAATGTTAATATACTCTTTCACTCTTTATGTCAGATTAGTTGTTGAATAAAGTAGTCATTATAATAATTTTTCGCTTTTTTAAAAACATTCTTTTCGGAACTACAAACTTCACTGGCGCAGTCAGTAGGATTTTCCGGAAAATTACACGAGTTTCGCGAGTAGTTTGTTCGTTTCTACGATTAACCGGAAAAACCGAACTTTTTCCTGTAGTACAAAAGCCTAGATTCGAAGGTATATCGGGTCAAAAGTATTAGTTACTACAAGAACTGTGAAAGTGTTCCAAAGAAGAAGAAAAACGAAAAAGCAGTTAATCCAAGTCCTGGGTGAAGAACAAAAATCGTCCGATCCTATAGGCAGTAGATGTAAGAAGTAAGAAAATTATGAAAATCGTCATTTTTGCGTAAGTGCTAATCCTTTTTAAACATTTATTCCTCATATATATTTTTTTTTATAATAGTATTTATAATCGAGAAAAATAAAATAAAATAAGATAATAAGAAATAATTCATATACACTAAAGAAATATAAGTTAACAAAGTTTTATTATTTCATGACAGAAGATTATAGAGATCTTAATTTGAGTAGTCTTTTCGAAGTAATAAATTCAATAGAATCAGAAATGGCTCAACCCAATTACCAATTATTAAAGTTATACTTAGATTCAATTCCACCATACGATGGTAATCCACATACTCTTACTATATTTTTAGGTAATTGCAAAAGTTTAATTAATACTTTTGCAAGTCAAACTGATAATGCTTTGAATAATTTTTTGTTACGAGCGATTTTAGGCAAATTGACAGGTAGAGCACAAATACTAATAGGTTCACGAATTGAGCTAACTACCTGGCAATTAGTAAAAGCCGCGCTTAACCTCAGTTTTGGTGATCAGAGAGACATAGATTGTTTGATACAAGACTTAATAGCATTAAGACCTTCAAAAAATGAAGCACCGTATACATTTGGCATGCGTTGTCAAGACGCACGGAGCTTAATCGTTTCCAAATTAAATTCTTTAAATTTACCTGCAGCCGAAAGAACAGTGAGATTAAGAAGTTATGATGATTTATCGCTAAAAACGTTTATTAGAGGTTTACCGTTTTCAATTCAAACAAATGTTAGGTTAAGAAATCCAGACAGTTTGGAAAAAGCAATGAGTTTGGTTATAGAGGAAGAAAATTTTCTTTACTCGACCCAGAGATCAAATAATTTAAATACTCAAAATAATTTTAAACCATCATCTAGATTCACTCCTGCGAGAAATAATTCAAACTTTACTTATACAAACTCAAACATAAATTCAAATTTCAATCAACGCACATTTCCTTCGCAACCACGTCCGAATTTTCAATCAAATTTCTCACAGTCTCCAATAATGTTTCAAAACTCGATACCACGTCAGTCTCATCCTTCGCCTCTATTTAGACCACAGAATACGTTTACTAATAACTCTTTCAACAGAAATCCCAATAATCATTTTGTACCACCACGTCAACATAATTTCCAAAAATTTTATAATAATTCTGCAATTCAACAAAGAAATCATAACCAATCCTTTAATCGTCCTTCTTTTCAAAATCAATATAAACCCGAACCGATGGACACGTCTTCAGCAAATACTTCCTTAAAATCAAAACCTCAACCAAAATTCACCGCCAATGAATTATTTAACCAAGAGGTTAACCAAGTTCAATTTGAAAATCCATTCGAACCAGATCAACTTGATTATTTTAATTATCAACGTTTACACCCAGATGATTCTCCAGAAACTCAATACCCCTATCATGATAACAATTTTCAAGAAAACAATGTTAATGCTTATAAACAAGATAATATGTACACGGAAACATGTGCGAATATAGGGAAAAACGATGATGTAAATTTTTGTCTGGCGTCGACCTCCGACGGTCGGAGATAATACAAGTAAATGCATTAAAAGCAAATCTGCCGTATATTATAATTCCTGAAATAAATGCTAGATTCTTGATAGACACCGGTAGTACAAAAAGTTTAATAAACCCTGATTTAGCACATAAGTATTATAAAAAATTTATTTTCAAAGAGAAATTTAATATACAAACAGCGCATAATATTTCTTTTCACGACGAAGTAGCTAATATACCAGTTTTTAGTATTTTTAATGTAAAACAATATCATAAATTTTATCTTTTTAAGTTTAGCGAGAATTTTGAAGGAATAATAGGAGTAGATTTACTCGAACAATTAAAAGCAACTATAAATGTTAACACAAGGGAGATGTCTACCCCTTACGTTACTGTACCTATTATTTTCCAGCCAAATAATAATAATAAACAATATCATTCAATAAAAAATTATCGTATCGTTATACCAGGTAGAATACAACAGGTTGTAAAAGTACCTGTTACCCAAAGCAATGGAATAGGTATTTTAGAATACCAAAATTTTGGTAATGGTATTGAAATGCCCAAAGCTTTAGTCAACGTTCGTAATAATTATGCTATAACTACTATTACTAATGTCAATGAAAATTCTGAGAAGTTAGAAATTTCAGAACCATTTGATATAGAACCAATAGATTTAGTCCACGTTAACTGTATAGAAAAAATGGAAACTGATGAAGTAATATCCGAACATTATGATAGATTGCTTAAAAATAATTTAAAAAATATAAGACTTGATCATTGTAACGCGGAAGAGAAAAACGCTATTAAAAACTTACTTTTTGAATATAGGGATATATTTTATTGCGAGGGTACTCCTTTAACTTTTACAAATCAGATAAAACATAAAATCAAACTAAAAAACGAATCTCCAGTTTATACAAAGTCATATCGCTTTCCTGAAGTTCATAAAGACGAAGTTAGGTCACAAATTTCTAAATTGTTAGAGCAAGGTATAATACAGGATAGTAATTCGCCATTTTCGAGTCCAATCTGGATTGTGCCCAAGGCCTTTAATCCCGCCACTGGCAAACGCTCTTGGAGAATGGTAATTGATTACCGGAAGCTAAATGAGCAAACAGTAGATGATAAGTATCCAATACCTCTCATTACAGATATTTTAGATAAATTAGGTAAAGCAAATTATTTTTCCACTATAGATCTTTGTTCAGGTTTTCATCAAATTCAAGTATGTGACGAAGATGTAGAAAAAACTGCCTTCAGCACGGAAGAAGGGCATTACGAATTTAAAAGAATGCCTTTCGGTTTGAAAAATGCTCCTTCCACCTTTCAAAGAATAATGAATTCAGTTTTAAGAGGTTTACAAAATCAAATTTGTGTTGTTTATCTTGATGATATATTAATATATAGTACATCATTACAAGAACATATAGAACGTTTAAAAAAGGTATTTGAAAGACTTAGGCAAAGTAATTTAAAAGTACAATTAAATAAGTCGGAATTTTTGCAAAAATCTGTTAAATATTTAGGTCACGTTATTACTCCGGATGGTGTCAAACCCAACCCTGAAAAAATTTCTGCAATTAAAAATTTCCCAATACCTCGAACTACGAAAGATATTAAAAGCTTTTTAGGTCTTCTTGGTTATTACAGGCGATTTATTCGAGACTTTGCAAAAATAACTAAGCCGCTTACCAAATGTCTTAAGAAAGGAGCTCAAATCATACATAACGACGAATTTATTAATTGTTTTAACGCTTGTAAAGAAATACTTACTAATGACCCTGTACTCATATACCCAGATTTTAATAAACCCTTTGTGCTAACTACTGATGCAAGCAATTTCGCTATCGGAGCTATTTTGTCACAAGGTGACGTACCCCGTGACCGACCGGTAGCATACGCCTCTAGAACACTTAATGAAACTGAAACCCGGTACTCTACTATCGAAAAAGAACTTTTAGCAATAGTTTGGGCATGCAAACATTTCCGTCCTTATTTGTATGGCCGCCCTTTTCTGATCTACACAGATCACAAGCCTTTAACTTGGCTCTTTAGTCTTAAGGAACCTAACTCAAAATTAGTTAGATGGCGCCTGCGTCTCGAAGAGTACGACTACAAAATTATATATAAAAAAGGTAAAGTCAATGCCAACGCGGACTGTCTATCGCGCATAACGTTAAACGCTTTGGAAGACGAATCGATGATCAATAATCCAGGCGATATCGATCTAGACATCTTAGACAACCTCAGGGATTTAGCAGAATCTTTTGTTGGTGAAGATCACGAAGAACAACCTTCCACTAGTAAAACCGCGCCCAAAATCAATATATTAGAAAATAAACAAGTCAAACCTCCCGACAAAATACTAGAAAATATTAACGAACATGACAACGACCTTATGACACAACACTCTAATGCCGACGATTCAGGAAATAACGGAATTCCTATACTTGACGAAATAATTAATAACAAAACACATCAAATCTTAGTATTTCCAAATTTATATAAAAAACTAGACGTTGCGGACTCGACTTATGAAAATAAAAAAATTGTAACTGTGAAAATTCCTGAAAATGATTCAAATCATTTTATTTTTACATTTTTATTAGAGTATACTGATAGCAAAACCACTTATCATATTTATTTCCACAAGGACAAATTTTACAAAGAGTTTTGTAATGTATACTCACAATATTTCAATGAAACCGGACCCAAACTAATAAAATGTACCAAACAAGTAAATACTATAACAAATGAAGAAGAACAGTTACTTTTAATAAGAAATCATCACCAGGGTAAAACAAACCACAGGGGAATTAACGAAACAGTAGAATACTTAAAAAGAAATTATTATTGGAAAAATCTAAAATCAACAGTAACTAATTTTATTAATGCTTGTGACATTTGTCAAAGATATAAATATGCTAGAAAAGCCCCTTACGTGCCGCTTATGTTAACAGAATCAGCTACTAAACCGTTTCAAATTGTACATGTAGATGTATTCACATTCGATGGAAAATTATACTTAACTCTCACAGATGCTTTCTCAAAATTCGCACAAGCAATTTTTATTGAAGGTAAGACCGCAGTTATCATAAGTAGAGCTCTAATTAAATATTTTACAACTTTTGTGTGTTCCACAAACTTTAGTTCTAGATAAAGGAACCGAATTTAATAATCAAACAGTTAAAGATATACTGGCACTCCATAAAATTAATGTTCACTTTACTACCCCAGCTCACCATGAGTCCAACTCAATAGCAGAACGTTTACATTCGACACTAATCGAACAATTACGCATATTACAGGAAATTTACCCCGATGAAAAAGGCAATTTAATGGACTATGCTATACTAGGCTACAATAATACTATACATAGCTCAACTAATTTTACGCCATTTGAACTCACTTTCGGACATACTGACACACGAAATCCCAACGAAATATTTGACTCACATTCATTTTATAACGATTACGCCGAAAAACATAAGGAAAAACTGAAACATGTATATGACAAGGTAAATAAGACACTGACTGACAAAAAGCAAAAAGTAATTACGAAACGTAACGATCAAGGTGACGATAACCCGGAATTCAAACTTAATCAAATTGTTTATAAACAAAACCCTAGACGACGTAACAAAAAAGACAAAGTATTTTTAGGCCCTTACCAAATAACTGAAAAATTATCTAGAAACCGCGTAGAAATTACTAGACAGTTTAATAGAAACAAGAAAGAAATAGTACATATTAAAGAGCTAAAAAAACCTCCCGTAATTGCAGGTTCCTCATCAGGTTGACCAGCACCCAATCAAATTTCCCAAAATTCCATAACCTTAATGACAATCCTGGACTCCTACCACTATACATAGGTAATGCACAAATTAAGACTGACTTCTGGACATTCATTCAAACTTACGACTTGACAAATATAACAAACGAATTTATATCACTTCAAGACCAATATGAGAACATTAAAAATTCACTTTTAAATAAATCCGAATATTATAGGTTTCATAATGAATTTGAGAACTCTTATCGCATAATTAAGATACTAGAAAATAAAATAAGCATACATTTAAAACAACTTAATCCTATAGGGAAACTGAGACGTAAAAGATCTCTTTTTGACGGAATTGGCTCTGCTATAAAATTTATTACTGGAAATCTCGATCAAAACGATGCGAGGAGATATGACGACGCGATATTATCTCTCTCAAATAATCAAGAGAAATTCAAAACTTTATTTAAAGACCAAATAACTTTGCTTCAAAAATCAATTGATAGTTTTGAGAACAATACGCGAATACTCGCCAACAACCAATTAATTTTGAAAGATCGTATAACAAGCATGCAGGAAATGATAAAGAATCTTAAGCTGGAAGAAGTAGAAACTTATCATTATTTCGCAATTCAAACTATTGTATCCCAAATTACTACAAGTTTTCAATTAATCTATGATCTACTCGAGAAAATAGAAGTTGCTGTTACTTTCTCTAAATTAAATACCTTTCATAACTCCATAGCTGATCCGAACGATTTGCTTTCAGAAATTTTAATAATTAGCAAACAGCTAAAGAAACATAAATTCCCATTTGAACCAATTCTGGAAAATATCCTATTATTTGAGAAGACTATTAAAATTAAGAGCTACGGTAAAGCAAACAAAATAATATTTATTTTAGAAATACCAATTGTTCAGTTAAACGATTATAATTACTACCATTTGTATTCTCTTCCAACACCCTCCTTTCATTCCTACAAAACAATAATCCCGCAATCAAAATACCTACTATCCTCTGAGCACGAGTACGCATTTATGGATACTAGATGCCAAGAAGTTCCTGCAGGAGAGTTCCTCTGCGAAGACATCCAGCCAATCCAAAATACCAACAATTCTCCTTGCGAGATCCAGTTGTTGAAATATTCAAAAAACACTACGAGGTGTCACCAAATTTCTACCAAGATCACCGAACCTCAAGTTCAGAAAGTGAAGAAAAATCAGTGGATAATTATTCTACCCCATAGTATCGTGGCAACGCAAAAGTGCGGTAAAGTTATAAACAATATTCCTCTTCAAGGAAGCTATTTACTGGAACTTAGTAATAACTGTGAAGTGCAGCTAGAAGGCATATTATTGAAAACTTTCGAGGATCAATCTAAATTAAAGAATGTTGAAATTCCGCGATTAGAACCACTTAGTGAATTTGCAACTCCGGAAAATATAAACTTTCCAACAATTCAAATAGACTCAATCAAATTAGACGAATTAAAAACTGTTTATAGTGCTTTAGACTCTGAAAGAACTAAAATTGAAAATATAAAAACAGTTCCTGTGCATTTTGACAAAATTAGTATTTACACAATTTTACTTTACATTTTTGGAATTTTAATAGTTATTTACATGAGTTTTAAGTACTGCCGATCCAATGCCGAACCGGACAGAGAAGGAGAGGAAGCCATTCAAGAGAAACCCTTAGAAGTGGATATTGGATTTTCTTCGTCGAACTCTGGTTCATCCCCCATAGTTCTCCACTAAGGCCGGAGGAGTTAAGACCCTGAATACGATGACCCAGCGCCACGGAACCCGCTGACGCTGCAGCGATAACGAAGTTATAAATACTAATGTTAATATACTCTTTCACTCTTTATGTCAGATTAGTTGTTGAATAAAGTAGTCATTATAATAATTTTTCGCTTTTTTAAAAACATTCTTTTCGGAACTACAAACTTCACTTGCAACTTTTTGATATCGTCATGAGTTTGCATTACTACTACAAGATGTGCATTCAATGTAATTAATTAACTCAAAACTTGTTATTTGTAACGCTAATACTTGAGTGCTACATATCAGTAGTACAAAGTTAGGAAATTTCAGTAGTATAAATAATTTTTTTTTAAATGTACATAGTGTGACGGTTGAACCGTGAGGTCACCAATAAATGTAGGAAGATTTAGTCAGTAAGAAAAACCACAGATCCTTAGAAATACGAGTAATTAAGTAGTAGTATGAAACACGTTCGCGGTTGTACGCGACATAAATAGCAAACAAATAAATAGACAATGCTGAGGTCGAAATAATGTATATAAATAATATGGTTCCGTATTATAGAGAAGTAACTCATTAATTATAGTTCAGTGTGTTGGTTGTACGTTGCATGTATGCTGAGTATGACTATGGTCAATACTTCTTGTTATTAGATATTTAATAAATCTAACCCAGTGAGTTATATATAACATATGCTATTATTTATTTCCCCACATTAATCGTATAGATGTCAAATGGCTTAACAAGTGTAACGCTCACTTCCAATCACCACAATAGGGTAACAAAATATTCAATTAAGTCAAATATAAAAACTCTATCAAGTTTTAACAGCCATATATTATCGCAAAAGGTGATTAAAAAATTTATGCTATTGTGCTATTTGAATAAGAAACGAATGTTGAGTATGTTTGAGAAAATCATTACTTCAGGTATAGAAATTGAGAAAACGCAATACTTATTTTGAAATTTCAAGAAATCTATCAATGCTAAACACATTTAAAAGAAAGTAATGGAGTTAAACAATCAGTTTGGTAACTTTCTAAACATCTTGATTTTCTTACTGTACTATGCTTTGTTAGTATTTAATAGTTTAATGAGTACTCCGCATCACGTAATTCTCACACTGACTGGAACTAGGAATTAGGTAACTATAAGGGTTTATATTTGCATATAGAACTGGAATAAAACAGCATTCAAATACTTTTTTGTTTCTATAAGTAATGAATGCATTTTGGCATGTTCCCAAACCAACGTGATGTTTTTGAAGACTCTTCTGCCAACTATCAGTCTACTTTTAATTTTCTGAGAGTTAGTTACTTAAACTTATCGATGATTTTCAGTGAACATGGTTGTATACTAATCAGCAGTAACAGTTATTTAATTCTGAAGAGAAATATTCTTGGTACCCAAGACTTTTGTTGGATTTTCTTGACTTATGGTCACATATTCCACATTTTTTTTCACAATGCAAAAAGTAAAAATGGCGGACATAATTTCAAAAGTATGGTGAGATTCGTATATAAAAAATTTCAATTATCATGAAAATATCTTTGAAGTAGCTGTTCTAACTAATTAATTTTCTCAAAAATGAGAACGGTTTTGTTACCAAACTAACTCTATCATTTGGTCACCAGAAAATTATTCAAATTTATCACGTTTAAATTTACAATTTTAGTCGTTTTATAAAAATACTTGGGCTTCAATATCAGTTTATGGCACTTTAATGCTGCTTGTGTTAGATATTTACAATGCAATACTTCAACTGATAAATACTACTGTTAGAATCAGTTTACTCGAAATTAAATACAGTATGTCATAATATTCAAACTGAATTTAATCCAATTTATTTATTTATTTTAGGTGGACTGGAGCTGTCAAGGGCGCACATGCTGTATGAAGACCTTTACGATGCTCAGTCATGTTTGGTTCTACAAGGACACTTGCATCTATTATATTTAGTTACCCCTTATCAGACTGCAGATCAAATAAAACCTAATAATCAAGTTTATTATGACGTGGTATGATATACAAATAAACGTTTATATTTCTTCTATGCCCATTAAAAAATGACTGTTGAGTAAAAAAATATTTCAACATATTGTTTCGGACATAGTAGGCTTCGCCTGCTGATCTCAATTATTCAAGATAATGATTAGCTCTCTCCCAATTTATTGCTTCATCCATGATTTTCTTTTGTACCACGTCTCGAGGAACTGAACTTATCCAGCGCATCATCTATATTGTTTTTAGAATGACTAATCGGGTCCCCATCAGTATATACCTTAATATGTTTTATTTTTTTTTATTTCGGGGATGTAATCATGCATAGACATCTACTCAGTCATGTTAACGTAACCATTGCATTTATTTCAATAAATAATGTGGTTTGAAATATAAACAAATCTTACATAAGCCAAGTTCAAGGTTTGTATCAATGTGTTTGTGATGACCATATATTTTTTTTCCATTTACCGTTGATTAGATATTGGCTTATGAGGGTCATTTGTTTTCAACCTCCGATCGCACTGTATAGACCAGTGGTTCCCAACCTTTTCTGGACCACCGCCCCCTATAGAAGAGAACAAAAATTTAACCGCCCCCCCCCCCCCCCCAGTCGCTGGTTAGTCCAAAGTAGTTAATTGTATTTGAATATCATCTGTACCGTCCTAATTGATCTGTATTTAGCTTTAATTTCAGTTAATTTTCTTTTAGAGGAATGATGAAGTAGAAATTTATTAAACGACTACCAAATGTACAATAAAATTGTTTATTAAACTTTTAAATATAAACACAGAATCAATAAGGAATACAATCACAATAGAAATAAGAAATGCAATACAATAAGAAATACAAAATTAATAATAAAGAAAAAATCAATGAGACGGTTGAGGCTGGTGGAGTGTTACCAGTTTGTTAATATCGGGTTCCAATTTCGTTAACATCAATCGCAGATCGCCACGTTCAGTGATGTGTAGTCTGTTCCTCTTCTTTGACAGCAAATCAGTTACTGCACTGAATGCACGCTCAGCCATATAGGGCGAAGGAAATGCAATTAACAACTTCTGTACTATTGTCCACAATCCAGGATAGAGAACTGGTATTGGTTTTTGAAGCCAGAACTCTTGATATCCACGTTTGAATTTTACTTTCAACTTGGTATTTCCATGTTTAAAATAACTTGGAAACGCTCTGTAAAATCAACATGAAGGACTTCCAAGTGGTGGCAGTAAGTAAATCTTCCGGTTTTGCAGACACTGTTGATAATGTGGGAAAATGGTTGTACTCACCTCTACCAAGATTTTTTTTGAATATACGAAGTTTTCCTGCAAAAGCAGTTATGACATTAGTTTTAATTAAATTTAAATCATCACCTTGCAATTGTAGATTAACTTGATTAAATACTTTAAACAGGTCCGTCAAATAAGCGATGTCATTTTTTGACGTAATCAGCTTTTCGCGCAATTGTTCGTTTTCTTCAAGAAATTCCAACACTGAGTCAAATAGATTGAAAAAACGATTCATACAAACACCTTTAGAGAGCCAACGTACTTCTGTGTGCAACAGCAAGCGATTGTAGTCTTCATCATTTTCACTGCAAAGCTTATGAAACAAACGGTCATTCAATGAATTGCTTCTAATGATATTGATTGCTTTAATAACGTTATTGAGGGACGCATGCAGACGTTCATTCAATTTTTTTCCAACCAAATGCTGACGGTGAATAATACAATGTACAGCGAGTACATTTGGCACTGCTTTTATCAAATGTGCTATAAAACCCTTATGACGCCCGGTCATTGCTGGAGCACCATCAGTAGCAGGAGACAAAATATTGCTAATAGGAATTTCTTTCTCTTGAAAAAATTCTTGCATGATATTAAATATAGAATGTCCCTTTGTATCAGATTCCAAATTCTTAGCAAATAATAACTCTTGATGAATTTTTTCTTCTTTTATAAATCGTACGTATGATAAGAGTAGAGCTTCGTTACTTGGTAGAGTTGATTCATCGAGTTGAATGGAAAATTTGCAAGTCTTTAGGTAATCGCATAATGATATTTCAACGTCATTTGCCATTTCATCTATTCTTCTTTGCACTGAATTATTACTGAGAGGAATTTTTTTAATGATATCAAATGGTGTCTTATGATGGAGAACAGTTTTTAATATGTCTTCGACTGCCGACAAAATTAATTCCTCGCCAATGGTGTGTGGTTTTCCTGACTTTGCGATTAACAATGAAACTTTATATGAGGCTCGTAGCCCATCATCGTCTCGTTTAGAAAACGATGCAAAAAGGTTTGATATAGTTGGCTGTTTTAAATATTGTTTTTCGAGTTCTTGAAAATATAATATATCTTTGTTCTTCTTATCAGGATGCATTTTATGTAAGCTTGTAGCCTAGAAGGTTTCATAGCTTCATTTGAAAAAACTTTTCGGCAAATTAAACACATAGGTAATGATTTGTTTGTAGAAGATTCCGCCAATCCATATTTTAAATATTCAATACTGTATTACCAGCATTTCTTTTTTAATTTAGAAGTAGATTCAGCCTTTTTCATACAAAAATTAAATTCTCAATAGATTTATAGATAGTAATGTTTATAAAATGACACACCACTCACGATTATTCACTACGGCAGAGCTTATGATTCACGACTATATATCGCGGCCAAGCACATACAACTAACTAACAAAAAATTCGTAGAGCTGTTGCTTTTATACGTTTCATTCCATGTATGATTCAACTTGTCTGTGTGCGAACATGTCGAAACATGTTATTTTGTATGAATATCGCGCGTTCGCTTATCAACGTGCGAGGACAAGTCATATACTTCTATTCTGAACTAAAAGAAATTATTATAATTATTAGTATTATTATTAATGCTAATTTAAAACTGCTTATTAACCCCTATTAAATCATTTCCATTTCACCATTCCTCTTGACTGCTTGTTATTTGCTTCTGAATCCGCAACCGTCCCCCTAAAAGGCTGCAGCGCCCACAGGGGAGCGGTATCGCCCCCGTTGGGAACCAATGGTATAGACGATAGTCGAAAGGCAGATGTACGCAGTAGGTGACAGCGCAACTCACGCACTGCACCGTTGCCGACCGCAATGCATCAGTTTGCGTTACGCTACGGCCACGTAAGCATGTCCGCCATTATTTATTATCCCGCCAAATGTGTAGTGTAATTCGTTTTCTGAAAGCAGAAATTCGTCAGAGAAGGTGCCGAGTTTATGGAAAACAAATGAAGATGAATACTGACTTGTGGAATTGTTTGGATTCATGAAAACACTCGTCCACACACTGCAGGTGCAACCCAATGGCTCCTCGAACGATTTCATTTCAATTCCAATTATAGTCCTGACTAAGTACCCAGTGGGTAGGAGGCAGCCATTCGAAACTAACGAGAATCTTCAGGACAACGTCAACGCTCACTTGACTTCAGTGGCGGTAGCATTTTTTGAAAAGGGCATTGGAAAACTTGTCCACATATATGGCACATATCTCGTTCCATAAGTATACAAAACTTTTGGTAATAAACTGTTTTTTATATGAACTTGTTTTTATTTATAGCCTATTGTAGGTTGAAAAAAATGGCCCTCGTATTTAGAAAGTGAAAGCTGAATTTTGGTAAATAGTGTATTAAACACACATCTATCCCTTCAGGAGTCTCGATATAGTTTCTCTCTCATTTATTGATTGTAGCAACCCCTAATTCGGAGAGATGCAACCGCTAATCAATCAATCAGAACTATCTTTTTATGAAACAATATTTAAATTAATAGGAAAATTTACAATATTTATTAATCTACTTTGCAGGTTAAAGTAGATATTTTAATTGTTATATTTATGAAGTGAGAATATCAGAGTGCAGTGCTTGGCTTCTTCTTGTAACACTCAGGGCTTTTTAGATAAAAATTGATTGGATTTCTGTAGATTCAACTTTTATTCAGTATCAATACCACACACATTCAACATATATATGGTAACATTATGAATCTCATTGACATAGATAATAAATCTCAACCATTGACTAACTGTCTGTCAATCCACAACCATAGAATAACATTTAACATTATTTTATATAACGGAGTAAAATTGTTCTACTAACATACATGCATAACCTGAATTTTGGGGATAAAGTACAAAATTTAAAGGAGCTCAATGCTAATATTGAAATTCAGCTTTATACCTCACATTTAATCTGTTTTGTTGATTAGGAGTGTATAAAAGTGTACACCCTTTACATTTACGATGTTGATTTTACTTTTAATATTTGTTTCTCATTTTTAGTTTACCCGATTAAAACCTAGCGAACTAAAAGTAGCAAGAACAGTGGGTTTAAATGAATCAGTAGCTGTTAAAATGTTATCAAACAATCCCATCAAGGTATGTAGACAAGTCAATTTCAAAACTTCTTAAGTGCAATTTTCCAAAAACAAACGATTAAATGTGATTTCTCTTTAATCAATCAGATACATTTTATGAGAAACTTGTCAGTAATTCAACTATATAGTGGATGACCCTAGCTGTGGCAGTAAATTTAGTAGTTTGTTTTTATGTATTGCCTAAACCACAAACACATTTCTTTAATACCATAGAATTGGGAATGATGAGTTAAGGGTTACGGGGGTTGGCAGACGATATTCCTGGATGAACAAATTGAACTACCCAGTGTCTTAGTTTGGTGCTACATATTCTTAGATAACTGTTTCTTAATGTTGAGAGTTATGTCGTATTGAGATGAATTAATCTGAAGTAGGTACTCTATCTCTCTACATTGGATAATACATTAACCTTGAAACACAAATATGCACAGGCTGACCAGCAATCGGCGAAATGAAATATCATTATATAAATTTGCATTGCTTAGTAACTCCGTAACCATTTGGAATAAAACCAATCTTATTTATTTATATACATGGCTTGACACCTCATGCGAGGCTGCGCCGCTTTCTAAATCCATTTAAGGGGATGGATCAGTCTCCATCCTCGGTTCATCATGGCACTTGTTCACCAATTATCCCGGACTCTTGTTTTCTCCTTTCATCTTGTCACTCCTCCTGCGAAAGTCTTCTTCTACCTCTGCTAACCAGAGATGTGCAAAATAGTTTATTAAAAGTATTCAAAATGCAAATGCTTCGCTATTTTTTATTTCAATTAAAAATACAAACTGGTTTCCAATGAAAGTATTTATCTTTGATGTCCCGTCTATGTGGCATCATGATCATTCTACCAAACGAAAATAGTCATTCAACAGGAGTAGAACTTGGTAAACAAGTATTATTATATTTAAGAAAAGAATTTTTTTTTACATTTGAATATTTGTTCAACGATTCTAAAGTATTGTCTTCAAGTTTTTCAAATAATTCACATCTCTGCTGCTAACCATTTCGATCTGGGTCTTCCACGCTTTCTTTTTCCTCCCGGTTGCCATTGTAACATATCTTTTGTTACGACTTTAGGTCCTTGCCTCCGTACATACCCCAATCGTTTGATTCTCTAAGTTTTAATTTTCTGTACTATGTCTTCCCCATTCAGTTCTCATAATATTTCTGTTTGAATAATGTTATTATCAGTAATTCAGTCAAAAGACTTATGGTTTTTGTAGAAGCAATTTTCAGAAATACACTTGGGCAAAATAATAGGTCCACTCAAAAAATTGATGAAGTTTGTTTATTAATAAAATTGTTATTTTAAATTCGATTTTTTTCCATATGGTTGGTAAATTTATATGAAATGCAACACGTTTTGTGTTTTAAGAAAATTGGCCGTACATCATTTTATACAGGATGACACAAAGTTCGTTTTTTCAAACTTCAAAACTGTTAGGTTCTTATAAATAATTGATTATAGAAGAATATGTTAATAGTTATATATTTTTAAAAAAACAGAACAATAATTTTTGTTAGTTTTTAGGTTCAGAGCTACACTCAACATAAATTTAGCATCCTTACAAAATTAAGGAATTTTTCATTACATAAGGATTTGGTGAATATATCTGCTACCTGTTCATTCGTGCAAACATACTCAATCCTTAAAGTATTATTATTTATCAAGTCCAACACAAAATGTAATTTCACATCGTTTCACAGCGTTTGTTGTTTTCAAAATTTTGAAGTAATTTAATTGTGCTTTAATTATCTTCAAAGATACAAAATGGTAATGACAAATCAATTTCTAAATCAAATAACAAGTTCTTAATATACAATAGTTCACATGATGCAACACAAATTGCTACAAATTCTGACTCCGTACTTGACAACGTTACAAATATTTGTTTCTTTGAACTCCAAGAGATCAAATTACCAAATATCTTAAAACAAAATCCACTTATAAATTTTCTATCTACAATATCATTGGCCCAATCAGCATCAGTATACCCAACTAAGCTATCATCAGAATAATGAAAATACAACTTATAGTTAATAGTGAATTTTAAATATTTTAATACTCTTAAAAAATGCTTGAAATGATCATCAGTAGCACAATCCTGAAATTGTCCAAAGTAACCGATACCATAACAAATATCAGGTCTTGTGCCCAACATTATATACATAAGACTCCCTAACAGTTCTTTATATGGTAATTTTGTTTTATTATTTTCATCGCAATTTCTTTTTAAACATAAATGTTTCTGAACAGGTTTTTTGAATTTTTTACAGTTTTCAACATTGAATTTCTTTATCAAATTATTTATTGCCGAAATTTGGTCCATACTGACAACCTTGTTTTTAAAATCTCTACATATTTTTATTCCTAAGAAATCAAACTGATCCTTTATTGATTTTTTTATTTTAAAAGTCTCCCATAATTTCAATTTCAAATAATTAAGAAAATGTCGATCATTGCATGCAATTAATATGTCATCAACATACAGAAGTAAATAACATCTTATATTTTGATCAATAAAACTATATAAGCAATAATCAGATTTTGAATGTTTAAATTTTAAGTTTCCCAAGAAATCTTTAAAATTCTCGTTCCAAGCTTTAGGAGCCTGTTTTAAACCATAAATAGATCTTTTCAGAAAGCATATTTTACTTTTGTCATTCTCTGAAACATTGAGCCCTTCTGGGATTGTCATAAAAACTCTTTCTTTTGAATTACTGTGTAAGAAAGCATTTTGACATCTAACTGTTCCAAAATTAAATCATAGTGGTTACAAATTGATAATAAAATTCTTAATGTTGAAAGTCTTGCGATTGGGGCATGTATTTGACCATAATCGCCATAGTTATGTTGTTCAAATCCTCCTGCAACTAATCAGGCTTTATATAAGCGCTTACCTTCTTCATCTTCCTTGACTCTAATACCCATCTATTGCTTATTACCAATTCTTTTTTTGGATTTTCCACCAACTCCCAAGTATCATTGTCTTTCAATGCATTTAATTCATTTTCAATTGCCCTTTCCCATAAAATGCAATTTGGACTTTCTTTTGCTTGTAAATATGATTGTGGTACATCTGTAAGTTCACTCAATAATGCCAAACAGCCTATATCTAGTTCGTAATCATTAAGTTTTGTTGGTATTTTTGTCTGTCTTCTTGGTCTTGTAGTTTCTTTTTCTGTAATATTTTCTTCAATTACACTACTTCCTCCTTGAATCTCATTGGTGGTAATTTCTCCTTGATTCTCACCACTTCACTTTCATCCTCATTGTCATTCGTCTGATTGAAGTTATACTTTTTTGTTTCATATTTTTCTTTTTGAGATTCAAACATACTTTCATCAAATATAACATTTCTACAATGGATTAATTTATTTTCTTCTTCATTCCACAGTCTATAACCATTTTCTGTGTATCCAATAAATCTACACTTTAGTCCTTTGTTGTCCAATTTTGTTCTTAAAGAGTCAGGTATCCTGGAATAAGCAATGCATCCAAGCACACGCATGTATGACACATTTAGTTTTTTGTTTGACCATAACTGAAAAGGATCTTTAACTTGACATGATTGAATTCGGTTTGTCAAATATGCTGCAGTTAATATGCTCACTTACTTGAACTTGCATTACGTTCGCTAATCTGTTTTTCATTTGCACAGAAGTAACTTTTCTGTCCTTCAAAACATTTAGAAATTCTTTCAAACACTAGTAGATTTTTTTCCACTACAATGATTTCTTCTTGTGAATACACCAAATTCACGAAGCCGTTTCACAGTTCTTTGAACTTTACACCTAGAAACTCCCAACACTCTGGCCATATAATACTGTGACCTACCATCCTGAACCAAATAGCTCCCGCTGTCTAGGCTACAGAAAGATCCATATTTTAAATTACTATTTGACAAGAGACACGTTCACAAATTTAATTGACAAACAAAATTCTAAACATGTACTAGATTTTATATAAATTTACCTACAATAGGGGGAAAACTCGAATCGAATTTAAAGTAACAAATTTATTAATGCTCAGACTTTATAAATTTTTTAGTGGATCATTTATTTTGCCAGTGAGTGTATATTAGATTTCGGTACACAACCCAACGATATATGTTTAATATGTTTTTGCAGACTGTACAAGAAAGAGTAATAAATAGATTTTATTTAACATTAGTGCTGTACGATCTATGGAATGAAATGCCAGTTTTTCAAGTATCCGAAAAATACCAGGTTTGTCTATTTCTGTCAAATTTGAATTTTCTTCTTTATTTTTTTTTTCACGTTATTTTAGATAAACAGAGGAATCGTACAGAATCTAATGACGACTGCTGCAACTTTTGCATCAAACGTAGTGAACTTTTGTGATCAATTGGAAGAATTTTGGGCTTTTTCTTACCTACTAAAGGGTATGAGCCAGAGATTATCACATTGTTGTGTTAAAGAGCTATTACCTTTAATGGACCTTCCAGCTGTAAAACAGGTAATATAAGTAACAGGTTTTATAGTCCATTCTTTTAGCCAGCGAAGCAAATTATCTGACTGAAAGTTATAACAATAAGGCGCCACTTGGTGGCTCTCTTTAGAATAAATGTATACTCGCATATACCCGTTTATATAATTTTATGGTATTTTAGCTTGACCACCTTGTATCTTCATAAATCTGAATCTTTTTGGGTACATTAAAAATACAACCATAAAATATAAATGAGGTTTAAACTTTGAAATTTATAAAAGTGGGTATAGGTGTGGTGTGGTATTAAAATCTTTCAATTCGTACACTATTTTATTATCAAATGCCGACTAGTTTCTAAAAAAAAAGTCAAAAGTCAATTATGATGGTCAATTTTAATACACAAATTAGGATTTCATAAAAATAATTGTAACTTACCAGTCAATTACAGAATCTATGTAGGACAACAACAATATTAATTCGAATAAAAGAAACAAAGACAAGACACAACGACAGAACTAGATGGACTGACAATTTAAATAATTTGATTGCTACCTTCCCAGGTGAAGATACATTTTTATCCAAAATCCTAAACAGATATAGAAATTCAATTTGGGAAAAGTAGAATTCGATAGATGGCGTTCTGAAATGTCAATGTCATCTTAGCAAGGAGTAAAATAAAGCAGCTGCCGAATAAACCTTTTGATATTTAAGTGGTTTTATTTTGCTGTTTTAGTTATTTTCAGCGTGTGTTTTGTAAAACTTTTGCTTTTTCTTTGATTGTGCTTTAGTATTATTTTTACTATTTTTATTTTTGGAGTATTAGGTATGATTGATATTTGTGAAAAATACTACAAGCATTCAATTAATTGTTTAGTTTTAGGTCTGATTTCGTGTTTTTATTATATTTTTAACATAGTCCTATCTACATAGGTTGCAGGGAAGGTACATTTGTATTGTATTGTATCTTTAATATCTATAATGAAAACAAACAATAGAATAACATAACCCCTTCCATAATAAAAGAATATTACCTCAAAATTGATGACAGTTGAATTGAATAGAAAAACACAAAATTAAACAAAGTACGAATTTACGGTAAATACGCTGACTTGCATATAATACAAAAAGTGCAAAATGAGTTATTTTACTCGTTGCGACAATTACAATTTATTCCGCCAGAGGTCTCATTAAATTAATTGTACTCCGCCCAATAGTCGAGTTTAAATTTAAGGATATAGTATTTTATTTATTTACTTATTTATATATGGACATGCCAATTTACAAAAAACATAAATATTCAAGGGACAATGTTTAAGTTACCTTATCAACAAATACAATCATAATCAACTAAAATTAAATTACTACACATTAATGTGCCTTATTTGATTTTTGAATAAATATGTGGACGTGTCGAATAAATCAATTATTTCATAATTTTTATTTGCCAATTTAACTACCCTTGTACTTGACTCACTTCGGCCATAGTTCGTACTGTGATGAGGAACCATGAACAGTTCTGAAATTCTTTTTCTTCTGGGATTAAGATTCAGTTTAAAGAGTTCAATTAAATTTGGACCACGTATAGCTCCATTTACAACTTTGTGCAGAAGTCTCAAGTCAATATCAGCCTTTCGATTTTCCAAACTTGATAAGTTCAAAATGTCGGAATATTCATAGTTTCTCCTCTGATATCCAAGTTTGAATGCACATGGTCTTAAAAATTTATTTTGGGACATTCTCAATTCTATTGATATCCGCCTGATAAAATGGATACTCTATCATACAATTATATTCACTAACTGACCAAACGAGAGAGCAGTATATTTTAGAAGTGCAAAGGGTATAAGTAACCTGAAGATCTTGCAATACAGTCCAATAATTTAAATGATTTCGAAACAATGTTATCAATAAGTGTCTTAAATGTAACTTTGGAATCAAATAATAATAATACTTTATTCATCATTTCTGATCATAGTACATAATATAGGACAGGCCAAACAGAGAAGAGGATATTACATTAAGTACGACTTACTTATTAAACACTTAAACTAAAATCGTTTGTTTCAAAAGTCTGACACATTGTAGAAACATTCGACAAATAAAAAAATTTTAAGGTTTTGTTTGAACACATTGAAATCGCTCTCAAATCTTATACAGCTGGGCTAATGATTCAGGAATTTAATTCCTTTATAGACAGGACTTTTTTCAAACCATGAGGTTTCATGTTTTGGTGGCCTTAGATCTGGTTGGGTAATCATGGAAATCAGAATGAAAACTAAATTCAATGAAATTACTTTTTGCATATAATATGCACTTGTAGATGTAAATAGAATAAAAAGTTAGTACACCGAAATCTTTAAAATGATTTCTGCATGTTTCTCTATAATCTAGATTAAAAATTAGACGGACAATCCTCTTTTGAGAAATATAAATCCTCGAGGCATTTACCGCGCCCCCCTACAGAATGAGATTACAGGAAATATGGGAGTATACTATTGCATAATAAACATTAATCAGTTGACTAGTTGTAAATATATTTTTTAGCTGTAATATTGCAAAGTAACTGCTATTTAATTGTTTACAAATGTGGTTGATATGGGTATTTTAACTCATATCCTAATCGAGGTAGCTTCCCAGAAATTTCGTAGAACTCGAAAAATAAACCCCCAACTGAGATACATCTATTTTCAGGAATATATGTTCTTGTAGAAAAATGCATGAGGATGGTTTTTGTCGAATTTACTATCAGAGAATTTCTTTCACACCAACTGATAAATTCTCTTGATAAAATATTCATCTTTAATAGCAGCTCATCCAGAGATTCAGAATCAATTGCTAATGTGGTGTCATCTGCATACAGTATTCAATGATTAGTGCTAACATATTTAGAAAGATCACTTATGTATAATAAAAATATAAGAGGCTCTAAGATTGTCCCTTGAGGTACGCCAATTTCCACAGGTTGGGGGAGGGACTTCTGATCTCCAATTCTGACAATATGTTTTCGGGCTTCTAAGTATGATTTCAGCCACGATAGAAATTTTCCCCGATATCCTAAATCTCGAAGTTTATTTATTGCTATATCAGCACTAACCGGGTCAAAAGCTTTTGAAAGATCAAAGAAGAGCGCCCCCACATACGTCTTTCTATCCAATGAGGTGTGGATAAAATTAAGCAGAGCTACGGATGCACTCTCCGTCGATCTGCCAGGTAAGAAACCATGCTGATGGTCCAATATAACATTATACTTTTTGAGGAAAGAAAACATTTGTTTATAAATCCACTTTTCTATCACTTTACATATCACAGTTTGGACAGTTACTGGCCGATGATGGTCAAGGCTGAGAAGGTTGTCTTTTTTATGTATTGGTAAAACAACTCCTATCTTTAGACTCGATGGAAACGTTTCCGTTTCCACTGAGTAGTTAATAATGTCTGCTAGAGTACATGCGATTTGTGGATCTATACTTTTAACGATTTTTGTCGAAAGACAGTCAACACCCTCGGCATTAACATTTTTTAGGCAGTTAATTACATCCAATACATCTTCAGGAATAACAGGTTTGAAATAAAAAGTATTAGCGACATACATTGTTGTATAACTTTCAAAACCACAGTTAGCAAAGTGGGTATGTATTGCTTTTTTAGTATTCGTTGCAAAACAAATTAGCAATTTCGAATTTATTTTTAGTTATTTTCCCATTTATATCAATAGTAGAATGTGTCTTTTTTCCAATTTTGTGTTGTACTGTTCGCCATATATATTTTTGTTTTTCTTTTACATTTTTATTTTCAAGACTGTTTTGGTAGAACAATTTTCTTGATTTGTTAATTTCAGTGACATAATCCTGCTTTGACCTCTTATAATTTGAATGATCATCGGGATTTGCGGAAAATTTTGTTAACCAAAACAAATTCCTAAGATCACTACCCATCCGTACAAGATCGCGATTAACCCATGATTTTCTGGTTACATTAGATACGTTTTTTGTTAAAATAGGGCAAATAAAATCAATATGGTAACATATAGTATCTAAAAATTCATTATATACAAGATCAACACTTGAGATGTTTGTATCATTTAGATATTCATAGACCGACAGAAAACTTTCATTGTCTAGATGAGTTTGTAAACTCAGTAAATTGGATGCCGAATACCTTATTATCTGGACTTAGACTTTCAATTGAGTCGAAAAATAACTGATCAGTCTGATCACATGCTGAATCTTGCTCACAACCTTTGATTAAGTCATCACTATTAAACTTTATAGAATTGCTATTTTTTGCACAGCTTCGTCAAACATCTACACCGGGCGCCATGTTGTTGCCAATATGCCAAGATCTCGAACACTATCAGCTACTGACAAATTAACATTTTTCACTTTGTGAGAGTATTGAATTGGATTAATAATTCTAGAAAATGTGATTTGACAACATTTGTTTATATTAAGATGAAGCATATTTATATCGCACCAATGGGACAAACTACTAAAATCCATTTGCAACAGTTGATAATTTAGTTAATAGAAAATTGGATAAACTTTTAATAATTGACTAATACGCAGTTGCCAAAAAGGTAGAAGAAAATTGTATTAGTATTTTTTATTACGAACCACTTTCCTATCAATTAGCTAATGTTATTCAAAATAGAACAGAATATAAAGTAGCTTTTAAGACTCCAATAAACATAAAAACAATATTTTAGTGAACCAAAGACCCCGTTTCACAAGTTGTTAAGTGTGGAGCTTATAAGTTGACTTGTAGCAATTGTACTGGTGAATAGATAGGTCAGTGTGGTATGAAGTTTAAATTGAGAATTCAAGAACATTTAACAAGGAATAGTTCTGTTTTCTATAGACACTTGCAATTTAATAACTATTCTTTTATATTAGATGACAATTTTAAAATTTTACACGTTTGTGAACATGGTACTACATTGAATACTTTGGAGAATTTAGAAATTTTCAAATCAAATAACAACGAAAATGCTATATCCTTAAATTTAAAATCAACTATTGAAGTACCGCCTCTCTTTAGGGTTTTGGATAAAAATGTATCCTCACCTGGGAAGGTTAGTAACCAAATTATTTAAATTATCAGTCCGTCTAGTTCTGTCGTTGTTGTTTTATGCGAATTTAATATTATTGTTCGTCCTATGTAGATTCTGTAATTGACTGGTAAGTTCCAATTACTTTTATGTAATCCTAATTTGTATTTTAAAATTGACTATCATAATTGTAGCTTACCTGCCTCGAAAATGACTTCTTTAATAAGTCGAAACTAGTTGGCATTTGGAAATAAAATACTGTACGAATTGAAGGATTTTAATGCCACACCTCTAGTGGATTTTCTGCTGATTTGAAATTTATGTTCAGGGGCGGAACATTGCATACTTTAATTGTTTAAAAATTTAAATATTATACTTATATACCAAATAGAACGTTTATAAAAAATGAATAAAATAACTTACCATATTGATATTTATAATTCAATAGTCGAGGCAATATTCACTTCATCCATCATCGGTTTCAAAAGATATAACAAGTGGTTCTATAATCTCCTCTACCATATTGTCAAGCTTCCACATATTTCGTTCCTCTTTAATTACGTGTTCTATAGCATTTTGCAAATTTTCTTTTGTAATTTTTGATAATGATTGCAATACAAGTTGCTGAATCAATTCGCAGACTTTGACACGCATTCAAGCAAACCACCATGTACAAAACCTTCAGCAGCCCCTATATGGGTTATTATTATTGATAGACGACCTTTCCCAATTGGAGTTTTAAACCTTCTAAAAAGCTTGCCTAGGACTTTTAACCGATTTGTCTTGCCAGACTTGTGTAAAAGTGTAACGGTAACTTCTCTTATTCTGACCATGATATTTAGTAATATTGAAACAATTGTCAATTTTTTAGAATTTCTATCATTTTTTCATTATATTGTGGAATTATTTAGAAACAGTTAGTTTCATTTAAAAAATAATATGAGTAGATTCCACACAGTAATTGCTGAAACAGTATTTTTCTATGTACATAAAGCCTAATTCTTATTCCCTTAAATACATTTTTTTCTATTTACGAGTAAGCTACCAGGATGCATTTGGCACACCATTTTTAGTGTTTGTGAATGGATAACAATAGACAAAACCCATAAATTGATCCAAACCTTTTTACAATGAAATCAATGCCAAAGTATGAAAGTGGTTTAAATATTCGTTGGGTCACTTTGTACAGTCCCTTTGCATACCTAATGAGGTTTTATTATTATATAGCATTCTGAAATAGACTTATAAAAATGTATTCTATATGTTCCTACTAATGTTGACTACACAGATGATCAGTTTCTTGGTAACTATTTTTTTTTCATTTTCTGATACTCTATACACACAAATATAACAGTGAACACTTAGGGCCGGTTTTACAATAGCGGTATAAACGAAGAGTAAGCCTATTCTCATTATAAGGTGTATTTTGGTGTTTTACAAAGCAGGTATAAATTTAACCATGGAATAAAATTCTCGGAAGGAGTAGTATAAGCTATACCATCGACGAACAGGCAGATAAGTCCATTACTCTACGAATAACCTCAAAAATTGACGTTTACGCAGGTATATAAATATTGTTATGGATCGGTTTATTCATATATACTTTGTAAACACACACTTTTATTTTTTCTTTGTGGTGAATCTTGTAAATTATGTGTGAAAAAAGCGAAAAAAGAACGCGTTGTAGCAATTTTAGTGCTACTGAAATGGAAATACTATTGGATTTGGTAGAAAAACATAAAAATATCATTGGTAAGTTAATGTTTTTCTATTTATATAAACATTATTTTGCATACATGTTTTATTTTGTAGAATGCAAGTTAACTGATGCAGTTACTAACAAATATTAGGAGCTGTGTTGGCAAACCCTCTGTCAACAATTTAATGCTGCCTCTGGCACAGGTAGAACATCAACAATGTTAAGAAATAAATGGGATGTCTGGAAAAAGAGTAGCAAGAAAGAACAAGCTGTTCTAAAGAATAGTTTATATAGAACTGGAGGGGTTTCTGGCCCTAGTGATAGTAAATTAAGTGTGTGGACTATAAGAGTTTTGGCTTTACTAGGAGCTACAGGAACAGGGACTACAAATGAATTCGACAGTTATGAAATAGGTAAAATCCTAGTTTTGTTATAATAATGTACTTGATTGATATTTATTACTTTTTAGATTTTGATAGCTCACATATTGAAGAGGAGAAAGATACAAATATTCAAGCTCCAACTTCTCAAGGTTCTTTGGCATATCATAATTTAGTTTTTCCAGAATATTCTGTCATATCTGAGAATGTAATTGGCATAAAAAAGCATCAAATTCCTACCTATTTCAGATTTGATTCTGCTGTGTTGACAAGGATAACTTAATGGACGTAATTATAAAATATATCCTCTATATTTAATCAAAACTAGTTTTAATTAGTATTGCAGTATGTAAGTAAAGAATAAAGTTATAATTTTAACTGAAATGATTTGTTTATTTATACATCCCAAAGAAAGAAATGAAAATAACAAACAAAAGTTTCCATATATAATTAGTCTAGTATATTACAATAAATTTAAGAAATGATTATTTATTGAATTTAATCTACGTATATTATTTTCTATTTGTATATTTTCATTATTATTTTCGTTGTCAACAATTTCAATATCTTCCTCGTGATTTTACAATTCTGGTAGCACATTTCTTTGTATAAAGAATAATAAAATACCGATAAAAAATAATAAACACACTTTTAAGGTTAAAAACGAAGAAATATATGACAAATGACAGGAGATATCGATTTATATGAACTACTTTTTCGTTACTCTTGGAATTGCTATACCGGTGTAAAAAAGCATTGTAAAACCAACTGCTGTTATACCAGGAATAAATTCTAGCATAACTTTACTCCAAGAATAACTATACTGTTATTTATACCTAGTATAAACCTCTCTTGTAAAACCGGCCCTTAATGTCTTTATTAGTTTGAAAGTTATGATCGCGGTGGATATGGTATACCGCTTCATTGGACGTTTTTTAATCAATTAGCACCTCTTAGTTTATTAATGAAAATTAATTTTTTAGAGTCGGGCAAAGCAGTTGTACAATGCCGGTTTTAAAACTTTACAAAGCATTGCAAAGGCGAATGCAAATACATTGGTAGAAAATATAGAGTTTATGTCTCTTAGAGTAGCAAATCAACTTATTGCAGCGTCCAAGGTAATATTTTGCATTTAGAAAGTTATTTCAATTTTGAACATTGTTATTTTTGTAGATGTTGCTGCTCGAGAGGGTTGAAAATTTGAGAGAACAAGCCGAAGATGTTCTAGATGGCGTTGACGTACCTAGAGATAGAGTTTAATATATAAGTTTGAATACTTTGTAGGATTTTGAGAGTTAAATATTTATTTTTTCGATTCGATTATACATATAAACTTTTTGTAAAAATGTGATTGTTATTAAATATATCTGTTGAGTTTGTAGAACAAATAATTCTCCTCAGCTCAAATTTATCTAGAAATTGGCGAAACGTTTATTTGATTGAAGTATTCAACACCTTTTAATAGAAGAGAATAAATAATAATTTATATGAAATACAGGTAAAATAATATGGAATTGATAGAAGCGAAAAAAAAAATTAAGTAAATCACCAGAATATGATGAAATAACTACATGAAAATTAAGCTGAAGTAAATGTTGTTTTTACAATGTACTTTCTTTTTTTATTTGAGGGATACTATGCAGGATAAGTAGGAAAAACAAAGTTTTTGAAGCTAAGCCACTCCAAAAGTTATCCTTTACTGTTACATTTATTTCTGAAAAGTGAGTAATAAACTCTTCTTAATTTACTTTAATATTAATAAAACATTTTCTAGAACAACATTTTAATTCTTCAATGACACACTGACTTATATCAGTCTTCTTTTTTATTTTTCTTATCACTACTTACACTAAACCATAGAGAAATTAAATTTAACCTTATCATTTACTCCAATGGCCTCTCAGTAAATTTTCTGGTAATCTAGAATAATCACTCATTTAAACCATTCATGAAAAACATCGCCGTTCACATATTTGTGATAGTCACCAGTTCGTTTTCATACGAAAGTCCTTTTCACACACCCTTCTGATCTATATGAACGATTATTAATCTTTACCCTTGCCTGATGATACATTTAAAGCCATTGCCATTTCTTTGATGATCAATTGCCTTTCGCTGTAAATACTGCTCTCCTGCAAATATTTATTGTCTCTCGTGATCTGTGGTTGACTCGGAGATGTTTTAGGCTGTTAAAGGGCTGCACTTTTATTAATTTATAGATGGTGGACTTCAATATACAGTATCCGCCAAAATAAACAGTACCGAAAATAAAAATAAAAATTAATTTTTAATTTCTGTAATGTAGGTGTTCAAAATGTTCACCATTTCGACGCAAACAAGCTTCATATCGATTTTGTAAGTCAATAAACATATTTATAAAAAGTGGTTGATGTAACTGCCGAAAAATATTTTGTACTCTTTCCCGTAGTTCGGCAATATTCGCCGGCGGATTTTCCGAGTGAAATATTTTGTCCTTCATTATGCCCCAAATGTATACGTCAGGTGGCATCAGATCAGGTGAATGAGAAGTATATTCGAAGTCTGTTCCCCGAGAAATTATTCTATTATCGAAATGCTGACGGAGTAAGTCTAAGGTACGCACAGCTGTATGGCTCGTTGCACCATCTTGTTGGAACCATTGTGTGCGAAACTGTAGATTTCGTGCACGGCAAAAGTTATTTAGATCTCTCACAAAAGGTATAATAATTTTCTCTTTATAACGCTCTTGGTTGACAGTAAGTGGATTCTGATTATCATCTTCAACGAAATAAGGACCAATCATTCCTTGACCAGATACCGCGCACCAAACGGTAACTCGAAGACTGTGGAGTGGTTTCTCCACAATGACATCAGGACGTTCAAATCCAAGGAATCTGGTTGTTTGTCGATTAATATAGCCGCTAAGATGAACGTGACTCTCGTCTGAAAACCATATGTTTTTCAAAAATTCGGGATCTTCGTAAATTAAACTAAATATGCGACCACAGTAAATTTCTCTTGCACGTTTGTCCGCAGCATTTAGTCGTTGTCCAACTTGAATACGGTATGGATAACCACCAATTGACTGAACATGCGACGTAAAGACGTTTCACTAATGTTGAGTTTACATGCAGTTCTTACAAGACTTCTTTGAGGTGATTGCACAACTTGGTTAAAAACACGTCCTTCATTTTCGTTAGTGCATACTGTTTTTCGACGACCTGAAGAACCTTTACGTTGACACAATACACTACCAGTGCGACGAAATTTTTTAACAACAGCTAACATCACACTTTTACTGGGAGCTGCTTTATTAAATTTTTGTTGATATTTTATTGACACCTGTTCTAAGCTTGGACCATCATTACGACCTTTTCCGTATGAACGAAAATAATGCTCTACCAAAAAAACTTTTTCTTCCGTTCTTAGAACCATTTTTAACCCTTAACTACTGTGGTACAAGTTTAATGACGGTACGTGTGTGGTGCGGTCATGGTGACCGGAATATATAGTTGCCATAAAAAATTATATAATTGAAATATTTTCATATTATTTTATTGTAATAATATGAATGGAATATTTTTTGATGGAAATAAAATATATATAATTAAAAACCGGGCATATTTTTGACAAAATTTCATTTTCTTGGTTAACAACTACTTTTTTAACAAAATTAAACATTCTATTTATTATTAACCATTAAACAAAAACTAATAATTCTAAAATCAAACTAGCCTTCTTTTTCTTAAGACAGGTATAAACTTACAAAAAAATAAGAAACATTGAAAAAAAATAGAATTTTCACAAAAATCACACGATGTAAAAAATTATAAATTAGACCTGCAGTATATACAGATATATGTTGAACATTCACCACAAATTGGCTTGGACATGTGTTACACAAGTGGAATGTTTTTCTTTTTATTCTTGAAGGACAAGTGTAGCAAGTTTTTCTTTTTTCAAGTTTCTCCATGGGGACTTGTCCTAGATGTTCTTCAGGAATGTTTAAAATCCTCCGTATTGTAGATCGTAGCTCTCGAGGAATCCTTGGATTAGCTAATCTTCTTTCTAAATGTGGCCTAACTAGCTCATCGGCAAGTTCTTTTATGAAATCGGTTTTTTGAACTGCTTTACTATTCCTAATACTCTGATGGATAATGTGAGCATTTATTGCACTTATGTCCATGATTCTGAAAAATACCACCATAGGCCATCGTCTTGTGCGGCGGCTTGTAGAATGTTTGGCGCACTTTTCGTCAACCGCATCTACTCCGCCTTTTGTGGAATTATAGTAAGTGATAATCTCCGGCAGTTTCGTATTATCGTCAAATGATTTGGAATGGTGCATAGACGATACGAGAATAACTGCTTTATTTCGTTTCGGGACATGCGAAACCAAAGTAATTTCTTTAGTAAAACCAAATAATGTTCCCTCCTCACCAATCTTTCTGCTCCTTTTTGGCAGGAACTCCGGAGGTATTTCCTTTTTATTTTTCTTAACTGTTCCGACATATGTGAGCCCTCGATTCGCTAGCTGCTCGACAACCTCTAAGGAAGTGAACCAATTATCGGCGGTTATGTTTCGATTTGATCTTTCTATTGGCTTTACAAGTCTTAATACGGACTGTGTGGGTTTTGCAAATTTTCTTAAATTTTCTTCCAAACCAAATCCATCTGAATCTTTGCCAGTATATATATATATATATATATATATATATATATATATATATATATATATTTAGCCATTAAAAAAGTACTGGGTACGGGCATCTGTCATGCATACGATCTTAATGCCATATTTGCATGGCTTGTTGGGCATGTACATCTTGAATCTGCATCTTCCCCGAAAGGACACCAACATCTCATCAATGCAGCAGTTAACTCCCAAAGAATATGCATTCTGACAATTTTTAATAAATTGTTTAAAAAATTCAGATATTGGAGCTATAGGATCTTCTTTTTTTCTAAGATTTCGGTCTAAAGAATTATCAAAGCGTAAGCACGCTAATAAAAATGCAAATCTCTGCTTACTCATCACGCTTCGAAATATTTCTCGTCCACTGCCGTCAGTTGCAAATATTCGTGATAAATTTTCGTGATTTGACACAAATATTGCGGTATAAAATAACAGTCCAATAAATGCTCGTAACTCAATGATGTCCAAATCTTGATGCTCTGCCCTAGAAGAATTTTTTAGCTTATCCCTTTGTATTTTTATTTTCTGATTAGTCCAATTTAAAATTATGTTTAACATATCATCTTGGATAAGCAAGCTCCACACAGAAGATGGTTGTGCTTCTTGTCCCAATAGACCAGCGGATCCTCGTAAAGTTGGTAAACGTAAAACAATATTATGCTTCTGTGTTCGACTGCGAGATACAAAACTTTCAGATGACCACTTGAATCGGTTTTTGCCAAAGAAATTTTTTGAACGATTTGTAGTTTGATTTACCAGTTCCTCATCAGCATCCTCCCCTTCATTTAAACTTGCCAACTCTTCATCTTCCCCTTCTTGCTCCGAATCAGTGTCATGTTCACTGGGTACGTAGACACTTTCACTGGCACTATCTTCGTCGCTATCAATTGCATTTTCCGTTTCTATCTCATCCAACCACTTTAAAGCAGTTTCTTTAAAATCGAGATCCGTAAAACGAAGTTTTTTTGAAGGTCCGACATCACAATTGTCCATTATGAAAAAAATATGGGTAACAAACACAGCAATAATAAATTACACTAATGCTGTGCTGAGGTCACTATGACCGCAACAAAATTTCAACTCGACGTAATTTAAAAACAAAAGCGAGTAACACGCGACTACCGCACCTGCCTTCTTAAAATATACTAATTTGAAGATACAGAGACGCCCAAGACTATACAACTAGGGAGGGGCTTAATACTAGCGATGTTCAAATAGGCATCGCACCGCACTACAGTAGTTAAGGGTTAAATCAAATTTAACTGCAGCGTACTATTAATATATCAACTAATGACAATTAAGTCAAATATGACAAATCCATATTACATAAACAACTCCACAGCACTCTCTATTTCGGTACTGTTTATTTTGGCGGATACCGTACTTACCAAAAAAATGCTTTAGTGAAAGTCTAATCTATACTGGTATTTTTGTTCTGATTTTGCAACAGTATTAATAAGTTTCAAATTCATGTTAATTTATTTAATGATAATGGATCCAATTTTGGCCTCTTTGATGATCCTTGTTGAACATCCATAAAACTTGAATATCATTTTATATATACAAGCTCTTGACACATAAGTGCACAAAAATAATTTCCAGAAAGATCAGCTATATCAAGTGCTTATTACTGATTAGAGTTCTACCTTGTAATCAATTCTTACCTTCCTATTAATACCTACAGGTATAAAAAGTGGTTTAAAAGGTTATGGATTTTTTCTGGTAATTTGTATTTGTACCACACTTTAATTCAATAAATATCTATGGAATCCATGCATTTTCCCTTATTTTACATATAATAGTTTTACCCTCAAACCCGAAAATAGTTTTACCTGAAGAAATCTGTTATATTTATTCTTCGTAAATACCTCTATTATTTATATAAAGTACACCTTTATATTGATTGGTAACAAAATGAACCTTTTGTTAGTAATATTGAGTAAATGAAGTTTTCTAAACATGTTAAGGTATTGTAGCACGAATCCTAAGTGTTTATCAGTATTTTATTTTTCCCACCAACTTTTGGTTTAAAAATGATAAAAAATACATTAAACAATTTATTTATCTCTTTTTGTACAAACAAGGATTTAAACCTATAGTTGGCAATTTTTTTTTGTGTTTAATTATTGGTCTTTCCTTTTTGAAATCCAAAAAGTAGAATAAGTTATTTGATAGATCTTTTACAGAATTCTTGAATCCAAAATGGCTAACACCTTTGATAAAATCATCAATATTTTCGAATCTGCTTTCTACTTCCGCAATTTTTAAGATGCCCCTTAAAATAAAAAAAAACATATTTAGATAAAAAAATTGACTACATCCTTAATTAAAAATACATATAGTGTAACTGATATGTTTAGCAAGGTACCTCCAAAACAAAAAGGAAATAATTACACAGGTCTGCAAACAGGGGTTATAGTTGTTCTTGAAATGCTGGAAGTCATTTTTAGAGTAATTTTCTGTGTAGAACCTGAATAGCTCTAAGTGTAAAACGAGAATGTGCGGTATGTAAGGAATGATGTTACATGATGCAACTCAAAAATAACCCTCAAAAATGCTGTGCCTTTTGTACATAACCTTAAAGGTAGACAGCCGCGATGGGCCAATTTTGTTCCCGGACTCGGATTCTACGCAAAAATTACTTCGGAAATGATTCTTCACTTCCTAAAAAATAACCATGTTGACCCGTGTCATTAAATGTTTATGTCACATTTAGAAAAATAAAGTCTACATAATTGATAGTGTAAAATCGACGATGAGATGATACCAGCTATAATTGAAAGGGAGTGACATATTTTTCAAAACCTGGCTATGATTTTTGAGAAATATACACAGCTGAAAGCTATTTTGGTATGGGCTAGGGTCAACTACTCTTCACTTGACAATAATAAAACACTTTCCACCACAAAGTAATACAACATTATTTCGATATAGGTGTTTACCTTATTTTCTCTTTTAAAATGGTCTTCATGTTCTGTTTGGAATTAAAAACCTAAAGGGTTAATAGTTAGATCGGAAAGGACAACAAAGCAAATAAAAATATACAAGGTATCCTATTAAAACTTTTGAAATTTCTTTAACGGAATTTCCTATAAAGATGCACACATGACTCAGTTACAACTTAATTCAGAGAGAAGTATCAAGTCCCTTTCAATTGTCTGAACATAACTAGTAAATGAAGCAATTCAAGTCTTACTGGAAGAACATAAAGTACTGCAACAGACATACGCAGCTTATCATAGAAAGGTAAACAATTTCTTAAGCTGAACAGAACTGACTTAAAATGGATCATTGATTTACTTACTGGACTAGATTCTGTAATAGTATATCACTTAGATAAAATGGATGGAACTACATAATGCGAAGATGCAATAGAAAAGGTAGAGAGTGCACGGCACATCTCGGCAATTGTTTAAAATTCTTAAAAGAGATATCGCCAAGAGATCTAAGTAACACAGAGTGATTCATAAAGGGTGGCGGCCGATCGTATCTACGAAACTGCATGTCCTATAACTTAGGGAGAATAGTCCCATAACAAACTCTGCCCAAAAAAGTGTTTTAAAATATTTATAATTTGGTAGTTTCTCGCTGTATAGAGTACTTCCCAAGGTTTGCAAATTAAAAGTTTTTTAGAAACAAACCGAAAGTCCCAACAGGTTACATTCAATATTGTTAATAATGTGCTATATTTTATTTGAAGTTCTGATCATGATCAAATATATAAAATTTATAAATATATTTCTTACCCAACTTTTAGAACCCTGTTGGCTTCTAGTAGGTAATCTCTCAAATTTGTTCCCATAAGTGATAGACAGAAAACTGCCACATCCACAGAATCGTTCTCTAAAGGTACTTTGCACATATCACATTCTATAACCGTATCATCAACAGCTACTAGATCAAAAGAATGTACTTTTTGATCGACTGATTTTGACAATATTGCATCTCCACAACCAAAGTCTGCCACGACGTGAGTATTGGGCCTACAAAAATTAATATAAATAGATTTTTTCTTAAGAGCCTTCATTAAAATAAGATATCTAAAGAAGTGAAATAATATATCATGTTTCATTTAAAACTGACTATTATAGTTTAAGATTAATTTAATATTGTGATATCAGCAACAAGAAAACAAGAAAAAAGTAATTAATTCTAAGGACTTTTTCTTAATTTTTGAGTGATATATAAAACTCAGTGACAAGCTTGTATCAACATTGAACACAGTAATTGTATTGCAACTTACATTCTTTTGATACTTTTGATGATTGCATCCAAAGGGTTTAGAGGCCATCTTTTAACTTGTTTTCTATAACCATCATGATATGCTTTAAAAGCTTCAGGATCAGTTTGAAAAAGTTTTTGGGCTTCTTTACTATCAGTAGTATAAATTTGTTCATTTATAAAACGAAACCGGGCAGCTTTCAGTTTTTCCATCATTCTTTGTCTTAAACTAAGCTTTGGTTTTGTTTCATTGACTTCTTTAAGAACATCTTTTAGTTTTCCAAAAAACTTTTCTTTCTTTTTATTTGTATTATAACTGCTTTTAGTTTCTGTTGCTGTCAAAGTTTTCTTTTGGGATTGCACGTTTTTATTTATTTCAATAATCTGTTTTTCAAATTCGTTTTTTAGTTTGTTAATACTTTCAGGGATTGTTTCAACTATCTCATTATTGTTATCTTCGAAAACCTTCAACTTATTTCGTTTCTTTGTTTTTTGTACATTATCTGGATATATTTCCTTTGTAAATCTTTTTGAATTTGTAATTTCTTGAGTATTGCTGTTGAGTTTAACTAATAGTTTGCTTTTTTTGTTTTTCTTTGTTAATTTACTGTCTGAATGATTACTTGAGTTATTAATTTGTTGAGCCAATTTATCTGTGTCTTTTAGCCTTTTCAATCTTCTCATTCTTCGTTTTTTACTTTTTGTTATTATTTCGTCTACAGATATTTCTTTTTCAAGTTTATGAAATTGTTTCTTCTCAGGTTTACTTGTTTTTTCCTTCTTAGCAGCACTTGTTGACTGAGAAAGTTCATTATCTGTAGTAATTTGTGACTTTTCTACATTTTTACTGGCGGTTGGAGTTTTCAGTAAATTAGCTAGCTCCTCAGTTTCTACATTTGAATTAGCCAACTTATTAATCTTGGTTTGTAATTTTTTCTTTTGATTTTTAACTTTTTTGATGCTACTTACAGGTGCATCCAAAGAATTGTTCTTTTTCTGTTTCTTTATATGTTTATTACCACGATTAAGTCCATCAAGTAAATGAGATGCTTCAATGCCATTTGTAGTTTGGTTTTTTTGCTTTTTCTTCTTTTTGATTTTATTCACTGGTGATTTAATGAGATTAATTGTATCATCAGACTGTAAATTTAGTTTATTTGTCAGTTTTGATATATTTTTAATAACTTTGATATTAGTTGTTTGTTTCAACTTGTTTTTCGCTTTTTCAATCAGTTTAGATTTACTTTTCTTTTTCTTCTGAAAAATAAACATCTATTAAAATAATTAATTGAGTAGCATAAAAAAATATGACTTTAATAACCTTTGTTGTTTAAATATAATTTGGTAATTTTTTCGATTCACAATTAAAGAATGGATCCTTAATATTTTATGGCATATTTGATATAACAATGCACTAACAATGTCAGAAAGATAGTATATAAACACACTAGTTAGTTTAAAGCTTGTTGTAACTTCATATAATGTGAGAGAGCAATTTATTTATTTTATTTTTATTTATGCTACCCAACATCCCCAGGGCCAATTAATGGGTTGGAGAAACAATATAACTTAGTGAAATAAATATAACAAGTCAACAGTAACATACATAATTAAATAATAATAACAGTGTATACAAGAATTCGAGAATAAAGAGGAATAGGACCAAGTTGCAACACAAGGAGTATGTATTCTTAATAGACCTAGCAATTCTGGGCAGTCAATTTTATATTTCTGTGAATGAATATTAATGAAGAACACATACGTCTAATCGCTAGATCTTTCAAGTTAAAGTGTTGTAACAACCTGTTTTGAGGTACCTATTACTTAAGATGGATAAATGTTATCAGATTTAAAGCTCATATATTTTACATGCTTTCTGTAAATGTTATTCAATTTGTTGAAGGATATTATTAATGTGGTCAACAAAGTTTAATTTACTGTCAAATGTAACACCAAGGTCTTTGCATGATGCACATCTTTTAAGCACATTATTAGAAATGTGATAATTAAAATGGATGGAGTTAAGTTTCCTAGTGAATATAAAGTATTATATTTGGAAATATTGAAAGGAAGTGCATTTTTTTCACACCACTTAAGAATTGTATACATATCCGATTGAAGTACGTGGTAATCACTAATAGTGATTATAGAACGATATAGTTTTAGATCGTCTGCATATAAAGATCCAAAATAATATCAGTCCAAGAACTGAACCCTGAGGTACTCCATAGGATGAGTGAAAACCACAATAAGTAACGGTTCGGTTTCTTTTCATCACTTACGACATAAAAATTTTTAAATGAGCCAGTCAAGCCAATGGGAGAGCTTCATGAGAACAATACCATGATCCAAACAATCAAAGGCCTTGGAAAAATCTGTATAGATGACATCAACCTGACCACTGCTATCCAAACGTACCGCAGTATATTGCGTTAAGCACATTAAATTCGAAACTGTAGATCTACAAGGATAAAAGTTCATTGCATATGGATGGTTTAACATGATGGAAAACAACGTCGTAAAGCAGAGTTTCAAATATTTTCGAGATTTTAGATATAATTGTGATAGAGAGATAGTTCTCAACCACAATCTTCTTAAAAATGGGGCAAACTCTTCCAGTTTTCCATATCATCGGAAATTTACCAGATTTTAGAGAGAGGTGGAATAAAAAGCATAATAGCTTGGCAAGAAGTGACTTACAGGGTCAGGTTTTAATTTTTTGAGACTGCTTAAAACTTCAGATTCAGTGAAAGGGGGGGGGGAGCACAAGACAATGTTTCATTCAATATTGTTAAAATTAGGGGTAGGTGAGCTAGTATCTCCTGATTGAAAATAATCAGCAAATGCGTTTATAATGGAATCTGGTTCATTAAGAAGTTTGCTTGTATACGCATGTTATTAGGTATGCTAGTGATTATTCATTTTGCATTAAGATAGGACCAGAACTTTTTAGGATCAATTGCTAGTTGTTGCTCTATATCTCTCATGTAGGTATAATTACTTCGATTTTTTTAATTTTAGCCCGCAGATTATGAAGTTCAGTGTAGTCGTCATTGAATCTTCTGAATTTTAGCAACAAGCGACGTTTCACTCTTAGGTTGCGAATAATGTCATAATGGAAGGTACTTTTCGGTGGATCTGGGAATTGTTTTAGGCACATTAACAGAGACTGCGTCATGAATCTTACTGTAAAAATGTTCGCCAGCCTCATCAATGTTGTTTTCAAGCAATAATTGCTCCAAGTTGATATGGATCAGATCACTATAAAGTTGCATGAAGTTAGCTTTTCGGAAGTTATACCTTGGATTTTTTGGTGCTGCGAACGACTCATTTTCAATTTTTGACATGGTAATGATTTCAAGGGAGGGCTGAAACCCACCCTCGGGAGTCAACAGATCGACACATCTACTTACTGTAAGTTGATTCCTACTGAAAACTAAATCAAGAGTACGATCGTGATAGTTAAGAACTTGGCTTTTTGAATAATAATAATAATCTTTATTCAATAAATACAAATACAAAGGAGTATCTTACAATAGAAAAAGAAAATGAATAAAGCTAATGAGCGATAAGTGTTGTTCCACTTGTTTCGCATAACTATAAAAAGGTTTATAAGAATTATTACATACATTACACAAATATATACTTATAAGTAGTTCCTAAAAATAGAGATGACAATACAACATACTTATAAACAATAAACAATGGAGATAAAAATAAATACACGATATATAGAATTACAATTAGTTCCTCCTCATTTATGCAAGCAGCACACTGTAACATATTAGGATCATGATTTGTTCAGCTTGCGTAAGTATCGAAATGGCGATGAATTAATTGTCAAGAATGAATTTTTTCAATGCATTTTTGAATTGTGGTGGATATATACTTGTTTTAATTCGTTCAGGTAAATTATTATAAAATTATGGTGCCAAGAAATTGAAGGAACGTTGTGTTACTGTTTTCATCATATAGGGAACTGGGTGTTGATTTCGATTTCGCGTATTGTATTGATGGTTATCTACTAACGCTGTTTGTTTTGTGGTGTGATATTTTATGAGTGTGTGAAAGAAGTATAGTTGTCTGGTGTCCATAATTTTTGTTTCTAGGTACAGTTTATCAGAGTTGTACCGTCGATCTTTAGAAAAAATGAGTTTGAGAAAACGTTTCTGACATATTTCTAAAAGGTGTATGTAGGTTTTCGCTGCAGCTCCCCATCCTAGTATTCCATAGCGGAGGTGGCTTTCCACTAGTGCATAGTATAGTATTTTTAGGAGGTAGGTTGGTAATATGTTTTTAAGGTATCTGAATTTGTATAAAATAATTTGTAGTTTTTTGATGATATATTTAATGTGAGAGTCCCACCTTAAATGTGAATCAATGATGACTCCCAGATATTTAATATTATTAGGCGATGAAATATGATAGGGCTTGTCATTTATATTTACAGTTAAGTTATCGAAAATCGGTAATCCAGTTCTGTTACAGCTAAAAAAAGGGACGTAGTTCGTTTTTTCTAAGTTCACTGTGAGTAATTTACTATCTAAAAAAGATTGTATTTTACTAAAGTCGTTTTGGGATTTTTCTTTTAGTTCTTCCCAAGTGTCAGCTGTATAGAGTATTGCCGTATCATCAGCGAAACCAAAAATGAATCCATCACTTTCAAGAGAATATAATTCATTCACATAAATATTGAAAAGAATCGGCCCTAATACTGTACCTTGTGGTATTCCGAATTCAATTTTTCTTGTCTCGCTAATGACTTCACCGAGTTTCACTCGCTGGTATCTATTTGATAAGTAGTTTTCGAACAGCTTCAGACTTTGTCCTCTTATACCTATGTTTTCAAGTGATTTCAAAAGCAAATTGTGGTGAACCGTGTCGAATGCCTTGGAAATATCTATAAAAACGCAAAGACATGGATTACTATCATTTAGTGCTGTGGTTATTCTTGATGTCAAGGTTAATATCGCATCCTCGGTAGATTTCTTCTCTCTAAAACCAAATTGATTATTAGAGATTATATTATATTTCTTCAGGAAAGAATCTAAACGATTTTTGAAAGCCTTTTCGAAAATTTTGGATATGTGTGTTATCAGAGAAATAGGGCGATAATTTGTGATTGTAGTTCGGTCTCCTTTCTTGTATAGCGGGATTATGAGTGACATTTTAAAGTCTGACGGCCATATTCCTGATTCGAAACATCTATTGATAAGGTTTTTTAAGGGTTCCAGAATATGATTTTCAACTGATTTGAGGGTTTCTGATTTGATGTTGTCTATACCAGCAACTTTTTTAATTTTCAGTTACTGAATTATACTTCGCAGCTCTTTAGAATCTATTGGAAGAAGAATCATAGAATTGCTCACGGATTTATTTGCTGGTGTATAAGTTGGCGTTCTGCTTATCTTGTTTGCCAGTGTTTTTCCAATGGATGCAAACACTCCGTTAAATTCATTTGTAATATCTTTTTTGTCGGTTATAAGTTGACCAGTATTATTTTTAACAGCGTCAATGTTTCCTTGTGATTTATTATTTTTGCTAATTTTTTTCACTACATTCCATAATTTTTTTGAATCCTTATTGTTGTTTTCTATCTGTCTATTGTAATATTTTCGTTTAGTTATCTTAATTAAGGAGGTCAACTTGTTTTTGTAGTGGTTATATTGCAGTTTCAATTGTAAGTCGTTAGGATTTTTAGTCACATTTTTATGTAGTGTGTTCTTTGTGTTTATGGATTTAAGTAAAGCATTAGTAATCCACGGAGCGATTTTTGTATGTTTTCTTTTTATTTGACGTTTTTCTGTGGATTCTTTGATTGAATTGGATAATGTTTCTATAAATACGCTAGTAGCAACATCTGGATTTTTTTGATTGTATACTTTGGTCCAAGGAGTATTCTCTAATTTTTTATTTAGTGTTTTTATGTTTATTGTTTCAACGTAATTTATGTTATGTCTACTTTAGTCACTTTTTCCTTATTAAATATCACTTGTAAGATAGTAGTTGAGTGGTCTGTTATATTTGTTTGGAGTACGATTTGTAGTATGTTCTCCGTAATATTATTTTTGGCTTTCATGAATATATGGTCAAAGCACGCCCTTTGTCTTGTTGGATTATTAATAGTTGAGATGTAGCCGAATTCGTTTAGAAGGTTTGTGTATTCAATTGTGGTGAGATCGAATTCCAAGATATTAATGTCTAGATCTTCAATGAAAATGTATAATTCTTCTGAATTTGTATCATGTGTGTCGAGGTAGTTTTGTAAATTTGTAATAAATTCCTTTGGATTTGTATCGGGTGATCTATATAACGCATAAATTATAGCACAACGATTTTTATATAGATGTATTTTCATCGACAATATGTTTATATTACTGTATAGTTGTATAATTTCGTATGAATAGTTATAATTGTTTTTTATATATATTACAACGCCATCGTTTTGGTTGTATCTACTATCATTATAAATTAATTCATACCCATCAATTTGATGCAAGCTAGTGTCTGGTATCTGCCAGGTTTGAGTTAAAATGATCAGATCAATATCGGAATTCAGATTTGTTAAAAATAGCTTGAATTCGTCTAGATTTTTGTTTATGCTTCGTATGTTATTGTGTACTACTTTGAAGTTAGAGTTACGTTTATTCACATTCAAGATTTGAGAGCATTCTTCTGTGGTTTCTAATGTATAAGTCTCAATTTTTTCAACAATAAAATCACGAATATATTTATTCATAATCCTTTAAATTACGAGTAATATTTCTATGGTGCGTAATATTCAAAGAATAAAATTTTGTGTAATTATATAAACAAGAGAAATAAAAACATTTACAGGTATTAATCTACAAGATAAAATTATTAAAAAGATAGTTTCACTTAAGGATTATTAGTGTTTCTTATGGGGTTTTTTGTAACCTTAGAGTGGGTTTCAATTTTAGCTTTGTCTTCTGAGTCTTTTTTCGATTGCGTTTTTTTTACTGTTTCGTTGGGTGGTAGAACTGGAGATTCGGTTGATGTTTGTTTTTGATTCCTTGTCATCAGTACTTTTTCCAGCACCTTTGGAAATTCTTTGGTATGGTTTTGTGCAGAGGGTGTTCCTGGAGCACTATTGGATTTTTCTTCGATTTCCTTGACGTTTTCGCTTTGTTCCAAGTCCTCAACACTATAGATTATACCATTCACATGAAGTTTGTTGTTTTTTATGTAACAGTTGGTATTTTTATCCTCTCTAGCCAGGTACAAATGCTTTTTCAGTATTTTGTAATCTTCTCGCTGTTTGATGGTCATATCATTCGAGTTAGATATGTTCGTTCCTTTGCATTCGCTAGTATCGATGACTTTTTCAGAAAATTAACGAATTCTATTTTAACTGGACAGGACTCTTTTTTGCCTAGTGTGTAGAAGTTGTTTAGGTCTGAATGCTGTACTTCTACTCCAACAAGTCTCTTTATTTCACCAGTGATGAAATCTGTTGTGATGTTCTGTCCCGTATGCTTCAATCCGAATATAATGATGTTATTTTCTTTATTTTTCCTCTCCAGTCGTTCCGCTTTCTCTTCCAGTTGTTGGTTCACTATTTCAAGTTTAGTTAGTCTATTTTTAATTTCTTCAATCTTCAAGATGAGCCGCACTTCCACTGCTTAAATTACTGATTTTAATTCCCGTTTTGTTTCTCTGATTTCCTCTATTATCATTCCAATTGTTTCGGTCATTCCAACGATTATTGTTCACAAGTGTGTGGGTTGCTTTATGCCGAAAATGGTTTGATTACTGATAAGGAAAATTACTTCAGGTTTTATGTCTGCCGATTTCAATGTTTACAATTGTATATATAACAAATTACTTCGGTTTCTTTTATTTATTTCACTGAAACTCTCACTTGTTGGAAGGATCTAACAGTATTTAAACTATATTCGAAGCTTGTAGAATACAAAACGATGTTTGGACAGTAGAAATGTGTGATTTTCAATGTAATATAAATATGTTCAATACCTGTACTATTTCAATGTAGTTATCTTGAAACCAGTTTTTTTGTCTTTATGTTAATGGCTCACAAAAACAATGGATCTAACAAAATGCGATAATAAAGTTGAACAGCTCACTTTTAGCATTAATACACTATACCAAAGTATAGATGACAGTTTTCTGCTTAATTTGATATCAAATTTGTATACTAACTTGCCTCAAAAACTACCAAAACTTATTAAAAAGATCTTCATAGAAATATACTGACAAAAATAAATGCATACTATACTTATAACTTGCAACATGTATCTCGTTGCTCATTGAAACAAATGACCATTGAACTACTTCGACTGTCATCTGCCTTGTGTCAACTGTCACAAGCCGCTGATAGAGAACCAACATGATTTTAGTGTCTATTAACACCCTTCCTCACTAAAATCTTTTAAACCAAGTAAATTTTCAAATTTTACAAATGAAGTAATTGGTAACCTTTTTGTAAACATGTCACCTTGTTGGTTCTCACTACTTACATATATAACAACTATAATACCATTTTTATAATAATCATATACAAAATTAAACTGAAGGTATATATGCTTGACTCATCTATTGTTAGAAGGATTCTTTATTAGTGCTATGCACCCTTGGTCTTCATAAATATTAATATTTTTAAAATTAATACCTAAATCTAGAAATAACTTTTTTAACCACCAGCCATCAGATACTGCTGCACAAAGAGCAATTAAATCCGCTTCAGTGGTAGATAACGAGACACAAGTTTGCTTATTAGTTGCCCACATTAATGTGTTATTAAAGACTTTAAAAACATAACCAGAGACTGACTTTCTATCTTGTGTGTCACCACCCCAATCTGCATCAACAAAACAACATAAATCTGTATTACTGATTCTTTTATCTTTATACCTAGATTTACGCTATTCTTCAAATACCTAAGGATTCTTTTTAAGTGTATCCAGACTTCATATCTTGGTATTGACTAAAGAAATTACTGCCTAACATAAGATAGATAAGGCATCCCACGAGTTCTCTTACTGGAATTTTGGTCAATATTTTTGGATCAGTATATATATATTAATCTTTAATTTAGGATCTATTAAGAGTGTTGAGTTCTTACATTTGTCCACATTAAAACGTTTAAGAATCGCTTCAGTGTATTTTAGATTGATCTATTCTTATAAATCCCTTATCCCTGTCATACATTATTTCTAAACCAAGAAAATATTTGTGTGAACCTTTATCTTTCATTAAAAATGTGTTCCTTAATTTTGTCTTAATATTGTTTATATCATTTAAGTTTAGTCCTGCCAGTATAATGTCATCTACATATATAATTAAAAATTCTTTCCTGCCCTCAATATTCAGGAAATATAAACAGTAATCATTTTCTAACATCCAGAAACAGATTTTTATCAAAAATGAATTAATATCATTGTTCCAGCACTTTGATGATTGTCCATAAAGTGCTTTATTTAATTTTAGTACTTTGTTAAACTCAGATTTTATACCTTGTGGAAAATGTATAAATACATAATAATTTAATGTTCCATTTTAAAATGCAGATTTTGCATCTAGCTGAAAGTAAAAACTTAGTTGATTACCAACTATTAATAGAGCTGTAATTGTAATAAGTTTTCCCACAGGTGAATAAATGCCATTCAAAGTATTACTTCCTTGTGAAAATCCCCTTACTACTAATCTGGCTTTAAATTTATCTTCCTCTTTTTCCTCCAGCCCTTTAAAACTAAAAACCCACCTTGTATCCATTATTTGTTTATTATTTGGTTTCTCAATTATTTTCCAAGTATTGTTTTTGATTATAGAATCTAATTCTCGATCTATTGCACCGAGCCATTTTCCCTTATCTTTCCTATCTTATGTTATTTTATAATTTTCACTATCACTACCTGAACTTTCAATTTCTAAGCCATTTAAGTGTCTCGATTAAAAATGTTTTGCATCCTGCTTGTGCCATGCTTCCAATTTTTTTTTCATTTATAACCTCAACGAAGAAAAAATGTCCTTTTTGTTTTTATTATTTCACTTTTATCAAAAATACTTCTTCGAGCATCGAGCACTTCTGGGCCCTTTTGAATTAAACAATGGCTCTTGTTTAATGTTTAATTATTAAAAAAATGTTAGTAGAAATATACTGACAAAAATATATGCATACTATCCTTATAACTTGCAAACGCGTATCTCGTTGCTCATTGAAACAAAAAATGACCATCAAACTACTTCGACTGTCATCTACCTTGTGTCAACTGTCACAAGCCTTAGATAGAGAACCAACATGATTTTAGTGTCTATTAACATGGTTGAGTTGTGTCATATTGAGAAACTCGGTAAAATTGTTTAAATAAGTCATAGACCTATCATCATTGTTTGGGTCAGCATGTGTTTGATGTGTGATGGTGATGGAAAATAATTCCAGTATATATCAGCAAAAATTATCTATTGATGTAGGTAGTGAGTTGCATTTAATTTCCTTTTGTTTATTAAAATTGATAGGTTCATGAAAAAAATTTTTTTTAAAGAATAAAACTTACCTAAAACATAATGTAAGTACGTATCAGTTCACGAAATTTAGTATGTATTTTTCTGTCAGTTCCTCAAATTGTATTTTGTTAATTCTGATGTACTGATGGAATTTCTTTTCGTCACATTCTAGTTCTTTAACAAAACGATGAAGTTCACCATTGTTCTGTCTTTCTCAGTTTAAAGGGTAAACCCAGTATCTTCTTTTTTTTACTCTCAAGAAGTTTCATTGCTAAGAGAAATTGAAGATCTTCATCAAAATCACTTTTTGAATCCGATGATAACATTGTACATTTACACGCTGCAAAGGTTCGATATGCACTGTTCAGAATTAACGTCAGAGTGCGCCACGACATGACAGATTAGTGTGCACAGTCACCGTCGTGACAGTAAGGGCCACGACACGTAAATATCCACCTTTGCCAGAGTCATGCATTATGAACCACCGAGCTATGTAATGTCGTATGTCCAAATCTGATATTGGCCATTACAAATTACAGGCGTTACTGCCGAATGACTTACTATTGTTTATATCAAACTTAGTTTTGAATAGAATACCTATCCTTAATTGAAATTTAATTAATATATATGTATTATCAATACCACTCAAATTGTAATTTTCTCACTTCGAAAATGCTTTAATAATTAATTTAGGTTTTATTTATTAAAATAATTTTGAAGATGACCTCAGTTATGTTGTTTAAATTCATATTAGTCACAGCTGATATGCGAAATTGAACAGCCTCTCTAAAAAGCAGTTTTCTGTGTAAATTATGAGTACAAATGAAACCTATATTTGAAAATTAATAATCTTTAGCTACTTTTGATAATTTAAATTTTTTAATGATTCACGTGGAAATTAATAAGATGTGGTGTAATTTATTATCATCTTTTATAAACAAAATAATATAATGATGAAAAAACGCTTTTGGTTACAAATTAGTCTTAAATTCAAAGTTATGCTGTCAAATTTGATTTTGTAAAGGTGGGAGTGCTAGTTTCAGCTCAAGCTAGCATCCCCACATTAAAAACTCTTACAGGGATAACTGTGTGGGTACAAATTCTAATTATTTGGGTACAAATTAGTCCTAAATTTGAAGTTTAAATGTATGCTATTAAAATTTGATTTTGTAAAGGTGGGGTGCTAGCTTGAGCTGAACCTAGTACCCCCACTTTAAATAGCGGTTTTTCAGAAAAACTGAGTGGGTGCAAATTCTAAATTTTTGGGTACAAATTAGTCCTAAATTATACATTAGTGCTATATATTTTTAAAAAGTGGAGGTGCTAGCTTTACTGATGTCAAATTAGCTTCTATGGGAAAGTACATTGCTGTGTTTATAAAATAGAAAAATCTCGAATTGTACATAGGATATTCGTTCCGAAGATCATCATCAACCATTTGCGTTAGAACAGGCAGTGAGATTACAGCAGTTAGGGGGATGTAAATCAAGCACAGTTACCAAAGGTTACATATATGACAACATAACCAATAAAATAGAAAGAAGATATCAGATTTTAAATGAAATTAGCAAACATTATACTAGCTCTAATTACAATGAAAAACCTTGTACTAGCTCTAGTGCCACTCCAAGTTCCATGATTTTCAATCAGACTGACATGACTGACAAAATTATCCCTGGCATGAATTTTATTGTAATGTAACTATTCATAATTATTATGTAAGTAAATAAACATACATTTATAGTGTATTAATATTGTTACCATTAATTAAAAAAAATTGTTTATTTGAACAAACTTATATATAATTGTGGATAAAGTATAGTATTCAACAAGAGCTCATATTATGCTACTTTTATTAATCAATATAGAGATTCATTGTATGGTCCCTTTATATTCAGAAAGTGGTTTTGAATTTACCATAAAACAGAAATTGTCAAAAAATAATTCAATCTAGTGAATGTGTTTATTGTGGCATTTCCATTGAAGTCACTGGTAATAAGTATTAAACTTTAAATTTCTGTAGAGTGTAAAAACACTGCCAACTAATATTAGTATAATGGAAATGTACTTATATGTTTTTGTGAACTTTCAACTTTATTGTGAACAAAAATTTTTACACATATTTATATACAACACTGGAAAATTATTTAAGATAATGCTTTTTCAAATTAGCAGTCTATTAATAACAATTTATTCACATGAAATAATCAAATACTTTGTTAGAATTTGGATGACTTCTAGGTAATTTGGGTGGCTCTTGCTTTTGTTTTTGATTTTCTTCATAAAACTCCATTTGTTTCCTACGAAACTCTGTTAGTGGATCATCATACTGTTTGTAAAATCTTAAAACTTCTCTAACATCATCAATTTCTGTGTGTGCTATAGTCTTTAAAAATGATGTCAGATCTACAAGAGCAGTATCATCATCATCTCCTTCCCATTTGTTAACATTTAAATGGTTGTCAGGATGAAATTTAATAGATTCACCATTCCAATCAACAACAATTACTTTTCTCAAGTCTCTATTGAGTTTGTCAAGATTTTTAACGTGATGACCATCAATAAAGTGAGTGGAATCCCTGACAAGTTTATATGAAATTAAACCTTTGGGATCAAGGGCTTCAATTACTGGAAAAATGGTCATACCTGATTCTGTTGTGAATATAACTATTTCATATAAACCTACAAGGTTTTCTAGCATATAATCTAAGCCTGGACGTTTTTTGAATCTCCAACCTGTTTTATACGTCCAATCTGCATGTGCTAAGACATCTGTAAGCCCCAAAATTAATGTATAAGGAGGTTGATAATAAGGATAGTTTAAAACATCTGGTAACAGTTTTTCTCTTGAAGGTTCTTGAATGAATAATGTAAAGTTTTCAATTTGTTTAAATAAGTTTTTCAAATATTGCTTCCAGGATGGAATTTCTGATCCATTTTCATCTGGTTTTTGAAGTTCTATAAATACGTATGTGCCTACTACTATGATGGACAAACCCAGAAGACCAAAAGCAAACTTAACTTTTCTTGATGCCCTGTTATAGTTCACTATTTCCTTATTAAGAAAATCCTTTTCTTGACAAGATTTATTAAAAGCTGCATTTGCATTTTTATTGGTAGAAGTATACCTTTCTATAACGATGTTATTAAGAGGAGAAATGATAAGTTTTTTGTTAGCAAAGATAATTTTCAAATTTCTCCTGGCAAAAATACCTGTTGTTCCCCACATACTAACATTACTCTTCAATGATCTAACATGAATTTATGAAAATTGTGACACTGTCACTTTGACTTTAGGAGATTTTGTAAGATATATGATAAGACAAAAATAAATTAGTAGTTATATTATGATTCGTGCAGCATGTGAAAACTTGAAAAAAAAGTTTATGCCTATCTGGTCTTAACACATACTAGATTATAATCAATAAAAGATATATACTCGTAAAATACCTTAAATAGTTCCTGATACATATTGTTGTCTGCATCCGCATCCCATTTTCCATCATTGAAAGTTTTCATTTGGTTTAAAATTTAAAAGTAACGAAAATAAATATATTGAACATCGACTGCAAGTTTTAAATAAAAACTTCACTAACCTTAAAATTGCAAGGGTTTTTCTTCTTCTTCTGGTTTCTTGACCTCTTACTTTACAGCATACGGCCAGGTTTTTTCTAGAATGCAGTTTCACGAAGAGTGCATCTGCGATTGTCCCATACTCTTCGGGAAAGATAAGGTATAACAAGGGTTATGTGGCGGATTCAGAACTAATCGCAAAGGTCACGCCAATGATACGGGATATGATGGTACAGGATTTGCTAAAAGAAATTTGTCAATTAATTTGTTATAAAATTTACTTAAAAAATGTTTCATGCGAACTCTACTACAGGCAAATTATCCTTCAATCATACAGCCAAAGCTTAATATTACTAGATAGCAAGCAAATACTTGGTATAGTTCACGTAAGAGATACAGTGCGAACTTCCAAGTTTCGGCTTATCCTTTGATTTGAATACTGTCATAGTCCAGTCAATACTATAATTTAAAACGCTTATTAGACGATATATTCATTTAATATTATAACTTCAACTAACAATCGTTAAAATGTATTTAATAATTTTATAATGATTAAATACATCTTAAACATAACACCAGACAATTAACACTACCATATATCTCGTGTTATTAACACGAATTAGTAATATTGTTTTCAAATAACATATTATTTTCCCCATATTTTACTGAACTATAAGTATATTTTGAGATAGCAATTTTTTCGAACACGCGAACAGCGATAAGCAACGCTCACTATTTAGTTGGTAGGCTAGCATCAAGATAGAGTGTAGTGTGTAAGTGGTAAAAATAAACAAAATATTAATACCTTTCAGAGTCTAGCTTCGCAACATAACTTAAATGGGATATACCATTGTAATATAAAAAAAAACTTCGACTTTTAGGCTTTAATCCACAAAACATACACATAAGTATCAACTTGACAGTATGTATAAATGTGACAATGTGACAATCCAGAAACAATAGTAAGGGCGAATATTATACACAATACGAGAATTTAAATAGTAAGGGAGACTCATATCAATTATATGACAACCATTACATTTCAGCACTATATGTTTTGCGCGTACTATATAAGTACACAAGCTTCTTCAGAATTAGGGTATCTAAGAATGTTATTAACGTGGATTGGTCCTTTCGTGTATTTGATAATTTTTTTTATACTTCTGAACTATTTCGATGATTTGGGCAATTATATATTATATGATTGAGATCTACATATTCCCCACCGTCGCAGAGGAAGTTATCTTTAATATTTATTTTATTTAGGTGAGCTGGTGTACGGTGGTTTGTTCTCATTCTACATAGAGTAGAAATATGGAATCTTGATTTGTAGCTAGTCTCATTGAACCAAGGCTTTTTTGCTGGTATGGAGTTTATCACAGTATAGTTCTGTCCCCTAATTCTCGATACTTGAAAATCCATTCGCCCCAGATCCATTCCTTGATGTTCTTTGCGATTTCTCATAGTGCAGTTTATTGTAGCCATTTTCAGTTAACGTTCTTGCTTCTGCTGCCCACTTGTCCGCCTTTTCATTTCCTGGTATCCCCGAGTGCCCTGGAATCCATATTATTTCTATCTTTTGCCTTCTGCCTGGATCAGTTTTTTTTGTTTTTATTGTATTGGAATCTATTTTTACTGATATTTTTGCTCCCGATAGTTTCTGTATGGCAAGTTCCTCTACTTTTTTTATGGTAGCTGAAATTTTCTTCTTTTTTAGATTGATAAGTGCTCGGCAGCATGAGTAATCACCCAACATAATTTTTTGTCGCTTTCATATATTATACAACGCTAGTTTGAAAAAGTAATATATACTATTTAGTTTTAATAGCAGATAATTTAGAATTTCTTAGTTTAAACAGCAAGATTGATAATGGTGAGTATTTTAAAAGCTTATTCCGCATTGGGATTCTTTGTTCGGACTCCCATTTCTTGCGAGCTGCATCTGGGATTCATTTCTAGCATCCGGGACGCTCAGCAACCGCAGCAATGAATTTTGCATCTCACGTGTTGCGTTTTATAAGTCTAGTACGCATTGGGACTATTTGTTCGGACTCTTTCTTGCGCGAGTTGCGTCTGGGATTCATTTCTAAAATTCTCATCAGAAGTGGTATTCTTTACACATTGTCGTGCAACATTGAGTGCCGCTAGTGAATATAAAAACAGGGGAAAAGGGAGAATCTGTGGCTGAAATATGTGACAATATTAGAGATGGAAAGAAAACTTCACATTTTAAAAGGTAAATATATTATTATTGTTGATATACTTGAATTACTGGCTTACTGATGCCAAAAATAGTTCTCCAAATGGTTCTCCAAAAAAGTCGAGTTGGTTAGGATATAAACGCCTGTTCTTCCTGCTTGCAGTAACAGAGTCAAGAGGCAGCACAAGTATAAAATACAAACATTGACGATTGACTAATTCCCGAGACCGTACCAACGTTGCCAAATGTTCGTTGCTGAGGGAAAATTTGAAATGCTACTTGAACATCAGACGCAATGAATTATGTAGTAAATAGGTACGTACGTATACTTAATAGACAAATATATTAAATAATTTTAAATCGGCTTCAGTGCACATGATATGAATCATTTACGTATTACATACATACCTATATACAGAGTGGAAAGTCTAAATGGAACAAATTCTGTAACTTGATAAATAAAGGTTTATCGCAAATTCCTGAAACATGTCAATTTTTCTTTTCAATGGGGCATATTACAAAGAGATTTATTTATCATTTTAATTATCTGAGGGGTTGCAAACACCTCCAACTTTTTTTTAAATGGAAGGGTAGGTTGATTAATTTTTTATTTGAAAGATTTTTCAATTGCAAATACAATCATTTTTATTGTTACTTTTTGTAAGCAATGTGTTGGAAAAAAATGAAATAAGGAAATTGAAATTACTTTAATGTGTAGGTACATTTTTTCTTACTTGATAAGCCCAATGAAGAACCTGCTTGATAGTTTTTTGATCAATTTCGACTGAATGTGATTGATTTGTTGGTACTTGTTTGCATTTCAACGTGTAAATTCAAAACGAAAAATAAGAAAATGCCCTATTTAACCGAGACGCATCGAATCGAAATTCTAAGGAAGATCGGATATGGGGACGGAAGTCGAACACAGACTGAAGTCGCTCGTTTGTTTACTGAAGTTCATTCAGAATTACCTCCAATTAATCGAAGTACGATTAGCAAAATTAAAACTCGATATCGGGAGTTGGGCCACGTAAGGGATGCTCCTCGACAAAAGCTTTTAAAAGTCGACGAAGAAGCTCAGTTGAACATATTGTTGGAAGTTGAAGAAAATCATGTTACTCCAGCTAGGCAAATAGCTCGCGTTCATGGTGTCAGTCACACAAGCGTTTTAAAAATTCTTAAAGAAGCCAAAAAGCACTCATATAAGATGCAAAACCTGCAGGAACGAAGAAGATCCTTATCGTAGATTCGAATTTTGCGAACGAATTATGACTTATATTGATGGTGGACAAATGGCTTTGGAATGGGTGCCGTTTTCTGACAAGGCTATGTTCACATTACATGGGCACACCAATCGACAGAACTGCCGTTATTGGGCTGACGAAAATCCCCGTTGGATGCGTGAATGCCATACCGAAAGGCTTCAAAAAACAAACATCTGGGCTGGAATTATTGGGGATCGCATAGTAGGTCATTTTTTTCAATGGAAACGTAACCAGAGAAACATACGTTAATATGCTCCAAGAAGAACTGATTCCTACTATAGTAAATTTATTCCCCAATAATTTGGATCCCAAATTATTTGACCAACGGATGTGGTTCCAAAAAGATGGGGCACCACCACATTTTGCTCAAAATGTATGGACCTATCTTAACGAACTCTTTCCAAATAGGTGGATTGGGAGAAGGGGCCCAATTGAGTGGCCAGCAAGATCACTCGATCTTACTCCATTACAGCATCAAGGTGGAGAGCACACTTCCTTACTAACATTCAAAGTGCTTGATTGAATTTTGCGACTAGGAAAATTAATAGTATTATATTTTATTGGTATCTATAAATTGAAAGAGTTTGTTCTCAAGAAATCTATAGAGTCAGTGCTCATAGATTTCTCCCCGAAATCATCACCCCCAATTACGGGCACCCCGTATATTACAGAATATACGCGTCGACTACGCGATAAAATTCAAAAATTGAACACTCAAAATCCAGAATTTTTCACGTCGGAAAACTTAAACAGTGATAAAAACATTAGTGTTAAACCCAAAAATAAATATATAGTTAAAGTGAAAACATCTCCTAAAAAGAAGTTAAAAAAAGGTACGTTTAAACTCAAATCTGTAACTAAACATAAAAAACTGCCGAACACATTAAGTATAACTCATAAAAAAAGTGAACGGAAACTTCCGCAAAAATTAATTTCACCAAATGTTTACGACGAACCACGCTCCATAGCAGATAGCAGTGAAACATACTCCAAATTCTCTGATGAGCTGAAGAGAATTAGAGACAAAACTCAAGAATTAAAATTAAAAAATTCAAACTATTTCAAAGTGATATACATAGACGACGACCCGGAAATATTAAAAATTGAAGCTAACTCAAATAGATCTCCAAATAGTATAAAAATTAATAAAAAGTGTCTAGAACTCGTGGACACCGAAACATTAAACAAGTGTCTAGAATACTCCAAGACGTTAATACCAGAAAACCAGAGTATTGAAATCATTGAAAATACTTCAGTCCAAGATCAAGTCCCCAACGAAAATAACACTTTCGCTAATAACAAGTGTCTAGGAAACAATACCAAAAAGTGTATAGAAAGCGTTCAAGAAAAGTGTCTAGGATCAATCATAGACAAGTGTCTAGTAAACTCGAAAAAGAAGTGTATAGAAACAAATACACACTTAGACTTTACGATTCCTACTAGCCGTGCTAATAACACCAATAGAACGTCCACGCCAGAAAGGACCGAATTGAACGGTAACGTAAATATTTACGAAAACATGGAAGAAGATACTATAGGGTATCAATCGAGCGAAGGTAATTCAGAAGATTCCCAGCTCATTCTTGCGAAACAAAATCTTACCACCATTCACGCCCAGGTCCATATAGCCCCAGAACTCTCCTGGGCACAGCAAGTTGACAACGAAAAAGGCACTCCAGATAATCAGGGGTACAACTTTACTTCGCAATATTAAAAAAATTTGAAAAATGCGAAACAAATAACCGCAAAGAAATTGGATATGACCAAGAAAGTTGATGGGGATTTAAATGCTATCATGACAATTCCGAATAGCAGCCAAATGGATGTGGCTGATGTCACACCCCCGGGCTTTATCAAACCGAATATATACACAAAATTCACCACTTTTGATCAATGGATGATGAAGACCACGGTTTAAAATTTTACGTAACCTCTGAAGTAACTCAGAAGGTGTACTCCCCTGAATTACGACATCATCAAAAAACAACCAATTCCTTGTAAATATTGTAGAGTTTGATCCATAAAACGCTGCCATGCGTTTGGTGCAACTTTTACTCCAAACATCAAGCGTTACCCTATATGTTCCTTTAGGCCGGCCACACACGTAACGGTATACATGACAGGTAAACCTGTACAGGTCACCTGCGCAGGCAAACCGGAGCGTGTGTGCCAGTCGCTGCAGGCGAAAGTGCACAGGCGAAGCGACCTGCGCAGGTCACCTGACAGGAACGGAGATTTGGTATCTTGTACCTGCGCAGTCGTCAGTTATACCCTAGACCTGAGCGTGTGTGTGAGTACGTCCGGTCGCCTGCGCAGTAGTTTTGTTTAGTTCAGGCTTCTTCCTGTGAAGAGAGTGTCTTTTGTCTTTGTGTTTTGTAGTTAGCGCACTATCTTGTAGCTACTGGTGCTAGTGATGTCGAGTCGTAAACGCAACCAAGTAATTGAAGAGTTTATCGATATGTATAAACTCGAGCCGTGCCTGTGGCGGGTAAAAAGTAAAGAGTATCACGATCGCGAAAAGAGAGATGCAGCTTATGCGAAACTTGTGCTCAAGTTGAAAGAACTGGAACCCGATGCAACAAAGAAATCTGTGATTAGAAAGATTAATAGTTTACGAAGCAATGTGCGTAAAGAGAAGAAAAAACGGGACATGTCAATGAAGTCTGGTGCATCAACCGACAATGTGTACGTACCTAAATTGTGGTACTTAAATTTGTTCGATTTTCTTGGTGATCAAGACATTCCCAGTGCATCTAGGTCGAATTTAGAGGAAGAAGATGGAAGCGAGTTTGAGGAAGTAAGTACCAGACAGATCAATTACCTAGTTAAACAATTTATTTGAACTACACTTTAATTTACAAGTTAGATGTTAAATTAGATGTTGATTAAATGTTGAATGGTAGAATAAAACAAAACAAGCTTTATGACAAAATTGATATGTATTAATGTATTGTTTGTGCATGGATTGGTGAATGTCATTGACTCAACTAAGCTAAAAATATATATTCACTTCATAATGATTCACTTAGTCTTTAACTTGAATTTTTGTTTCGAAGAACACGTTGGTCTTGCCATGAAAGTTTGCCTTCATTGACGAAATAGGTAGCAAACTCCTCTCTGAGATTTTTGGCGGCCACATTTACATTCCCTTAGCTCGCTCGTTGTAATGCAATCATATTCGATTCATTGGTATCTAACCCAGCATTAGTAGTAGCACCATCGTCATTCTCTTGATACGTACTGTTTGGAGGAGCGTAAATGGTAGGATGTGTTTGCATCAAGAAATTATGCAATGCACATGTTGCCATTACTACCTTTACTATGTTCTCTGGCTCCAAATGTATTTGAGTATGGAATATGCGAAATCTGGAGGCTAGTATTCCAAACCCATTCTCGACAACGTGCCTTGCCCTTGAAACTCGGTAGTTGTAGATTTCTTTTACAGCTGAATCTAGTTGTGCTTGTCTGAAAGGTTTCATCATGTTAAATGACAGGGGAAAGGCGTCATCTGCCACAAACACGTAAGGCACCTCTTTGAAATGTTCAGTAACATTGCATGGTTTTGGGATCTTAAGTTCATCACTCTGTAACTTTTCATGAAACTTAGTATTTTGAAGAACACCTCCGTCAGAAACACGCCCATTGGTCCCAAAATCCACTAAAAGGAAGCGATATTTAGCATCCACTATTGCAAAAAGTACCATACTGTGTCTGCCTTTATAGTTGTAATAATATGATCCGGAATCCGCTGGAGGAACTATGTCTATATGTTTGCCGTCCATGGCACCGAGGCAGTGGGGAAAATTCCATTTCTGTTCAAACTGTTCAGCAATCACTTTCCATTTCTCAGTGGTGTTAGGAAACTGGAAGAAAATTAAATTCATAACAACTGTTCTCAACGTGGGTAAACAATGTTTAAATTATGGGTTTCAAAATCAGGATAAACCATTAAATCGACAATTTCCAAACCAATGTGAAAAAGAGTATTATGTTGTGTAATAATTGGATGGGTACACCTAGTACATAAATATTTTTTTTCCAGGAGGACGTTGGTGAAGCAGCTACTACACCGAGCAGAGAAACATCAATCAATAGCGAGGTCCCTTCGCCTGTGGTCCCAAGACCTACCTCCTTATTCCCGATCTAATTTGGCAAAAAAAAGAAAGTAGAAGACTTGACAACAGGCGTCTTAGTCTCAGTAAGAGACCACTTTCAGAAACCATCACGCCAAGACGACAGATATGATATAATGGGCAAATCCTTTGCAATGCGAATTAGGGCATTAGAGAAACGCCAGGCTTTGATCGTAGAAAAAAGAATCAACGACCTCCTTTTTGAGGCTGAAATGAGTACGTTTGACGTACCTAATACTGGCTCGTACAACTACGGATCTTTGACCAACACCCCTGGGTCAAGTAGGAGCACAACGAGTCCTGCAGCAGCTGTATCTTATGGCCAATATCCACAACAAACTTCACCAGCTGAATTTGTTAATGACGTTATTCCGCCTCATCAATCAATGGCAGATTTCTTTGCTAATTATGACAAAAATCAATAGTCTGTTTTGTTTCTTTATTTATATTCAATGTCGCTACTAAACATTTTTGTTTTACCAAACAGTTCTTTTTTATGTTCTACCCACTATCAAATATCATGTCTCTATACTCAGTTAAACATTCTTTTTAAAAACTGTAACGTTGCTATGAAATAAAGTAGAAATGTTTAATATCATGTGTATATTTCAATTTTGACCTACCTTGACATTTAGAACATCAATAGAATATTCTGTGCAATATGGCTTGACGTACCTGTAAATAGACGTTTTTCAGCACTTTATAGATGGCTTCACACGTCTCTGGAATTATTTTGCCTAGAGCTTGTGGTGATATCAACGTAGAATACTTGAGACACTCGTACGATTGGCCCGTTGCAAGGAACCTCAAAGTCGCAGTTAATCTCTCATGGGGAGAAATCGATTTCCTCATAACCGTGTCTTTCTTTTCAATTAATGGAGTCACGAGTAACAACAGCTGTTCATAGGCGTCTTCATCCATCCGCAAATAATTACGGAAGTCTGAAGGCTCACCAGCCAAGTCTTTCAATAATCTTGTATGAGTGTATTCATTTCTTTTAGTAAGCCACTTTTTACTCCACATTTTACGTTTAAACTTCTTCTTCTTACTGTTTAAAGCCACACACAATCCGACTAAAGCTATCATATCATCTTCATCTTGTTGGCTCGCCATCTCTCAACTGAGCTAAACGTACGGTATACCGTTACGTGTGTGGACTCTAGTTTGCACAGGTATACATGACAGGTAAACCTGCGCAGGTTTACCTGTCATGTATACCGTTACGTGTGTGGCCGGCCTTAGACGTGCTGATGGCGTGCATCATACTGCTTTCCTCATCAACCGGCATATCGACTGTTTACTACCAATACCTCCTATCTACGCTTTTTGTCAGAAATAAGGTTTTTACACCACTAGATAGCTTTTTATTTAATCTTTGGAATAGAAATACCTCCTAATTACCAAGATCTAAGGTTTCCCGCCAATTTTTAAACGGAAATATCTCCAAACTAAACAGGCGTCATAGAGGGTAGGTAATACCTCCTATCTAGCATTTTGTTGTAAACCGTTGGTGTGTGTATATCAGCTGGTAAGTTTTATTGAAATATTTGTTGTTTTATGCGTTTTTTTTGTTTTTTTCGTTTAAAGGAATTTATCTATATCTTTTGTGATCCATATGTACATCGTTTTAATTCGAATATATTGATTTATTTGGTAAACTGTGTAAATTAAAGTTATATTGTAGATAGGAGGTCTTTCCATTCTATAAAACTAAAATTAACTGTAGCAATACCTCCTATCTTCTATTTTAATAAAATTATTTAATGATTGTTACCAACCTGATTGGTATATAAAGTGGTTAGTTTTATTAAAAACACGTATTAATTTTTGTGATTTTTCTTTAAATAAAAAATAATATAAAATTTGTACCATCGTGCCCAAAAAATATTGGGACAAACAAATTTTGGATTTCCTAAGGAGTACAAAACATCTATTAAGAATTAGGTTATCATTGTTGTAAAAAAATAGATTGTTTCCATTACTAAGGACGTGAAAGTGAACAAAGCAAACTAATAGTTTAGGAGGTTAAAATACATTTTCTTGTTCCAATAAGTTTTGGGCACGATGCGGTACCTACACCAAAACTAATACAAAATTTACTCAGAAAAAAAGGTTTAGAACTGAAAATGGGGTAATCGGATTACTGACCACCAAAATTGACGCACTTCTGACGAGGGGGAAGGGTGCATTGTGTTAATATAAACTTATATTAACGCAATGCAGGATATTGCACGTTGTCGTATCTCGTGTAGTTATAATGTAGTAAGCAGGGCCGGATCTAGCGGTAGGAGGGCAAGATGGGATAAGTGACCCAGGCAAACATTGGGAGAGGGAAAAGCGATAAAATGTTGTAAGGGAACTTTTTTTGTCGTTGTTTCTTGGGAACACAAAACTTTAGAAATGTTTTTTCCATGATCCTATTTAGGGAGCGACATCTTACCATTTTGCAACCCCCTTGAAAAACCTTTATCTGATACTGGTGCCAAGGTAATAGTAAAATCATTGTTTCAGAATATGGGTACCAGAGCGCAAAAAATTATGTCTATGTTAAAGTTGAAGACAACCGAAAACTCCAGTGTGTCCGATCAGAAACAAGAATCTCCTCCACCCCAGTCTACATTATCACCACCAGTTACCGTGAATTTAGAAACATCATTAACATCGTCATTTATAAAAAATACTGGCGTACAACAAGAACCTGAATTGTTGGATATAATGAATCTCGAGTTTATAGACCATAATGTAAACTTTGTAGTGGATCACAATGGAGTACTTTCTTATGTGGACCCTGAATATAACGCGAATAATGATTCTCAGTCACTAGTTTCCCATCTCGACGACACACCTACCTTATGGTCAGATATAGAGACAGTAAATAACAGCGATACTAACGACCAGAATGAAAATCTACTTCTACAAAAAACTCCAGACGAACTGGTAGAGGGTGAAGGGCCACAAAATAACGATTTAGATATCGAAGAATACGGAGATCTACTTTTCCAAAAAAATCAAGACGAACTAGTAGAGCAGGAAGAGACACAAAATAACGACGCTTCAGATATCGAAGAACATGGAGATCTACTTTTACAAGAAAAGCAAGACGAATTAGTAGAGGGTGAAGGGTCACAAAATAACGAAGCTTCAGATATCGAATAATATGGAGATATGAACGAAGGTCGAAAAAGAAGACATAGACCATCCCAATCCGAATGGAAAAAAAACAAGAACAAAAAACTTAGAATGGAAGGTAAAGAATATTTGGGATATACAAAACCAAAAGGACAAGTAATGAAGCAGAACCAAGTAAGGGAAGCTCGCTCTCTTAGGCCAGCTTGTGCCTCTGAACGTTGTAAAAAATCAAAAAAACGAATGTGTGAAAAATTAACAGAAGAGGAGAGAAAATGTATATTTAGGAAGTTTTGGTCGGAGCTCAACTGGGATCAAAGAAAGATCTATGCTATTTCTCATGTCAATAGAGTTCCTACACAGCGTAAGACGACATTAAATGACTCTCGACGAGGTGAAACATTAACATATTCTTTGACCTTTAACGATTGCAAGTACCCAGTTTGTAGAACAACGTTTTTAAACACCATTGGAATAGGCTCATTTACGCTACAAAGTTGGACAAAGAAAGGCAACCATGCCATGCTCATGAACAAAAACTGTGAAAATCTCAACCGTGTAAAGAATTCCCCACATGCCGAAAACATAGCCTATTTAAAAGACTTTTTGAGACAGTTACCAAAATTACCTTCGCACTATAACAGAGCCAATTCTTCTAAACTTTATTTGGAGCCAATTTTTAAATCATTAAAGCAACTATTCGACTTGTACTTAGAACATTGTAAAAAGGCAGACAAACATACTGTTTCGACTAAAACATTTTATAACCAATTTAATGAAAGCAATTTGGCACTCTACGTGCCAAAAAAAGATCAGTGCGATATTTGTGTCGCTCATAAAGTTGGCAATTTGAGTGATGATAAATACGCAGAGCATATTAAAAGAAAAGACAGGGCACGGACTGAAAAAGCAACTGATAAGGATTTGGCACAAAGCGGACAATGCATTGTGCTTACTATGGATCTTCAAGCAGTCAAAGTTTGTCCAGTTGTTCAAGCCAGCAGCATTTTCTTTAAAACAAAATTGTCATGCCATAACTTTACAATTTATGATGTTGTTAGTCATCACAGTACCTGCTACTGGTTTACCGAATGTGATTGTGATCTGGTTGCTTCAGCTTTTACGTCATGTATAATAGACTATTTAGAAAAGCATTGTACAGCAAAGAACCTGCCAATAATAATCTATTCAGACGGATGCACGTATCAGAACAGAAACAACGTTTTATCCAATGCGTTGCTTACCTATGCTTTAAAAAACAAAATACCTGTGTTTCAAAAGTATCTTGAACGGGGTCACACTCAAATGGAGTGTGACTCCGTTCATAGTTGTATCGAACGTAAATTAAAAAACCGAGATATTAACTTGCCAAGTGATTACATCTCAGCAAGCAAAGAGGCCAGAACCAAACCATTCCCGTACGAAGTAGTCAAACTAGGGTTTGATTTTTTTAAAGATTATTCACACAATAGTGTTTTGAGATACACAACGATTCGGCCCGGAAGGAAGCCCAATGAGCCTACTGTTACGGATCTTCGTGCTTTACGCTACAATTTAGAAGGATCGATAGACTATAAGCTAACTTTTGATGACGAATGGAAGCCATTACCCTCAAGACAAAAAAAAATACCCAATGAGACACCTAAATATCCTCCATTAAATAAGGCAAAAATACCAATTAAAAAGACAAAATTTACACACCTACAAGAACTTAAAAAAGTAATTCCAGATGACTGTCATACCTTTTACGATTTGTTACCATATAAGGATAATAATTAAGACAATAAATAAATTAATAAATATTTTTCAATTGTGTTTTTTACCACAATAAATTTAAACAAATGTATAAACCTATTACACCTATACCTCCTATCTTACATTACCAGTTATACCAATACCTCCTATCATCAAAAATGAGCTAAAAAAAGGAAACTAGAAACAATTTTCGCAAATAAACTTAAAATAAACACATTTTAATCACTAGTGATGTTTGTACGTGAATCTAGTTTGGAGTTCAATATTATAATAAAAACATAAATGGTTTTTTGTCTCTCCTGAACATTTTTAGTTTTTGCACTTAGGAGGTATTGGTAGTAAACAGTCGATATGTAAATAGGCTTGATTGATGTTTAAATTGCAGAAATAAGCTCCACCGCACATTTTGGAGAAGATATCCTCAATTCGTGGAATTGGGTAATTCTCGTTTTGAAAATATTCATTTAATGTTTGTAGTCCGCACATAGGCGAATATTCCCATTTTTCTTTACGATTGGTACTACAGGAGTTCCCCATTCAGAATATGTTACTCTTTCGATTATTCCAGCATTTTCCAAACGATCGATTTCTTCTTCCACACGTTCTTTAAGAGCAAAAGGAACTGATCTTGCACGAACGTAAACTGGATTCCTAGTATCTTGTATTTGCAAAGAACATGTATACGTTTTGATTAGCCCAACTTCTTGAGAAAATAGGTCGTTGAATTCTTGTAGTAATGAAGAAAGTTGATCTTTATAATTTACTTCATATACGCCAATTGATCAAATTTCGGCCCAGTTTACTTCAAATAATTGAAGCCAGTCTCTCCCAAAAATGGGTGTCACCGAATCAGCTAGTACGAATAGTCTGCCTCTAGCATTCTGGTTTTCATATTGGATATGAACTTTTGACACTCCCCCAAAGGCGTTATGACTTCTCCCGTATATGTTTTTAGTTTTGTTTCAGTTGGTTGTATTTGTAAATCTGTATTGAGGTTATCGAAGAATGTATTTGAACAAGTTGAAATAGCGGCACCAGTGTCTAGCTCAAACCTGCATGATTTATTTTCAATTTTAAGTGGAAGTAATATTTTATCCGCAAACTTTTGCTGTAACAGAATTGTCACTTCTTCTTCGTATGACTTGTGATTTGTAATATCTTCACAGATTTCAATTGAACTTTGTTGTTTTTGGGAATATTGTTTTCTCAAACAAACCGAATCTAAATGACATTTATTCTTGCAAAAACGACAGCTCAGGTTTTTTAATCAGCATTCAGCACCTTTGTGATTATTGCTCTGATAATTTCTATTAGGTAATTTTTGAAACTTTGTTTACGCTCTGAGTTAACTGCATCAATTGTGATTCCAATTTTGATGTTTCGATTGATGATGCAATAGAAACAACTTCAGAAAAAGTAGGTCTTAATTTGGTAGGATCACTTTTGGTTTGTAATAGTTTCTCTCGAATTTCGCTGGATTATACACCTCTTTATGGTCAGTTGTTTGAGTTCTGCCTGATACTGAGTGATTGTTTCCCCTTCTCTTTGGATTCGTGTTGTTCGGCAATTTCATTAGGTTTTGGACAAAGATGGCTTTTGAGTGAAAGAACTAACTCTTTGTAAGATTTATTTGCCGGCAAATCCGGCGCGGAGATATTAATCAAAGTTTGAAAAATTTTCGGGCTCAAACAATTCAGCAAACTTTAAACAGCTCCACCGCACATTTTGGAGAAGATATCCTCAATTCGTGGAATTGGGTAATTCTCGTTTTGAAAATATTCATTTAATGTTTGTAGTCCGCACATAGGCGAATATTCCCATTTTTCTTTACGATTGGTACTACAGGAGTTCCCCATTCAGAATATGTTACTCTTTCGATTATTCCAGCATTTTCCAAACGATCGATTTCTTCTTCCACACGTTCTTTAAGAGCAAAAGGAACTGATCTTGCACGAACGTAAACTGGTCCTAGTATCTTGTATTTGCAAAGAACATGTATACGTTTTGATTAGCCCAACTTCTTGAGAAAATAGGTCGTTGAATTCTTGTAGTAATGAAGAAAGTTGATCTTTATAATTTACTTCATATACGCCAATTGATCAAATTTCGGCCCAGTTTACTTCAAATAATTGAAGCCAGTCTCTCCCAAAAATGGGTGTCACCGAATCAGCTAGTACGAATAGTCTGCCTCTAGCATTCTGGTTTTCATATTGGATATGAACTTTTGACACTCCCCCAAAGGCGTTATGACTTCTCCCGTATATGTTTTTAGTTTTGTTTCAGTTGGTTGTATTTGTAAATCTGTATTGAGGTTATCGAAGAATGTATTTGAACAAGTTGAAATAGCGGCACCAGTGTCTAGCTCAAACCTGCATGATTTATTTTCAATTTTAAGTGGAAGTAATATTTTATCCGCAAACTTTTGCTGTAACAGATAGAATTGTCACTTCTTCTTCGTATGACTTGTGATTTGTAATATCTTCACAGATTTCAATTGAACTTTGTTGTTTTTGGGAATATTGTTTTCTCAAACAAACCGAATCTAAATGACATTTATTTTTGCAAAAACGACAGCTCAGGTTTTTTAATCAGCATTCAGCAACTTTGTGATTATTGCTCTGATAATTTCTATTAGGTAATTTTTGAAACTTTGTTTACGCTCTGAGTTAACTGCATCAATTGTGATTCCAATTTTGATGTTTCGATTGATGATGCAATAGAAACAACTTCAGAAAAAGTAGGTCTTAATTTGGTAGGATCACTTTTGGTTTGTAATAGTTTCTCTCGAATTTCGCTGGATTATACACCTCTTTATGGTCAGTTGTTTGAGTTCTGCCTGATACTGAGTGATTGTTTCCCCTTCTCTTTGGATTCATGTTGTTCGGCAATTTCATTAGGTTTTGGACAAAGATGGCTTTTGAGTGAAAGAACTAACTCTTTGTAAGATTTATTTGCCGGCAAATCCGGCGCGGTGATATTAATCAAAGTTTGAAAAATTTTCGGGCTCAAACAATTCAGCAAACTTCAAACATTTTTCTTATCGTTTTCAGGTGTATCGTCGGATAAATTGTGCAATACAAAATAATTCTCAAGACGTAAGTATGACTCGAATGATTAATTTATTCCATCATAAGGTCGTAAAGACATACCTTTTGTATTTGTTTGTACCTGTTCATTTCTACCAAGTACTTGCGTTGTAAGTTGATTTTGTTGAGCTAGCAGATTTTGTAATGTTGACACCAACTCCGTCAAGAGTTCGTCCATCGTGGGTTCGTGATTCTCGTTGCCAATATGTTGTGTTCTTATGGTTTAAATAGTTAGATTATGTGTAAAATAAATGTTATTGAAATTGAAGTTTATTTGATGATTGAATGACAAAATACCTATCAATATGACATTCAATAGAAAAAATATCATACTTCCAAAGCAGTTTGTGCTATTTCCGGGGGAGTGCAACTTTCGCTTTGTGCTTTCACTTCCATCATATGCACTCACACTCTTTATTGTTTTTGTAATAATATTTAAAAATTAACAATTTGCAATAAATAAAAGCATTTATATAGATTGTGGCCCTTGTTATAGACACTAAACGATATTTTATTTGAAACTTATTAAATTTCAAAATGACATTCTTTTGACAGTTGCGAATGGCGTGAAGTTGCCGCTGTCGCATTCTTCTCGTATAACCTCGGGTTTTAGCGATCCAGTCCGGTTCTTATGAGAAATTCTGTCTTGTGATTGGCTCCAGTCCATGTTTTAGATATAGTGTTTTATTTGATTTACATGGAGTCATAACACACGGATGATTGTAATGATTTTCATTACTTATTAAAAATCGTGCATGTAATCAACATGTTACTCAATATGTTGTAGATAAAATAATCTTTGGTATAGTAACGTTTAATGTGTAATGTTTAAGGAAGCTAATACATTATAGTCATCTGTCAAAGTAATCATAAAATTGATGTTGAATCTATCATTTAATCTTATTGTTGAATGAACAACCCAACATACTAATGTAATAATGAAGCCGAAATAAAAACATAAACATTACACATAGCATGATAAATTACAAGTAACAAAACGCTTATGACAAGTAAGTTTACTTTAATTAGTTAGTGAACGCTTTTTCTTACTATCTGCTTTTCAATTTTAGGTATAACATCAAGATTGGTAATAGGACAGATTGGTGCATGTTTCGACTATTTGACTATAATATCGCTATTATGCCTAACCACCGTTTTAGAGTATACTTTCGTAATAGTAAAGATATTAACAAATTTCATTTTATTAACATTACACCTCATTATAATACCTATATATCTAATTCTAATTGCCATCACCCTCCCAGCAAGGCTCTTATTTTTTGCCATTAAAATATTATTTATTTTTCTTGTATTTTCTGCGCTGATACCTTATTTTACTTACGATTTATTGGTTACAATATTTTTAGGATCCAGATTAAGAAGGGGGCATTAACAATAAAATGTTTTCAATATAGACTTCAATTATTTCATTATTCTATCTACTATCGTGGAATTTATTTTACTTTAGAGTCTAATGTATGCTCATGGTAAAAAAATGTTTAGATACCTTATAAAATGTAATTTATTAATATTTAGATAAAGATGTTAATAGTCGAGTGAAGGGCAAGTGAAATAAATAATTCAACATTCGAAGATTAATATTTCATGGTTACTAGAGGGATAATAATCAAAACGGAAAGAAGCTAATATATTTCTCCCGCATAAAAATGTAACAGAATGTTTGTATAAAAACATTTACACATACTCGTATACATATATTCCATTAGAGCTCTGCTAAGATGTAAGACTCTCTTGTAAAATAAAAGAAAAAAATGAATATATAAGTAGACACAGATTTTATATCAAAATTCATTCGTGGCTGGATTTGACCAGCAGTGTTACTAACAGAGGGCAAGGGCGTAGCCAGGATTTATAACAGGGGGACAAACCATGGTTCATGGTCGTCCAAAATATAAAATTTTAGGATAAAAAGAAAAGGCAAATGAAAACAAAACTTTGAGATTTTAATTATACTTAAATTAAACTAATAACATTTTTCTTGGGTTTAAACAAAACTTTCTTCACCATGCAGTCCTGATTTTCCTTCAAAATTTTTCGTTGAACACTCATCAAACACAACCCAGTGAGTCTGTCATCACTCATTGTACTCCTGAGCCAGGTTTTTACCCTTCGTAGGGTACTGAACGATCTTTCCACGGTAGCAGTAGTGGATGGGGAAGCACTTAATATTAGCAGTGTGTGCCTTGTAGCAGGGAAAAAAACATTAGCTTCCTCCAAAAGTGCAGCCACTTCAATGTTAGTCGCATCAACGCCTGCGAACTGTTGGGAAAGTGGTGCGACAGGACGGATCGGGATGCGGTTTTCTGCATTCTCTTCCAAAAACGATTATCACGAAATGTGGTGCGGTAGATTTTGCCTCCCACCGAAAATTGCATTGCTGCAGGCCAAAGTGCACGCGAAAAATGCATTATCTGGGAGGCCTTTTGGAAGATTTTCATATTTGATAAATAAGTGTCAGAACTGGCCCGAATCAGGTACTCGGGGGTTTTCGAGGCCGCTGATCACGAATATAATGTTCAAATTGACCTCCGAAAACCTGGTGCACCACAACCTGACCCTAAACGTCATCTCCGGGGGTTTTCCTGACACAATCAAAGAAGGTCAACCAAAAATCATTTTGGGGGGTTTTTTGACCCGCTGAAAAAAAAACTGGCATCGGCGAGCACCCCACTGGTACCTGGTGCACCGAAACCCGGGCTAGAACGTCATCTCCGAGAGTTTTCTTGAGAAGAGTGCCAAAAACTACCCGAAAATCATAAGAGGGCAGTTGTGTGGGGCGGTGGTCCCGAATTTCACGTCGGAAAGAACCCCCCGAACACCTGGTGCACCACAACCTGACCCTAAACGTCATCTCCGGGGGTTTTCCTGACACAATCAAAGAAGGTCAACCAAAAATCATTTTGGGGGGTTTTTTGGCCCGCTGAATCCAAATCTGGCATCGGCGAGCACCCCACCGGTACCTGGTGCACCGCAACCTGGGCTTGAACGTCATCTCCGAGAGATCTACAGATACGACCCCAATATTGACTTCTTTATTTACTTTATAATAATTTCTCTCCTCCTCGCATTATTTAAGTAGAATCAATAATTCCACAAGATGTAAAGATAAAAATCCCAGCGCGGCAGGGGTCGAGAAGGTTGGTTAGGACGTGAAATTCGGAACCACCGCCCCACAAAACTGCCCTATTATGATTTTCGGGTTGTTTTTGGCACTCTTCTCAAGAAAACTCTCGGAGATTAGGTTCTAGCTCGCGTTTCGGTGCACCAGGTGCCAGTGGGGTGTTCGCCGATGCCAGATTTGGATTCAGCGGGCCAAAAAAAAACCCAAAATGATTTTTGGTTGACCTTCTTTGATTGTGTCAGGAAAACCCCCGGAGATGACGTTTAGGGTCAGGTTCTGGTGCACCAGGTGTTCGGAGGTCAATTTGAACAATATATTCGTGATCAGCGGCCTCGAAAACCCCCGAGTACCCGATCCGGGCCAGTTCTGACCCTTATTTATCAAATTTGAAAATCTTCCAAAAGGCCTCCCAGATAATGCATTTTTCGCGTGCACTTTGGCCTGCAGCAATGCAATTTTCGGTGGGAGGGAAAATCTACCGCCCCACATTTCGTGATATTCGTTTTTGGAAGAGAATGCAGAAAACCGCATCCCGATCCGTCCTGTCGCACCACTTTCCCAGGTTGATCCCTATTTCCGCAGGCGTTGACGCGACTATGTCCTTTAATTTGTCTTCTGCTAAATTCTTTTTCTTCCACATATTGTACCACAAATCTAATTCTGCAGAGACATCACCCAACTTATAAATTTCCATGGAAGATTCTGCACTATTTTTGGAATATTTTGAAGCCATTTTGAGCACTCTTGAAGGATGAAGATGAGTTAAAGCAAAAGCAGGTGTATTTTCGTTGGAGAATCTAGCATCCAAAGATGAAGCTAAAGAATCAATATAGGGGATGATTATTGACCGCCTCCAGTATTCAACTGCAAACTCAGATGGTGGATTACTTTTGTGTACTTGCTTTTGAGTGACTCATGGTACTGACAACTCAACCCCTAATTTCTCTGCGATATCAATTTATATACACACAACCTTAATTATTAATTTATATCAACACTTTACTGTTCGCTATTTCAGTGTATTCTTATTTATTTGTCGAGATCACTTTATCAACTAAACTAACTCTCCCTGGTCGGATCTTCATATATTAGTGCTTTCTGGCATTTTCTAGATAAGACTGGTCACAAAAACAATGTCTAGATAAGATAGTCACAATCGTAAACTGTTCTAAGAAATCCCTGCGAATCCGCCATAATTTTAACTTTCATACATGGCTTAGACAGAGTCGGATTCAGGAACTATACCAGTGTGCTGTTTCGTAACAATATGAAAAAATGTCGTAGGCTTTTTATCTTCTAGCCTCCCCCTCACCCGCAAAAAACGTGTGCCTCGGTACGGACCTGGGTATGCCAGTAAACTTAATGAATTTACCAATTGAATTTAATTCGTATTTCGAATAGTTCGATTACAACCATCATACAACTTCACCACAAATTGCAACCATAACAAGTCAAAAAACTAGATTTGGGGAGAGAAGCTCGTGTATTTTGTACCTCGCTATCAAATTAATTTATATTGGATGAATAAGGATAAGGACTTGGATAAATGGTGCTGTTGTTAAGAATTTGGAGTAACATTGATTTGGGAAAAGATCCGTGGAAAATATCTAAGTATTTAGGAAAATGAAAAACAAATAGAAGTTTTGTTACTTTGTTTTTTTTAAGCAACAATGTGGAACCAATTGATCAAAGAACTGAAAATAGATAATAGTAAAGTACCCGGATAAGTGTATGAATCAGCCACAAACTCGAACGTCCTTCGACGATAAGGTAGCACAAGAAATAGAAGTGGAAAAGTTATAGAAAGAACAAGAAGCAGAGATAGATGAAGAGGACGAAGAATATAAAGAAGTTTTTCTACATTCATGCAAAAAACAACACTTTTGTGAAACACATTTAATGGAAAAAGTGGTTCTTTTTTGCACTAGTGCAACAAAACTTTTCTTGCACTCATCTGTCATTCTTGTCAGTTTTGTGATGATTTGTGACAAACATAAACATTTAAATAAAATAAAAATCCAGAGCAAGTGTTTGATCTTGCTCTAATACAGCAATAATATATGTATATCTTACTACTTAGTCTCAACGAGTTACAATAATTGCAAAAATCTTTGATTATTTATAGTTTAAATGGTCAAAGCGAAAACCAGCTATGATTAAGTACTGACAAGGTGGAGGCCATAAAGATACAAAAAAAGAAGAACGGTTAAAATACATTCTGAGTAACATATTATATTCTAATTTTCCAGTTTTTGCATGAATGTAGAAAAAATATTGTATGCAACTCGTGCAAAACGTGTTTTTTGCACTAGACGTGTTGTCCAACTCGGTATAAAGGCCTCGTTGGACAATTTCACGTCGCGTGCAAAAAACACTCACTTTTTGCACTTGTTGCATAAATAACTATTAATTATACTTGTTTTGTAACTGAGTAGCAGTTTTGTTACAAAATTAAGAGGTGGATATATTATATCAAATATGAATAAATATTTCTGTTAATTTGTGAAAGACTCGATTCAAAATAATTTTTATTGAACCTTTTAAGAATTGATTGATAAACGCCTATGTTATATATATTCCTGTCTTAGATACAGAGCGTATAGCTAGATGTTGTAGATCGGATGTGTAGATCGGCATGGCGCGACATTCCTTAAAAAAGTGCAATTGCAACTATGGATGTGAAACACATTGCTATGCGACATATAAGTCTTGACCAGTTTTTTCTTTTCATATAAAAATGAGATGGTTTCTTGAAATCTAAACACTGCTCATATCCATCAACTTGGAATGTCAGATATACGAGGTATTTAGAAAATACTTAATAGCCTTTTCTGAAGTCATTTTCTTCGAAAATAATTTATAACCAAACCGTATTTGTATCGTCTCTGGCAATTTTACTTGGATTGTTATTCAGTAGACAGATTTTTATCACTGAAAAGAGCTTTTTCTAAACATTCTTCATGAAGTTACTTCAGGTCAAATCAGTACTGATAAGTCATTTCTATGTAATGGCTATTAGCAGCACAGCATTTGAAGCAATATAATCGTATGTATTATATTTTTTATCACTGCCTTAATATATTTTTGGATAGTTTTTTATTGGCATTGTATTTATATATTTTCTCATTAATATGCCCAAACTATGTACATTGGGAAGTCAGACTGATATTGCTAGAGATTCTCAAACAACTCTTAAAATTGTATACTATATACTCAACTCACAGAAACGGCCAGTCAAAACAATTATAAACGTGTGACAACCTCTATTCTATAATAGCCGCCAAATGCAGACTTATTATCAAAGATTATTGCTTATTATAACAGTGTGCAGTTTACCGACTTTATGTTGTTAAATTTTGTTTTTTGCTTCCGTTATTCATATTATTTTTGTGTAGGCGAGGGGGGGGCTAGTTGTAACAATTTTTCGTTTTGGAAGCTTTCTTGTTGGGTATTTAGAAAATACGGCAGTACTGTTCGAATGAACTACTATTCTATTATCGATTTCAAATAAAATGTTGATCAAACATGTGACGAACTGGATTAGAAAAAAAAAGGGACAAGTGTTCACAGCTTACTCCTTGATTTGGGCTAGTTGTAACAGGCTTGGGGCAAATTGTAACAGTAGGAATTGAAAATCAGTTTTCTATTCTTCAAATATTTATTTAGCATTAGAAATATTAGACACCCTAAAACAGTCTTAGACTTTACAGTTTTATTCTTAAATTGAGGAAGATTTTTATGAGCCAGCCGATCTGGAGTCCCCCATAAAGAAGGTGATCAAAGAAATGCTGACTGAAAGAAGGCAAATAAGATGCTGAAATTGTGGGAAGATCGGGCATGTGCGTAGCAAATGCCCGACATTTAGAGAATCTACAGCGACGCAGGAAAAACTAAAAAAGCTCGTTGAGAAGGGGCAGTTGTTGGCCTGTATCCAGCAATACCTAATTAATAATGCAGATGTCGCTATTCTTCAGCGACAAAGCAAAGGCGCATTCGTGGACGGTCTCATTCGCACCATGCTACCGGATAGAGGTGCGACAAGGATCTACCTTTGCCAAAACACCGGCAAGAATTGAACCGTCGATCTGGAAGTTACGCAGAACAACAGGGGAGCCATCCACTGTATATGGCGAGCTAACGATCGGTTTGATTCCAGGCAGCACAAAACTGAAAACCGGGCACTGGTCGCGGACATCGAAGACGATGCAATCATTGGTATGCATTCCGAGGGGTACGAGCTGAATTTCAAAGACGGCGTCCTACGTGTCAACGGAGAAGCTGATGCTTCACGGGCGAGGTGAAGAAAGGATCTGGGTCGTGTTAGCTGAAGACGTTAGCGTACCCGAAAGGGGTGAATCCATTCTGGAGGTTCGCATGGATGGTAGAGCGGGCAGCGGGAGCGTCGTGATGTTCGAGCCAGAGCTTCATGATGAGATAATTGGACGAGGAATTGTGCTTGAGAAGATCTTATTGTGCGCCGATAAGCTTATAGCAGTAAGGATCTTGAATGTCAATTACCATCCGGTGACCTTGAAGAAAGGAACGACTTTCCACGCTTGATTCCCTGAAGTAATAGAAGGCTTACATTGAATAAATAACCTAATTTTATTAACAAGACAAAAATTAGCCCCAATAATTTTAATTATGTATAATTTAAAAATAATGTGATTTTTAATATTTATTATTATTACCTCTTCAATTATTAGGGGAATTATAGGTTTTAATCAAACAAGTTTACGAAAAATTATGGCTAATTCTTCAATTAATCACATTAGTTAGATACTCGCTGGAATACTACCAAGAATAGATGACACCTTGGACACGTTGGCCGGCTCTACCATCTTCTCAACCTTAGACTTGAAGAGATGATATTGGCAGGTAGAACTGGCTCCAGAAGATCGAGAGAAGAAAGCTTTCAGCGTCGGCTCACGGTTGTGGCAGTTCAGTGTTATGCTATTCGGACTTTGCAACGCCTCATCCACTCTCTTGGTATAACTCACGACATTATCGTAGTCGACAGGTCGTTCGAAGCCTACGTGAGAAACCTGGAGAAGGTATTCCTGCAGCTGAAGAACTGCGGATTGAAAGTGAGTCCTAAGAAATGCCACCCGTTTCAGAAGGAAGTCCACTATCTTGGCTACATTGTCTGTGGGGAAGGAGTAGCAACAAACGACCAAAAAATCAAAGCTGTTAAACACTCGCCCCTCCCAAAAGATATCCACCAGCTTCTGAGTTTTTCGGCCTGTGTACTTACTACCGTCTATATATGCTAGGGTTTTCTAACATCGCCAAAGCGCTAACCAGACTAACAGAGAGGCAAAAGCAGTTCCAGTGGTACCCGGAATCATTTATTAAGCTGAATGAAGCCTTAGTCAATGCGCTAATTCTGAGCTATCCTCTTCTCAGTGGAAAACGCCAGTAATGTAGGACTTGGGGCCGTCCTACCCCAGATCCAGGAGGGACAAGAGAGAGTCATTAGGTACTTCAGCAAGACCCGAAACGAAATTTCTGTGGTACCAGGCGAGAGCTGCTGGCTGTTGTCAAAGGTGTAGAACATTTCTACAAGTACGTATATGGCAGAACGTTTCTGCTGAGAGCAGATCATGCTGCTTTTAAATGGCTTTTACATTTCAAAAATCCCGATGGTCAAGTAGCAGGATGGAACGAGGGACTTCAAGAATTTGATTTCGAGATTGAACACCGAGCAGGGACGCGCCAAAAGAATGCAGATGCCTTATCGCGGAGGGCATGTCCAGACGACATTGTAGAAGAACGGCGTTAGATGACAACTGGAGTGACAACAAGATCCAGAGAGATCAAGCGGAAGATCCAGATCTTGGCTTAGTCATCCGCTGGAAGAAGAATAACCAAAGACCATCATGGCAGGAAGTCGCAGATTTTTCGGCAGTCGTAAAATTCTACTGGGCCCAATGGAACTCCTTTAGCCTGGCCAATGGTGTCCTGAAGCTTGTGTTGGAGTTCGAGGATGGTGAGGAAGAAATACGTTAGACAGTTTTATCCAGGAGCAGAAGGCCAGAAGTGTTCTGAGTAATCCATGAAGGGGTCGTCAGAGGGCATCTGGGAGTGACGAAGACTCTCCATAAAGTGAGACATCGGTTTTTCTAGGCCAATTGTCAAGTAGACTTTCGGGACTGGTGCGCCAACAATGATAACGTAGGCAGCACATTTGAGCGAATCGCAATATATATCGCTGGCTCATTCCACATTTCTGACCATAGGAACAAGTACATATTCGTGGTAATGGAGTATTTCAACAAATGGGCAGAAGCCCATGCCTTACCCAATCAGGAAGCTGCCACCATCGCTGATGTCTTGGTAAAGGAGTGTATTTGTCGATTTGGTGTCCCATTGGAACTGCATTCAGGCCAAGGCAGAAATTTCGAGTCCTACCTGTTCCAAGAAATGTGTCAAATGTTAAACATCCGAAAGACGAGGACCACGGCTTCACATCCGCAGTCCGATGGAATGATGGAGCGGATGAACAGGACGATAAACCACCACTTATCCAAGGTAGTATCTGACCACCAAAGGGACTGGGACCAGTACCTCCATTTGATTCTGATGGCCTATTGTTCTGCAGTACACGAGACAACCGGCCAAACATTTGCTAGTATTATTATGGGCCGAGAGCTGCGACTACCCTGTGACCTGAAGTTCGGCACGCCACCCGGACACTGCGGGGGAGGTCTACGCCAGCAAACTACGGCAGAGAATGGACGACATCTACGAAAGAGTCCGTTTTAATATCCAGGGTGCCAGCGACTGGGGGAAAATGAGCTATGACATCAAGGACGATGCCGGTGTATTTCAGGTTGGTAACCGGTTTGGCTGTACGACCCCAAACCTCGTCGTGGACTATTGCCAAAGTTTCGAGACTCGTGAGAAGGTTCTTACAAGATCATGAAGAGCATAAATGACCTGGTCTACTGGATTCAAAAGCCACCCAGATGAAAACCCAGAGTCGTCCATTTGAATAGGCTAGGCCCTTACACTGGGAATCACGACCAAGTCCGCACCCTTAGTCCACAAGAGGATGTGATGACGTTCCAGAAATTCATGTCCTTGTACTCAAACTGACAGAAAATCCACACGGGGTAACTCGAGAGGAGCCACGGGACCTTTTTAAGGTGTCCGTTGATTACGCGCTAGCTCACTTCGTGACGGAGGACCTTCAAATGCCCAGGTACATTCCGGTGGGGTTCTCCAAGAAGTTCGGTCAACTACAGCAACTACGGAAGTGGAATTCAGAAGTTGGAGGGGTGCTACAGTTAAATGAAGGCCAGAGAAACTACTACCTGGTCACTAAGAAACATTCCTGAGATAACCGTCCTATGAAAACGTTAGGAAGAGCCTCTCTGAGGGATACGATGGTGGACCAGAATCTTGTGGACCTGGCAATCCTAAAATTGGCCTGCAGGATTGGTGGACTGGATAGGAGAGTTATCAAAAGCATGTTGGAAACCCTATCCAGATCCATGGTATCAATATTTTGGTATATATCTTCTACGACCGGATGCAAAGACTGTAGAATGTTACTTCCATCGAACTTCACGGTGCAGATATGAAGAATCATACCGGTATCGACACTCTCAAAGGATGTTATTTCGGTACGAAATATCCTTAAGAATGGGGCAATGTAACGATTCTCGAGCCGGTCCTGGATACAAACCCAGCTAGAGAAGGCTGTTCGGGAACGCCCTCTAGAAAGTTGTAGTTGAATCGAAGTTTCCATTCAACGAGTCTGAACTAGAGCTGGATATTAGATCCCCGAACGACATAGTCCAATGAAATATAAATTGAATTGTTAATATAAATTAATGTAATAGTATGTAAAATAAATTAGATTAAAGAACGCTAAGACAATAATTTGCGATGGTGTAAATTTATATCTATGCATAACATCTGTAAGCTTTCTAAAAAAGTCCTAAACGTTGGTTTTATTAAAGGCTGTTACGCGGGTTAGAGATGTAACATCAGGCGTTCTCAGAGACAGTCATAAAGTTTTTGAGCCAATCAGGTCCAGCTGATTCATTTTTATGCCATGACGGTGATACATTTTTCGCTTCAATCGTAACAGCGCACAGGTATGCCAACTTTCTGACTTACAAAGGAAGCAGTCCAAAGTAGATATAAAAACCAAACTGGGTTTAACCTTTAGGTACAAGATTTGAAACTTATATTTTGAGGATATTTGCAAACGAGGTATAGTTACAATGATATTTCCAATCTGTTAAAGTCCTATAGCCACTCTCTCGTTACGCTAATACTTCAAGAGTTTTTTAAAGTTACCATTCAACTACAATAATGCTTCTTGGAATACACGATTGCCCAATAATTTTTAATTTGAAGTTGAGTAACTGGATTGGATAAGGCATTGACAAATTCAGAGAAATAGAAACGAGCACATATATTAAACTCAATTTCTTGAGACATACCGGGTCTTTGTTGATAAATGTACAGGATACTTGGATCTAAGATATGAAATTTCTACATTAAACATATTTATTACAACCAAAATGCCTATCATTTTACGAAATAATGACTGAACGAGTGGGGAACGATTCACATTTACCATTAAAATGCCTTGAAGATATTTTTGAACTCGCTTGAGAAGTGAAGTATTAATATACAGAGCTTTCCTCATCTTCAGTAAAAAATTGACTGATTATTGCGTTTTTCTAAAATGTTGATTAATTTCGAACAACGGATTTGTGTTGTTTTCTATTAATCACCGACTATACTCCTCCAAATAATAAAAGAGGTGTTTGGAAAATCGAAATACTTCTTGTTATGAAAAGGGTCAATAACTATCAGTTAACCACCTGTATAACATTCGATATTTCCATAACAAAATCTTAACCTATTCCAAGAATATAGCTTATAGTTTGTTCTTTATGCAACCGTTTTTCTTTCTTAATTTTAGACCCGAAGCTCGAAAAAAAATTATCATGTGAAGACATAACGAGAGATTCCTTCATAATAGTAAAAGCAAAACAATACAATTTGTATGTTTCAAAACGAGACGGTTTCTGATCAGTTTAAATAATTCTCATGGTGAATGAGGGAACTGCATAGATTGTTCACGGTAAGTTGAGTGTTTCCCTCATTCAAAATCCGGATATTAGACTCGATGAGTTGATGATAGTCACAGACGTTAAATATTCATTCTTTAAAGATATTATTTATTGTTACGGTTTATAGCATCCTAAACTCAATAAGCTCTTTATTAAAAATTATGAAATACAGAAACTATCCAGATAAATGTCTTATTCTTTGAGAAAATTCATAGGAACCTTTCTAACTATTATGATCTTTATAATAAAACTACAATTTGCAACCTGGTTTTTATTTGTTTTTGGATTCGCAGTCCAAGCGCCAGTACAAAAACATTTGTATTAGTCTGGACCCTTAAGGTACGCAATAAAAGATAGATTTATAGTTCACGTACTATGTTTTTATTTCTAATAATACTTATAACAAACTAATAGATAGACACCGTCATGGGAAGCATATGTCAGAATGTAGGGTACATGGAGTAGCGTTCTTGAACGCAGCGCTCATTTGAAAGGGTTGAGGTTAGTGTTAACCGATCACTCACTTTGGCCTGTGAACAAATAAAAATAAACAAATAAATCCTTGTTTTATTAATTACAAACTGACATGGCGCTGCCGACATAGGCCTTAATACAGTGTAAAAACCGTTCCACGCTAAAAATCCATAGAAAAAGTCTAGTTTGTCCAGTTTTTGGCGAAAGTGCTAGTGTCTTTAAAAATGTGCAATCATTTGCCTAGTTGAGCCTCGTGTAGAAGCTATTAAAATGGAGTGAAAACTACCTGCTCCTTATCAGTTGATGGAGATGTGGCTGATAGTTTCAAGAAGTGGAAAAGTCAGTTTGAAATCTACTTGTTAGCGTCAGGTTATAATGAGGGTACAGAGGCATCAGGTTAGAGGAAATTTGTTATATTGTTGCATGCTCTAGGCCCAGAGGCACAGGAGACTTATGGAATTTTTGAGCTTACAGCTGCATAGAGAAAAGATTGGGAAAAAGTTTGAAGCCCCAAGAGAATGAAACTACGAATTCACACATGTTTGACACTCGATAGCAGCAGGAGGGTGAGACCATAGAGTCCCTTGGTACAAATTTAAAAACATTGGAAGACAATTGCAACTTTGATACTCTTAAAGATAGTTTGGTCCGAGATAGAATAGTTCGTGGCATCATAGATGATAAAATAAGAAATACTCTACTACAAAAACTCACTTTAAGCTCGACAACATGCATAAATATTGGCAAAACTGCAGAGTTAGCAAGACAGATATCTGAAAAATTAGAAGTAGGAGAAGGAGCCAAGCTATACAAAATAAAGGTTTTATACTTTATTCATAAGTAGGTATATAGTCTGTTTCTTATTGACTGACAGCACGCGAAAAGGTCACAGATGCTAGTCAGGTAGTAAAGCATAAGCGTCACAGTTCATCTAAGGAATTTATTTACTATTTAATTTTATACCTGATCTAATATATAAAGGTAATATAAATGTAAATTCGGTTAGTTAAAACAACTAACTGACCTTCATACATTTGTAGAGTACATACAGTTAAAACAATAAATTATTTTTGAAATAATCTTGTAACGCAACTATTCTGACTGAATATTTCATTAATTATCTTGAGAATTTGGAGCAGGTGAATTCTTGGGAGACATATTAACAAACCATTTATCAATTCATTCTCCAGATAATTACTTTCTGATTTTCGAAATGTTGATAATAACATTTCCAAGAAACGTTACAATAGGGTCCTACTAGGGATTGTCCCGATGACTACTTAGAAATGTTGCAGGTATATATGGTGAAACTTGGTCTCGCCCAAATTTGTATAATTTGTTTTGCTTAGAGTCGCTTATGTTCCATAAAAGTTAACTGTGTTGTGAAAAATGTCTTCAAGTTTTACCCCAGTAAAGTGTAAGAGCGTGATTAGCTTACAAACGAAGACTGTAGTGTTAAATGTGCATGATGCTGTTGTACATCAAATTCCGGCTGCTACTGTTAGAAATATGGTTTCGATATGTTCCAATATGACAGGAGTTAGTGAATCTACTATTTACAGGCTTCTAAGAGAGAGGAAAAATAGAAATATATCTCCACCTAAAAAGTGAACTGGAAGAAAACTATTTGACCTTGATGATCATATGCAAAATACAATAAGACAAAAACTACATGAATTATATTTTAAAAAAGAGATCCCAACCCTTGACAGAATTCTAAGAATGGCGAAGGAGGACGAGAATTTGCCTGACATTGGGCAAAAAACTTTGTGGAAAATATTACACAAATTAAATTTTACTTGGGAGAAGCAAAGTCGCAAATTAGTGCTAATCGTCGACGAAGAAATAATATGTTGGAGACGCCAGTATTTACGAGATATCCGAAAATACAGACAGGAGGGACGACAAATCTATTATCTAGATGAGACATGGCTCAATTAGGGACATTCAGTGAAAAAATATGGTAGGACAAAAGTATTCAAACCAGTCGTCAAGCTTTCATAGAAGATTTATCTACTGGACTGAAAAGTCCTATCGGTAAAGGTCGCCGACTAATAATAACGCATATTGGATGCAATCAAGGGTTCGTTGAAGGTGGTTTACTGGAGTTTCAGTCAACATCAACCAAAGACTATCATGAAGAAATGACTGCAGATGTATTTTACACAAATGGTCGAATTAATTCCAAATAATGCTGTAATCGTTATGGACAATGCCACTTATCATTCGCGATTAACAGAAAATCTTCCATCTACCTCTTGAAGAAAAGCTGATATTAGAAACTGGTTAATCGTAAAAGATATACCATTTGAAGATGATATGTTGAAAAAAGAACTTTTAAAGGTTGTCTCAGATCACAAACTACAATTTAAAAAGTTTGTTATTGATGAAATAGCCAAGAATTGTGGGATAACAGTGCTTCGTTTGCCGCCATACCATTGTGAATTAAATGCAATAGAGTTAATATGGGCCCAAATGAAAGGTTATGTAGCTAGATATAATATAACATTTAAAATGAAAGATGTTCGTGAACTCATGAAGTACTCATTGATGACAATAAATGAAGAGGACTGGAGAGATGCTGTGAATCATGTAATTAAAGAGGAAGAGAAAATGTGGGTTTTAGATAACCTCATAGAACAAACTATAGAACTGATAGTGATCTCTCTCGACGAGTCTTCGGATGATTCTTGTATGGCCAGCGAAGAGGATGATACTATAGATTGAATTTTATATTTCCTATAAATGGTATGTTTACTTTAATTAATATACATTAATTCATTGTCAATAAATTTGAAATATGAGAATTAAACTATATTTTCTTTAACTAATTTAATTTAATAAAAATGTAACTTGTTAATAGGCCTAAACGAATGAATTTTATTTCAACTGTAATGTTGACCGAATCTAATTAAATGAGCAAAATGAACTAATATCGTAATCTCCGCCACTGCCGCACTGTTTATCCTTTTGCTGGCATTGTTCAGTTTTATTACCATATTGTATTTTGAGCTTAAACAGGGATGTACAGATAACCAATACAGACACCTACTTTTTTGCATTAGAATTTTAGTATTTACTTGTAAAATTCTTAGGATCACTCTTTAAGAGATAATTTTCTAATTGAATATTTAATGAGGCTACACTGTGCTGTTAGACATTAAGAAATAGACTACAAAAGCCAAGGACAGGGAAAGCATTTCGAGACAGATGATTCGACAATAGAGTAAAGAAGATAATAATAATAAGGCTAAAAGATGCATGTCCTGTGGACTTCTCCATGGCAAAAGGTGTCCTGCTTATCGGAAAATGTGCAGAGGTTGTGGAAAATATAACCATTTTTATAAGATGCGTCCTAAAAATGGTGAAAAACTGCATGCAGTAGATTCACAACCAAATTTAGATACTGAGGAATACGAAGAAACTGATTTCATCATTCGCATGGTGAAAAGATAAACCAAGTATGTTAGTAGTATATCAGAATGGCTATAAAAAATAAACATCAATGGTTGTCTCGTATGAAACACCAGAGTTTCTGGGAAACGTATAAAAATGGACTGTAATTGTAAGACAGATGTATAGAAAAAATATCAGTACTTACCACTCTCCTGGTCTTCACTTATAAAGGGCGCCCTTTCTCTGTTTGATGTCTAGATGAGTGATGCACAGCGCGAAAACCCCGTAAATGTCTTATCATTAGAACTAATAGGTCGTAGACCGTCACTAAATTTTTGTATCGACGTGTCTACTATCGATGTCAGTATTAATCTGTTTCACTCATTCGTCGCCGTGGCAGTACTTCTAAATTCACTATACAGCCTGTCCTAGCAAATATGTCATATACATTTTTCAATTTGGGAAACAGAAATTAAAATTATTATCGAGTATTGAACAATGGTAGCGAGATTGACTGCAAAGTGGACCCAGGAGCAGACGTGAATATTTTAACTAATAAATCTGTAGACAAGTTAAATTTGACAGTTCTTCCAAGAAAAGCCGAATTAAGGAGTTACAATGGAACTGAAATCAATGTTTTGGGTAAAATGCTGGCAAAATGTCAAATTATAGAAAAAATTCATGAAGCAAAATTCCATGTGGTTAATTATACTGCTCCATGCATTATTGGCCTTCCATTGATCTAAAAGTTTGATTTGTGAAGAAAAATAAATATGGTAGAATCCGAGGATACATTAAATAGCTTGACGCTAAACAAGTTAATTGAGAAACATAAATGTTTGTTTTTAGGAATTAGAGAGCTGCAGGGAGAGTACAAACTTATGTTAAAAAAATGCAAAGCCAGTTTGCCATGCACCTCGAATAATATCATATAACTTGCAAGACAAAGTGAAAGAGGAGTTGCATAAAATGGAAAAAAATGGAAATCATCAAAAAGTGGAAGAACCAACTGAATGGTGTTCTTCACTGGTTATTGTAAAAAGCCTGTTGGATAGCTGAGACTGTGAATTGACCCAAAAAATCTTAATCATGCAGTGGTAAATAAAATATATTATCTACCAACGTTTGAGGAGCTGGCGTCAAAGGTTGCTGGTGGTACTGTTTTTTCTATATTGAATGGAAATAAGGGGTTCTATCAAATTAAGCTAGCAGAGGATAGGCTGCTGAAAACAACTTTGCATGCTAGAAATGTTGGAAGATATGCATACCGAAGAGTACCATATGGTACTTGATCAGCTCCAAAGGTGTTTCACCGTAAGTTCAAAGATGTTTTCAAGGATTTAGATGGTGTAGAAGTCTATATAGATGACGTTCTTGTGTGGAGGCGTGACAAAAAAGAACATGGTGATAGGTTGAATAATGTATTAGAAAGAGTAAAAGAGAATAACGTGCGGTTTAATAACAAAAAAGTTCAAATTTGGTCTTTCGGAGATCAAGTATGTAGGGCATTTGTTTAGCAGTGAAGGTTTGAACCCTACACAGAAAAAGTAAGCGCTATTTTACAAATGGATGAACGGAAGAACAAAAAAGAGTTGCAAACAATACTCGTTAAGACAATTATTAAAAAATGATGTACAGTTCTGCTGGGCTGAAACTCAGAAAGCTGTATAAATAAAGCTTAAAAATTTGTTGATAAAAACGCCGGTGATAAAATTTTATGACCAGTCAAAATATATCGTCTTATCAGTAGATAGCAGCAGCAAGGGCTTGGGTGTAGTTATATTGCAGGAAAATGTACTTATTAGTTATGCCTCAAAACCAATAACACCGCTCAACAATCCTGGGATTAGATTGAAAGAGAATTACTCGCTATAGTCCATGGCTATGAGAGATTTCATCAATATTTGTATAGCAAAACATTTTGTATTGAATCGAGCAATAAGCCATTAGGAAATATTTTTACAAATCCTTTAATTGATACTGCTTTAAGACTGTAAAGACTAAGATGAAGGCTACAGCCATATTATTTTGTTGACAAATATAAACCTGGTAAAGATCTTCTATTGGCCGATTGTCTGTCAAGTTCATATTTAGAGAGTAGCAAAGACACATGTTTATTAGATATTGATGATGAGGTTAACGTTCACATATGTTTTTTATTTAATAACTTACCCCTTTCAGGAATTAAAAAAGATATTTTTGTTAAGTGAAACTTTTAATGACCCGGGCAGCTCGGGCTAAACTTTAATTATAAAATTGTTTTCAAATATACACTCAGGTGCAAAAAATTCGATCCACGACTATATTTTGGCAAAGTAGACAAAAATTTGACCATGTAAGTTTTGGATCGGTTTTAAATGTTAAAGGTATGAATAATAAATACAGTTTATACAAGAAAATCATGTTGTTATGAAAACAATTGGCTTTATTCGAATAATGGAAAAATGAAGTATATTTTGTAATCAAAACAATGGTTATAATGAAATGTTAAGCGTGTTATTTTTATTATTAATAATTTGTATTTCCTCCCCGGGCCCTTATAACAGCCTACATACGTCTTGGTATAGGGCTAATTAAATGTTGGACAATTCGTCCCATATTGCCTGAAGCACCACACTAAGTTCAGCCAAGTTGTTAGCACGAGGTACTCGTGATCGGATTCTTCGTCCTAGAGTGTCACATAGATGTTCTATAGGATTGAGATCTGAACTTGAAGATGGCCAATTCATACGGACAATCCCGACTTCTTCTAAATATTCATTAAAGATTATTGCACGATGTGACCGCGCGTTATCGTCCATGAAAATAAAATTAGGCCCTACAAATGGAGCAAAAGGTACCACATGCTCATCCAAAATTGTTGTTATGTACCTTGCTCCTGTCATAGAACCTCCGTCTACAAGAACCAAGTCAGTACGGGCATCGGAACTTATACCAGCCCAAATCATGCCTGAGCATCCTCGGTAACTTATTCTTTCCGCAATGTTACATTGGGCGCATCGCTCTCCTTGTCTTCTGTAGATTCTTTCTCTACCATCTGGTGTCCTTAAACAAAACCTGGACTCATCCGAGAACAATACATTACTCCAATCGGCGTCATTCCAGTCCTCGTGTTCCCTTGGAAAAGCAAGCCGAGCTCTGCGTTGTTCCATGGATAGCAGTGGACATAGAGCTGGCCTTGTGAAATATAAATTAGCTTCAGTGAGTCGTCGACGAACTGTCCACCTGCTTACATCGACATTTCTTACTTCGCTCAGACGATTTGCTCAACTGACGTTAAATGTCTATTTCTCAAACACGAAGAAACCAAAAATCTATCATCGCGTGCGGATGTTGCCCTTCTATGGTCTGATCCTGGTCTCCTCGTGTAATTTCCAGTTTCATTAAACCGCTGAATTACTCTTTGAACTGCACAACGACTAACACCTACTACCTCAGCCGCATAATATTGGCTACGACCATCTTGAACTATAGCCACTGCCCTTGAAGCATCCGTTGGCGTTAAAGCCATTTTATTTCAATTAAATTAACAAAATAATAAGTTTAAATACTAATTCGGTGGGTTTGTATGGGTCACTAAAATAACAAATGAATTTCTTGCTGCTCTATCAAACGTAAATTTCTGACAAAAACCTAAAATTTGTATTGTTTATAAAAAATGTCATAATAAAAATGAAAATAATGTATATAAATTAATAATTTCAATTATACGAGGGTCTCTTTATATTTATATATGCAAGATAATAAGTACCAAGTTTTAAAAGTCACAATAAATGGAAAATATACGATGCATCGAATTTTTTGCACCTGAGTGTATATTGTAAAATACTTAAGAGTTCAGTATCATCAGGTAATGAGAACAACTTAAACGCTTTAATTTCATTAAACAAATCATTGGAGTCTATATCCTTATTATCCTGATCTGTCAGTCGTTCTTCAAGAACAACGTTTTAAAAGATCGCTGTCACTTAATTTGAGAAATAGAAAATGCGGGAGTTCGACAAATCTCATGAAATTGAAGAACGTAATTAAAAATCCTAAAAAAGAATTTACATAACAGTTATAAGACCTACAGTAACATATGCCCAGAAGCCATAGATACTAAACAAAGAGGAGAACAAGAAAAAATTGGAAAGAAGAATATTATGATATAAAGAGTAAATAGAAAGGAAGAGGGAGGGCAGAAGAAAAACGTACGAAGATTTCTTAAAAATGTATAAAAATACTTTCTAGGAACACAGAAAAATGTAACTTCTGTCATTCTGACGATGATATTTAATATCGAAACATTTGTCAATTTCTTAGAATTTTTAATATTTTTTAAATTTATTGTGGAATTATCTAGAAACACTAATATGAGTAGATTCCACGAAGTAAAGGTCGAGATAGTTAATTTCATTAAAAAATCTTCTAGAGAAGATTTGACCCAACTGTACCAGAAATTACTACAAAAACGTTACAAAGCATCACCAAACATTTTGTTTAACCAAGAATGCCTTAGAAAAGAGGTAATACCAAATTATATAAATATAAAATGCCATACTAAAACACCTTAAGCACAAAAAGCTATAAAATATGCACAACGAGTTTGGCTTAAAGAAGAATGTAAAAAATTGTTTAAAATAAGAGACTCCTTAAACAACTACATAAAAGTTCCAGCTACATCCAGTAGAATTTGACTGTTTAGATGACAAAATCAGAGAAAGTGTCAGCACGATGAAGCACAAGAAATTTAAGAAACAAGAACAAAAACTACAGAAACTTGATCACACACAACATAGAATTGAATACTCTAAACAACATGGAACTGTAAGTACATACAAACACACTTTGCACCACGATTTGAAAACCTTTCAGACACTAATTTTACAGATAGTGAAATAGAATTTTTAAATAAAGGTTTAAAGTACAGCATACCACCAAAACTTACGAATAATAGCTACAGACTCAGAAATAGCTTTAAAATCTAATTCAAATAATTTTCTTTGTGGGAAATTAAAAATTGCTAATTTAATCAAAAATATTGAGCATTAAAAGGTTAAACGTCAAACAAAAAATGATATTATAGTTTTAAATTCAGTAAGAAAGAAAGTAGAAGATAATAACCTAACAGTTACAAAATCTGACAAGGGGAACGCAACTGTCATATTGACAACTAAAGATTATAATTAGAAAATATATAACTTTATAGAATCTAGCCATGTAAAAGTTCTTAGAGCAGACCCAACAAAAAAGTTTTCTAATACTGTTAGAGATATTGTTAATAATTCAAATTATCTTTTCAGTGATTACGAAAAGTGGCCATCATAAATAAGAATCCTCATTCTCCACAATTATATGGAACCGTTAAATTACATAAAATAAAGAAACCAATTAGACCTGTAGTTTCTTATGTTAATACTCCTAATAATATATTAGCAAAAAAACTTAACAATATACTTAATAGTTATACATCTAAATACTCAATTAGAAATTCAATAGAACTAATCAAAAAATTAAAACCATTCAACTTGCAGGATAACTCTAAACTCATTTCATTTGATGTTACCAATATGTTCACTAAAATTCCTCCTAAAGAATGTCTAATACTTGTAAGAAAATTACCAGAAGATAAAAATATTAATCCAGGAATAATTTCAGATATACTTAATTTATTTGATGTATGTATTAATCAGAATTATTTCACTTTTGACAATAAGATATATATTCAAAATGTAGGTTTACCAATGGGAAGCCCTATATCACCAATTTTGACAAACATTTTTATGGACAGTTTAGAAAGAAAAATCTTTGAAACTAATGTTTTATTTTGGTATCGATATGTAGATGACATATTAGCATTGTTTTATAGGTAGTGAACGACAATTAGATATATTTTTCAACCACATTAATTATTTACACCCAAAAATAAAATTTACATAAGAAGTTGAAGAAAATATCTCAATCAATTTTCTTGATTTAAAAATTCAAAGAGTTAATAATGTACTTGATTATTCAATTCACAGAAAACCAACACACACTGATGTGACTATTCCATATAGTTCCAATCACCCCTTGTCACACGAATTAGCAGCATTTTCAGCTCCTATGAACAAATGTAATTTTGATAGAGAGATTAATAGAATTAAACAAATAGCAACATCCAACGGTTATCCGTTAAATATGATAAATAAACTAATTAATAAGAAACAAATGCAACAATTTCTTTTAAAACAGAAAGTAACGTAAGTACAAAATTGTTAAATGTAAAAACAAAAATATCAGCATTAAAGAAATCTGGTAAATATAAACTTAAATGTCCAGAATGTAATGCTGTCTATTTGGGTCAGACAGTTTGAAATTTTGAAATCCGATACAGTGAACACTTACGAGCATACAGATTGAAACAACCAGATACATCCCACTACGCAAAACATCTACTTGACATCAATCATTGACACCTAACACAGAACTAGATTAGAAACAAGAACTGGATTTCCTTGAAGAATTGGAAATTAGAAGGCAATTAAGAAACCGACAATTTGAAGTCGTCAATGAACAGATAAATTTAGGGAGTTCTCCATTTTTAAACTGTCTTCTTAAGTGATAGTTGTAAAGATCAGCAGATATAGTTTTCCTGGTTTTCTATATATTGTACAATTATACTGATCTTAATTGGGAAAAAAGATATCCAGGATATCCCCATAGCTTTAGTAATTGTAATATCACATCTTCTTATTTTTTTCATATATTAAGTGAATCACAAGGTAGGTCACTTCTTGGTCTAACCAAAAATAATTATTAAATATCAGGTAGGCATTAAATGAAATGTAACTTCTGTCATTCTGACGATGATATTTAATATAGAAACAATTGTTAATTTCATCGAATTTTCAACATTTTTTAAATATATTGTGGAATTATCTAGAAACTGTAAGTTTCATTTAAAACACTCATATAAGTAGATTCCACGAAGTAAGGGTCGAGACAGTTAATTTCATGAAGTAAATTTGAATAAGTGAAATTAGTATTTTTATTAAGTATTGGACATTACTGCTAATGTTTCAAATAATGTATTCGATATGAATAGTAGCTATTATTCAACAAATGTTTTGTTGCTTGTGTGTTGGTTTAAACATAAGTAGATCCTCACAATTTTTGAATCACCAAACAAAGTATTATAGTAACTACTATATAAAGTTATTAATATTTTTCAATTTTATAACTTCCAATAAGAAATACGACTTTAGTCATCTACAGTTGAATTGTTGGATCACTAGCCGTGCGTCATTAATATCTGTTAACATAACCGACATAATTACTAAGTGGCATCTCTTTCTATTAACAGTGAAGAACAGAACAAAATAATTTGACAGTTGTCGGTTATGTTATCAGATATTAATGACGCACGGGTAAAGATCCAATAATTCAACTGTAAAAGATTATATTGGATTGGAATTTATTCTCAGCCGTTGAGATAGAAAACTCACGTAGCCCCTACTTTAACGCCACTGATTGTACAACTTCTTGTCTCTTTTCTTGTAATCTTTCAGAGGCCATTAAAGATATTTGACCGTTCATTCTGTTGCTATGCTGTTCAAGAATGACCTTGAGGAAAAAGGCGCGGGCCCTTTTCGTTTTAGTACTTCAGATTCTAAATTACCCGCTATTTTTTTCTTTTTATAGTCTTATTGGATATGATGAGTTTCAGTTGTATTAAACGGGTTATTTCGACGTAAAATATAGGATTTTTTGAATAAAATATTACGTTGTTTCAGAATCTTCTGATTCTAATGATCTCACTTCGATTGTTTCACACGAACATATCCATGTCAATGTAATCATACTCCAGAACAAAAATCAAAATATCAAGTTGGGAATGTGTATATTTTATAGCCGAATATCGATGTGATTTATGAAATATGGCGGGCTGTCGGGGAAAGTTATGAATAGAAATTAACTGTCCGACTCTTACTTCTTGGAATCTACTCATATTACTGTTTTAAATGAAATCTGACCTACCTTGTGATTTACATATATATTAAGTAAATCACAAGGTAGGTCACTTCTTGGTTTAGCCAAAAATAATTATTAAACATCAGGTAGGCATCAAATGAAATGTAGCTTCTGTCATTCTGTCGATGATATTTAATATCGAAGCAACTGTCAAATTTCTTAGAATTTTTAACATTTTTTTCAATATATTGTGGAATTATCTAGAAACAGTAAGTTTCATTTAAAACAGCATTATGAATAGACTTTATTTATAGAATAAATGGAAAAATATGTATAAATACCACCTTGTATACCACGGTATCATAAATTGAACTACATACTCCATATAAACATGCTTTTCGAGAAGATACTAACACTCAAAAAGTCCCAAAAGTAATATGTTAAACTAATGGTTCCACAATAATGGGGGTATCACAGCTCCCATCAAATTTTTATAGGATGCACAGATTTTGTTGGCTTACAAAATGTCACATAATTCATGAAATCTAGGAGAACCTGTTTGAGAATAAGCAACTCTATAGACTCAAGGTTTTAGAACAACAAAATTTTATTTTCAAACAATTCACTGAACGTGCAAGGAACAAAGTTATGTTATGATGAAAATGATAATAATTACACTGGCCTACACTATTTTTGTAACACAGTTGAAACAATTATTCTTATAATGCTAATACCTTCCAAATTATAGAAAAAATATTCATTAAGTCCTAATACCTACCACTTTTCAAATGTTTTTTAGATCCTTTTTTGTTCGCAGGTAGTAAATTTTATAAGGGGTTACTAAATTGGACTGTATTATAAGCGGGAAGATTTCATATAATGGATTATTTATTCTCTTATTTAGTTTACATTTGAGTTTTAAAGTGAATGGTTCAGTTTAGTTAGGAAACATTTTTTTGAAGACAAAGCACGCCGCTGTTCTAAAATTTCTCCCAACAAGTTTTATTATATTTGTGGAGAATTTGTGGTGAAGTCACAAGCCAGACCATTTTCTAAAAATGTGAAAAATGCTTATTCCATGTTTTTTGGTGTTGTAATCGGAGATCAAGATAAACAGTGGGATCCCCGTGTATGCTGTAGCGTGTCATTGATTCAGTGGATAAAGGGGAAGAACAGAAGTATGCTTTTTGCAGTTCCAATGGTATGGCGAGAACTCACCATCCAATTTGATAATTGCTATTTTTGTATGGCAAAGACTGAAGGTCATTCCAATAAAGAAAAGCGTAACATTAAATATCCAAATTTGCAATCTACCATAAGACCTGTTCCTCACAATGCAGACTGACCAGTACCGACGGCGCATTTGAATTCGCAAGATATTATTTTGGGTAATAATGGAGATAATAACGATTCTTCAGGTAGCTTGGAGGAACAGTATACCGACCCCACATTCACGCTTGGTTCCAATTCCGGCGAGCCACATTTGATTGTTCAAAAAGAGTTAAATTATTTAGTACGTGATTTGAGGTTGTCAAAGCAACATTGTACTAATACTTATAGTCTGGTGTCTATTTACATAAACCAGACCGATTTCCTCGTACATGCTTTCATGCAATTATTATTTTTACAATATTATTTTATTAATCTACTTTAGTATTTACCTTAGATCTACAATCTATTATTAATCGGTTAGTATACTTCGGCCATATACTACTAAGTTTTAGATGTTGAATTTTTCCCCTATATACATGCAATTGTGTCATGTGTTTTTAGCATGAAACCATAACTAAAAGAGGATCTGCTGAAATAGCATCATGTATACTGAAATATTTTACGATCAATTTCAATCCTATGGAAAATCATGCAACGGACAGAAAACTCATCGTATGGTCTGACAGATATGTTAGACAAAATAATAACTGGAAATTAATATCCCTTTATCCGAAGGAGCATGTTTGGCACACTCAGCACAAGATTTAGCAATAAGTTCAATATCTGCATCGATTCCTGGCCAGTAAACAAATGATCGTGCCAAACCTTTCATTTTGACAATGCCCAAATGCGCCGAATGAATGTCGTTTAAAATTGCTTGAGGAAGAGACGATGGAATCACAACTCGATGTTCAAAAATCAATCAATTTGAAGATAGACTATGAGAAGACTCAGGCTCTTTGTATTCATGACGAGATAGATCTTGACCAGCTTCGAGTAGTTGAACAATTTTACCTAGGTTAGAATCTTTACGAGTTTCCTTTGCAAACTGCTCCGCTCGTATAGGAAACTCATTGATCTGGTTGATAATAAATGTGTCAAAAGAATCAAGTTCTGTAATTTCTTCAATAGCGTCAACCGTTGAAGGAAGTGGAGCACGTGAACAATAATCTGCATTGGCATTAGCTTTAGTTGGCTTGAACTTAATATCGGAGTTGAAATGAGCTAAGTAATCAGCATAATTAGCCATTCGACTGATACACAGAATAGGAAGTGATTTTTCAGGATGAAATATCTGTGTCAATGGCTTGTGATCTGCAAACAGCGTAAAATGACGAGCGTATAAATAATTGAAAATTTTTTGACAAGCCCAAACAATAGCTAAAGCTTCCTTGTCGATTTGGGGATAGCGTTGTTCAGTAGCAGTTAATGTACGGCTCGCATAAGCAATTGTTCTTTCGATTCCGTTGCTAAGTTTATGTGATAAAACAGCTCCGAGTCCTTATTTTGCTTGCATCAGTGGCGAGTATGAGAGGTCGTATGGCATCAAAACTTGAGGAGAAATGAGAATATGTTTAAGCTCTCCGTATGCTTTATCAGCAGTTGGCGACCATTGGAAAGATGATGTAAGAAGCATGTCCCGAAGTGGTCGCGCTTTTGTAGCTAAGTCAGGAATGAATGAATTGTAGTATGTAGCTTCACCAATAAACAATTCTAATTCTTGATGTGTGGAAGGTTTAGCTACATCTCGAATTGCCTTGATGTGAGAATCCGATTTATGAATGCCTTGTGTATCTAGTTTATGACCCAAAAATTCTACAGAATTTGTAGCGAAAACACATTTACGTCGATTGAGACGAACACCATTTTCAAGAAGACGGATCAAACATGTTTCCAGCCCAAACTATGATGTCGTCGAAAAAATTTTCAACGTTTTTTAGACCTTGCAAGACTTCTTTTAATCGACGTTGCCAAACTGCAGGAACGTTAGCTGCGCCGTAAACAGCTCGTGTAGGACGAACTAACTCATGTGTAGGAGTATTCAGAGTTAAAGCATGGCTGTACTCGTCGTCAGTAGTAAGATGCGTATAAGCATCTGTAATATCAAGATGTGCGTAAATTTTGGCTCCTTTTACTTTGTTGAAAATGTCACTAGGTTTTGGAATAGGGCATTCATCTATTATTATACGTGGATTCAACGTCACCATTTTATTTAATAACGACGTGAGTAGGTGAAGCCCTCTCGGAAAAATCAACTTTTTTGTAAAATCCAGACCCAAGTTTAGCGTCAACTGCTTATTATTTGTCGCGTAATGCATATGCTATATCTTGAGCACGAGCAAAAACAGGAGAAGTTCCAGGTTTAAAATGTACCTTAACTGGAAGTTCAGTATGTTTTCCAGCTATTTCACTGAAAACTTCAGTGTATCTTGTCAAAAGTTGATCCAGCTGTGCTTGTTGATCACGAGTTAATGAAGGTGGAAGACTAGATAACGTATTAACATTGATTGGAGAAAACAGTTCGGTCCAATCAATTTCGTGACTGAATTTTGCGATCCATTCACGGCCAAATAAGGAATCATAAGAGCCTTGAATAACGTAGACCGGAAGTTGTCGAGATGTGAATTACTCATGAATTTCTTAGACGTTAGTGTTTTTAAATGAAACTCAAGGTCTCTAGTTAATTCCACAATATAATACAAGTTATTGAAAATTCTAAAAAATTGACAATTGTTTCGATAAATCAATATCATCGTCAGAATGACAGAAGTTACATTTCATTTTATGCCTACCTGATGTTTAGTAGTTATTTTTGGCTAGAACAAGAAGTAACATAACTTGTGATTGGCTTTATATATGTTTATAGAAAAAAGAAGATGTGATATTACAAATATTGAAGCTTAGATATTATTAGCCCTATGGTGATATCCTGGATATCATTTTTCCAATTAAGATCAGTATAACTGTGCAATGATATAGAAAACCAGGAAAACTATATCTGCTGATCTTTACAATTATCACTTAAGAAGACAGTTTATTAGTGGAGAGCTCCCTAGATTTAACTGTTCATTGACAACTTCATATTGTGGGTTTCTTAAATGTCTTCTAATTTCCAGTTCTTCAAGGAAATCCAGTTCTTGTTTCTTTTCACAAATATGCAGTACTTCTAGTTCTGTGTTAGGTGTCAATGAATGATTGGTGTCAAGTAGATGTTTTGCGTAGTGGGATTTATCTGGTTGTTTTAATCTGTATGCTCGTAAGTGCTTACTGTATCGTATTTCAAATCCTAAGGGTCTGACCCAAATAGACAGCATTACATTCTGGACATTTGAGTTTATATATACCTGACTTCTTCAATAGTGGTATTTTTGTTTTTACATTTAACAATTTTGTACTAACGTTACTTTCTGTTTTAAAAGAAATTGTTGTAATCGTTGCTGAAGATATTATCTTTGAAATATTATTAGAAATATTTCCTGCATATGTGATGGTTTTATAAGTTTTAATTTCATCAGCTTGTTTAGGATATATTAGTTGTAATGCTACTTTTTCCTCTTTTTTACTAATTAGCTTATTTATCATATCTAATGGATAACCGTTGGATGTTGCTATTTGTCTAATTGTATTAATTAATTAAAACTTATAAAACCATCACATATGCAGGAAATATTTCTAATAATATTTCAAAGATAATATCTTCAGCAACGAATACAACAATTTCTTTTAAAACAGAAAGTAACGTTAGTACAAAATTGTTAAATGTAAAAACAAAAATACCACTATTAAAGAAGTCAGGTATATATAAACTCAAATGTCCAGAATGTAATGCTGTCTATTTGGGTCGGACACTTAGAAATTTTGAAATCCAATACAGTGAACACTTACCAGCATACAGATTAAAACAACCAGATAAATCCCACTACGCAAAACATCTACTTGACACCAATCATTCATTGACACCTAACACAGAACTAGAAGTGCTGCATATTTGTGAAAAGAAACAAGAACTGGATTTCCTTGAAGAACTGGAAATTAGAAGACATTTAAGAAACCCACAATATGAAGTTGTCAATGAACAGTTAAATCTAGGGAATTCTCCACTAATAAACTGTCTTCTTAAGTGATAATTGTAAAGATCAGCAGATATAGTTTTCCTGGTTTTCTATATCATTGCACAGTTATACTGATCTTAATTGGAAAAATGATATCCAGGATATCACCATAGGGCTAATAATATCTAAGCTTCAATATTTGTAATATCACATCTTCTTCTTTTTTCTATAAACATATATTAAGCCAATCACAAGTTAGGTTACTTCTTGGTCTAGCCAAAAATAACTACTAAACATCAGGTAGGCATAAAATGAAATGTAACTTCTGTCATTCTGACGATGATATTGATTTATCGAAACAATTGTCAATTTTTTAGAATTTTCAATAACTTGTATTATATTGTGGAATTAACTAGAGACCGTGAGTTTCATTTAAAAACACTAATATGAGCATATTCCACGAAGTAAGGGTCGGGACAGTCAATTTCATTCTTAGACGTTGGCTGCAATTGAAAATTAGGTTTGAGGTTACGTAGTGTATCGCTACCAATGAAACCATATAGTGCATCAGAATATAATTCCATATTCAATTTATGGCCTTCAATGAGTACTTGAAGTATTTTCTAACCAGAAAAATCAATAACGTGGATTTCTTCGACTGCGTTGAAACATTTCAATGTGTCTATTTGCTGTGCAGGCTCTTCAGAACTTTGTATATGAGAAGTAGAAAGCGAAGATGAAGCTCTGCAAACTTTCGCTGTGTGCCTACGTTTTTTGCACTTAAGGCACTCAGAAGTACGAAATGGACACTCACTGCGTTTCTGACGTTCTCCGCATCCATAACAAGCGTACTGACCTTGTTTTTCACCATGATCTTGCTTCCGAGAAGCATTGTGCGATGTATGTGAAGCATTTCGTTTATGTTTGAATTGCGTCGTTGAATAAGATAGTGCATGTATATTATTAGAAGTAGAGGTAACCTCATCCGCTGTTTGACGAGTTGACTCCAATGTATGTGCTATTTCGTAAGCGTCCTTGAATGTAGTAGGTTTCTTGGCGATTATTTCGTCGCGCATATCACGATCGGTGAGACCATGTAGGAGCTGCTCAATCAACATCCTGTCGAGGAATGTACCGTATTCGCAGAACGTAGCTCCTTGCTTTAGTTAGCAATTAGCAATGGATTCATTCTGTAGCTGTACAATTTGTCGGAACTTAACACTTTCTGCATATTTATTTTTCTCGACGTCGAAATGTGCAATTAAAACAGTGCGAATTTGTTGATATGTACAATTTTCCAGGAGCAACAAGAATTTTCAGAGAATTATTAGGTTCTGCTCCCATATATACTCGAGCGAAATTACCGTATTTTTCTTCCGAAATTTTACTCAGCTGTAATGCCCACTCGAACCTCTTGAAATAATCGTCGACTGTTGTTCCGTCGGACGAACGATATTCTTGATACTTGAACGGAGGAGCTTTGGATTGGGCTTGAGAAGTAGATTCAGGTGTGACTTGGTTTGTAACAGAAGTAGTAACTTGTGGAATAGCAATCCTCAGAACATCCGCCAACGCCTTCGTCACAGCAGCAATCAATGTAGTAGAAGGTTTCTCTCCGTCCGACATGGTTATGTTGATTTGTAATGAAAATATGCACTTTTCACTATTTCTCTCTGCGTGTTATTGGCGTATTTTCGAAACCACTTCTGACACTAATTTATTGTGTATGTAAGAGTAAATTGCACAGATGTCAACTCAATGATAGGTTTATTTTTAATGACAGTTATTATTTACAATCAATGATATAAAGTTGCATGAAAAAACAATAGAACTTAAAAGAACGTTAATTGGAATATACTACAGTGATGATCGTGTTCATAGACAGTTGTTCTTGAACAAGGATGTAACCAGTCTGATACAACCTTGTTCTATGATGTTACAACCTTGTTCTGATGGACGGCTCCACGTTGTTTCTATTTCTTTTCTGTGCGATCTTAAAATAATTATTTTTGTTCAAATAATAGTTATATATAAGTAAATGCAATTTTATACTCAGTTTAACTGTTTATACTTCGATAGGTCTAATCAATATTTAAAAAAATGTATGCGTCAGTCCAAAACTAACAGCGTCAAAAGTGAAACTTTTCATGTAATTCAAAAATTGTCAATGAGTGTACAAAAAAATACATTGCAGCAAAGAAAAATTGACTGGAAAATATAATAAAAATGATTTATAATAAAAATCAAGAAAAATCTACGGACTATCCCGAATTAATTACTACGGAAGTTTCTCTTGTACGTACTATTATTTACATATACATAAAACTATATACATATACGTACAAGTGAAACTTCCGTAGTAATTAATTCGGGATAGTCCGTAGATTTTTCTTGATTTTTATTATAAATCATTTTTATTATAATTTCCAGTCAATTTTTCTTTGCTGCAATGTATTTTTTTGTACACTCATTGACAGTTTTTGAATTACATGAAAAGTTTCACTTTTGACGTTGTTAGTTTTGGACCGACGCATACATTTTTTGTATCTTCATTGACAATAACTGAGAATAAAAACAATATTAAAAAATTTTTAATATGAAATAATTTAATAGACATATACATATATTATATATATATATATATATATATATATATATATATATATATATATTACATATACATAAACATTCTACATTAAGAAAAGAACTATATAAGTAATTAATATGACTTACGTTAATGAATCACAAATTCAAATATCTTTATCTGCACTGTCATTTTTATTTGGCAAAATATAAATAATTGGCTGATGATAGCTAAAGTAGGATGCAAATACTTCAGATCTCAATGAATTCAAGTGTCTTGAAAAAACAGCATCCAAGCAAGTTCCATATCTTGTTGTTGAAATATGAATGTCATTGTTTATATTTAATTGTAATTTATCATATAAAAATGAAATGAGTGGTTCTGAACTTTTGTCACTAAAATTTACATTAAAATCTCCAGCTAAGATCATTGGAATCTTATCTTTTTCTGATTTAGCTTCGGATGCATGTGGTATAGTATATATTAATAATTTGTTGAAGATAAACTCGATAATTTCATTAATTTTTTGTTTCGGATAAATATATATTGATATAATAATTATAGATGATTGTTTTGCAGTTGTACATATTACTGCACACAAATCACCGACACTTAATTCTTGTGATCTTTCTAGATTTTCAGCATCATACGGTGATGAATGATTGTTATCAGTTAATTCTAATGTATTATTACTATCTGAATTTTTCTGAAATATTGCACTTTAATGAGTACAGAACTTATCTGTACGGACAAGTATACCTGTTTATTTCCTTTTTCAATATATTTCAATACTCTTGTTACGTTTTATTACATATTTTTTTCAAAATAATACAAATAAATACACAATGCAAAGAAATTTCCTAGTTTTTATCGCCTTAATTTTAAAGGTAAACAATTTCTATATTAATTTCGCACTGGATTATACCAATATCGGCAGAAATTATTAAGCGCTTTTGGTATCCTTTTCCCCCCGAATGCGTTCTCACTTTATCGTTCGCGCAGCGAAGTGGGGATTGATAAACGGAATAACATGATCGCCATCAATAAACAATGCCCTGCGACTATTCTCGGCGTCTCCTCTTTGTGCGAATCTTCGTTAATTTTTTCCGCCTCTCTCACAAGGAGTTTAACAGTTTTGTTAGCTCGACGAGTTAACTCTCATGACAAAACGCTAGTGTCCCATAAAAAGTTTCACTTCAAAAATTATTCCTGTAAAATTTGTTTCTTGATGGTTGCAACTTTGTTCAGGCAGGTATTCAATTGTCAAATTTCTTAGAATTTTTAACATTTTGTCAATATATTGTGGAATAATCTAGAAACAGTTAGTTTCATTTAAAACAGTAATATTAGTTGATTCCACAAAGTAATGGTCGTGACAGTAAATTTCTTTAGGCTCTTTCTACTATAGTAAACTATTCGGCTTTATGTTACAGCAAAAAAAGCTTTTTTTTGTCTACCACAGTTATGAAAAATCCAATAATATAAATGATTAATTGGAACATTATATCAGTAATCCCTCCGTTGACATTTAAATCAAGCTTCCTTATAATTGCGAACATTATTGTTGATATAATAAATATCAAAGTTATTATAAAATTGATTATCCCAAGAAAATATTCAATTATGCAAAACAATTAATCCAAAGTCTTCGTAATCTGATGATAAAACTCAATTTTGAATTGTAAAGTGCAAATTATACAGTTACAAATGGGTAAATAAATAGGTAGTTATTATATAATTTATTTGCAACTAAATTTAATGCCTATCATTGGACGGTGCCAATAAATTTGTGAAACGTATAAACTATTAAATGAATATCTCATGACAAATATAAATTAGGTACTGACGCAAGGAAAGTTTCTATATTTATGGTGTACATTTATTTTTTTTTACTTGATTATTGTTCTATCTTTTATTTCTTGTTTTAGTGCTATTATGGAATAATTAAAATATTGTAATGTTTTTCTTATTTATTTAAACAGTAAACGGGTGGGATAAACTTTAATCACACGGTATGGCTACTTACTGAAAGCGAAAAACGCTTTATTATTTAAATCCAGCATAAGGAAAATGTATTGAGGTAACGAAAATGTGCCGTAAAACACAAGATAGCGTCCCATACATACAACGTCACAAAAACTGAAAATAATGAAATAGTTTGGAAAGAAGCGATGTGTGCTAAAAGACCACACAAAATAAACCAAAAAGTTAAGGACTCCATTAAGACACAAATAAAGCAGTTTCCAGTGGAAGAGTATTCCTTCTTCAGAAATAGAAAACATACATAAAAATATCTTCGTCACTTGCTAAATGTAAGTAAAGTATATGAGCTATATTTAAAGGAATGTATTGTTTAAAAACTGAAGCAGAAATGTTCTTATTATTCTCAAATTTTTGCCACAGAGTTTTGTTCCAATTGTTTCGTTGTGCAAATTCAGGTACAGGAACTTTAAAATATTTTTTCTACGCCCTATCTTTAAAGTACCTTGTATTTCATCGGTTTGCAGTGCTTAAAGTGGTTGTTTATGGTTAGAGTGAAAAAAAGTAAAAAAGCGTTAAAAAAGTGCCATAACGTTAACTTTATTTCACGCTTCCTATAAGCTAACACAATGAATCTTGGCTGGGCATCGAGGATGGACTTTCATGAAACTTGGAATACGTATAATTGTAATTTACCGAAGGAGCTTAATTAATTGTGAAATAGTTTCTTTGACCAAATAAATGTGTGTAAGTTCAGGTTATGGGATTATGGTCAATAAAACAATGAAAATCTATTATTTTTTCAGCCTACGTTTTGACCTTTATTGGGTCATCTTCAGGGCGTCTACAAGAATATACAAAATATATAAAAATTTGTTAAAATCAAATAAAATTTGTACAATAGTATATGTAAAAAACGACAAAAAATTATAGTTAAAAAATATTAAAAGTTAATTTAAAAAAAAAAAAAGACAGTTATGAAAACCACAGGAAAACAGGTGAGATCCTTTAATGTCATTAATTGTGACAAGCAGCTAGAGTTTACTAATGAATTATATGATGTTTATTATCCTTCAACGCTCAATATCCGCTAGTTTAAGGTTGTATATTGTTGCTATTATTTGTGTAAGTGCAATCCCCAGTATAGTTCTAAAGGAAGAAGAAGACCAGAGAAAAAAAAATTATAATAAAATCAAATGAAGAAAAGAACTCTTTTCTTCTCCCCACCCCTCAATTCATTGAGAGAACCAAAACCCAACAGGAAACTTAATATTACGGTACAATTTCTGATCATGAATATGTTTAAAAAGATATACTTTGATTGAATGTGAATCAATTGTTACTAATATTAAGAACAACTTTTTGTGATACTTAAATACCTCATAAAATGACGGAAACCAGATAAAAAAACCTAATCAAAACTATGTTAAACAAAAAAGACTTACCAAAATTGATTTTCTTCTTGTAAAAATTCTCTATCATATCAAGCCTTCCAAAAACTATTTTTTATCAAAAAAGGAAAGAACATTTCAGTTTATTGTGTGTGTTCATGTTTGGATACGGTGGGAACTGAATGTAAAATGAATTTTATAGATATCAGGTAAGGAACGAGTTCAAAAACCAGTTTAATTGTTTTTCAACGACAAATCTTTGGTTCTATTTATTAATGAAATATAGGATGTGTTTAAATTTTCGACGTCTTTTTTGAAGTTTACTGAAGGGTTATTGACAATATTAATCATTTCAGAAAATCTTCTTTTATAAAAGTTGGTTTGTTGGTCTAAAATTTTGACGTCATCAAAATTAAAAGTGTGGTTTTCTGATAAAGAATGTTGAGCCAAAGATGAAACTAATGATTTCTTCTTTTCATCCCTTCGGTGTTCATTTATACGTACAGATACATATCTTTTGGTTTCCCCCACGTAGCATTTGTCGCAGTTACTACATGGTATCTTATAAACAACATTTGATTGTGATTCAATTGGTGTTTTAGTTTTTACTTTAGAAAAAAACATTTTTTAACAGTATTTTCGCCTTTTAGAGCTATTTGCTGTTCCTCGTTGTTTAGAATTTTACACAATTTCTCTGAGAGACCCTTTACGTATGTCATTTTATGGTAAATTACAGGGTGGTCTTTATTAGTACTAGAGGTATGGTTTGAATGAAATATTATTTTATTTAATAATTTGTTGGGAAAGTTATTTTTAATGAGATACGTTTTGAGTTTTTTCAAATTTTGGTTGATGCATTCATCACTACAAATATTTTCTATTCTAAATTTAAGATTTTTGACAATGTTTATTTTTTGACTCATGGGATGTTGAGAGTGAAAATTTAGGAATCTCTCTGAAAAAGTGGGTTTATGGTACCAATCAATGATAAGTTTGTCCTCAATGTTTCTTGTCACTAAAGTATCTAAGAATGCTAGTCTACTGGAGACTTCTTTTTCTAATGTAAACTGAAGTTTGGGGTGGTAAGAGTTAAAATTTAAAAGTATATCCTCCTCTGTACCCTCAGGAGCAAACAAAAAAATGTCATCAACATAACGTTTGTATCTAAAAACTTCAAAAGATAGTTTCCTAAGGCACACATCCTGCAATTCTGACATTATAATGTCTGCACATATAGGTGATAGACAGTTGCCCATCCCTAAACCCGAAATTTGTTCAAAAAATTGTTCGTTGAAATTAAAATAACTATTTTTAATACATAGGTTGAAAAGAGTCTCAAAATGGTCAAAAGTGATAGTAGAATTACTGTGAAATTTACTCCAGTTTCTTTCAATAATATTTAATGTTAATTAAAATATCCCAAATTTCTATTTGAATTTTATTTTCCTGACGGCTCGTGCGGTCAACTTTTTCCATTCGTGAAAAAAGTACCACTTTATGCACTTGTTGCATAATAGTAATTTATGCAACAAGTGCATAAATTGGTACTTTTTTTCATGAATGGAAAAAGTTGCAGGCGAGTGCGGTAATTCCATGAGTGAAAAAAAGACACTTTATGCACATGTTGCATACATTATTTTTTCTACAGCCCTATATAAAAAAATAAAATTCAAATAGAAATTTGGGATATTTTAATTAAGTTCCTGCGGTAAATTACAATTATGTGTATTCCAAGTTTCATGAAAGTTCATCCTCGATGCCCAGCCAAGTTTCATTGTGTTATCTTATGGAAAGCGTGAAACAAAAGTTAACGTTATGGCACTTTTTTTAACGCTTTTTTACTTTTTTTCACTCTAACCATAAACAACCACTTTAAGCGCTACGAACCGATGAAATACAAGGTACTTTAAAGATAGGGCGTAGAAAAATTACTATTTCTTCATTCAATTTAACATTATTTCGATTTACCCCGTATACTAGGAAATCCAGTGACATTTATTTTTGGAAAAGTTTAATAATATCGTATAAATATAAAAATAATACTGCATTTGTGATAATAATAATAAAATGTATGTATACAGGGTGGTCCTTAAGTAATTGTACATAGAAATATGGTAGATTCCTGACTTTAAAATATTACGATTTAAACCAACTTGCTTTAATAAAATCTTGCTAATAAGAAATATACAGGATGTTTAAGGTAAAATTTTAAAATTTCTTTTTTGCAATAACTTCAACGTTTTTGGATATGTATACATAAAAATTTGGAAATAGAGGTTTTTGGGCACGAAAAATTATAATCTGGTACCTACTTCGATGTAATTTGCAGAGGGCGCCACTGAGGCTACATTTGTGACATCAATGTGCCCTGAATTTTTGTGCTGTTTAAGTTAACGGTATTTTTGTAAAAGAATATTGAAGCCACGTTATTTTAATAGAAAAAAGGTATACTTGTGATTAACCTTAAAACTTAACGGTTTATGATATAATCGCATTTTAGGGATCAGCTGCATGATTATTATTGAAAACATTTAGAAAACAAATTTAAGAAAAACTAAGCTAAATAACATTATAACTTCAATTGTGTCACATTAAATGTTCGATATGTCCTCCATTCTCGTCGATGCATTTATCTACACGTTCCATAAAAGATCGTCTCTTATTAAACAAGATCATTGGATCAAAAAATACCGCTGCTCTATTTATTTCTTCCCAAAGTTGGTCGCTTGTATTTATGGGATCCTTATAAACAAGTTGTTTCATTGCACCCCATACACCGAAATCGAGAGGATTCAAGTCTGGACTACGTGCTGGCCAAGGAAAATGGCTACCACGACCAATCCAGCGTTCAGGAAATTTGTTATTCAAATATGTTTTGACTGCTCTCGTATAATGCGGCGGTGCACCATCTTGCATGAACCACATATTTTTTCTTATATTCAGTGGCAATTCTTCCAATAGATTAATGAAATCATTTTGCAAAAAATGTAAGTAGTTCTCACCATTCAAATTACGAGGTAACTCGTATGGTCCTAAGAAATTGTTACCAATGATACCACACCATACGTTTATTTTGAATTCATATTGGAAATGGCTTACTCGTTTATCATGGGGATTTTCAATAGCCCAAAGATGATTGTTCCTTAAATAAAAATACCACGGCGGTTGAATGTAGCTTCGTCGGTAAATAATATTCTGTCGACGAAGGTGTGATTAAGATTTTGCCTGTTTCGGATAGCACTTGCAAATTGGTATCTTAACGGTAGATCTGCTGGCAATAAATTTTGTACCGGAGTAAAATGGTATGGGTGATACTTCTCGAGGTGTAGTCTTTTTAAAATAGAAGTTTTACTGATTTGTAAAGCAGCAGATAAACGCCGTGTACTAACTTGAGGATCATCTTCAATGCGAACCATTATTTCGTCATCTTTATCAGGCGTAATTATTCTTGGTCGGCCTAAGTTATCACGCTTAGGACGAAACGAACCACTATCGCCTAAATTCCTAAATAGATTCTGGAATGTTTGATGATTAGGTTGCTGCCTGTTTGGATATCTTCTCAAATATTCTCGTTTCGCAGCTCGCCCATTAAAATTTTGCAACCATATCTCTCATATCTGTATTAGAATAATTATTATGCCTCGGCATTTTCTGCTTTTTTTAAATTAACTAATAAAATGCAAACTAAATATTACAAGACTGACATAATATTGAAACAAATCGAATGCTTCGCTGTCAAAATCATTCGTCACGTCAGCCTACTATGTTAATAGTTTCCGAAATGAATAATTATTACTTTGGGAAGAAATAAATAGAGCAGCGGGTGTTTTTGATCCAATGATGTTGTTTAATATGAGACGATCATTTATGGAACGTGTAGATAAATGCATCTACGAGAATGGAGCAAATATCGATCATTTAATGTGACACAACTGAAGTTATAATGTTATTTAGCTTAGTTTTTCTTAAATTTGTTTTCTAAATGTTTTCAATAATAATCATGCAGCTGATCCCTAAAATGCGATTATATCATAAACCGTTAAGTTTTAAGGTTAATCACAAGTATACCTTTTTTCTATTAAAATAACGTGGCTTCAATATTCTTTTACAAAAATACCGCTAACTTAAACAGCAAAAAAATTCAGGGCACATTGATGCCACAAATGTAGCCTATGTGGCGCCCTCTGCAAATTACATCGAAGTAGGTACCAGATTATAATTTTTCGTGCCCAAAAACCTCTATTTCCGTCCAACAGCTGTTCATGGCTCACAGTGTCAAACGCCTTCGCCATATCCAGAAATACAACTGCCGTTTCATCAACAGAACTGTACACAGAAGAAAGCAGTATCTCAATTGCATCATTAGTAGAACGTCCTTCTTGAAAGCCAAATTGATACTGTGATAATAATTTGTGGTTGGCTATGAATTTAGTATATATTATATTAGAATATAGTATTTTTTTCACAGCTTTTTCCATTAGCTTTGTCAATGTCGTAATAAGTGATATGGGCCGATAGTTGCACATCTTTGCCTTGTTGTCTTTTTTGTAGATAGGGGTTACTACAGCTTTTTTAAAAATAGTGGGACATACGCTTTCTGCAAAGATCAAGTTTATTAAGTCGGCTATCGGTTTAATCAACTGTTCACTTAATTTTTTAAATATTTCTGCTTGCAAATTGTCTATGCCTGGAGCCTTGTTTGCTTTCAGAGATACTATTAAGTCTCTTATCTCTTCCGTAGTTACAGGCATTCAATAAAAGGTCTCAGAATTTTTAGATCGCCGAGGAGGGGGCTTAGTCGGTACGGTTATTTTTTTGTGCCAAGTTTTTTCCCTCTGTAACAAAGTAACTGTTAAATTCGTCTGCCATATCTGATTTGGATGTTGTTTTTTCGTCTTTTTCATTAATTATAAAATTAATATCATTTTTTGTTTTATTTTTGTTCTAGGTTCTAGGTTCCACATATATTTTTTATTACTCCCATTTTTTTGTATTTCGGTTCGGTAGTAGTTTTGTTTCGTTATTTTAATTAGGTTATTCACGCGTTTGCGGTAAGTGATATATATTTCTCGTTTCTCCACATTATTCAGATCTTGCTGAAATTCCCTGTAGAGATTATTTTTAGTATTAATTGTATTCACAAGTCCTGCCGTAATCCACTTTTGACGCTTTATATATATTTTTTTTAATTTTTATTTCTTTTTTATGTTTTCCTATAAAAATACTTCAGCTTTTTTGTTTACTTCCTTTATATTAAAGTAATATTCACAATTATAATTTTGCAGATCATGTCTGGTTTTTTCATAGTTTATGTATGTTTTATACATAATCGTTTCAGAGTTTCTACAAATAGTTTTTATAGGAAGGCTCAGTAGCGTAGCTCGATGGTCTGTTATATTATTTTCATACGTTGCTGCATAAATATTATTATAATTGACTCTGTAATGAACGTATTATTATTATTATCTTGGAATTCCTTTGAAGGAAATAATTGTTTGTACTGCTGTGCAAAGTTTATTAAAACTTAATTTGCAGAGCGCTTTCGGCCTAATGCCATCTTCAGTGCGGTCACTACAAAGATTGTAATTATAAAAATACATGATAATATGTAAAAGTTATACATACTTCTCAATTTACAAGACTAGGGTGTCCAAACATTGTACAATGTTTGAAAAACAAACTACATTATTTTCACATTTAAAATAATTTAAAATTGTTGATTGTTAAAATTGGCTTTAAAATTATATAAAATTATTAGTATTTCCAAAATTTTTTTCGAAAAAAACGATTAATGTTTTCGATTGACGTCAGGTTCCATCAAGTGGGTTCTGAACTGTGGGAACATAGGCAAACATCGTTGATGTAATTCTGTCAACCGCATGGTGAGTTCATCACTCTAACCGGCTGGACATCTACCATCTACCAAAACTAATAATTCTGGAGACAGACTAGATATCCATCCAGTGAGGCTGGGGTATTATTAATTGATATTGTATTATATGGCTAGTTTTTGTCGCAACCATGTTTTTAATTTAATGTCATACCTACTGACAGTCCTACTTAAAGGTACGGCTATGCCTGCAATTGCAAGCGACCCAAAGAGGGAATTTCTATTTTATACCCGCGTTCTACAGAGTTGGATATTCAAATAAAAGGATAAAGATGTGAATTATAATGTAAATCGTTTTAAAATTCTGCAGTTTTAGTTGCCAACCCGGTAAGGGTTTTGCATGTTAAATTAGGTTTTATTACTCTCTGTCTATTTCAAACAAACTTTAAAAAGGATATATAATGACAGCGTCCTTTCAGTTATTACTGATGACTCTGAAAATGGAATCCTGAAAAAAAAAACTATTAACAAATACATCAAAGAGCCATAAGAAAGATGACCTTTGACATATAATTGAATAACCACAAAACCAATCAATGAAAAAGGGAAAAGACACAGGTGGAAGATGCCGTACAGAAGAATTAGCTCCTTAAAATGGTAATGGGCAGGATATGTTCAGATGGAGACCCTAGGGAATATGCTGAGGTTGTTGAAGTATAAATTGTTCTTCATGTTTGTCCATCCATATATTTGTTATTGTTGTTTTTTGATTGGTGGATGATTGACTGATATTTTAAAAAGTCGAATAAAACGTCTGAATTTTACTTACATTATTTATAAAATTCTATAAAAAACGATCTGGTAGCAGAGCGTGGTTTCTATTAAAGGACATAGAATTTATTGAAGACTGTAGTTAGTGCTCAGAAGTCCAACACCGCAGAAGCTCCATAGCAAAATGGAATCAATGAGTAAGGTGCAGATTCGTCAACTCGAAGGCAAAACTTATTGGAAGACATGGAAGTACAAGATAGAGATACTGTTGAGATCAGTCAAAGAGGCTACGGGGTCCAGGGCTCTGTTCCCTTTCCCAATCGACGTAAAGTTGAACGGAGGAGGGAGGCAGAGTCCAGGGGACATATTTGGCACGGAGAGTCCTAGGACATGGCGCCTCCTTAAACTGTCCCAAGATCGCTGGGTACTCCCAATATGATTGGGAGTGTGTGATCATAGATTACACCCTTCACGTGGTGGCCCTATTGCAACTGGACTTAGCGGATCTAGACCGGGAGGTCGATAAACATCCCCCAACCTAAGGCTTCAAGCACTCTGGGATACCGGGCGACCTCCCAAAGAATCAGCCTTATTCCCCCAAACGGGTCACTGGGGGAATGGACCGTACTAACCCGGTACTCGTGGGACCAATATGAATTACACGGAAGAAAATGCCCCTGAATTGGAATGTGGTCAAGAGACCGCAGGCATTCCTATTCAGGAGACTAGCACCAATTCTCCTACAGCGATGGAGGAGGATAAGTTGCTAAGTTCTGTGGAGTAACACCTCAATAAACGCAGGAATGCAGTCGCCAGCGAGAGGACCAAAGAAGAGGCTCTCGAGAGGTGAACTTGTTACGGTATTAAAATTCACTAAATCACTTTCTTATAATTAATTGAAATTCAAAATTCACATATTAAAATTCACTAAATAATTTTCTTAAATCTAACTTAGTTGGATTTATATCACAAATAATTGTAAAATTAATGTATATTGGGTTGCTTACTGTTAGGATATTTATTTGCAAATCGCTTTATCAGTTGTTGGCGATTAGCTGGACAAACCTGATGGTTAAATTTTATAGTCAGTTCTGTACTTAGCTTTTCGGCTATAAATATCATTATTATTTAGGGTTTTAACTGTATGCTGAATAGCACAATATAGGATTTTAGTTTTCTAAAATGAGGGGATGTGTTTGAGAGTTGGTGGGCATGTCTCTTTATCTTGGATACTTGCTGAGAAGTGTTTTCTGTGGAAGTTTGGCAGTGAAGATGGGTGAGTTCGTCTCTGTAGTATTTGGTCTACATTGTTTATTGAGTTCTGAAATTATTGGCAATTTTGGTAATGATAATTTTCGGAAGGAGTGGGGCTTCCGCCCTGTAGAACCTCTTGAAGCAGTTGCTGAAGAATAGGTAGACGCCATTATTAGTGTTGTGGATAGGTTTAAAGGAGGATCCGTATTAAGCGGGATTTTAAGCATACCTGTTGTTTGGAGGATTGGAGTTGTTCAATCGTTCATCACGTCTAATTATTAGGATTTGAGATTTAGTGGTAGAGACGCCATTTTAAAAAATCTCGATTTTTCGAGAGAAGTCTTTTCGATAATATTTCTCTTGCGAACCTACATCTTTCATGGTTTTATTTTAGATTTTTTTGGCACGTTTTAATTGGAAATTTCCCATTTCCATTGGAAAACCAGATATTCAGATAGTTCTCCGGAATCAACTTTAAAACAAATTAGGAAGTCGGGGTAAGCTGTATAAAAATATCTTTGATGGTATGGTGCTCACGATCGAAGATCTAGAAATATTATTTAATGCAGTGGCTACTTTCTTAGTCCGATGTATTTGTCGCCACATGGTGAAAGTTATTTTCCGTAGTATCCAGTTGATTGCTGCCAGCCTCGTGAAAACACGTTTTTGTACAGGTACACAAAGTTTTTTTGGTCTTATCTGATTAGTGTTACTTTTATTTTTATATCTACATTTTTCTTCTTTTAAAATAATACTTTTAAAGATAACAAAAATGAATTTGATAATTAAAACAATCCTTTATTTTAATGAGTAAAATAAATTAATCTTAGAGTTTACCACAACAAAAAAAATTTTGCAATCCATTGAGGATGCTTTTTAAACTTTAAATTATAATAAGGTGTACTTAACATATTTGTGCGCTTTAAGCAATTGCTTCGAGTTCTTATTTAAAGTTGTTGATATAGAATTTATTAAGGTTAAATGAAATTCATTATAATGTTCAATGAAACCTATGTTTACTGACTATTCTTTCGGACAGCTGTACTCAGTTGTGCTCAATTGTAGTTTTGAATTGAATCTGAAACTAAATATTTTTATCATAGAATAAACGCCAGTGGGTCACCTGAACTCTTTGTCTTTGATTTTTTTGAAACTATCATTATTTACATCTAGGGTAAGAGAATATCAAATTATTTAGTACACTTTGAGGTAAGTCATACGGTAGACCTGTGGGTACCAAACCCTAGAAGATTTTTGTAAGACGAATCGGAGGTCTAGTCGTCCCGTCATCGAGTAGGCTCTGCTGCAGAGCGGATTGTGGTGAGATTATTGTAATTATTTTGTCGTTTCTGACTGGTTACAGGTTGGCTCTCTCCATAAAGTTAATAATAATAAATAAATAAAATAAAAATAAATAATAGAATAATGAGAGTGAATAAATGGATAAGTAAATGCATAGCTGAAACGTAATAAAAGTTATTGTTTTCTTGCTTAAAGGTCCAGTTATCATTAATTAATTTGTGTTCATTAGCAATTTATATTCCTACGGCCCTTGGTATGTAGCAAACTGAGACCGCTAAGGAGAGAAGAAGGACTCGCCAAAGGCGAGAGGATTCTCTCCAGGTAAGAAAGGCAGTTGGCGTGGAAGGAGCAACACGGTGCTCCGGCTGAACCACCCTTAAGCAAATCTGGTTCTCCTGGAACCCTGGGCGCAGGGGTGAAGCCGAGGCAAGGTACGACACCTGAAGTCCAAGCGTCATTATCCAAACTGGAAACTCCAGGAGGGAAGAGGTTGCACTCGCAGCGGACCCCGGAGGAAACTGCAAAGATGCAAAAAGATCCAAGGCAGAGGGAAGCTCAGTGAGAACCTTAAATGCACCTGAGTCCTTGCCGAGAAACTGATGGTCGAAAAGATGGCAATCGTCCATGTGAACCATCCAGAGACAAGGCTGGACAAAAAGATCAAAATGGAGCTGGGGAGACGTGCCCTCCGGGGTATAGATGTCAGAATATCCAGCTGCCATCCTTAGAACGGTGCGGTAGTTGTAGGCTGCGCAAACTCTACCACCAAGGCATGGCTGTAGGCCCAGTTCAAGCAGCTGAATCCGTTTGGCGAGATTCAGTTGACACTAGGCCACTGGGCTGTCGAGAGTGGCAATGTCACGCCAGAAGGACAGTTTCTAGTCATACACATAGACGACGAATCCCTGCAGAAGCTGAGGAAACTTGGGATGCGCCCATTCGTGGGAGCAGAAAGAGTTCTCTTCAAGTTGCAGGGGGGACCAAACAAAGATAGTAAAGATGACCGTAGTGCTGCTAATCAACCTGCATCACAGTAGAGCGGCGACGACGATGTTTTGCTAGAAGATCCTGGCTGATGACATAGGAGTGGTTCATATTGAAGAACCATGGACCGCCAAAGGCAGAGCGATGGAAATGAGCACTGTATTTTTATCAGGGATAACATTAAAACGTTGAAAATAACGGATCTCTGTTCTAGGGACACCGCCGTGACTGAGGTACATCTGCAGGCAGGTGATGGTAACATCAGAATCCTACTTGAATCAGTGTACCTGCCATACGACTCCACAGAAGCACCTCCGTAAATGGAAATGAGGAGGATTGTGGAACACGGGACAACAACGGGGAAGCACCTCATCTTGGGAATGGACGCCGATGTCCACCATCTGGACAGGGTGAGCTCCAACACCAATAACCGGGGTGAGAACCTTATTAATTACCTCATAAAGTCAAATTTAACTTTATAGAATCAGAGCCGTAAGCCACTTTTCCAACAAAGAAGGAAAGAGGTCCTGGACATTACTTTGTCCAACCACTTTGTGGATAGCAAAATTAGGGACTGGGAGGTACTGGACGAAGCCTCAGCGTCGGATCATAGCTATATATCCTTCACTATTAAGTAGACCTACACGAAAGAGAAACCCCAAGAACACAGATTGGGAGGCAGTCTCTGGGCAAGGGGTTGAGAGAATGGCATGCGACATCAACAGCGCCATAATGAACTCATACACCGAGGCCTGTCCCGAAACGGTCAGAACGACCAACAGAAATGTACGTTGGTGGAACAGGAAGCTTGAATCTCTGAGAGGAATGTTCGCAGGCTGCATAATCAGTGCAAACGCACAGGCAATTGGGACAGCCATACGAAGGTGCTCACTGAATTCAACAAAGCAGAGTGAGGAAAGCCAAGAGAAGCTCATGGATAAATTTATGTCAGGGCATTGAGAATGTCTCTGACTGCGTAAAATTCCACAGAGTCATGGCTGAAAATCCCGTCAACATTCCAGATACCGTACTCAAAGAAGACGACTCACACACGGAGGGCAACCAAACAAAACAAACTCTACCAATTCACTAAGTTCGCATGACGGCTTTTAGCATCCGCGAGTGATGGTGTACTGTTTTCTGATTGGTTATTGAATGAATTTGTCATTCGGCATAACCAATGAGGCAATAATCTGCAGTAATCTGAGACCTGACCTTTCCTCTGTCTGAAACGCTGTTGTAACCACAGATAACCCACATTAGAGTTGTAGTCGCCAACCAACGAGATTCCAGATGACTACAGTATTACAGCTATTAAAAAGTATTGAGTGGTAAAAAATTGCATTATGGACATGTTTGCCAGTTTTGACTAGACAGATCTGCAATGGTGTATTATTTAAAATATTCCATGACTATTTTTTTTAGATAGATTTGAATATCATTCAGATTACGAGATAAATTAGATTATACAGTATCCGCCAAAATAAACAGTACCGAAAATAAAAATTAATTTTTAATTTCTGTAATGTAAGTGTTCAAAATGTTCGCCATTTCGACGCAAACAAGCTTCTTATCGATTTTGTAAGTCAATAAACATATTTATAAAAAGTGGTTGATGTAACTGCCGACAAATATTTTGTATTCTTTCCCGTAGTTCGGCAATATTCGCCGGCGGATTTTCCGAGTGAAATATTTTGTCCTTCATTATGCCCCAAATGTATGCGTCAGGTGGCGTTTGATCAGGTGAATGAGAAGGATATTGGAAGTCTGTTCCCGAGAAATTATTCTATTATTGAAATGCTGACGGAGTAAGTCTAAGGTGCGCACAGCTGTATGGCTCGTTGCACCATCTTGTTGGAACCATTGTGTGCGAAACTGTAGATTTCGTGCACGGCAAAAGTTATTTAGATCTCTCACAAAAGGTATAATAATTTTCTGTCTATAACGCTCTTGGTTGACAGTAAGTGGATTCTGATTATAATCTTCAACGAAATAAGGACCAATCATTCCATGACCAGATACCGCGCACCAAACGGTAACTCGAAGACTGTGGAGTGGTTTCTCTACAATGACATCAGGACGTTCAAATCCAAGGAATCTGGTTGTTTGTCGATTAATATAGCCGCTAAGATGAATGTGACTCTCGTCTGAAAACCATATGTTTTTCAAAAATTCGGGATCTTCGTAAATTAAACTCAACATGCGACCACAGTAAATTTCTCTTGCACGTTTGTCCGCAGCATTTAGTCGTTGTCCAACTTGAATACGGTATGGATAACCACCAATTGATTTGAACATGCGACGTAAAGACGTTTCACTAATGTTGAGTTTACATGCAGTTCTTACAAAACTTCTTTGAGGTGATTGCACAACTTGGTTAAAAACACGTCCTTCATTTTCGTTAGTGCATACTGTTTTTTGACGACCTAAAGAACCAATACGTTGACACAATACACTACCAGTGCGACGAAATTTTTCAACAACAGCTAACATCACACTTTTACTAGGAGCTGCTTTATTAATTTTTTGTTGATATTTTATTGACACCTGTTCTAAGCTTGGACCATCATTACGACCTTTTCCGTATGAACGAAAATAATGCTTTACCAAAAAAATTTTTTCTTCCGTTGTTAGAACCATTTTTAAATCAAATTTAACTGCAGCGTACTATTAATATATCAACTAATGACAATTAAGTCAGATATGACAAATCCATATTACATAAACAACTTCACAGCACTCTCTGTTTCGGTACTGTTTATTTTGGCGGATACCGTACAATAACGAACAAAAGAAAAATATTTGTTTCAACTGGGTACGTCCATAAATTGGGCGTACCCAGTACGTTCGTACTGGGACATACTGGGTACGTCCTAAAATGGACGTTTCCAGTACGTCTTGAAAAGGTCCAAGACGTTTAGACCTTAATTGGGCCTAAAATGGACGTCCCCAAGACGTCTCGTGCTATATGGGTATTTTTTAAATAAAAATGATATAACGAGAAAAAGTTGTTTACTATTGTAATGTTTTTCTTATTTATACTTCATACACACGGTAGGTTTACTAACTTAATTTATTTATTCACTACACTTTTCACTAATTTATATTATATACACAGTATTTTCACTTAATTAATTTATATAAACACTTCACTACTTAGACTATTTACTTGTTCGATGTTTATATCACGAGATAACTTGAGAAACTAAACTTCTCCCGCTGGTAGGTCCTTTATATATTAGTGCGTTTTTTACTAGATAATTCTAGAATGCGGCTTACACAAAAACAATCGGCTCCCTGAAATTTTCTAGATAAGACTGGTCACAAAAATAATGTCTAGATAAGATAGTCACAAAAAACAGTTCTAAGAAATCCCTGCGCATCCGCCAAAATTTTAACTTTCATATATGGCTTAGACAGAGTCGGATTCACGGACTACACTAGTGTGCTATTTCGTAACACTATTATATGGGGATGCCATAATCCTAGTTACTCAAAATCCTGATACATTACAAAGTTTAAAAACGTATCTTTCTAAGAGTTTTGATATGACTCATTTAAAAGATATTTAGTTTTTCTTAGGCATTGTAATTATGCAAACAGAATCTTCAATATCATTAAACTAAACTTCATATTTAGAAAATGTTTTCGAAAAATTCAAATTATCTGATTGTAAACCAATTAAAACTCCATTACCAACAACAATAGATTACACATCATTAACCTCAGAAGAAAATTATAATGTTCCTTGTAAAAATCTAATAGGCTGCTTAATTTATGCCATGTTATGTACCCGACGTGATCTATCCATTGCAGTAAATACTTTGAGCTGTTACCAGAGTAAAAATAATAAAACTTCGTGGCAATATTTAAAAAGGGTATTGCGATATATTAAAGATACTCTAGATTTAAATTGACTTATAATGGAAATGTCGATGTTAATAGTAAAATACTTATTGGCGATTCTGATTGAGGAAATAGTGATGCTGATCGAAAAAGTACCACAAGATATGTATTTAAAGCATTCAAAAAATGTACCATATCCTGGAATACAAGAAAACAAAACTGTGTCGCAACATCGACAACAGAAGCAGAATACATCGCGTTGTTTGAAGGTGTTCGGGAAGGTTTGTGGTTAAAGAATTTACTCAGCATAAATTATCCTATACAAGAATCCTTATTAATCTTTGAGGATAATATGGGATGTATCAGCATTGCTAAAAACCCCACAAACCATAAAAGAGCGAAACATATAGAAATAAAATATCATTTTATAAGAGACGAAATACAAATGGGTAAAATTAAACTTGAGTATATTTGTACAGAGTGGAGATGAAAAAAACATTGGTTTACTATGAACTTTTACTTATGTTTTTAAGAAAACCAATGTGGTATGTTATTATAACTTTGTTTAGAGTTTTATTATGATTGTGAGTGGGGAGTGTTGAAAATACAAAATATATTAATACGTCTGCAGTCTGACAACGCCGCTTTCATCCCTTACTATTTCGATAAGCAATAATCTAAACGCTGATAATTTCACGTTTTCAGTTTTTAGTATAGAAACGCATTTCCTTGTAATATAGCAACTGGGTTCTCATTCTTTTAGCACTTAAAAGAATAAAATACATTTTCACTCATCTAGTAGTGACTTTTATTTAAATAATCCCAACAACCACAATAAGGATTATACAAAATAATAAAACATAGTAAATAGAAATGAAACAGACCGAAAGTTCTTATATCCCCAATGTTATTTTGGCAAATAGTCTTAATCAGAGGCAAGCAAACGAATCAGTGGAGGCCAATATAATAGTCATACAGATATACACCTAATAACAAAAGTTTTAACAAACGTTTATCAAATAATTTCTTCTTCAGGATATCTTCGTTTTGTTGGCCCGTAATATTCCCGATAGTCTCATACGCTGGTACAGGTTTCTCATTCTCACATTTGACTTTTTATAACATAACATTGCCAAGGTACTTAAATTTTTATCGTGACCCATTATCAAAAACGAAACTACCTGCCCAAGACCCAAGACCTTTTATACCATTTCGTTTCATTTGTATTTTTTAAAGTTCCATGGGAGAGAGAACAGTTAGATTTAAAAATTGAATATTATTTATTTACCTGTTCCTTCATTCATGTCTTTGAAATAGGAAATTTCTATCATATTAATTCTGAACATCCACAAACTTATGTATAAGGACATTTTTCCTACAAGTCGACCATTTTTTTAGAGATATATTATACAAGGTGAAATCGTTTCGATCCATTTTCCTGTGATCAACGTATGGGACAAACGTGTTGAGAAACAGACAAATTACAAAATTTTATTCAAATTAAAAAATATCGCTTAATTTTACATCTTTCAACTAAATGGAAACTAATTTACCAGCTTGCTTGAGGAGTAAATAAATCAATTATTTGCATTTGTTTGTTGTTAGTGTGAATAGTTTTTACTGTTTTTAGAGCAAAAAACCGAGTTTTCTTTCTGAAAATATGTTCAAAATGTCAAGTTTTGGGTATTATAAAACTTTGAGAGGTGATATTAAGTCGCGATATCATCAAAAAATACTTATAATTAACAACATAGATCCATATGAACATGCTCCTGGTGACTGCAATTCAAAATATGTGATTTACCTAACACAACCATTGTGAATTTAATGAATTATTAAGCGTTATCTCATAGTTTTTATACTGAACAACAATCATTTTTTAAATAAATATCTGTACCTACTTACTTTATGGACAATTTTTTTAAATATGACTAACATACTGGGTATGATAAGTATTTTTATTATTATTATTATTAACCTATTTAGCCTTTGTTCAGCTAGCACCTATTTCCTGATGCTAAGAGGTTATAGAACCTAAAGATGAAGCAGAACCAGTATCAAAGATCATCGACTGCTCATTTTCTTTTTCCACCTAAAAGCTAAAAGTAAATAAATAATTACTACTAGTGATAAAAGAAGCAAAGGTGAACAATTGAAACTTATTTACATAAAACATTTTTAGTTATTTACAACTTTTTAAATAAAAATTAAACAGATAACTTAAGGTATTTGTTCTCTCTTGAGTTCTGTTTTACCAGTAGTATATTTCGTGGGCTGCCTAGGGAGCCCAATCTAGATTATTTTGTCTAATAAATCTGCTGGTCATCTACAAATATTACATTAAAAATTATTCAACAATGGGAGTAATTCCTGGGGTCCAGATTATAGAGATAAGCAAGGATTTATTCTTGGTTTATTTAATATGTAGTTTTTTCATCACAAAGTAAAAATTACTATGCCTGTTATGAAGTGTTTGGAACATACTCGAGCGTTTTTTTAGGAATGTTTCTGATAAAGGCCGTCGTTTTAAATATCGAATCCACAATTTTCGACGTTCTTTTGACAAGACGTTTAATATCATTAACCTGTTTTTAGGGCAGTTGGTTAGGTTAGTCCACCTCAGCTCTCCTGGAACACTGTACTACTGAGCAAAACGATGAAATTTTCAAAAAAACTTAGATAAAAATTGCTGTGTTCACTAATAAACACTGGTGATAACTCAATGCTTGCCACTCAAGCAAAATGGCCGCCAGTCAACTACGTCACTCTCAAATGGTACATAATTTTGTAAACAATTGTCAAATCTCGAATTTTTTTAAAAATTCTTGACTGTAGCTGTTTTTCAATTTGGGCACAATATAGATAAAAAATGGTCTTTTGATCTATCTTGAGAGACAGTTGGGGTTTATCTTCTCTTCGTGTTTACTTCACACAGCCAGGTCGGGTCAAAATATTATTTTATCCTTCTGAGGTACATATTAATAATTGTTTGTTCATTCTCTCCGTCTACGTCAACATTCTTCAAAATTTCTACTATTTTCGATGTTTACTTTATGGAAAGCTTTTTCGTATATATGTTACAATTCATGTCCTTGCACCATTGAAATAATACTTGAATGCTATATATGCTTGCAATTTCCGAAATAGAACTGAGTACTATTTGTTCTCCGCACTTGAAGAGGGAAAGCCATCACTTTATATCTTCGTGGGATTTCGATAGCGTAAGCCATGGGAAACTGATTAAGATACTAGAGGAACTTGGAATGAGAGCACCATGCCTACAGTTATTTGGCGAAAAGAAGCCAATGTGTAGATATTCAAGAAATTTTGAGCGACTTTTAAACCATCAAGTATGGTGTGCAACAGGGTACTGTGTGTCTCAATAACCTAGTTTTTCTTGATATCGAAGGCCAGATTGTAAGCTTCGCAGATGATACTGCTGTTTTCTATAACGCAAATGATTGGACAAACTTATTCAATAAGGCACAAGCAGACTTTTCAAAAATTAAAGAATGTTTGACTCTAGGAAATTAACCATCAACTTTGATAAAACACATTACGTGCCGTTCAGTATACAGAAAATAAATTTCGAAGACTTTCCCCTTCTCTCCCAAACAACCCCAACAATAACTTTTTCAATACTACCGACCACTAGAATTAACTACTTGGGACTGATTATCGACTGCAATCTAAAATGGGACCACCATATTAAAAAACTAACAGGAAAATTACGTAGTTTGCTTCACTTATTCAGGCACTACAAAATGATAGTAAATATTGACCAGTTGAATTATATCTATTACGCTTTAGTTGAATCACAACTTAGGTATGGTTTAATAGTATGGGGTGGTGCATATAATCATTATATATCCCCAATCATAATCCTACAAAAATGAATCTTAAAAATCATTAATGGAAAAGACAAAAAATTTCCCACAGTAGAACTTTTTGACATTATCCTTTATATCAAAGAACTTTACTATCAGTGCGTAATAAATAAAGAAACATTTACCAAAATAAAAACTCTACAAAGAATAAGTATTTGACAAGACATCAACCTCTTCCTTTATACATTCCAAAAGTGAACAGAACTCTGACCTTGAGAATGCATGTCTACCTCGGTCGAATATTGTACATTAGAATTCCTTTAGAAAATCGCGAGACAAACTCACCTGCAATGTTCAAATAGTTATTTGTAAAACAAGCGTCACAATGAATCGTTTTGTAGTACGCGGTTCGTTGCGCAAATCACAAGTACTACCGAAAGTCATTATGGCACAAGTTTTACACAACATTTTTTATAATTCACATTTATTTAATTCTTAAATAAAATAGAATTACATAATCCCTGTTTTTAAACTAGGAGGAGTGGTGTGAATTTAAGTTGGCAATTCTGTTATAGATTTCTGATTGGTCAGATCAGATGGTTTATTCAGCACTTTTGACTTTTGGCATACAATTATCGAATAATTGTGTAAATTGTAAACAAACTTTCATTTAAGCAAACAGAGGATGATTATTTGTTTGAAAAAAAGTTTCTTCGTATATGCTTGGGATCTATTTATATAATATCATGAACAGATTTATTTCTATAATACATTTTCACATAGATATCTGGTAATGCATCCCAAAAATCGAACGTTATGTATACCTATATATTGATCCTATACAGTATAAAAATAAACAATTGACAAATCATTGATGAATAAACGTTAGCGTACTTTATTTATTAATATTTTCAATATATAATTTATTCAAATTGCCTTTAAGACCATTTAATATTAGTGTTTTTAAATGAAACTCAAGGTCTCTAGTTAATTCCACAATATAGTACAAGTTATTGAAAATTCTAAAAAATTTACAATTGTTTCGATAAATCAATATCATCGTCAGAATGAATGAAGTTACATTTCATTTTATGCCTACCTGATGTTCAGTAGTTATTTTTGGCTAGACCAAGAAGTAACCTAACTTGTGATTGGCTTAATATATGTTTATAGAAACAAGAAGAAGATGTGATATTACAAATATTGAAGCTTAGATATTATTAGCCCTATGGTGATATCCTGGATATCATTTTTCCAATTAAGATCAGTATAACTGTGCAATGATATAGAAAACCAGGAAAACTATATCTGCTGATCTTTACAATTATCACTTAAGAAGACAGTTTATTAGTGGAGAATTCCCTAGATTTAACTGTTCATTGACAACTTCATATTGTGGGTTTCTTGAATGTCTTCTTATTTCCAGTTCTTCAAGTAAATCCAGTTCTCGTTTCTTTTCACAAATATGCAGTACTTCTAGTTCTGTGTTAGGTGTCAATGAATGATTGGTGTCAAGTAGATGTTTTGCGTAGTGGGATTTATCTGGTTGTTTTAATCTGTATGCTCGTAAGTGCTCACTGTATCGTATTTCAAAATTCCTAAGGGTCTGACCCAAATAGACAGAATTTTGAAATACGATACAGTGAGCACTTACGAGCATACAGATTAAAACAACCAGATAAATCCCACTACGCAAAACATCTACTTGACACCAATCATTCATTGACACCTAACACAGAACTAGAAGTACTGCATATTTGTGAAAAGAAACGAGAACTGGATTTACTTGAAGAACTGGAAATAAAAAGACATTCAAGAAACCCACAATATGAAGTTGTCAATGAACAGTTAAATCTAGGGAATTCTCCACTAATAAACTGTCTTCTTAAGTGATAATTGTAAAGATCAGCAGATATAGTTTTCCTGGTTTTCTATATCATTGCACAGTTATACTGATCTTAATTGGAAAAATGATATCCAGGATATCACCATAGGGCTAATAATATCTAAGCTTCAATATTTGTAATATCACATCTTCTTCTTGTTTCTATAAACATATATTAAGCCAATCACAAGTTAGGTTACTTCTTGGTCTAGCCAAAAATAACTACTGAACATCAGGTAGGCATAAAATGAAATGTAACTTCTGTCATTCTGACGATGATATTGATTTATCGAAACAATTGTCAATTTTTTAGAATTTTCAATAACTTGTATTATATTGTGGAATTAACTAGAGACCTTGAGTTTCATTTAAAAACACTAATATGAGCATATTCCACGAAGTAAGGGTCGAGACAGTCAATACCATTTAATATAATAATTTGTTAACTAGAACAACGCTAGACAATTTTATAATTTGTTTCGGGGTTAAAGTCAAATAAAAATACATACTACATACAATAACCAACTGTATTACTAAAAAAGTGTTCAAACAGACTCCATTGTGACACTGTAAACAATGTTCTAATGAAGTCTCTTTTATACGAGAATTATAAAAAAATTAAACAATGGCTGAAAGCCAATACAATTGTCACGTAGATCCTCTTAACATAGGGCGGTATTATGTATGAAATTGAAATACCTTACCTTGCCCAATATTTTTTAGTTGTCTATCAAAATATGTGATCTCAATAATTCAAGAAAACAAAAACTAATGATTTTAAAATTCAAATTATTAAATTGTGGGCCACTTTTATTTCCTGTAATAGTTGTAAATATTTATATTATCTGTGATAGTACTCTGTATGATTTTAATTGTCATTTATTTATATTTTGCCTGTCTAATTAGGAGTTACTGTTTTAATCTCCTCCCTTTTTTATTTTGCATGTTTATTATACCTATTTGATGTTGTATATTAGTATATTTTTAACCCATAACAAAATAGACCCACAAAGCTTCTTGAGAGTAAATATCCGTCACCCACGCACATGTCGAAAGACTTCAGTGGGATTCTCCTATTTTATTTTCATTCCACTTCAACATGAATGAACTTACCTACTTTTAAAGTATTTTGAAATTGTAAATCATTTGTATTTGTCATTTTTTTTTTGAAAATAAAGTTATTATTATTATTCTGTGTGGAAACATCATTGTTTAACCCTTTCAGCCCTGATTTTAGTATTTTAAAAGAAAAAAATTATTTGTACTAAATTTTTTGTTTATTTGCATAAACACTTATATTTGGTTTCAACAAATAAATGTTTTTTTGTTGAAAAAAATTGTGAACACATATGTGAACGACGGGTGCCAAAAGAAAAAATCAAAGATATTCCAAAAAAATAATTAAATTCAAATTCTAAATTGAACAATACAGGTATCTATAAATATGCTGTCTATTATTTTGTGTGAAAGTTTTTAAAACAACTGTAGGCAGAGAGAACGTTGCTCTTCTCCCACAATACTCTTGATCTTGATGTTCACTTTTAATTTTTACATCATCCATCATAACAGATATCATGGCATAGTTCCTCTCGACCCGGATGTCTCTAATGAAATAGATTGTGTAGATGCAGAAACGACTGATTAACCTGAAATGGACAACTCAAAGACACTTCACAAACCTCAACAGCGGATCGTGTGCCTCTAGTATCCCAAGAAACTTCACAGACAAAAGTTCCAAATGAAGAGAACTCATTGATTAGGGTTTCGCCTATTCCTTCCACATCAAAGCAATCAGTTTTGGACAGCTCATTTGGTAGTATCGGTCCGTCTAGCATCATGCCAGTTCCACACATCACTGAGAGAAGGTGCATCAAGAAAAGATCAACTGGAAGCACAGTAATACTCACAAACTCTCCGTATAAAAATCAGTTGGAGGAAGATAAAAAAAGAAAGCTGATGATGAAATGAAAAAAGCAAATCGGGCAGCGAAAAGAAAAGCGGAATTTTGGAATAAACTTGATAAAGAAAAAAATAGAAAGTTAAACGTGAAGAGTAAAATAAAAGGAAAGAGGTTGGAAACCATACCACAAGATGCATCTGATGACAGCAATGATACTGAATGTACGGTTTGTATTGCCAGAATAAGTTTTCTAACGATCATTGAGTCCGATGCATCATGTGTACGAAATGGGGCCATGAAGAGTGTGCTGGGATTGAAAGTGATGACGCTGTTGATTATACCTGTGAGTTTTGCCGTGATATTCGCATAAAAAATGTACGCAAAAATTTAAGACTTGACTAAAAGATAAGTTACCAATATCTATCGTGTTCATATAAACGTTATTTTCTATTAAAAGTAGAATATATATTTTGTTTTTATAATTTGTTAGAATAATAGCTAGTATTTTGAATGAAACTCACTGTTTCTAGCTAATTCCACAATATAATGAAAATTGTTGAAAATTCTAAAAAATTGACAATTGTTTCGATAAATCAATATCATCGCTAGAAACAGTGAGTTTCATTTAAAACACTAATATGAGTAGATTCCACGAAGTAAGGGTCGAGACAGTTAATTTTAGAATAATAGTTGATTTAAATTCAGATTAAATAAATATGTTTTGTATGTGGTGGGTAAAATGATCCCGGAGGGATCATATTGTACAAAATGATCCTTTTGTAACATTTTGTATTACTTTTCTTCACCTACTGCCATTTTGCAATAAAAAATTCGCTACATTAGGAAGTGAATTTTATTTTGAATGGATATTTATGAGTTGTTTGCCGAATATTCGTTAGGAGGATCGTTTTTTACACATTTTCCTTACTGTTAATTGATAATGCTACAAGCCACCCAACAAATTTATCAGACTTAACAACATGCATTCCAGTCGAAGTGGTTTTCTGGCCGCCTAACACAACTGTCTTAATACAACCAATGGACCAAGGTGTTATATCCAATTTTAAGGCTTATTATTTGCGGCGAACATTAAAGCAGATGTTTGAAAAAACAGACGGAGAAGAGGAGCAATCAATCAATGGGAAAACTACAATATCATGAATGCTGTGGAAAACATAAATCTTTCTTGGAATGAGATAACAGAAAGATCTTTGAAATGAGTATGGAAGAACATATGGCCAGGTAGGAGCAAAAACATTGAACACTCTGTCGATATGGATGAAATAGTGGAATTAGCGAAACAAACCGGCTTAGGTGAGGTAAATGTGGAAGACGTCGAAGAAATAGTTCAAGAAACAGCAGATAGTCTTTCTAATGACGAGCTCAAGGAATTAACTGAGCCAGAAGAAAACAAACATGCTGATAGTAGTGATTTCGAAGAAGAGCAAAAAGAACTGATCCACATTTTGACAGGAGTTCAAAAGCAAGGTATATATTTATGTTATATCCACTTATTAACAACTTCTAACAGATCGCAAAAGGAAAACGCAAAACCTTGACAAAAGAACAGAAAATTGGAAACACAGAATAGACTGAATGATTTGACTGACTTAGAATTTTATTTGTTTTTATAAGTTATTCGTTTATATTGTTATTATTTTTGTAAGAAATAAATGTTCGATTTTATTTTTATTAAAAAAAACATAATTTTTAAATTTAATACCTAACCACTTTTCTATCCATCTCCCCTAACCCCATTATTTACATGTTAAGATAGTCTAGTTTAGCGCTGTTTCTCATTACGCTCTACTTTGATGGAACGTATCCTACGAGTTAAGCATGGTCTTTCTGTACTTACAAAATGCTAACTAACCATACTCATCAAATAAAGTTCCACTTTTCTAATCTTGATACATAATATACTATTAAACTTCAGGTAGGGATCACATTCTGACGATGATATTTAATAAATAAACAAGTGTCAATTTTTTAGAATTTTTACCATTTTTTCATTATATTGTGTTAGAATCAGTTAGTTTCATTTAAAACAGTAAATTTAATCATATTCTTACTTAAGACTTGAAATCGTTTTATCGTGTCAGAAAACTACTAAAAAATAATTAAATTTTTTGTGTCATCATACCGGTGCTCGATATGCAATTAGGGTTTGTGCTCTCATCACATGTTGGTATCTCTTTTAAGAAATTATAATAATTTCCAATTCAAAGTGACTCATTGTCTCAAGTAGAAAGCTAGCTTGCTTACTGGGTTATAGTATTAAAGCTACGATTGAAAAGTTTATTATGCAATTTATCAATTGTAACTTCGAAAATATACCCAAAATGTGTTTATATTTAGTATTAATATGTATCTATTTATAGCATTATAGTGGTCATTTTAGCTACCATTGCGGAATGCCGGATTACATTTTCAATCGTGAGAATAGCTTTTAATTTTATTAATTTTTATGAAAAAGCTTCTCCAGACGTAGTCGCTTAAGACATTGGCATCCTACCCACTAAGACAGAGGAAATAAAAAATAAAAAGCATAGAATAGAGGGGCAATCCAACAAGTAGAAGAGGACCGGTTGCGTCGCTACAACAGTGACTTTTTGCCTTCGTGGGCCCCCACCATGACACCTGTCGTCTCTCGACTGCTGTGAATACCTGTTCAGGACAGTGCTTCGTTTACTACCAGACTGACAGTTCCATAGCGGTTGTTTCTCTCTCTGATGAATATTTTTATTTTTGAAGAATCGGATAAATTCTAACAACTTTCTAATTAAATACTTAGTTTCGGAAATCTTCGCGAGTAACAACTCCGTGAATTATGGTGAGAGTGGACTGCATATAAGATACTTGCCCTCGGTTCTTTGACATCTTTCAAGGTCGATGAAGCCGGTGAGGAAGGTAAGCTTTTTAAATATTAATTTTCTCAAACAATTATAATTACGAAACAATCAAAATTATTATTTTTCATTGGTTTTATTGAATTATCTATGAAGACGTTTATCAACAGGAAATTTTTATTTGGAAAAATATTTGTTTGATTTTCAAATTGCATTCATGATTAATTATAAGAAATGGAATAGATGATCAATAGAATAAATGGAATTTAAATTGAGTTTCCAGATCAATTTATAGGAACAAATATTTTAAAATATATATCACTTAAAGTACTCAGTACTGGTGAAGTAATGAGCATTTTGTCTAAGTGTAGTTCTTACGTTCTCAAGTTCCATTGCTTTCAGTACGTCTTATCTCCTCTTTAGTTTCTTCTTGTTTCTTTTTTACATTTTTCTATCCTCCTATTTAGTAATTCTTGCTGGGGCTATTATCAGATCATCCTGCCAACTAAATTGATTCTTCTACACATTTCTCATTCTCAAACCTTGATTATTCAATTTTCTCAAATCGTTACGACCATTTAGTTCTCCTTTTCCCTATTTAATGTCTGATTTTTCCCGGGCAGTGTAAGTTGTTGTCTACTTGCATTTCTGTCCTTATGTTTCAGATTTGTTTCGCTCTTCCAATTTCTGTTATAACAATTTCTAGGATCGGTTTTTTACTCTAGAATGATTTGAACTGCATATTTTTATTATTTTCCGTATATTATGATCTCTGTGGTCGTATAGATATTACTATGTAATACAGGGTTATTTCAAAGATATAAATCTTAATACAGCTTAAAAGTAACCATTAGAAATTGAAAGCTTGATATCCACAACTTCTTGAATCTATAAAATTCTTGTTCAAATTTCATCATTTTGCTGGTTCTACGAAATTTTAGGTGCAATAGTTAGAAACATTTTCATCTTTCAAACACATTATTGTGATGCATCTTCTCAATTTGGTCAATGTGGGGGTAAAATGGCCAACCAAATTGAAGAAGACAAAGAATTGTAGTTCGTTCGGATTATTTTCAAAATCAATTACTTCAAATATTAATTGTTGATTAAAATTAAGAACCATGTCTAGACTATGTACAAATCAAAATTTTGCCATGTAAGCTACCGCTCCAATCATATTATCCGACGTTATACTTAATAATAGAATAAAATAGAGAGTAATTAGAGTATCATATTTTAGTCTTCGTCTTAGAGCTACCGAATATTTAAGTAGATATAGTAATACGTGGCATACCTGGGTATATTTGGAAAATTTCTTAATCGTTTAATATTTTATTCCTATGAATTTTTTTTGGTTTGTATAGGATTCTAAAATATCAGTTACTACTGGAACAATTTGAGGACAACATAACTGTATGAGATTTGAGTTTAAAAACGCATATCCTTATGTATATAGTTTCAAATCATCAGTATATAACAAGTAGTTGACACACGGAAATATCATTTATGAAAATGTTAATCGAGAGCGGACCGAGTATTGATCCTTGAGGAACACCTAACGAACCTACGTAAGTGACAGACTTAAATCCATTTGAACAAATTGTGTGCGAACCTGTAAATAAGAATGGAAAAGCTCAATCAGGGAATCTGAGAGCTCAAATGCTATAAGCTTGTGAAGAATATCGTGGTCAAGCATGTCGAAATCTTTCGAAAAATCTGTATAAATAATAGCAGTTTGAGTTCTATCGTCAATCTTTCCAGTGATATGCTCTGTAATTGTCACCAAGTTGGTAACTATTGAACGCCCTGTTAACATGTCTCTAAATGATTTGTCTAATAGAATGTCAAAGACTTTAGAGAAATTGGGTATTAGAGAACCATTACTATGTAGATATTGTGATGTAATTTTCTTGGGATAAGTTTAATATCAAAACTATTGTAGATTATCTTTCTTAACGTTTGGTCCTAAGTATTAAGCTTTTTGAAAAGTTTTTAAGTTCAGATTTAAATGTAAAAAATGCAAAATGTTGGAGAACTCTCACATTAAAAGTGGCATTCAAAATAAATGCAAATAAACATATAAAAGAGTGCGTACCTTGACAACTATCTTCTTTGCAGTGGCGTAACTAGAGAATCAAATGCACTGGTGCAAAACATAGGTGAGCCCCCCTAATAAATCGTTCAGTTGTTATCAAGTCGAATTATAAATACGTCAAAGAAGCAAAGCTATTTAATCACCATTTATTTTTCTTGCAGCACAGGGCACAGCAATGCTACTTACTGTAAGTATATGCTCTAGTGTCTTACGTGAGCATAGTTCTACAGTTTAGCAGTTTAGGACTATACTTGAATAAATAACGTTATTAGGTAATGAAACGATGTATTTACAGCGCTGACTTATATATTTCATATAAACCGCATAGAGTATATTTAAACATTTTAACATATTAAGTTCTTTTCAGCTAGTTCAAACGGAGTTTGCTGATCAACGCTTAGGGTCCCTCTAAACTTGGGCGTCCCGGTGCACTGCACCGGTTAGCACCTGTGTAGCTACGCCCCCGCTTCCTTGATAGTTCATTAACGTTTGGTTTTATGCATTTAGATTTTTCTTAAACAAACGAAAGACACTAAAAATTACAAAGCCATCACATATGCTGGTAATAAAATAAAATAAAATTCTTTATTTTTTGAATGACAAACAAAGTTTGTATAAAATTCGTCAACAGTTTTCTTAAAAACTAATCTAACTACCTAACTAACTAACTAACTAGTACAGCCTAGAAGTAAAGTGAAAATGACGCATAGTGAAAGATATAGGATAATATACACAAAGTTCTTACACATTTAAAAACTCATCGACTGAATAAAAACACATATCTACTAAAAACAATTTGAATAAAATTTTGAATGATTTTATTGTTTTACTTGATTTAATATATAATGGTAATTTATTAAAAAGTCGTAGTCCCATTATAGGAGGGTATTTGAAAGTAATATTACTTTTAGGAAAAGTCAAAGACAGATTATTACAGCGTCTTGTATTGATATTATGCTTCTGGTAGTTAGTTTTGAAATCACATATGTTGTTATATATGAAAACACAAACATCTAAAATATACAAACAGGGCAACGTTAATATCTTCAATTTTTTAAAGTGTTCTCTACAACCAGTTAGACGAGAGACACCAGCAATACAACGAATTATTCTTTTCTGTGACACAAATACGTCTTTAGAATTGGTAGAAAGATATGCCATACCTCAGACGGGATTCCACTTGTGCGTGATACAGCATAATCATTTGTTTTTGTGTAAGAACAGATCTCAGATTTTTAAATAAGTAATTACTGGAATTTAACTTCGAAATAATTGCCTCACATTGCTTACTCCAATTAAGACATTCGTCGATCAGCAAGCCCAGAAATTTGACACAAGAGACACACTTTATCGATTGATTATCAATTTTTAGATCTACAAACTGCAGTTGTTTTTGTCTATGATGAAATTGTATCACTTGCGTTTTTTCTGCATTAAAATAGAGTGAATTCATGCAAAACCAATTATAAAGACCCGCCAAGAGACTATTACAATTATCTTCAACTACTGATTGACACTTATCAGAAACCAACAACGAGGTGTCATCAGCATATAATGTAAAGTGAGTTGATAAGTTAACTGATACAATGTCATTTATATAAATTAGAAACAGAATTGGACCCATAATTGATCCTTGGGGCACTCCTACTGTTGATGATAGATAACGTGATGTACAAGTTTCGATACTGTTCTTTGCTATTTTTGGTAAGCTCACGTATTGTTCACGTGCATTTAAGTAAGATGTGATCCAATTTAATGAGTGATTCTGGATTCCTATATTATACAATTTCATAGTTAAGATGTTATGATCGACACAGTCAAATGCCCTGCTGAGATCACAAAAGATCCCAACAGGACACTCACCCTACTCCATCATATTTGTAAGTTCTTGATAAAAAGAATGTATTGCGGTGTTAATTGATTTTGCAGTTTGAAAACCGTGTTGGTTTTGCACAATCGTATTATTTAGCTGTAGGTATGCATTAAGCCTTTTTAGATAGCTATACTCAAAAAATTTTGAAAATATAGAAGGAATAGTTATAGGACGGTAATTTCTAACCTGTTTAGAATCACCTTTCTTAAATATTGGTATTATTTTTCCAGTTTTGATCAAATCCGGAAAAGTTCCATTCGAAAAGGAAAGATTGACAAGATATGTCAGTGGGGATATTATAAATGGCAATATTTTTTTAATTAAGAATGCTGGTGCTTCATCGAAACCACAAGATGTTTTATTTTTAAGTTTGGCATGTAAGAGTTCATATAATTCTTCCTGATTAAAAGGACACAAACGAAAGGTATCATTGGGTATTTTTGATTCATTAAAATTAAAATTGAGTTGTTCTCCAATCGCTCCGGTACGTGAAATTTTCGACACCATTTCCTGTGGCGCATTGTTAAAAAATGTGTTAAACATATTAGCTACGTGAGTAGGATTATCTATTATTACATTATCGTTATTATACAATGAAATAACTTTTTTACGCTCATTATTTGCAGTAAAATCATTTATTAGTTTCCATGCACTTTTTGTTGGATTATCCGAACTTGAAATTATGGTTTGATAATGTATTTTCCTAGTTGTTTGTGAACATTTTACATGTTCTTTTTTTTGTAAATTATAGTATGGCCGTAGTTGCGGAAATTGTCTAGACAATGCATGCAGATTTTTTAAATTATCACTAGAACATTTTACATCTTTGTCTATCCACCTTTTATTATTTGTTTCCTTTTCAACAGTGGAAAATGAATATTAAAATAATGCATAAAAATACTCATAAAATTATTAAAAGCTAAATTGGTATCCAAAATTCCATATACAGTATTCCAGTTCTCAAGAATAAGACTATCAACAAAATGACTCTAATAATATTTCAAAGATAGGATGTTTAGCAACAAGTACTACAATTTCTTATAAAACAGAAAGTAATGTGATTAAAATGTTGTTAAATATAAAAACAAAATTATCCTCATTAACACAGCATAAATAAACTAAAATGTTTAGAATGTAAAGATGTCTATTTGGGTCAAACCCTTTTGAGATTAGACACAGTGAACACGTAGTAGCATACAGATTAAACCAGATAAATCCCACTACGCCAGACATCTACTTGACACCAATCATTCATTGACACCTAACACAGAACTAGAAGTACTACATATTTGTGATAAGAAACAAAAACTGGATTAGAAATTAGAAGACACTTAACCATTTGTTGTCCACCAATAAAAAATAATGTTTATTATATAGTATTTTGCTTTTTTTGAATTAATTGGATTGAAAATAATATAATTTTTTTTTCAAATTTTCCTTAATTTTTAGAAGGAGGTTCGTTGAAGTACCGTTAGTCATTTATAAAGTGTGTGACTCGATTCCTAGTTCCTGTAAATTAATATCTACCATTTCCACATTTGTTTGTCCTTGTAGTTTTATAAATTGTATTTCTTCAGTTATATTCTTATTTTCTTTATTTGTTGAATTGCTCTTGATAATTTTTCTTCTAGGCATCTATCTAATTCTTGAACTTCTTCTACTACCTGCTTTTCAAACTCTTCTTTGATTTTAACTCCATTTTCTTGGATTTCTATTTTCAAATTCTTATTTTCTCCTTCCGTATCTACTTTCATCTCGGCCATTTGATTCCTAAATTGCTCGTTTTCATCTCTAATTTTCCTAATATCATTTAAGGTTTCCATTTTTCCTTGGTCTATTTTCTTCTCCAACCTGTTTCCATTTATATTATTAATATCTCCCCTAATATCTTCCCTCATTATATCCATATTTACATTTAAATCTCCTCTCATACTATTCATACCTTCCCATATATTCTTTTCCATACTGTCCATTTTTCCATTCAAATCTCCCCTAATATTCTTTTCCATATTATTTATATCTCCCTTCATGTTGTCCATTTTTTCAATTAAATTATTTTCCATACTAATCAAAAATTGCATTATCTGATCTTCCTCATCTCTTATTAAATATTTTTCTGCTTGTTGTTGACCCTGCTTTCCGTCCCTCAATGTCAATATTTTTGCCATTTTTATTTTAAATTAAATAAATTACTAAACTTTCCAAAATTTTATAAACCTTTTTATTATTCGTATCTTTTTACTATTCGCGCCCCGCTTTGGTGGCGACAATATTGTATACACGTTGTGCTGATAATATTTATACTGATTTAAAATTATAAAATAAATACTTTTATACTATTATTTTTAATTTATCGAGCCTGTTTAATAACGCCTCACGTTGGTTGTCAATATTGTACATAGGGCTTAAGCACCGTATGTAATATATTTCAAAATTGACACTAATTGTCGAATAATTTCCGGCTAGCAGAATAAAAATTTTTAATATATCGAAAGATGAGTTTATTTACTTTTGAATTAATTTGACTCTAGTCTCAGGTGGGTTCCGTTCGTTATCGTATACATTTTTTTTATAAATTTTAAAGTATTTTCCGAATTCAATATTGATTATTAATTTTGTTCTGTATGATCTATCTAGTAATATAATTTGACTGTTTGTTCAAGATTATAAAGGCTATTTAATTTCTTTCTGACATTCAATATATTTCAATAAACAGAGTCTGTCACCAATAATCCACAAATATCATTGTCACAAATACACATTTTTATCGAATTAAGTAAATTTAATTTCTATAAACTGTTCAAATCTATTACAAAACTATATCTGAAGTAAGCCACATTCAAAAGTTATATACAATTACCAAATTACAGAAAATAAACAAATCCTAGTTTTCCTTTTTTATCAAATAACAAAAATCTTATCTACAATGAACACAAATTAAATAAATTACGAACGAAGTTTATAAGTTATCAAATAGCAAAATGTTATCTATAATGAATACAAATTAAACGAATTACGAACGAAGTTCATAAATTTATGGAATTGTCCAAATGATTTTCGAATTGTCACTTTTAATTCGTGAATGTCAAATACCCGTTCACAGTCAACTTCTTTTAATATACTCTTCCAATTGTATAATTGTTCAATATTAAATTTCTGTATTTATTTTGAATTCAAAATTTTTGTAATTTATTATTTAGATGCATCTATTGTTAATTTTGATTAAGGCCTGATATTTTTCGTCGCAATAATGCATTATTTTAAATTATCAATAATCTGGTACAGACTCACCACAATCTGGACTCCTGCAATCTCGTACACTTCTAAATCTAATTTAGAATTCAGAATCTTTCACTTTTCCGAATTGATGAATACATTTTCCAATAAAAAAACACGCACAGAATTTACAATGATGGGCACCGAATAACAATTTCTATTATTAATTATACTATTCAACTAACTATCTATCACTTTGCGAAAATTTGGAGAACTCTCAAATTAGATGTTCTTCGTTCGGGATCTCAAATTCAACTCGCTATTTTTTTCTAAATAAATAAACACGTTACACTGTCGTTACAAACTTTCCTATTTTTAAAAACAAACTAAATTTGTTTTTTTTTACAAAGAGATTTGGAATTCTTTTATTCCAATAAATGCCAACTCTCATAGTTGTGTTGTTCTCAAATTGTTCCAGTAGTAACTGACATACTGAGCAGTTCCTACCAAACTAAGCGCTTTTCTGGTGTTTGGGAAAATACAAAGTCGAAAACATATTGCCCATATCAAAACATTCATATCCGATTCCGATGAAAGGTATTTCTAACAGTAGATAAATATTATTCTAAAGCAATTGTCCTGCTACCAGTACATCTTTATCAAACAACAAAGAACTGTTTTATATGAAGTGTTAGTACTGTCTGAATAAATAATTGTTATGATACTTCAATGGGTCCTTTATTTTTCTTCCCCACATCTCTTTTTCTAGAATTTCAACGCATACTATGGCTTAGGGTAACATTTATATTTACTAATTAGAATGAAAAGACTTGTCTAGCGACATAACATATCTTATAGGTAGTTAAAATATAATAATATAAGGAGTTATAATATCTGATAGAATCGATATTTTTACGTAATGTGTCTTTGTCTCAACGGTCACGATCATATTCAGTTATAAAAAGAATTAAATTAGTATTTACATTGTATATTTGCGCCAACCTTGGTTAAAGAAACAATATTGGCAGCATGACTGATAAAGTGGTTAATTTAAGAAGTAGTATAAAATAAAATTAATCCTCGTGTCAGTTCGACAAGACATTCTCATTATACCAGGAATGATTGAAAAATTTAATAGCTTTTGTATTCTGTAATTTGTATTATTATTAGTCGACTTATGAGTTTTTATAAGTATCGTCTTTCGGCCTAAAGAAGATTTATTTGGCTCTCCTTCTTCTAAATAAGTGTTCTTCTTCGTATATGGTATCTATCACTTGCTGTCTTCACTGCCATGCCGTTTCCGATCGCCGTTAATACCGCAGACAAATTCTCTTTAGTCCATGTACTACGCAGTCCTTGACACTGATAACGTGGCATTTTTAGCTCTGCAAAATTACTTTAATCTTGGCTTAAACATTAATACAACGATTTGTAGAGTAATATGGCCATGGCCATATTGCTTTACTTTTCACCTGGCCATATTACTCTTCTGTAACATCTTGAAATGTTTACCAAAATTATAACTTTAAAACGATAAATAAACAAAAAACTAACATGCCTATCGTCTTCCTTAGAACTTTTTACATATGTACAACGTAAAAGAGAAATTAAAAACTTACCAGAGTAACAAAATAATTGTCCCTTTTAATGATCACTTTTAATAACCTGTTGGCAAATACGCTTTGCCGCCGATAGGTATTTTGCAGGCTTTCCGACCACAGTATACCTAACAAACAGTAGTGCATCTTCAAGGCGGTACCTTTGAAGTTTAAAAGTAGCTGTCGGCCATATTTTCTGGATAAATATCAGGTCAGAAGCCAGCTTTATGAGAACGACAGAATCGTACTTAAAAAAATTCTTTATGTAACAAAACGACAAATGAGGATATTTTCCTAATTTCCGTTTGTTAAATGTTTATATGTTGTGACCTTATTTAAGTCTATACTTATAAAAACAATTTACAAAACACCAGTTCACACAAGATGCAATTAACATAAAATGAAATAATGAAAATCACTGATGAAAATGCCGTTCGTGACGTTTTCTTGTTCCTCTGTTTATCGTGCCCAGTAATGTCAGACGCACAGACTGTCAAATAACTCGAATGTCGATATTCCATTGGTTGGATTCATACCGTGACAGTGACAGGAGAATGCACAACACTCTTTCTTCTTGATTGATTTACATATTTTATCCTCAGTCTGCGCAGTCAAATCTGCGCGACTTTTGCCGCCTGTCCAAGATGCACTACTGTTTGTATTTGTATACTGTTATCCGACGACATCTATATATTGCGTCGGGTTTTTGTTAGAGTTGGTAAATGTTATTTTGGTGCAGAAGATCGCTGTAAATTATTTTCTACTAAGAAATAAATTGCCTGGCCATATTGCTGTACGTGGCCATATTACCTGCAGTTACCTTAGATGTTATACATAAATATTAGTATTTTAGCAATTACCTACCTACTAACCCTGCTTCAAACATTCTAAAATAAACGATATTTTTGGTAGCAATTAAACTGAGTTCCTGGATGATAGAAATAAGAGAATAACAAAAATTATAAAAGAAACAGCCGATCAGATAATAGGCCCCCCAGAGAAAACGCCGGATAAACTGTCGATGGAGACAAAACACCTCCTAGAGAAGAGAAGAAAATTGATAACAAAAGGTAAAAGGGACACTATTGAGTACACAGAAATCAACAAAACAGCGAGATAAAAAATGGCGAAACAGGACATACTAAAACATCAAACGAAACAAGTACAATCCCTATTAGAACAGAATAAGGGACTAAATATATTTAAAAAACGCAACACACTTAAGAAAGAGATAACAAAGATCAAATATGCGAAAAACAACATAGTGAAAGACAGAAAGAAGATATTAAAAGCTGTGGAATCTTTCTATAGAGATCTGTACGAATCTAAAATACCAAAGATAACGACAGTAGAGGACAAAATTCGAACAGTAAATGTCAACTCAGAAGAAATGCCCGAGATAGATATGGAAGAACTAGAGAAAGCGCTATCCCAGATGAAAAATGGCAAAGCAGCGGGAGAAGACAACATTCTGCCTGAAATGCTTAAGAAAAGCGATATCAAGACGAGACAAGAACTACTAAAACTATTCAATGAGTGTCTAACAGAAGAATATATACCCAAAAGTTGGGAGAATGCTGTAGTTGTTATGATCTACAAGAAAGGTGACCCAACTGATCTCGAAAACTATCGGCCGATAAGCTTACTATCACAGATATATAAATTATTCACCAGAATCATTACAAACAGATTAGAGCGAAAACTCGAGACTTACCAACCAAAGGAACAGGCTGGGTTCCGAAGCCATTATAGTACGACAGAACATCTACACACCGTGAGGCAGATGATCGACAAAGCTACAGAATATAACATAAGCCTATGGATGGCTTCTGTCGATTTCCGAAAAGCTTTCGACACAGTAGAAATCTGGGCAATAATAAAATCATTGAGAAATGCTAGAGTAGATCAACGATATATAAACCTCATCGAAAACATCCACAGAAATTCTTCAATGTCGATAAGACTTCACGAATCATCTGACAAAATAAACGTAAGGAGATGAGTTCGGCAAGGAGACGGTATATCTCCAAAGCTATTCATCTTAGTTCTCGAGGATATTTTTAAGAAGCTACAGTGGGAAAACAAAGGATTGCACGTACATGGTGAACGCTTATACAATCTGAGATTTGCTGACGATGTTGTACTGTTTGCAAAAGATAAACAGGAATTGATAGGAATACCTACAAAATGAGGCTGCAAAAGTAGGATTACACATGAACAACACAAAGACCCAGTTTATGACAAATATACCAGATGCAGACGATACAATACCGATTCATGACAGCACAATAAAAAAGACGGAAACATACATATACCTGGGCCAAGCTATAACACCAGGCAAACAAAATCAAGAGATGGAGATTGATAGAAGAATTAGACTGGGATGGGCAGCCTACGGCAAATTAAAGTACATCTTCAACATGAATATTCCAATGAATTTGAAAACAAAAGTCTATAACGAGTGTATACTGCCTGTTGTCAAGTATGGTTGTGAGACCTGGGTAATAACCAAGAAGATAAAACATAAATTGGAAGTACATCAGAGAGCCATAGAAAGACGTATTTTGGGAATTTCCCTGAGAGACCATAAAACAAATACTTGGATACGAGAAAAAACCAAAGTCTTCGATATAATAAAAAGAATTGGTTCCCTAAAATGGCAATGGGCAGGGCACGTGACCAGGCATACGGAAAACTGGAGCGGGTATGTCACCAGATGGAGACCTTGGGCAGAGAGGAGGAGTGTTGCAAGACCCCAGCAAAGATGGTACGACGAGATAAAGAAGATCGCTGGCCTGAACTGGTATCGAGTTGCGCAAGATCGAACCCGATGGACGAATTTGAAAGAGGCCTATATCCTTAGGATAGAAAACGGCTGATAATAGAAAACTACCAAAAACATTGGCAATAAATCAAGTTTTACGGAAACAATCAGTAATAAAATCTTTTACGTGACATTTATGGGACATTCTATATATTTCTTATTGTACATTTGAGTATGGTATATCAGTTGTTTCTAACGGCTAATATTCAGTTTCGTCATACACATTGTATTCAAATATACATTGTATAATAGAATATTATAGCTTCACATCTAATGTCAAGTTTAATGATAATTTCAAATAAAGGTTATTCTCTGTCTTATAATAGAGATAGAATTTACATTTTCTCTTCTCACGTGGATGTGTGGATGGGATTAGGAAATATTAATTAAGACGACTTTGACTTAGTCGCTGTCGAATAATGTTCATAAATGATCTTTAGTATCCATGCTCCATAAACCATCCATAAAAGTGAAAGCGTGGACAATCCAGTTTTAATAGCACGTCAATAGTATAAATGTCGTTAGGTAAAGGTCAAATTTTATTATAGATTATTAAATTAAATTGTGTATGATATATGTGAATTTGAAGATTTTTGTCAAACGCTTAACGGCTTCGTGACTCAAACTTTAAACTTTTGATAAAGCATTTTTTTTTTTTTTTTTTTTTATTGAAACATGTCGCATCCACCAAAAGGTTATTAGCGACAATACAATAATATAATAACATTAGATCTTATACAATAAGTTTATAGATTCTAAATAGTCTATGATTCGCCTATGATATTGACAGTCTTTTCCGAGGAGAACTTCCAAACTGTTCGGAAAATTATTTGTTGCTCGTTCGACTGTGTATTTTGGACATGCAATAAGGACATGTTTTATGCTATCTACGACATTACACGTTGTACATATCGGGGGTTCACTATTTGTGAATAAATAGGAATGAGTATATCTTGAGTGACCTAGTCGAAGCCGCGTTAATACAACTTGTATTTTCCTATTTTTAGTAGTAGGTTGCCATGGAGATATATTACTCTTTACTTCCCTTAGTTTTGAACTGGAATTCGACCACTCGCGATCCCACGCACTATACACTTTCATTTTAAAGAATGCTTTTAAATCACTAGCAACGCTTCGACACTCACTTTCCGAATTAATATTAAAGATCGCATCACGCGCACTAGCGTCTGCTTTGTCGTTGCCTTCGATTCCAATATGCGATGGTATCCATATAAACTTAACGCTTCTAGAATTCAACTCGGCTTCCAGTAATTCAGCCTTTATTAGTTTTCCAATAGGGTTTTGTTGGTATATTTGCTGCAAACTTTTTAAAGCACTGAGGGAGTCGCTAAGAATGAGGCTGTTTGAAAATGTCAGCGAGTTTGCGAGTTGGAGAGCTTTGTATAAAGCAAAAAGTTCAGCAGAGAAAATACTGAGGCTGGGAGGAAGTCTGTATTGGGAAATATTCCCCGAATTTACAATGGCAGCCCCTACCCCTGTTTCACATTTTGATGCATCAGTGTATATTTTATTGCAATCACTGTATTGTTGTTCCAAAATTAAATTAAATTTATCCCTTAATGTTGCTGAGTTTACTTCGTTTTTGTTAAATATACTTAGTGTTGTATTAACGCTAGGGGTTTTGATGGTCCAGGGTGGAGGATGATCCAAGTCCACAGGAAATACAGGAGGAAATTGAATGTCCAAATTATTTAGGAATATTCTTATCCTTTCGTAGTAAGGTATAGCTGTTTGGGGCTTATTGCTGAAGTGATGTAGATATTTATTGGTGAATGTGTTATTATAAAGGGGCTTGTTTTTATTCGATGCAATTGAGGTAGCATGTGATAGTGTTAGATACATTCTTCGATAATGTAGAGGAGGTTCACCCGTTTCACTATAAATACTATCAACAGGAGTTGTTCTAAAAGCTCCAAGAGCAATTCTAAGCCCATGATTGTGAACAGTATCAAGTAATTTTAATGTTGTTTTAGATGCAGAGGCGTAAGCAATTGATCCATAGTCTATTTTAGATCTTATTAAACTTTTGTAGATATTTAGCAGCATATTATAATCAGATCCCCAGTGTTTGTTACTTAATGTCTTCATTATGTTTAGCCTTTTATGACATGATAATATGGTTTGCTTTATATGTTCTTTCCAAGAAAGTTTTTGGTCCAACCACATTCCGAGAAATTTAACAGATGGCTTGAATGAAATAACTTCACCGTATAGAATGAGTTTTGGATAAGATTCTGGAATCCTTTTAGAAAATAGTACTCCGTTTGTTTTTGAAACTGAGAATTTGAAGCCGGTGTGCTGAGACCATTGTTCTAATTGTGTGAGAAAGGATTGAAATATATTTGTCACCAAAGTGGTATTTTTGCCTTTACAATAAACTACCAGGTCATCTGCGTATAAGCGAGCCTTGAGAGGTTTTGGCATATCTTTGATAATCTTATTTATAGCTATTAGAAACAGTGTTGGGCTAAGTACGGAGCCTTGAGGAGTTCCGTTTTCTTCAATTTGACTTTCGGAATAAGAATTATGGACTCTTACTTGAAATGATCTGTCTTTAAGAAAATTACTAATAAATCTGAGGCACTTACCACGAATATTCCATGAGTGGAGTTCTTTTATTATATTAAATCTCCAACATGTGTTAAATGCTCTTTTCAAATCAAAAAATATAGATATACATGATTGTTTAATCGACAGTGCTTCATGGATATCACTTTCCAGTTCGAGAATATTATCGATGCCGGATCGATTTTGTCTAAAACCATTTTGTTCAGATATTAGACATTTTGATGTTTCCAAGGTCCACATTAATCTGTAATTAGCCATTTTCTCCATTAACTTGCACATTGAACAGGTTAAACTTATAGGTCGATACGAGTCAGGTTCCAGACTTGACTTTTGATTTTTCAGGAAAGGTAGAACGTATGCCGTTGACCATATTGAAGGAAATTTATTATGTTCCCAGACACAGTTGAATAGTTGGAGAAGGAGGGTTTTCGCAGATTCAGGAAGGTGTTTTAAAAATGTGACTGGGATATCATCTGGTCCAGGACTAGCATCTTTCATGCTATAAAGTGCATTTTCAAGTTCCTCCATAGAGAAGGGTAAGTTTAGTGGAGAGTTTTCGTCTTCGTCTTGAAGTAGCTCCGAATTTTCCACCACTAATCTGTTTTCAAGGAAGGTATTATCATAATTACGGTTTGAAGACAAACTTTTGAAGTGATTGGCTAAAGCGTCGGCCATTAGCTGTGGAGAGGTTGTGACTGCATCGTTAATCTTCATTCGAGATAATACTGGTGTGTACTTTAGTCCTGAAACTTTTCTTATTCTTTTCCATACTTCACTGATGGGAGTGGCGCTGTTTATTTCGGAAACATATTTTGACCATGATGTTTTCTTAGCTGTTTTGATGATAAGCTGTGCCTTCGCTTTGAGCCTTTTGAAATCTAATTTATTTTCGATTGTCTTGTGCCTCTTGTACTTATTGAGTGCTGTTTTGGCGGCACGAATAGACGTATGGCATTCCGTATTCCACCATGGTACAGGTGTTCGTTTTTTGTTTGTCCTCATAGTTTTACCTATGAAGAGTTCTGCGCTTTTTATAATAATGCTGTTGAAATTATTTAAGGATTCATCAATGTCATCGGTCATCGTATATTCCAGCATTTCGTGGTTGATGTGGGATTCAAATTCTGTCCAGTTTGCAGATCCTATTTTCCATTTCGGAAGAAAACTTTCGTGAGTCAGGGCTGCTGAGTTCTTGATAAGAATAGGATGGTGATCACTGCCGTATGTGTACTGAAGGGCTTCCCAAAAAAGGCGAGGAGTAAGTTGGGGGTCGCACAAACTTAAATCAATTACTGATGAGTTCCCAGTGTTGACGTTAAATCTTGTTGGAGAGCCATCGTTAAGAAAATTAAGCTGAAGGTCCGATATGATTTTTTCTACAATATTCCCTCTAGCATCAGTATGAAACGAGCCCCATATAATGTTGTGACTATTAAAATCTCCTACTATAATGCGAGGAGCCGGTATCTGGCTAAACAAATCTTTTAGTTCGTTGTACGTTGTAGGAGTGCTTGACGGTAGATAAAGATTACAAATAAAATAAACATTGTCTGATTTAATTTTAACAACTATGGCTTCCAAGTTAGTTGTTACGGGAAATAAACTTGCTTCTAATGTGTCCTTAACTAATGTTGCTACGCCACCACTCGATATATTGTTGGTTGCGACTCTATCTTTTCGAAAGCATTTGAATGATACAGAGTTGTATATTTTTTGAGGGTTTAAGTTGGTTTCTTGCAGACATACTATGTCCGTAGTTTGTTCAGCAATAATGAGTTGAAGCATAGCAAGGCGATGGAAAAATCCATCAATATTCCATTGTAGTATTGATGTGAATTTAAGGAAATAATTTGTATATGTTAGTTCTGGCTTAACTGAGAGGCGTCGCTTTCGTCATCTGAGAAATTACCACCGAGCTGAGCGAAAATTTTCTTTTTAAGTAAAGTTAGTTTGCGCTTCGTTGATTTGTCTTTTACGTGAGGATATATTAGACGTAGCATACTAGTCAGTGCTAAAATATCTGTAGTGTACTCTTTTATAATACTAATGGGATCTGAAGATCCGCTTAGACTGCTTAGCAAAAGAGTTAGTTGATCGAAATTGAGCACAAATGGAGGAGACTGGTTTTCGATAAATGTTTTGGCTGGTTCAAGTGATTGTATTATGTTTAAGTTGTTATCTTCATTTTTTGAGTTAGAGTTGAACTTTGGCTTCTTTGCTTTTAACTTATTTTTTGGTACAGGGAATTCTTTGCACTGTGTGATGGGTGGACTCACTTCAGGTGAAACGATTTCGTCAAAATTTCGTTTTGATTGGCTTATATCGACGATTGCTTGAGAAGTTTCCATAGTTGTAAGTATTTGTGGATTATCAGAGACAGCTTTTGTATTTGTTGGTTGCGTTATTGTATTTGTTTGAGACGGTGCTGAAGGAATTTCATTTGGAAGTAGTGTAGGTTGTATTATAGGTTCAGAACATTGAGATGCTATGTGGCCTTGTTTTTTGCAATTGTAGCAGACTATATTGTCTTGAGAAATGAATATTCTGTATGAAGTGTTGTCGAAATCAAGTATAAATGAATCTGGAAGCTGTAAGTTGTGTGGGCTGACGAATACTTGTCTTCTGAAACTCAATATGTGAGTATATTCCGGTAGAGATGCACCGATTCTCAGGAATGTCATGGGTGAAACAGGGGCTAAACCAATTTTTTGTAATTCATTAATCAGTATATCATGAGGTATAGATGGGCACACATTTGAGAGAACGATTCTTTCTGCTGGTGATACTAGTTTTCTAGCACTGACTACCATTCCATTAACTTCTATTTGTCCATAGTTATTCATGAAAGTTTCTACTAGTTGTTTATTGGACAGATACATGCATATCCGATTGTTTGATAACCGGGATGAAAAGATTATGTTTTTTGGCTGGATTATACTACCCAGAGGAATTAGGTAATCTTGAAGACGAGTGTTTTCTAATGCACTGAAGACGATTGCTTGTTCTTTTGAAGGGAAGATGGGGCTTGAAGCTGCTGATGAATAGGTTCGGGAAATATCTGATCTAGACTGAGAATGTGGAAGAGTTGAAACATTTTGGTTGGGGTTCATGATGAAGTGTCCAAAAAATAATAATACGGCCCTGTCACCTGATAAAACAGGTGTATGGGCCTGCGATAGTAATTATCCAGCTAATGAGACCGGTTTCTTATCAATAACAATATAAAATGTATGAAACTGAAATTGTTTAATACACAGATATCGTACACTTTGTTGTCAATAATTTAATTTTGAAGATACCAGCAAATGCACTTACTGTTGTAAAAGTATCCCTGCACAAAATTCACAATTATTACTTTGTTAACACTTAGCAACTTTGGAAATAATCAGAGCCCACATTGAACACAGATTCTCTGTATTCGGTCAGGGCCGAACTCCCTTTGATAAAGCATTGCACAGGGTGATCTATTAAAATTAGCCACAGACCGTATTACGGAGACTGTATGGCCAACATTTTTGAAAAACCTCACATCAGAATCGGACAAAAAATTACTCGAAAATATGCTTAGTAAATGGAACAATATATCAAGTCTATCTATGACATTTTCAGAGAAATTTCAAATGTTGCCGAAGTATAGTAATTTTCGTTTTTTTTTTCTTAATATAAATTAGTTAAATAATACTCTCGGACGCAACAAAAAGGTTTATTTAATTGATTATAGTGAAAAAATTACAACTACAAGTAACAATCACAGATAAAAACAGAAACATATTAAATACAAGCTCTTTTTAGGTTTTTCAAAACTCACATTAATTTTTTGACTCATAACTCAGACATTAATAAGTAGTAAGGAAGCTAAGTGCTTTTTCTACATTATACCCCACTGAATTGATGTCCAATAAAAACAGGAACTGCACTGGACGACGTAGACGGACACCATCTGATGTTCGCAGGCTCTAACTTTACCATCTCTTCCCGGATATACCTCAGTTATTCGAACAACTCTCCATAGCCGTCGTGGTACGTTTTGATCATATAAAAGCACTACATCTCCAATTTCTAAGTTTGAAGAACCAACGTTAGCGTTAGCATGAGTCGATCTCGCTGAAGATAATTCAAATGCCGGTGTTTCTAGAATTTTTTCGTTAAGTTTTCTCGATATCTCCATTGTTTTCGGTAAGCTTTCTTTCCGGCAAAATTATGAATGCGTTGTCGTTACTTCCAAATAAAAAGTATCTTGGTGTCAAGATTAGTAGGATCTCAGGATCATCATCAATATAGGTAAACCGTTTAGAATTTACTGTAGCTTCAACTTCACGTAGGAGCGTTTCAAGCTCATCATAATTCACTACAGATTTAAGGAATTTTTCACAGTTCGTATTGTAATGTTTTTGTTATTTATTTAAACAATAAACGGGTGGGATAAATTTTAAACACACGATATGGCTACTTACCAATTTATTTAAACACTAACTCACTAACACTTAATTTATATGTACTTAACTAATCACTTAAATATAATTTATATGCACACAAACTTAATTATTAATTTATATCAACAATTTTATATTCACTTATTTACTGTTTATTTGTCAAGACGACTTTATCAACTAACTCATCCGCTGATCGGTCCTTTATTTATCTTAAAGCCTTTCTTACTAGAAAATTCCGGACTGCGGCTTACACACACACAAATACCTTTCGCGATATTTCTCGATTGCCGGCCTTAAAAAACCTTCCGAGAACATGTCTATAAAAACTGTCACAATAAATCCCAATAGACCTTCTCAGAATTCGGCGCGCTCTCCATTTTTTAAACTCCGTTAACATAAGGTTACAGAACCGTACTTAGTATCTGCTTCGGTGTGCGAGTTCGTAACATTACCCCCTCCTTAAATGAAAGTTCCTCGTGGAACTTTTGTGTAGCCGAGACTGGATGTTTGAATCGGCAACTGACTCAATTTCTACACTTTCCAATCTTATGGGAATAACAGGGCACCGCCTTCATCGGATACTGATAACGGGGGTTGTAGCTGCAAATTAATATCTGGACACCGGTATCTTGGAAGATTACCTCTACCATGTTCCTGATGACTCGCCAATCCAACTAGTTACTCGCTATCTTAGGCATAGCCAGTTTCTTCACGCTGGATTCTAACACATGGTCTCGTAGGTTTCGAAGTGCTTCCCACAGATCGCGGTAGGTAGATCAATCTTGAAATTCATTTTTACTTACCACGTAGAATACGTACCGCGAATTATGTTTCAGTTTCAGTGTCTTGCCAGGGGCTGGAATCTGGTCTTCAAGTTTCTCTAATTGCCCGAACTTCTTTCGAAAGACGGATGCCAACCCTCGTGCGTTCTTGAGACGGGCGGGGATGTTGTGTGCCAGTGAATAATCTTCCGGGAGAGTGAACAAATCTTGTCGTTGTTCTGAAGTGACTCTATATCTAGCTTTCTCGGTACCTCCATACGCGCTCATAAATTCATCGAAGGTAGGATCAGACACATCTTGAATAAGGTTTACTCCTTCCTCTAGGTCATGGTCTCCTTCGAATGGGGCTAGTCGGTTTTGGTGAACTACTTTTGGTTTTCCGTTGAGGATCTTGCTTATGCGATATATAACATCATTGATCCTTTTCTTGATTAAGTATAGACCTTCCCAGGATTTTTGTAATTTTGGAGAAAATCCTTTTCTCCTCGTCGGGTTGTGTAACCTTACTTTGTCCCCTTCTTTAAAACCGCTTTCTGTGGCCTGCGTGTCGTACCGACTTTTCATACTGTCGCTGGCAACTTGAAGATTTGTTCGAACTAATTCATGAATATCGTCCAGCCTTCGTCTCAATTGGATCACGTAGTCTTCGCCTGCTAGATCTTCTCCAGGCCGACAGCCAAATTCCAGGTCACAAGGAAGCCTCATTTCACGTCCAAACAGGATTTTCGCAGGTGTTTCACCCGTGGACTCATTGACGGCAGATCGGTAAGCCAAAGCGAATAGGGAAAGATACTGGTCCCAATCTCTCTGATGGCTGGATACTACTTTGGACAGGTATTTTCCAATAGTCCTGTTCATTCTCTCGACCATTCCATCTGACTGTGGATGTAATGCTGTTGTCCTGGTCTTCTTCATTCCCAGCTTCTCGCAAATCTCCTGGAATAGATGACTTCCGAAATTTCTTCCCTGGTCGCTGTGGACTTCCAAGGGCACTCCATATCGGCTGATAAATTCTTTCACCAATACATCTGCTACAGTTGTGGCCTCTTTGTTCGGGATAGCGTAAATTTCCACCCACTTTGTGAAATAATCCATTACAACCAGTATGTATTTGCTACCGTTTTCTGTCGTCGGAAATGGTCCAGCGATATCTAAAGCAATCCTTTCGAAAGGGCTTCCAACATTGTACTGTTTCATGGGTGCCTTTCTCTTGCGATGTGGTCGATTTCTCTTAGCACAAGCCGTACATTTCTTACACCAGTCCTTCACATCGTCGGAGCTGTTCATCCAATAAAACCTTTCACGGACTCGCTGAAGGGTTTTCTTCACTCCGAGATGACCTCCCGATGGACTGTCGTGGAACTTCTTCAGTACCTCAGCTACTTTTGTTCTCGGGATAACTAGCTGTCTCCTCATCTCAGAACAATAATCGTTTCCAAGGACTCTTTTCAACAGCCCTTCTTCCAGGACAAGGGAGTCCCACTGAGTCCAATACGCCTTGAGTTTCGGTGAGAATATTGACACTTCTTGCCAGGTAGGTCGCCAATTTTCTTTCTTCCATTGCCGTATCATCTTCAGGTGAGGATCATTCTCCTGATCTTCTCTGATCCTGGTGGGTGACCATTCCTCGTTGACTACAGTAGTTCTTGAAACTGCAGCTTCCCTAGATTCCACCTTGTTGCAGTGGAAGCAGTCTGTTGGGCATGGTCCACGACATTTTTCCATCGAACGTTGGGGCCTTGACTCGGGCAAAACTGCCAATATTATCTGTCTTGGGTTGTGTTTCTGGCTTGCAGATCTCGATTTTCTTTTCTTCTGCTGAAGTGTCTTGTGTTCTTAAATCGGCAATCTTTGTCTCTAAGTCTTTAATTTTCTCGTCCGTCTGATTTTCCATCGTTGTCATCTTATTCTCCATGTCTGATTTTAGAGACGAAATTTTATTCTCGACTTCAGCAGCAATGTCATTTTTCAATGATAAGATATCTGCAGAAATATCATTCTTCATAGCAGAAATCTTCTCGTCCATATTAGTAGAAACCTTGTCCATGTTAGCGGAAATATCGTTCTTCATGGTTGAAATCTTCTCTTCCATAGCAGAAATATCGTTCTTCATATTAGCAGAAATATCGCTTTTCATTGTGGTAATCTTCTCGTACATATCAGCAGAAATATTAGCAGAAATTTGACGAGATTAAGGTGGAAGCCTCGTCATTGAATAAAAATGATTCTGGATCAAAGCCGTCATTTTCCAGTGCCACTTTGTCTTTCTACTAATTCACTTTTCTTACCGGACGTTTCCAACTCACGATCTTCCAATTCTGCTCTTAATTCCGCCACTTTCAGATCACATAGTCTCTTGGCCATTTTTACGTTGCAATTTATTTATATTATCCCACTTCTGACACCAATGTAATGTTTTTGTTATTTATTTAAACAATAAACGGGTGGGATAAATTTCAAACTCACGATATGGCTACTTACTAATTTATTTAAACACTAACTCACTAACACTTAATTTATATGTACTTAACTAATCACTTAAATTTAATTTATATGCACACAAACTTAATTATTAATTTATATCAACACTTTTATATTCACTTATTTACTGTTTATTTGTCAAGATCACTTTATCAACTAACTCATCCGCTGATCGGTCCTTTATTTATATTAAAGCCTTTCTTACTAGAAAATTCCGGACTGCGGCTTACACACACACAAATACCTTTCGCGATATTTCTCGATTGCCGGCTCAATCCTTAAAAGACCTTCCGAGAACATGTCTATAAAAACTGTCACAATAAATCCCAATAGACCTTCTCAGAATTCGGCGCGCTCGCCATTTTTTTAACTCCGTTATCATAAGGTTACAGGACCGTACTTAGTATCTGCTTCGGTGTGCGAGTTCGTAACAGTATTAACCGTTTTCAGAAGCCGCTCCATCAAGCAGCCATTTCGATAATATATTTCCATTAAATTCTAAAATCTTGAGCTGCTTGTTGAACCTTGTCGTTCGTTAGAATATTTGACAAGTTTTCTGGTTCTAGGGAGGCTCTTTTAAAAGTTCTAGCATTATCTGAATATATTACATCTGGTACACCTCTTCCGGAAATAAACCTTCGTAGACAACTTTATGTGGTTATGTCAGGGATTAACTTCAAATGAACGGCTTGTATAACCGCTCATGCTATTATCATAAGTCTAATCCTTTTCTTTAGGATCATTAGGTTTCGTTACATAAAAATGTTCTGCACAGGCAATGCCAATAATCTTGAAGGGATTGGCTTCATTTATTCTATTTTTTGGCAAAGGAGCAAATGGTTCGGTTCCAGGTTTGTCTTTAAGTTTTTTACACCTTATACACTGGCTCAAAACAGATTTTGCTCATTATCGTCCTTTTATTATCTAACACTTTTGACGGGCATCAGTAATTCCTGGGGAGCTGCAGGAGGTACTGTTGTAATTGATCTCAGGTGTTCCCAATCTTCTTCCACCCCCACGCGAGTGGGTTCTTCTTATCATTCAGCCACTGGTACACCTGGTGGTAGGTCCTAAATAAATACTGCCTGGATGTTGCTGCAGTGGGGGAAGTCCTGCCCACTTGAACAATGAATGCTTTGCAATAGCCTGCAAGTAACACTGGTAGCGAAAATAATCTAGATTCAGTGTTATTTGCTCCAAACATCACAAGAAGCAAATGCCTTCCAGCGTCAGCCACTACACTGGGGTCAGTTTTGGGGTCGTTGAAAACTAGAAGGTCCATAAGAAGAGTGTTAACTTTCCTATACTTTCCTTCTTGTAGATATCTGATATGGTGTCACATCCTGTGAAGGCGTATACTACTAAGAATACCCCTTTTAGAGCTCCAATATCTCGCTGAATGTCAGAAATAGTGTACACTTTTTTCCTGCTGATTGCCTTTCTTTGGTGCTATCATTTTCAATTTGTTCTCTGATGGTGCGTGGACAGTCAACAAGACTAGTAAATCCGTGTCATCACCAATTATACAAGCTTCAAGTCCTTTCTTAACTTCATTAATCGCTGTTAAAAATATCAATAAGTCAGCGTCACCCGACGCTTGATGAACTTGTACAACCACCTATTTGCAAGTTCACTGTCAGGAGAGACATAATGCCAACTTTGTTCTTAGCGTTAGGTAGAAATTCACTCTGATTGATATTTACATGGATTGAGTCTTCTACTTTGAGTTCAATGTTAGTGGTAGAACGTGATCTGCATAAGTGCTCTTCAACTTTTGTGAATATTTGCTCGTATCCATAAAATACCACAGTTGCTTGCCCATAATGAGTAATTATGTAATCTGTGTATTGCTCGCAAATCTGTCTGAAGGTAGCTAGGCGTCGCCAGACAATACGATGAAGGACGACGCAGGACACTTTTTCCCAAAAATCTAAAAAAAAAACAAAAATTTCTTCTTTTAAAACTCTGGAACCGTTCACTGTAGTGAGATTATGCGTAGGACGATTTTTCGCACTAAAACCTCATAGCTCTCTAAATATTATAGAACAACATAAAAACTACTAATTCACCAACTTGTCCCCCTCTTCCCCCAAACCTGACGCTCAAAATAGTGTCACTTTTTACCAAACAATATGTGGACTGAGCGATTTGGAATTGGACGGAAACATTTACTTTGGATGTTGAAGTTAGGCCGTTTTTGGACTAACTGCATCACACTAATAATCTTTTCTCATACACAAAGTAAGATTGCCCTTTAATTAAATGTTTCTGCACACGCTTTTCATGAAAATATCACTTATATTTCATAAAAGATGATAAAAACCGGCAATGTTGAACACTTTACAAAAATGAAGTTTCGTAGTTGTTCTAAGTTATTAATTAAACTAGTTTTTTTTAAATATTAGTGTACTAGCTTTTGTAATAAGTATTTATTTTATCTATAGCTTATAACATCAAATTTCATTTAAAAAAGTGTATGAGCCTAATACTAATTTGGATCCATCTACTCACATCAGAATTTTGTGAGATTGTTTTTAACAATGCTGGTATTAATACTCATTTCAATATTTCTTTTCTTATTTCATAATGCATCAGATACGAGTTTTCTCAAGTATAACATTCTACAAAAAAACCTGTAAGTAAATTTACTCGATCAATTGGTGAGTATATTCCTTCCTACCTTAGACAAGTTTTACTTTTCAGCTTGAACAAATATTTGACTTGTCCAGTCGGTTGTGCTTATTCACCTACCCACTCAGTTTTGGTATTGACAAACTAGTTTTTTACTTACAATAGCGGCGGTATGAATGGAACTGAAGGTAATCCGTTAGCATACTATAATTTTCAACAGAAAGTATTAGTTTCATATTTTTGTTACTCAATATTGTAAATCAGATCGTTATCATACGACAATGAAGATCGATCGATAGTTAGATTTTTTTGTCTCAGTAAAGAATATATACAATAGTTAGTACTGAATCATTATACTTACAAAGTTATCGACATCTATTTCAGACAGGAAATTCAAAATCATCAACGAATTTGTCCATTTCATACAAAAGTAGTCTGCATATGTGAAAAACTGGTCACAAAAAACAATATGTGTAAAATATTCTAATATCACTCTACAACAATACATCCTCAAAAAGTTCACGCACAAATAATTGCTTACAAAAGGAGAACCACAACCAGAAACAGAAGGATTAGTAATAGCCTCACAAGAACAAGTTATACCAACAAAAAGGTACATGGAACTTATTTCAAAATGAAACAGAGAATTGATACTGTTGCCAATTTGCATAAGTGGATACAAACTGTTGCAGGAACAGACTAAACGAAAAAACAGAATCGACATATTGTCATACGTTATACCATCCCAAAAATTCATACAAAACTTGGTCAATATCAATACATACACTTCTTACATATATACCTACACGAATACAAAAAGCAGTCATCCTAAATATATGCAATATAACTCAACCTGTAACATGTTTAACATGGTTATTAATCATTTTATCATTTTTTTTTATTATTCAAATTTACAAATAACTAGTACCTATGGTGTCATCTATTGATTGGTTTACTACTGATATGTGTACTTGGAAATTCGAATAGTAGCCCTCAGTCTTTATTTCATAGTATATACAGCGCCAAAAGTGTAGTTTTTAATGGAAGACTGTTGAAGACTATGTACACACTTGAATTTTAGAAGTAGAAGGTTGATGGGTGTATTTTCTCAAAAGATGAAAGTGTGTAAATAAATTTTATTAAAAAATTAAGCTAAGCGCTTTCGGCAAATAAACATGCAATCATCGGAGCTTTCGTCAATGGTAAAAAATACCTCTAAAAAAGGGAAACATTGAAAGGGGATTGGCATCACAGGCACAATAGTTAGATGTACCTTTTCACAAAATTAACAAATAAAATGAAACTAAAAACCGCCTCTTTTATGGGGTGAAATTATTCACTCAGATCATTTTTATATTTTAAAATATTAATGACTCACGGGTAAAGATCCAATAATTCAACTGTATAATCCCATACAAAAAAGAATGTTGACGTCCATGGTTTGAATTGTTAGGTGGAGTTCGTAGGATGCTCTCCACGGGTATATCTATTGCATCTCGGAACAAACTGGTTTGGGTTAGTTCAATAATTAAAAAGTAAATAACTCGAATGGGTAATATGGTGAAGTTGACAAGTGACTTGTTTTTTCAAGTAGAAGCTTTCTGCCTTATATGTATATTCAATGACTCTTGTACACGTTTAAACAAAAAAAATCTTGTAAAAGCTAGTGCTACTCAAACAACACACCAGAGACAACCAACACACATAATTTTTAATGGTAATTAAATAACAGTTGATTTTCGACGTGCACACAAATATTTTTAATTTTGCATTGCTTAAGCTGTACAAAAAAAACTTGGATCCACAATATTCTAACTTTCTGATCTGATACGTTTTAGGACCAGTCATAGAAGTCATAATTATTTATTTCATGATGATAATGACGCGAATGGAATCTAAATCGAGTTAAATGGAATACTCTGGTAGTGTTCAAATCATCAATAGTTTCCATCTTTCGATTTCTATCCTCAAAACAAGGCTCTTCGAAATTTAAGTTTGAGAATTTCCATTTCGTTCAATAATGAGATTCGGAATACATTTTCAGCTTCTCCTTTTTATATAATAACTGTATCTTTTTTGATAAAATTGTATCTGAAAAAATTGCTAATTTTAGATATTCCACAACTAGCATCACTAACACAACTAAGGAAATATGTAATTCTCTAGAATGCTACTTTGTATTATTACAATTTAAAAAAAATGCGAGGAGTGAATGGTTTATTAACATGTGAATGGGAACAATTATACAAAAAAAGTTGTTTTCTATGTATATATTACTATAATTGTTCAACTTTCCAATAATTAAAAGTAATTGCAATATATCAATAGAATATTCGTTTAAATGATTCACTATTTGCAAATTTGAATTTTCGATTAGTTTCTTAAGGTGTATACCACAGATAACCCATGTATACCTACACAATGGTTATCTAAATTCAATCAGTTTGCAACACACACACACACAGTATCAAATCTTGACTCACAAACTTCAGTCACTCATTTACATTCCACTAAATCAACATATTAGCGTTACGAATCACATAATACATTTTTTTATTCAGGAGTTAATCGATCTTTGTCTCCAGTAGCAAAAATTTAGTGCCATGTGTAAGTCTGTAAAAGTGCTTTATGGATATCTAAACATTTTTTGCAATATAGGGGATGGTGGACCCGTCAGACGTACGATTATAGATTGCATTTTTTGTGGGAAGTGGATAAAATCCCGTACGTAGGATCGACTTCAAAAAATTAAAATCCCGAATGGGCGGAGTTAAAGATTTCTGTGTTCTGCCACGTTCTCTGTTCTAACCTCAAACAAACAAATGTAATAATTTGATGGTGTTTTTCAGAGCATGTTTTACTTTTTCTCAGATACAAGATAATAAAATTCGATCATTAATTATTGAAATTGATTTTAAAACTAACAAACTGTTTTTTTAATATTACTTTACAAGGATTAGTATATACACCGTTTTTTATTTAGTAAAGTAACTATAGTTTTTAAACAATTACTTATTTTCTTAGTTGTAAAAACAGCATGTATTACAAGTTATATTTGTCTTCATTTAATTAAGTAATGCTGCCATCAGTTGACAAAACCTTTAATAAAGGGAAAGGAAATCTAGTTAAACGAAAGTCAAAGTAATTGCAACAAAAGTAGATAGGTAATGTAATTTTATTTATAATTAGACTCTATAATAGCTACTTAAAAAGAAAAAGTTTATTGCAATTTCCTTCGTTTTCTTGGTATTCCTATAGCTGTTAAAGATCTTCATTTCGGCCTACCTCTTTGTTTAATGGTGCTCTAAAAAATATATACATATTACAATACTATTATTTTAAAGCAGGCTTATGTGAATTTCAACTCACAGGTAAAGCTTATGGTATGAAAAGATGATACACAATCCTCGACAACTTCATAATTCATGTCACAAACAATTTCTCTTGTAAATATTCTTTAAACTCAATTAGTGTTTCTGGGAATTTTTGAGTACCCTCCGGTTTATATAAATTTGTTGTTCCATCTTGTCTTAAAGCAGGGGAATTGTCACAATAACTGTAATAATTATGATCTGTAAGTACTTGAAGACCATATCTCAGTTTGCTTTGTTCGTCATCTAAAGTATTGGTACGGCTGTCATGCAAATTGTTTGGTTTTTTATGTTTATTACTTTGGATTTCATCCAAATCACTCGCCTGTAAGCAATTTTCTAAAGGGGCTTGGGTATCTCCAACACTTATTAACTGAATTTTATTTAGGTTTTGCCAATTTTCTGCCAACTCGATCAAAATATTCATTCTGTCCTGGAATTCTGCCGTTGACACTTCACTGCATAAATTAGACAATTGAAGATAAACAGCCTGGGCTTTTTTAAATTTTTCATGTGATGTGAGTGTTTTACCTTTAATATTACAGTTGATTTTTACTTCAGGTAATTCTAAACCACTAGAAGAGCTGTCTGTGGTACTAGTGGATGCTTGCATTGACATAGGACTTATATTTTCAATATATTTTCTAGTCCACCCGACATTAAACAGACTTTCACTGTAAAGTTCAATTCTTAGATCTTTTTTATAAAATAAGATGTGTTTACATGGCAGCTTTATAGCAATAAAAAAGCTACATTGACAGTCTGTATCTGACACTAATATTGCATCCTTTTCTACTATACAAAGAGTTCTTTTTTCATCAATTTTGTTGAATTTAAAAGGATTTTCAACTAACTGAACATCTTGTAGATTTTTCTCTATCTGTTTATATGCATAAGCAGTAAGATGCTTATAAAACATCTTATTTATATCAGAAAGTTCTTTTGGTACTTTTAGTATCATTTTACTGTACTCATTCTGTTTTTTTACACGCTTAATCTTTATTAAAATGAATAATTTATTGATAAATTCGTTAAAAGTACTGTAGACTGAAATAACAGATTTCAGTTTAGCATTTAAACTTTCTAATCTATTGTTAGTAAAGTTATAAAAAATTTCAGTGTACTTGGTAAAACATTTTACCCACTCATGTTTAATTGGCTCCCAGTTTTTTAAAAAATATTTCATCATTGCAGCTGGCAATTTGATTTTCACCTCGCTTAAAATGTAATTGTCTTCACTTTTTGCATACACGAATTTATTTAAATATTCCAAAGATATTGTTCTAAATTAACCCTTTTTACTTGGGCTAATTAGAGGGAATGTAGGTTATCTGGTTTTGCGAAGGACCTCCACGGCCGTTTGTCACTGAAGTAACGATGAACCGTAGAATGAAATTAAAACACTGATATCACGTTATGATTTATATTGTCATGAAGTTATAATTTATTTCTTTTGCGTCGACAATTAAGACTTCACTTATTATTTACGCGATAACTGAGAGTATTTTGCACATACTTCGATGATTTATTAAATGATTAAAGCTTAAGGACACATGGTTGTTCCCCGTATCAAAACGCCGGGTGATTTTACGAAGTGAGGTACCTTGTTGTACCACGTTGTATGATTAAAAGAGGAAAGTGTGTCTGGGAAGTCTATCTGGGAAGTGTGTCTGGGAAGTGAGTGAGAATGAGGTAATTTCGTACTTATACGTAGTGTGACGTAGGGTCCACTTGTTCGGGTCTAACCAATGGGATACGAGTATTTTAAAATGTAATGTTCAAACACAAGTGAAATTGCCAGTTGGAGATATGTTTTTTTTGGGGTTTTCAACGGTTTCGTAGATACAGATAACAGAGTTTGGAAGAGAGTTTTTATGAAGCTATAAGATGTCGGGGACTTTGATATATTCAGTGGAATTTCAGAAAACGATATTTATCTGTTTTTCTTAGGTGTTAGTAAATTTAAATGACTTTTTTAGTGAAGTAAAGAAATATTAACTGTTGAAAATAAGGATATATTTAGTTATATGTTTTGAGCATAATATTCGATTTGTAGTATACAGGGGAAGTTGAAATAAAATCACGGGAGAATTTGGTAATTAAAAACCAAATTCGAACAGATATCCTGACTTCTTCAGATCTTAAATTTAATTTTGGTGTTGTTACCTCTCTCTGGAAAATTTGTAGGGTATGAAATAAACATATTAATTTTTTTTGCATTGCCAAATTCTTTAGTAATAATATATCTTTCTGCGGCACTTTTATCTGTCATTACAACTTTTATATTCTCCCAATTGGGATTTCTCTCTTTAAATCTGAAAGTGAAATTAATATTATAAACATAGAGTCATAAAATTTATTCAAAAATGGAAATAAATAGCAGTTGAATGTTTTTTATATGGTAGGTGCTTAATGAACTAATCCATAAAATAAAATACGCACCGTCTAAGAAGCCAACCTAAAGATTCGCTATCTTCCTTTGTTAGAACAGATACGCCAACAATATCAGTACTGCAAAAGGAATTTTCTACAACCATCACATAAACGTGACACCTATTCCCCAGCAATTTATAAGTTCCATCTAAAAAGAGCATTTCAGGAAACAGTGAAAAACATTTTTTCATTTCATTATCTTGGAAAAAAATTCCTTGAAATATATTATTGCTATCAGTTTGTACGTCAATTGTACAGTGATATTATTCTTTCAAAATTGTGACAATTTCTTGAAGGTTATCTGATGTTTTTCCATGAGCGTTTTTTGCAATATTCGATAGATCACGTAATAAAATAGTGTTCCCCGTTTTTTGAACAAGTTCTGCTTGAAGTAATTTTTTATTTACTTTCAATTTCATTATTTCCATGACAGATTTTCGGTTTTCCTCAGTCAATCTTCTTTGTTTTGGCAACTGTTTGAATACCTCTCTAAAAATTAAGAAAACTTTTATGTTAACAATTAGGTATGATTTAATAATTGTTATTATGTATAAGTACATTAATGAACACATTGTCATTCTTTCTTTTTATCCACCTTTTACAATTTTTTTAATCTAGGATAATTACTTTATCTGTAGGGATTTTATGATTATGATTATTGTTTATAGATTTAATTACCAGTAATTTCCCATCTTCAGAAATTCTTACATTAATTTCAGCTGGACATTTTTGTTTCAAAGTCCTACAAAAAAGGAAAACTTTAAAATTATATCTACCTATTTTATAATTTTTCAGTTACTTACTCCACATGTTTACGCATTGGTTCCTTGTTTTTACATGGCCTAAACTCCTGCCCCCCATGTATGCATGAGTACTTTATAATATAATATTTTAACTCAGGGATTGCTTTTTCGTATACTCTTGGACAGTGATTTTTTGCACTTTTCAGTGTTTTTGAATCCCTTTCCCAAAACTGCACCCTATTTTCCTTTTCATATTTATTCAAAGCTTCTTGTAAATTATCATATGATGAAAAAGAATCATTTACTCTCATCTTCTCGGTTAAAAACACATAAACCACACATATAAACAAACTCAGAGACAGACGAAATGAAAGTAGTCAGGATTTCAGACAGATAATCTGCGCAGGCTCCGCCCATTCGGGATTTTAATTTTTTTGAGTCGATTCCACGTACGGGATTTTATCCACTTCCTTTTTTGTGTACTTTTGTATCGAAAATTTGATCTAAAGTTTATTCACGATAAAAAGACGATGACGTTGCAAAACAAAATATTGTGATGTTGCCAAGCTGTAGTTTTTTCCTTTACTTAAAGAAAACTAGAAAAGATGTTAGATTGACAGTTCTTCTTTTTCATTGTTCCGTGCCTCGTAGGGCGTAAGTCAAAAATATTTATTTGAAAATAAAATGCTTGTATGATAGGCTTGATTAATTTAATATAAATATTTATTCATGAAAAACTATGGATAAGATACAAGAAACAGTAACCAATCATTCTATATTCGAACTAACATTTAATTATTTTACTTAGAAGAGGGTTAATGACGAACTATAGGTCCTTATACCTTATTCTATGCTCTATCTCTATAGAACCATCTTCAAGAGAACTGCAAGGGCTTACGCTAAAAGGAATCAATACAAGCTGTAATCATCTTCATGCAAATTTAAATATTGTTTCTTTATACAATATCTATTATATTTATTATAATAAAAATAGAATGGAAAAAAAATATAGATACATAAAATAAAATTTTGTTACAAGATATAAAAATAAAAAATCTCCCATTATATCAGTATTATTTATATAGAAATACTGTGGACGTTGTTTTAATTTGTGTATTATAAAATAACTGTACCTAATTAATTTAATAATAGTTATTAGTGATTTTGAAAAGGTGGAACTAAAGCAAATTGGATAAAAATATACAAAAAATAAAACACAAGATTTCCACTACTCCACTACAAAATCATCACTATCTTCATCGTCACTATCAAAATTATTAATAAGTGGAGGCACATCCTGTCTATCAAATACTACTTCTCTATCCCAACCATCTTGTATAATTTTTTCAGTGTGCTCTACTGTCTTTGACCAAATGTCAGGAGTCACCTTTTCTAAAGACTTTTACCATACACCTATTGCTTGTTCTGGTGAAGAACCATCAGTTCCCACATGATCTCTATAAAATTTTTTACTATGCCCCCAATATGTTGAATTGGGTTGAAGTCGAAGCACTTTGTGACCATATTTTTCAGATAATATGTCAGCTTCAAATACTGTTGGTGGTTTATTCCTACAAAAATGCATATATTTAAACAAAATAAGTCATCTAAGTATTAGCATAATATATTGAAAAATGTTTATATCAACTTACCGTTGTACTAAATTCAATAATTAGCTTTGAAATGAAATACGGTATCCGCCAGAATAAACAGTACCGAAACAGAGAGTGCTGTGGAGTTGTTTATGTAATATGGATTTGTCATATTTGACTCAATTGTCATTAGTTGATATATTAATAGTACGCTGCAGTTAAATTTGATTTAAAAATGGTTCTAACAACGGAAGAAAAAGTTTTTTTGGTAGAGCATTATTTTCGTTCATACGGAAAAGGTCGTAATGATGGTCCAAGCTTAGAACAGGTGTCAATAAAATATCAACAAAAATTTTATAAAGCAGCTCCTAGTAAAAGTGTGATGTTAGCTGTTGTTGACAAATTTCGTCGCACTGGTAGTGTATTGTGTCAACGTAAAGGTTCTTCAGGTCGTCGAAAAACAGTATGCACTAACGAAAATGAAGGACGTGTTTTTAACCAAGTTGTGCAATCACCTCAAAGAAGTCTTGTAAGAACTGCATGTAAACTCAACATTAGTGAAACGTCTTTACGTCGCATGTTCAAATCAATTGGTGGTTATTCATACCGTATTCAAGTTGGACAACGACTAAATGCTGCGGACAAACGTGCAAGAGAAATTTACTGTGGTCGCATGTTGAGTTTAATTTACGAAGATCCCGAATTTTTGAAAAACATATGGTTTTCAGACGAGAGTCACGTTCATCTTAGCGGCTATATTAATCGACAAACAACTAGATTCCTTGGATTTGAACGTCCTGATGTCATTGTAGAGAAACCACTCCACAGTCTTCGAGTTACCGTTTGGTGCGCGGTATCTGGTCATGGAATGATTGGTCCTTATTTCGTTGAAGATGATAATCAGAATCCACTTACTGTCAACCAAGAGCGTTATAGAGAGAAAATTATTATACCTTTTGTGAGAGATCTAAATAACTTTTGCCGTGCACGAAATCTACAGTTTCGCACACAATGGTTCCAACAAGATGGTGCAACGAGCCATACAGCTGTGCGCACCTTAGATTTACTCCGTCAGCATTTCGATAATAGAATAATTTCTTGGGGAACAGACTTCGAATATCCTTCTCATTCACCTGATCTGACGCCACCTGATGCATACATTTGGGGCATAATGAAGGACAAAATATTTCACTCGGAAAATCCGCCGGCGAATATTGCCGAACTACGGGAATGAATACAAAATATTTTTCGGCAGTTACATCAACCACTTTTTATAAATATGTTTATTGACTTACAAAATCGATATGAAGCTTGTTTTCGTCGAAATGGTGAACATTTTGAACACTTATATTACAGAAATTAAAAATTAATTTTTATTTTTATTTTCGGTACTGTTTATTTTGGCGGATTCTGTATTTCACTTGGCTAAACAATTTTTAGGAACGTTTGGAAGTTTGTATCAAGATATTGTATCTGATAAGGTTGTGTGGTGATTGATGAACGTTATTTATATCTTACTGAATAGATATTTTGAGAAATGGAAGAAGGTAGTTTGCTTTACGTTAATCGGTAGTGATTTTTGAGGGATGGGGATTGGACAAACAAATTCTTTTTGATAATGATTCATGACCCATAGAAAACACTGAACCTGCTCCGAACTATACACAAAATAGACGTCAAATTAATTAATATAATATGTCTTTAATAACAATGCACACGAAAATATGAATAATTTAATTGAATAGACAGCTGAATCAATAAACATAATATGTCAAGAAGAGGAATTGGGAGAAGCAGAGTACATAAGAAAATGAATAACCAGTTGCAAATTTTACACTATTGGTTTTTGAAAGGAGAGATATGAAACAATGGATATACAAAAACCAAAGCAGAAAACAGCCTGAAACAACATAGAATGCAGATGTAGCAGGAGTAATGGCAAAAATAGGACGTAGAAACAAAGTAAAATGAACGACAGACACAGAAAGTGTGGTAGAAGAAGAAATGGGACAAGTTACAAAAATTATGGGAAGGTCAGCTTTTGACCTCGAATTAATACGTTTCTACGAATATATTAAACTAAAATATTGTTGAGGGAAAGCAACTCCCCTGTTAAACGTCTCCACAGAAATGAGTATTTCTTTAGTTCATTCATTTACAAAAGAAGCACGGATAATGGAGTTTAATTATTTATACTTTTTAAAGTGAAAGTTCTTTACTTTATTCCATCATATTATTATACTTCCATATATTTATCTGATCATAATAAGACTTGTCGTCTAGTACTGAACATTTAATTACACGCCAAGAACAATATTAAGGTTGGGTTTATTTATAGATTTCAAGTTACGCTCACACAAATCGTTCATAAACGATTGGTAAGAACAACTCGATTTCACATCTATAGAATTGATTTATTTCAGGGATAAATGTGGGTACCACACAAACTGAAAAGTTATGTTCATGTTCCCTTGTGCAATTTTATCGCATTAGCAGTGTGTGTAAGAATTACAGACAATGAAAATAATCAGAAAAGTAGTGTTAAAAAATACACCTGCAGGGATTCTCCGATAAAATAGTTTGTGGAAATAGTCGTGTGGAGCAGGACATTTATAATTTTATCATTGTGGACAATAATATATAATGAAATACAAGTTCACAAAATGTTCATTCGAGAGATGTAGATGAAACATATTATTTACCTTAGAATGAATGCATATCTCTCAATACTACTTCAATTTCTTTCAATTAATTATCATAGTTATAAGATTAGAGCCGTACAGCCTTTTTATGACTGTAGTAGTTTATTTTTTGACTATCAGTCAATCTCTGTCAACGTTTCCTCGTTCATAATATTTAATTCAAATATTAAAGTTTCTTCCTTCAGAGTTAATTAGAATACATTAAATTAACATTTCTTATCCGTAGTTTTAAGTATAAAATAACCACCAATTCGGCTCTTCATCTCGTAGCGGGCCGCATCGAGAGATCGTTGGAAAATAAGGAGTATTCATAGACATAGAAGGAGCATTTGATAGAACCACTTTTCCTAAAATAACAAATGCACTTTCCAACAAAAGTATCCCCAAACCATAAATGGCTGGATATATAACATGCTCTCAAAAAGAGCAATAAAAATCACTGTGGATGATGTAACCATCAGAGGCTTGGTTGTAAAAGGTTGTCCACAGGGAGGGGTGCTCTCGCCACTACTGTGGAACATGGTCTTAGACTCCTTGGTCAGCCACCTCAACGAAAGTAACTTCTACACAATAGCATACGCAGATGACCTAGTGATTCTGCTAACAGGAAGATTCGAGGAGACACTCTGCTCTTTAATGCAAGAGGCCCTCAATATCATAGAACAATGGTGCAGAGACCATTCGCTGTCAATAAATCCAAAAAAGACGGAGATGGTTCTTTTCACGAAAAAAAGGACGCTTGCAAAACATCAAGCCCCAAAGCTCCTAGATACCAAACTTAATTTCTCTTCAGAGGTGAAATATTCAGGGGTCACCTTTGACAGTAAGTTAATGTGGAACTGTCACTTAGAAAACAGAGTTAAAAAAGCATATATTTCTTATGAGCTGTCTCGTAGAACCATTGGCCGCATCTGGAGAATGTCACCTAGGGTTGCTGCCTGGATCTACACTGCCATTATCAGACCTATGCTAACGTACGGCGCGATTGCCTGGGGAGCTAAAGCAAACCAGCTGACAGTCGTCCGTAAACTGGATCAAATCCAAAGAACAACATGCCTCAACACTACAGGAGGCATGAGAACCACACCAACAAGAGCTATGGAGGTAATCCTCGTCTCACTCCCCTTGATATATACATCAAGGAGGTTGTTTTGATGACCATGACACGTCTACACTCTACCGGTATACAACCTGATGTAGGATCCGGTAAACTGAGACGTAACTTGTGGCATGAGGCCCTCAGGGAGGTCCCACTGCTGCAGGCCAATACGGACTCGATTCCACCGCGATATGCCTTCCACATACCCTACAAGGTAATCCTTAAAAACAACGTACAAGACCCAATGGAAGAAGACGCAGCCGCATCTTCACAGATGTGTCTAAATTAAATGTGGGCTCAGGATGTGGAATTTTCTACAGAGCCCTGAATCTAAACATAAAATGGGCAATGGGCTGCAATGCAAGTGTTGCTCACTGCTATCTGCATCGCTGCAAAAGAGATTACCAAAAGGGAAGCCACAGGTAATAACATATACATCCTTACGGACAGTAGACAAACACTACTAGCCCTGAATAGACCATGTATTACATCAGGCCTAGTACTAGAATGTCACATGGCCTTAATCGAAGCCTGTAACAACAACACGGTCACTTTAGGCTGGATTAAGGGCCTTGAGAAATCGAAAGGAAACCGTATTGAAGACTCGCTAGCCAGGGAGGCGGCCTCCCAAAATCTTTTGGGACCTGGCACATTCTTTGGTCTATCGGCGTCAGCGAGGAACACTCCCTTAATAAGTTTAAGGGTAGATGGGACGACGCACAAGGCTGCAGGCTTGGCAAGGAATGCTACAATATCCGGACAGCAAAGTAGCCAAAAAATACGTGACTATGAACAGGCGGAACCTACGAACAACCACGGGTATTCTGACTGGTCACTGCCACCTGCGAAAACACCTCCACAGACTGGGTCTCTCTGACACCCCACTTTGTAGAGGATGTGAGCAAGAAGATGAGACTGTCGAACACATTCTTACGTACATTCGTACGTAGGTACATTCGAAAATCCTCTACCGCTCACAATAATTCCTAAGCCACTGCTCAATAATTACACAATTCAGTTGACACTTTATGTCCCCTTCTTTGTCTATGTCACTTTTAACAAGTAGTTATTTGCTAATTTCCCTTCTGTACCTATACAAACTGTCAACGTAGCGTCTTCCTATCCATAATATTTGCATACATTCACCACTATAACACTATTTAACTTCGAGAATGTTTGATATTAAATACCCAATAATTATTCGTAATTGACTATAGACGTATTATTTTTGATAGAAACGCAACCAAGAAATAATTGAAGAAAGTACAGCATAACTGATGTATGCTCAGTTGATGGTGTTGCATCAAAATATAATCCCCAAATTTTTATCATTTATAATATAAAACTAGTAAATGGCCGATGTAGAAGTTAAGAAGAGCCAAGGACTTTTTGGGTTTTGATCCTTCAACGGGATTTCATCAAAATGTTTCTATAGCTTCAAATTCTATTTATAGGCAAGCCTTGATTGTACTAAGGCCTTGAATATAATAGTTTAATTAGCCTGAAACCTATTTTTTTTAAATAGATTATTCAGAATCCAAAATTATACATAAAAACCTTTATTCAACAAAGAGTGAATTTGATTAATTAACTCATAATATCTCTATTATTAAATCTAAACTAACAAAATAACCAGTATTATAGTACCTACGCTACATCTATTAGTAGTAGTAATATTGTAGTACGTGAAACCTCAAAATTGTGCTGCTCTATTTAGTTTGATATAAAAAAATGATTTTTTTTTCACAAATATGATGAAATTGAAACTTATCAATCATACTATTATATTTTTCCAACACCGCAAAATTATAACGTATTTACTACAGAAGACATGAAACATTTTCAATTATGATGACTAGACTGGGTTGTACAAAATATGTAAAAAATGTCTGATCATCGACTGAACGAGCAAACGCATTAATGCCTTAGAGGTTATTCGCCGCCGTGGTCATGGTCTTGGTCTGTTGGCCTTGAGAGGCCAACCCCACTTTATCCACGGTGAGAACTCACCAAAGAAGTCTATGACGGTTGGATGCGCTTTCACATAATTACGTATTCGAATATATATATTAAATATCTGCTGTTTATAAACCAGTTTCAATTTAGTTTTTTTAATATCATGAAATATTATTATTATATTATTTCTTATTGGACTATCTACTGTTGGCTTATAGTTCGTCACTCTGTGAAGTTTTTGACGTAACTTTAATGTAGGTATTATACGTTATTTTAACTTTATATAAGTATTATTTAATTACCAATTATTATTTGAGTTGATTAAAACATAATCTGTCCTTTATTCATATTGAATCGGAATACCCATATTTGCAAGGTATAAAAAAATGGATACAAAAACTAATCCAATTAATCAGTGGCGGGTAAGTTTGCCACAGTTCCTCCCTCCTTACGAAAGAACAAATTTATGTATTTTTTCTAACCTACTACACCTTTAATAATGATATTAAGAAGATTTCCCTGCCAGAATAACTAACAATAAACAAATGGGAAGCTAATCCAAGTCAATAAATCTAAAAAACGTAAATTAAAAACAAAGGTTTTTTCATTATAAATGCACAAGAAAGAATTTACTTTAATCCTAATTAAATTCACTTATTGCGAGACCTAATAGACCAGGGTCGATAATTTTGAAAATGGTAAAAACTGAAAAAAAATAATAGGATGAAACCCATTGGAAAAAGAAGAGAATATAACAAAAATGAAAGGAAAAATAATTTAGGGCGACTGAGGTTGGGAAGTGGAAGGGGCAGAAAACGGTTTATCACGATTTCCTGCTAAACTACAAGTTCTATGAAAAAAAGTTAAATGGCCGAATTGTAGGTAATAAAAAGATCTACAACTTTTGTATTAACAGTTTTTCGACATAACCTTAAAATTTATGTGAAAAATTCAAATTCAAGTTTTTTGATTTTATCTTTTACAAAAAAAAATCATTTTTTCACAAAATTTGGTGGAAACTTACCCATTTATGTCCCAAACGCACAGTAATTTTTTATTTAAAAAAATTTTTTTCACCCTATTTTAACTTATTATCGAAAAGGCTCCCTAATTTTCAATCGAAAATTCTCACGTCAAAATATCTTGTTTTTTTAAAAAGTCGGTGGGCTCTTACTTCATTGAAATCTGTACTTTCTGATGGTAAAAAGAAATCTACATTACTATGGTAAATGTTCTCAGAAAATGCAACTAAACAAAAAAAACTCTAATCCGAAAATTTTTTTTAATCATTATTTATAATTTTGAGCTATTTATTAAAATTTTCACTTAAATTACCCGAAAAACGTAACATTTCATGTTACATTGATAAACAGCAAAATAAGTTGAATAAGGGTAATATTTAATATGACATCTACAATATTTTGAGAAGGTTGTAGAATTTTTTTTGAATTATATGCGTAGATGCCTATTTATTGCTATTTTAAGATAACTTATATACCTGAGTGACCTACGGAAAATTTTAGCCCATCAAAAGATATTTCATAGATAGGTGGGGAACGGGATTTTAACGTCTAACCAAAGAATACACCAACAACAAGAAGCGCAACTTCCGCTTTTTGACAATTCATTTTCTGAACGCGCATGTGTGATAGACGCCATTGTTTTATATGTGTTACGTCAATGTCATTCTTTGTTGTTAAACAAAAATATGCTTTTTATTTGTTTATTTACTTTGATTTTGAACAATACCGTTTAGTAAAAGTAACTAGTGGCACTCTTAGTGTGAAATTATTGTATTTATGATGGGAAGAATAAGCTGTGAAGTTCGTGGATGTCACTCAGGAGAAAAGATAACTATGTTTGGTTTTCCCAAAGACCCTGTGAGGTAAGAGAAATGGTTTCTATATGCAATGTATTATAGGTATATATTCATTTTTCAATATTTTACATTTTATTTTACATGTTCCTATGCATTGTAAGTTGTGTAAATCTATGTTTTTGTTTATTAACGTTGATCTGTCCCTCTACCTTTAATAACATGTAATGATAATATAATGCACTACAATAAGCTTTCTGCTGACGAGCCCTGTTCTGCAAAAACATGTTGAATGAAAATACATAATATTCAATATAAATTAATAGTTGATTTCTTTTATAGACTTGTGATAATATAAAGTTATACCTACCTTTATTTACTTTTTAGGGTACAGTTATGGTTGGAAGCTGTAACCCTAGAGATTTGTTTGGAAAGACTACAGATGCTTTACAAAAGAATTTATAGGTTGTGTGAACTTCACTTTGAGAAAAAAAAATGTTTCCAAAGGAGGATATTCCAAGTGTTTGTTTCAGCTAGCTGCCCCTGCCATATTTCCATGGTTAAAATGGAAGGGACATAGTTTATTGAATCATCCACCAACAAAAATAGTTATTCAGTCTGGTAAATATTAAATTTAAGTAGACATTACAATCAACTGTTATTAATATTTATTTTTTGTCACCTGGCGACAGGATTAATTAATACTTTCTGACAGGATTAATTGATACTTTACGACAGGATGAATTAACACCTTCATGGAATTTGTGTAAGGGAATGATTACTACAATTACTTTTATAATTGCAGTTACCACACCATTACAGCAACAGCGACATTCATCTTTCAGGCCGCTGCAATACATACGAGTGACCGTGATGTTTCTCCACTGCTTGGTAAATATAATTATTATTTAGATTCACCTCTGTAAGTCAATATACATCAAAATGGATGGCTTTCTCATTAAATTAATAGAGTTTATCTGTGAGACGCCCTGAGCAATATCCCATCATAAAATTGGTCACTTGTATACACTCCTGAGGCTGTATTATGCTAACAACCTGAAATTTCTCCAAAAATGTCGTACTTCAAGTATATCACCCGTTGTACTGGCTCTGGTGAGCTGAAAATCAATAGAGCTCTTCTGTGAGATGTCCTGAACAATATTCAATTACAAAATTGGTAACTTGTGGCACTCCAAAGGCTGTATCGGGCTAACAAGACCATGTTACAGGTTTTTTATGCTTACATTTTTCATTGACAATTAATACTTTCTCGGAATAATGTTTTAACAATACATTAGTAAAAAATTATTTTTTGGAATGTTTGATTTACATTTTTTTCTGCCTGTAAAATATATACCTTCACAATTTTTTAACCTTTTTCTCAGTGTAAATGTTTATTAACTTTCTGTCAACTTCAGTTTTACAAGGTCACGAAATTTTGCCCCCAGAACATCAAACGATTTATGCCGGCTTTCGCTTCTTTTTGTTGGTGTATTCTTTGGTCTAACGTCTAACAGTTTCAAAAATATTGTTCCATTTCTGCATTGTTTTTCTGGTTGCGATACAATATCTGGATTTGCCGGAAAAGGAAATAAAATTATCGTAAATTCATTATTAGACGATAAAAATTTGTCAAATTTGGCCAATATTTTTTATAAAAAGATGCAAACAAAGAAGATATCGAAAAAAATGGTTTACAATTAATCAAATCTATTTATTAATGTAAAAATGATAATATAACACTGTATCAATTAAGATTTCGAAAATATCAATTGGCAAGAATTAAATCATTTTTCATATTGGCAAATCTCCCACCCACAGAATGTGCAGCAAAACAACATTGTTACAGGGCATATTATCAGCTTCAAACTTGGCTGGGAAACGAACTGACAGCAACAGGTTGGGGCTGGAAGCAACATCAACGTATCATTATGCCCAAATTTACAGAAAAGGAATTAATTCCGGAAATATTGCTCAAAACTATTTACTGCAGCTGTGAAACTGGATGTAACATTTTAAAATGTGGCTGCCGAAAACATGGTTTAAAAAGCACAAACTTATGCTCAAATTGTCATGGTTTTGTAAAATGCTCCAATGTGAAAAAAACCTACGAGGAAGTTGATGATTCAAATGAAATTGTGGATGAAGAACCATTGCAGACTGGAAATAATATTGGAGACAAAGACGGTGATGGTCTTGACGATTTCGAAGATCTACTAGAGTCGGGAAGGTTTGTCGAATCTAATGATGAAGAAAAATGCCATCAAAGAGACAAACACTAATGGATAAGTGATTAGAATGCAATTGGTTTCTATAGTAACCTAGTTTTGTATTATTTAAAACTATAAAATAACTTGACATATTTTGACGTTTAGTTGAAAATGTGACATTTATTATTAAATGGATATTCAAAACTATGCATTTGATTGTGAATTAATGGAAGATGAAATTATACCAGATGAAATTGTTCAGGCGGCCACCCAAACCACGTTTGATTCATTACCGTCGAAGTCCCGGACACGATATGAACAAGCACACCAAATTTTTGAAAAGTGGTGCCTGGAAAAGAAGGTAATAAGCATTTGTGCAGATGAACAATGTCTAATGACCAAAGTGTTGTTGATTATGGGTTATACTGGTGCATGTCGATGGGAAGAAATCACTAATATATTAATTGACGACATAGAAGACAAACAAATTAGATTTCAAATACCAAAACAAACAAATCAAGATCATTTATTATTAATGTGGAAAAAGAGCTAAATTTGTATAGGAAGTATAAAGCGCTACCCCCAACCAACGTTCCTCATCGACGTCTCTTTATTAATTACAATAAAGGAAAATGTAATAAACAACCTGTAGGCATACATACTGTAGGTAATGCTCCCTCCAAAATAGCTAAATTTTTGAGATTGCCAAACCCAAAGGAATACACAGGGCATTGCTTTAGGCGTAGTTCGGCGACTTTGCTAGCTAACGGAGGTGCTGACATCATAAACTTATAACGACATGGTGGTTGGAGTTCATCTCAAGTTGCCGAATGATACATTGAGGATTCAGTTCAGAATCAGATTCATATAGCTAACAAAATTCAAAAAGCAGGTAACTCAAACACAGAAATTGTCTCAGAATCTCATTATAATGTAAGCAGTTCAAAAAATCTCACGTCAACGAATAATTTTGAAATACCGTGCTTACAGATAAGTAATGCTAATAATTGTACGTTTAATATAACTATTCAAAAATAATGTTTATATTTGTAAACCAAAAATTAACGATTGTTAAAGAAATTATTAAAATTAGTTAATAAAGAGTTGTTGTTATAAAAATGTAAACTGAATAATATGAAGTTTATGGTACAACAATGCCCGTTTTAAAAAAGATTTATGCGTCAGTCGAAAACTAACAGCGTCAGAAGTGAAACTTTTTATGTTTTATGACGCAATAACCGCCAATGAGTGTACAAAGAGAATTCATAAATATCAACAACATAAAAAACTATAATTTAAAAAAAAACAAAAATTATTTCCAAAATAAAAACAATAATTTTTCGGAGAGACTATAAAAAACTATTTACAATAAAAGACAAACAAAAGTAAATATTCTTTTTAAGAAATTTGAATGCATATTACGTATCCTTCCTTTTTAATACCTAAGAAAAGTTCTGGCCGCCCATGGGGGTATCGAACCCGCGTTTTTCGTTTGATTTTAAATCGAGTCGAGTGATGACAGAAGGGGAGAACAGCGCTGCGTTTATCTCACTAAGTTTAAGTACAAATGATAATTAGAGCTTCACAAAACTTGTTAGCCTTTACGAGATTACCTCGTAACCAAAACCTCTGTAGTGTCCCATAAAAAGTTTCACTTCAAAAATATTTCCATAAATAAAGCAACACTAGTTACAACGACTTTCTCTGATGAACTGAGACTTACTTGCTCTTCTACGTACAGGTTAGCAAATATAGCTGAAAGTTTGAAAGTGGACACGCCCACGATGCGCGTTGGTCTCAATGCGGAAAGTAGGAGATAACACAGTTTATGCTTAAACTTTAATGAGTACAGAACTTATCTGTACGGACAAGTATACCTGTTTATTTCCTTTTTCAATATATTTCAATACTCTTGTTACGTTTTATTACATATTTTTTTCAAAATACAAATAAATACACAATGCAAAGAAATTTCCTAGTTTTTATCGCCTTAATTTTAAAGGTAAACAATTTCTATATTAATTTCGCACTGGATTATACCAATATCGGCAGAAATTATTAAGCGCTTTTGGTATCCTTTTCCCCCTGAATGCGTTCTCACTTTATCGTTCGCGCAGCGAAGTGGGGATTGATAAACGGAATAACATGATCGCCATCAATAAACAATGCCCTGCGCCTCTCTCACAAGGAGTTTAACAGTTTTGTTAGCTCGACGAATTAACTCTCATGACAAAACGCTAGTGTCCCATAAAAAGTTTCACTTCAAAAAATATTGTACGTAATACGTCCCAAAAGTGCTTTTACTGGACTCGCAGGCTTGCAGGACTCGCCTGCGGCTCGCCCTGCAATTTTCCCACTCGTTCAGTAAAAGACTTGTTACGGTTGGAACTCCTTCCACTTCAGGTATTAATTTTTATAATGCTTCAGGGTGTACGTTCAATTTCAATATAACAAATAATAAGTAGATTTGTTCTATATTTGCTGTTAACTTTGTCATAATAAAACGCATTGAGTGATATCTCACTTTTTTATATTCTGAATTCTTAACAGTCGGCGATAAAATTTTGCATGCACCACGTCAGTAAATTGTCTTTATCGAACTCGCTTGTTATTCGCCTCGCTCGTTTAGCTCGCTCGTCTCATAATTTCAGACTCGTTCAATAAACACTTTACTGCCTTTGTACATAAATACCTATTATACCATCATCCACGAACAAAAAAACCACCGACTTTTTTGAAAAAGCAGATATTTTGACGTGAGAATTTTTGATTAAAAATTAGTTTGTTTGGGACATGAATAGGTACGTTTTCACCAAATTTCTTGAAAAAATGATTTTTTTTGTAAAAGATAAATATAAAAAACCAAAAACTTGGTTATTTGAATTTTTCACATACGTTTTAAGGTTACGTGAAAAAAGTGTGAATACAAAAGTTGTAGATATTTTTATTACCTACAAATTTGCTATTTAACTTTTTTTCATAGGACTTGTAGTTTTGCCGGAAATCGAGATAAATCGTTTTATACCCTTAAAAACTCACCCCCTTCCACTTCAGGACCTCGGATCGCCCGTAAATTATTTTTCCTTTCATTTTTGTTATATTCACTTCCTTTCCCAATGGGTTTCATCCTACTATTATTTTTTTTTGGTCTCAATAATTATCGACCCTAGTCTATAAGATTGTAATGACTGCGATATTTCACGTAAAATATTATTTTCGGTTTCACCACCTTCGAAAATTGTACCGTTCTGGTCACTATCACTTAAATTAACAGTTTTTACCAGAAGAATTTACAACAGAAGAGCGTACTATTTCTTGGACATTCTCTGAAGACTCGGTGTACGCTGTTAATTTTCTAGGTTTCATTTGGTTACTATGTCTCTGAACTATTATACCTCCTGAAAATTTAACATCAAACATAACTTTGCCTTTTTTAGATTGACTTTTCAAATAGCATCACTTTAAAAAAATCTTCTATAAAACCATTATCACAAATTTTGTATTCACGGTTATGTCTGAAGTTATATGTGGTTTTCCTTCGTTGATTTGAGAATGAGAAGCAGATCTGAACGAGTTTTAATAATTCGACTGGACATAAAAAGTGATGGACTCATTTTTATAGTACAATGTTCCGCTTTGCGGTAATCTTATAAAAATAATTGCAGCGCAGTATCTTTCCCATATTTATAAGTCTTTTTAATACATTTTCCTGTAAATTCTATGGAATTACCTAAATCAATGAGGCAGGGAGGTAAAAATATTCCAAAACAATATACCCGTTATCAAAAGGCATCCTGAACGTTCAATTAAATTTGCCGAGAACGTTAAACGGATGCGAGCAGTAGTTGACGAAAATATGTTAAGAAGTTTCTTTGAAAATTAAGAAGGTGAGGTAGCTGATGTTACACCCACTAACTTGTGGAATTTTTACGAGACCAACGTGACGGATGATCCTGGCAAAAAAAACGTTCTTGTTAAATAAGGATTCAAATATCCAGAGCTCATTCATAATGCCTCTAAAATATCTGTTTCTATAATGTTTAGCGGAAATACTGCTGGAAAATTATTGCCTCCTTATATGATATGCAGGGCCACTAATATGTGGAGTACACGGAAGGAAAATGGCCCCGAGGGCTGTCGATACAACGCCAGTCCATCTGGATGATTTCATGCGAATATATTCAACGATTGGATTGAGTTTCAAATGATACGGAGGCTTAAAAAGTTACAGGCAAATAGGTTCTTCTTTGTGATAATATATCTTCACACATCACGGTTAATGCTCTCGTTGTGTCGCAATAATGATATTCATCTAATTTGTCTGCCGCCGAATAGCACACATTTGACGCAGCTATTTGATGTGGCATATTTTCGTCCCCAGAAAATTGCGTAGCGAAAAGTCTTGTCAGATTAGAAAGATACCGCAGCAGGGATGAGAAGCACAATTATTCAGAAAAAACATTTTCCACCACTGTTGGCTAAGAAGATAGAAAATATTACGCCGCAAGTTGAAAACAATTTAAAAGCTGGTTTCCGAACATGTGGGTTCTATCCACTAAATGTCGAAGAAGTATTGTAATAAATGCGAATATCAAATAGAAAAACCTAAATCAGTAACTTTCAGAACACAAGGTAAAATATATTTCATTTCAAATATAATAAAAGTAGAATTCGACATACTTTTTGTTTAACAAAAATGAGACAGGACCATAACAATTTGCAATAATAAAACAATTTACTAGGTCAAATTTAAATTATTGTTTTGTATACAAACGAGTTGATAACGAAAATTGAGGCCACTTCAAAAGAAAAAATTGAACCTTTGCAATTCAACAAAAAAAAAACCGAACAAAATTTGGGGGAATGATAAAAAGTAAGTTCAGAGCAGACAAAGCACAGAGTCGGGCGAATAACGCGAAGGGAAAAAGTCCTTCCCTGTCGCGGTAACGGGTATCAGTTTTTTTTAGTGTTACACATGTTATAATACTTGAGTTTGAGAAAAATTTTGGGTGGAACAAAGTAACCGCAGCCTATTGGAAACTTTGTTCTAGTTTTTAGTAAAAAACTATTTGGAAATCAAGTACCACTTTTTATATATTATCTAACAATCATTCTACAACCTCAAAGATAAACAAGTTGCATTTCGATAGTTTTTAACATTGATTTTCTATTAGAAATGGAGCAAAGTAACCCCAGTTTATGACATACTACGTTTTTTCAATATTCCTGCTGTAAATTAAACATTCATTCGCAAATTCGATTCGCCCGAGCTTATAAAAGTTTGCTGTAGGGGCGCATTTTTTAAACCATGAGGATTCAAAAGAATTCTCGCGTAAAAATTCATTCCGCAAACCTCCCCCTAGCGTTTTCCAATTTAAAAACACCGACATTCCAATTTCTCCTAATTTCACTATATCTACCAAAAGTCAATTTTTAAGCATCAGTTAGAAGCTGGGATATATTTTTGGAAATTAGTCTGTTTATTTTCAAGAGCTACCAGATTCTAATGCAACTAATGATGTAGCTCGTATTCCCATTTGAATTACGCTTACTAAATCCAATTTTTGCCTGAAACCTTATATTACATTGGTTGCTTTTTATTGATAAATCATGTTAATCAGATATTCATTAAAAAGCTGATATTGCAGTATTATATTTTACATTGATATTGAACACAATTTACTATTAATATTACTTATCATTTGTCAGTCCTGAAGCGTAACACGACTACTGAATAAACAGTATATTTTCTTATTTATTTACTGTAACGTATTTATCTTCAGATCTACTATTGAACTTGTTGAGACAACATAATTGAACATTTTTAATGACTTATACAATATTTATGGTGATATTTAGAATATAAATAGGTTTTATTAATCCATACATACATGACGAACAGTGAATAATGATAATGACACTGTTGTTTTTCACTGTAATTTTGTCTGTGTAATCAATCTCTTACAAAGTTTCCTTGTACCGTATTTTAACAATATATTAGTGAATTAAAAAAAAATCCGATTGATTATCTTCAGAGGCTGATTATTTGTTATTTATGTTGTAACAATGTGGGATAATTCTATCCCCTAGTCCTCTCACTGTTTTCTCAAAATCTGGCTAAAAACATAACTTACAGCGAATTATCTCAGCCTTCCTGAAGACACAGCAAGAACCCGATTGAAGTTGCATACCTTACAGTTCTATCATATTGTTACGAAACAGCACAATGGTATAGACCCTAAATCCGACTCTGTCTAAGCCAGGTATGAAAATTAAAATTATGGCGGATACGCAGGTTTTTTTTATAACTGTTTACGACTATATTATCTAAACATTGTTTTTGCGAGCAGCCTTATCTAGAAAATGCCAGAAAACCATTTGTTTTTTAGTAAGCCGCAACCCGGAATTTTCTAGTAAAAAAGGCACTGATATAAATAAAGGACCGATCAGCGGAGTTTAGTTAGTTGATAATTTGACATCGTGAGATAAACAAGTGAATAAGTGAATATAAATCAGTTAAGTGTTTATATAAATTAGTTTAAGTGAACATACTGAGTATATATAAATTAAGTGTTAGTGATTAGTTTAGTGTTTAAATAAATTAAGTAAGTGAACCTACCTACCGTGTGTTTAAAGTTTATCCCACCCGTTTACAACAATAACAAAAACATTACAATATAAATATAAAACTCTAATTGACATTCATTCATTCTTGTTTCATTCTTTACTCATTCTGTTAATTCATTCTTTCAATTGTTTTTATAATAAATATATTTTTGTAATTTTTGTCGAAGTAATAAATATTAGTTTTTAAAAACGGACTTCGAAGTTCCCATTAGTTAATTAGCGACAAATACTGGAGGTTAGAAAAATTGTATTTAATCTAGGTAAATTTCATAGAGAAATCTCTTTGAATAAAAAGTCAACTAAGTTGACGGAAGAGATCAACATGCAAAAAACTACACACAATTAGAGAAAACTTGTGCTGAGAGGCCGGAAAGAGTTATAAAAACATATTTTTGATTTGCTGATATACCAGGTGCTTTAAAATGACGCTTACAACGTTTGCCTGAATTAGAATAATTGAAATATGGAATGAGGGGTCCAACTTATTCACTTTTTGAAATACAGGGCGTTTAAGTAGAAAAAAATAAAAACATTTTATTTCATAACTTTAGAACCGATCAATATTTGGCGTAATAGTTTACATTTAAATTCGCATATTTCGGGTGAAATACTATATTGTACAATGAGCATGAAATGACATACATTTCCAACGCTTTGGAAATGGGTCTTTTCATGCAAATTGTACACTATACTCTTTCTACGACCATCATGAATCATAAAAAAAACTGTTATATTTTTCATAACAATTTTTATTATAAATTTCCTGTCGTCCTTGTTTAGAGATTTTTTTTGTGTTCTTAACCCGTTGAATGAACCATATTTTTTTTTCTTTTTGTACATGTATACCTACGTCGTCAAACCAGTAACGTTCAAAATTTTCTAATTTTGACAACTCGGAAATAAAAATACTTTATGCAGAAATAATCGTTATAATTCACCTGCGAAAAAAGTTATCAATTAACGTGTCTCTTTAAAAAAGTTATATCACCTCCTGCATCTACCAGGATAGTGACCGATGTCCTTCTAAAGCAGTGGCTAGTTTACATATCGGGATCAGCATGTCAATGTCAAATCATCCTCACTATCGCTACCCATTTTCGATTATTCATTTTTGTTATAAACGAATGTAGTAAACACTGATGTGAAATGTCAAAGTATTAGACAGACGTTAACAAACATGACAAAAAATTCGTTAATATAACGACAGTCTAGTACCTCATGAAGGACGGGGGAAATGAAATATTTCGATGCAACTAGCCCGTGGGAAATGAAAATCTGTATTACAACGTGGTAGATTTCTTAATCGAAGACGCACTTGGAAAGTACATTTTTCTTTATGGTCGTAGAAAAAATAATTTTCGTTACTTGGGCCAGTGGCGTGCTTTTGGAAAAATTCATCACTTCATATCCACCATTTTTTACGCCACTGATCTCTTATACGTTTCAAGCAATTTTTTGTATTGCTCAATAATTTTTAAGTAAAAACATATCGGCTTTCAAGATATTTGATGTTATTAATAAGCTTGCAACATCACGTTTTAATTATTATGTATGGAAGAAAATAGCTTTATTTAGATTTTTTAAAAACAACTTCAGTATACTATCAGCGTATAAATGATATTTAATGTAAATTTTTAGAAAAGACATAGGTACATAAAAAATTCCAATTAAGCTATTTTCTTTTGTATGTAATAATTAAAACGTGATGTTGCAAGCTTATTATAAACATCCAATATCTTGAAAAGGGGAAAAAGTGACTATTTTTTCCAAAAGTACGACAGTTGCCCTAGTAAGGAAAATTGTTTTTCACCCAAAATATGCGAATTTAAATGTAAAATATTGTGCCAAATTACAAATTGAAATATTGATCCATTCTAAAGTTTTGAAATATTTTTTTCTTATTTTTTCAAATTAAACACCCTGTATTTCAAAATGTAAATAAGTTGGACCCCTCCCCCTATTTCAATTAGCCTAATTTTAAGAGAAGCTTCTTCAGGCAAACGTTGTAAGCATCATTTTGAAACACCCAGTATATAATCTAGTAGTAATTCATTTTAGGAAATTCATATGTTTTTTTTACAACGTAATAGCAGACATTTTCTTGTATTATTAAACATGGGGGCCTCTCTAGGATACAAACATAGTGGAATGACGAGGATATAAGCGCAGCGACTTTTATTTTTTGTACAATACTAATGGTTGAAATATTTATGATTCTTTCTACACTTTCGAGACCGTTATTTAAACAACACAAGAAAAAACGGCAACATAAATGGTATTATGTACAATTTCCAAAAAACTATCGCGGATTATGGATAATTTTATTGAAATCTGGAATATATTTTCTAATTTATTAGCTTGTTATTATGCATCGGATATTAATAAATTTTGCAATTATCAATTGTACCAATGGGTTAAAATATTGTTAAATATTCATCAACCTTTTGAGAGAGATATTTTTATTAATTTGATTATTGGAAAATAATCTTGCTGACAATAAATGCGTGCAGGAAATAGGAAGACAATTGTGACTTACCCGTTGAAATGTAGCACTGGATTAAGAATGAAAACATTGCAATATGCCTTTTTATATATTAAAACAACGGTTCAAATTTAAAATCAATATATTACGCAGTATTAAAGTTGTCAACTGAATTTATTACTGTTATTCTACTTTAACACTCTCTATTTCCAAAATTAATAGGATGAATCCCTCATACATCAAATAGTTTCATGCAATTTCAGGTGAGATACCTATCTGAAGACTATAAGGAAATATATGAGGAACTCATGAACTCTATATCAACTTGATAAACAACAAAAATTTAAAACAAAACTTGCATCATTTGGAGATACAGTAGATACATTATGATCACGCCCAAGATCATTATAAAGTATCGACAGTATGAATAATTTTCTAGTTTATCTTTAGAAGATCTTGCAGAAAATGACTTCATTCGTTGATAGATACATTAATATTTAATTGCATTTGGCAATATGATTTATAATTATAGTAGTTAATCTTGATAAAGTAAATGACTAAATGTATTTTTTTCGAATAGTTATGTGGCATGTCTACAGATTTATGGGTGCAGAAACTATAATGTTCATTTATTTGCCAAATTATTATTTTAAATCACTAAAAGTGAAACAAAATATAAATCATGAGTTGAAATTTGGTGAGTCTAAAAACACTATTATAAAAAAATTTCAAAATTCTCCACTTCTGTAAAAAAATTATTGAAATTTTAATGTCAGAAATATAGATTTGATATATTTTTCTCATAAATAGTTGTGGTATAAATAGTTCGGATAAGTTATAAATTATGCAAGTATCTCCAAAAATGATTCCTACAAGGAGACTATTTATGTACTGAAGACTGGTAACATTGGTATTGCCTGGTGAAATCTGTCATTTCCATCTCAAAGTCTTTAAACTGAACGACGCATCCAGAACAATTTCATATTTCTTTGTATAAATCTCAGATATTACTCTTAGGTATAAATCATCGAGGTATATTATGTTGCTGTAGATAGTTCGTCTTTCAACATCCTCCCTCATTACAATGTTTGACCATTCCCAATCACGTAGCTATAGCTTTTACATGGGGAGGTTTTTGCCTTTTTCTATCTGATAGGTTTAGAAGGGGAAACATTTCTGCGGGCGAAGGAAAAGTATAGTAAGCACCTCCTGTTAAAAACGTCTTTAGTCACTCGTTTCACAAGGCACTCGATCCGCTTCGCTCCACTCGTACCTAATAAAACTCACGACTAAAGTAACTTTTTCGACACTTGGTACTTAATATGCTATTATAAGTGAGTTTAAAACAATAGCCAATCAAAGCAATACAAACAACTTTTAAGAAAAATGAAACCAAAAAAATCTGACGACAAAATCAGGTTTAGTAGTCCCAAACTTTGTTTTTTATTATTAATTTTGTAATCAGGATCATTATAAATTCACTCAAGTTGAGTAGATGGACTCCCTCCTTAAGTGTCGTTACACGGAAATCATATTTTCAAGTAAACCTTGAATAAAAAAATGTTCCTTTCGTTTACAATCGATTTGTGAATTGTATACATGATAATAAGCATACATATTCGATTCGTATTCTACAATACACAGAAGTATACAAATTACTGTAATTATATTCGATAAAAAATATTTGTGTTTATATAGAGGAAAAGACATCAACGTTAAGTCAGTAACTAAACCCATATGGTATTACAAAAATTTAGTTTATCATAGGTAACGGTAGTTGCCTAATAGGTACAAACTGTCCACGGCAAGTAAACAAACCATGAAAAGTGAATCTATATATACAGTAATTTTTTTCCATATAAAATGTCAATTTTCAAATGGCCGAAAAAATAGGAACCGATCACGATGGAATTCTGTCAGTTGATTTGGGATGCTGAGGTGATGCTATTGTAAAATTTTAAGCCTCCTAGCTGTACTCAAAGCTGATATGGAAGTACCTCGTTTTAAGGATCTAACTATTTCGATGAAACTTTGCAGTATGATAGAGCTAGAAAAGTCGCATCATACCCCGATCCCTGAAAAAATCATAAATGGCTCTTAATTGTTTTGTTGTTTATTGTTCTGCTTTAGGTTTTATGTATTTTTAGTCCAGGAGGAATCGGCGCATGAGTACCGAAAACTATTCCACCTCAATTTTTTTATGCGATCCTCTTTGAATTGCCCCACTGATGATATAAATGCATGTTGCCATGGGGCAACCTAGTGCCATATTGTTTAAACCGAAATTGTTTAAACAATTGGAAGGAATTGTTATTTTTCAACCGGACAAATTTTTTTATATTCTACATTGAAATACAAATAAAAAAGTCCTATGACTTTTCACGATAAAGTTAATATTTTTAGAGATATGAATTTTTAAAAGTTCGAAAAATCTCAAATTTGAGTACTCTTGACTCATGAAAAATATATTAAAAAAATAAAATAAAATATAAATAATATTTTTTTCAAATTCTTTATACAATAGTTAATAATATTCTTATTAGGGATTGTTTATACCTGTTTTTTAATTGTTAATTTCGCGCGCTCACAAGTATGCGTCGCTACCTTTAAGTATCGCCGTCTCTCTCTGACTCCTCCGCTACATCGACCTCTCTGTGTCCTGAATCATTATTTATCATTTATCTAAGAAACCATTAACTTCATCAAGATTGGTAAAGAGAGCAATGTTATTAATAATTAAATTGTCTACAATTTGTTTTTAACAAAAGTAATTTAAGTATGAATCGGAACATGTAATTAAAATTACTTTTTTGTTATTATCATAGTAATTTATTCATTTTTATCAACAATAATAAGATATAATGGTATTTGAAAAATTTTGGAATCACAATTATATATAAATAATAAGCTTTAGCTTAGAACATACATTTGGATAAATGCATTGAATCCGGAATATAAAACATTAGATTTCACGAATTTCGAATACAAACTAGAGAATGATACTTTGCTAATACCTTTATTTATAAACAAAAGCCCATTTCCAACTGATCAAAATCTAATGTTTTATATTCCGGATTCAATGCATTTTTCCAAATGTATGTTTGAGCAAAAGCTTATTATTTATTTATAATTGTGATTCCAAAAATTTTTCAAATACTATTATATCTTATTATTGTTGATAAAAATGCATAAATCACTATGATAATAACAAAAATGTTCCGATTCATACTTAAATTACTTTTGTTAAAAAAACAAATTGTAGACAATTTAATTATTAATAACATTGTTCTCTTTACCATTCTTGATAAAGTTAATGGTTTTTTGGATAAATGATTAATAATGATTCAGGACACAGAGAGACCGTATGCAGCGCATGAGTCACAGAGAGACGGCGATATTTAAAGGTAGCGACGCATACTTGTGAGCGCACGAAATTAACAATTAAAAAACAGGTATAAACAATGAAATTTTCTCAAATCTCTATTAAGAATATTAATAACAATTGTATAAAGAATTAAAAAAATATTATTTATATTTTATTATATTTTTTTAATATATTTTTCATGGGTCAAAAGTACCCAAATTTGAGATTTTTCGAACCTTTAAAAATTCATATCTCTAAAAATATTAACTTTATCGTGAAAAGTCATAGGACCATTTTTATTTGTATTTCAATAAAGAATACAAAAAAAATTTGTCCGGTTGAAAAATAACATTGTTTAAACAATTTCGGTTTAAACAATATGGCACTAGGTTGCCCCATGGCAACATGCATTTATATCATCAGTAGGGCAATTCAAAGAGGATCGCATAAAAAAATTGAGATGGAATAGTTTTCGGTACTCATGCGCCGATTCCTCCTGGACTATTTATTGAAACTATATTTATTTCCTCATAGATTTTATTTAGTTTTTGTTACAACTTTCATTATATATATATATATATATATATATATATATATATATATATATATATATATATATATATATATGGTTCACAAGCTACCATCTTTTTATGTGTCTCTTGTTTTTATCTCCGACAGGACCAAACTAACACGCACATAAGTTAAAAATATGGAACACGCTTTTCTTTTTTTTTAATAAAGCCCAGAGTCACTCAAATAAGCAGGCTTCTTCAATACACGAGTACGCGTACGCGATTTTCTTGCCATAGTGTCATTATCAGGATTACTTGTACCTTCGTCACTCCCATGATTTTCGATTACACTTAGATCTAGACTATCACTTAAAAATATATATTCTATGTTAATATCTGTAACGATTTCTCCTTCATTTTCAAAGTCAGACTCAGGGGAATTCTCATTTGCCAAAGTTTTAACTCGCGGCAAGTTTGTAACTACAGTTTGTTCAAACTCAGAAATACTTAGGTAATCATCAGACGAATCTGTCTCAGAAAATATTTCAACAAGATTGTCAACAGCATTTACAATGTTATCAACGTTTGTAGTTTTAAAAATAAAATCAGTCATCAAACAAATTATTTGAAATTTTCACAGGTAAAATTGTTTGATTAACAAACTTCCTGATATGTATACAAGAAGTTACAAAATTTTTGACATAACTTCAAATTTTTTATTTTCATCATGTTCCTTTGAACGGCTGTTTCGCAATAATTCCAATGAGACAGTCTTTATGTGATAATTGAATAACCTATTATTCTCCACACTTTATTTTGCTTTTTCTTAAATGCGAAAAAAATTCTAAAAATGTGAAAAGCTAAATATTTCTACTTCAATTTTTATTAAATGAATTAAATGGATTGATAAATATTTATTGTAATATTTTTTTGACTAACATTTTACTTGACTCACCAATTGTACACTCCTCTACGATCAAATATTTGAAAGTACGGTTAATACTATTTATGAAATGAATGATGAAATTCACACATGCATAAAATCTTGAATAGCTTGCCTTTGGATACATTCTCCAGTATTCTCTACAATAAAAAATATGTTAAGTAGGTAGTAGGTACCTAGAGTCTAAATGTATGTTATTATTATTACTTTCATGCGACCTCTTGTTCCTCACGTACCAACTGTACGCTTGGGAATTCAACACTTTACACTCCTTGGATTCCGAAGTCAATCAACGTATTAATTTCACTTTTAATTAGTTATTTTCAAGACAGTATAGCTCATATAACACATGTAATTTGTTTGTAAACTCGAGAGAAAGGAAATAAGAAGTATTACTTCAATGAAGTTAAATGTTTGCAGATGTATTGAATTGTCACTTTATGCTGTTACTTTTCATTTTCTTGGTTCTCTTCTAAAGTTTTCTACATATTTTATATTAAGCAATTTTCTTCCAATTCAGTACAATGTAAAGCATTATTGCTATGCATTAATTAGGAGAACATGGATTGGTTGTTGAATTGAACTGGGTCGTACATTTTCAAGTTGAGATCTAGAATTAGATTTTCATTTATAATGTCGTTACAAGAATATTGGAATCTTTGTAAGTAATGATTACTCCAATAGTTTGTTAAAATTGATATTTCTAAATTGGTTATAAAAAAATAGAAACCTATTGATGAATCTTCCAGTATAGACGACTGAAATCATGATTCAGAGATAGTAAGAATACTATTGCACACTTGAACATAATGTCAAATGCGAGTAGTTACATTATCATTAAGTATTATCATGAAAGCTTTCCTATATTATATGCTAGATAAATAAACCTAGATTGAATAATCTACTCAACGGTTGATGGGAGAAATATAAATATTGAAAAATTGTCTGTCGATAACAGAGAATAATAGTTGCTCCGAAAAATTTACAGATTTACTGATAAATTAGGGTACACACAATGAGTAATACCTAATTAATTCGTTTCACAAAGAAAACGTTCTAAGAATTAACTTTTTGTTTCAGATTTCATATCCAAGGAGACTATTTCTATTCAATCCACAAAAATACGGTATATTGTAAGTAAAATACAGACAGATTCATATTTTTAGATATTTAATTGAATTATACTGGTTGTCTTTGGGTCAAAGACAGAATTAAGATATTATAGAGGAAGGTTGCCTAAATAGTACCGCTTTTAACATTTTTTTTTCTACCTGATGTGAAAAACCTGAGCAAAAGTACCATAACCCTAATAAGTATTGGTAATTTACACGAGTAAATCTAAATTTTAGTCACTAATTTGGTAATATTTTGTGCAAGGTAAAACACTTTTTGTAAAGTGATGCAATCTGTACAATTTAGGAAACCAGTTGCCTAAATCGTACCTCCCACTTCCTAAATCGTACCACCTTGGTTAAAGTTGAAAATAAAATGAATCAATGAAAAAAACGGCAAGAATGATTGAAGAAACTTTCTGTTTAATACAGTATTTTCTTATACTTCAAGATACAGTACTTTATTTGTCATCTTTTTGGAAGCTAGAGTTTCTCCAGGTCTGCGTTTGTTTTAAGAACTACAATTTGAGCAAGCAAACTTCTTGATTTTTGCCTTTGAGCCAGCACGACATTCGTGAACCCATTTAGTGCAAAGCAACCACTGCACCATGTCCTCGATTGAGTTTTCCTCGCAATCCGAGCAAAACCACTCTCCAGGTTCGATTTCCTTGGTTTAGGATTGCTAGATTTGGATCCGCCTTTAAAACGACAGCCTCTTGTGGTTGTTTTTTTCTCATCGAGGTCTTGGTGGTCGACTTCTTGGTTAGAATATGTGACAAATCTGCCACATCTTGACTGGATTTTGTCCCTTTCATTTTTTCCGATAAAGGCCTAATTTTCATCTGGAGCTCTTTAACCTTTTCTTTAGCTAGTTAAAGCTCCTGAGCTAGTTGAATATCATTTTTATAGGTGCTACTGGTTAATATAACTGCTTTTTGCACTTTTGAATTGGATCCAAGTTTAGATCCATTTGTTTTTTTGGTTGGTTTTGGAAGTGGAGCGATTATTTCAATCGGAACATTCAGATTTGAAGTTAAACTTGTTGACCTGTTAGGTGAGGTTACTTCAACATCAAAAGTGTGATTTTCACCCATGTAAGTTTTCTTTTGATCTAAACATTCACTGACTACTTTCTGGCAGAGTGTTTTTCTCGTACAGATTTTGCTCAATATATTATTAAAACACTTCCTTTTATATACTAACCACTGGTGCCTGGGCCCATAACCTGTTAGTTAAGTGATAACTTGTACTTCGGTGTTTAATACTTTTAATGAAATAAAGAAATAATACTATTTTACAAAGAAAGGAAAATATTATTTTTCTACTTCCGCTACTAAAACCGCACTTTGTACACGGGTTTGACATGCACAAAACGACTCTTTAAACACTAGTGTTTAAAATGCGAAAAGTCACATCTCGTTTATCTTTTGTTTTTTAAACGTCAAATCAAGTGTATCTTTTGTATGTTAAATTCCGTGCTCCTTGATAATTTTGTTATTCTACGTCATTTGATTTATCAGTCAGCTGTCAGTCATCGTCCGTCATGTAATGAATATTCAAATATAATATAATGCTTTCTTTCCCGCGGGCGAAGAAAGAGTATAGTAAGCACCTCGTGTTAAAAACGTCTTTAGTCGCTCGTTTCACGAGGAACTCGTTCCGCTTCGCTTCACTAGTGCCTAGTAAAACTCGTGACTAAAGTAACCGTTTTGACACTTGGTACTTAATATACTATTATATGACACTATCTCACGTCAATGTGGTTGAAACATAGATAAATACTTTTAATACGGGGAAGAATGGAATCTCCGAAGCCACAAAGTTTTGTCGAGTGCTTCGCCATCTATTGTGGTGGAAGGTTACTATTCACCAACGGGGAAAAATAAAGGAAGAGACCTGCATGATAAGTCACAGTTTACTAGCTACTACTAGATGGCAAGCCAAGCAAATACTGAAGGTTTTTAAAATTATGCCTATATTGCTTTTTCTTAAATAAACAAATAAAAACAGTCACACAGAGTTTAAACACTTTTTGAGACAACCTGTTATTTTATTTTGGCTTAAAAGTAGGATAGGTTGTTTAAAGCTTTTATCCGTTTTTATTAACCAGGATAGTTTATTAAAATACGAATGTCGACAAATAGTTTCAAAAATTTAATATAAAATTTTGTTTATAAAATAGTACAGGTGATTTTCTTTATTTTTTTCTCAAACTTAAGATAAAAATAATTTATTGATAATAGCATGTGCTAACAAATATTACACATATGATACAATATAATGGATACACATTTTTCAAAAAGTTCAGATGTTTTAAAGGTTTCAGCAGCATACCTTTTTAACAGCAACTGACGACTTCTTCTAAACTGGGTAGCTCTTTTTTTAAATTGAGTGGCTATTTGATAGAGACGTCTGGCTTTTGGTGATAGGTATTTAACCCTAGAGACATTCACCTCAGCAAGTAAATCAGATGTTTCTAAATCAAAAAATAATATCATTAGCAATAAAAAAAAATATGAATATGCAATATACATTGCATTCAGATAACATTTTTGTTGAAATGTTAAATTTTGAACCCTATTTTAGACAATATTCTAATAGAAGTATACAGTCAAAACTTGATGTAACTAAATAATATGAAATTATAAATGCATTTCTAAGTACCTAATAATTTTTCATGTTTTTTAATAAATCAAAATATTGACCTATACCTAATTTCTACTATTTCTGTGAAAATTTCTTTGTTAAACACCTATATATTAATAAATCAATTAATTATTTACTCACTTCTTTTTGGAGTAACTGTGGCATTCAAGTCTGCTGGTGTGACAGAAGTAGAATCTTGAACAGCATGTGTTGATAATTTCAGCTCGGGTTCAACTGAATAGCTACAACTAGCCTCATTAATAGCACAAGATTCTCGTGCTTTTTTAGCTCTTAGTTTTATAAACTGAGCATTTAAAGCTTTCTGTAACTTTAAAATCCTAGGACTCTCAGTTACAGATGCAGTGCCAATTTGTGGTACAGCCAAAGAGGTTGATGGTTCAGCTTCAATTATTGAGGAAGGAACATCATCAGTTACTGATTCTAAAGATTCTAGAAAATAAAAACAATTATTGAATAAACGTATCCTAGTTAGTTGTTAGTTTTTTTCCGAAATAAATGCAGTTTACGGGCATTTGCCTTTTTTCGATTTTTTTTGTCTTTCGGAACTAAATAAGCCTCCTGAACATAGAAAAGGAAAAAAAAACTCGGCGGTCTCATAAAAATTTCCCCCTCCAATAATTTTTTCCTAAAAATCGGCTCTTTTTTTATATTTTTTTCATTTTGTAATTAAATAGCCTGTATAAACATAAAAAAGAACATATTACCCCCCCCCCAAACAAAATATAATTTTACCACTAATCGGCGTTTTTTAAAGTAAATAGACGGTGGATGTAAAAGAGTGGAAAAATAACTAAAAAAATTATAATGCCCCCATCTTCACTATTGGCTTCATCATCGTTCCTTTCAATGTTTGTGTTCTAATATTTCCGGATCATTTAAATCTCGAGCCAACATAGAAAAAATCACCAGGGGATCTTGCTTAAGATCCCTACATTTTTTTTGGAACATGTAACGGGCTAAGTAATCCCAAGGAACTTCTGTCAGGCACTACTGTCATAAAACTCTTCCGATGCCTCGTTCGTAAACTCCAAAGACCCAGGAACCTTCCACATGCTGTCCTCGATGGTATTTTCTTTTCCCTAATTTTGACTCGTCAATCTCCACACTGAAAATATAATAAAACAATAAGCATAACAAAAATAAGCAGTATGCATCTCTTTCACATTTGACCAGGTCCTCCAATTTTTGTTGCCTTGGTTATAAATACGTCAAAGACTACTTTTCTGCAAAAATTGGCTCAGTCCACTAACGTATGTTGCGCGAGTCTTAGCTCGTTTTGCATTCGCAATAGCTGGTATTTATTGACCCACAGATGAATAAATTTCAAATTTTTCCAAATGGGCAAGCGGGATTCATAAAAAACTACTATAACGTAAAGATGCCCTAAAAAATTTAAGGGGGTAGGTTATTTCTAAATAATGTATATTTTGGTTGCCATGGTAACTAATTTGCGTTACAAAGTTTTGGATATTAGGTTATTCAAGAAGGGGAAGGCAATATAATCATTGGATTCACCATTTCTCTTCTTGAGTAACTTAATGTGCGTTACAAAGTATTGGATATTAAGTTATTCAAGAAGGAGAAGGGAATATAATCATTGGATTCACACTTTCCCTTCTTGAATAACTTAATGTGCGTTACAAACTATTGGATATTAAGTTATTCAAGAAGGGAGAGGGAATATAATCATTGGATTCACCCTTTCCTGTCTTGAATAACTTAATGTACGTTACAAAGTGTTGAATATCAAGTTATTCAAGGAGGGAAAGGAAATATAATCATTGGATTCACCCTTTCCCTTCTTGAATAACGTGATGTGCACATACGCACAAAATATACGTTTATTTTTATTTTTTTTATATGTCCACTACATTTCCAACGAAAACCATCTATGGAATCTGGCCGTGGTGTCATTATGAAATGTTCGTCACAAAAATTCACCGGACACTTAATTTCATTATTTGCGGGTATTAAACCCAAACGCTGCGCTTGCGATATAATTTCATTATTATTTCGTCAGGTATAAATATCGTCTAGATTAATAAAATTAATTTTTGTCGGAAACCAAGAAAATATTAAATATAGAAGCGCAACAATAATAAAGACACATAATACCAACCGCAATAGATGACGTTAAAAATGCAGTTTAGCAGTGGTTATAAAAGATCGCAGGGTTGAATCATATATCATGTATATCCTTGATTTTGTAACGGAACGGAAACTTCTTCTCTTTTTGGAACTTGAACTTATAAGTCAAAATATAACAACAACTACTGTCAGTATACATATTATTTATTATAAATATGTTATATCTCATTAGAACAATATTTAATGAAAATTGCGATTTTTATCAAAGCATCAATGAAAACTACCTTAATAATTTGAAAAACGTCTATAATCTATCAGTTGTGACAACTATTTAAAGCTGACAGTAGCCAACTACGTTTTTGCCGATTTTTATTGATTCTCCATGTATGTGGTGTGAGCAAAGAGTCGTGAGAAATGATATTTCTCACAGTATGAGCAATATATGGTTTTGAAATTAAGTAAGCTATCAGAAATAGTAGCAGTTGTAGAAAAAATAATTTTTTCATCCCATCATAAATGTCTTCCCCAGTAACGAATCCAATATATTTTAGTTTTAGCCATTTTTTTCTATGGTGTGACTTCAGTTCAGTTTTAATTAATTTCGAATGTGAGTTCTGAACCGAGGCCAGTATATAATATGTACATGTAATACTGATCCTATCTCTATCAAAAGTACCAATAGTTACACAATCTAATGGATATAAGATTTGTTTCATTACTTGTAGTGTATGAGCAAATCTATTACATAACGAGCGGAGGCATTTTAATACCGAAATGCACGTGAACTTGAATATTTTTACCTAGGCCATGAATTTACTTCGATTGAAGATCGTGGCTTTCATCGTTCTTTAGCAATCCTTTCGCTTACCGTATTGCATGTATTTCAAGGTAACAGTGCCAAATCTTTATATGCTGCAATACTTCTGTAGTTTGTTTTTGCAACGTTTATAAAACAATTCTGTTTAATCATACAGGGTGCTCTAAATTTATGCGAAAAAATTGACGAGGAGATTGCCCGGATGAAATAATGACGGATCTTTCCTATTCATCAGCCCCCCCCCTTCCGAGATATCACCCCTAAATTGTGGTGAGTAATATTAAGTTTTATTTTTGTTTCTCAAATTCAGGTAAAGATAGAAACTTGAAATTTTGTAATTTCCGTGCACTTGCAAAAAACTAACCACCGGTGTTTTTTCAACATTCCTGTTACATTATAAGGGGTTCAAATTAGCATCCCTTATCATTATTAATATAAACGAAATCGAGATTCAATTTTGTAGAATAAAAAAATTACTTAGAATCCCTGTTTATTTAAAAGTATTCCATGATTTCAAAGTTTTTTCCTAGAACCAATAGATCAATAGGTAAAAAAATATAGGGTTTTAAAGATTAAAACTAACTTTTCCGCATCTGTGGCCCTGAATAATATTTTATCATAAAATTGTCACCTGTATCACTTCGGGGGATGTATCGTGTTAACAAACCAAAATTTGTCCAAAAATAACCAAAAATGTGGTATATCTGGATTTATTGAACCCGCTGTACTCGCTCTAGTCAGCTGAAAATCAATAGGGTACATCTGTGAGACACCTTGAACAATATTCAATCATAAAATTGGTCACTTGTATACACTCTGGAGGCTGTGTCTTGCTAACAAACTGAAAATTCTCCAAAAATAACAAAAATTTGGTACTTCAAGCATCATAGAACCCGTTGTACTGGCTTTAGTGAGCTTAATATCAATATGATTCATCTTTGAGACGCTCCGAATAATACCCAATCATAAAATTGGTCACGTGTATATACTCCGGAGGCTGTATCGTGCTAACGAACTGAAATTTCTCCAAAAATTACAAAAATATCGTACTTAAAGTACTATAGCACCTGTTGTACTGGCTCTGGTGAGCTGGAAATCAATAGGGTTCATCTGTGTGATGTTCTGAATAATATTCAATCATAAAATTGGTGACTTGTTGAATTCCGGAGGCTGTATCGTGCTAATAAACTGAAATTTCTAAAAAATTGACTAAAATATCGTACTTATAGTACTATAGCACCCGTTGTGCTGGCTCTGGTGAGCTGAAAATCAATAGGGTTCATCTGTGACATGTCCTTAACAATATTCAATCATAAAATTCGTGACTTGTTGCACTCCAGAGGCTGTATCGTGCTAACAAGACATGTAACGAAAAGTGGCCAACGACAACGACGACGACGGCATACACACAGTTCCGCATATGTTTTGGAGGATGAAGATATGCAATGCAACCAAAAACACTCAAATTTAGTTTCTTGCCATACCAAACTTCAACTGGTATCTTCCCATTCAGAGCAGAAGTTGGTGTCCTATTTATTATATAAACTGCAGTCAGTACTGCTTCATTCCATAGATCCTTTCTCACTCCCGACTCGATAAGCATACACCTTTTCTGCTATGGTTCTATTAACTCTCTCCGAGACTCCATTTTGTTGCGGTGTATACCTTATAGTGCATTTGTATTGAAAAAAGAATTCTTCATTTCGTTAGAAAGGTACTCTGCTCCTCTATCACACCTCAACCTGCTTATTTGGAGATTGAAATGCGCTGTGACTCTAGCTTTATAAATTTTAAAAAATTTTAATGGCTCTGATTTATGTTCTAGAAAATAAACTGCCGTGAAATGAGTAAAATCATCTATGAAACAAAGTATGTATTTCTTTGAATCCCAAGAAGTAATATTTATAGGTCCCATAATATCGCTATGTATTAAATCTAATGGCCTTCTGGCTCTAGTTCGTTTTTCGTTATATGGTAGTTTAGTTTGGTTACCGCTTATGCAAACTTCGCATAGCTTTTCAGCTTTGTTAGTATTATTAATTTGCATACCGTCAACTAAATTTTGTAATTCTATCAGTTTATTCTTACCAAGGTGACCTAACCTGCGATGCCAAATATCAAAATCAGTTACTGTCAAATTTGCTTATCATGTCTACCAATGTTTCAAAACTTAATTCATACAATTTTTCCTTACGTAAAGCACAACAGCTACAACTATATTATTGAAATTAACTGTCTCGACCCTTACTTCGTGGAATCTACTCATATTAGTGTTTTAAATGAAACTCAATGTTTCTAGCTAATTCCACAGTATAATGAAAAATTATTGTTGATAATTTTTGCTTGACCTTTTTCAAAAACAATAGTGTGACCATTCATTTCTAATTTTCTTACAGATAGTAAATTATACTGCAAATTAGGTACATGTAACACATAATTAATAGTTATGTTATAAGATTTATCCTGAACAATAGACGTTATTCTAATGGAACCACATTTTCCAGCTTGCATATATTGCCCTCATTTTGCCACCTTAATCTCAATAAAATCTATTAAGAATTTAACATTATTTAAAAAATTGCTGTCACTAACTAAATGTTCAGTCGCACCTGAATCTATACCATTTTACAAAGAATTTGAATTTTCACTACTAGCAACAAAGCAAAAATCTGCGTTACCTGTTTGTGCACTTGTTGATGCAGCGTTTACCTGTCCTGTTTTCTGTTCTACCCATTTCAATATTTTCCTGCATTCAGCCTTCTTGTGTTCGGTCTTGTTGCGGAAGTAGCACTTGTAAGGGAACGCTTCCTGGTTGGCCCTGTTACCTGAGCTGCCACTTTGTTTTCCATGTGATTGTTTGTGGGGTTTCTTTCCTATTTGGTCATGAAGACAGCAGATTAATGGTTTTCTTCTTTGGACCTGGTTGACATCGTTGAAAGTTTGGCTTCTTCGTCGAGTAATCTTCCTTTCACATCGGCTAGTGTAATTAGTGATTCATTAGCTAGGGATAGAGTTTCCAACCAGCTTATTTGATATTCATTAGAAGAGACAGATTGAAATAACTGAAGAACAGATTCTCTTTCGCTGATCTGACCTCCAGCTGATTATATTCCCTTATTAGCTGATCAAAATGTAGGGCATGGTCAGATAGTCAGAAAGACTTACGTAATATTTCCATTTGTCTTTTGAACCGGTTCTGAGTGGCAAGACTTTGCCTTTCAATGCCACTTTTCAAATTTTCTCCCACTACTTTTGCAGTTTTTTGCCTTGCAAATATTCTAAATGAGAATCAGATACCTCCGAAACAATTCTTCTTTTGCATGCTTTGTCTTCTTTTATTAGTTGACTGTTTCTACGATTCATTTCCAGTTTCTGTTCCTGTGCTTGGTACATTTTCTAACTTTAGAGGTTATTGTACATAGTTCAACAAATCGAATTCATCTAGTTTCCATTCTAAATTTCCAACTGTGGTAATTGCTGCCAACAAAAAGTGGAACTTCATATTTTTCTTCTTAATTTGCCATGATGATGGAGCACGTTTTCCTTTAACCTGATTACCTTCTGAGTTTACTTGTGCCCGGATTCTGGGCCCATAAACTGATGAATTGAGAATATCAGAGTGCAGTATCAATACAAGACACATACAACATATATATCGTAACAATATTAATCTCGTTGACATATATAATAAATTTCAACCATTGACTGACTGTCTATCAATCCACAACCATAGAATAACATTATTTTATATCACGGTGCAAAATTGCTCTATTAACAGTGTCTAGTGTCAATAAGTCATTATTTGCCGGCCGCGGTTGCGAAAACATTCCAAAATTAAATTGCCGCTGAAACAAGCCGACTATTTATACAACCGCTGAAAAAGTAGAGATCGTTAAGTGGTACTTTGGGGGTAATTCTGTAGAAGATACTATAAACCTATTTACAGTGGCTTTTACAGATAGACCTAATCCTACGGAAGCGACTGTACTTACAGTTATTCATAAATTTGAGATGACATCAAATTACACAATAAGTTATTTTAAAATTATTGGCAACCAAAACAACAAATATTTTAATAAAAAGGAGTTAAAAACTAAACTCCGCTTTTTCAAATCTGAAACAAAAATGAAATTAAAGGCAGTATATTAGTTACTAAATAACATTTTGTTAGTCCTCTTATCATCATTATAATATTTTTAATCAATAAGGGGACACAAACTTTTATGAATTAAGAAAATACTTATGATTTATTTTCTCGACAATCAAAATTTATATGACCTTTTGCAGTGTTCGGTTTTTTTTAGTAAAATATATTCTACATGACTTAAAATATGATAACAGAATCATGCAGTAAATATGGGGAAGAAAGTTATAATCTGTTTTTAAAAGGCATGGAGTAATAAATCACTCATTTTGGCCGGAACCATAGGCGTACCACATTTAGTCATTTAAAAAAAGTTAAGGCTTCTAAAATTATCTCATTTCCGAAAATAACCGGTTTGTAATAATATTTAAAATGAAATTTCAAATTATCAATAATATAATAAACTGTGGATTATATCACTGACATCAATTTTCCAGAAAATTTATTATTATGTATAAAAGGGCGTAGACGAGTCCCTCCACTAAGCTCCAGGTAGTTATAATCCTGCATACAATAAATAATAAAATAAATGTTGATAACAATTTTATACAAATACATATATATATCCAAACCAACCCCATTTGCCGATTATTTCACCCAATTAGCAGGCAATTGAAGAAACTTGACAAACAAGTAGCTCAAAAATGGTTTTATTATTGTGAAATATAGTCTTTTCAGTTCTAAGAAAATGCCCCCATAATACAATGTACTTACTAGAACTTTTCAACTATAAAAGTAGCGGAAAGGTTGAATATTTTCAATTTACAGTTCATCTGTTCTGGAGAAACTGCTGTGTTGATTGATTTCCCCATTATTACTGTTATTTGTTATTATTTTTTACCATTATTGTTAACTGGTGTTTATTTTTGTTCATCTATACAAGTTCTCTTCTCATCACACGAGACAAACACCTAACTACACCTTCCAACTATATAGTGTTCCAACCAAATTCGACCAGATATGCAGGATTTATCACCATCTAAGCGACCTAAAGTTGGCCCATTGTCGCTGAACGAAAAAAATCTGATATTAAATTGCTATTCCTCGTTGAAGAACGAAGAAATTAGAAGAAAAATCATTAATTTGACAGGAAGTGTTGATGAAACTGTGGAGATTACTGCAACAATGATGGGTGTTTCAAAAACAACAATTTATAATTTAATGAAGGAGAAAAAAATGGAAACATCACAGCCCCAGCAAAGTCCCCAGGCCGACCCAAACTTGAAATGGATGACGACTTGAAGAATGGAATAAGGCGTAAGGTGCATGCTTTTTTCTTTAGAAAAGAGATCCCAACTCTCTCCAAAATTATGGCTTCGGTTCAAGAAGATTCAGAAGTACATTATGGAAAATTTTGAAGGAACTTGGATTTGAATATAAAAAAAATTATCGGAACGCAATGTTGATTGATAGAGACGACATTGTCATTTGGAGGAGGAGTTATTTGCGCAATATTCGGAAAGCAAGACTAGATCAAAAACGAATTTATTATTTGGATAAGACTTGGTTAAATGAAGGTCATACTGTTTCAATGTTATGGCAAGACACGAATGTCAAAAATCGGAGGCAGGCAGCTCTTGAAGGGTGGTCAACAGGCCTCAATCCACCAGCAGGAAAAGGACGTCGACTCATCATTACTCATATCGGAAGTGCCGAAGGTTTTGTTAAAGGTGGATTGTTGTGCTTTGAGTCGAAGCAAACCGGAGATTATCATGAAGATATGGATGGAGACATTTTCGAAGAATATTTCTCACAAATGTTAGATCTAATTCCAACGGGCCCAGTCATTGATAAGGATAACGCAAGTTATCACTCCAGGTTAGCGGAGAAATTACCTTCAACTGCATGGCGTAAACAAGATATCCACGATTCGCTAACCTCGAAAAATATTGAATGCCCAGATAACCCGCTGAAAAATGAGCTCTTGCAACTGGCCAATACACATAAACACAAATATAGTAGATACGTTGTAGATCAAATGGCATCAGCGCGTGGTATAACGGTGCTGAGGCTTCCTCCTTATCACTGTCAACTCAATCCCATAGAATTAATATGGGCCCAAGTGAAAGGGGAAGTTCCAAGAAAGAATACGACATTCAAAATGAGTGACGTAAAAGTTTTATTCGAAGACGCGTTAGGTAACGTAACCAAAGAAAACTGGAAGAAATGTGTTGAACACGTGATACAAGAAGAACTAAATATGTGTGAAATGGATCATATAAGTGAACACATGATTGAACCATTCATAATCAATGTTAATAATGGAAGCTCAACAGAATCGTCTGATTCTGATATATAGATTAGTTTTTGTGTTAGTTATTACTATTATTTGTTAGACTTTTTTTATAAATATTACATTAATTCGTACTTTATTCCTGCATTTTTCTTTTTTCCTTTCCTATTGTAAACGGTATATTAGTAGTAAAGTTGATACCTACTGCAAAAAAATTTGCTATTTTTTATATAATATTTTATGTTTATTGTTTATTCATAGGAACACAAAAAAATGTGTTTTTATTGAATCGATATTGTGAACTATTTTGAATAGTTTTCGTATTTATAATTTCATAGTGCCTTCATATTCATATACCAAGTTTGTTTTGCCCTAATTGCACGCCTCTGAGGATTAAATTGTTTATTTGTTCATTCAAATACAATAGAGCGACCCTTTCAATACAATAGGCGACCCAACCGAATACAGAGTTACGGGGTGTCTACCTGAAATTCGTAACAAATGAGAAATTTTAGTACAAAATTAGATAAACTTCGGAGATATTTTATTATACACCCTGTATCGGATTGCATACCTAATGAGCTTTTATTACTCCATGCCTTTTAAAAACGGAGTATAATCGAACCATCTAGTAGTTTGTTCCCTCCCAGGGTTCTAACAGTTGATATATTTATATTATTTTCGGTATCAATTTCTTAAACCTAGTTCTAGCTTGGCCTCTGAGAAGCGCAGATGAGGGAAGGAAACAGCGTAATATTTAAAAGAGGATCGCCGTTCCAAAGACAAAAATAAAAGATGTCTTCACGGAGTGTACTTGACCGAAGCGAATAGCATAAAGTTTTCGTTTTGACTGAGCTCCGGGCCGCTTGTGACAGCCAGACTACTGCGCACCCAAATTTTAGAGGCCAAGCTAGGACGGTCATTGCATCTCGAGTATTTGCTTTTAATTGTAACTAATTCCGGATATTCATTATTTGTGTTGAAATTACTTGTACTGTTCCAAAAAGTGGTGGGTGATTAATAATACTGATGATTAAACCATTGAAAATGGTAGTGGGAATACGTCTATACGTTCTCGCTGCTACTCACTGTTCTCTAATGATCGGTGAATAACCTCCTTACTAATTAAATTTTATTTGTGGTTGATTTGATAAATCTAATAGCTGTTATTTTCCTGTCGGCGAAGGACAGGTAATAGTACAATGATCTGAGTTTTTATGACTATTCCAGAAGTGAATGTTATATATTAATTGGTTAAATTAGCAGATTACATATGACATTTATATATATTTATAGATATATGAGGAGCCAGTTTTGATAACAGGTTCCAGTTTCAACGGACTGAATATTCATGAGATGGGTAATTAATTTACTTCAATAATAAGAATACGTTTAACGTAAAAAATTTAGAAATCTATATGTCTGTATCTACAATCAATTCATTTCTGATTGTTTTTCGATAGAATTTGACTTTTTGCACAAAACATTCATTTTTCTGAAAAAAGCTTGCATATATTTAATATTTATTAAAAAATCATTATAAGAAACACTTTGACATCTTTTATGTTTTCTCTTTAACTAAAATAAAATTCAATTTAATATGACAATATGGAAGCTACTGTTAGTCCAGGAGGAATCGGCGCATGAGTACCGAAAACTATTCCACCTCAATTTTTTTATGCGATCCTCTTTGAATTGCCCTACTGATGATATAAATGCCATGGGGCAACCTAGTGCCATATTGTTTAAACCGAAATTGTTTAAACAATTGGAAGGAATTGTTATTTTTCAACCGGAAATTTTTTTTATATTCTTTATTGGAATATAAATAAAAAAGGTCCTATTACTTTTCACGATAAAGTTAATATTTTTAGAGATATGAATTTTTAAAGGTTCCAAAAACCTCAAACTTTAGTACTTTTGACCCATGAAAAATATATTAAAAAAATAAAATAAAATATAAATAATAATTTTTTTAAATTATTTATACAATAGTTAATAATATTCTTAATAGATATTTAAGAAAATGTCATTGTTTATAAGTAACTGTTTTTTAATTGTTAATTTCGCGCGCTCACAAGTATGCGTCGCTACCCTTTAAGTATCGCCGTCTCTCTCTGACTCATGCGCTGCATACGGTCTCTCTGTGTCCTGAATCATTATTAATAATTTAGCCTCTCTGTAAATTTTTTCAGCAACACCCTACTCTTTCGCTTGCACATTTTTTTCATCTTCTTCAAAACGTAAAATCATTATTGTCGGTTTGTCTTAACGTTTACCAATATTACGAAACATTTTTAGCAAAAGTCTGAGAAATCGGGGGTTAACATATTCACATGAATCGTTTTCTATTTCTTCTATCTATTTAAAACTGGTGCCTCGAAGTGGTAATTTAGTTTTGAATAGAGGAAAAAGTCGGCCGAAACTATGTCAGAAGAATACGATGGTTGTTCGCTGGGATTCAAAAGAATAGGTTGGTCTTTTAGCTATATGTAACATTTTCTACGCTTCCACACACGAAGTTCGAATTGCTATGCAAAATTTAAGACAGATTGTTCGTTGGTGTTTGTAGTGTTTGAACTTCTACAGATTTCCACGTTCAACAATTATGACATAATATATAGTGAGGTAATCGAATTCGTAGTGGGGTGAAAGAATTTCTAGGCCACACACACCTTTTCGAGTGTAAAAGTTTCTACGTAGTTTTTGGAAGATAAATCTGAAATATTATAGTGATATGCGTGGTATGCAGAAAGCTTTATCTACAATCAGAGGAATCTTTATTATTACAAATTGATGAGGGCAGAGAAGCTGGCTCCTATTATGCCCAAAAAAAATACATTTCAAAAGAAATACCTACTAGTATAGTGAACAAACAAATAAGAGTAAGAAGAAATTACGATTAAGCTCTAAAAGTAATTAAATAAGTTACTTCTTGGTCTAGCCAAAAATATAGCTACTAAACATCAGGTAGGCATAAAATGAAATGTAACTTCTGTCATTCTGACGATGATATTGATTTATCGAAACAATTGTCAATTTTTTAGAATTTTCAATAACTTGTATTATATTGTGGAATTAACTAGAGACCTTGAGTTTCATTTAAAAACACTGATCTAGTCTATTTTTGAATATGTTGACACTTGTTGCTGAAAAAATTACAAAAGTTCTTGGACAACGAACTTCAGCAAAATTTTAGGTGGCCGAGTTTCTTTGCAGGTGAGTGTATCTTGAAACCCGTTTAACGGCATGTTTAGATGTACCTATATATGTGCAGAAACACTGAAACGATTTCGAAAATATCTTTTAGAGTGGTTGCCAATATATTCGAAAGGCCAATTAAGGAATTTTAAGCACCTGTATTTTCGAGGTCACGCTTTCAAAATATTGATTTAAAACCTTGACAGAAAATAGCTAGGAAATCGAATATTCAAGTAATGAAACTCTTCACCGGAAGAAGTAGTCATAACATCATCGATAAATGCAATCAAAAACAAATATGACTATACAACACTAGAGTATAAATTTAAATTCCAATATTGTAACTTCCAAATGTATCCTGTTATTGTCGTTGTAATTATATGAAGTTTTCATGATTATGATTAACTTTTTAGAAAAATAATTTGTTATTTGAATAAAATCCACTTCAAAGTTTATTTACAAAAAATATAAAACAGAATAACAATCTTAAAGAACTGCTTAATAATGTGAATGTTTCTGGTGTGGAAACTGGTACAACTTCTTATGCAATTGTGAACAATTGTCAATAGATTCTTCAGTTAGAAAAAAATATTTAAATGAAATGCTTAGCAATGAAAAATACATTGAATGCAGTTTTAATATTGTAGATGAATATTATCGTTGATCAAATAAAGTCAATTTTTCAGATATTGTGGTAGCTGTGGAATCGGGATATCCAATTCAATAGATTGCTCAGTTGAAATATGCAATTAAGCTATTTCCTAGAAAAAAATGTATGGTTAGGTATACTTTGATCATAAAATTTGAAAAAAATATTATGAGAAGGACTGAGATAATAATTACAAATGATATTTACATAATAACGTTTTTATCTCAGAATAATAAACGTGTTAATTTGAAATCGTATATATATATATATATATATATATATATATATATATATATATATATATATATCGTATTAAAATTTACCACTTTGGCAATACTTATATAACCAAAGTAGCGGTTCAGAATGTATTTTTTCGTCGATACCGTGTTAACCGTTGTTTCAATTCATGCCATAAATACCGAGAAAAACTGTTATTCTTTAGTGTCAATCTTCTAATCACTATGAATTCTAACTGTAAACTTCAAACAAATTAACACAACACTAAAATATGTAAACATAACATGTCTTTCTCTCAGGTATGTGTTGTCGCTTGTATATGTGAATTATAGATTTCCTTTTGAAAATCTTATTTTTAAAAACGATTTTATAAACTTTATTGTTACAAAATAATATACAATATACGATATATAAATGCGTTGAATATGAATGTACAAGAAGCTAGCAAGAAGTAAAGTGTTTTACAAGTTACAAAGCATTTGGTTTTATTAAATATAAACGCTGGTCGAGCAATCTTCAATCTTCTCATCTTTCTGGGCATATAACTCCTCCATCCTCAAGACTGAAAAATAATGGAGTGTTATTTTTTGGTTCTGAACTTCTTTCTTCTAACAGTATTTCTTCTTTCTTGCTTTGTTCTGGTCCTTTTTTGTTTCGTATGTATCTTCTTATTAAATAAAATATTGCTAGAGCAGGAAGAATGATTATTATTGTTAAAAATGTACTAATTATTGTAGGTGTTTTTGAAATTTCCCCTTCTTCGATTGGTTTGATATTTCTTGCGATTTGATTAATTTCGTAGAGGCCGTCAAAGTCGATTTTCGTTAAATTTGAAGAATGAAACGTCTAAGCTTTCAAAAATGTTGAATCCAATTTGGGTAGAATGATTGATTTGCCTTTTTGAATTTGTATGTTGTGTGAAAATATTTCGTCTCCTACTTGAAATTGGCAATTTTCAGGGATTCTGATGATCGTTGGTTGATTTATATCTAAGTGTTGATCTGATGTACGTTTGGATATTCCTTTTATTGCAGGATTTGGAATAATTAGTATTTCGTTGTTGGTTATTTGTTCCACAATAGATTCTTGGAGGTTCGCATCAGTGGCGTAGCAATGTGTTGGTGAATGACCCTCTAGTAGTTCCAGGGTGCAGTTGTCTTTGGATTTTAATTCTTGTCGGCAATAGTACTTCTCTTCTAATATTGGACATTCTTCCTTAATTAGTGCTACTCCTGTAGCTTTGGCCAAGTGTGGTTGAAGAGGGATGAACAGTTTATGATTTTGGATGATAGGATAAAGGTGATAGAATTCTGCTGTTTCGGGATTTAATATAGGTATATGGATGGCAAAAATTATTTTGGAGTTAGAGAAGGTTACTTGTGAGCCCAGAAAAAGATAATATGTTAAAGCATTTTCAAATTTCGGAATTTATTACTTTGTAAATTGACCGTAAGTATTCTATCATTTCTAAAATTTCTTGACTGGATATGACTGAGCTGTGAATTGAGTTCAATTTGGAAAAGGTAATAGCATTTTCGATATCATCTATGTATGTAATTAAATTTTGACAATCTAGATTAATCTGTGAAATTGTGCTGTATAAAATAATGAAATTTTATTATTTAAGTTTATTTTTTACTTTCTATAGAAATTCGGAATTTTTCTAGACTATCTTGGAGCTATTGTTGATTTTGCCATAAAGTTGTGAGAGATTTGTTATAATGGTTTATTAATTTTCTGTCTAAAGATATCTGTAAATTAGTTTTGTGGATTATTTGTTTTTGATTTTGTTGTAAAATGGTAATTGCTATATATTATATTTAATCGGCATACGTTCAACTAGAGGTAACAGAGAACAACCTGTTAAACTTCCCTGTAAACTAAAGGTATTCTTGTTTCTTTATTTACGAAAAATTGGATCTAATATAGATAATATTTTGTACACACTTTGACAACAATATTAAATAGTATGCATCAACAAGTACGGTTAAATTATGGTTGTGTCTCAACCACACTATTAATGCATTGTGGGATTGCAGTTTAACAGCTATATAATTACAGAGTTCTTATCGAACTACATAATATGGAAATATTTTCATACCTAGTCTATTTTCTATCCTGCTATACAAAAATGATATAAAATAGTTCTGAAAAAATAACAGATGTAAACTTCGAACCACAATTTTTCGTTCTAATAAAATTCGATGGCTTGGCAAAAAGGGAGACAGGATGTATTTTAATGCCTGTTAGCTCGGCCATGTTTGTTTAGAGACCGACAGTGAAATCGCACCTGTAGTGAATTTTCATATTCAGGTAAGTCAGGTGCATTCTTTTGTGACTGTTGTCGGCTGATGTCCTTTCGGAACGTCCTTCAGCCGCTTGCGTATATACGTTAATTTATTGGTCTGTGAAATATAAAACAATAAATAGTCACCTGCAGTGGATAGCGATAAGATAAAAATGATAATTTATTAACTTTGTCATTGAACTTTAAGGATATTCTTCTATATTAACAGTGATGGACTGAGGGGATATATATATATATATATATATATATATATATATATATATATATATATTTTAATTTTGCCAGATTGATGGGAGTTAACCATCAATTCATAAAATACTTAACTGTTTGTTATTACAAATATATTAATCCATGTTATAGGTAATATTCAGTCGCATTAACCATTTCAATAGGTCATATCTACGGTGTCGAAATCTAAATGAAACTTAATAAAAATGAAATTTGAGACATGACAAATATTTATAGTTGATTAAATGAATAGTAAATAAGTTATGGTCATAATTATATGTATAATAAGTCAATGGGTTTACAGGAGTGTTAAAAAAATACGGACTTTAACAGTAACAATTTGTATATAATATTCGAATGAAAAGCTTTAGATTGAGTGGGACGTGACCAACGATTAGAGACTTTTCTTTAGATAGAAAAAATTAGAAGAGACAGTTAGAGGTGATAGAGTAATAGTAATTCGAAATATTGTTTATTGAGTAAACCCATAGTATTCAATTAGATAAGTAATATACATTTTTCTGATTACAGACTAGAGAATTAAATTAAATGTCCAGAATAAGTAATAATTTGGAAAAAGAAGAAGGTGTAAATAATTTATAATGTTTTTGTTGATTGAAAAAATAGTTTCAGTTTGATTTGAGATTCCGAACGGAGAACATCAAAATTCAAGAGTTCTCCAAGTATTCGTAAAGTCGTATATAGTCATTTAAATAATGTAATTAATAGTATAAATTGTTATTCGGTACCCACCATTTTAAATCCTGTGCTCGTTTTTTGGAAAATTTATTCATAATTCGGAAAAGTGCAAGACCCTGAATTCTAAATTATAGTTAGAATTGTACGAGATTGCAATTTTCCTAGTCCAGATTATTGGTAGTTTTAAATAATGCATTATTTCAACGAAAAACATCAGGCCTTAAACAAAATTAATAATAGATGCATCTAAATATTAAAAATATAAATTTTGAATTCAAAATAAAAAAAGAAATTTAAGTATACGTATTAAACAATGATACGATTGGAAGAATATATTAAAAAAATTAGGACTGTGATCGGGTTTTTGGCATTCATAAAATTAATTGACAAATCGAAAATTATTTGACAATTTCGATGAAGTTATAAATTTTTGAAGAAGGTATTATGTATTCTAATTTTAACTGTATTTAATTTTAATTTGTTTTCGAATAGATAAGATTTTGTTATTTGTTAAAAAATGAACTAGGATTTGTTTTTTTTTGTATTTGGTAACTATATATAAACATTTGAATTCAACTTACTGTAGAAGAAGTCGTTTGTAATAGATTTGGAACAGTTTTATAGAAATTAAATTTACTTAACTAAAAAAAAATTATTTGTGACAGTGACATTTTGTTGATTATTGGTGACAGACATTTCATTGAAATATAGTAGATGTCAGAACGTAATTAAATAGCCTGTGTAATTTAGAGTACACAGTTACACGATACTACTGGGTGAATAATCTAGAAAAAAAATTCAAATTAACATTCAATTTTGTACAATACTTAGAAATTATATAAATGATTTTGATAACGAATTGAGCTCACCATAAGAAAAGAGTATAATAATAATTCATAATTAAATAAATTCATCTTTCGATAAAAACATTATTGATAGCCGAAAATTATTCAGTTGTAAATAATATATATAAATATATATATATATATATATATATATATATATAACAAAGAGATTCATGGGTAATTCACGCAAAGTAAAGGGCTACCGAAATAGAGTGGCAACCGTGGACATGCATGTTTCTGGCTCATTTTGCCTCATCAGCACGGCATAACCAAATAATGATGTGAAATTTGGGAGCAAAGATGTTAATCGAAACATGGGAAAACACAAAACAACGGATTTCAGCAGGGAAATCAAACGCTCATTTGTGTCTTCAATTGGAAGATCCCGAGTTTTCAGGACATCAACCAACATCGACACGGAGGCGCATATAGCCCCCCCGCCATGAACCTTCCGACCCATAGTAAATAACAAAGAAGATGTAGGAATATCGCGCGACATGTTAACAACAACAACAAAGAGATTCATGGGTAATTCACGCAAAGTAAAGGGCTACCGAAATAGAGTGGCAACCGTGGACATGCATGTTTCTGGCTCATTTTGCCTCATCAGCACGGCATAACCAAATAATGATGTGAAATTTGGGAGCGAAGATGTTAATCGAAACATGGGAAAACACAAAATAACGGATTTCAGCAGGGAAACCAAACGCTCATTTGTGTCTTCAATTGGAAGATCCCGAGTTTTCAGGACATCAACCAACATCGACACGGAGGCGCATATAGCCCCCCCGCCATGAACCTTCCGACCCATAGTAAATAACAAAGAAGATGTAGGAATATCGCGCGACATGTTAACAACAACAACAAAGAGATTCATGGGTAATTCCTACATCTTCTTTGTTATTTACTATGGGTCGGAAGGTTCATGGCGGGGGGGCTATATGCGCCTCCGTGTAGATGTTGGTTGATGTCCTGAAAACTCGGGATCTTCCAATTGAAGACACAAATGAGCGTTTGGTTTCCCTGCTGAAATCCGTTATTTTGTGTTTTCCCATGTTTCGATTAACATCTTTGCTCCCAAATTTCACATCATTATTTGGTTATGCCGTGCTGATGAGGCAAAATGAGCCAGAAACATGCATGTCCACGGTTGCCACTCTATTTCGGTAGCCCTTTACTTTGCGTGAATTACCCATGAATCTCTTTGTTGTTGTTGTTAACATGTCGCGCGATATTCCTACATCTTCTATATATATATATATATATATATATATATATATATATATATATATATATATATATATATATATATATTAAACCATATTATATATTAAAGAACATCAGCTGTTTGAGAATTAAAAAAACCACAATCATAAGTAAAAATTCATATAAAGTCATAATATTAAATCATTTTGTTTATAATAAGTAAAGAGAGTAACAATGAATATAAAGAAATTACCTTAATAATTGTCTAAATTTTGAAAACGCTTAACAAGTATAGAAGAGAACATTAAATCTGCCCAATATGGATGTTTGTTTATCAAGAAGGAATCAGCTGTTTATCTGAAAATCAACAAGTTTTAGTGGTCTAATTTAATATAAGTATTAGTTGAACAGTAATAATAGAAATAATATTCATATTTAGTATAAAGATTTAGACAAGTTTAGAAAATATAAATATAAATGACATAAATGTAATTATATGTCAAAATTTGATATAAATTTTATGGAGGAAATGAATCATAAAATGGTGATAGATATAAGTGAATATTTGCAACTATAGAATTTGGATAGTTCAAATAATGAAATCAAGATATATATATGACAAATAAAAGAATGTATGTTTATAAATGTTAATGTTATTTCCAAATTGTCACAAGTATCAAAACAAGAGTTGACATTGTAATATCGAAATATAACCATGAATTTCACTATTTGTAAAAGACTTGTTGTATTGAAATTCGTTTGAATTAAAAAAGAAAACAGATAATTTTCAAGTGAAATTCACATTCATATATGTTGTAATTGTGAATGGAATTCGTCAGTTCAAGAAAGAATATGATTGGTGTAAAATGACAGGACAAATTTTGATAAATTATAAAGAAACAAAACTTTGTTGAAAATTAGTGAGCTAAGAAACAATAGTTTATTTATTGATTAAAAAATTGACGATCGAGAGGAAGCGTGGGTAGATTGGTTTTGGCGTCGAAGCAGGGAGGAGGTGATGAACAATTTTACAACAAATTTCAAGTTAAATCACGAAAAAATAATTATAAAAGCTAAAGATTTCTGTAATAAAATATTGGTTGTACTTACTTCATTTCCAATCGTATAAGGAATATGCATTTAAATCAATAAATATAATATTTTCAAATGTATGTATAATCTGTAACTCATTTCTTCTGAACATTTTTATCATCTGTATATATATATATAATTTCCACACATAAATTCTTTTATGCAATGTCCATCACCATCATCATAAAGTAAACGAATTATATGTATATGATATTCACGCAACTGCTAAGCGTCTCTAAGAATAAATCAAAACTCAATTCATAAAATGGTACATATAAACCATAGTCAGAAAGGAAATTCCCATCAAACAGAATATTATGTGATCATTTGATGGAGATAATAAGAATGACAGTAATATAGAAAGAAATTACCTTAGTAGTTTCTGCAAGTGTGAAAACACTATATCAAATATTGAAGAATTATTGAAAACTTTGTATTTGTCCAAAATGTTTATGATTATTTTCAATATAGAATCAGCTGTTCATCTAAAAAAAGTAAAGTTAAAATCATTATTCTTCATAGTTAATACAACTATAAAATAAAGCTTATCCATTAATAATTTGTTATAAAGAAGTTGACACATATATAAATCCGAGATGACATAACCATGATGAAGGTTCCATATGTCAAAACTTGTATCACTCGGTATATATATTCCCAGGAAACAGGAAAAGGAAATTTAATAATAAAATGGTGATTGTAGAAATGTCAATAGAAAATCAATAAAGATGTATAGTTTGAACTAAATAAATAAGACAAATGTTATATAAAAGGAATTATTCAATAAGTCTGAGATATTATTTAAAAAATATTACATACAGAAAATCATTAATTCATGTTGTAGTTGAAATATTATAGCCATAAAAATAATCCCTTGTTAAAGACTCATATCATTACAATTCTGTGTATATTGAAAAAAGAAAGGACTTTTGTAAAGTGATTTTATAACTATATGCGTTCTTGGAATTTTAAAAGTGCAATAAAATATGTAGAACTCTATATATCAGGAAAAAACATTTTATCTATGAAAGACATTTTTTTAAAAACGGAAATGAAACAAAAATCATAGGAAATAGTCGGCTTTGAAATAAATAGTTTATTGATAAAACAACGGAAGATCGGCGTAACTTGGGGTATGGCGTAAAAAGCAATAACAGGGCTATGCTAATTTCTTAAGAAAATTTCTATTAAAACAAAGTCAAAGTGCATAAATCGTAAAGAATAGCATACAAGGAGTACTCACAGATGTTTGTATCCAGTAATTTCATGCAAAATCCAGAAAATATCGAGTAATCGGCACATTTCAGTTCCAGCTTTTGTGAAAATCCGGAATATGGTGTCCAGGTCAGTGCAATTTTTAATATTATTCGTTGAATATCGTTGAACTATAAGAAACATGTACAGATTAATTCAATAGGTTTATAATAATTAGATATAAAGAAATTCACACTTTTTTATCATATTAAGAAAATATTGCTAGCTACTTACTTAAGTAGACGTCTAGTAAAAAGATATATCCATGTGCTAGGTTAATTTATGCAATCAGCTGATGTATTGCCTGTTTAATTTCCTCAGAATCTCAACTTATGTATATATATAATTTTCATGTATAAATCCTTTTATATTCATCACCATCACATATATGATTATTAGAACGATTTATGTGTAAATATTTTCTTAATAAACTCCATCAAACAATCTAACAACGCTGATAATTGTTCGGGATACATCGATTCTATGATCATGCGCAATAGAACTTATTAGATCAGAGGCGTATCAAATGTGTATTTTTGAAAATAAATATCTTCTATAAATTAAGCTATTTGAAATTAATGTGCTTTTATTGAAAATAAAATAAGAAAAAATAACATATTTCCGGAACTCAAAGAGATAATCGAATCTTATGTTCCGATATATAAACTAACTGGTTAAAAATAAAATAAATATAATAAAGTTTTTTAAAGGTAAGTAATAAATTGTATAAATCATACATATATAAATATAAATAGAATAACTAAATAATAAAATAAAATATATTTATTATATATATATATATATATATATATATATATATACATATATATACAGTGTGTCCCGGGACTAATGGGAAAAAAGTAAGGAGCGTATAATATGAGTCAAAATAATGCTAGTACTTCATATAAACTTTTTCTATTCAGGCCCTCGTTTTCGAGTTATAGGCCTCGAAAGTTTTAATTTTGAATTTGGTTTTTATTTTTATTTTTTGTACTAGTTATTTGATCTTTATAAAATTTACGACAAAGCTATAATGTACGTGTATGTTTATTTTGGAAAGGTAAACATATTTACAGTAGTGCCTTGAAGCCAGGGACGGACTACTCGCAATGGTTAGGAATCCAAAAATTTTGCAGGGATGGCACACCCTATATTTAATTAAAGAAATTGACTTCCCCACACATTAAGCTAGCGAAAAGGTACTCTTGTTAGAATTCGATAAAATAAGCCGTTTGGCTAATATTTACAGTTTTATTAATGCACTACGTACTAACTTATTAATACGATGTCCAAGATTTACCTACAGTATTACAAAAGAATAATTTGATGATAGCAGATGACAAAAACATTAAGAAATTATTTAATGGAAATTAAATACGAACGTTGTTTCTTTGCACTTGAAAGAGCAATGCCACATTGTTTCTAATAACATTGCAGTGTAACACAATTCTGTTTATTAAATCTTGCCTTGTTTGCACATGTGTTGCGTAGCAAAGTGTCCCTGTTATTAAAAGAAGAACCCAAAAGAAAAGAAAATAGAAGAAATATATACAAAGAAAATAATAATTAAAAAATAATAATAAAAAAGGAGAAAAAAAACAATAAAAAAGAATAAAACATTTAAAAAAAATAATAAATAATAAAAAAGATGTAAATTCTAAAATGTAGATAAAAAATGTATCATAGTAGAATAGGTTTAAGATTCAAGTTTAAAAAATATGTACATCCTTGAGCAAAATGTTAAGCTGGCGAATGGACATCGTATCCGCAGCTAAGGAAAACGAAATCACACATACACACATGTGTTGCGTATACCTTACTTTTGAGATAACCCCAGAGAAAAAAATACAAAGGATTACCGTCTCCTGATCGCGGTCGCCATTGAAAAGGGCCTCCAGGACCAATCCATATATTAGGAAACCTTGTGTGTAAATGCTGTCGTACATCTAAACTGAAACGAGGAGTGGTCCCATCATGCATGAACCATAAATTCCTACGAGTTTGTAGTGGCACATCATCAAACAGGTTCCATAACTCATTTTGCAAAAACTCCAAATATCTCTGACCGGTTAAAATACCGTCAATAAAGTATGGCCCTATCGAATGATTGCCAACTATTCTTGCCCAAACATTAACCATGAATCTATGCTGATTCCTATTTTGGATAATGCCATGTGGATTCACATCATCCCATAAATGCATATTATGAGAATTAATGACTCCATCTCTGGGAAACCAGATTCGTCCGTAAAGAGAACGTTACTAATAAATGTATTGTCTGCTTGTTGTTGTCGCAGAAACCACTGGCTATACTCAAGTCGTGCAGGATAATCAGCCACTGTCATACTGTGTACTTTTCTTATGTGAAAATGATATAACAGCTGTTCTTTTAGGACGCGATGAACAACTGATTTCGAGACGTTATGTTCTCTTGATAATTTTCCTAAACTCGTTGATGGTTTATTAACAATTGCATTTAACAAGTCTTGTTCAACTGCCACAGTACGTACGCTTCGTACTGGACCCTCTCCACCTTTTTTTAGCATAAAACTTCCTAAAATTCAATATTTTGTTTTATATACATGGAAAATTACATTTACTTATTCATACCTGTTTCTCGTACCCTGATATCAATATGCTCAAACATTCGTCTGTCTGGCAATGCTCTGTTTGCAATATTTTCTGCATAAAGCCTTCTGGTCTCTAAACAGTTCCGAGAAGCTAGTCCATACATTAAATGCATATGTGCGTACTCAATAAAAGTGAATTCTGCCATTGTAACTGTTAAATTAAGGACTTATGAGTTATTGACAAGTACTGACTACGAACTATTCTACACAACGTTTGACAGCAGTTATTGTTTTTTATCTTCTGCTATCGTTAAAATATTTTTTTGTAGTACTGTATGTAAATCTTGGACGTCGTATTAATAAGTTACTTTTACCTCGTTGTGTACTTATAAAAATGGTGAATGCGTGAATTGGTACGTATTGCATTAATAAAACTGTAAATATTAGCCAAACAGCTGATTTTATCGAATTTCAACGAGAGTACCTTTTCGTTTGCTTAATGTGTGGGGAAGTCAATTTATATAATTTCATATAGGGTGTGCCATCCCTGTAAAATTTTTGGATCACTAACCATTTCTAGTAGTCCGTCCCTGGCTTCAAGACACTACTGTAAATCTGTTTACCTTTCCAAAATAAACATACACGTACATTATAGCTTTGCCGTAAATTTTATGAAGATCAAATAACTAGTTTAAGAAATAAAAATAAAAACCAAATTCAAAATTAAAACTTTGGAGGCCTATAACTCGAAAACGAGGGCCTATATAGAAAAAGTTTATATGAAGTAGTAACATTATTTTGGCTCCTGACTTTTTTTCAATTAGTCCCGGGACACCCTGTATATATATATATATATATATATATATATATATACTGAAATCCCCGTTATCCCCACCTATATAGCATTTTTCAGTCGTTATATAAAAAAAAAATTTTTTTTATATATATATATATATATATATATATATATATATATATACATATATATAATAATAATTCCACCTATGTTTGGATGGAATGTTGAGGGCATTATGGGGAAGTCTGGATATTCAATCGCACAGTACGTGCACTCCAAAATAGTGGGTGGAAGCTTCATAGAACACAACACTGTCGAGCAATTTACTATTGAGGTTGAACAATGACTCTCTCGATTGCTGAAATTCGGAGACTGATTTTTTCAATTATAGTGATATTAGCCAATATCAAAAATTTCCAAACATGTGAGGATTTTCACACCAAATGCTATTGACGTCCTCAACATGTCACCAGTAATTATTGTAATTATCTGGTAGATCATCATCATAAATGACATTATAGTATTCGAAAATATTTTCGAAAGCCGATAATGTAACAAAATATTAGACAATTTTGTTTACCTACGACCACCCCTGTGAGTAGTCAAAAACACACAGTCGGCAATCAATGTAAGACGTCTATTACGCACGGTAAAACAAAACGCACGGCTTCCCTAGCAACCACTTAGCAACTGTCAATAGGCGCAGCCATTTTATTAAAAATGTATTACTTAGATATTTGACGTAGAATTTTATTCTATATATAAATGGTAGATAACAATTATTAGATATGAGATTGCATTTAATATTAAGAGTTATTTGGAATGATGTGATAATTGTTTCCGTTTCATTCAATCCGCATCTTTTAGCTGTTTGAATGTATCTCATATTAGTAAACAACAGTATATTATACACCAAGCGCCTAAAGTGGCCCATTTAATACCGCGGGTGGTGTTTGATTCCTGAGAGAAGTAATCCACCTAAGGGATTATTGTCACTAGTCGAGAGGTGTATACGCTATTTTATGCAATTCCGGTAATTCTACATACATTTTTAATAAAAATAAATACTACTTAGGACTGACTTTTACGAAACTTGGCTGGGCATCGAGGGTGAACTTCTAAGATGCTTGGCTGGGCATCGACGAGCGACTTTTGTAAAACTTGGCTGTGAATCGAGGATGAACGTTTTTACTTGTACTTTAAATACCTTGATAAGATTATAAACACAAGTACAAATGGGTCGTAGGTAAAGTATAGTACGTAACTCGTGTTGTAACGCATTTTACGCACTCACGGAATTACGCACTCGCCGCTACGCGGCTTCGTGCGTAACTTTTCCGTTCGTGCGTAAAATGCTTCTTACAACACACGTTACGTAATATACTATTTTAGTTCTATATGTACTTACTAAACTGAAAGATCACAAGTTCTATTACGCAACGCTTACGTTTATTAACCTTTAATTAGTACATGCTCTTGACTTTGAAATAAGTTTAATTTATTGCCCATAATATTTATAGCACTTATTTACAGTTATACTTAGAGCAATAAAACAAATGTTATGTGCTTTTCATTGTGATTTTTACTGTCACCGTTTCACTTACATGTTTAAAAGTTGACTATTTATTTTTATATAAACATAAATAACTACAATTTATGATTAATGTCTACAGTAAATATAACCAACTGACATTTACTCACGGATACGGTACATTATGATATCTCAATACTAAACAATGATAGACAAAGACTTTTTTTGTACAATATTAGGCGCCAAATTGTAAATATTTGAGAATTTTTTTCTCGATTTCGCCAAATAATATTGTGATGTGCTTCAGGAAGTGTTGCTGAACGGGAGAGAAATAATGCATCGCCTTAGTTGCTCAAAGAGTTGAAAATCGAAGGCCTCATGGAATATAAAGATCACTCGAGAATATTCTCTGAGACTACACTCACTGAAGCCAACTAGCCTCGATTAATAACATCGTGAAGGATTTTAACACGGAGAAAGCGGAGCCGATTATTCAATTTAGCACTATAATAAAAGGTACCTAAGAATAAGCATCAACCATGATTCTCGTACTGCCCAAAAAGGAAGAATCAAATACTTTGGAGAAGTATTCATAATAAAAATTTGCATGCATAATTCATTCAAAGAGGATTGAAAGTATTATCTCTCCTGCAGGGTGAATTAGTTTGATCAATGAATAATTTCATCCAACTATAAATATTAAGAGATCTTCACTATGGATCGGTGAACCAGTCTACCTTAGGTCTTAACAATTTAACTTTACTAAGAAATGATGTGTAGCTACCGCACTGTGCTTCGTATTTCACTAAGGCTACAGCAACTCAATAGGTTTGAGCCTCTTCAGTATTCCTGTCAGATTTGTATGAAAAGGAATGGAGAAATGAGTACAAAAAAACGGAGATAGAAAAAATAGTAGAGCTTTATTTTGAAATCTGTTGTTGAAAAAATTTGGAAATATTAACATCAATTGAAAATAATCAGGATAAAACTGGAGTACCTAATGCTGTTCAAATGAAATGACAACAATTAGGCTTCGAATAATGAGACAGGACATTTTCACATGAAGCAAGCATCTGTTGACTAGTCGTTCCGTTCTCAAAGCAAACGTTTCTCGTAAGGCCAAGTCGGCGTTCCACAGAAGTTTACTTTGTATATATCATCAATATATTCACTTATTTTAATAATTAATTTCCAGCAATTTTAAACAATTTTTTGTTGTTTCAGGTTAATGGGATTAACAAAGATAAGCTTTGAGGAGTGGTAACTCCACCACCGTTGGCGTGCATTTGAATGCCAGCGGTTGAGGAGTTCCTTAACCTCGTTGTAATTCTTCAGGATTTTCTCGGAACATTTAATTTAACACATAGGAAATGGAATCACGTGATGTATGTCAGGATGTAGGGTATATAGAGTAGCGTTCGTGAATGTACCCCTCATTTTTACAGTGCGGATGTGTTGAGGTTAGTGTTAACCGATCACTTACTTTGGCCTGTATTTCAATAATAAAAGTGTTTGTTTAACAAATTAATCCTTGTTTTATTAATAACAAACTGACATAGCGCTGCGGACATAGGCGATAGAAAAAGTTTAGTTTGTCCAGTTTTTGGCGATAGTGCAAGTATCTTTAAACATGCGGTAAAAGTGCTGTTCTAAATTAACCCTTTTTACTTTGGGTTAATTAGATGGAATGCAGGTTATCTGGTTTCAGGGGTTTTCGAAGGACCACTACGGTTGTTTTTCACTGATGTAATGATGAACCGTAGAATGAAATTAAACACTTAAATCACTTTATGTTGTATATTGTCAGTAATGTATAATTTGAGGTATCGTTGCGTAACAATTAAGAATTCCCTTATATATATACGCGATGAATGAAAGTATTTTGCACATACTATGATATTGTTAAATGAATAAAGATTGAGTACACTTGTTTGTTTCCGGTATCAAAAAGCCGTGATGAAAAAGGGAACGAAGGATTAAGTATGAGTGACTGCTGGGAAGTGAGTAACAATGGGGTTGGTTTCGTATTTATACGTCGGCTGACGTAGGATCGAGGAGTGAGCAAACTATTAGAAACTAACCAATGGGATAAAAGTATTTTAAAATGCAACGTTCAAACACAAGTGAAATTGTCAGTTAGAGATATGTTTTTTTTGGGGCTTGAAACGGTTTCGTAGATACAGATAACAGAGTTTGGAAGAGAGTTTTTATGAAGCGATAAGACGTCGGGGACTTTGATGTATTCAGTGGAATTTCAGAAAACGATATTTATCTGTTTTTCTTAGGTGTTTTTGATGATGTAAAGAAATATTAAATGTTAAGAAGAAGGATATATTTAGTTATATGTTTTGAGTATAATATTCGAATTGTAGTATACAGGGGAAATTGAAATAAAATCACGGGAGAATTTGGTAATTAAAAAACAAATTCGAACAAGTGCAATAATTTGTCTAGTTGTGCCCAGTGTAGAAAAATTGAGCTATTAAAATGGAGTTAAAAACACCTGCTCCCTTAACAGTTGATGGAGATGTGGCCGTTTCAAGAAGTGGAAAAGCAAGTTTGAAATCTACAGTTAGCGTCAGACTATATGAAGAGTACAGAGAGAAAATACTGGAGATTAATTCTGAAAAAGTTTGAAGAACATATTAAGTCCCAATAGAATTAAACTCTTCATAGATACATGTTTAACACTTTGTGACAAATTTATAAAAGATGGCAAAGAACTGCAACTTTGATACTCTTAAAGATAGTTTGATCCGAGATAGGATAGTTTGCGGTATCATAGATAAGAAATACTTTACTACAAAAAGCTACTTTGAATAAATATTTGCAAAGCCGCAGAGTTAACAGACACAGCTCTCTGAATAATTAGAAGTTATAAAAAGGAAAGGTTTGGAAAGCCTAGGGCGGGGAAATCATAATCATTTCGAGAATAAGAGACTCGACAAGACAGTGAAGAAGAAAATAATAATAAGGCTAAAAGACGCATGTCCTGTGGTCTTTTCCGTGGTAAAAAGTGTCCTGCATATCAGCAAAGCTTCACTGGCTGTGGAAAATATAATCATTTTTATAAGTGTCCTAAAAATGGTAAAAAAGTACATGCAGTAGATTCACAACCAAATTTAGATACTGAGGAAGACAAAGAAAAATATTTCTCCATTGACAATGTGAACAGTAAAACCAAGAATGTCAAGTATGTTAGTAGTATATCAGGGTGACCACAAAAAATAAACATCAATAGAATCGAGATTGAGTGCAAGGTGGATACAGGAGCGGGGGGAACATTTTAATTGAGAAATGTGTAGACAAGTTAAATTTAACAGTTCTTCCAACAAAAGCCAAGTAAAAGACTTACAATGGAACTGAAATCAATGTTTTGAGTAAAACGCTGGAAAAATATCAAATTAAAGAAAAAATTCATGAAACATAATTCCAAATGGTTAATTATAATGCTCCATGCATTATTGACCTTCCATTGATCAAAAAGTTCCATTTGTTAAGAGAAATATATATGGTAAAATCCAAGGCTGAATTAAATAGCTTGTCGCTAAACAAGTTGATTGAGGAACATAAAAGTTTGTTTGTAGGAATTGGAGAGCTGCAGTGAGAGTACAAAATTAAGTTAAAGAAATATGTAGAGCCAGTTTGCCATGCACCTCGAAAAATACCATATAACTTGCAAGACAAAGTGAAAGAGGAGCTGAATAAAATGGGAATCATCAAAAAAGTGGAAGAACCAACTGAATGGTGTTCTCCAGTAATCACTGTAAAAAAGCCTGATGGATCGCTGATACTGTGTACTGACCCAAAAATCTTAATGATGCAGTGGTAAGAGAAAGATATTCTCTACCAACCTTTGAGGAATTGGCGTCAAAGATGTCTGGTGCTACTGGTTTTTCTATACTGGATGGAAATAAGAGGTTTTATCAAAGCTAGCAGAGGATAGTAACTTTCTACAAAAAATACTGACTTTATGACTGACATCAAACATATATGTGTGTTTGCTCCTTGGAGATTCTCGAATATGTCCACCAAGTAACTCAATTTCATCACAAATAAAGCAGCTCGAAACTTTTCGGCTTCCGTATCTAGTAGTAAAATTCAAAATTTTTGTCACCAATGTATATATCGCTTCCCCTGTAGAGTCCAGTACTGGATTAAACGCAGTAAAACTTTCCTTAACTTCAACCTTTTTTCATGTGGTGTAAAGGACAACATACCTCAGAACAAGACTAATTTGCTCAGTATGACTAATGTATGGTGTACAATCCAATATTATTGAAAAATATTTTGTACTGCGAACCATTTCTAAAATACTATTTCTTACTTTAAACGATAATAATTTAATTATTATTTCATTCTGTATTTGCACGCTTAAATAATGAGTCATTGTAACAGATTTTTTTAGGAGTTACACACTCGGCTAACGTGCTGTCTCATCACTCAATCAAAAGAGGCAATCATCTCAACAGCTTTTAGAAAATTTCCATTATCATGTTCGAAAAGTAATTTAGAAGAACCTTGAAATGCCAAGCATTATGTAGATAAATACTTAACAATCGCAATCCGCAGGTGATGAGCATTAACAGTTGTAGATGTCACCGATTTTTCTTTAAATTCACCCAAGTGTTCATATTACTGTTGTGTAAAATTTACGTTTCGTGTCTCTTCATTAGCAAAGACAAATGTTGCCAATCAGATACTCCATTTGTATCACAAAAAGTGTTAGGAGTTCTACAAACAACTTACAACAAAAACAAAATACAGAATCTTTAGAAATAGAGTGAATAAGCCAAGTCCTTTCGACTTTTCTCCATTTGCTAGACTTCTTAGAAAGTATTTGCACGAAAACTTTCTCTTATATCTATTATTAGGAAAGCTAAAACTTATGTCTATCAAGGGCGGACCACGTTTAACCAATATTCTATTCTCATTAGTGATTCTTTCGGGCCACAAACCGGGGTCGGACGGAATTATATCGTGGCCGACGAGAAAGACAGACAGGCCTTGGTGCGTAAATATCACGTGGCCATCTGAGGCCGAGAATCCAAAAACGATTTCTACTTTTCATGTTGATTTTATGTATTTGAGGTTACGTAAGCTTTTGTTTATCAAATTGTTAATTGTTTATCGAGTTTCTCTGAGTAGAAGAATAGAACAAGGAAGTCACTGCAACAGTTAAAGATATACATACAGCTTTAGCATTAGAAGAATTAGAAAAAAGACGAAATAAGCAGCGTCTGCACTGGAGAACTATACGCCATTCTTCAAGCACTTATTCACATAAAAACAAAAAATACTTCAAGATCCCTCATAATAACAGACTCTCTTAACTCAATCCATATTATCAATCAACTTTATCCCACACATCCTATATCCCTCCAAATTAAAGTCGAATTATCGCAGTTGCAACATTCCAATAAGTTTGTGGAAATACTTTGGGTTCCTTCTCATACTGGCCTTCAAGGAAACGAAGAAGCCGACCGCAAATCACGACAAGCAGCAATTAGTGAAACCGTGAGTGAAGTGCAAACGGTAGTGTATAACGACATAAAACCGCTACTTAAATCAAAAGTGCTAAAATTGTGGCAAATCGAGTGGCAATCGTCCCAATCGAAACTACGCGACGTGAAACCGGAAGTGAAACCTCGAGCGCAGCCAACAAACAAAAGATCGCTTCAAGTTAAACTGACTAGGTTACGAATAGGCCACACCAAACTTACTCATAGTTACTTAATTACTAAAAGTGAACCCCCAAAATGTGAATTATACAAGATCCAGCTTACTGTCAAACATTTAATAACCGATTGCTCAAAATTGCAACAATCAAGACAAGATAACAACCTCAGCAACAATTTAGACCAAGTTCTTGGCGAAAATTGTAATACACAGAACCTTTTTAAATATCTAAGTGACATTAACATATTAACTAAACTATAAACAACCCATTATTGTGTCGCTAATTACCCCAGTGGTAGATGCGACTTGCTTGTAAATAAAAAAAAAAAAGAATAGAACAAGGAAGTCACTGCAACAGTTAAAGATATACATACAGCTTTAGCATTAGAAGAATTAGAAAAAAGACAAGCAGGTAGGTACAGATTTTGTTTTTATAACATCAGCAACACATCTAAATTATTGTATAAATATTGTAGCCATGCCTAGAAAATGTAATGTGTCAGGCTGTAGATCGAATTATCGCAGTGAAAACTCTGAGGAAGGGCCAAGTAATATTACAACATTTAGTTTACCGAGAAAAGAACAGTTGAAGCAGCGGTGGTTGCGAAGAATCCAAACAGACCTTAGCAACATAAAAAATCCTCAAGTTTGCATTTCCCTGAATCTTATATTATTAGAACTGATATATGTATCGTTCAAGGAGAACGAAAGGAATACCCTAGGAAGATACTAAAATTAAAAGATTCTGCTCTACCTCTACCACATAAGCAGTTTGTTGACTCGCAAAAAATTAAACATTTAGATGATATTATGTCTTTGTATGAGAAATCTAATGTAAGTAAAAAATGGATTTTGGTAAGAGAAGACAATAAAGTATATTTATGTCTGCTCACTTTATCTGAGAATGTACAGAAAATAATAGGATCACTTCTAGTGAGAGAAAATTTGGACTATGCAATTCAAATCGAGAATCATCCACTTCCCATGGCAAAAATTCCAAAAAAGCTACATGTTTTGAATAATTTCAGTATTTTAGAAAATCTGTTGGTGCTTATTGAATCTAGTGCTAGAAACCAAAAAGTGCGTGATGACACTAAAATAGCTAAAATTTGTGATGTGTTATCCGAAATGACTGCAGCAGAAGAGGTATCAAGGTTTTTTACTTTTATTATTGAACAGTTACAGCTTTACCAGCAAACTCCCAATAACCGACGGTACTATGCTAAGACACTAATGTTTGCGGCAAGTTTATATATTCACTCTTCATCTATTTATATGATTCCCACTGTCTGTATTTACTACATCCTCGTAATCTCAAAAAACTTATATGCAAATTTACTTTGACAGATATGAGCATAAAAGGCAGTATCGAGTATTTGAAATCCAAACTCACTTTCCTAAAAGAACATGAATTTCTCATAAATATACATCTAGATGAAATTTATGTTAATTCACAGTTCAGTTTTAAAGGTAAAACAGTTTTTGGTGGCAGTGACAATGATCCATCAAAAATGGCTAAAACAGTACAAACCTTTATGATATCGAGCATACTATCAAAGTATCGGGATGTGGTAAGTTTAGTACCCGTCAACAATTTAACTGGAGTTCAGTTGTATGAGCTTATACTGAAAGTCTTGCAAGAGTTAGAAAAATTAGGTTTTAAAGTTATTGCCCTAATATCAGACAATCATAGTATAAACAGAAAAGCCGTTTCAATGTTTACAAAAGATAACATTTTGAATCCTTTTGCACAACATCCTTTAGATAATTCTAGATTACTTTTTTATATTTGACGTGGTCCACATTATAAAATCTATTAAAAATAACTGGATTAGTAAAAGAACTAATGACTACTCACTACATTTTCCAAATTTTGATATTGACACCTTGGAAATAAATACCGAATGTCTGTTTGTAGCAGAGTTTAAAAACTTCCAAATTTTGTATGAACTAGAGAAAAATTCTCTAATAAAATATGCTCATACATTATCATATAAAACATTATATCCAACAAGTATTCAAAAACAAAACGTTCAGTTAGTACTGAATATATTTAATGAAAAAAATATAGCAGCCCTTAAATGTTTTTCACGTGACAATCCAAACAAATTTAGGAATATTGATGGTACATGTAAGTTTTTAGAGATTTTTGGAAAATTGTGAATGTTAAGAATGTCTTTGAAAGTGAAAGATTTAATGATAAGGACAGAGGAGCAATAAAGCGTGACAGCAAAAAAGTAATACATTTTCTTACAACAATGTCAAAATGGCTAACACTTTGGAAGTCGTTACTTCCTTTACACTCATCTTAATCAAATGAAACTTTCACATCATTAATAAATACTATCAATGCCTTTGTGGCTCTTATTCCATATTTGTTTAACACATATACAATAGATTATATCCTATTAGGCAAATTTGAAAATGATATATTAGAAGGTAGATTCAGCTGTTACCGTCAATTAAGTGGTGCTAATTATTATATTCGCCTAGTTCAACTATTAGAAAGTGAAAAAAAGATCCGGTTTAAAAATGCTATTCTTTTCTCTTGCGCTGATAACCAGATACCACTAAAAACAATGTTACCAAATTATAAGGAAGTTTACGACAGTAATGTGGACATTGACATAGTTTAACTTGTTTTGAATGGCTTCTATCAAATACTGAGATGAATGTTGACATACCTTATGATCTGACTTTGGAATTAGACAGAGGAAAGTTGATTTTACCCTCGGAATATGCTTTGATCCCAGTAGCTATTTCCTGGCATATTATGCAAAATATTTGTAACTCAACCCATCTACTGAATACATTTTTAGCAGGCTCAAATCAGCTTTCCAAATTACACAGACTTGGTATTATCCTTATAAAAAATTATATGTCTGATTTAACTATTTGTAAAATAATGTTAAATAACTTTGTCAAAAAACAAAATGATGTTGCAACAGAGAAATATGTAAATGATCCTAGAAAACTAAAAAAACTTAAGTCTTCATAAATAAACTTCGATCTGTTGTTTTATTTCCCTACTATACCATCACAAATAATTGCCATGTAATAATGATTACAACAATTATTTAGAAATTGTTTTTTTTTTGGCTTTTGCCGCCACTGAGAATAAAGATAAGCAGAAACGAAAAAAAAACATTTTATAAATAATATAATTCTTCACAAAAAATAAATATTGTATTAATTGATACAAATTATAACCGCCCTATATGCATATTGACCAGCTGTCCTGGGCCTCAGATGGTCACGTGACTTTGTGAATAGCTTTACGCGCCATGGCCTGTCTTTCTCGTCGGCCACGATTATATCGACACAAGCCTCATTAAAGCTGTCATCGAAAATGTCACTCGCAGCAGGTATTTCGGTAGCTGACATTACCGAACTTTTTACACAAGCTGAATTACCTGAAGTGGATTGTTCAAGTGCTGTAGACGAGGATAGTGTCATCGCTTCATCGGGCTCTGCATCAGTAGAAGCTGTTTTGCTGCTATAACTGCCGCCACTTGTTGCAGGACCTGATGTTACAGTGGTGGCCTCTGTTGAAATTTCAGATAGTCCACTCACGGTTACTGATATTACGGATTTAGAATCTTGAGATTCGGTCGCATCGATAGTCTCCGTGGAATCTTGATTGTTTTGCAAGAAGTGCTTTAAAGATCCTGCCATTTTTTCCCTTTCTTATAGTCTCAGTTTCTTTTGCTCGCGAAACTTCGCCCCTGAAGGTCTCTTTCTTTTATCCTGAAGAAACAAATAGATAATTAATACTCATGGGAACTAGGAATTAGCTTCTAAAGTAAGCACAATAATAAGCACCAAGTTTGCATATTTGAGTAAAAAGCCATTTGTTCCAGCCTTTTCAGCTTAAACCCTTCCAAAAATGAGGGCAAAAAAAATATTAAACTAACTTGATATTATATCCCTTAAAAACCCTGCAAAATGGTTTCTTAAAAAGATCGATAGCATAAAAACTAAGCGAGTTATGGATGAGAAACCAATTACTTTTGTAAGCTCGTACATGAAATTTCAATTAATAAAAAGATATTTGGGCAAAAAAAAATTTATTATAACCAGTATCCTATAAAGGGTTAATGTTGATAGTATAAAGGGAGGGAACACCTACCATTATATAAAAAATCAAACCGTTGAAATTGCAGTCAGCAGGTATTCAGCACTTTATTTTCTAGAAAAAAAAAGTACTAAACAAAATATTATACAACACAATACTTGACAAAATAAAAATAACTTTAAATGTAAAAATGAATAGGATTACTGGTTTTTATGCACTTGTTAGACGGTCCAGTGAACTTACCGGTTTAAAAACGCCTCTGGCGATGCATCGCTTGTATAGCGCTCCAAGCATTATTCATGTCTGAACATGAAAAATCAAGAAACTATCGCCTGACATGTTCTTGCAACATAGGAATTGGCAGTAACTGGATGATATAGTAATAAAATTTCGTGTGTATTTATACCTAATTCTATTTAATTTCTCAACTTTTATTTTAAAATTAGTTTCTGTTTTTTTTGCAATTTTTTTGGACCCTGGTATTTGGCGCCCCTAAAGGATGACGCTTGTGTGCATTGCACACTTTACACATATGGTAGCGGTGGCCCTGGTTCTAAGTTAGAAAAAGGCATTATGTCGTTTATTATATGCCGGATATAGTCGTTGAAATGTTCATTATACAGGGTGTGTGTGTGTGTATGTAGTATGAGGTATGAGGGTGTGTGTGCGTGTGTGTTAGTGTGTCTGTGTATGTTCATTAGACGACGACGAGGTATGTAGGCATCTCTAATTCGATTATACATTTATCCTTTTATGTAGTACGCTTATGTAGGAATAACAATTTTAATTTTAAATATAGTTATAAAAAATGTAAATAGGAAACGTGTATCAAAATATGATTAAAACTCATCAAAAATTGTTCTTGCGATAATGTTCTGATATCTTTTTCCCATCAAAGTTCAAATTAACATGTAAATATGTGGTTTATTATTATTCAAGAGATGTTGATGAAAACTGAAAAACCATATAAACATGGGAAAAGCGAATCTCTCACACCGCAATTAACTGTTTTGAAAAACTTGTTACGTTGAAAAAGTTTGTTTCATATGCGGTTACTATTCCAGCAGAGAGATATGTTGTTGATGAAGCCATAAAACCTGTTTTTCAATAACATTCTTGTCACACGCACACACTCTCTAGTCGAAGAGGATATGGAGGAAGGTAAAACCTTTATAATAAATTTAACTCGAAGCAGTCTTCGTAATATCATTGCAACAGTCAGTTGACGACGACGACGACGACGACGAAATCAATAACAAAAACAACAATTATTTATGCTTCTTCTGGTGTGTGTGCGAGAGCTCTATAACTAGAAACAAACTAAAATTTGTGAATAATAATAAATTTGATAGAAGAGCAAGAAACATTTAATAGATAGATTTGTTCAATATTTTGAATAAACTAAATGACAGACACAATAATGAAACTAAAGGACTTACCGCTAAATATCCCTAAAAAAATCCGAAGAGTTCAGGTAACTCGATCAAAATTTGGTGATTCTATTCTAGTGGAATTGGATAAATACGTAACGTTTCTTCCTCAGAGAGTCACACAAAAATTTCGAGGAAACTTTGAAGAGTTAAACATGGGAAACGACAATCTGATTTTTATTGGTCTAGCAGAAACTTCCCGTAATTACAGCCTCAAAATTCTATTCAAAATTGAAGAAAACCACTAGAGGTAAGATTTTTGTCAAAATTTTTTTAAAAAAACATGTAAATCTCTTTTTAATGTTTTAAATGAAACTTTCTGTTAATTTCATGTAAATTTCTAATTTATTTAAACGTATTAAAAAATATTTTTTTCATTTCAGCGTAAATTAGAAGAAGAAGATCCACCGTCACCACCATCATCAGAGTAAGTACATTTCGTATACAAATTCTCAATAAAAAATGTCTAACTTCAGTGGCACTTTACAAGAAATTGATGAAACTGTAAATTCATTAAACAAAATTCAAATTCAAATTTTACTAATTAATAAACATCTCAGAAAATGTAATCAAGCTTTAAAATTTTCGGTTGGAGAGAAATATAAAATTCATTCAAAGATAGCACAATTGAAGCGTATGAGATGTTTAATAAAAGTCGGTTATATTAATGAGAAGGATGAGGGAGGTAACAACGGTGTTGATTATGTTGTTGCAGAAGGGCTTAAAATGTCTAGTAGTAGTAGTAGTAATAGGGTTATGTGGGAAAACGGGGGTTATTATATTATTATAAATTTGAGTCATAAAGATATTAATTAATTCTTTGCAGATGCTTCTAAAATTTTAAAAAAGAAAATGTCAGTTACTTTTAAGAAATCATAAGATTGATCCATGTTGCGAGCATTAATAATAGCATGCTTTTGAGAAATTGGTTTTGGCAATCGAACATAAGACGAACCCACCCCCATTTCATATTTGTTTATTGCAACTTCCGAAAGAATTATTCGCGATAATGACTACCCGCTATATTTTTCATAAAATTCTGATATATTGGTAAAAATAGGAGTAGTAATGATTATATTGAACCAATGATATAAATTATCTTCAATATTCAAAACAACATTTTAGTACTCCCAATGTGGTAAACACCACCTTTTGTGGAGATTTTGTTAAACAATCGGATGTTGCAATAAACAAATATGAAATGGGGGTGGGTTCGTCTTATGTTCCATTGCCAAAACCAATTTCTCAAAAGCATGCTATTATTAATGTTCGCAACTTGGATCAAGCTTGTTTTTTCAATCCTTTTCGTAAACATGATCATCTTGAGCGTACATCATCGTATCCAGATTACTCTGAAGTTTTAAATATTGAAGGTTTCGACATTAAGATACCTCTAGCTCAAATTACAAAATTTGATAAATTAAATAATGTATCTGTGAACGTATACATTTTAGAACTAGATAATACACCAAAGTCATCATTTTATATAGAAGATTCCGTCAGATTAGGGAGATTATAAGCCACCTATTTGAACAGCAATATACTTTATCCGTTATACATCGCATGCGCAATAGCGCTAAAATAAAGGACAATGTTATTAACCGATATTGCTTTACGTTATTTGAGTGGAAATAACGTTCCATAAATAAAGGATATTGATTTTGCCCTGGTGCCACATGTAGAACATTTATATTTAAATTTTATCGTAAACGCTAAAGTCTATGACAAATACATGTAAAAGTTAAAAGATTTGGGTTTAGTCTTTAGTATTCACAATTTTAACCACTGCTGTTAAAATATAAAATAAAAATATTTCATAAAATTAAATATTATGGCAACATCGGATATGGAGAAACGGCCTCAACTATAGAAGAAGACGAAAGACGAATTAAGGCAGTTAAAATTTAAAACAAATATTGTAAATGATTATTTAAACTATGAGGCTTCTCATGTGTGTAAGTTTATACAATGTAAATAAAAATATAAAATGTTACCGACATCAGTATCAGTGACGTCTGTCATCTGTCACGACTGTCACGTAAATAACGGAAGAATGGGATAGCTTAAAAACTCAATTTTGAAATACGTTATTAACGTAGTGTATTTACTTTAATAGCGGATAAAGGGATATAACGTATGATGCTCATGTTGTGGCTTAAAATCTCGCTATTAACTAAAAATAAGCTTGTACAACATGTGAATCCATTGCTTGTTGAATGATTATGATACACCTCCTTTAGATGATGCAAACGAAGACATCAAGTACCACAATTGTTGGATAAAAAATTTATCTAGATTAGTTTCAACTCATCTCAATAACATTTAGACAAACATGAAATAGATTGTAAAAATATGAATGTTTCAAAAATTTCTTTATCTAATTATACTAATATTGAATTAAGAAATTTTAATTACAAACAGAAATATCCTTTTGTTATTTATAGTGATTTTGAATCCATACTTAAATCTTTCGCTGATCATCAAAAATCGAGTAAATCTCAACAATATCAACAACATATATTGCTTTTTCGGCAGGATTTATTTTAAGTGTGTTTATTATGAGACACTTTCATATTACAGAGACAGTCAAGGTAAAGACTGCATAGATTGGTTTACCAATCAGTGGATTGATATAGCCACATTGTAGTCGCACTGAATTGTCCCATTTGTGAACATAGATTTACTAATGCAGATAAAATCGTTAGAGATCATAATCATTTCTGATTCACATTTTGTTATTACAGAAATTGCTAAACATGGTAAGGTTACCGTGTTGCCTATTAATAAGGAAAACTACATACTACATGACAAGTTTATATCTGTAGACTCCCTCATGTTTATGCGTGCAAATTTAGACGAACTATTATCCACTTTGAAAGAGAACGATTTTAATAATTTAAAACATGAATTTCATGATTTAAATGATCTCAAGCTAAAACTTTTAATGAAAAAGGGAGTTTTTTTATATGATTATATGGATTGTATGGCAAAGCTTAACAAAATAAAATTACCACTCATTGATAGTTTTTACAATAAGCTTAATGATTCGAATATTTGCATGGAGCAATTCCAGCATGCCAAAAATGTGTAGGAGTACTTTGATATTGCCAATCTGGGTGAGTAGAGTCTGCTATACATGAAAACAGACATATTGCTTTTAGCGAACGTTTTTGAGCAATTACGAAGTAATTGTCTTCAAACGTATCAGCTAGACTCTGCGTGGTACATACCCTATCCTACCCGTGGGATGCAATGCAAATGTACAGCAAAATAAAATTAGAATTACTTAGAGACATTGATATGATTATGTTTGTTGAAAGGGGTATTCGTGGAGAAATAACTGTTTACTCAAACCGATATGCTGAATCCAACAATAAATACATGGATGAGAAGTATGACCCTCAAAAACCCTCAAAGTATCTCCACGTGAATAATCTCTATGGATGGGCAATGTCAGAATCCCTTCCTTAGGGAAATGTTCAATGGGTAGATGATGATGATTGCACTAACATTGACACTACTCAAATGCTGACGACTCTCCAGAAGGATATATACTTGGGGTAGATATACCCTCACGAGCTCCACGATCTCCAAAGTGACTTTCCCTTTGTCCGGAGCACCACAAGCCTCCGATGGCAAAATTAGAAAAATTAATGACTACCCTGTACAATAATCATAATTATATCATCCATTATAGAAATTTGAAACCGGCTTTAACATATGGTTTAATATTAAAAAAAAGTTCAACTTTTGAAATTTAAGCAAGCTGAGTGGTTGAAGCCTTACTTAATGTTAAATACTTAACCAAGAACGGCGTTTTCAAAAAATATATACAAATTAATGAATAATACGGCATGCGGCAAAACTATGGAAAATATACGGAATCATCGCATTGTGAAGTTGTCAAGAACATATTTAGGACGTTATGGAGCTAAAAACTTGATTGCAAGTTCCCAGTTTCATTCTAGAACCATTTTAGATAAAAATATGGTTGCTATAATAGAAAAAGAGTAATCTCATCTTCAATCAGCCTCTGTACATTGGGATGGTAATTTTAAACATTTCAAAAATAGGTGTGTACAATTTTCATTATTCATATATGCTCCCCAAATAGAGGAAAGAAAAATGCTAATTAATGTATACAGATACAAATAGTTTTACGTATGAACTTCAGTGTAATGATGTTTACGAAGAAGTGATAAATTCTGAAGGTGCCTGTTATAACATACCATTGGTAAACAAAAAAGTATTGTAGTTGTATAAGGATGAGTATAATGGTGCTATTATGATTCATTTTATAGGGTTACGCGCAAAACTGTACGCTTTTAAAGTTCAAGGGGGTAAAATTGTCAAAAAATCTAAAGGGGTGAATGGAAATGTAGTAAAAAGTTAAATTACTTTCAAAGATTACGTGAACTGAAAATACAATACGGTCTTATTCACATACAGTCTTCAGCATTGAACAAACAAAATTGGACTGCCTTCTCAAGATGGCAAGCGATCACTAATTCCGGAGTCATTTGACACGCTTCCTTGGGGTCATTATAAATTAAATTCCACTGAATGTTTGATTTTTTTGTTGTTGAGTAATTGTATACGAAATGTAATCTCTTTGATATTGATATAAATGCATTAGACCATAGCTGCAGCAGAACAATTTGTGAAAATATTAAGTGTCTAGCAGAATTTTTGAAGTGTTTGTAAAACATGTTTTGATACTATTAAATCATATAATAAAAGATTTAAAATATATTTTTTAGCAATTAATGATTCAACTGTAACACGCTTTTCTTCTTCTTCATATATTTTTATTAATTGTAAGTTAGCTTTGTAAAATTATATAAATAAAACAATATATACTTCGTTTTCAAAAGAACCCTTTATAAACTGTAAATACGACTAAACGAAGCCGCTGGAAAACATCATCTGTCCTTAAATATTCAAATAAAATGTATTCATACAGACGTACGCTCATCGCATCTGAAAAGTTACATTTAAGAGGATGAAGACGTCACTGACAACTTAGCGATCTGTTAAAGCTATGTACATACTTAATTACTGCTTATAATATCCCAGACGTATGTCTCTTCTCAGCCCTAATTTTATGGTGACATTCTCAATAGTCAATAATGCTATCATTTTTCAACTATATATAAGCAGTTCAGGGTTGCAATACAAAATCTGCTATAAATATGTAGGCACCATATTTCACAATTCTTTAAATATTGACAAATTTTTGTAAATTTTTTATGGGATATCAATTCACAGATTACCAAACGCCAGTAGAGAAATAATGAATGAATTACAAAAAGTGGGGATGGTATTGCAGCTACATGTCTTGGTAATTTCGGCTGTTTTTCTGACAAACTTGGCACCGACGAACCATGATAATCCAAAAACATTAAATTAATTAACTTAAAAGTTTATTTTGTCACTTAAAGTCTCGAAAAACACATCAAAACGAAAGAACTAAATGCTTACTCTCTAGTCGTAATGGCGCTCGTATAAACAAACCACGTTTGACATTATTTACTACAATACTACGACGTATTCGAAATGATCGTCGATCACAGTATGACGATATTTGCATATTTCTTTATATGGTAATTAAACAAGGACAAAACTAATAAATAGATTACTATTGACACATTAAACAGGTACTGAAATTTTGAGCAATGTTGCCACTTTTAGTTATAACCATAAAGGTATCTAAGGATACAACAAATACTTGTCTAAAATTTATATAAGAATATGCCTTTATTAAATAAAATTCAAGTATTATTAATTAATTTTAAAAATAGCGACTCAAATGCATAAATTAGTATGACTTTTTTATTTGCATAAATTTTTAACCCATTTTCAATTAAACTTCTAATTTCTTTTTTCCCGCAACTAAAGAGGATTTGTAAACATGGCAAAGCAGTGGAAGTGTCCGCAAGTGAGCTTAGAATGTGACTCAAAGTTTGAGGCAAGAAAAGAGCAAAACAAACATATCTATTTTATTTGTTAATCTGAGGTCTAGGGCCATTTTTATATGGTCACTGAATATCAGCAGACAGTTTTCATTAAAACCCTTTTATTATAAAAAATACGCAGGTTTATAATTGGTATTTTTAGAAATTAGAAAACAATTACTTTTTCAATCTAGTGCATTCTAATTATTATTACTTGAAACAACAATCCTGGTCAAGAATTTTACGAGACTTCATGTACAGATTATAAATAAATACTATTGTGAATATTTTAATTAAATACTATTAAAGTTTGTCATTACGGTTCTGTACGTACTATAGTTCAGCGATGGCACATAGTGAATGCACAATCTTAGCTGGTGTATCAACGTATTTTATCGATGTTTATAAAATAAATCACCTTCTTTCGCGTCAAACTAATTTCATAAAAACATCAACCAACTGAATTTCAAGAAGACATGGTGCCCACTGCTGCAATTATTAACATTTTTAAAAAAAATTTGAACTTCTAACCTATAAATTTGTTGAATAGATGAGGCTTTTACTTGATGAAGATCCATACTGAACGATGAAATAAAACAATATAATTTGTTTAATTCATTTACTTGAACTAATGTTCAATTTAAACTGGTTGACCCGTTTCACTAACACAGCACATAGTATAAATTTGTTGTTTATTATTGGGTGGATCCTAGCAATCACTTTTTGACCACACCCAAATCAATCAAGTGAAGTAAATCACTAATAGGAAAATATTCTATCATATCTATAGGCAATGAAGTTAATGGAGTGTCTTATCTATTTTGTTAGAAAATCAACATTTTCCCTTTTGTTACAGTCTGCTCTTGGAAAAACGACAGTTTGTGAAATGTAAGAATATACTCCAGTTGTGCATTTTAAGCATCCCTCTTTGATGTTAAAATTAGCAGCACCGAAAAAAATGTGAAATGTTGCCTATGCACCTATGTTCCCATGTACCTTACCTTTCATAAAAGCTCTGGCTGGAGAGTAACTTATAAAGTACCTTAATTTTATTTCAGTTTTTTTCTGGTCTACTATAACTCCTTCTGAGAAAATAGTTTTAGATCCTTTAACAAAGGGTTGACAATGCTGACAAATCTGAATGTTTTTCCTGATATATATATATATATATATATATATATATATATATATATATATATATATATATATATATATATATATCAAAAACCATCGGCCTTACTTCAGGCAATTCTTTCATATTATAGAGAATAGGCAACAATTCGATGTTGCTGCTCATGTTTACTGGTAAACCATCGATATTCACATTTATTGAAAATTTTGATGGAGGGTCAGGCATCGAAGCGGTTATTCCAGTCATTTCCAGTTTCTACTTTAGTTATAATAACGGTATGAAACGGGCTGGCTATTGCAGCTATTGCAAAAGGAAGGTACCTACTTAGTATTTTTTAAACTTTCGCGTTTTGTTAGCATGATTAGAAGGGATTTAATCACGTACCTTATTGTTTTAGGTATGGGTAGGTACAGGAATGTCTTCACATATGAAATGGAACGAGAACTGGTAGAACATATTAAATTACTAGAAACGAGTTGGTTGGATTCACAAGAAGGAACTTTTGGAATTGACCTACCAGTTTGCAGACGTTAATAATATTCCTCATAACTTCAACAATGAAAAAAGATGGCAGGCAAAGAATAGGGGCACAAGACTTCAATAAGCCGCATGTAGCACTGTTTTTCAACACTTACTAAGACATTACCCAGAGCAACAACATTCTTCTATATATGCTCTACAACATCGATGAGTCAGCTTTATCAACAGTCCAGAAGCCCCAAAAGGTCTTTGCTACTACTGGACGCAAGCCAGTTGCGGCTTTAAGTAGTGCCGAAAAGGGGTCTCATGTGACAGTTGCATGAGTGCAAATGGCCATTTTACTTACCACCTCACTGCACGCACCGCCTGCAACCATTAGACGTATCTTTCTATGGCCCACTGAAGAGTTATTTTAATCAAGAAGTGAGCACTGGGTGGAAGAGCTATCCAGGCAGAGTTGTTACTCACTTTCAAATAGGTGCAATACTCAACAAAACTTATGGCAAATCAGCAACGGTTTAAACTGCCGTCAATGGGTTTCAAAAAACAGGTCTCTTGCCTGTTGATCCAAACATATTTCCATATTATTTGTTTGAACCTGCTAACACGACAAACACCCCTATGCAACAAGATCGGGTAGAGCCCGAAGGAGATTCAACGGCAGCAGAAAACCTATTCATACCCACAGCAGGTCCATCTCAGGTAGAAGTAGGCAGTTTGATATCATAGATAATTGCAAGCACATCAGCCGCAGCCAACCCACGTCTACTCTCAGCAGCCAATCTAGAGACACAGCTACGATACCCATATCTTCTATATTGATACTCATAGAAATGAATAATGTTCCAGTCAGCGCGATATCTTCAGTACCGAAAGGAACATATGTAGATGGACAAGGTAAAAGAAAACGACGTAAGAATCCAACAGTATTGTTGTTAACTTCAACACCAAATATAGAAGAGGCAAAAGCAAAATCAGCTCCTCTACCTGTTCCAAAGAAAAACACGAGAAAGGTTACAAAAGCTTTGGATTCTAATTCGGACATTGAAAATGATTGATGACGTCTACTCTCCGCAGCCAATCTAGAGACACGGCTAATGCAATACCTACGATACCCATATCTTTTAAATTGATACTCCTAGAAATGAACATCAATGTTTCAGTGCCGAAAGGAACGTATGGGAATGGACAAGGTAAAAGAAAACCACGCAAGAATCCAACAGAAAACTATGGTTTGATTTATGAAAAATCTGAGAGTGCAAAGATAAATGTTTTCGCTTTTACAGATTCAGATTTTGCAAGTGACCCGAATCATAGGAAAAGCACAACTGGTTTTACTTCAAAAATTAACAATAATACTGTGTTCTGGAATTCAAAAACACAGTCAGTGGTTTCAATCTCTAATTGTGAAGCAGAATATGTATCACTAGCTGCATGTTGCATTGAATGTATTTTTATAGGTAATCTGTTAAATGATATTATTGCAGGTGTTTTTCCTATCATTATATTTGAAGATATAACCACGCAGCTATCAAAATTGCTCATACCCTTGAAACAAAACGTTCCAAACACTTTGATGTCAAATATCACTTTGTAAAAGAACTAGTTACAGGCAAAAAGATAAAAATTAAATATATTCCAACTGATGAGCAAATAACTGATACATTAACAAAAGCCCTGGGAGAAAATAAATTTGTTAAATTTAGAAAATTACTAAATGTAGATGTATGTCTGATAAATTTCTAGATTTTGTTCCTATTGTGTAATAATCTCCAATCGTTTCCAATACTATGTAATATTATTTTATGTTTGCAGAATTGTGGGAGTGTGTTGTGGGGACAATTCTACATGTGAAAGTAGCTTAACAAATATATCACATTATTTGTGTTAGTACCATTGTATGACATAAAAGTATTAATTGTTCTGTTCTTCTTCGATGGCGTTACTTTGTACACGTGCTATTATTATTACACATTAATATAAAATATAACAAAAAGAGTCTCCCCGTTTCTGATTTCATTATTAAAAACGACAACATTTTTGTATTAAGTTGATTGATCTCTATAATTCTAATATAGGTACTAAACCAAAGAATACATAGTTACTTAAAGTGTTCAACATTATCAATAAATAAAGATTTGATAAAATTGATTTTATAAGTAGTATGTCATTTTGTACGCCTCTCCCCTATTTCCTCTTCTTAATGAATGTCCAATATTTATTATCCAACATTAGAGAGAAATATATCTCTTTTCCTCCTTAGAAATCTTACTGTGGAATAAGAATATATTGTTATAATACATGGAAGAACGGTATTTACAGTTTCTCTTAATGAAAAATATCGAATGCATTTTCCTCTACAACAGATAATGGGAGCAAAAGATAACTTTTTGAAATTTGTAATAATCGAAAACGTAACAATCTCAAATTATATATAAACTAGCGATGCCGTAAATCATAAAGAAGAATATTAGAAAATAACTATATCTACAGTGCTATTCAAAAGTCCCCTCCCCCCTCGTATCTTTTGAACGGCTACACTTACATTAATAAAATTTGGAGGGTGAAAATAAAGTAAACTTCTCTACGAATGGTAACAGGTGACGTAATAGTAATAGATGACGTCACAGTGCCACTCTGGCCAATAATTTTAAATAAGATCTTATGGCAAGTGATATCTCGTTTGAAAGGCATTGACATTGGCTACATAGCCATATTAATTTTGTTTGGGTTTAAATTATTTTGACGTATAAATTAAATAAATACCAAAATTATTATTTCACATTTAAATATTGAGGATTTTTCAGTCCGCCTCTGGTTAGTTGTCAAAAAAATTGACGTTTTTAATTTAAAATTATTTGTTGCTTTGCAAAGTTTTTCTAAATAGCTTAAATATTTAATTTTATTATTGTTTAACGATACGTTTAAGAGTTTACATAGGCAAAATGGTACGTACTCAAGCCGACAAAGTAGCAGCTATCTTAATAATTGGTGAATCTAGAAAGAATCTCCATGAAGCGGAACGTTTATTTAATGAGAGATACCCAGATCGCCATATCTCGAAAACTTATTTGAGGGAGCTTCTTCACAAGTTTGAAGCAACAGGTAGTGTTCAAGATGCCAATCGATCTGGTCGACCAACATTTAGTGATGATAAAAAAATTGATATAGTTGCTGAAATGGTAGTAAACCCTACTTCCCCTTCAACTAAAGTTGCGTCTATCTGTGAAGTAAGTAAAAGTACAGTACAGAGAGTGTTGGCTAAAAATAAATTTCATCTATACAAGTTAAAAATGGTGCACCACTTTTCGGATGACGACCCCGACAGAAGACTCGAATTCTGTGAATGTATGACAAATAAAATTAGTCAAAACCCACATTACACAAAAACAATTTGTTTTAGTGACGAAAGTACTTTTTGCCTCAATGGAAATGTGAATACACAAAATGTAAGGTATTGGAGTGACACAAATCCTCACACCTTTCTTGAACAACATACCCAATTTCCAGAAAAAGTCAATGTTTGGGCAGGTATTTTGCGAAACCACATAGTTGGTCCTGTTTTCCTATATTCAAATTTAAGCGGTGAAGTATATCTGGAGATGGTACAAAATGCAATTGAGCCGTTAATTCTTGAAATTCTGGAAGATAATCAAGATGAATTCGGCCATCTGGAAATAACATTTCAACAAGATGGGGCTCCTGCACATTATTATGGTGCAGTAAGACGTTACCTGGATGAAGAATATCGAGGTAGATGGATCGGCCGGCGAGGTCCTATAGAATGGCCACTTCGGTCACCAGATCTGACACTATTAGATTTTTTTCTATGGGGTCACTTGAAATCCAAGGTTTATACTACGGCACCAGATAGCATTGGCGATTTGAAAAAAAGAATCACTGAAGAATGCAATGCTATTTCAACTGACACATTCGAACGAGTACGACAAGAGTTTACTAATAGGATGTAATACTGTCAGGAAGTAGACGGAGCACATTTCGAACACTTGCTATGAGAATCCATTGTTGATATTTGATTAATTAAATTTAAAAAAATAATTTCAATAATTTTGGTATTTATTTAATTTATTCGTCAAAATTAATATGGCTATGTAGCCAATGTCAATGCCTTTCAAACGAGATATCACTTGCCATAACGTCCTATTTAAAATTATTGGCCAGAGTGGCACTGTGACGTCATCTATAACTATTACGTCACCTGTTACCATTCGTAGAGAAGTTTACAACACTTTATTTTCACCCTCCAAATTTTATTAATGTAAGTGTAGCCGTTCAAAAGATACGAGGGGGAGAGGGGACTTTTGAATAGCACGGTATGAATATATGTATATGCCTAAAGCCTATAATTTCCGTCATTACAAAACTATATTTGAAAAACTGCAGGTAATATTTGGTAATATTTACTAACAATTACGAGACATTTTGTTTCGTACGATTCACTGAAGAATTCATCTGAAAATGATAACCTTGAATAATGTGAAAGCAGAATTTGAAAAATTTCAATCCTATGGAACAATCTTACGGACATGACCTTTTGTCAAAGTTTTTTCTCCAGTTCATTAAATTATTTATCAATTCAATTTATTACGATCAATGATAGAGTTTACTTGCAATGTCCATGTACAAACGAATAAAATTCCTATATTCTTTATAATAATTTCAACTACCTACCATAAATTAAATATAATGTTCTAGAGAAGGAATGGAACACATTTTAAAGTCAAGTTCAATTTTTTGTAGGGAACCTTGAACTTCGTTAAATAATTAATCGTTCAGTCTATAAAACAGTTTAACGAACGAATATGTTATTTACTATCTTTAGTAATAAATATAAACCTATTTCTTGTATAACACTAATTGTAATGGATAGAATTCCAAAATAGTAGTAATATACAGGGTGAATTATTACTAACTGGCACAAAACACCTATGAAATTGACTGTCTCGACCCTTACTTCGTGGAATATGCTCATATTAGTGTTTTTAAATGAAACTCAAGTTCTCTAGTTAATTCCACAATATAATACAAGTTATTGAAAATTCTAAAAAATTTGACAATTGTTTCGATAAATCAATATCATCGTCAGAATGACAGAAGTTACATTTCATTTTATGCCTACCTGATGTTTAGTAGTTATTTTTGGCTAGACCAAGAAGTAACCTAACTTGTGATTGGCTTAATATATGTTTATAGAAAAAAGAAGAAGATGTGATATTACAAATATTGAAGCTTAGATATTATTAGCCCTATGGTGATATCCTGGATATAATTTTTCCAATTAAGATCAGTATAACTGTGCAATGATATAGAAAACCAGGAAAACTATATCTGCTGATCTTTACAATTATCACTTAAGAAGACAGTTTATTAGTGGAGAATTTCCTAGATTTAACTGTTCATTGACAACTTCATATTGTGGGTTTCTTAAATGTCTTCTAATTTCCAGTTCTTCAAGGAAATCCAGTTCTTGTTTCTTTTCACAAATATGCAGTACTTCTAGTTCTGTGTTAGGTGTCAATGAATGATTGGTGTCAAGTAGATGTTTTGCGTAGTGGGATTTATCTGGTTGTTTTAATCTGTATGCTCGTAAGTGCTCACTGTATCGTATTTCAAAATTCCTAAGGGTCTGACCCAAATAGACAGCATTAAATTCTGGACATTTGAGTTTATATATACCTGACTTCTTTAATAGTGGTATTTTTGTTTTTACATTTAACAATTTAAAACAGAAAGTAACGTTAGTACAAAATTGTTAAATGTAAAAACAAAAATACCACTATTAAAGAAGTCAGGTATATATAAACTCAAATGTCCAGAATTTAATGCTGTCTATTTGGGTCAGACCCTTAGGAATTTTGAAATACGATACAGTGAGCACTTACGAGCATACAGATTAAAACAACCAGATAAATCCCACTACGCAAAACATCTACTTGACACCAATCATTCATTGACACCTAACACAGAACTAGAAGTACTGCATATTTGTGAAAAGAAACAAGAACTGGATTTCCTTGAAGAACTGGAAATTAGAAGACATTTAAGAAACCCACAATATGAAGTTGTCAATGAACAGTTAAATCTAGGAAATTCTCCACTAGTAAACTGTCTTCTTAAGTGATAATTGTAAAGATCAGCAGATATAGTTTTCCTGGTTTTCTATATCATTGCACAGTTATACTGATCTTAATTGGAAAAATGATATCCAGGATATCACCATAGGGCTAATAATATCTAAGCTTCAATATTTGTAATATCACATCTTCTTCTTTTTTCTATAAACATATATTAAGCCAATCACAAGTTAGGTTACTTCTTGGTCTAGCCAAAAATAACTACTAAACATCAGGTAGGCATAAAATGAAATGTAACTTCTGTCATTCTGACGATGATATTGATTTATCGAAACAATTGTCAAATTTTTTAGAATTTTCAATAACTTGTATTATATTGTGGAATTAACTAGAGACCTTGAGTTTCATTTAAAAACGCTAACAAAACACCTAAATAAAATGTAGCTGCTTACTGAGTTACAGGGTGTTTGGTTTAAAACTGTTTTACGTACTGTAATCTATCAATAATAAAGGAAACAAAAATTAACAACAAAAGAGTTTAATAATTAAATGTTATCAAACGTATTCGCTAACAGTTGAAACTTATCTGCTATGAATCACACGACGCAGTATATTATAGTTGTACATATTCCTTTATTAGAAATCTTTATATATAGGGTGTTCCTCAATGTTGACCGTGTTACATTCGGCTAACCTGATTTGTCTTACGCCCCCGTGAAGGCAGGTTTAGCGGAAGCAAAACAGAAAATATCCACATTAGACTATAACATACTAAACATTATACAAGAACGATTTTTTTTTATTAATTTTCATCTTTACTAGTTTCACTATCTGAAACCCTCGTATCTGACGGACATATGCCCGTATAAGCAGTCCTACTTCGTTTTGACCCTGGTAGTTCTGTAACCACGTAACGGTCCTTATCTAATACCTCAGCAACTACGAAGGGTTCTTTATATTTTGGTCCAAGTTTTCTGCTCTGTCCGTCATTAGAGCCTTTATTTGCTTGTACCAGTACGTGTTGGACAACCGTAAACTGCTTTAAAGGAGCATGTCGTTTATCGTAATATTGCTTTTGCCGGCGTTGTGGTTTTTCCGTGACTTTAGAGGACCAGCCGTTCACTGCTTACGACCTCGGACGTAATGAATGCATCGTTCGCACCTCTGGGACGATACCCAACGAATACCTTATAATATGTCTTATCAGTAGTAGAATTAACCGTTGAGTTAATTCCCCTCTTAACTTAACTCACCGTTTCGTCCCGCCGAGTGTCAACGTCCGTTGAAGCTAATATAGATTATAGGATGGAACGGTTCATTCGCTCGACTTGTTAGTTTGCTCAAGGAATAGCTCTGGCGCAGAGTAGCGTTTAATGTTTAGACTTTGTCTATGTGAAAGCCTTGCTGGTGAAAGCCGTTCCCCGATCGCATATTAGTCGACGAGGTACACCAAACGTCTCCACAATTTCTTCCAGATATCTTATAACAGGCTGAGTTTTAGTGTTTGGTACTGCTTTCATGAATAAAAATTTCGTAAAACCATTTACCACTACTATGAAGTAGGCGTTCCTATTTACTCTCGTAACAAATAGACCCAAATGATCGATGTGCAACGTGTCCAGGAGGAGCCTTTTGTTTGTCTATTGGATTCAGCCATCCTGGTTGCTTTCCTGAGAGTGCTTTGTTATAAAGACAGCCTAAACACGACCTAATATAATTTTTGACATTTGTTCTCATGGCGGGGAACCAGTAGTTAGAGCTTATAACTGCCAAGGTTTTATCGACGGCTTCGTCATGATATTACATAAGTATTCTTCGTCTTGCAGTTTTAGGAATAACCCATTTCTTTCCTGTGTTTGTTTTGCGGTATAGGCGATTGTTTATTAGGCAGTAATTAGAATGTAATTCTCTTGACTCCCAATTGTCTGCTGGTCATGACAGCGTTTCAATTATGTTTCGGAAATGTTCGTCTTGCAACCGAGCTGATAGTATCCAGTCTTCCTCGGCAACATTTATAGGCATAACTTCAACAGGTCCTCGACTCAGAGCGTCAACATGAGCCATTTTGGAGCCAGATCTGTATTCTATAGTGTGTTCAAGCGAGCTGCAGTCAGTAACGGCTTTGAATTTTATGCCAATTAGGTACACGCGAAATTGTCTTAAAGCTTCCACCACAGCTAAAGTTTCTAATTCATAAGAGTGATACTTTTGTTCTACCTCACTATTACTACGACTAAAATATTGTACAGGTTTAAGCTGGTCGTCCATTGGAAGCGTAGTCGCGCGATTCGAAGGTAGCGCGTATACGCCCGTGTATGTGCGATCATGAGACTGAGCAACTGGTATCATTCACTGCAGGCGACTCTATACTACTTAGTTCGCAACTGTCATCATAAAGAAAGTGTGCTTTGTAGAATAGTGTGAAATGTATTTGCAAAACATGTACTTTTTAGAGCAACCTTACATAATAAGGCGTTTGAGAGCTCGTCGTGATAAGAAGAGACGTTTGTGCTGGATAAATGAAATACTTAGTAGAAGAAATTTACTGGGAGAATTCCATCACCTGCATGACGATTTACTAAATAATCCGCAAAAATTCTTTGATTATTACCGGATGAGTCCAGACACATTTTAGTACATTTTGTGTGCTATAGAGTCATCGATTGCCAAATATTCAAATTTCAGGGAGACAATAAGACCTGTGGAACGTTTAAGTGTGACTTTAAGGTGAGTAAAGTTATTAAATTAGTAAATCTTGCGGTACAAGTTGCAGGTATTAGTACATCATCTAAATAGGCCATCGCTATTTCAAAACGTAGTGGTCCCAAAACTTGCAAAACTTGATTTATGGTCCTTTGAAACACTGCAGGTGCATTAACAAGACCAAAAGATATTCTCAAAAAATCATAGGGTCCATCTGGCGTCACAAAAGCCGGGTTAGGTATTGATTCTTCGTCCATTGGAATTTAGTAATATCCTGATGCCATATCTAAGGTAGTAAAGTATTTACTGCCTTTCAAAGAATCCAAGAGGTCGTCAATTCTCGGGAGAGGGTACTTGTCTTTCAGTGTTTTTCGATTTAAGGCCCTATAATCAAAGCATATGCGCTGCTCTCCATTTTTCTTTTCAACAAGCAGAATCGGACTTGAGTACGGGGAAGTCGAATCACGAATTATTTAATTATCTTTTAGTTTTTGGACAATATTTCTAGTTACTTCCCATCAATAATTACCATTTTGTTAGGTCGATAAATAATAGGCAAATCATCTGCTAGGTCAATTCTCATTTTTGTAAGATTAGTTTCGCCAACCTCTGTAAGTTATGTAGCAAAACAGTTGCGATACTCGTTTAAAAGATTTAAAAGACTAATAGAATCAGATTTCGATAAATCATGGTTTATTTGATTTTCAATATCTTCAAAAGTAGCATTCGAAAATTCGTAATATAACAGTTCTAGGATCTAGCAGTCCTTCATAACACGTGCACCCTCTAAGAAAAAGACGACCTTTTTCGTAGCATAGATCGTTGCCTGAGGAATTTAAAACCGACAGGTTGTCGCCACGTTTCAAATTCGTCACACACCTGGGTATAACATGAAATTTTTCAGTATATTTCTATATTGTAAGTCAACAAAAACATCACCCACGTCTTCATTACTGTAAACCGACATATAGCCTACGTGGTGTGCTGGAATCACAGTTGTCCCAGAAACATATAAATTTACCTCTTTTGGAGGTAATTGGTTCATGCATGAATAAATGTTATCCTTACCAATTAGCCTAACTTGGTTATCATATATAATAACAGCAACATCTCTATTGTTAACAAAAGGTTGTCCAACAATAACAGGTACGTTTTGAATATCGTCAGGCAGAATTAGTGCTTCTACATCAGCCAAGTCAACTATTAAATGAATTAAAACCTTAGAATTTACGTTCCACCGCCGAAGCCACGTTACCAAGCTGATGTCGCCTCATGCCTTAATCCAAGCCTAGAAACCTCACATTATCGAATCGTTATTGCACAACAACCTGAATCGGCGTAACCTCCCACAAGCTCGCCATTTATAATACAATCCACAGAAGAACATGTATTTACACCATTATCGTCAGGAATTTTAGGAATCTGTAAAATGTTCAAAGTCTTACCTGTAGGGGCAACATCTGGGCAGTTTCGAGACGTCCCCACGTGACACTTACTAGCCTTGTGACCTAGTAATTTGCATTTAGCGCATTCTACACGCCGTTTGGGGCATTGGTTTTGGTAATGCCCTCGCAGTTAGCAATTGAAACACTGTACTTGTTTAGGATCCATCTTCACAGTACTTTTTCTTTGTTCCCCTCGATGATCAGGTCCGTGACGTGATTCAGGTCTTTCAGAGCGTGTAGTGGTTTGTGGTGTACTAGTACTAGTCTCATATAAATGGTCATCTCGTAAAGATGAAAGATATTCCTCGTAGAGGGCCTCCGGTGAAACGTAACGACCAGCCCGTGGGCCATTTTGTATCTTAAGATTTGGTATACCATCAATAAGGCACGACACTGCATTTCGGCCAGATATTTTACACGTTCTGAATAGTTTCATTTTCTTAAAATAACACCGAACTACAAAATTTAAAAAAAAATTTGTTGCCAAGTATTTTTGAACGAATTTAGGGTAATTCATGTCTGCTGAATTCAAAAATAAACGCAGTTTTTCCAAATTGGCTCTAGTTTTTGAGGTAATGGATACATAATTTTTTAAGGAATTTAACTATAAACGAGAGTTCGACCCTGTTTAGTGAGCGTACCACGTGCCGACTGCTAATCACGTGAACAGTGCGTGCACTTGTTTGTCTTGTGTCTCTTGATTTTAACTGTCAGTTCAGCGTAAGCAGTTGTTCTACTAAGACTTAGCGTCGCGGTTATTGTGATTTTCTTACGTATTTTGTGTATTTAGTTCTTATTGCCTACCTAGTGAAGTTATTTAAATTTAATAGACGTCAAGTGGAAGGTAGGAGTACATGTGACGAATATTTGTACCTATATTTTTAACTAAAGTTACCCTTTTTTCAGAGGAATGAGTTCTTCACGCAGAAGCTGTTTAAACAGCCCTAATGTCTTCTGCTACATTTGTGGCGAATATACTGTAGCGAAACAAAGAAAAAATATCACAGATTTTGTTAGACAAGCTTATCAAGCTTATTTCGGCGTACAGCTTGGAGACCAAGACAAGTCCTGGGCTCCCCATATAGTGTGCAAAACGTGTGTCGAATGTTTAGGACAGTGGTCAAACGAAAAAAAAAAGTTTGAAATTTGGTGTGCCCATGGTGTGGAGAGAACCTAAAAACCACCATGATGATTGTTATTTTTGTTTGGTTAATGTAAAAGGTTTTAACAAATACAAGAAAGGCAAATGGGATTATCCTGATTTAGAATCAGCACGAAGACCTGTGCCACATAGCGAAGAGATTCCCGTACCAGTATATACAACAATGCCAGATGTTCTGATGGCGGAAGAAGAAGAAGAAATTAAGGACCAGTACAGTAGCAGTGGAAGTGAATATGAGCAGGAAATACAATCAACGCCACAGCAGTTCTCTCAAGAAGAACTGAATGACCTGATACGGGATCTCGGTCTATCAAAGCAAGCATCTGAACTTCTGGCATCCAGATTAAAAGAAAAAAACTGTCTACAACCAAATATAAAAATAACCATTTATAGAACACGAGAGGCGAAACTTGTTCCTTACTTTAGCCAAGATGAAGATCTTATTTATTGCAACAACATTCCCGGACTTTTTCGTCAAATGGGAATACAATTTATTCCAGGCGATTGGCGACTATTGATAGACAGTTCCAGTAGAAGCTTAAAGTGTGTTTTGCTACATAATGACAACAGATATGCGTCAATTTCTATCGCCCACTCAACAAAACTTAAGGAAGAATATCAAAACATCAAGTTGGTATTACAGAAACTATCCTATGAAGAACATCAGTTTTGTTTTGTGTTGATCTAAAAATGGTCAACTTCTTGCTTGGGCAGCAAGGTGGGTACACAAAATAACCTTGTTTTATCTGCTTGTGGGATAGTTGGGCGAAGCAAGATCATTGGAATATGGTTAATTGGCCAATAAGACAAAATATGACTGTAGGAACAGCAAATGTCATAAACGAACCAATGGTTGAGTAAAGATGGCGAGTGCTTCAAATACATTTGTAGATCTTTTCCTAGGCTAAGTATGGAAAAGCTAAAAGCGGGTATTTTTGATGGCCCTCAAGTTCGCAAACTTATTAAGGACTCTAATTTTACAAATCACATGACGACGCTTGAAGCTGCTGCTTGGTGTAGCTTTGTTATGGTAGTGAAAAATTTCTTGGGTAATCACAAAGCGGACAATTACGAGGAATTAGTGCAACAGATGTTATTAAACTTTAAAAACTTGGGTACTAATATGAGTATTAAAGTACACTTTCTTCACAGCCACTTGGATAAATTTCCCGACAATTTTGGCAATTTCAGTGAGGAACAAAGGGAACGGTTCCACAAGGATATAAAGGAGATGGAGGTAAGGTATCAGGGCAGATGGGATCATCATATGACGGCAGACTATTGTTGGAGTCTCTAACGTGATGTACCTGACGGTCCTCATAAAAGAAAATCCTACAAAAAGAGCTTCTTTCCTACGAATTAGATGTAATTTTTTAAATTAAATTATTTCTTTGCTGTTATACTTAATCAATAAATGAATTTTATTATTTTTTCGTTCCACTTTTTTACTAAAAGTTGCTTATAAGGGCCATTGGTCTATTAAATTGATATTTTTCTCTATCGTATTATATTTTGATAATATATCTCTAAAATTAGAGCCAATTCACCTAAATGGACTTCAAATTCGTGTTCAGCACCACGAAATTACCTAAAAATCGCCCAAATATTGTTGACAATAAAATTAGTGTTGATCAGTGTAATGAGTTGTCATTGATTCATTACGTACCTTCATTTTGTTTAACATTTTACGTAGTGCCATTGCGAAATCTACACGGTCGGGAAATGTTTTGGAAATAAGGACCTTTCATTCGTTCCAGGAACACCGATAATCAGTAAGACTGAGGTACCAGTTTCGTGCCATTCCATGTAATCTTGATTGCATTTGGTATATTATGGTGGCGTCATCCCAGTTATTTATTTGTTCAATCTGATCCACTTTTTCCAGCCACTTAACAGCGGATAAATTTTCATTTTCTGGTGTGAATCCAGGTATGCAATCACTTCTCAAAGTCACGGGTCGGCACTCCTTGTTTTGCCGTTGTTGCACAAGAATTTTTAAAAGATGCTCCAAGCGATCGACTCGTGCTTCAACCGATGACGTGGAGTTCTGCGCAAAAACGGTTCCAGTGTCTTCGCTTTCTATCGCTGGCTCGCTTTTATTTGGCGGAGCTGTAGAGCCAAATTAACAATAAAATCAAGAAGAAAAGAGGAAGAAATCTAACCTTGGATTTTTGACGCGAATTAACCGTTTTTGAAAGTTAATATTCCTTTTGTATGAGCTACATTCAGTGATGAAAAGTAAGACTAAATTCGATAGTATACAAGAGTTAGTGTGTAAACCAAATTCTATGAAGTTATAATAAATTCATTTGTTTCACTTGAATATTTTACTATATATTGCATGACCCATCATGCTAAGCTAAGCTACTAATTTTAACCCGTAACAAAATCCAACGAACTCACCTGCTCTAAAAGCTGCCGTTCGCATATGTGGTAAGTTTCATGATAGGAATTTTGGTGTACTTTTAGAATAAATATCACAGAGTTTTTAATAGTTTTACCATCTCATGATGTATCTGGAAACATTCATTCACCGCCACAACTTAAATTACATTCAATAATCTAATTAAAGGAATGATATTATGAAGGAAACAGCGGGTGAGAAAAGTACAGTTTATATATTTTCACATTGATTATTCAACTAATCAGAAATGTAAATGATATCTGATAACGATTCTTCTTGCATATTTAATGCTCTGTCTAGCGTCCAGACATACCGTTAACCAAAAACCTGTCTAACGAACATACATTCATAATCTGAGAATTAATGGCAAAATTAGCGAAAGGATTTAAAATTTTCATGGTCATAGGTCTTTGACCCGTCCAACAAATACCTGTTCTCGTTTGAATAGCTAATCTCTTCATCAAATTTTATTCGAAATGTCATGTTCATTATATAAATATACTTGTTGTATAGAAACTATACTGAAATATGCTTCTCGGTATATAAAATAGTGAATGCTGTCCATGGTAAAAGTATTTAAAGATCACGGGTTATTGTTCATAATATACTCAGTGGCATAGAAACCCGAACGCCCAGTAAATATTTCAAAAATATCGTTTTTGATTATTAATCAGTTAATTAGTCATCTTAATTTGACAATGTTATTTTCAAAATTAATAGTTTATTATATACATATTTACAAATGAATCTTGTACAAATATTTCATGTACATGTTTATCATAAAAGTCTTAATACAAGATTAAAATTTGAGCGATATCAGTTGGACACTCCTGTTTTTATTCAATTATGTTTTGCTGTAAGTACTGAACTCTTTTTTGTGAGCATGCACAGGCCGCTTAGTATCGCGTTTCCCATCGTTGAGCAATTCCACGTCTTAACACGTCGTAACGTGCTATAAGTCAGATACGGCAACATCTTTTGTAAATAATGAATTAACTAACAAAGATGTTTTGATCGAGTAGTCCGGTTTCAATTTACCCATAAGTGTCCATCCTAGAAATGTATGAACTGCTACTAATCCATAATTCAAATCTAGTTTTCGTCCATAAAACAGTTTTTCAGCTACGTTGGCTCCCACCTATACATCAATAGGCCCATCTGTCGTGTCTGTCATTTATATACTCATTTGCTTCAATTCGTCCAACCAGGATCCTGTTTTCACAGAACTGACATAGTTGCAAATCAATAGTTGGTCCAATACTTCAAAATTGCAACAGTAATTTTCACTTAAACTATAAAGACCAATTTTGTAGTAGGTATGAATGACTGTTTCGGTCCATCCAAAGAGTTTTTTTGTGATATACGACTTCCAATTCTTCAACTATTGTTTGTAGATAAACCTCTGGATAGGTGTGGTTAGTCAGATTTTGCTCTCCAGTTCTTGAGTTTTCCTCTTTAGAATTTGAATCATGTGAATTTGATGTCTGGATATCGTTTTTAGGACACATAATGACAAGTAGAACATTTTCCTCTAAAACGACATCTTCGAGCAATATGACCAAATTTTGTGCACAAATGACAACAATCCGAATCTGACAACTTTTGTCTTCTCTGTGTGAAACTCAGTTTCAGTGCTTCCTTACATTGGTCAGTAGAGTGTTAATTTTAAAAAAATACACATCGTGGGACTCATTTACTGAACAGTTCAGATGCGGTAGGAATAGATGAGCTGCTAGCTCTTCTATCTTCAGGCTTTCGTCTGTCTTTGAAACTGGATATAGCAAGATTAATTCTGTCTTCATGCATCACTTCTAGTCTGAGAAAATTCATGAGACCATCAAGACGTTTTTTCAAACTGGACTCCGATGAGTATAATTGACTACGATGCCAAGCTCGTATCAATTCCTCCCCTATGCAAGACTACTAAAGGATACGACATCGCAGCACAGGTATCGGATTTCACACCCAAACTTGTTAAGAGACACTAAAATCATGTTGGTTCTCTATCAGCGGCTTATGACAGTTGTAACAAGGCAGATGGCAGTCGAAGTAGTTCGATGGTCTTTACGTCTTCTTTTTCAATATGAGCTAACAGTTAGTTGTCACAAGTTGCTTGCAAGAGGAGTATGTATTATTATGTCAGTTGTATTTTATATTTCTACTAACATCCATTTAATAAATAAACATTAAACAAGAACAATTGTTTAATTCAAAAAAACTTTCAAGGGCTCTTAATTGTGATTCGATTTTGTCAAAAAATATTGATAGTTTATTCTTGGCATTGAGATTTGTTAAAACCAACTTAAGAAGCTCTCTTACACAAACCTCTATTAACAAATATTGCCTTCCAAATCCTTCTTTTAAGCTATCAACTGCTTTTACGTAGTTATCTTTAGTTACAGGGTAACTTTCAACTATTTGTCTTGCTCTAGAACCCCGAGTTGTGGCTTGGATAAGATACTGAAGTTTATCTTCTTCTTGAATATCAGAATCTTCATCAATTTTACTAAACTGATTCCAAAAACTGAGCCAACCTCCTTGATTAACCAATGTATCAAAGTGACATTTGATGTTGTGCTATTCAGAACTCTATGTATCCATCAGTTCCACTTCCGCATTCATATTAGCTTCATCAACATCTCAATCTAACATCAAATCTAACATAAGTTGATTCAGTTCTGCTATTTGATGTATTCTTTCATCCAAAACTTTGACACTACTATGTATTTCTATGAAGTTGTACTTATTTTTGGACAAATCGTCGTTCAACTTATCACATATTCTTGTAAAACTGGTATTTGTGGAGCTATGGCTCACTTGGTTTTTCCATACTTGCAATAGAAGTGTCCTGTCACGGTCGCCAAAACGTTAAAAGTGCTATTAGTTCAGTTTCTCAAGAGTCCACTACTAAAACTGTTATGGACATACCGTTTTAATGTATAGGGAGCCAAAACTACTTCAAATTAGTAACTTTATTATAAGAAAGAATGTGACATCAAATATATACGAATTAAATTAAAATTGCATTGCCATCAACTGTCAGAGTCAAGATCAGAAAAAAAACCTAAGACATACAAGGTCTTCCAACATATTCTATTGTCGACAGAACGTTAGCTATTTCATTCATTATTTTCTGACCGTGTTGCCAATAGAGTTTAAAAGCGCTTAGAGGTTATTGAGGAACGGTTTTTGCTGTTTTTCGTGTAGTTTTAATTTTTTTCTGATTTAGAGTTGTATATAAGGTACTTGGTGAAGAAACGTGTAATGACAAAATGCATAGTGTGACACAAAGCGAAAATTACCGGTGTAAACCAAACATTCGACAGGTTAGTGATTATATATTTTTGACGCCATTTTGCTTTTGCTCATAGGTGTACACACACTGTAGAAAAAAATATTCAATAAAGAAAAGGGAATAGCCCCTAATAAAATATGGAAACAATTTGCAACAAAGTAGAAACATTTCAAAAATTCTATTTTATTACTTTTTGGCTGAAAAATATACACTTGTAGACTCCTGTGGACCTGTTTTTATCAACTTGAGAATTTTAACTGTGTACAGCTTTTATATATTGGATTAAATCACATTAGTGCATATGAATAAAAGCGATTATTTACGGAATAGTGTTAGTCACGCTCATTACACGAAATACAAATCAGATTTCTCTATACCCTACCAGCATATAGAAATCTGCAAGAAGTCACCTATAGTAATGCGAATTAAATTTCCTCCCACGATGTTTTAAAGATATTGTCTCAGCACATAAATTTAAAGAGAAAACTAAAATTTTTGCTAAAAACTATTTCATTGACATATATGTCCATATTCGGTTGAAGAATATTTTGAAAATACTCGATGAATTATGTCTAAACCATACTTTGTTTAATCTTAATTTTAAAAGTATCTATGTGTTTCTAGTTTGTTATATTTTCTATATATTTACATTACTGTATTTGTTAATATAAAATATGGTGTGTGGTTGCCTTATACTTAATACTACCTAGTAGATGGTCTTGAGTGAAATAGTTGAAAAAATTAGTCTTTTAAAGTGACAGAGAATCCCGGTACTCTCCTTAAGTCTTTATGGAAGTGTGTTTCTCCGTTAACTGAACAAATTATTTGAAATTACAACTTTGTTTAGTTAAATTGTGGGAAATATTATAAAAATAAATCCTAACCTAAAATATATTTGTTACAAATCAATAATTAAACTCAAATTTATTATCAAAAAAACAGTTTCTTTCCATCAACGAAAATAATAGAAAGCGTTCCATACACTAAAAATATGAGCATTGATGAAATTACTAACAAGCAAATATTGGACAAAATTACAAAAAGTTATGGTGGTTTATCATTATTAATTAATGCTGTGGAAACAAGATTAAACTATACATTAGAGAATCTATCACACAGATTGAATACCGTTGACCAAGAAAACTCATATTTAAAAGAAAAGTTAGAGCTACTGGAGAGGGAGTCAAAACGCAATAATTTAATTCTGTTTGAAATAGAAAGAGAAAGCAGCCCAGTGGACATACCAAAGATTATCACCACTTCTAACAATTTGCTGGGATTGTCATTGTCAGAGTCCGATTTTAACAACATTTATCCACTCGGTCGAAATAGGGACAGTCCCATTGAGTTTGAACTCATATCGTTTCTAACTAAACAGAAGATCTATAAGAATATAAAAAATTTAAAGGGAACAAAGATTTCCATTGCTTAGGATCAAACAACAAAGCAACGGGAAGAAGCCAAAATCTTAAGACATCATTTATATTTGGCAAAACAAAAACATGATGAGAAACATTGCTTCATTAAAAACGGAAAACTTATTGTAAATGGAAATATATTCTACTCCTCGCAGCTTATGAAACATACCTATGAGGATGATGAAGTTGTAGAAGTAGAAGAACGTAATACAAAAAGTAGTCCCTCGACTACAACTGTAACAATAGTAAATAGAGACTCCAAAGAAGCTGAACCAAAGAATCAGAATCCCTCGAAAAACACTCCACAAGAGATAATTCCAAAAGGCCCCAAAAGAAAACCAAAGGAACCCCCCAAAGAAATATCCAAAGAATTAAAACATCTCGAAAGAAATCCTTATAGAACGAGAAACAATTCTTCATCATCAGGTGCAATAAAGTAAAGTGAAACCATATGAAATTTATTATAGCTATAGCTGTTATTAAAAAATAATTTCGCAAAAACTTTATAAATTTTTCAACTCGCTCCGGCACACAGAATATAAATAAGTGCATAAATGGTTCGTCTACAACTATTATGAACTAGTTTTTATTTTGGGTGTTCAACAATTACGTTTTTTTTCTTTGTAAATTCTGAATTGTTTATGTTCATATCACTGCAATGTTTGCCAAATTCTAGATACTAGAAACTAATTTTTCGTTCTCTCGTTCCCTTAAAGTGACTGTAAATAAAAAAAAAGTTGTTATATCTTTTAATGTCATTGTGCGAATATAAATCATAACCAATGGATTTGTATCTAAGTGGGTATGAGGAAATCGAGGCCCAAGTAATAAATTCGATATCGAATTTTAGTACATATACAAATTACAAAAATGTCAAATCTCAATACTACATATGAATATCAGAAGTATCCAAGAAAATGTTGATGGATTTTTGCTTTTTCTAAACCAGCAGGCCGACTTTGATGTGATTGCATTGACAGAAACGAATAGACAGAAAGATGTAAGTATTTTTAATATAAATGGATTTGACTTAATATATAATGAGGGGGACTATAATAAATGCGACGGAGTAGCTTTGTATGTAAATAATAAACTAACACATTTTTACAAAATTGTCAAAATTTCTGAAACTAAAGCAATAGAATTGGAAATTAAATTAAGAAATGAAACTGTACACATAACCGCATTGTATAAATCATCTATTATATGTCCTAAAATCTTCCTCAATAGTTATTTAAATAATAAAAAAGGAAAAGAATATAAAATTCATATACTGATGGGTGACATTAATATTGATCTTTTATCAGATGTCGATCACGTTGAACAATATAAAAATACCCTAGAATCATTGGATTTGGTCTCTTACATTAATAAAACAGCAATACCCATAAGCAAAACTTGCCTAGACCACATTTATGTAAAAAATTTAAATTATGAAAATAATAATATTAAATCATGTGTTTTTGACTACTGAATAACTGACCATCTCCATATAGCACTAATAATTCAATTTAAAGAGACATATGAAACAAAAAACGAAAATCAACCTAAAAAAATTATTAATTATCAAAAGTTAAGAGAACAGTTACGAAATAAAGATTGGCAAAATGTATACACGATTACTGATGTGAATGAATGTACAGATCCTTTCTATCTTACAGCAAAGTATCGAAGAATGTACAAGTATTATAAAAAGATCAAAAATTAAAAAGGCTAAAAAACTATGGATTACTGCGGGATTACTAAAAATTATAAATGAAAAAAACAAAATCTATAAAAGACTTAAAAGTACCCCTAATGACATATTCTTACAAAAAAAATATCATGACTATGAAAACAAATTAAAAAACTCATAAAAAATGCAAAGAAGACTTATTTTGATAACTTAATCAATAAAAACTCCAATTCATCTATAGCACTATGGAAATGTGTAACTGATATATGTGGCAAATCCAAATCTGAAACTAAAATAGATAACATTTTAAATGAAAAAAGTCAACTAATTAATGGCACCAAAGATATAGCCAATGCATTTAATAATTTTTTTAGTGATTTGGGGAAAAATTATGCCCAAAAGATACCCTCCCCCCAAAATCATGCTGAGAATATACAAATTCTAGACACAACTATGTATTTGTACCCCACAGATGAAGCTGAAGTGAAACATACTATAAATTCGTTAAAAAATAAATAGTCACCAGGACTAGACGGCATTGAATCGGAAACTTTAAAAGAAATAAAACATAAAATAGCTACTCCACTTAGCTATATGATAAACAAATGCTATAGTTCGGGAATCTTTCCTAAGTCGCTAAAAACAGGGTTAATTAAGCCTTTTTTAAAAATGGTGATATATCTAAAATGGAGAATTATCGGCCAATAACTCGCATTTCAACTATAAGTAAAATTATTGAAAAAATCTTAAAATGTAGGCTAATTAAATTCTTCAATAAGCATAACATTATTTCAGAAGAGATGGAAAATCCACGGAGGATGCAATGTGCTCATTAGTAGAAACGTTATACAATTCCCTAGATAAAAAAAATCAGCAGCTTTCATCTTTGTGGACCTCTCTAAGGCTTTTGATACCGTTAATCATAAAAAATTATTAAACAAATTAAAATTCTACGGTGTGCGTGGATTAACTTATAAGCTATTAGAGAGTTATTTGAGCGAGCGAAAACAATATGTAACCATCGACAATTGCATAAGCGAGGCTAGAAATGTTACCTATGGCGTCCCACAAGGCTCTGTACCGGACCCGCTGCTATTCAATATCTATTTAAATAGCCTACCTTTCCTGGACATAAGGGGCAAAATTATTAGCTTCGCCGATGATACTGCCATCCTTTTTACCGCTCCTACATGGGCTCAATAATTGTAAACACAAGCCGAACTCGCTTTTAAAAAAATAAAAACCTGGTTTCAATTGAACTAACACTAAATGTAGATAAAACAAAATATATGCCTTTCACATCATACCAGAGAGGTCTACCAAATCTCGGCTATTTGGATATTGACATGACTACTAAAATTGCAGAAGTAGATAGGATTAAATATCTTGGAATTATTATTGATCGTCATCTCAAATGGGATCTACAAACAAAAAATATTGCTAACAAACTAAGAGAATTACTGTCAAGATTTAAATACTGAAGAGACATCTTGGATATACACCACTTGAAAATGTTGTACTTTTCGTTAGTGCAGTCACAGCTGAGCTATGGCATCCCTGGTTGGGGTGGAGTATATGATTGCCGCTTTGAAAATTTAAATGTACTACAAAGGTGGATATTACGAACTATTTACCAAAAGAGTATCAGGTTTCCAAGTGATGAATTATATGTGATTAGCCAAGTTATGGACCTAAGGCAATTATACTGCCTTAAAATACTGCTCTACCTAAAACGAAATGAACATATATTAGAACGTATTGGACACACTCATGATACTAGACATAAACAGAAGACATACAACTTACCTAATAGAGAAAAAACTATTGGACAACACTGCTTTGATTACTTGGGCCCAAAAATTGTAAGCCGAGTACCTGTAGAAATACAAAACATTAAAATATATAAGAACTTTAAATCTGAAATAAAAAAATGGATATTATCAAAAAATAGAGACTTTTTCCAAAATATAATAAACAAGATATAAAAAGAAAAATATGTGCATGTATAATGTGTGCGTATATATGTGTATGTATATGTTGATAATTATATTATATCTACCTACCCGACTCACTATATCTACTGAACTTGTCAATATTACTGAATTTGTCAATACTATACCGAATTGATCATTATTATTATACTGACACTGTCAATACTAAAAATAATATTTACTTAGTTGTATCTTTATAATTTAATTTTACTGTATCTATTTATTATATCACACACAAGTTGTTGGTAACCTAGTTACCCTCAGCTTCAGTGATTAATTGTTTACTTCTACATCAAAAATGTTAGTTAAATTTTGTAGTTTGTATATTTCTGTGTTGTTGTGAAATAAACATATATTATTATATATTATAGAAACAAGTTTAAACTCTAAATCAATAATAGAATGTTTATTCACTTTTATATCACAGTTTGGTTTACCATACTCTCTCATATGTGACAGTGGAACTGAATTCAAAAGCGATTTAGTAAATAAACTTTGCAAACCACCTAAAATCGGTATCCATTTCACCACACCTCTACATTCAAACAGCGATATTCCGGTAAAAAGATTCCATTCCTCTATCTTAGAAAATCGCAGAGGACTAAAATTGAAACAACCCAATGAGCACGTTAAATAATGAAATTTGCAATAATTGGCTGCCTAACTCCAAAAATGGATTGGAAGAGGAGGTCCAGTTGCATGGCCCCGCGTACTCCGGAATTAAATTCAATGGATTCATTCTTCTGGGGTTAAATGAAAAGTTTGGTTCATGTAAGACCCGTACAAACAATAAATAAGTTATTGGATCGAATTCATTTCCATTGCTATGCTATAAGGAACAATCCAGGAACATTGTTCATGTACAACGAAATATTATTCGTAGGCTTCAAAAACGTGTAGAGGTGGGAGGTGCACAATTTGAATGTTTACATTTTTTGTATGTGTTTTGTTACTAGGTCACTCTAGATAATATTTACTTTTAATACACGTTTTTATGAAAATGATATTATGAGTTATGAACAGTTTCTATAGAATGGTTGCGGAATATGACAAAAAATAAAATGACAGCTGCCTACTTGATAAAATTACAGTTCCGAAAGATTGGTTAATGCGTATGACAAATAATTGACAGCGGCATACTGCGTAAAAGCACATTTCCTAAGTAATGATGTAAGTTGAAAGTGTGCTTTGCGGTATCTCACAAAATTCCATATTTCTCGGAAACCTCTAATTTTATCGATTTCAACAAAGGGCGCATTTGTAGTAGAAAAATATTTGGGAAATGAGCTGTCAGTATTTGAAAGTTTGTTACTTCATCATTGTAAAAGCTCTTACCTTTTAACCAGTGAGCCAAGTCCAATCCTGACTTTATGCAACACCAGTATTCTTACTGATATTGCCAAACTATAATGCTTTGATATGCTTGACAATCCACCGAATTTTCATAAACTTTTAGAGTTATAATGAAATGTGTATTTTTAATTTCTAACTTTAAAGCCCTATAACTCAACAAAGGAAGCCCGTAGGAAAAAACAATGATCTAATAACCCTTAGATCTAACATACAGAAATAAACTTGTCGCCAACATCGAACTGTTTACTTACGTGCAAATTGCGCCCATTCATATTGATTACTATTACAAATATTGTTATGTACGGAAAAACTTAAAACAACTTAAGTAAAGTAAAGGTACGTCCTCATTGGAGCAACATGTGGCAACTTGTAGGAATTTTATGTTGCAACAAGTTGCTGAATGTTTAAATTCATTAAACATTGACATAAAACAAACTGTCCTCACTAGTGCAACAATGTAAATGAATGTTTGCACTTGTCGAATCTCAAATTCAGTTGAGTACAACATTCTGTCCACACTGCTGTAGTTTTGTGACATGATGGAGGAAGACTTATTAACTGCTACCGCGTGCTTTCTAATTTTGAGTGGTGATTCACGAAAACGGAAGCGTAAATGTTGGGTCCGTCCAAGTTTGAAGAAATGGGAAGAATATGGTGGACAGGAATTATTATCGGATTTAAAGAAAGATGACGTTTTATTAGGACTTCGAACCGATGGGTGCTTCAAAAATTTTTTTCGCATGAGTAGTTCAGATATGGAATTTTTGTTGCAAAAAATTGCACCAGTGATTAGAAAAGCAGATACAAACTGTAGAAAGGCTATACCTCCCACAAGAACGATTAACTGTAACATTGCGCTTTCTGGCAACTAGAGATTCCTACAGCAGCTTGATGTATTTATTTAAGATTTCGAAACAAGCTATCTCAAAGATAGTAAGTACCAGAAGAATGTGCTGCACTAGTAAACGCAATTAAAGACCAAGTTAAGGTAAGTAAACTTTAATGTACTTTTTTTGTTGATAAATTTAGAACTTTTTCATGTTACTTAATTGAAATGCCTCTGCGATAATGTTTGAAGAACCAAAAGTAGTAGAGGAGTCTGAAGAGTTTTGTATGTATGTCTCCGCTGGTGATGTAGCTGGTGTGCTGCAATACGATGAATGTGATTGTGGTCTCGTGAACGGTTGCATTGATAAAATTGTCTCATATGTATTAGTTGATTGTGGTATTCCATAATCATATTTACCCATACCTGCATCGAACAAAATATTACTTATAAGATGCTCTACAATGTTTTGTGCGCAGGCAATACATCGAATTTGTCTCGCTGTCGTTTATTTTGTATGTCTTGAATTATTTTATATGCCTCTTCTTTTCGAGCGTTATCATCGATTTTTCTTTTGTGTGACATGTCTAGTTTTATTAGGTTGTTTAAATTCATCAAGATTTGTGCTGTTCGGATTTTCCACGGTTTCCTTACGAGGCTCTTGAGAGGCTTTGTTAGACGCCGAAGTCTCCTGACAAGCAGCGTTAGATGTTGATGGCTTTTGAGAACCATCGTTAGACAAGTCTTCCATACCTTGGTTGCCATTTGCTACATCTTGAAATTCTTGGGTCTCATTTCCACGTTCATCACAGTCTGTTACTTGTGAATAATTTAAGTCAATTTCGGAGGAAGAGTCATTAAGGTCATCCTGAAAAGAAAAATACATTGTATAAAATGTAATTACAGTGATCAAAATTTTTAGCATAAGTAATGGTTATCTTAGTATTTCTGATGCCTAAAACTGCTCAAGAATGGAAAACAATTACTAATGGTTTAACTGTTCTTTGGAATTTTCCAAAATGTGTAGGCGTCATGAATGGCAAGCATATTGCAATACAAGCACCAAAAAACAGTGGAAATGATTTCTTCAATTACAAATCGTTTTTTAGCATTTTTCTGTTCGGCGTAATGGATGCTAACTACCGATTTTTGTATTTTCATGTAGGCTCTCAAGGGAGAATATGTGATGGAGGAGTTTTCGAAAATACATTATTCAAAAAACTATTAACTCGCTGCAAACTCAACCTTACAGAATATAGCGCTTTACCAGGACGTGAGAAATTAGTCCCTCACGTATTTTTAGGGGATGATGCCTTCCCATTATCACCAAATTTACTGAAACCCTACCCTGGGGCTCAGGACAAAAAGGGTCTCCCAAAAGGATATTTAATTACCGTCTCAGTAGAGCGAGAAGAATATCAGAAAATATTTTAGGAATGTTATCTTCGACTTTTAGAATATTTAGAAAACCATTACTTTTAGAACCAGAAACTGCAGAAGTTGTTGTTATGGCCTGCATTTACTTGCATAATTTTTTACAGAATAGTTCAGAATCTAAACATTCCTACAATCGCCCAGGTACATATGACGGTGCAGATAAAGATAAGGACGTGTTGTAGAAGGATCGTGGAGAAGAGAAACTCAGAGTAATACAAAAAAGTTGCACGAAATGCAGCAACTGAAGCAAAAGATATTAGGCAAGAGTTTGCTGATTTTTTCGTTACACCTTTGGGGATGGTGTCGTGCAGAATAATTTTTGAATTATAATTCATGTATAACTTGAAATTACCTATTTATTTGTTTGAATAATTAATAATAGAAACGTTAATATCTAAAAACATTGTGTGTTTACTTACCACGTTCTCGGCTTCACTTTCCTTGCATGGGCGGACTTTGTTTTTGTCTCGAAGAAATACGAGTACTAATGCATCGTAGGCAACCACTTGGAATGAAAGTGAGCGCCTGCTCCAGATTTTTTCATGCTGCGATATTTTTTGGGCTCTCTATAAAACTGATCCACCAAGTTACGGATTTTTCTTTTTGCCTCTTCCTGAGATAAGCGCCCTACAGCTGAACAAACTGCATTCCATGCATCATTTTTTGATTCTCTTCATTTATATTTAACATTTTTAGGATTCCAAATACATGGATGTTGTCTATAATTGTCAATTAAATTTAAACAATTCTTCGAAGTCCACTTAAACGCCATCACGAAAACCTACAAATTCACGCAAAGGCACTTTTTATAATAAAATACTAAACAGGACACTGAGACGCGGCGGTCTGTCTACTGTCTAGTCACTCAATTTGCAACAGGTCTCAACTCGTAACAATCTGTCCACATCGAAGCAATGTTGACAAATGTTTCAATTTGTTTCATATTATCCTTTGATATTTACCGCTAAAAACGGATTTATGCAACATACTACAATTTATGTTGAATCGCAACACCAACTGTATGCAACGCAACACAACATATTCCAACAAATATAAACATTTTATGTTGTAACAAGTTTTTGTTGTATTATGTTGAAAAAAGTTGCTCCAGTCTGGACGCGCCTTAACGCAGCAATAAACGATCCCACGCAATCATCTAATAAACCAATCATTGATCTTATAATAACTGCAACTTAATCCTCACTCAGTGCCCCGCTTGGCTCCTCCCCACTTCTTGCCTATACGCAATTTTGGCTACAAAATTTGTTATTGTTTATAAATGAATTGAAAAATAGTACATTGTTTACCGGGTAGGAAAAGCTTAACATTCCTGGACGACTGTGAAGATTGCTAAGTCGAGGCGCAAGCCGAGACTTAGCAACACAGAGTCCAGGAATGTGGCTTTTCCTACGAGGTAAACATACTATTTTTCCGCAAATCGTTAAAAATTCAACAGATATTGATTGATTTTAAAAAAAACGCGATAATTTTATTCCCAAATAAATGGTGTTTTGAAATTCCTAATAAAATTACTTGAGTTACTATGGAAACGTATTGAGGTTGAATTGTCAAACTTGACGCTTATAAATTTAATTGCTGATGTTCTCGAAAGTAAAATGATAAGTGATGATGAAATTTCCATTCCTGGGACTCCTCCAGAGCTGGTTGAGGCAGTGAATACTGCTTCATTAGAATTATTGCCAAAGAAATCAAGAGAAAAGTACGAAAATGCATACAGACGTTTTATGGATTATCGCATGAGTAAAAATACGAGTTCTTTCTCAGAAAATGTTGTAATGGCATACTTCCTAGACCTTTGTTTAAAGATGAAATCTTCAACATTATGGGCCAATTATTCAATGCTGAAGTCAACCCTTGCACTTAAACACAATGTAGATATATCTACATACTCAAAACTTCGTTCTTTATTGAAACGGCAAGCTCAAGGTTATAGGGCAAAGAAATCTAAGATTTTAACGAAGGAAGAAATTGAAAAATTTATCCAGGAAGCTCCAGATAAAGAAAATTTAATGATTAAGGTAATTTACAAGGTTTTAATTTCTATTTAGATTATACCTTTATTTATTCTTTAGGTGGCTGTAATATTTGGTATTTCTGGGGCCTGTAGAATGGATGAGTTAGTCCGAATGACTGTACACGATATAGAAGACTTAGAATCTAAGCTTTTAATCAGCATACCTGATTCGAAAACCAACAAACCAAGATCATTTGTAATTAATCAGATCTACTTGAATGTTTATCGAAAGTATGTTTCGTTAAGACCAGAAAATATGAACAGTGACCGATTTTTCTTTAAATATCAAAGCGGAAAGGGTTGTAGACAAGTGGTAGGAATTCATCAATTTAGAAAAATGCCCAAAATAGTTGCTACTTATTTGAACTTGGTAAATCCGCCAGAATATACTGGTCACTGCTTTCGTCGGTCTTCTGCAACAATATTGGTTGACTCTGGTGCCGACATAACTAGTTTAAAGAGGCATGGCGGATGGAAGTCATCAAACTTTGCTGAAGGATATATCGAAGAATCGCTTAACAATAAGGTTGAGGTGGCAAATAAAATTTTCACAGTACAAAATATTCAACAAAATGACCCTACCACCCTGCATGTTGCCCAAAATGTTTCTCATAGTTCTAAGAGTGTTCCTCCAATGTTCAATAATTGTACTAACTGTCAAATTACTGTAAATATAACAAATTGATCTTAAAAATGTATTCAGCAATGACTTGATGTTTTCAAAATATAAATTAATTCCTTATAAGCAATGTGTTTTCAATCATTTATGTAGAACACTAACAACTGTACGGAAATATCATTTCCTTACAGTAAGGAAATAACATTTCCTTACAGTAAGGAAGTCCTGACTTTTTCAAGAAATTTTGACAGGAATGTCAAAATTTCCTAGCGATTTGCGGAAAAAATTTATATGAAGTGGCTGACATTATTTTCATTTCATCTACCCATTCCCAAGCTTGGGACTCTCATTCCTGGGAGACCCTGTATATTATAATGTGATGACTCAGTAATTATGAAACATTTCTTTGTTACCATTTTATGTTTCTAAATTTATTCCATATTTAGTTTTCTTGTGAACAACACTAAAATTGTAAAGTATAGTGATTAAAATAAAAAAATAAATTTAAATAAAAAAATATTTAGCTATCTGTAACTGTTGACCTTCTATTTTTCAATGGTTTCGAGGAAACTTTAGACAGTAACGATAATCCTGTAATTTCAGTTCACCTCGAAAAAATGCGCCTATTTTCAAAGGAAACTAATTCCGATATATAAGAAAATTTTAATACAATAACACTGTATATTCTTATGCGTATGCTCAGTTCAATTATTCAAATAATATTCAACGTTTGCATATATATTCCAATAAAGTAGGAAAAAGTCAATTGAGTTCATAAATCATCCTGACAGATGTAACTGCAGTTTAACAGGTAGTTTTGCAATATTACAAAATCAACACATTCATTTAAGTTATTGTTAATGTCTTATTAAGTAGCAACTACAATATTCATTTAATTAAATGAATAGTGGAGGTGTTGAAATGGTTGGTGAAACGGGATATATCATTACTGTCAGAAGACAAAGTTATGAAATGTTAGTATCTGGTGAGTGTTAAAAATAAAAACTGATGTTAGTTCCAAAGCAATAATCATAAACATGAAAATAATTTGAAAATTAATTAGCAATAGTGTACTCAAATGAACTGTTAATGTACTTGTATAGAAAAAGAAAAACATACCTTGTTGGGTGTTCCTTCTAATAACTATGTAAAACATTAAAAATACATCAATCGGCCAATTTACATCCCCAGGAAAACGAAATAATCGCTCTCAGCACAATAGCGAGAGAGGGAATGGGTTAGATGAGTTTTTGAATGTGTACCCATGTTGAATTTGAAGGAGTGACTTATGGCTTACTGAAGAGTGGGTGCTCAAGTTGAAGGCGGGAACCAGTGAATTATTCCCTAACGTCAATTATTTGACTATCTGAAAACAAGTTTCAACCAGGTGACTGAAATACCACAGAAACTCTGTGACGCGCTTTAATTATTTCAATGTCTAAATGTGGCTAGACACATAACTGCAAGCTCGACAAACATGATTGGACAATCTTACTTTTTTTAATGAAACTAACTGTTTCTAGATAATTTCACAATATATTGTTACAAAACAGCACACTGGTATAGTCCCTAAATCCGACTCTGTCTAAGCCAGGTATGAAAATTTGCTCATCCATCAGCACCAGATAACATGATGGAATGTTTAGGCATACAGGCCTTTATTGATGGCTTACGTGACTCCGATATGCAGAGGACGCTTCGTTTAGCCCATCCGAAAACATTAGACGACGCATTGACAGCTGCTCTTGAATATGAAGCAGCCACGATAGCTTCGGGATACAACAAAGGTAGGACCATACAGGATGAAGGTGACGATGACAGACTTGACCAGATCGTCTCCTTGTTGAAAGGTATGGTAGCCAAGAAGCCGAAGAAAATCAGGTGCTGTAATTGTGGCGAGCTAGAGCAGGCACGCAGTTCGTGTAAGCGTCCTACGACTCCTGCAAACCAAGAACCTCTTAAATGCAAAGCAGCCAAGAAAAGCTCGCGGTACAACAAAGGTAGGACCAAAGATGACGATGACAAACTTGACCAGATCGTCAACTTGTTGAAAGGTATGACAGACAAGAAGCCGAAGAAGATCAAACGCCGAAAGTGTGGCGGGCTTGACCACGTACACAGTCCGTCTAAGCGCCTCAAGACTCCTGTAACCCAAGAACTCCAGTCACAGGGGAAATCAGAAAGGGGTGAACATCCAGCTGATATGAATCACCGTTAAGCCAACTCTCTACCTAGACGGTCATGCCCTGTAGACTATTCACAATGTAACAGGTCGAAATCTAAGGAAGTTGCAGTTGCAAGAATTACAGTAGTCAACGAGGAATGGTCACCCACCAGGATCAGGAGAAGATCAGGAGAATGATCCTCACCTGAAGATGATCCGGCAATGGAAGGAAGAAAATCGGCGATCCACCTGGCAAGAAGTGTCAAGATTTTCACCGACACTCAAGGCGTACTGGGCTCAATGGGACTCCCTTGTCCTGGAAGAAGGGCTGTTGAAAAGAGTCCTTGAAAACGATGATGGTTCCGAGATGAGGAGACAGCTAGTTATCCCAAGAACAAGAGTAGCTGAGGTACTGAAGAAGTTACACGACAGTCCATCGGGAGGTCATCTGGGAGCGAAGAAAACCCTTCAGCGAATCCGTGAAAGGTTTTATTGGATGAACAGCTCCGACGATGTGAAGGACTGGTGTAAGAAATGTACGACTTGTGCTACGAGTAATGGACCACATCGCAAGAGAAAGGCATCCATGAAACAGTACAATGTTGGAAGCCCTTTCGAAAGGATTGCTTTAGATATCGCTGGACCATTTCCGACGACCGAAAATGGTGGCAAATACATACTGGTTGTAATGGATTACTTCACAAAGTGGGTGGAAATTTACGCTATCCTCAACCAAGAGGCCACAACTGTTCCGGATGCAAGAATTTATCAGCCAATATGGAGTGCCCTTGGAAGTCCACAGTGACCAGGGAAGAAATTTCGAAAGTCATCCAGGAGAATTGCGAGAAGCTGGGAATGAAGAAGGCCAGGACAACAGCATTACATCCACAGTCAGATGGAATGGTCGAAAGAATAAACAGGACTATTGGAAAATACCTGTCCAAATTGGTTTCCAGCCATCAGAGAGATTGGGACCAGTATCTTTCCCTATTCGCATTGGCTTATCGATCTGCCGTCAATGAGTCCACGGGTGAAACACCGGCGAAAATCCTATTTGGACGTGAAATGAGGCTTCCTTGTGACCTGGAATTTGGCTGTCGGCTTGGAGAAAATCTAGCAGGCGAAGACTACGTGATTCAATTGAGAAGAAGGCTGGACAATATTCATGAATTAGTTCGAACAAATCTTCAAGTTGCCAGCAACAGAATGAAAAGTCGGTACGACACGCAGGCTACAGAAGGCGGTTTTAAAGAAGGGGACAAAGTATGGTTACACAACCCAACGAGGAGAAAAGGATTTTCTCCAAAATTACAAAAATCCTGGGAAGGTCCATACTTAATCAAGAAAAGGATGATGTTATACAGGGTGTCCCGGGACTAATGGGGAAAAAGTCAGGAGCGTATAATCTGAGCCAAAATAATGTTAGTACTTCATATAAACTTTTTCTATGCAGGCCCTCGTTTTCGAGTTATAGGCCTCCAAAGTTTTAATTTTGAATTTGGTTTTTATTTTTATTTTTTTTACTAGTTATTTGATCTTCATAAAATTTACGGCAAAGCTATAATATACGTGTATGTTTATTTTGGAAAGGTAAACAGTTTTACAGTAGTGCCTTGAAGCCAGGGACGGACTACTCGCAATGGTTAGTGATCCAAAAATTTTGCAGGGATGGCACACCCTGTATGAAATTATCGAAATTCACTTCCCCACACATTAATCTAACGAAAAGGTACTCTTGTTGGAATTCGATAAAATAAGCCGTTTGGCTAATATTTACAGTTTTATTAATGCACTACGTACCAATTACGCATTCACCATTTTTATAAGTACACAACGAGGTAAAACTAACTTATTAATACTATGTCAAAGACTTGCCTACAGTACTACAAAAAAATAATTTAATGATAGCAAGAAGATAAAAAACATTAACGACGTATCAATTCGTAAGTTGGTAAAAAATTTTTAAAAGTGTTTTTACCGTTTATCAAGTAACCATAGGATTAGTTGTCAAACGTTGTGTAGAATAGTTCGTTGTCATTACTTGTCAATAATTCATAAGTCCTTAATTTAACTGTTACAATGGCAGAATTCACTTTTATTGAGTATGCAGATATGCATTTAATGTATGGACTGGCTTCTCGAAACTGTTTAGAGGCCAGAAGGCTTTATGCAGAACATTTTCCAAACAGAGCATTGCCAGACAGACGAATGTTTGAGCGTATTGATCTCAGGTTACGAGAAACAGGTATGAATAAGTAAATATAATTTTCCATGTATACAAAACAAAATTTCAAATTGTAGGAAGTTTTTTGCCAAAAAAAGGTGGAGAAGGTCCAGTACGAAGCGTACGTACTGTGGCAGTTGAACAAGATTTGTTAAATGCAGTTGATAATGAACCATCAACGAGTTTACGAAAATTATCAAGAGAACATAACGTCTCTAAATCAGTCGTTCATCGCGTCCTAAAAGAACAGCTGTTATATCCTTTTCATATGAAAAAAGTACACAGTATGACAGTGGCTGATTATCCTGCACGACTTGAGTATAGCCAGTGGTTTCTGCGATAACAACAAGCAGACAATACATTCATTAGTAACGTTCTCTTTACGGACGAATCCGGTTTCACCAGAGATGGAGTCATAAATTCTCATAATATGCATTTATGGGATGATGTGAATCCACATGGCATTATCCAAACTAGGAACCAGCATAGATTCATGGTTAATGTTTGGACAGGAATAGTTGGCAATCATTTGATAGGGCCATATTTTATTGACGGTACTTTGACCGGTCAGAGATATTTGGAGTTTTTGCAAAATGAGTAATAGAACCTGTTTGATGATGTGCCACTACAAACTCGTAGGAATTTATGGTTCATGCATGATGGGGCTCCTCCTCATTTCAGTTTAGATGTTCGACAGCATTTACACACAAGGTTTCCTAATAGATGGATTGGTCGTGGAGGCCCTTTTCAATGGCCACCGCGATCAGGAGACGTTAACCCTATGGATTTATTTCTCTGGGGTTATCTCAAAAGTAAGGTATACGCAACACCCGTGCAAACAAGGCAAGATTTAATTGACAGAATTGTGTTACACTGCAATGTTATTAGAAATAATATGGGACTGCTCTTTCAAGTGCAAAGAAACAACCTTCGTAGACTTTTAGTCCAATGTTTTATAAATTGTGTTTTTTGAGGTTTTCTTAATAGTTTAATAATTTTGTGTTCGTAATTTTGATTAAAAGCAACTGATTACGATGTTTGCGTACCTATTCAATTCCTATTAAATGAGTTCTTAATGTTTTTATCATCTGCTATCATCAAATCATTACTTTTCCGCCCAACCTATCTAATATGCGAGAAAAGTATTGGTTTACCCCAAAAAAGTTGGAATTTTGACAAAAATTTTTGAGTTATTTTTACGCTTTCCATCAACAACAACACGAAAAAACGGTTTTTAGAAAAAAAATCCTGTGTGTATGTCGTCGTCGTTGTCGTCGGCCACGATACAGCCTCCGGAGTGCAATGAGTCACCAATTTTATGATGGAATATTATTAAGGATATGTCACAAATAAACACTATTGATTTTCAGCTCATCAGAGCCAGTACAGCGGGTGTTATGGTACTTGAAGTACGGCCTTTTGACATTTTTTGGAAATTTCAGTTTGTTAGCACAATACAGCCTCCGGAGTTCAACAAGTCACCAATTTTATGATTGAATATCATTCAGGACATCTCACTGATGAACCCTATTGATTTTGAGATCCCCAGAGCCAATACAACAGGTGCTACAGTATTTTAAGTACGATATTTTTGTCATTTTTGGAGAAGTTTCAGTTTGTTAGCATGATACAGCCTCAGGAGTATATCCAAGTGACCAATTTTATGATTAGATATTATTCAGATCGTCTCAGAGATGAACCGTATCGATATTTAGCTCACTAAAGCCAGTACGACGGGTGCTTTGGTACTTGAAGTACCAAATTTTTGTCATTTTTGGAGAATTTTCAGTTTGTTAGCACGATATAGCCTCCAGAGAATATACGGTTGATCAATTTTATGATTGAATATTGTTCAAGGTGTCTCACAGATGTGCCCTATTTTTCAGTTGACTTGAGCGAGTACGGCTGGTCCTATAAATCCAGATATACTAAATTTTTGGTTGTTTTTGAAAAAATTTCGGTTTGTTAGCACGATACATCCTCCGAAGTGTATACAAGTAACAATTTTATAATAGATTATTGTTTAGGGCCACAGATGCGGAAAAGTTAGTTTTAATCTTTAAAACCGTTTATTTTTTTGTAATACTGTAGGTAAATCTTGGACATCGTATTAATAAGTTAGTTAGGTAAATTGGTACGTAGTACATTAATAAAACTGTAAATATTAGCCAAACGGCTTATTTTGTAGAATTCCAACAAGAGTACCTTTTCGTTAGCTCAATGTGTGGGGAAGTGAATTTCGATAATTTCATACAGGGTGTGCCATCCCTGCAAAATTTTTGGATCACTAACCATTGCGAGTAGTCCGTCCCTGGCTTCAAGGCACTACTGTAAAACTGTTTACCTTTCCAAAATAAACATACACGTATATTATAGCTTTGCCGTAAATTTTATTAAGATCAAATAACTAGTAATAAAAATAAAAACCAAATTCAAAATTAAAACTTTGGAGACCTATAACTCGAAAACGAGGGCTTGCATAGAAAAAGTTTATATGAAGTACTAACATTATTTTGGCTCAGATTATACGCTCCTGACTTTTTTCCCATTGGTCCCGGGATACCCTGTATATTGCATAAGCAAGATTCCCGACGGAAAACCAGAGACCTAGAGAAAGGAGTAAACCATATTCGAGATGTCTGACCCTACCTACGATGAATTTATGGGCGCGTATGGAGGTACCGGGAAAGTTAGATATGGAGTCACTTCGGAACAGCAACAAGATTTGTTCACTCTCCCGGAAGATTATTCACTGGCATAAAACATCCCCGCCCGTATCAAGAACGTACGAGGGTTGGCAACCGTCTTTCGAAAGAAGTTCGGGCAATTAGAAAAACTTGAAGACCAGATTCCAGCCCCTGGCAAGACACTGAAACTGGTACATAATTCGCGGTACGTCTTCTACGTGGTAACTAAAAATGAATTTCAAGATCGATCTATCTACCGCGATGTGTGGGAAGTACTTCGAAACCTACGAGACCATGTGTTGGAATCCAGCGTGAAGAAACTGGTTATGCCTAAGATAGCGAGTAACCAGTTGGATTGGCGAATCATCAGGAATATGGTAGAGATTATCTTTCAAGATACCGGTGTCCAGATATTAATTTGCAACTACAACCCCCGTTATCAGTATCCGATGAAGACGGTGCCCTGCTATTTCCATTAGATCGGAAAGTGTAGAAATGGGGCCAGTTGCCGATTCAAACATCCAGTCTCGGCTACACAAAAGTTCCAGGAGGAACTTCCATTTAAGGGGGGGGGGGGTAATGTTACAAAACAGCATACTGGTATAGTTCCTAAATCCGACTCTGTCTAAGCCAGGTATGAAAGTTAAAATTATAGCGGACGCGCAGGGTTTCCTAGAATTGTTTACAAATAGTGACTATCTTATCTACATTGTTTTTGTGACCAGACTTATCTAGAAAATGCCAGAGCCAATTGTTTTTGTGTAAGCCGCAGTCCGGAATTTCCTAGTAAAAAAGGCACTAGTATAAATAAGGAAACGACCCGAGAAAGTTTAGTTGAGTTGATAAAGTGATCTCGACAAATAAACAGTAAATAAGTGAATATAAATTAGCAAAGTGTTGATATAAATTAATAATTAAGTTTGGGTGCATATAAATTAAATTTATGTGATTAGTTGAGTATATATAAATTAATTGTTAGTGATTAGTTTAGTGTTTAAATAAATTAGTAAGTAGCCATACCGTGTGTTTAAAATTCATCCCACCCGTCTGTTGTTTAAATAAATTAGAAAAACGTTACAATATTGAAAAAATGGTGTTTGTTCGATATCGCTATGATCGTCAGAATGCCTACCTGATGTTTAATAATTATTTTTGGCTAGACCAAGAAGTGACCTACCTTGTGATTGACTTAATTTATCTTAAAAGAAAAAAAAAGAAGATATGATATTACAAATATTAAAGCTTAGATATTATTAGCCCTATGGGGATATCCTGGATAGCTTTTTCCCAATTAAGATCAGTATAACTGTGCAATGATATAGAAAACCAGGAAAACTATATCTGCTGATCTTTACAATTATTAAGAAGATAGTTTCAACGTGGAGTACTCCCTAGATTTACCCGTTCATCAACGACTTCATATTGTAGGTCTCTTAAGTGGCATCTTATTCCTAACTCTTCAAGGATATCCAGCTCTTGTTTCTTATCACAAATATGTAATAGGTACTTCTGGCTCTGTGTTAGTTACCAACGAATGTTTGATATCAACTAGATGTTTTGCGTAGTGGGATTTCTCTGGTTGGTTTAATCTGTATGCTCGGAAATGTTCACTGTATATAATTTCAAAATTTCTAAGAGGTTGATCCAAATAGACAGATCATTACATTCTGGACATTTAAGTTTATATATAGCAGATTTCTTTAATGGGATTTTGTACTCACATTACTTTCTGTTTTAAAATAAATTGTTGTATTTGTTGCTAAAGATATTATCTTTGAAATATTATTAGATATATTACCTGCATATGTGATGATTTGTATTTTTTTATTTCTTTAGTTTGTTTAGGAAATATTAGTTGAAAAGCCACTTTTTCCTCTTTTTTATTAAGTAATTAGAAACTCGATTAGAACAACAAACGGTGCATACGGGAAATAGTCTTAAAATAAGAAGAAGAAGTTTAGGTATTTCCGATATCTATGAAGGTTTATTCCATAAGGGATAAGTACAATTTCCGAGCAAAATGAAGAAATAGTATTTATGTAGTTTACAGTAAACTGTAAAGATGCACAAAATGTAGGAAATTAATAAAATTAACTAGAAAATCTGAGAAATCAATTGGAAAAAATAATGCCATTTGTCAAATTAGATTTAAAACTCAGCTGCATATTGGAAGAAAATGTTTTTATTCCATTTTCATCATAAACAGCTATGCGGTTCTCAGTAAAAAGTACAGGCCAAAGTGATTCCAGTAATTATTTCTAAAATCACGAGAGAGTGCAGTCACGATATTCATCTTCCAGAATATTAGCAATATTGCGACACAAAAATATTTTCCAATTTGTTAAAGTATGAAAATACCAAGAAGTTAAAAAATTTGCCATTTTAAGTGACGCACGTTATTGGATAGAGAATTGAGAGTCGCGCCATTTCATTAAACAAAAACTTCAGTCTGAGACAATGTCGTCGCTTTCTTACATGAACACAGTGTTTAACGCTGAATTCCATCATATATTGATGTTAATATGATATCAATATAAGTTTAGTTGAATTTATAGAACTGGAGGTTTGTTTTAATAAACGTAGTTCTTATCAGCTTCAATAATTAATAATTTAATAATTATTCCAGTTTAAAATGAACCACTGGTTTACGAAGTGTTTTCAGACATTATTTAACGATTTTAACTGATTTGTTCATGACGGACCAGATTAATAATATATGTCTTTAACTACGGAAACAGTAATGATGAAGCTGATATTAATGATTTATGCAAAAATATGCTAAACACAAAAAAATCCACTAAGTTAGAAATATTCGACTAATTCAAAACCATTTTTTCAAATGAAACTGTTTCTAAATAATTCCACAATACATTGAAAAAATGGTAAAAATTCCGAAAAATTGACAATTGTTTCGATACTACTATCATTTTCAGAATAACAGAAGTTACATTTCATGTGATGCCTACCCGATGTTTAATAATAATTTTTGGCTAGACCTAAAATTTATGTTTTCAAAGTAATGTTCAAATTAAATATTGATGATGATTTTTATTCCTGTTTATCTATCCAGTAGTATCGTATAGCTGTTTGTTTTAGATTATACAAGGCTATTTAATTGCTTTCTGACATTTACTGAATCTCGATGAAATTATCTGTCACTAATACTCCAATAAATGTCACTTTCAAAAATGAATCAAAAACTCTTATTGAGTGAAGTAAATTTAATTTTAATCAAGGTCTTTCAAATAATTACAAATGATAACCACTGTAAGTTGAAATAAAAGGATTAATTACCAAATCACACAGAAAACAAATCTTAGTTTCCCTTTTCATTAACAAATAACCAAAAACCTTATGTACCCCAAATACAAATTAAAAACTAGATAAATTCTAACTAAAGCACCTAATATCTATTTACCGAACTATATGCAAATAATATTAAAATATCACTTGAGTTCGAAATGTCAAAGATCTGATTACAATACTTTTTATCTTCTTCTGATTGTTCAATTAATCGTAACGTATACGCAACGTAACGTTTCTCTTTCTTAATTTGAGTTCAAATTTATAAATTTACTATTTAGATGCATCTACTATTTAATTTCGTTTAAAGGCCTGACGTTTTCAATAAAATAATGCATTATTTTAAATTTGGAATGGACTCACCAATACTAGGAATTTAGACCGGAACACAGCTCGTACAACTCTCACTATTCTAAATATAATTTAGAATACAGGATCTTCCACTGGATTTTTATGAAGCACACACGCACTGAATTTAAAATTGGTTGCCGAACACAGATTTCCACTATTAATTACGTTATTCAAATTCTAATAAACTAATTTACAAATTCGTTGGAGAAATCTTGAAAGAGATGTTCCCCATGTGGATACTCAAATTCAACTCCTTTTTTTTCTGAATAAAATAACCACATTACACTGTTGTTACACACTTTCTTCTTTAAAAAAAAACTAAATTTGTTATTTTTCTGCTAAAGAGAGATTTGGATTCATTTATTTATCAGCAAAATGCCCACAGTGACATCTGTTTTTAATTTTAAATATATTTTTCAATTGTGACATGTAAATGTCATCAGAATCAGAAATAATGTGCCAAATCTTACATATACTGGGTTTTTCAAAAGTGTTGCATATGAAAATATAAAAATGAAATTCTTTAAAATTTAAAATAAGAGAACTGTATTAATATATTAATACAAAAAGAAGATATGATATTAAAAATAATAAAGCTTAGGTAGTATTAGCCTACGGGGATAACCAGGATATATTTTTCCCATGTATTACTAAGGAAGACAGTATAAAAGTGGAGAGCTCCCTAGATTTATCTTTTCATTGACAATTTCATATTGTGAGTCTCTTAAGTGTCTTGTAATTTCTAGCTTTTCAAGGAAATCCAGTTCTTGATTCTTATCTACAAATATTTAGTACTTCTAGTTCTGTGTTAGATGTCAATGAATGTTTGGGGGGGGGGGTAGATGTTTTGTGTAGTGGATATACGCCTTCTCCATTTTCCTCCATCTCCCTCTGTCCTGAGATTTAATGTCCAATTTTTTCTTGCAATTTCGCTAACGTTGTCATACCATCTTGTAAGCGGTCTTCCTTGTTTTTTTCCTGTCCAATCTATTGTTATTTTTGTCCATCTATCTCCGTCCATTCTTCCGACGTGTTTACTCCATCTCCACTTTGCTTTCGTTATAGTTATTACAATGTCTTCCATTTTAGTTTGGTTCATGATTCATTTATTTGTCTTTCTATTTGTATCTTTTATACCATTTCCCAATAATACTATATCCATCCTATGTTGGGTAACTTGAAATTTGTGGATCATGCTTTTTGTATATGCCCATGTTTCTGTCCCAAATGTGAGCACTGGGACAATGCACTGCTCCAAGCTCCAACAATCTTGTCTTCATCCTTAGTGTGAATTATCTATTTTTGTTTCGCAGGATGTGACTTAATTTACCGAATGCTGTCCACGGTAACCTTTTTCGTCTATTGATATCTGTGTATTACATGTATTTGTCTGCTCCTATTGTGGGGCAGTTTCTAATACTGTTTCGTTGAAAGTAATATCTTTTTGTTGCCCCTGGTACATATTTTGCATAATTTTAGTTTTGCTCATGTTACATAATCAAACCTAGTGCTTCGGGTTTTTATTGTTGATCTTGTAACATATCCTGAAGTCCTTGTGAGTTTTCTGCTATCCACGCCACGTCATCGGTGTATCTTAAATTGGTGAGTTTCTTTCCTTCAACATTTCTTTTGGTGTAGAACTGTAGATGAACTAGACTAGTGGAGTGGACTGTTATGTTTGTTGTTCACCTATACACCAAAGGTTTTTGTTGTTTCCCTTCGATTAGGTTTTTGGAAAGAAGGACCAGTCGTAATTTTAAGAAATATTTAATTGAAAACACTTAATTACGACAATATTAACAAACGTAAATCAAATCTTACAAAAAACAGATATTAAGGTAGATACAACACATGATGTGGCGAGTTGATAGTTAGCTAATTAGTTACAGTTGTTCATAGATATTAGATGCTCTTAGTTAGCACTGTTGAACTTCGCGTCGTAACACGATGGATATTTTTATAATTTTAGGTAAAATCGTTACACTGTGAAATGCGTCCGTTTCGGTCAAGATATTTCCCTTACTGCTTTCTCGGACGAGAAATTTTTCACTACTACCTTGTTTGCTCGAGAATTCGTGTTTTTATTACAAGTAGACGTCGTAAAGATAACTTTCTTATTGGTCGACAGTTGTGGTCTCGACGCCGGGTAAACTGCCCATTGACAATAGAGATAAGTTTTGTCATTGTAACAGAATGTAACAGAAGTAAGTTTACCCATAGTTGTAAGTTTCTATTCTTTGTTCCTCAGCCATATTAGTCTTGGTGTGAGGTAAATTATTTACGTCAACCATTGTCGAACAGCATCAATTATTTGAAGTGATTGTTATATGATTTTAAATATTTTCAGAAAGATCCATAATTCTTTCTTATGAATAGATTTTTACAACTAGTTAAATTTTTCAAGAGCCTCGTTTATGTAGAGAGGATTTCTCTTGTGGTTCCTGTAGTGTATGCAGATAAGGGTATGAGATGGTCTACCCGGATAATCACTCAATGGCTTGTTAGTATGATTTAGCCTATCGACTGTGGAGGGCGAGTCACGGACAGATTATCAATCTTACAGTTCCATACACTTGTCCGATAATTACAAATTGAGGGAGAAAGTTTTTGTTAATTTGTTTTCGTGTCATATACGCCAAATGACAACAACATTTATGACTACCGTTCCATTGCAGTTCTTTGAAAATGTCTTCCATGGCTAGTATAAAGACTTTAGGAGATATTGTATCCAGTGGCGTAGCTAGGAACCAAGGGCCCTGGGGCAAATTAAAAAATGGGGCCCCACTGTTATGTAAACTGATTAGGTTTTATCAAATAAAAATATGAAATATACAAATACTTTAAAAATGCTAAGCTACTTAACTTCTTAAGCTCTTTTTTGTGCACTGCAGGGCAGGTAATAAAAATATTAAACAGTAACAACATAAATTACAATTAATACTTGGTGTAGGTTTGGCTAATAAAACGAAATAGAGAAGATTCAAGGGTTTATTATATAAAGGTCGGGCCTACCAACTGTATTCCTAGCTTTAGTTTTCGCAAGAATGTCAATGACTTCGTTTAAATCCAGGCTTGAAGCGGTTTTGTTTTCAATTGCTATTAGCGATAAATGTCGGAGTCGAGTTTGGCCCATATTATTTCTTAAATAATTTTTTTATTATTTTTAATTTGCTAAATGACCTTTCAGCTGATGCAGAAGTGACAGGAATTATAAGGAATAATAACATTGCTGTAAATACTTCCGTTAGGTCGCATTCTAGCACTCCATAGTTGCTCATTATTACCATACATAATTGGTGAACAGTTCATGCTTGAGTTAGTTGAGGTAAAACTAGGTGGTAAATATTAATAAATTGAAGTGAAAAACTAGGGCTCATTATATCTGAATATTTTCTTTGGAATTCGTCACACTTTTGTAATAAAGTTGCTTCATCAACATGTAATAAAAATGTTGGTGTTAGAAAATCGAATTTATGACAGACTGCACTCATACCAATAAAACGTGTTTCTAATTGAGATATTACTGTGTCTAGTACATTATTGAAAATCTTAATTTTAAATATTTTTTCTCGGTCTGGAAATCGATGATCAGCAGCTAATTCATCAAAATGTTTTTTAACTTCTCTTTGCCTTTTTTCTTGAAAATGGGGATCAATACCATATTTTCTTGCAGTTTCACTGGCTTTGCACTTGAATAATTCGAAATCATTTCTATAAGTTTGCTACTTTGCTTTGGTCTCTGCTAAAGCTTTACTCGCCTCGCCCAAATTGATGTCGCAGTTTTGGATGCATAATTGATGTCGTTCAATACACGCATGAATTCGCAAAGCAACACGAACTCGAAATTTAGCATTTTTGTTTTAATAGTCTCTGCTTCACTACGCTCATCTTTATTAGGACTGTTTAGAACTATTTCTGATAATGCTTTGATAATATCAAAATAACGAAGTTTTATTGCAGATATCGTATTGATCCTACTGGACCATCTAGTCAGATTTAGTTTTTTTAGAGTGGTGTCCGATTCGCCAGTGAATTTTGACAGTAGATCCCAACGTTTGATGCTGTTTCCGAATAAGTTATACTAATTTTGCAACGTTGCGAAAAAATTCTGTATTTCCACACAACTGCTAACGGCATCATTTATCACCAAATTTAAATTATGAGTGGCACAATGTACGTACTCTGCGTTAGGCTGGATATCCTTAATATGTTTTAATACACCATTATACACACCACTCATCACACTAGCTCCATCATAGCCTTGCCCCACACATTTTTTTAAATCAATATTTTTGTCGATAAATAATGTTGTCACTTGGTTGACTAAATCTACTGCGTCATGTTTGAAGGCTCCATAAAAGCCTAGAAACACTTCTTTTACTTCTATATCAATTGGCTGTCCATTTTACGATCTGGTTATTACTGCATACCTCACAACAATGCTTAGCTGATCTACCTTCGATATGTCCTGTGTCATATCCATTATGATGGCAAAAAACGGTGACGCTCTAGTTTGTTCTAGTAGATGGGTTTCGAGTTTGGTCCCCAAGCTCCCAATCATTTCATTTTGAATTGTTGCACTCAGATATCTTATAGATCCTGAAAACATAAAAAACACAATTTCAAAAAAGTCCTGATATTAAACAGTTAATAATTATAAATAATAAAAAACTTAGAAATAATTATTATTACCTTTGGGCATATCCAAAACTTGCCGCAAAATGTGATCATATCGGGCGACAAGCTCTACAAAGGACAGAAAATTTCCGTGGTTTCCTTCCTGACTTAAGTATTCTTGATGTCCTCTCAAAGCCAAAGAACCCTTTGCTAGGGTAAGTATGATATCGAATAACCTTTAAAGAACCATTTTCCAAAATGATGCTTCTTTGCGAATTTCATTTTCAAGTTCCTTGTCGATAGTATTAGTATCGTTTTTTTTCCAAAATTCATACACAGCACATGCTTCCGAATGGCCACTGGAACAACTGCGTTGTTTAATTCTTTCTGATAAATGCTTCCAATCTCGAAATACCGTACACCTTTGTGAAGCAAATAACCAACAGGGTTGACAATAGGCAGCGTCTAGTATTTTGGAATAATACAACCAAAAACGATTAACTGGCCCATATTTAGAACACGAAACGTAGTACGATTTTGAAAAACACCTATTGTTCTGGTTGATGTCTGTTGGAAAAGGTCCTGAAGGCTGTAAAGGCCCCATATCAAGAATTTGACGTTTTTCGTTATCACTTAATATTTTGTTCGTGAAGTTTCCCAAGTCATAAGAAGATTTGTCGTACACATTTTCGAAAAATGTAGAGGTCTGTGGTTCCTCCAAACCCGCTCTTATGTGTGTCATGCAAACATCATCCACGTTCACATGATCGGCGGCGGAGGTATCTCCAACTGCAATAATTACCGAATCTTCTTCAGTAGGCTTCTCAACCAACACTGCAGTTACCACATTATTTGAGTCACTATCAATAGAAATATTTTCGCCAGATGTACTTGCAGAAGGCTGACTAAAAAACTTGTCAATTTTGGGCAATTTTTGTTTACTATCTTCTCTTTCTTGGCGTTGTTTGCGTTTAAATGCACCACTGGGTTTCTTCTTTTTATCCATAATTTTAGTTCTCTTATTTATTGAAACAATACAATATTAGATTGTGCTCGAGGTAGTCACTGTTCACTGACGAAGTTAAAAGTAAAATAAAAGGAAAGAGAAACACAATGATACGCTACAAGCTACAAGTGTTGTTGGGGAATCCCCGGAAAAAAATTATCACCATTAGTGTTACCACTGTTGCCAGTTTAGCCGAAATCTATAGATTTGACACGAGTTATTCTTTAGCGGACATCAATATGAGTGGTAAAATCAAATAAAATTGAACCACTATATTCTATATTGACCAGTACAAGAAAGTTTATTGACATTAGCTTACTTACTCCTTATACAGCATTAATTTTTTAACCGTTCTCGAAAAAAAAATCTTCCAAATTCACAATAAAACGCACATCGATGAATAATAAAACGCACATATCACTATCCGTCAAATTGACAACACTGCCAAACTACAGAAAGAATTTAGGGGAATTCCCTAGGCATAACTTTTGAATTTCTCTCAACTGAGTTTTCATAATTAAAGTGGGGTTGCAACCTGTCATGGGGTAAGGATTCGAGGGCCCCCTGAGCTTGAGGGCCCCGGGGCACTGCCCCGCCTAGCCCATAGGCAGTTACGCCACTGATTGTATCGCCTTGTCTGATGCTTAGATTCAATTGTATAGGGTTTGAAGTTGTATCTAGTTTTACTGTACTTGTGGCTTCGTAATATATTTCTTTTTAGCAGTTGTATGTATCTGGAGTCTATACTACAATGATCTAATGAGCGCCCAGGTTTCAAGTTAATCAAAAGCATCATTGATAGAAGTCAACAAATGCCATACTTATGTCCTTATTATATTCAGATATTTTTTCTATGATGTTTCGTAATATAGGCTATGGTGCATGTTTTACTTTTCAATTGTGTATTAATGCTCAATCCATGTTATTAAAAGAAGTATAAAAATAATCAATTATAATTATTATAAAGTTAGTCATTCTGATTCCAAGTGTTTTAATATGTCACATTTTCTTTAATAGAAGTACTTGCATCGTTCTTGGAACCATATTTTTATAACAAGATATTTTCTACAACGAAATTATGGATTTGCTGACTGTACAAGAATTTATCTATGAATTATTACGAAGAATCACTGATGTGTGGATTTATATCTACGGAAAAAGCACAAAGAAAACTGAAGAGAAGTGTCATTATCAATCAACTATCGAATCTGATTTATTTTATACAATAAAATATATTCAGCATTGTAAACCTGCTTTCTCGTTCCTTAACCGTCAATAAAACTGTACACAAGAATCGATTTATTCTGCAATGTATACCGAAGGTCTTCCATCGCAAATACACTTACTGCAACCACAGAATATGTATACAACATAACGAGTAATATCGCTGTCGTCTCCTTTAGAACCTGTTATTTGAAACGCGAGACAACCAAGCAATGCGACTGCAAACCTCATCTCGCTGCTATTTTTTTCATATAATTGTTCGTCGAAACCACGACGACTTTTCTGTTTTTTTTTTCTTATTCACTCCTTCTTTATAGAAAGACGAGTTTAAGGCCGTTCAAGTATTGCAAAAAACCTTACAATGAAGGTAAAATGACTTTAACTTAACTCGCTGTATGTCGACTACATGCACTAGCATTCTATACGAAGTTTTAAAGTACGTTTTATTTGAACAAGTTCTCAGATAACATATTATTACAGGTTAATGCTAATCAAGTTGTCAGCAGCAAGCAATGATAACTTTTAACCAAAATCACAAGCGTAGCGTTTCATGAGATGGTTTCTTAATTATTACAAATACCGTAGTAACGATCTTAATTTGGTCACAATTTCATAATATGATTGATTCTATTGTTTCATCATCAAATTAAAACAGTCTCTTTTTTGCTACATACTACCAATCTGTGTGAAAATGTGTACTGATTATCGTTAGCAAATTGTTTAATACAAAAAAATTGTTGTTTTTAACCAAAAATTTTTCTTCTAACAGCCTACAAATAATTATTATTAACACAAAATGTGGCGGTACAAAGTAGATGTGTATTGAGAAAAACAACAATCAATTATCTTCTGATAATTTTGAGTTTTATTAGTCCTTCAATATCAGTGACATCTATTTTTGTACGCAATACGAACTTTGTTATTTCAACACCCAAAATAAAATAGTAATTTATGCAACAAGTGCATAGAGTGGTACCTACTTTTTTTCACGAATGAAAAAGTTGACCGCACCAGCCGTCAGGCGATTGCGGAAATTCCATGAGTGAAAAAAATACACTTATGTTGCATACAATATTCAAATAATCAAATCAAAATAGTAGAAATTTGCTTACAATGGGTTGAAACGTCAACCTTACAGCTGAAATAAATTGTAACTTCCAAAGGAAACGAGAAGTCAATTGAATATTTGGAGGATAGAAGCATTATAATGTTGAAAACACACTGTTTAAAGGAAATTGGCTTACAATTGAGAGCAAGGGTCGAAACGTCACCCCCAAAACTAAAATAAATAAGTGTCAAAGATTTATTTCTAAATAGTACATGTAAAGAATACAATGTATATATAAATAAATATTGCAGAAAAACCAAATAAGACATTGGTTCACAATGAAAATATACAATTTAAAAACTAATAAATTTTTTTTTATTAAACTTAAAGGTGGGACTTCGTGTCATCTTGTTCATAGAAGAGAAGATATGCTTCTCCACTGACTAAAGATTTCCACGATATTAATAGCACCCTTGAATCGTTATATTCGTGCCACTGTCCCGTGTAGGGATGTCGGCAATATGCTGTGTAGGGACCATTGTAAGTGGTTACACTGTGATTTGATATAGCGTAGAGGTTGTAAATACTAGGTGCCACATTAACAGCCGCGTAATGAATCATATCAAGTCCTTCTGTTGGAAAATTTATTGCAACATTAAGTTTTTCACTAAATCTTTCTGTTTGCGAAAAGCGCTTCATGTGAATAACCAATATTTCCGGAAATTTATGAATTGAGAATTATTTAGTGCATCGTCTTCGTTCCTTACATTTCAAACATGTTGGTTTCTCATCACCGTCGAGTGTTTCCTCTCTTGTAAACGAATCTAAACGTTGTGAAACTCGTAATTGACCTGTTCTTTGGAGTATGGAAAGGGATAAATTCCAAAAGGGATTGTAGGTAACTGAACAGTGACCACAGTGTGTGCACTTGAGAGTTGATTTTAACTAACCGACAAAGTTACCCACAATCTTGGAGTTGTCCATTCTCGGATATCCCAACCAAGATTCTTGTGCTTTCTCAATGTCACTAATTTTGTCATCAATTTCTGGGCTTTGGTTTTTCATATACCTTGTTGACATATTCTTGAAGTACTGCTAATAGGTAACGAAGAAACTCCTGTGCATCATGTTGAGTGTATCCCATGAACCTTGAAGTAAATCGCTGAATCTGACTTTTCAATGATACAGTATTAACCACTCTGTCTGAACCGTCTTCAGACCAAAGCTCTTAAATAACTTCAGCAAATGCTTTAATTAGTGCTCCTTCCATGCTAGATATGTTTATGTTAATATCTCTTATGTATGCGTCTTTCTTTAGATATTCTAATAGCCACCTTGTGTTTGATAGGCATTGGATAATACTATTCATGAAACATGTGTTACCAATATTTTTGAGGCCTTTGAGACCCAAAGATTTTTGGGGAATACCCTTTATGGATCTGATTGTGGAGATATTGTTAAGAGCTCTCTCGCAACTACTATCATTGTCCGAATAATCTCGGATTCTATTATTGTCTTTCTCACTTGATCGGCGAGATAAGGAGTTTGAATTGATGTCGTTTGCTATTGAATTGGATGGAGATATTGCGGTTTTGGAAAGTTTGGTTGATGTCGATAGATCATTGGTCTGGTTCACTTTATTAATATATTCCATTTTTAGACGTGTCCTTTTGTTCTTGTTGAATTTCATCCCCTTTCTGAAAATCTTTAATCAAAAATAAAATGTATGAATAGAAATTGTTAACTCTAGGATTATTTTTAGAAAGGGGATTGATGTATATTGATTCCTCAGTTACTACGACCCTATCGACTTCTGACCCATTATTTTTTTCTACGTCTTCATTCTCTTCCAATTTTGAATTTGACTGCAAAACATCGGGGTTATTTTGACACTTGCCGAAGGCAATGTAATTTTTTTTGGTCACCGAAACATTATTTCTAGATTTTTTAACTCTGGTTGATATTGCTTTTGTACTTAGTGGTTTCACTCCATTGGTCACATCAGATATTTTGGATCTAACCTCAGTTGTCTTATTGGCGAGGTTAGTACCATTTTTTACTGTTCTGGAGAGTTTGTCATTAAAATTTTTACTCAAATCGGGTACTGATGCGTGATTTCCGTTATCATCTTCATCAGACAAATTGTCTGTATTAGTATTGTTAGAGTATGCCACACTGTTAGTATAAATACCTTACATTTGATCGTTTACCTTTTTATTTGATGTCTTCAACTCTATTGGGGGTAAACCAGTTTTATATTTTGTTTTGGTCAAAGATAATTTATTGCGCATAGGAATAGGAAGTTACAATTGATTTTAATTTGAGGGGGGACATTTTAACCCTAGTTCCCCATCGTAAGCAATTTTCCTTTGAAAAGTGCGTTTATTACATTATAATCCTTCTACCCTCCAAATATTAATTAGGCTTCTCGTTTCCTGTGGAAGTTACAATTTATTTTAATTTTAGGGGTGACGTTTCAACCTTTGTTCCCCATCGTAAGCAAATTTCGTTTGAACAGTGCGTGTATTACATTATAATCCTTCTACCATCCAAATATTAACTTGGCTTCTCGTTTCCTTTGGAAGTTACAATTTATTTTAGTTTTAGGGGTGACGTTTCAGCCCTTGTTCCCTATCGTAAGTAAATTCCCTCCAAATAGTGTGTCCCCTGCACTAATACACCTCTTACTGATTGAATATAAAAGGTGGCTCTCCGAACTATGAATTCGATTCAATATATATTCTGCACGCCACTGAAACCGCGAATTTAGCAGCTCCCAACATTTTTGCAGCTAAAACAGGCTGGTACCTTCACACCGCTTAGGCAACTGCGGTAGATTGCCATCCTCCATGTTGCTTTAATTGAAGAATGTCTCCACCCCAATCAACTAGAAACGATGCCGAAGTACGTCGAAACGTGTGACCTGTATATTCTTTTGGATGCGGTAAACTTAAATATTGCGCAAATAGCGATGGAATTTTCGAAAAAGTGTTTCGACTTGTTTTGTATATTTGCCAATTCTATATGTTAAAAACAAATAGTTGCTGGTTGAGTTTTTTGGCCTCAGATTAGCATACTTATGATATAAATGTAGTAGATTTTCCCATAATCGTAAAAAGCCGACTTGTATGAGTTTTTGAATCTGGAACAGTGATGAGTAGTAATTTCCCCTTATTTTCAATGTAATCAATACTCATTTTATACAAGTATTCTCTTCGACAACCTCCAGCTATTCGCAGTGTTCGATTTGATCATACAAATGTAAGAGAGAAAAAAATTGGACTGTAGTTTGGGGTTTAATGATAATAATTGTATTACAAAAAAACAGTCGAGCTTAAAACAAACTCACCTGCCTTAGGATATTGGAGATGCGATGGAAGTTGATCTGCACACTCGCTTAATGCACTTAACAATTTTCTATTCCGGTTTCCGAAAATTTAAACCAAGAAGTATCTATCCCACGAGTCTTCAATTAATAATGCTTCATATCGAATATCGAAAGTTATTGTCTATTTTTGCTAGTTAAAAAGTAGGACATAAGCGGATGGATCTTTCAATTTTTGAGGATTTGACGAAAGGAATTATTGTGGTATTACCAAGAGCTCGACAAAATGAAGTAAAAAATAATAATAAATTCTAAAAATCGAACACCCAGTATTAACGTTACCTGCAAATGTATAAATAGGGTAAGCCAAAAATAAATTAACTATTTAAAACTGTTACTTTAAACATTAAATATTGGTCGTCTGGAGTCTGGAGCAATCAATATAAACGTATTCATTTCCTCCCTTGATAATGTATTAGATATCTTAGATTTTTACCCAACCAATTTTCGATTCAAAAATGCTATTAGTTTAGAATATTTACTTATATCTACGTTATCATTAATAATTAAGGTTGCTTTTGGTTTAGAATAGCTGGACCATAAAGTACAAGACTTGAATTTTCTAGGCATGGTTAATGCTGAAATTGCCAATTGTGTTTTTTGTTCGGTCCAACCTGAGAGCAGATCTTGTTTTAAGGCACAAAAAATGAATTGTGAATAGAAGACGGAGATACTTTCTAGAATGAAAGCTTGTTACCGTTGTCTCATTATAGGTCACCAAGTCAGTAGGTGTAGCAGGCGCTTAAGGTGTATTGTGTGCCATCGTTCTCATGAAACATTGTTTTGCGGAGTTGTATCAGCATAAGAAGCGTGACATGCCAGATAGGAACCAAAAACCAATCCCGAGTCCATCCCCCACCTGTAGCAGATGAAAGTAAAAGGAATTAAGACCTGTCAAATCAGACTAGTATATTTTATTTACGATAAAAAGACGATGATGTCATTTTAAGTTACTTTCCTGCTTATCAGAATAAATATTAATTTACCAACCGTGAATACAATGTATCCTTAACAGCAAGGGCAATTTACAGCTAACGGGCTGGCAAAACTTCAAGACGTTGTCAAGTCAACTGGTAAAATTCCCCAGTTTGTTTTGACGTTTATTGACATTCGACCATCGTCTAGTATTTACAAGTTTTTTTTATGCTTTTAAATTCATAGCTTCTTTAATATTGAAAAACAGTTATTCTCATAACTAATTATTTAGCCAAATCTGCAGTGTATGGTTAATAAAATGCCGAAGCAGTTGAACAGAAAATGTCAAGAGATGGTAGCATCTTTGTTGATCTATTTTGAACGAGAATGCCGAAATGGGGGCCCGCTTCTCCCGCTTACTGCTGTAAGAGACGTAAGTAATAGTATTCGCTATTTGTATTCATCATTATTAATATTATTGTTACATATTTAAATGTAAATGATTAAATGTTTTTAATGTTAGGTTAGGTTAATTAAACTTGATAATATATTATTCTTTCATAAATTGAAGTAATTATATTGTAGAGAGTTGCAGAAGCTTTACAACTTAGCGTTACCACTGTTAACCGTATTACCGCCAAGCATAATAGAGGTGAATAGCCTAAAAGCCCACCTCTAAAAAGAGACAACGCATAAAACCTACTGTTGAAATTGATAACATTGATCAAAATGCTTTCCGAAATGTACGGAAACAGTGAGTATATTGAATTTACTGTTTTATTTTATTCAAAATTAAGTAACACAATATTTTTTCAGAGGAACACATAACCTTGAAAACTTTAAGAGACAAACTCCAGGAGCGTGAACTCTTTAATGGTCGTTTAATATCACTCTAGAAGATAGTGAAAAATATTGGATTCAAATACCAAAAAGATTATCCTCGTCGTGGTTTAATGGAGTTGCCACATATTGCGTTAAAACGTGTACATTTTCTACATGAATATGTCAAGATAAAAAAGCAAGGTTTATATGAATTTGTATTTTTGGATGTGACTTGGATATTTAAAGACGGTACTGTTGGACGTTCTTGGCAAGATTCTAATCATAGAAGCGTGAAAAAAACCAAAATTGGTGGTCCAAGGTAATTGAATAATAAAATTTAGCAATTAATTTATGATGTACTAACATTCCTGCCTTTTTAAGACCTTTTCAAATATTTACTACTCACACTATTTTATTTAAATCTATATAGTTATTAATAGTTGTTTTGAGCTATGCAGTTTATCTAGGAAACCTAGCTGTAATTTGTTATTTCCTTATTGTAGGTATATATTATTGCATGCAGGTTCCTCTTCTGGATTTATTCCTGGAGCAGGGCTGGTTTTTCTTCCAAAAAACAAGATGGTGATTATCACTGTGAAATGAACCGAGAAAATGTTTTGCATTGGTTTGAATACCAGCTTTTAGTGAACTTGGAAGAACCTGCCACAATTGTAATGGATAATGCAAGTAATCACAGTATAGTGATCAATAAAGTACCAACAACAGCTACCAAAAAGGCTGATATACAGAACGGGTTGAAACAAAATGATATTCCTTTTGAAAATACTTTCCTAATAATTATTGAATTTAGTACAACGGTATGTTGATATAAACCTTTTTCAATATATTATGGTAATACTTAGATAACTTATTTTGTTTAAATATATGCATTTTTGTAAGAATAAACCACCAACAGTATATGAAGCTGACATACTATCTGAAAAATATGGTCACAAAGTGCTTCGACTTCCCCCTTTTACCACTGAATGTTCAACCCAATTGAACATATTTGGGGCATAGTTAAAAATTTTTATAGAGATCATGTGGGAACTGATGGTCCTTCAACAGAACAAGCAATAGGTGTATGGAAAAAGTCTTTAGAAAAAGTGACTTCTGATATTTGGTCAAAGACAGTAGAGCACACTGAAAAAATTATACAAGATTGGTTGGATAGAGGAGTAGTATTTGATAGACAGGATGTGCCTCCACTTATTATTAATTTTGACAGTGACGATGAAGATAGTGATGATTTTGTAGTGGAGTAGTGGAAATCTTGTGTTTTATTTTTTGTATATTTTTATCCAATTTGCTTTATTTACACCTTTTCAAAATTACTAATAACTATTATTAAATTAATTAGGTACAGTTATTTTATAATACACAAATTAAAACAACGACCACAGTATCTCTACATAAATAATACTGATAAAATGAGAGATTTTTTATTTTTATATCTTGTAACAAAATTTTATTTTGTGTATCTATATTTTTCTTTTCCATTCTATTTTTATTATAATAAATTTAATAGATATTGTATAAAGAAACAATATTTAAATTTGCATGAAGATGATTACAGCTTGTATTGATTCCTTTTAGCGTAAACCCTTGCAGTGCTCTTGAAGATGGTTCTATAGAGCATAGAATAAGGTATAAGGACCTACAATTCGTCATTTAACCCTCTTCTATGTAAAATAATTAAATGTTAATTCGGATATTGGTTACTGTTTCTTGTATCTTATCCATAGTTTTTCATGAATAAATATTTATATTAAATTAATCAAGCCTATCATACAAGCCTTTTATTTTTAAATAAATATTTTGGACTTACGCCCTACGAGGCACGGAACAATGAAAAAGAAGCACTGTCAATCGAACATCAGATTGACTTTTCTAGTTTTCGTTAAGTAAAGGAAAAAACTACAGCTTGGCAACATCACAATATTTTGTTTTGCAACGTCATCATCTTTTTATCGTATATAAACTATACTCCATATACGTAATAAAATAAATGTCGGTGTTGCAGGTTTTTGCGGTTTTCCTGTACACTCTGTGAATTAATCACTAGCCAAATGGACCGACGATCGACGCACCCGCATTTTTTGATTTAAAATTGTTATTATTCCACCGACCATCGAAAACATTCCCAAATCTCCGAAGGCACGTCACCGCTACTTTCTACTAAACTTCAACAAAATACTAAATTCCATACACTTTTGAAAAATGTCTCCTATACTCCTTTCACAAAACAAAAACCCAAAAAGTAAAAATCTTCAGTACCCCTAATACTTCGCTCTCAAATACCCGGAGACATTTAAGAATTTTCAAAATCCATAAATAAATAACATTCAATTTCTAATTCCTGACACCTAGCCAGTCCAACGCATATATCTATGTATCGGCAACGATACATGGTTCGTCTTCAACACTTACACTCCTATCCTAGACACTTTTTGTCAAATCATTTCCGCACACTTCTGGGCTTCGCTGCTTCCAGAGACCAACCCCCAATACACTCCAACGCTGCACAACCCTCTAATCAACTTCTGGCGAAAAGCCCACCCAACAACTCTCATCCTAGACACTTCTAAACAAATTTTCCTAGACACTTTTAAAAAAAAAATTTTTTCTACTAGACACTTTTAAGCCCCAACCAAATTTCTCGCTCAACGCGCACTAAACCACCCAACACACCCCCAACACAGCCCTGAAGAGGAAACTATCCTATACCAGGGCGGCATCAAGAAAATGACAAACCAACCAAGAAAACCCCAACCCACCCCAAACTCATTCACGAATCTCTCTCTCTCTCTTACGTAATAAATAAAATATATTGCTAACTACCTATATCTCCAATAAGCGAAATGCGTTCCATTAAGAGTGAGAGGTCCGACTACACTCTGTGTGGCCATGTTAGTTATGCGCAAGTGCTGTATTTGCCGCCTGTAATATTTTTAAACGAAGATATTTGAGTCTGATGTCTGATTTTTGATTTGACCAAATAAAGTGCAATTATGTAATTACATTTTTTTCACTTCTAACATAAATCTGAAATAACGTCTATTATAGTTGTCTAGGTTACTTCAAAAGGAATAGAAATGAAGTAGATAAACATGAAATATATAGTGAGCACATAACCAATTAGAGTTATTATTTTTATAAATCATTTCTTCGATATCTACACACTAATATAGCCATACATATTGACAAATTAAATGACGATGGAGTACCCCATGGGATGATTTGTTTTCAAACGGAATTTATTTTTATATACCTGTAGACCTACGAAAATTTAAATTAGGACCAATCTCATTACATAAAAAGCACCGTTGTGGAAACATAGTTTTTAATAAAAATCTAAATAAAAGAAACATGTAAAAATCACAACACAATGATAAAACAAATAACAAAATCACTAAACATCCAAACCAAATCCTAATTTTACTATGATGTGTCCAAACAAACAACCATAGAGAAAATAAAATATATTATTTGTCTATGCTAACAACCTTTGCCACCCCTCTGAAGGTCTAAAAGCGTCAAAGCGGGAATGATACAGCCAATGATATTAAACAATGCAACGTCTTGTGACTCGCATGCGCGTATTGATCTTGGCCACCGACGGTGCAGACATATATATGTCGGCACTCTGATCTGATCGCCACGCTTACCGTACCGCTAGGCGCAGTATATTTTATTTATATGTATATGCTATACTCACATATTTTTACACACTCTACAAGTGACATTAAAACGACGCAGTAATTTTAAGAAACTTAGAGCATTGTTTGCTAGTGCGTCCCAGAGATCAAATATTTTGAAAGAAACTGTAGTGCAGTTAGGATACTCATATAAATGTTCTGAGAAATTGATTCAATGTTTATTTGGAGGCAAGGAGTTTACTGAGAGCCATGGTTGATATGATGTGACAGTTTTTAATGGTGATTTTTCATTTACCTTTGAGGCCTTTGATTAAATAGATATTTGTGGTGATGTACTCCAGTATTTTTTGGGGATGCACCAAAGAACTAAGTTCTAATATTATGTTGTTCGATAAATAATCTGGCCCGTTTGAGGTTTTATTGGGAGCGGATCTCATTGCAAATTTGTACACTGAAATTTATCATAAATTGTCTGGTGGTCACAGAAACTTCACAAGGTTCGAGTTTAACAGGCAAAATTCCAGTTTCTTATGTTAAATCTGATGTCGTCATAACATACCTAAATATTTTTGTTAAGAATGCTTATATTACTGATTTGTGGGAAACCACATGTGGATGTGTTAGCAATTCAGGAGCCATCAAAAAAGAGTACTCGCAAAAAATCAGCTAAGGAACTGTTTATAGATACCATCTCTAGAGATGAAGAAGGTAGATACGAGATTCGATTCCCATGGCTTGAAGGGTCATTTCCTACCTCACAGACCGGTAATCAAGAAAAGCATTACCATAAAAATTCGTCCTGTATTGAATGCGTCAGCTTATGAAAGCCATCATTAAATTGTTGTCTAGAAAATTGTCTTAATTTGATCGAGCTAATACCATCAGCGCTGTTACATTCCCGTGATAATAAATTAGGATTTGTGTCAGTATCACTTCTAGATGACCATCGAGTAATATTTAATATTTATGAACAATAAAATTTTCCCACAGTCATCGTTGCCGCCATTTACAGAAGTAGATTTTAAACATCCTATTAACAAGCTGTATCTATATGTAGAGGAAGTAAAAAACACAAAGTTCCTCTATGCAATAAAAAAAGCTATCGCAGCAGAACAACACTCGGCGGCAGCGTTTGCAACTTGTTATGTTCTCTTCATGGGGTGCTCACTCTCGATGTTTGACAGGTTTTTATTTGTAGTTATTCCTCATGTTGCAAGTGTCGTGAGCGTCGGTCTCGTGGGTAAAGAATAACTCTGACAGAGACCAGAGATCACGAAAAAGAAAATTTAATTAATTCTTAATTCAGAAGAAGAAACATGTACCGTATTATTTTTTTCCAAACTGTGGACAGATAATATATTGTTCAATTTACATTTGTGATTTTAGAGTTACTGTTTTGGAATAATTTTTAATTTTACTCTTTATTATAATTATTATCAAATTAGTTTTTATGTGTTCTATTCCTGGTTGCAGTAATACAAGAATATTGCATTGCTTACCAAAAGATCTAGAGGTAAGCTATTCTGAATTAATTAAGTAATTACGAATTTATACATATTTTGATTTATAGATTAAACGACAATGGTGCCTGGCTATAGGAAGAAACGATGTTGTTGACGTTAAAATACTAAACAAAGGCACGCATTTAGGATTTGTGATCTATATTTCTCTGGAGATATGAAATTTATTATCAATAAGAATCGAACCAATTTAAAATTCTATGCTGTACCATCATTAAATATTCTAAGTATGTATATATACTAATAACTAAAATATTAAAGATGTATTTGTACAGTAGGAAGTATATCTGTAATTTCAACTATTTAAACAAAACTTAAATATGGTGGCCATAACTCCTATTCACCTAGATCAAACACAAAATGTCAATTAACAATGACAGATATACCTACTTATTCATTAATTTTTCATCCTCATATTAGATTTAATGCAGGTATCGATAAAATATTGTAAGTATATCTACTTTGTTTATTTACACACTTAATATTGTTGTGTGGGTATAATAAATGTTGTCTACTTTTTTTAATTTTTTCCCGAATCCCATTAATCATTACCCCAATGCAACAGTAAAACATGCAAAATATTTGTTTCAATATCAGATATAATGTGCGAAGATTTGGATCTTCAAATATTATTATTAGCATTATATTTATCTAAAGTAATTTTTTCAAGCATCTTATTTCCACTTTTAACTGCCTGCGAAAATTAACTTTATTGGCGCCATATATTTGATGCAATAAGTGTAAAATAGTGTAACTCTTTTTTTGTATAATGGTTTTAATTTACCAAAGCGTTGAAGTATAACCAACATTATTTATTGGCGCTTTGGACGATTAAAACTGAGAGTTACACTATTTTGCGCTCATGGCATCATTTATCAGTGAGCTTATACTAATTTCAAAATTGGCGCCTTGGACCCTAGTTCATCCTCATGTCGCGAGTGTCACTAGTAAAACGTGTTTTGGAGGGAAGGCGAGAGTCGGCTATCTAAGGGAGTATATATAATCTGTGGTTCTCTTAATATACGAAAAGGTTATCTATGATGTACAGATTATTCTTTTATGTGTGGTGCTCCCCTTCCCCCTTAAATCCGGCCCTGCCCAGTTGGATATTAATGAAATCCCATATTGTATTAAATATTGTGTGTGTTAAGATATTCTCAAATGTGTTGTTTTTTGAAAAGATGAGAATATTTGTCTGAATAAAAAAATTTCTGAGTTCATTTCATGCATCAAACAACAACTTACCATATTTCTAATCAATTTCTCATTGCATAATTGTAGTTATATTTTTATAAACGACCAATAATACATTGCAGTTTTCAATATATGTTTTTAAAAAATTTTACTTCTCTAATGACTTCTTTTTCATGTTCTTATCAAAGTAGAATTCATAAAAGAAATAACAGTAATAAAACCTGATTTTAATTACTAACCTAACCCGTAAGTTATACCCAAGGTCGTAGACCTCGACGAGCTGACTTCTTTGGCTTTTTCAGTCTAGCTTTTCAAAAATGCAAGGCAATGCTGCCTGCTTGCGTCGCTTGCTGCGTGTGTGCATCAACAGTAATTACCGCCAGAAGAAAAGAAGATAAAGTTAAAGAGCAATATATAAGAAGACAGTGGTGAACTGGCTCATTGTAGTTAGGGTAACAGTTTATATGTACATACAAAAAGAAACATCAAAATATCAACACTACATTAAAAGTTTCTTGTAACTTCTTAAAGTTTTGTTTCACTCAAATATTGTAAGTGATTATTGTAGTACGTATAATAATATCAATGCCATACAGTGTGTTACGTTGATAATTGTGAATATTTAAATTTGAAATCATGGAGACAAAGGATACTTGTGTTGTCTCTCTTTCTTATCTATGTAATATGTCATCCAAAATTTACATTTTGTTAACATATTATATTATGTTCATTTCAATTCCATTATCAACTTTTCTAGATATTTGTCTACTACTCTAGTCTTCTTACATGACACGTACATTTAAATATTTTCATTGTCGATTTAGTTTTTCATCTCAATTTGAGTTTGATTAATCCATTTACACAACTCACCAAGACGCCCGGCCCGCATGGTGTTTAAATGGCCAAATCTTCTCATATGGAAACAAAATTTAGGAAAAGGCCCCTAGTCCCCAGCAGTTTGAGTAACCCCAACCAAGGCAGCGGTTGGAATAGGGCTCGAACAGGGGGGCTAAGAATCGCTGGGTTAGATCAGGCTGTCATCTTAATATAACGACTTTCAACGCAAGGTCTTTAGTAACTGATGAACGCTTAGCTGAGTTCGAATATGAATTAGACAAAATCAAATAGGATATCGTAGATATAGCCGGGAGAAGACGAAAGGGAGAACAGTGTATCAAATTAAACTCCGGACATGTGTTGTTCTGTAAAGGAGATGACAATACTGGTATAGGAAGGGTTGGCATTTTAGTTAATAGAAGATTAACTCCAAATATCTTAAATCTTAAAATCAGAATGCTTAAATGCTACATATTTCCAGTACTATTATATGGAATGGAAGCCTGGACGCTTAAGAAATGCGATACTGACCGGCTGGAAGCATTCGAGATGTGGGCATATCGAAGAGTTCTCAGAATAAGCTGGGTGAGCAGAACAACGAACAAGGAGGTATTGAGAAGAATGGGAAAGGAGAAGGAAATAATCAACACAATCAAAATCAGAAAATTGCGATATCTGTGCCACGTGATGAGAGGGGAGAGGTATACAATGTTGCAAACTATTATACAAGGAAAAATACAGGGTAAAAGAAGTATAGGAAGAAGACGCATCTCCTGGTTGAACAACCTAAGGCAGTGGTACAACAGTAGATCTGTTGATTTGTTAAGATCCGTAGATTCAAAGATAAAAATCGCCATGATGATAGCCAACCTTCTTAAAGGAGACGGCACGTAAAGAAGAAGAATAAAGATACTGAAAGCTCTGTCAGACCGAGTTAGCTATGTCACACTCAACATAAATAAAACAATCACCATGAAATACATTCATGTTTATGCCCAAACCATCTCACATAAAGACGACGAAGTGGAACTGGTATACGACAATATAGCAAGAGCACTCAATGAAAGCAAAACAACACATGTTACTATAGGAGGTGACTTCAACGCCAAATTGGAAAAACTACAGAACCCTCACAAAGATAAATAGGACTTTTTGGTTTAGGAGCCAGAAACGATGGCCAATGTCCTAGAAAGGGAAAAGCTCTACCTGATGAACACCTTCTTTTAGAAGAACGAAAAGCGAAAATGGACTTGGAGAAATCCAGATGGAAAAACCAAGAACGAGATTGATTTTATCATCTCAAAACATACTCGTAAACATATAATCTAGGACGTAGACGTGATAAATCAATTTAGTACTGGAAGCGACCATAGAATGATCAGATGCAAGGTGTTCATAAATGTCAAAATGGAAAGAGCTAGAAAAATGAAACAAAGAACACCTAAAATAAATATAGAATCACTGAAGGAAGAAAATGAAGATATAAAAGACAACTTAACGGAAAATTCTCTAAAAACCCAAGACAACCAAATAAAACTATAAACGAAGCTAACAGAAGAATAACAAAAGCAATAAAAGAAGCTGCAGAACTCATAGCCAAACCTTCAAAAAAACCTGATAATAAATTGACCGACAAAACTATTAGAAAAAAGAGAACTCATAAGAAGTAGAATGAGACACATTAGAATATGTAGAAACCAATAAAACAGCAAGAAAAATATAAAAGCAGGATATCCTGAGCCACAAAACAAAACAGGTACAATCCTTGCTAGAAAACAATAAGGATCTGAAGATATTTAGAAGACAAAACACGCAGAAAAAGGAAATAACGAGAATAAAAGACAAAGCGAATAATATAATAGAAGATAGAACACAAATATTGAGAGAAGTTGAATTGTTTTACAAACACATGAATCAAAAATACTAAATGAAGCAGTGAAGGGAGAGAATGAGAACACAAACAATAAAATTATTAATGTTAAGGAAGAGGCAATACCAGAAGTAGACATCGAAGAACTGGAAAATGCACTATTGCAAATGAATGGGCGGCAAGAGAAGATAACATACTACCGGAAATGCTGAAGGAAAGCGATAGAAAAACTAAAGAAGAACTAGTAAAACGATTTAATACCTGCTTGACGCAAGAATGCATTCCTCATGACTGGGGGAATGCAGTGGTTGTTCTATCTATAAGAAAGGATCTCGAAAACTACAGACCAATCAGTCTGCTGTCTCAGGTGTACAAATTGTTTATCAGAATAATTACAAACAGGTTAGAGCGAAAACTTGAAATATACCAACCAAGAGAAGAGGCTGGATTTAGAAGTCACTACAGTACTACCGAACACCTCCATACAGTAAAACAACTTATAGAGAAGGCATCAGAATATAATATACTTATATGGATGGCCTTCGTAGACTTCAGAAAGGCCTTCGACACTATAGAAACCTGGACAATAATAAAATCTATAAGAAATGCCAGAGTGGATCAAAGATACATCAACCTAATAGAAAATATATACAAAACTTCTACAATGACTATCAAGATTCACGCATAGACAAATAAAATAGAATCCAAAAGAGGCGTCAGACAGGGAGATGTAATTTCGCCAAAATTGTTTACTCTGGTTTTGGAGGATGTCTTCAAGAAAGTTAATTGGAGGGAAAAGGGGATAGGAATAAACATCAATGGTGAATAACTTAGCAATTTAAGGTTTGCTATGATATCGACCTGTTTGGAAGAGATAAACAAGAACTAACTAAGATGTTGGAAGAAATACATGTAGAAGCTGCCAAAATTGGACTACATAGGAATAATGCAAAAACACAATTCATGACAAACGTTCCTGATGCAGACCAAACCTTTACGTTTCATGGACAAACTATAAACAAAACACAATCATACATATATCTTGAACAATTAGTGACACTAAGTAAACAAAACCAAGAAATTGATATCAATAGGAGAGTCAGATTGGGATGGGCTGCCTATGGTAAATTAAAATACGCTTCCAACGTGAAAATCCCCATGGCATTAAAAACAAAAATCTACAACGAATGCATTCTCCCAGTCACTACATCTGAGACCTGGGACCTGACTAAAAGGATTATTAACAAACTAAGAATACATCAGAGGGCCATAGAGAGAAGAATACTGAGAATATCACTGAGAGACCACAAAACAAACCAGTGGGTACGAGAAAGGACAAAAGTAACCGACATCGTACAGAGAATCATTTCCTTAAAGTGGCAATGGGCAGGACATGCTGCAAGACATAGAGAGAATCACTAGATGGAGACCTTGGGGAGAACGAAGAAGTATTGGCAGACCACAACAGAGATGGTACGATGATCTGAAAAAATTCGCTGGTCTGAAATGGTACCAGAGAGCAGAAAATACAAGTGTATCGTCAAACATGAGAGAGACCTATATCCAATGGATAGAATATGGCTGAAAAAAGATACAAATCTAATCGCAGTAGATTGTGTTAAGGAATTCCGGCTAAAATAAAAACTATTGAAAATTGTCATCTTCGCATTAAAATTCCAATTCGTTATTTTCCAGATAATCGATCCATAGGGAGTTTCAATAAACACCAGCAATAATATTTTATTAATACGTGAAAGTTGTTGCCATAATAGGCTTCTTAATGTATAATTCCAACTTCCGCTGATTTGGAATAACAAAGTTCATTATAATTCTAGAGAAAAGTAGAATCTAACAATGATTAAACAAACATACGCCAAAATTTGTGAGAATTATTAAAGCCGTTTCGAAATAATTATTATATGCATAGGTTACGGTCTGTCAAAATTCCTGTGTTTACGACTGGGAAAACTTATTTTGTCATTTGTAGGACAGTGTTACAATTCAATCATAGTGCAATGAATCAGCAACATAAGAAACTTCAAATTATTCATATTTATCTCCAAAGTCAGCCTAAAAATAACATTAACACCACCAAATCAACGTATTTTACTTTCACACACTCTGCTAGCTGTTTGTGTTTTCTCAGAAGAATAAGTTCAACGTCTTGGTAAATTAAGCTTCCCTCAAATAATTATCCTGTTGTAAATGAGGCCTCAACTCCAGATCTATGTAGCGTAATATAAATTAAATCCTCCAAAACTGCAGATTATATCGTTCTTAAGATATTTCCCCACGTATTTTATAATACTTATTCGAACAAGAAGAAGAAAAAGAGTATGATTATAATTCAGTATCATCATGAATCGTTGACTCGGTTCAATGATTCATGTCTACCCTATTTACTGTCAGAACAGCTTAAATACATTTGCGACTAATTCTACGATGATCAGTTACGGAGATACAGCTGCTCAAATTATTCAAAATTCATGATATATTTGAAAACACATAATTTCCAATACTTCTAATGTTTTTGAAGCCTCAAATTTTATTTGTTGTCAGTACAACTGCTCAAGTGTCTTAAGAAAAGTTTAAATCAAAAGAAATCAATTAAATTCCGTTAATCAACTTTGTGAAGACACAAAAGGAGAAGCACAATTTTTCAACATTGCAATCTTCAGAAACTGATCTCTTTATCCGTTTGACACGATGTTGAATATTCGCACCACCAAACCATTGTTGTGAAATGATGTCAATATGATCTGATCAACACTTACAACTGTATCAACAATTTGTAACTTTTTCCATAGATTCTGAAGTGGTTGGATACGAGAAGGATTCTCTTGAATTGAGTGGCTTCACACTTCTCAAGCTCTCCGCCTCACGATAATTACAAGAGATGCAGTAACTCAGCGTATTCTGGATCTCATCTCCTGTAACTACAATGGAAGTTACAGCAATGCCTGCACTAGCAAAAAGGCCTGGCTTGAGTGCTCTACAATGAGGGACATGTGACAACATTATTGACTTGAATTATTTGCTCATCTCAGATAACCTGATAGACAAAGACGAACTAAATGAACAACTAAGGAGTCCCGCCTTGGACATCTTTAAATGGCATCTTTGACGAAGCAGATCCATCAAGGGGGCTAAATTTGATTAAAAAATTCATATATCAGTTTTTCATATATTTATCATCTAGGTATTACACTATATATAATATGCAGATAATGCTTAATAAAGCGTAAGAAAATCAGATGCTGGAATTGTAGCGAGCTAGGACATGTACGCAAATCGTGTAAGCGCCCCAGAACTCCTGCAAACCAAGAACCTCTTGAATATGAAGCAGCCACGAAGGATTCGGGATACAACAAAGTTAGGACCATCCAAGAAGAAGGTGACGATGACAGAGCAGATCGACGAGCGACGGCGAGCAGTTCGTGTAAGCACCCCAGGACTCCTACAACCCAACAACTCCAGTCACAGGGAAAACTAGACAGGGCCGATCATCGAGCTGGTGTAAGTCACCGAAATGCCGACTTCCTACTCCCTGCCTAGATGGTTTTTCCCACTGCAACAAAGTGGAATCTAAGGAAGAATAATTACAGTAATTACAGTAGTCAACGAAGAGTCCTCACCTAAAGGTGATTCGGCAATGGAAGAAAGAAAATCAGTGACCTACCTGGCAAGAAGGGTCAATATTTCCACTCAAGGCATATTGGGCACAGTGGGACTCCTTTGACCTGGAAGAAGAACTGGTGAACACCGACATAAGAGCAGATACAGACATTTTGGAAAGGCATTTGGCAGGAAGAAAAACAGCACAACAAGAATACCTAGAACAGAACAGAACAGAACAACAAGAATACCTAGAACGACATAACAAATTATGTTCAACATTACATTATAATATTTGCAAATTCTACGACATAGAAACTGTGGACCCATGGTATAAACACAAACCAAAAAGCGTTGAAACAAACGACGATATCATAATAATATGGGACATACAAATACAAACAGATAGCACAGTGATGGCGAACAAACCGGATCTAATTATCAAGGACCTCAAAAATAAGACGTGTCTATTAATCGACGTTCCCATTCCATCAGATGCTACAGTAAAGGAGAAGGAGTCCGAAAAGAGCATTAAATACCGAGACTTACAAATAGAAGTGGATAGAATGTGGGGACTTAAAACATCTACCATCCCTATCTTAATAGAAGCAACGGGAACTATTCATCATAACTTCGGAGAATTGTTGAACAAAATACCTGGCAACAACAATAAAACCACAATTAGGACACTACAAAAAACTGCGCTCCTGGTGATAGCCCACATAATCCGACGAGCCCTAGGATAAAGATAAGATCATTTATTCTTTGGAACAGAGAGTGTTCTTGATAAATGGAAAAACGCCGACTAACCATGGTTGAATAATAGTAATAATCATAATAATAATAATACTAATAATAATAATAATAATAATAATAATAATAAAGCGAATGAAAATCCACCTGAAAAAGAAAATAAGAACTACTTCGCTGAACTAGAACAAATCTGGAAAGGTAAAGAACTGCATGGAAGATATGCTGCAGCTTTAGCAGGGCAAGAGGTTGATAAACGCTTATCAAATCTGTACCTGTCGAGTGGAACACTCATGGCCGAAACGGAGGGTTTTCTACTGGCCATACAAGATCAAATAATAAGCACACGAAACTACAGACGATTCATCATCCGACAGGAAATCCCATCCGATAGTTGCAGATTATGCCAGGAAAAACCAGAGACCATTCAACACCTCTTGGCAGGATGCTCCTACTTGGTATCTCGGGACCACAAGAAAAGACACGATGATGTAGCCAAAGTATTCCACCAGGCAATCTGCATAAAATATGGTCTGCTGACAGAACAAGTGCCCTATTACAAGTACACCCCGAAAGAACAACTTGAAAACCAAAATGTAAAAGTATACTGGGACAAAAAGATAATTACAGATAAGGAAATAGCACACAATAAACCAGATATACTTGTACTAGAAAAACAAGGAAGGACAGCTAATATAATAGACATCACTATACCTAACGATCACAACATTAAAGAAGCTAGGACCCAAAAAATACACAAATATATTGACTTAGCGCACGAACTAAAGGATGCTTATCAATTAGAACACGTAACCATACATCCGCTGGTTATCTCAACCACTGGCCTCGTTGAAGTACATTTACAAAACGAGTTAAAGAAACTGAAATTGGAAAATGTTGATAAGAACATAATTACCGCCCAACAAGCAGCTATATTGGGAACATGCCGAACCGTCCGACGAGTGCTCACACATGACTAGGCTGCTGAAACCTTGAGAATCCCAGCCTGGACATGCCAATCCTCCACTAACAAGTGTGATATAATAAAAAAAAAATAATAATAATAATAATAATAATAATAATAATAATAATAATAATAATAATAATAATAAAGCATAGTACACACGCATTCGATCTTAACGATGGTAACAATGCAAGAAGGAGAAACCTATAAATACCTGGGTATGCAACAGTCAGTCCGTACAGAGCATAAGTTTGTGAAGAACCAGATTCGGGAAGCGTATATAAGACGGTTGAGGGCAATACTGAAAACAAAACTAAATGCAAAAAATACAACAAGGGCAGTTAACACCTATGCTATCCCCATCCTAACCTACACACTCGGAATTATTAAATGGACTGGGACAGAAATAGAGGATATCGAGCGAAAAACTAGAACTACCTTAACTCAATACCGTGCACATCACCCTAGGGCAGCTATTGAAAAGCTTACAATACCAACAAACCAAGGAGGAAGAGGTTTACTTGATATCAACTATCTTCATCAAAAACAATGTGCAGGTTTGCAAAAATATTTTATCCAAACACAGCAGGAGTCTCCATTGCACAGAGCTGTATGTCTGGCAGATAAAGGTTATACCCCACTGGATTTAAGTTCAGCTCATCCACAAATCGCTACACAGAGGGAGCAAGTGAATCTTAAAACGGATACATGGAAAAGGAAAGCGCTGCATGGAAGACATCCACATGATCTGAATGATGAGGGGATAGATACGGAAGCTTCAAATCTGTGGCTAAGTCGTGGCACTTTATTCCCTGAAACAGAAGGCTTCATTATAGGCATACAGGACCAGGTCATTGCCACAAGTTTAACGGATGATAAATGCAAAAAATGTGTTCAAACATCTGAGACAATCCAGCACATCATTGGAGGATGTACAAGCCTAGCACACTCTGAATACCTACACCGCCACAACTGTGTGGCCAAAATTGTTCACCTGAAACTAGCATCTATCAACAAACTCTCAAAAGACCCGGTACCGTATTATCACTATACACCTGAAAATGTCTTGGAGAATGAGAGCTTCCGTCTATATTGGGACAGAACGGTACTAACGGACAGAACAGTGGTGGCAAACCGTCCTGATGTTATTCTCCTTGACAAATCACGAAAAATTACATATATTATTGATGTCGCAGTCCCTAACTCCAACAATATTAATGAAACTTTTCAAACTAAGTTAACTAAATACGCAGACCTGGCCTTCCAGATTAAACAACAGTGGAAACAAGACAGTGTAATAATCCTTCCATTAATTATCCGTACAACTGGAATAGTACCCAACTCTCTTAAAAATAACTTAACAACCCTCGGTCTGCAATCAGCATTAATAGCTGATATGCAGAAATTTATGATACTTAACACTTGCCGGATTGTTCGTAATTTTTTAAATGCACAATAGTCAGTACTCATCTTGCAGACCGCCGATGAATACGAAGAGACCGCCGTAAGCGAGAATACACCACAATAATAGATAGATAGATAGATGGTTTATTGACCCCATTCACATACATAGTACATTAGAAGTCAGTGAAAGTAGTACATATGAATACATTTTACCAACTAAAAATATTAAAGATTGTATAGTGTTGTATATGACAAATTTAAAATATAATAAAAATAATAGAAAGTAAAAATTTTACATAAATACAGACATACATTTCATAAAGTAAAAATATTGATGAAAATATGACAATTTTAAAATATAAAATAAGTTAAAAAATAATAGAAAGTAAAAATTAAATTAAACAAAACAAACAAACATATAAGCATTAAGCCCAAGTATTCAATTCCTCCAAAAACTCATCAACTGTATAAAAACAATAATTTAAAAGAAAAGACTTAGCAAAATGTTTAAATTGAACTCTCGTCATATCACTTATATTTATATGTTCAAAATATTTTACAAATGAATTGTACAATTTAACATCCAACTTATTGTTTTTTGTTGTTTTCAGTCTTGATTTGAGAATGACAATGTCTTTACTATTTCTAGTATCATAATTATGAACATCTGCATGTTTAGTCAGAACATATAGATTTTTATGTGTTTCAATTAACACTTCGAAAATATACAAGCACGGAAGCGGCAATATTTCAAGTTTTTTGAATATTTTTTTACAATTGGTGTTTCTTGGTGCGTTGTAAATTATTCTAACTACAGTTTTCTGTAGCACAAATACTTTGTGCACTGATGTGCTGCTGCCCCATAGCATAATACCATATGTTAAATTGCTATGAAAAAGTGAATAATATACAGACTTTAACAAATGAGTTGGTATACATGATTTTAATTGACGAATTACAAAAACTTGGGTCGCTAATTTTGAACAAAGGTAGTCAACATGAGGTGACCAACTTAAGTTTGTATCCAAATGAATGCCCAGTAATTTAACTGGCTCTGATTTTATAGCCCATTTATCTAAACTGAAAAGAATGTGTTTCGTTTTAGTGTCGTTGAGTTTCAGCTTATTTGCCAGGAACCACTGATTCAACAAAATATTATCACCAGCTTGTGTGCCATCAGATAAAGTTGTAGTATCATCAGCGAATAAAATACAAAAAGTGTCAATAGCCTCTGGTAAATCGTTAACAAATATTATAAAAAGTATTGGACGATTTATTATACACCAAAGCATTGCTATTGAACATTCATTATTAAACAAACATACGCCCTACTACACATACACACCATCTGACATACTTGAAAACGCAGACTATAAACTATATTGGGATAAAACTCTCCAATCTGACAAACCCCTATCATGCAATAGACCCGATATTACGTTCACGGACAAGAAGGAGAAGCACACATACCTAATAGACATATCTATACCAAACGACCACAACGTACCAGCTAAATATTCAGAAAAAATCCAAAAGTACATCCCGCTTGCCATAGAACTTGAAAGAATATGGAAACAAAAAACGGTCACTGTCATACCAATCATCATTTCATCAACAGGTCTCACTCACACATCCTTCATCGGACACCTATCAGAACTCAATCTACCCGCAACCATACACAACCAAACACAGAAAGCCGTAATACTGCAAACATGCAATATTGTTAGATCATTCCTCCGACATCAATAGAGTCCTCCTATACTTGGCCTCCACCCGTATAGGCGGAACACACCAGAACAAACCTGTGCCTCAGTTCCAATAATAATAATAATAATAATAATAATAATAATAATAATAATAATAATACGATACGATACGATACGATACGATTTATTGACCAGTTTTAAATACAAAAGCATTTGTGTAGTCCTAATATTAAATTACTAAGTAGTTATCAAAATTCCTAAATCAGATAATAGAATAGAAATAAAGTTAAACCAATATTTTCATAAAATTAGATTTCTGAAGTAACATATATGTGAGAATGAATTAGTAAGACTAATAATTGAACGACATGTAGTCCTGAACTGCGTAAAAACAATTTTGTAGTAAAAATTGTTTTGAAAATCTATAGAACTGATTCTGGCTCATATTTTTCACATTCTTATCAGCATGCAAATCTAGAAACTTATTATACAATCTAACATCTAGTTTGTTGTATTGTGTTTGATGCAGCCTAGAAAAAGGCACAATGAGTCGCTCTGCACCTCTGGTGGTATAACAGTGAACACCAGAATGAGTTGCCATATGTAGTACACCCCTATGAATACACAGAAGTGTCTCAAACATGTACATGCAAGGCAATGGCAGGATCCCATATTCCGCGAAAAGTCCACTGCAATGTACTCGACTTTTTGCATTATGAATAATGCGCAAAGCAGTCTTCTGAAGAGTAAAGACTCTTTGTACTCTGCTAGAGTTACCCCATAGAGAGATACCATAAGCCAGATGAATGTGGATCAACGCAAAGTAAATCGTACGCATAACAAGATTACTACCAATAGATGAGCGTAATTGTCTCATTGCAAAAATCTGTGATGAAATCTTTGAGCATAGTGAGTCTATGTGGTCCCCCCAATTGATACCAGGATCTAATGTGATACCCAACAATTTCACAGATTCCCCTTTGGTACCTCGTTTCACAGAGCTAAATGTTATTTTTTTAGTTTTCCCATCGTTTAATTTCAAATTGTTTGAATCAAACCAAGATTTAGCTAACTTTAGATTCTCGATGCTGACATTTTCCTCTCCTTTCGTTAAGAATGTAGCATCGTCTGCAAATAAAACCGATCGACACTCAAGAGACGCCGGTAGATCGTTTATGTATAGTAAAAATAATAATGGTCCTAACACTGAACCCTGCGGGACTCCATCGTTTACCGACATCCGACTAGATTCACAGCCATTGTAGCTTACGTATTGCTGACGATTTTCCAAATAAGATTTAAACAATTCCAACTCTCGACCACGGAATCCGTAATGTTCCATCTTTCGCAATAAAATGTCCGAACTCACACAGTCGAAGGCCTTAGTTAGGTCACACATAATGGCGTACGTGTTTTTACCCGCATCCAGACCCTCAACTATGCTCTCAATCACATTCAAGATTGCCAGAATGGTTGACTTATGTTTCTGAAACCCAAATTGACATTCAGATATTAAGTTCTTATGTTCTAAATAGGAGCTTAGTTTATTTTTTATCAGTATTTCAAATATTTTGGAGATTATAGGTATAATAGCTATAGGCCTATAGTTGTTAACGAGATCGATGTCGCCACTTTTGAATACCGGAATAATTTTTGATATTTTCAGTACGTGGGGCCAGTTCCCCTCATTTATACATTTGTTGTATAAGGTTGTCAATGGTCCAACTAGCGAAGTCAAAGTAACTTTAATCATCTTTGCGTTTAAATTATAAAAATCCAGACTTGGCTTACATTTTAGAGATAATACAGCCTCGTGAACATCAGTCTCCAAAATTGACGACATGAAAAAGGATGATGATGGTCTAGGTAGGGCATTCAAAAAATGTAATGGGTCAGTTTGGGGACTGTCAATACTTTTCAGAATAGTTTCCGATATGCCTGCGAAAAATTTGTTAAATTCACTAGATTCTAATGTGTGCGACACTCTGTTCTGATGTTTAGTGTTTCTTTCCTGATTTACAATACTCCAGATAGCTTTACTCTTGTTATCTGACTCATTAATGTTTTTTTCATATGCATTCTTTTTCGCAATTTTAAGCGATTTACGGTAGTCTTTCCGCAATTGACAGTATTTATACCAATCTAAGAGTGATTTTTCAGACCTAAATTTCTCTCTCAAATGGTAGACTTCATTACGCATTGCCTTAAGTTCGCTTGTAAACCAGTTTAAAGCTGTCTTTCTATGAGCAATTGATTTCAAAGGAAAACATGTATCAGCACATGTAGACAGTATATCGGTAATGAGATTTGCATACTGATCCGAATTTAGTCGTCCAGAATCAGGCCATTGAACTTCCTGAATTTGGTTTACAAAACTAATTAAATTATTATTATTTACAATTCTTCTCATACACTTCCTAACGGATGTATTATTACAATGATCAATTCTAAAAAACAAATAATTACCACTATGATCCGACACTAATGGTTCATACACCCCTGTATGGAGTTTATCATCATCTAAGTTTGTGACTATATTATCAATACATGAGCTAGTTGTGTTAGTTATTCTAGTCGGCATATGAACCAAGTGCCTTAGACCATACGCACAAAAAATATTTATCAAAATCTTTGAGTACTCACTATCATCATTCAAGTCTAGATTAAAATCCCCCATGATAATAATAGATTTGTACTTTGTGTATAACTTATTAATAACACTCTGTAGCTGATCCACAAATATTTCTAATTTGCCTTTACTGCATGATCTGTATATGGCTAACAAAACACAATTTCTTTGTTTTATTTCAGCAGCACAGAACTCCGCATGGAAAGGTATACAAAAGTCACTGATATCAATATAACTTAAATTAATATGATGAGATGCAAATATAGCTACACCACCATGTAATTTTCTGGAAGATCTACAGTAACTAGATGCTAATGAGTAATCACTTAATTTGATGCTCTCTAAACTATTTATATCAAGCCAGTGCTCACCAATGCAGAGTATATCAAATGGATATTCATCCAAGAATACAGTCAGGTTATTGACTTTATTTGTAAGACTTTGGACATTTAGATGAAATACTGAGTACTCAAATTTTTCAAAAAGCATTGTATCAATGAATATATTATCATCTTCACACAAATTATGTACTAACTGGTGAACTGAATTTGACGTCTCCCTGAAAAAAACCTATTTACCGATATATTGTCTGGCCATATATCATTCTTAAGAATACTGTCCACTTCATTAACAGGCACCGAAATTTTGAATGATGAATAAGCACTAGGTTGACGTGAATTCAATTTTATAACTATAACATTGGGCGCATAATTTTTCAAATAGTCCTTTAAATCATTTGGGTCTACGTCGGGTTCAAAATTTGTCACGTGATAATGTCTATGGCTATTTGTGAAGGATACTGCTGCTTTGAATGGGCATTTTGAGAAATCTCCGTTACTTCCTTTCAATATGTTTCTTGTTGTCTTCTTCTTTGTTCCCGCATCCAATAAATCACTCTTTGTCAAATTAACCACATCATGGCAAACCTGGACAGTTTTTGCATTATGAAGTGCATTTCTTAAAGCATTCGTTGTTACCGGCTGATTTTTACAGGGATCATTACATTTTATTACAGGTGTATTTCCATTTTTTGATAGCGGAGAGGGTAGAGTAGGAGTTCTGAGAACTGTTGAATTTTTCGGTACATCTAGATTTAAATGTGAAGAAGTTGCATCCGTGGTAACACATTTTAATAAAGATAGTTGGTCCCTTAGACAGTTTATGGCGAGATCTTGTTTTTGAATTGCAACTTCCTGATTTTTAATTATTAAATCTTTTTGTTTTATTATCTCTTCTAGGTATTTAATTGTGATCTTATCTGCCACACTACCCAATTCATAATCTGATTTCGTATCTTTTACTTCTTTAACCTTTCTCTCTGTATCCCCACAGCAAATCACTGAGCCGTCACTCATATGTTTCACATTTTTCACGTCCTTTAAGCAACTATTGTGTGATAAAGTACCGCATTTGGTACACCGAGATGCGTAGTTAATTTTTTTTACAGTTTTCCGACATCTAATACACGCTTCCGATGACTCATGTGGAACTTCAGGATCAGCGTCCGACATTCCTATTCAGTATTTGCCAATGGAGCAAATCTAAATATCAAATATTTCTATTTCTCGTGATTTTCAGCTAATATTTTAACCAAAATTTTTACCGTGGTGGAATAACATCAATGTCCAAGATGTTAATTACTGTTATCAGTATAAATAAATTATTTTTATACTTACAGTTGGATGGTAAAAACAAGTGTATATCACTAAACTTTCAGTTTTTGATGTCTTCCACAATTGCACAAACAAAATATACTCTTATTAACGTGCTGCTCTCACAAAAAATAATTAATTCACAAAAATACCAAGTCAAATATCTGATTTTCACAGAGCTATTTATATGTAATGTTACTGTGACAACTATTCCACCAATAATAATAATAATAATAATAATAATAATAATAATAATAATAATAATAATAATAATAATAATAATAATAATAATAATAATAATAATAATAATAATAATAATAATAATAATACCATCGAAGAAATTAAAGAAGAACTAAAACCAATAGGCGTGATAGATGTAAGAAGATTAAAGGCAACGAAAAACAATACCCTGATAGAAACCCCCCTACACGTCTTGACATTCAATGAGCCAAAACTTCCAAGTGAAATAAAAGCAGCTTACTATAAATTACCCGTTAGACCGTACATTCCTCCCCCAATAAGATGTTTTCAATGCCAGAACCTTGGCCACGCGGCCAACAATTGCAAAAACGCTGCTGTGTGTGTATGTGGAAAAGCTCCACATGGGGATAACCCTTGCATAGACCCAAAAAAAGGTGTCAACTGTGGTGGTCCCCACTCAGCAGTTTATAAAGGATGTCCAAGATATAAGGAAGAATCTGCCATACAAAAAGTTAAAGTTACTGACAAAGTATCATATGCTGAAGCAAAAAGAATTGTTCAAATTCGAACACCAAAACCAAACCAATCCTATGCTGCTGCGTCAATAATGAATCAACAAAAAACGACAACCCCCTCCACCTCTGCCACAATCACTCCAGTATCAAACACTATCGACCTAACCACCATACTACCTCAAATCATTCAATCAATTCAAGAAACAATCACTAATATAATCAATAAACAGACATTCAAAACACCAGAAAGACCCCCTGAATATTCTCACAGAGACAGATCAGATTCAGTCTCTACAAATATATCTAATATATCAGAACAAAGAAAACGAGATCGAAGCCAAGTAGAAACGACCTCTGAAGAAGATGATCCCCTGATCAAATCCACTCGGCGAAACAAGAAAGGTTGGCCCAAGGGCGTTCCTCGTAAAAAGACCAGTGATTAAAACAACTATAAAATTACCAAATATAATCCACTCTGTATCTGCATTGATTTATTCTCATTTTTTACTTATTCTATTTATACTATTTTTAATCTATATTATAATATATCCACATTCATATTCGAAAATCAAACTTGCAATATACTATATATAAAATTCATACGTATATATATAAAAATATATTAAATGTATAAACTGGATAAACTAATTCAATGGAACTGTAGAGGATGCATAAATAACTATTGCTACATAAAGCAGTTATTGCAAGAATATGATCCTATGTGTCTTTCCCTTCAAGAAACGCACCTCAAACCTAATCAACCATACTCTCTTAAAGGGTATTCAGCAGTTAGACATGAAGTTACTTATGAAAATAGAGCACATGGAGGAGTTGCAATTTTTGCAAGAAAAGATGTTGTATTCTCGGAGATAAACATTATTACCGAACTACAAGCTGTTGCAATAAAAATTATCAGTCCTGTGAATATAACATTATGTGCTATATACTTTCCAAACACGACTTACACAGTCGAACAAATAGACCGTATTATTGAGCAGCTTTCCTCTCCATATATAATAATGGGAGATTTCAATGCCCACAATGTACTTTGGGGCTCAATAAAAACAGATACCAAAGGTCGTATTCTGGAAAAATGGTTAGAAAGAGATGATTTAGCTATTATTAACACAGGATCCAAAACACATTTCAACACAAAATCAAACAACTTTTCTGCAATAGATTTAACGATAGCATCCAGCGATTTATTGTCAAAACTTACTTGGAGTGTTGATGATGATCTACACAATAGCGACCATTTCCCGATATGCATCCAGCTCGGAAAACAGAGAATCATACATCCAGTACCCATCAAATGGAATAGAGCCAAAGCTAACTGGGAAACATTTAGAAATTCATTAAGACCACCGGCACAGCCGAGTGTACAGGAAATTACAAATTGCATTATTAGAGCAGCAAACAGTAGTATCCCAAAATCAGGAGGTAAACCGATTCAAAAAGTTGTACCTTGGTGGAATGAAGAAACCAAAAATATCATTAATCTTAAAAAAGCGGCTCTAAACAAGTTCAAAAAGTACCCAACCACTGAAAATTTAAAAGCATTTAAAAAGACTAGGGCGATGGCTAGAAAAATAATACTTAAAAACAAAAGAGATACTTGGAATCAATACACAACAACAATTACACCAGATACCGAAATAAATACAGTATGGAAAAAAGTTAAAGCAGTGTCAGGCAATACCACTAACAATGCAATTACCTCCTTACAAATGGAAAGTGGAATTATAACTGAAGATCCGGTGGAAATAGCGAACATAATGGCCTCTCACTTTGAAAGAATCAGCAGCAACGAAAATTATGATGAAAACTTCCTACAAACAAAAAACAGCTCGGAAGCAAGTATAGATTTCTCAACAGACAATGATTTATACTACAATCTACCATTTACCATGGAAGAATTGAGTGGAGCTCTTCACCAATCAAAAATCGGTGCTCCAGGTATAGATACAATTTCAAATGATATGCTCCAAAACTTGACACCAGAAACCAAAGAAATGCTTTTAAAGCTCTACAACAAACTTTGGAATGAAAATACCTACCCGGATTCCTGGAAAGAAGCTGTAATCGTTCCCATACCTAAACCTAATAAAAGTAGGTTATCGCCATCAGGATATCGCCCCATAAGTCTCACCTGCTGTTTAGGAAAATAGTCGAGAGGATGGTAAACAACAGACTTCAAGATTATCTAGAAAAAAATAATTTACTAGTTTCCTACCAAGCGGGATATAGAAAGAAAAGATCAACGATAGATCACTTAGTTTTACTGGAACACTTTATTCAAGAAGCTTTTCGAAAAAGAGAACACCTAATAGCTGTTTTCTTTGATATTAAAGGCGCTTTCGACATGACGTGGCGGCATGGAATCCTGGATAAATTGTCAAAATTTGGACTAATAGGAAAACTACCATTATTCATAAAATCGTTTCTCGATAATAGACGTTTCAAAGTTAGAGTTGCAAATGAATTTTCAACAAGTAGGACACTGCAAAACGGCGTACCGCAAGGATCAACACTTAGTTGTACTCTGTTTGCAATCGCTATAAACGAAATTTGTAGAGGCGTCGATCAAAAAATCAATAAATGTCTCTATGTCGATGACGTTGCAATTTTTTTCAGCGATAAAAAAGTGGGAGACATTACACGTACACTGCAACCAGCAATCAATAAGATGATTGAAAATGGAAAAAAAATTGGTTTTAAATTCTCTGAAGAAAAAACAAAATGCGTACATTTCTGTAGACTCAGAAAACCCCATTACGATCCACTCTTATATTTAAAGGACAACATCATAACCTGCGTCGATACTATTAAATTCCTGGGTTTAGTATTTGATAAAAAATTAAACTGGCATGAACACTTAGAACTTATCAACACGAAATGTAGAAAATCCCTTAATATACTCAAAGTCTTGGCACATACAAAATGGGGAGCTGATCCAAAAAGCCTTCTTATAATATACAAAGCTTCAATATTGTCCAAGATAGATTATGGCAGCATTGTTTATTCCTCTGCGAGAAAGAGTCATTTGAACAGATTAAATAAAATTCAAAATTTAGGAATACGTTACTGTCTGGGAGCATTTCCGACGACCCCTGTTCAAAGTCTTTATTGTGAATCCGGTCTAATGCCACTAGAGCAACGAAGATTAATCCTTCAAACATCATACTTCACAAGAGTTAAATTGAATACTAAAAATCCTAATAACCAATTTTTATTCCCAAATAATAATGAATACGACAATAGAGGCATCATCACTCGCCCCCTTGCAATAAGGTATCTTGAGTACTTGAGAAGTATAGACGTTGAATTCCCTAAGATTATTGTTGATGATCAAAGTGACGAACAATCAGCCAATAATGAAGCAGTCAGAAAAACTGATTTTATGAATAATCTAAAAAGAAAAATTATTAACGAATGGCAAGCTATATGGGACGAAACAAATACCTTACTCCGTAGACTAGAACCGGAGGTGAAGAAGAAGTATGAATCCACAGGGTTGAGTAGGTTAGAAACCATTAAAGCATTTAGACTTCGTACAGGACACACAAGTCTCACCCATCAACATCTTCTGAACGGCGACCCACCACCAATTTGTGATCAGTGTAATGTGATTATGTCAGTAATTCATATTATCAATGAATGTCACACATTCAATCCGCAAAGACATCAATATGGCATAAAACACCAACTCGAAGAGAACCTGAATAACGAAAATATAAAGAACACCTTAGAATATATGAAGTGCATCAAACTATTCGACAAAATCTGAAAATATAAATGTAGTAACATATATAAAATGTAGTAACAAGAGCTAATGATCAAGAGCTAATGACCCCAGTAGTCGATGCTCCTTATGGGTGGGTTTTTAGTGAGGTACAAATCCCACACTGTTTGGCAACCTACAACTTTTACGCCAAGCGCCTTTTGAAGGTTTTCCCACCCATAAAAAAATAATAATAATAATAATAATAATAATAAAAGAAGGAGTTCAGAGAAAATACAAACAGCGCTTAAATAAGCTCCTGAATACTAAACTCAACTCTAGGAACATGATTACAGCCATCAACACATATGCTGTCCCTAGTCTGGCGTATTCATTTGGAATACTAAAGTATTCAGATACAGACCTGGAAGACCTAGACATAATGACGAGGACTACACTTACAAAGTTTCGAATGCATCACCCAAAGAGTGCAGTTGAAAGACTATATATGCCTAGAACGCAAGGGGGCAGGGAATTAAGCAGCGTCAAAAGAATGTGCCGAACCCAAGAGAATAACATGAGACTCTACTTCTATAACTCGAACAGGCCTCTCATTAGGAAAATAGTGGAGAGTGACAACAAATATACACCGCTTAAACTCAAAGATCGACAACATGCTGTAACGATCCTAACGAACGAGGATATCCAAACAGCATGGCAAGACAAGGTGCTCCACGGAAAGTATCCCAATGCGTTAAACAACCCAGAGATTGATAAGGAAACCTCGCTTCTATGGCTGAAGGAAGGAACGTTACACCCAGAGACCGAGGGATTTATAACAGCCATTCAGGATAGCATCATCCGCACTAGAAATTATGAGAAATACATTCTTAAAGTCCCCGACGTTAAGGATGTCTGCAGAAAGTGTAAAGCAGTGGGAGAAACTATCGAACATGTCACTGGGGGCTCCCCTGCTTTGGCTACGGGAATGTATCTGGGAAGACACAACGAAGTGGCGAAGATCATCCACAGAGAATTAGCACTTCACTTAGGACTTGTTACTAACCCACCACCCTTCTATACATATGTACATCAAGCTGTTTTAGAAAGCGAAGAAACAGTGCTGTACTGGGATAGACCAATCCACTCCGATAGGACTTTAGATCACAACCGCCCTGATATCCTGGTGATCAAAAAGAAAGATAAGATTGCCACCATTATAGATATAGGATGCCCCCTAACCAGCAACCTGCAGAAAACGGAGATTAAAAAGAGAAATAAATACCAAAACTTGGCTATCGAACTTAAACACGTATGGAGATTAGAAGAAGTGAGAACAATCCCAGTCATAATATCGGCTACAGGCGTGGTGACGAAGAGGTTCTTGAAATATTTGGAGCAACTCAACCTACCTAAAGGCCTCGCAAAAATTATCCAGAGGACGGTGATTCTCCAGACATGTCATATCACCAGAAAATTTTTGAACGACGAAGGATAGACCATCGAAACATCCACCGGACTAATGGAACATGATGAACTTCATCCCCATTAACCGTGCCGAACCCTACCAGCGATGGGCTGGGGCCCTAGCCTAACACCATCTAATTCAACTTAGAAAACCCTAACCCATTTGGCCCGAGCTCCCACAGAGCCAAACCCCAATGGCGCGCGTGAGGGGTCGGTGAATGTTTTCCGGCTACGGCCGAGAAAGTGAGTAGCTTAAATCATAATAATAATAATAATAATAATATACAGTGTGTATGAATTTATCCTACCCAGTAGAATAAACTATTTTAATAAATAAGAAAAACATTACATCATGTTTAAAATCACGTCAACGATAAAAATTCATCTCAACTAATAATTGTCATTATCTCCTCTATTTTTTCACATTCCTACACACACCTATAAGTAATAATACAAAAATATCCAATTTCTCGCTAAAATGGTTGGGGAAACATAAGGAAGGGACAGGTGGATGCCTTAAGAAGGATGTGACAGCTTCAGAATCCCAAATGGCAATTAAAATTATGGTTACAATCATGAAGCTGAAGAAATTGGACTAACTCTGGAAACCTGTATATGCAAACTGGTTAATCATATACCAACCATTTCGTTCTCAATTTGTCGCAAAATGGAACTTTTTCAAAATTGATTAGGTGAAGATTGCTGGAAATCCTGTCCTTCTGGGCCACAATCGACAGAAGGTCAAAGTTTTCTCGATTTATGACAATGCCGCAACCGTCCGTCGAGGTCGATAACTTCAACCAAAAACATTTCAAATTTCTAATGCCTTTGACCTCAACATATAATGAACAACATATAGGAAAAACAAACAACTAATCGTCCGGTGTTTAATTTTACTGTAACTTAAAAACAACAAATATCGTCCAAATAAAAATTTAGGTTTATTCACATCCCCTTTCGTTTCAAGTATTTAGTTCGTTTTCAATTGAATATAGGCATATTTGTCAATTATTATTATTTTAGTTTCGATTCCTGACTCCGACCCCTGTGGATGGTGACGAGAGAGATAGATCCAGTTTTGTTTCTTGCGTTGCTTAATCAAAAAGTAGACGGACGCGAAGAGCCGGTCTTTCGAGCCTCTGTTGCCATCGCCGAAGAACGACTATTTTTCTCTGTTTTTACTTTTTTTAAAAAGTACATATTTATGCAAATCGTTGACGCGTACATAGTGTATGTAATAAAAGAGAAGAATGAGAGGAAAGGGGCAGTTTTACTGCTGTTTGTTGCCTTTGGGCATCTATATGCACTTTTGGATAATGAAATTTATAAAATGCCTTTTAGAGGATGTGGAGAATTAAAAGCTTCTTCATTTAATTTCGAAAAGGTAAATTGAGTGCAGAGCTAACTATAATGCAAAATATTGTTATTTTTAGGTTCTGATTCGTTTTTTCTCTACATATGTTAAGAGATGCTTTTGCACTATATGAATCGCTTCACTATTATTATTATTATAACTATTGTAGTTGATAATTCAAAGATACAGGGAAGCCTGATGAAAACGGACAGCATTTATACAAAAATAGTTTTCTGTTGTTTCAAACACTTTATTTAGTGAATAACCTAAAAACTATTTAAACTTGAATTTGAAAATTTTAACTAACTCCGACTGGTATAATATTTTGCAAGACTTAACTCTTTTTTCACTAAAACAAGATAACAAAAGGAACTGCAACATTTCCAATATTTTATTTATCAATAAATTTTAAGATATAGAATAACTACAAATCTTGATCATTCTCATCTCCCTCTTCATCAGGATAGGCGTTTATAGTACACGGTAATTAGCAAAAATAGAAGAAAAAATTTATAATAAGCTGATTTTTTCTAAGTTGCCAGTTAATGGGGGTAGCAATACAGGATCGAAAAGTTCCCACCCCTAACCGGTAAGCTTCACCCCTATTCTGACACCGCGTCGGTTATTATATAATATCTTGAAAATATGATATTCTACGGCAAAAACAGAGGTATGAAATAATGTTCAGAATTAAATTTTCTATAAAACATATCCTATAGGTCAATCTTCCGTGAAGAGGTTTAGATTGAAATATCAGGGAGCGCCAGGCATACATATCCGCTAGGGCTTTCTAATATTTTAAATCAACAACCCTAATAATTTAGTTAGTAAGTTGCAACCCCGGTCTTTTCTAGTTCTTTTCTTCCATTTTTCCGTGAAGAGGTTTAGTTTGAAATATCAGGGAGCGCCAGGCATACATATCCGCTAGGGCTTTCTAATATTTTAAATCGACAACCCCAATAATTTAGTAATTTGCAACCCCGGTCTTTTCTAGTTCTTTTCTTTCAATCTTCCGTGAAGAGGTTTAGATTGAAATATCAGGGAGCGCCAGGCATACATATACGCTAGGGCTTTCTAATATTTTAAATCGACAACCCTAATAATTTAGTAGTTTGCAACCCCGGTCATTTTCCAGTTCTTTTCTTTCAATTTTCCGTGAAGAGGTTTAGATTGAAATATCAGGGAGCGCCCGGCATACATATCCGCTAGGGCTTTCTAATTTTTTAAATCGACAACCCCAATAATTTAGTAACTTGCAACCCCGGTCTTTTTCCAGTTCTGTTCTTTCAATTTTCCATGAAGAGGTTTAGATTGAAATATCAGGGAGCGCCAGGCATACATATCCGCTAGGGCTTTCTAATATTTTAAATCAACAACCCTAATAATTTAGTTAGTAAATTTCAACCCCGGTCTTTTCTAGTTCTTTTCTTCCATTTTTTCGTGAAGAGGTTTAGATTGAAATATCAGGGAGCGCCAGGCATACATATCCGCTAGGGCTTTCAAATATTTTAAATCGACAACCCCAATAATTTAGTAATTTGCAACCCTGGTCTTTTCTAGTTCTTTTCTCTCAATCTTCCGTGAAGAGGTTTAGATTGAAATATCAGGGAGCGCCAGGCATACATATCCGCTAGGGCTTTCTAATATTTTAAATCGACAACCCCAATAATTTAGTAATTTGCAACCCTGGTCTTTTCTAGTTCTTTTCTCTCAATCTTCCGTGAAGAGGTTTAGATTGAAATATCAGAGAGCGCCAGGCATACATATCCGCTAGGGCTTTCTAATATTTTAAATCGACAACCCCAATAATTTAGTAATTTGCAACCCTGGTCTTTTCTAGTTCTTTTCTCTCAATATTCCGTGAAGAGGTGTGTATTGAAATATCAAGGAGCGCCAGGCATAAATATCCGCTAGGGCTTTCTAATATTTTAAATCGACAGCCCCAATAATTTAGTAATTTGCAACCCCGGTCTTTTTCCAGTTCTTTTCTTTCAATTTTCCGTGAAGAGGTTTCGGTTGAAATATCAGGGAGCGCCAGGCATACATATTCGCTAGGGCTTTCTAATATTTTAAATCGACAACCCCAATAATTTAGTAATTTGAAACCCTGGTCTTTTCTAGTTCTTTTCTCTCAATCTTCCATGAAGAGGTTTAGATTGAAATATCAGGGAGCACCAGGCATACATATCCGCTAAGGCTTTCTAATATTTTAAATCGATAGTGTGAACCAGGAGCATAACTTTTATTTCAGTACTAGCGAGAACGTTTGTTTCATTTAGCAATAACCACCCGGATTTTGACGACAGTCGACCCCTGGAGTTTACCGTACCTCCATCTGAGGCTACCTGGAACTCTCGACGAGTGAAGTCGAGGGGCCGTGGAGACAACCACGTTAAAAATCTGGCGCCCGAGAAAAGTGTAAGGCTTCGAAGGTGTCAGAAGTGACGTACCGAGGCCGTAAGAGGTAGGGCAAGAGGCTGGTACCGATACCACACGCCGGAGAAAACATGTCACAATATATAACGGGAAAGTGTAGGATAAATACGATAGTGTGGTTCGTATAGTAAGCGTTTACGCTTATTATATCGTAATAATTAAGGATGTCATCGTCTTTTGTATATAAGAGGTGGTTTCGCTGTGGTGATCTAGCATTTTTGTCACTAACCATTCTAATTCATGTTTCCTCAAGACACTATTGTGAAGGGTGTTTAGTCTGGAAAATATGATTGCCTCTTCTAGATCGTTTAGGAGTTGAAGGATAATTTGGAGGGATCGGATTAATCCGACCAGTACATTTCTCACTTGAAGATAGAAGCAAATCGAATACAAATTTGTTTAGGTTTTTACTGATTTTATCTATTTCTTCGAAAATAGTTTCTTGGTTATGTGTTGGAAGAGTCACAGTTTCATTATATTTTTCCAAAATCTTTAAATTTGAGCTTATGTGATGATTTACGTTTTTCTAATATTCTATTGATTTGGCTGGAGCGTTTGTATAGCTGTTTTGTAAATTTCGTCGTTTTTCTGGTCTAGGTTTCCGGAAATAGATTTGATAATGCTTCCTACGCCGTTAAGAATTCCTCGTTTCCTTTTTGAGGTTAGATAAATTGCTAGTATTTTCTCTTTGGCTGATTTTATTTGGAATTGAAGGGATTGATCGAAATAATGTAGGCTGGTAAAATAAGGGTAGCTGAGGCCGTCTTCTAGTTTTAGTCACTGCTTGGTATTAATTATCGATAGTTTTGATTTCTTCCATTCTAGGGTGTAATTCGAAAAAGTGTATAAAGTAATACTTATGTCCATTGGTTTGAAATATATCGATATGAACGACTTCTGGTTTGGTATACAAGCTTCAAGGGATTTAAAGAAAAAATTATACAATGATCTAGCACTCAAAACATTTCTTTGTGGACTAAGGGAACCTTTAGGCACTACAATTCGATGTATGCGGCCTGAAAATTTGGCTGTAGCATTACAATTCGTGACTGAGGAAGAAAATACTCACTATTTTCAAAATTCAACAAATAAAAATCAATTTAAACCAAATAATTCAACAAACAGATCATTTCAGCAAAATGTTCCAAATCGTAATTTCAATAACCCTCAGTAAGTATCACAAAATAGAAATTTCTTTTCAAATCAAAATTTTAATAGAAACAATAATCAATTCCCAACAGGTCCAATTCAATTTAGACAAAATGTTCCGAACCAAAATGTTTCCTCCAATGCACGAACTTTCCGAAATACATCAGTAGAAAATGTTTTCAAACCAAATCCAAATAGAACATTTCCAAAACCGACACGAATGTCATCATCAACAAGGTATACTGGAAGAATAAATAATAATAATCAATCTTTTAATAATCAAAATAGAAGTAATCATTTTGCACAGCCTAACCATTCTAACTATAAACCGCAACAAAACTATATAGCCGAAGAATTATATAATACTGAAATAGAAAATAATAACACAAACTTTTGTGAGGAAAGTGAAATTAATGAAAGAACTAATGAAGAAAATCTTGGTACAAATGAAAATTTTCATATCACCTCCGATCCAATGCCGGATATTTGACACCTCTTACCATTTCGTTAAATAACGTAGATTGTAGTGAATTGGCATATATAACTTTTCCAGAATATAACATTAAACTTCTTGTCGATTCTGGGCCGACAAAATCAATTTTAGATCCAGATATTGCTAAGAAATTAGTTCCAAAATTAATTAAATATGACCCATTTATTGTATCCTCTGTATTCCAAAAATTATCTCATAAAAATAATGTAGAAATACCAGCGTCAGAAATTTTTCGATTGACTAATAAACACTTATTAAAATTTTATTTATTTAAGTTTCATAATATTTTTGATGGTTTGATAGGATTAGATAATCTCAAATTAATGAAAGCTTCAATAGATTTCAATACTGCATGTTTAATTACACCTCATGCAAAAATAAAGCTTAAATTTCAAAAAATTAGTAACACGAATAATACACATGTAATTAATATAGAACCTCGTACAGAGAACGTAATTCAAGTAAAAACTACAATAAAAAACGGCGAGATTGTAATTCCTTATCAAAAGAAAAAAAACTGCGAATAAATTTTCGAAATCAACAGATATAATTGATATAAATGAACAAAGAAAAACAGTGAGTACAGATCGTTGTGAGAAGGTCCATATGGACAATCTCAAGAGACCACGAAAGAAAACATACTCATTTTAAAAAATTTTACAGGTTTCCCATTACGTTCGGGCTTCGGGAACAAATAAATATAAACCCATTGGACAATAATTTAGGATTAATATCACTTAGGTTAGGAACCGCAAGAATAGAAGAATATTCCTATAAGATGATACATTATTACGATTTAACCTCAATCATCTCAGAAATAGAAAAACTACAGCGAAAATCACGATATATAATAAAAGTAGTATGCACAAACAAAAACTATTCTTGGGACTTTTCAAACGATATGAAAGTATTAGATATTAGAGTATATTGAAGAAAAGGTGGAATATAAAATTTTAAATATACTACCACATCAAAAACGAGTCAGAAGGGATCTAATTAATGGCTTAGGTTCAATCTTCAAATCAATATAAGGTAATCTAGATGCAGAAGACGGTGAAAGATATGAAAATTTAATTAATAATTTACAAAAAAATCAAGAGAGAATTGTCTCGACATTAAAATCTCAAATTTCACTTTCAATCAACACTATCACAAATTTTAACCAGACAATTGAGAAAATTATAAACATAATGAGAAACTATTGGAATCAAAGTTATCAAAATGGTTAACTCCGTAGATGATAGAGAGAACTTGATTTCCATTAAAGATATTATTAATCAAATTATAAATATGTTCGAAATTATTCATTCCACACTTCAAGATATTGAGACCTCTTTAACATTTGCAAAAATAAAAGTAATGCATCCCAGTATAATTAAATCTACAGATTTGTATACAGAACTAAAAGCGATAGGAAAACAAATACCAAGTTCACAGTTACCATTTGATGTTTCTTTGGAAAACATTTTACGGTATGAAAGTATCATGAAAATTCAGTGTTACATTTATAATAATAAAATAGTTTATATCCTTCATTTACCAATAATGTACATAGATAGTTTCGAAATATACCGTTTGTATTCGACTCCAATTCCATACAAGAGTCAGTTCAAGGTTATAATCACCGAAAATAATTACTTAATAAAAAATAAATTGCACTACATCCTTCGTAATGACCCATGCACCGTAATTTTGCCTCAATACTACTTATGCGAAAATCAGACGCCCAAGGAAATAGAATCGCATCCACCTTGTGAAGTGAAGATTTTCAACGCAGCGGACACGTCAGAATGCAAACAATTCCTCATCACCCTCACATAATCAAGGTTCCCTCATCTAGGAGACACAAATAATTGGTTAGCTATAATCCCAGGAAAAAAGAGCATTACGTTTGACTGTCAAGATCAACATGAAGTAAAACAATTCAAGGGTACTTATATCATGGAAGTTCCCCAGGAAGTAAAATCAAGACTGATATAGAAACCATCATAAACAAAGAAAGTGTTATTCAAGGACAACCAATATTATTCCCAGAAATAAGTTTTGGGAATGATACGTTACCAATATTAACATCAGAAATAAACTTAGAAGATATAAGCATTGAACACTACCCAGAAGCTATACGTCATCTGTCACTAGAACAAGCTCAGTTCGACAACGAAATTTCCTATACTCCTAGTGTTTGGACAATATTGTTGTATACCCTGATAATTGGAGTAATAGCCACTATAGTCTACAAGAAATTCCGCCCAAGGGATAATCCAGATTCCAGTTCAAGTACTCAAGTTCCAGTAGTCCAACTCCCTCGTCTACCCTCATGAGTTGGAGCTTCGGGGGGAGGAATTACCTCAACGCATCCTGATGACAACGCAGTGTAAACGCCAAGTCAGCAGAGTGCGGAACCGAGGACATAAAAACAGTTGTAAAGAGTTTGTTGTTGTTGTTGTTAATTTGAATTTGAAGTAAACGTAATAATTGTCTGAGAATATAATTGTAACTTGAAAATAAAGTTTTTAAAAATAGAGTTTAGTGCTTGAAGCAGTTAATTCCCTGATGCAATTCCGGAGATAGCATTTGCTCCCAGCACCGTCACGAATAAAGTACCAGAAACATAAGATGTCATGAAACCTCCAGAACCACATAGTGGAGCTTCCACTGTGGAAGATTACAGTGTACCTTCAACATCGGGCACACAACAAAGAAAATCTCTCCGAACTAGAATACCTTCCCCGGAATCTAGTCACTCTAATTCTCCTTTTAGTCCACACGACTCCAGCATTGATGAAGATCAAGATGAAGATTCTGGATCTGAGGATTTGCAAAATGACTCCTACAAAGCAAACAACGTGTCGTTCACCAACATGCTCGATACTCCGGAACGAGCAGTAATAAAGGATAAAAAAACCCGAAAATGTGTTAACAGCAGGGCACAATTAGTCACGAAGTATTTATTTACGAGCACTTTCAAACCAGAGGACGAAACAGGAGGCACGAGTAAAAAAAGTGATACCAAATAGTAGCGCATATGCGTTTATGCTCTTCCTGTAAGGCAGCCATGTCAAACTCAAAGTCACTGGTTGGCCAAAAGCATGAAGACCATAGACTAGGTGGGCCGCAAAACCTAATCTTAAAGAAGACAAACTACTGAAAATCTTAACGAAACAAAGTACTATTATGTTAGAAGTATATTTATTAAATTTCCAATACAAAGGACATTACAAAAACTTACAAACATTAACTTCTTTTGCCAGATATTTGACATCTTTTGTCTTTAATTGAGTTGTCTATTTGTGGCGTGAATTTATCGGCGGAAATAACTTTTAAAACTGCGTCCAAGTGTGCGTCCGTCAATCGCGATCTTGCGGGAGATTTGTTTCCTTTCATCAAAGAAAATAATTGTTCACACTTATAGGTACTTCCAAACATTGACAGGATTTTACAGGCAAGTTTTCTCATTTCTTGGTATTGAAAAGGCAAGTACTTATAAAATTCGAATGTACCAACACTATCAAATTTTTCTTTTAAACGGGTTTGACACTGAAACTCAATCACTTCCATCTGCAAGTGAGGGGGAACTTTATCAATATCGATAGTGAAAAGACCAGTAAATAAAGAAAAATTGTTTTCTTGGGACTTAAAATCCTGAAAACGCTTTTCAAATTCTGACAGAAGGCTTCCCATTTTCTCTGTATACATTTTGTATGATATTGGGCCACTTGTACTTTCCTGATACGCCTTGCAAGTCAGAAAATGTGACAGATTATCCACCGCTAACTGGTTTTTCCACAGCATCATCTTACACTTGAAAGCTTTAACATGATCATGCATATCTGTTATAACTTGACGTGGTCCTTGCAATTTGGTATTTAAGTCCGACAAGTGTTTTGTGATGTCTACCATAAATGAAAGATCTTGTAAAAAAGGTACGTCGGATAATAAGCTGACATCTTGTTCTTTCACTTCCATGAAAAGGCGTATTTCTTCTTTGAGTTTCCAAAACCGATCGAGAACCATAGAACACAAAAGCCATCGCACTTCTGCATAATAAGGTAAACCAGTGTACTCACTTTCTAAATCACGTAAAAACGCAGAAAACTGTCGCTGATTCAAGCCACGTGACCTTATGAAGTTTATCATTTTTTTCACTGACTTTAAAACGCTTTCCGACTTGATCACTTTTGAGCATAAAACTTCTTGGTGTATTATGCAATGAACATGATGAATATCTGGTTTGTCACTGCCCGTTTCTCTGATATTTGTTTGTAATATTTTAATGAAGCCATTATTTACTCCAGTCATTGAAGGAACTCCACACACCACACACATCTGTACTTTCGTCACAGGCAATAGAAAATGCAATGAAAGAGTCTGATTTTGTTTTTATCTGTTCGCTTATATTGGCAGCCAACTCGGTACGTAGCTCGCTTGAACGGCAGATCCATTTTCTTGCTTTGGACGTGTAAACATAAGCTGTTGATCTCTTAACCGCGATTTTAACTCTTTTAACTTTTCGTTTCTAATCATGCCTGTATACTTGCCAAACTTAGTTTTATGACTATCATAGTGACGTTTTATATTATATAATTTTGGGACACCGACTGTACTGTTACAAATCAAGCAAATAATTTTGTCTTTCACTTCACAGCAAAAAAACTCTAATTCCCACTTTTCTTGAAAGATACGATGCTCATCTCCAAGTTTCCTCTTACTTCCACTTGGTTTTGAAACAGACATGTTAAAAACTTTATCCGAAATAAATAACAATAAGTACTGTTACGTGTTGTAACAATAAGTACGCAACTAAACTCGCAATTCTATCGCAACTGACTGAACAACTGAACTCAATCGAGCGGTATTGGCTTATATACGAATTGTGATTTCTCGACAGTTCTTTCCAGAATGTTCAGGTAGCGTCATCTGTGTTCTCACTCGATAGAACTTTCCGGAACAAGCCAGGCTTTTAGGTTGAGCGCGCATCTTAGTTCATCATCACAGTACTTTATTTTCGATTTTTAACAGGCTCGCGGGCCGCATGTTTGACATGGCTGCTGTAAGGAGTATGTCCATGAAGATTGAATGGGGCTTACCCCAAGGGCAAAATAGAAGTGTTTCTCTGTCCATATTGTGATGGAAAATAATTATTTTTTAATTTTTTTGTTTTTTAATGTTCTTGTTTATGTTTTAAATTCTTCTTTTGAGTAATACCTACTTACTTTACTTTTAAGAATAAAATTATCATATTTAAGTATGTGGCTATATTACTGACCCCGGATCGACAATATGGCCATTTGTAACTTTTTCTAATAAAACATATAAATAAAATTTTGAAAAATATACTTTTTTATTTATTAAAAACATGTGCGTAAGGCTCTAGTTTATCTAACGCATAGTCCAGAATTTGATATTTTTTCGTCTTCTGCAATTTGAAAGGATAAATTCTTAGAGTGGCCATATTACCTGCAGTTACCTTAATTATTCAACAGCGTACTCCGCATAATATCTGATATTTATTAAACATCCTCGTATATGCCTTAGTAGCTGATGGAATTATTTTTAAGAAATAAGAAGGTAAGTATAATCACTGAAATTTACTTACATTGAAGTACCAATAAAAGTAGTATGTTTCCAGCAAATAAAACAAACCCATTCACCATTTGTTAAACATTCCCTGGAGTGTTATTTACTACCCACTTGAAGCTGCCATTGTCCTTAAAAAACAATAGGCACTCTAACAGTACGTGTAGGTATAGTATAATACGACTATGTGTACTTAGAAATGAGAAAATAACACGATAATTAACTATTGGGAATTTAAAATGAGCAAAGAAAAACTTGGAAAAAAGAGAATTTTTATCGTTGCTTAGAAGTTCTAAGAAACATAAAGTCAAGAACCGCATGTACAGTAAGTTAATTCCAATTGAAAAAATCTTCACAGTGAGTTACTATAAAAGTCGTCCCGTTAAAATAAATGTATTGTTTTTGCACTCGTCTTTAAGATCAGGTTACGTTCGTATAGATCAGGTATCTATCTAGCTGATTTCCCATAGAAGACTATATTTAATTGGACTGAACAAATACAGGGTGTTACAGAACTATTAGATATCTGTTATTAAAGATTTATATGAAACAAAAGTACGAGTCAAAAGTTCAATCAACACAGTAAAACAGAAATCTTGCTGATGTGATGTGCGCAAGTCAAAATGTCTAACATAGCATACCGACTTATGGGTGGAGAAATTCTTGCACGTGCACAGTGATGCCAACCTAGGGAATTCTTCCCTAGATCTAGGTTTTTTTTCGTGCAATTAGGAAAAAGGGAATTTCATCTATTATATAGGGAATTTTCAACTGCTTCGAACTAAATCGACCCGTTTTTAGTTCAAATAATCAAATTTTAACAAAATTTTAAATTAAATACTCCTAATGAAAAAATCATATCAAATTTGTACCATGGGTTGGTTAAATGTTAGTACCTCGCTAAAAATTGGTTTCTAATGCGCTGACGCGTATGGTAATCCAGGCTTTAGTGAGGCATTAAAATATATGATGTGTGTTCAGTTTGTTTTGATTTGCTGCACAAATTTGTCACTAAATGAAAATAACTTTAGTCTAATGAAAAAGGAAAACCTTTATAAAAAAAGATTAATTTTAAAAATTAAGGCTTTTCTAGGTTCAGAAAATTTTATTGTTATTAACTACCTTGTGTAACAATCTTATAATTAGATGGGTATTCTTTTTATTTATTTAGTTATGATAGATATTGTTGCTACACCGTTTTCGCGACTGATTTAAACATAATTCCTAAACTATTTCATTTTGATTTTTAGGTATATAGGTACATCGAAGTGTACATATTTAATATGATTTTGATTTAGGGAATTCTAGGGATTTTTCCACATAAAAATTGGGAATTTTCGGCGAACTCAGTTGGCAACACTGCACGTGTCTAACATTTTTAGTTCATTTCAAGACATAATTGAGAGGACACGTAAATTCTTATGAAAAATTACCGTGCAAAGTGTAACAAGGTAAGAGTTAATCTTTCATATACCACTTTTTTTATATTATCAAATTAAAACGTGATTCTTACTGGTAATTTGTATGTTAATTTCATGTTGATCACGATAGTTTTTCTGATATTTTTATATGATTTAAGTAGTTGCTATAGTATGGGGTAATAATGCGCACAAAATGAGGGTAATTTTACGCTGCGTAAAATTACCCGATAGTTAATCACTGCGTCTTGTTTACCACAAGGAAAACAACTCTAGATATACCTAATGTTGATTATTGAATTGCAGATGCCTAGAACATACGTTCGAAAAGTGCCGACTCGTGGCAATATCGCAGATGAGGCCCTTCAAACAGCTCTGGATGCTATTGCCTCAGGCAGGAAAATTCGAGAAGTTGGGCGAAGTTTCAACATCCCTGAGGCGACTCTTCGGTACAAAATAAGGATGAAACAGAGAACAATGTTCAAACTGGGTCGAAAGCCTATCTTTACCGAAAAACAGGAGAAAGAGTTAACTGAACATATTGGAGAGCTTAGACAATTGGTATATAAATATGCTCAGACGAATGGAACCAGACACACTTTTCGTAGAGAGACTGAACTTGCTGGAAGAGACTGGGTAAGTCTGTTCTTGAAAAGAAACCAAGAAGTAAGTTTGAGAAAACCGGAGGGCACAAGTATCAATCGAATAATCGGATTCAATAAAACCGAGGTCAAGCGACTTTATTCCAACGTTGCTTCTGTGTTAAATTTCAATTTCAGCCAGATCGGATGTACAACGTTGATGAGACTGGTACATAATAACGGTGCAAAGACCCTCAAGAATTTTGGGTCCGAAGGGACAGAAACAAGTAGATTCTGTGATTTCTTTGGAAAGAGGAAAGACCGTTACAATTGTTTGTGCGATGAGTGCGGATGGAGGGTACATTCCACCAACGTTTATCTTCCCCAGGAAGCGAATGAATACTCAACTTCAAAATAATGGCCCGGTAGGTGCAATATATCACTGCTCCGATAATGGATGGATAAATAATGAGCTGTTTTATGAGTGGTTGCAACACTTTAAATGTCATGTCTATCCCAATAAAGAGTCACCTGTTTTATTAATACTTGACAACCATACCAGTAATACTTAAATGGAGATATATTTATCCTGTAAAGCTCATTCAATTCATCTCGTATCCATACCTCCGCACACATCCCATAGGCTACAGCCTCTCGATCTGACATTTTACAGCAGCCCTCTCAAGGGAGCCTATAATAGAGAGTGTGAATTATATCTCAGAACACATCCGCATCAGAGAATAAGGGATTGCTGGCTTTAGATCTGCTGGAGTTTTTCCCGTCGACCCAGATAAATTCACAGATGAAGATTTTTCACCAGCTCAAGAATTTCGACTAGTTGCCATAGAACATAAAGTAGAAGATCAGAACGTTACTGACACCGAGCTACTAAAAGATCAGGTTACTAATGAAAAGGACAACATCACTTCAGAGGCAACCCCACAGGTAAATTCTAAAATAGATCCTATACCAGGAACATCAAAATCCAATGTTTCTTTTTCTGATTTATTGCCAATACCAAAGGCCCACATGATCTCAAAAAAAACTAGGAAGTGTACAAAAAAACGATCTGAAATCCTTACATCCACACCGATGAAGGAAATTCTTGAAGAATCTGACTTGAAGAGAGAAGAGAGAAACAAGAAGAAGGCAGCTGCTGTCGACAAAAAGATAAGGAAACCAAAAGGAAAAGAGAATATTTCGCAGAAAAGAAAAAAATTACTTCATGTTAAAAAGATTAAATTTCAAGATAGTGAAACGAAGGAATCGGAATATGACGAGAAAGATATATGTGATGATGATGAACTGGACGATGTTGATCCTACTAGCACAGAGAATATCTGCCTAGTTTGTGGCGAATTCGGGAAAGATAGAGAACTGTGGTATCAATGTGTGTCTTATTTGGATTGGGCGCATGCCGATTGCACTGCGAGAGAAGATTATAAGCAATATGAATGTGACATATGCAAGAAATAAATAGTTTGAATCATAATGTTCTGTTTTCTCAATAAAAAATCAAAGCTGTCAAGTTTTTCAATTTGCGCTAAATTTCCCTGTGCCCCGCGCAAAATTACCCACATGGATGGGTAATTTTACGCACCGACCCAAAAGCTAAAATTGGTAATTTCAGAATGTTTATTTACGTTTTGACTATAACGTGGTATACAGGTTAAGGATGCCCCTTCAACTGTTAACTGTATCAATTTGAACAGTTTCAATCAATTTGTTAACAACAATACAGATGGTTTTGTTTATGTGCGTAGAATTCACCCCCCCCCCTCCTTTCCACTATTATTCAAAACACGCAGAAACATGAAATAGAATAAGACGCTACCAAATAAACCTGAACGAATACTAACGACAAATATGGAGTAGAGCACCAGCTAAACTCCCTCTCACATCATCATAGTTGAATAGGCTTCTATGATTAAGTGAGCATTTTTTCATGAACAATCATATCCATCCAGTTAGCATTAATTGGTCAGTTACCTATTGGGATCCTGAAAACGCTTAGATTTAAAAAAAATCATCAATGTTCAGGTATTTATAAATAAGCAATATTATCGACCTAGAGAACTGAAACAATTCGGAAATACTTTTTGAATGTCATAAAAAAATCCTCATCTACTTTTCTGACATAAAAATAACTGATATGGTATTATTTAACTCTACTGCTACTTATTTGTATAAACTGAGATTACTTTCTTCTCAAGGTTTAAAAACTAAAGGTACATTCACATTCAAATACGCGCGTTCTTAAGTTTGAAATTGGCCTTCTTGACAGTTGACGTCTCCATATATCCATTTACATTGAAAATTTTTCTTTTGCTTAAGCTTGCGCGGGCTTGTTCTGCTTGATAAATGCAAGCAACAGGTCATTTTCATTTAAAATTTTAAGGCTATGTTACGTCTGTTTTGAAAATTATAACTATTTTGTAAGTATGTTTTATAATTATTTTTAGAATAATGATTTGCGACATATGTATATCGAGATAATTGTATAACCATAAATCGAACTGCTGGCTTTATGGCTTCTCTTGGGGCAGTTTTCTGCAGATGTATTGCAAATGGGGCAATAATAATTCAAAACAGGAAGAACTCATCCTAGTAAAGTTGAAAATAAGGAAGGGTGGCTCATTTCAAACTCTTCTATTAAGTTATTAAATAATCCTTGAGGTATCCTCTATAAATAAATGTCTCGTACCCAAAACCTTCTTTTTTGCGAATTTTCTTTTTCACGCAATTTTTGGACTGATGTTTTTTACGTAACATTATTGCGATAGAGGGCATAATACCAAACTTTTAATGACATTATCATCCATTTATTTTTATAGTCATTCACGAAAAACTCCGGCAAAACAAATAACATTTAAAAAATTAATAACCAATGTAAATGTTCATTATGTGAAATGTCAATTAAAGAAGAGATTAAGATTAAGTACGAGAGTAATTGAATTTAAATGTACCTTAAAAAACTTACATATCAGCGAAAGGAGAATTGAAGACCATTTTAAACGCAGTGTTATGCACCTTCTCTAATTTGGAGTTTTTATAGGTGCGGTACAATAGGTGGTTGAAGGGGCAGAAGAATAATTATATTCAATTTGAAAATTCTAGAATTTTTGTTTTGTATCTGTATTTGTTTATTTAAGCCACAATTGAATCTTGACGTTAGTGCAAATACATAAATAAAAATAGGGTTAGTTATTCCTATATTTTAATCAAGATAAACTATAATGTATAAGGCTTAGTTATCTCATCAATAATACTAGAAAATTCAGGGTACTGCCAAAATTCTAATTCAATCAAAAAAAGTTGAAATATCATCCCAAGATTCGGGTGTAAACCCGCTAGCATCATTATAGAGATCATCTAATAATTCTTCGACTTGTCGGTTTATTTCATCCTAAAAATACAAAAAAAATCAGTATTGTTCTTGTTTATCAAATAAATTATGTGATAAGTGATAACTATAGATTATAATTATTATATTATAACCTACTATCTATCGATTTGCCTTATAAGACTGATTGTTGTCGATAATCAAGATTTCCGTGATGGCCACTTGAAAAAATCATTTGTAGAACAACATTTAGCTGAAGTTTTTGAAAAATAGAAAAGTCGACTTCTCTATTTATGACATGTTTTTAACTACAATTTCATTTACTGGTAAAAAGTATGCATAGCCTATTCACAACAAAGAATTTAAAATGGGATCATTTATATACTTCGTTGTCTTTTGTTGTCTTTCGATGTCTTTTGTTGTCTTTTGATGTCTTTTGATGTCTTTTGTTGTCTTTTATTGTCTTTTGTTGTCTTTTATTGTCTTTTGTTGTCTTTTGTTGTCTTTTATTGTCTTTTGTTGTATTTTGTTGTTTTTTATTGTTTTTTGTTGTCTTTTATTGTATTTTGTTGTCTTTTGTTGTCTATTGTTGTCAATTGTTGTCTATTGTTGTCTATTGTTGTCTATTGTTGTCTATTGTTGTCTATTGTTGCCTTTTGTTGTCTTTTGTTGTGTTTTGTTGTCTATTGTTGTCTTTCGTTGTCTTTAGTTTTCTTTTGTTGTCTTTTGTTGTGTTTTGTTTTCTTTTGTTCTCTTTTGTTTTCTTTTGTTGTCTTTTGTTGTGTTTCGTTGTGTTTTGATTTCTTTTGTTCTCTTTTGTTTTCTTTTGTTGTCTTTTGTTGTCCTTTGTTGTCTTTTGTTGTTTTTGCTGTCTTTTGTTGTCTACTGTTGTCTTTTGTTGTTATTTCTTGTTTTTTTGTTGTCTTTTGTCTTCTTTTTAATGATAATAATTGTATAATTGTATCTATAAACTATCTATTACATAACAAGCTATAATGGGGGAAATTGTAGCTCCCATTTGAGTACCAAAAGTTTATTTGTATATTTGTTTACTTAAAATAAAATAGGTATTTTCAAAGACTAATGTAATAAATAATTTCATGGAAATGATTTTTAGATATTTGTTGTAATATGGAAATCTCGATTGTATACTTCGTATATTTTATTCTCCACGGCTATGTAATAATATATACATTCCTGTTAGATATTAAATTGAAGAATGATGTAAATTCTACACCCCGTGGATACCAATTTGAAATTCACGGCCTGCCGGCCAATCACATCCTTCGTATTTTCGTAATCCACGAGCCTTCTGCAGGCCGAACTTTCAGAATTAGATTAGGGGTCTTATCCGCTAATATATGTGCTTCAGCTATATAAGGCCTGAAATGGAGAAGATCTAATATATCTCTTTTTGGTTTCCCCAACTGAATTGCTTTATCTTTGTACTGTAGCCAGGCATTTGTATATGATATGTCCAGCACATGAGTGAATAAGCGTAATGCCCATTTTTTCGAACTTACGAAAGTCCTGTATATTTGTATCAGAAAATCCATTTTGTCTACACCTCCCATGCAAGCATTATATACTTTTACAACTTCTAGTCGCGAAACGTAAACATATTCTATCTTATTTTTGTCCCACCGCTTACAATTATCGGCTTCGCCAATTCCCATAAATGTTGATGCCATGTGAAGTGGTTTATTGTCAAACCACTTTGTCATTATCACCTCACCATCTTGTGAAATAAGTTCCTCCATTTCGCCAATACCCTTTTTTTCATAACTTTATCATCCTGGAATGGTGGTTTCTTGAATCTATCTACTCTTGCTGTACAGATAGCATAAATTCCTTTATTTCTGAGGTGTAACAAATTATAGTTTGAAAAATAATTGTCGAAAAAAGCTGTACATTGTTTTCAGTAATTCTTTGGCTTAATTTTGAAACCATTGCTCCTCCTAAGCCAAAAACTTCCTTCTCCATTTCATCAAGCTCTGTTGTAGCTCCTTGATACAGAATCAAATCTAGTAAAATGTCACTTCTTCCACAAAGGGCAAATATTTTAATACCCCAAGGGTTGGGTTATTTTTTACATATTGTTTAATATTTAAACGTCCCTTGAAGGGAACCATTTGTTCATCTACACAAAGCTCCTTCTCCAAGCGAAGTGATAGACATGTAGCTTTTATTCGATTATGCAATGTCCTTATTTTCCAAAATCGATCAGTCGAGCCCTCTTCTCTGGCATTGCTATCATCAAAACTAAGGTTTTGCCTCAATTTCAAAAACCAATTTAGTGACATATTATCAGCAATAATTGGAATTCGTATGGGATGTTTTGTGCTCCAGTAACATCGAATCCTTGGGTAATGTAAATTTCCCATAAGAATGTGAATACCAACCATAGTTTTCATCTCATGGATGTCTGTAGGAGCAAATCTTTGAAGTTACTGTGCAGCATATAGATTACTATATTCAGCCATTTCCTCAAATAACTGATCACTAAAATATTTAGTACAAAAAAATGGACTTTGTAGCTCAACAATATCTTCCACTTTTCTTTCAAATCACCTGAAGGTTGGAGTTATAAATGTGGCTCCTGTTCTCCAGGCAATATCTTCTTTAGGGGTCACCTCATGTCTTGTGATAAAGTCATTTTTTTCTATCTGCGCTGGTGCTTGGTCCAAGCTGAGGTTCCCTAGATATTTCGGTAGTTTCCACATCTTCGTCAGAATCTAAGATTTTATGAAAACATTATTTATAATGTACTAACTACAAATTCAAAAACATATACATTCATCACTAGTACCATCGTCATCAGGTACTCGCTCGGGCTCCACAACTTCATCTATTTCAGCAACTTCGTCGTCACCACTTAGGTCCTCAATGTCAGAAAGCTTTTCAGCAAGCTGCAATAGCTCTTCATATGTCAGACACCTCTTGGAGCTCATTTTTTATAATTAACTGACACCTAACACAGAACTAGAAGTACTACATATTTGTGATAAGAAACAAGAACTGGATTTCCATGAAGAATTAGAAATTAGAAGACACTTAAGAAACCCACAATACCAAGTTGTCAATGAACAGATAAATCTGATGAGTTCTCCACTTTTAAACTGTCTTCTTAAGTGATAATTGTAAAGATCAGCAGATATAGTTTTCCTGGTTTTCTATATCATTGCACAGTTATACTGATCTTAATTGGAAAAAGGTATCCAGGATATCTCCATAGGGCTAATAATATCTAAGCTTTAATATTTGTAATATCATTCTCCTTCTTTTTTCTATTAACATATATTAAGTCAATCACTAGGTAGGTCACTTCTTGGACTTGCCAAAATAATTATTAAACATCAGAGAGGCATCAAATGAAATGTAACTTCTGTAATTCTGACGATGATATTGTGGAATTACATAGAAACAGTAAGTTTCATTTAAACCAGTAAAACTGCAAAGTTATTTGTAAATTTATTTACCATTTTGAATTATTTTTGATTATGTTACCTTGTTTGTCTATATCCTTTTACTCACACTGTCGTCAATTGACGACACTCAAATTTGGAAAAATAATCTTCACATATTAGAGTTACAAACAAAAAATTGGTGTATTTCTCACAAAACTATACACGATGTCAACACGATCCGACACAGATTGTTATCAAACACAAAACCGCGCGAAAGCAGAACTAACTTCAAAGGAACACTAAACATTGACCTTCACAATATCACCAGACACCTGTAAATTATGTTTTTAAACTTTACGATCACGGCACTAGATGGTACCACCATACTCGCATTCGTTATTCAAGGGTGTATTTAATCGACGACAGCGTGACTAAATGGTATTGACAAATAGTTATTTTCTATAGAGGATGTCCAAAATTGGTGTCGTCAATTGAGGACGCGGTGACCGGAAGGGTTAATGATTAGAAAAGGCTGAGTAAAAATATAAACATTAGAATCTATTCAATTATTTATTCAGAGAACGATCTTTTCTTTGTATAGTCGTGGAGAAAGTATAGTCTTCTACTTGCCTATAATGGCTTGCGGCTCGTGTTGCAATTTTCATCCTCGTGAATAATAGCCATCATTATACGCTCGTTGAAAAATATACTATTTTGTTATGTTGTCGATAGAAATATCATAACTGTTTTATTCTGATAGATTAATTATTTTCTTTATTAAAATAAAAGATATCTTCACGTTTATCAGAAGTTTATTACGAACCAAGTTAGTTCAATATAGGCTATTCTGGAGAAATTGCAAAAATATTTGATCATGGTGACTGATTTCGTTCCATTTTTTCAATTACTAAAGATACAGCATCTAAACTGCAAATTACATGATAGGGTAGATGATTTTTTTTTAAATTGATTGAAACATCAAATGAGTTATGTTATATTATGTACTTAAGTCGTAAGCTTTTGTTGTAATCAATATATGAACCTAATAAATTAGTTGGTATACATATAGCAGCTACTATGGGTCTAATTGATAAAATTGGTTTTTCTACAACAACCTCGATCAACGTTCATTTTATAACGGTAACTTCAATCAGAAACAAGCACATTTTGTACAGAATTTCATTTTTGCATCGGTTGCTAGGCAAGTTGCTAAGCAACAAATGCGAAATGTATTATTTTGTGGTAGGTCTAGGACAAATTGTGACGTCCAGCGACAAATTGATGAAATGTCAGCAGATCGTTTCTGTCAAAGTTTTAGTAGTTAACGAGTAATTTCACAATTGTTTTCTATAAAAACTATTAATCAAAAAGGAAACTGATAGTGATATTGACTTAGATTTGACACCTCCGAACATAATAGAAGCAACAAAGGTAACAACACTGAATGTATTACCGGAAACGTCGAAGAGATCGTATCAACGCGCTTATAACCTTTTTTGAAATGGAAGTTTTTGCAATGTATGCACGTATTAAACGTGAACGATATGTTGTCATAGAAAAAGTATAGTATGCAACTCGCAACAAAATGGGCATCATTTTGTGCTCATTGCATACTATTATGGATTTTGGGAAGACCATAGAATTTTGCAGGTATGCCATTATAACAAGTCAGTGCTTCTTTTGTATTTTTATCTATTTATTTGGTATTAAGAAGTTTTCTTTATTATAGTGCTGCTTTTATTTTGTATTGTTATTGTAGGATCTTTGTTCAATCTGATGTAAGAAGAATGACTATTCAATATAGTCTTGTTTCAACATAATAACAGTGATTGATTTTTAGTTCATTACATTTGTTATGATATTTGTTGATTTTGCTATTAATGTTTTTCTTAAATTGTGAAGTAATCAACATCTGTTAGTAGATGTTTTATTTGAATATATTTACCAAGTATAACAAGAATACATCAAATAGTTTTAAAGTACTGGGCACAAATAATTTGTAAATTTTTAAATTAAGCACCCTGTAACTCAGTAAGGAGCCACATTTTATATAAGTGATTTAGATTGAATCCTAATATATTGAGTTCCGCATTCAACAGTTAAAATATTTCCAATTATTAATTAAATATACTTATTCATATATTTCAATTATTACCATGTAATGTTCAGCTACATATCTTATTTGCGAATTAGGTGACAAAAGTGCGACAGTTAAAGGTGGCACACCCATAAAATCTTCAATGTGTAGATTTATATTTTCTATAGTTAAAAAGAACTTGAATATATCTACTTTTCCACCATTGATGGCAATTCTCACAGGTACAAAACCATTCTTCGGATGAATCTTGTTAATATCTACGTTTTTCTGACACAGTAACTTAACGGCTTCCAAATTTCCATTTACATCGATCATAATCGTCAAAATAGTATTACCATCTGGAACAATAAAAATATCAATGCAGCAACATATAGTTATTTGTTTTACTAGGCATAAAAGCACAAGATTTAATGCCGCGGCTGGTGTTTCATAGCCGAGCATAGCGAGGCTATGAAACTAGCCAAGGCATTAAATCTGCTTTTCTGCCGTGTGAAACATATAATTTTTTCTTCAAAGTTGTTCCAATTTCACGCAAAATCGACTTTTTCATATTTAAATTGCATTTCATTATCAATATCCAAATAACTAAATTATTTTATCAAAGGTAACTGGGCCCTGCGTTACTATGTTTACCGCTGATGACGTTTGTTCAATATGTTTGTTTACTGTTTACTTTGACATTGTCTATTTTAATAACCAGTTTGATTTAAATTATTACTTGGAAGGTTGCCTAGCAACGAACTTTGTCTGCCTAGGCAGTAAAAGTGGACTTTTTCTGCCTAGGCATTAAAAGTACAACTTCTAAGCCTGCCAAGTGTCATTAAAAGACCGCTTTTAATGTCATTTGGAGAAAAAAAATTATTATTATAAACTTTGCACAGTTTTTCTGTTGGGTCAATTTGTTACTGAAAATACAAGGACTGATTATTTTATTGTCCTAGCGTAGCTAAATGAAATACCACCTTTGCTCCAACTCAAAGAAATTTTGAATTTGAATTGAAACGTTTTGCTGTTGGAAGAAACGCATATCATTCTAATTCGTAATGTTGCCATATGCACCATATTATTCTGAAATTCCCTGGTAATATATTTTCAATAGAAGTTTTTATTATGAACGTGTGTTTAAGAAAATGATGAGATAATGACAAACTATTTTTATGAACTAACTACAGATCTAATGCAAAATACCTAATTACAAGAAAAGTACCTCAGTTTATTATTAGTACCTGAAATATTTACTATTTATGGTCATAAGTTTCATATATTTCCGCATAGTTCATTCTTGGAGTTGTTTTGTTTGGGTGGATATTTTTCTGGGTTAAGAGTGTTTTTTAGGCTTAAATATAAACGTAGTGTTAAAAAACATTTTATTAGAATAATTATTATGGTTCAGCAGTGCATTATGAGTAAAAAAACTGATTATTTACACCCCGAACTGACACATCATAGGTAAGTTGTGTTTTAAGGTTATATTTATTAGCATCATAGGTTTCTATATTAAATTATTTTTAAAGTAATTTTAATAAACCCGTAATAAAATATTCTTTATATTTGTTGTGTTTATATTTTTCAGATAGAACATAAAATATTTGTCAACAAAAATAAATAAAAATTGTTTTCTAATATAACCTGCACTTTTATTTATGCAAAAATAAAATTCTCAAAATCACCACCGTTACCCAATGAATCATCCGAATTTCCTACCTTTTGTAAAGTAATATACCCACTGAAAATAAAACATTGTCAAATGCAAAAATGAATACAAATTTGCTGTAGAATTTTATAATTATTTTTTTTAATATTTTTCCTTCTATAAAGCTACGCCCCTGGTCACATATCGGCTGATAGCGAAACGGCCATGTTACGCCAACAGCATTTTTCCGTTTCCCTCTTTTAAGAGATAATATATTTTTCATATTGGCGTGTAAATAATATAATTTTATGAATGACTAGTTCGGGATGTGGCTCAATACGAATTATATATCTAAATGTTAGTGTTCACATTTGGGTTCACCAACTGTACTTTGAGGTAGTGAGGTTAAAGTAAAGATCAACATAATCCATTCAAAACTTGTTAGTTCCTAGATTTACGCAAGTTCAAATTGTACGTTAATTCTAATTATTGAAAATTATAAATCAATCCAGAGATACCTACATGATTGCTTCACTAAGCCCCTACAAAAGACCAACTATTATAATTTATCACAACCGGCTTATACTCTACCGTGAATAAATCATTACAAGAACACATTTTATAATTGATTGTGACATTGTAACATATTACAACTGTGTATAGTCGTGTGTTTACTTATTATGCGTAATTCCACTGCATGATATTTGGGGGCATGAAATGAAAAAGTGGGAGAATGGAAAACCATAAAGAATTCGGCGTATTACTACTTTCATGTCTAACCAGATTGGTGGCGATTAGTGTAATGTAGCTTCGATAACCTTAGTATAGACTATTAAACACAGTATAAGCTTAGAACAAATGTGACCCATCTCTGCATTAGAAATGAAAGGGCTTCAGTTGAATTTTTCAATTAATCCAAAAATGTGCCTTGTGTAATTGAAGTTGTTACATATTTTTTCTTACCAATATTTTAGTAACAGTATTTCAAACTACAGACAAAAAAAATAGGTTTATCTATACTGTTACGAACTCGAACACCGAAGCAGATACTAAGTACGGTCCTGTAACCTTATGTTAACGGAGTTTAAAAAATGGCGAGAGCGCCGAATTCTGAGAAGGTCTATTGGGATTTATTGTGACAGTTTTTATAGACATGTTCTCGGAAGGTCTTTTAAGGATTGAGCCGGCAATCGAGAAATATCGCGAAAGGCATTTGTTTTGTGTAAGCCGCAGTCCAGAATTCTCTAGTAAAAAAGGCACTAGTATATAAAAAGGACCGATCAGCGGACCAAGGCAGTGGATAAAGTGATCTTGACAAGTTTACAGTAAATAAGTGAATATAAAAGTGTTGATATAAATTAATAATTAAGTTTGTGTGCATATAAATTAAATTTAAGTGATTAGTTAAGTACATATAAATTAAGTGTTAGTGAGTTAGTGTTTAAATGAATTAGTAAGTATCCATATCGTGTGTTTAAAATTAATCCCACCCGTTTACGTTTTAAATAAATTAGAAAAACATTACATTGGTGTCAGAAGTGGGATAATATAAATAAATTGCTCCGTAAAAATGGCCAAGAGATTAAGGGATCTGAAAGTGGCGGAATTAAGGGCAGAATTGGAAGATCGTGAGTTGGAAACGTCCGGTAACAAAAGTGAATTAGTAGAAAGACTTAGAGTGGCACTAGAAAATGACGGCTTTGATCCAGAAACAGTTTTATTTAATGTCGAGGCTTCCACCTTAATGTCGTCAGATTCTGCTAACATGGACGAGAAAATTTCTGCCATGGAAGAGAACATTTCTGCTAATATTTCTGCTAACATGGACGAGAAGATTTCTGATATGAAAAACGATATTTCTACTATGAAGAATGATATTTCGGCTAACATGGACGAGAAGATTTCTGCCATGGAAGAGAACATGGACGAGAAGATTTCTGCTATGAAAGAGAAGATTTAATGTGAAAAGCGATATTTCGGCCATAAAGAACGATATTTCTACTTTAAAGAACGATATATCTGCCGATATCTTATTATTGAAAAACGACATTGCCGCTGACGATGAAAATGAAATTTCGTCTCCAAAATCTGAAATCGAGAATGAGATGTCAACGATGGACGAGAGAATAAGATAGACGATAGACGAGTTAGAAAAAAAGATGACAGATATAAGGACTCAAGACATGCCAGCGGAAAAAAAGAAGACCGAGTCAACTATCTAGGTCATATAGTGAGCAATGAGGGAGTGTCGGTGGATCCAGAGAAAATTGCTTCCATTCAGCAATGGCCGCAACCAACCGACAAACATCAAATTAGGAGTTTCCTTGGACTTTGCACGTATTATAGAAGATTTATCAGGAAGTTTGGAGATATTGCCAAGCCTCTAACGCGACTTACAGAAGAAGCAAGAGCTTTCGAATGGGACGAAGACTGTCAAACGGCTTTTGAAACCTTGAAGAGGCATTTAACCTCGGCGCCGATATTAGGATATCCATTACCAGAGGGAGACTTTATTCTTGACACTGACGCAAGCAACGTAGGAATTGATGGAGTGCTCTCACAGATCCAAGGAGGGCAAGAAAGAGTGCTGGGACATTTCAGTAAAGTCCTCTCCGAACCAGAACGAAACTACTGCGTCACAAGAAGAGAACTTTTGGCGGTAGGGAAATCCGTGGAACACTTTTACCAGTGTCTCTTTGGTAGGAAGTTTTTAATCCGGACTGATCATGCAGCACTCAAGTGGTTGATGCAGTTCAAGAATCCCGAGGGCCAGATCGCTAGATGGATTGAACGACTTCAAGAGTACGATTTCAAAATCGAACATCGAGCTGGTGTGAATCACCGAAATGCCGACTCCCTGTCCAGACGGCCGTGCCCAACAGACTGCTCCTACTGCAACAAGGCGGAATCTAGGGAAGCTGCAGTTTCAAGAACTACTGTAGTCAATGAAGAATGGTCTCCCACCAGGATCAGAGAAGATCAGGAGAATGATCCTCATCTGAAGATGATCCGGCAATGGAAGAAAGAAAATCGGCGACCTACCTGGCAAGAAGTGTCAAAGTGTTCACCGAAACTCAAGACGTATTGGGCTCTTATCCTGGAAGAAGGGCTGTTGAAAAGAGTCCTTGAAAACGATGATGGTTCCGAGATGAGGAGACAGCTAGTTATCCCGAGAACAAGAGTAGCTGAGGTACTGAAGAAGTTACACGACAGTCCATCGGGAGGTCATCTGGGAGTGAAGAAAACCCTTCAGCGAGTCCGTGAAAGGTTTTATTGGATGAACAGCTCCGACGATGTGAAGAACTGGTGTAAGAAATGTACGACTTGTGCTACGAGTAATGGACCACATCGCTAGAGAAAGGCACCCATGAAACAGTACAATGTTGGAAGCCCTTTCGAAACAATTGCTTTAGATATCGCTGGACCATTTCCGACGACAGAAAACGGTAGCAAATACATACTGGTTATAATGGATTATTTCACAAAGTGGGTGGAAATTTACGCTATCCCGAACCAAGAGGCCACAACTGTAGCAGATGTATTGGTGAAATAATTTATCAGCCGATATGGAGTGCCCTTGGAAGTCCACAGCGACCAGGGAAGAAATTTCGAAAGTCATCTATTCCAGGAGATTTGCGAGAAGCTGCGAATGAAGAAGACCAAGACAACAGCATTACATCCACAGTCAGATGGAATGGTCGAGAGAATGAACAGGACTATTGGAAAATACCTGTCCTAAGTAGTATCCAGCCATCAGAGAGATTGGGACCAGTATCTTTCCCTATTCGCATTGGCTTATCGATCCGCCGTCAATGAGACCACGGGTGAAACACCGGCGAAAATCCTGTTTGGACGTGAAATGGAATTTGGCTGTCGGCCTGGAGAAGATCTAGCAGGCGAAGACTACGTGATCCAATAGAGAAGAAGGCTGGACGATATTCATGAATTAGTTCGAACAAATCTTCAAGTTGCCAGCGACAGAATGAAAAGTCGGTACGACACGCAGGCCACAGAGGGTGGTTTTAAAGAAGGGACAAAGTAAGTAGCCATATCGTGTGTTTAAAATTTCTCCCACCCGTTTACGTTTTAAATAAATTAGAAAAACATTACAATACTTATTGCCATATACTCAAATACTGTGATAAAAACATACTCGACTAACGAAAGAGAAGAACAAAGATTTTTACACATAAAAAGAGTGGGTTATGATGAAATACCTTGAAAAGAAAATCTATTGTCAAATTCCATTATTTTCTAGCCAAAAAATAATAAGAGAAAAAAGATTTAAAAAAATTTATTCTCCTATGAGAATAACACAAATCTGACAATGCAATCAAATTAACACTTTTCTTAAAAATTGGTTTTACGATTAATTCTGTTTGTTGTTTGAGGTAAAAACTTCACAAAATCCGACAATATCGATTTAAAAGTTGTAGTCGCTTCCTCTACATAAATTTGCATGAATTATTGTCCAATATTTATGAAGAATTTCTATATCGGCATTTCAAACCAGACTCAACTATTTTCCACGACATCTCCACTGTGCTAATTTTGAAACCATAGTTGATTGATTTGTCTGCTTTTGACTGATCTCTTTTCTAATTTCGATAAAGACCCTTTATAAGTTTGGTAATCTACCTACTTTTTATTAAACTTTTTTAGAGAATCAATTTTGCAAAGAACCACCTCTCTGGTTAGCACCATTATTTTAATTTCATTATTTGAATTCCCTGCAATTTTTGTTCTCTGGTACTTCAACATGTTGATGCATCTCATAGTCCTTGTTAAATTGATATCGACTGATCTAAATTAAATACAGATATTGCATTCTATAAGTAGCTATTGATAAAGATATATAATGTAAAATGAGTAATCAGTTATTCTATCAAAGTTTACCGTACCGTACCGTGATTTATAAAGTTAAGGGAGAGTTTAGGAATTTATTAGTATTCGGCTCGTGAGGAGGAGTATTGAAAATTACATGAACACTAGCCGAAATAGTGCAACGCGAACATATGACTATGACGTCTCTCTGGTTACGTTAAGTTGTTGAATAATATTGCAATGTTTTTCTAATTTATTTAAACACTAAACTAATCACTAACATTTAATTTATATATACTCAGTTATTTACTTAAACTAATTTATATAATCACTTAATTTATATTCACTTATTTACTGTTTATCTCACGATGTCAAATTATAAACTAAACTCCTCCGCTGATCGGTCCTTTATTTATATCAAAGCCTTTTTTACTAGAACATTCCGGACTGCGGCTTACACAAAAACAAATGCCTTTCGCGATATTTCTCGATTGCCGGCTTAATCCTTAAAAGACCTTCCGAGAACATGTCTATAAAAACGGTCACAATAAATCCCAATAGACCTTCTCAGAATTCGGCGCGCTCGCCATTTTTTTAACTCTGGTAACATAACGTTACAGGACCGTACTTAGTATCTGCTTCGGTGTGCGAGTTCGTAACATTACCCCCTCCTTAAATGAAAGTTCCTCCTGGAACTTTTGAGTAGCCGAGACTGGATGTTTGAATCGGCAACTGACTCCATTTCTACACTTTCCAATCTTATGGAAATAACAGGGCACCGTCTTCATCGGTAACTGATAACGGGGGTTGTAGCTGCAAATTAATATCTGGACACCGGTATCTTGGAAGATAACCTCTACCATGTTCCTGATGACTTGCCAATCCAACTGGTTACTCGCTATCTTAGGCCAGTTTCTTCACGCTGGATTCTAGCACATGGTCTCGTAGGTTTCGAAGTGCTTCCCACAGATCGCGGTAGGTAGATCGATCTTGAAATTCATTTTTAGTTACCACGCAGAAGACGTACCGCGAATTATGTTTCAGTTTCAGTGTCTTGCCAGGGGCTGGAATCTGGTCTTCAAGTTTTTCTAATTGCCCGAACTTCTTTCGAAAGACAGTTGCCAACCCTCGTGCGCTCTTGATATGGGCGGGGATGTTGTATGCCAATTAATAATCTTCCGGGAGAGTGAACAAATCTTGTTGTTGTTCCGAAGTGACTCCATGTCTAGCTTTCTAGGTACCTCCATACGTGCCCATAAATTCATCGAAGGTAGGGTCAGACACATCTCGAATAAGGTTTACTCCTTCCTCCGGGTCATGGTCTCCTTCGAATGGCGCTAGTCGGTTTTGGTGGACTACTTTTGGTTTTCCGTTGGGGATCTTGCTTATGCGATATATAACATCATTGATACTTTTCTTGATTAAGTATGGGCCTTCTTAGGGTTTTTGTAATTTTGGAGAAAATCCTTTTCTCCTCGTCGGGTTGTGTAACCATACTTTGTCCCCTTCTTTAAAACCGCCTTCTGTGGCCTGCGTGTCGTATCGACTATTCATTCTGTCGCTGGCAACTTGAAGATTTGTTCGAACTAATTCATGAATATCGTCCAGCCTTTTTCTCAATTGGATCACGTAGTCTTCGCCTGTTAGATCTTCTCCAGGCCGACAGCCAAATTCCAGGTCACAAGGAAGCCTCATTTCACGTCCAAACAGAATTTTCGCCGGTGTTTCACCCGTGGACTCATTGACGGCAGATCGATAAGCCAATGCTGTGGACTTCCAATGGCGCTCCATATCGGCTGATAAATTCTTTCACCAATACATCTGCTACAGTTGTGGCCTCTTGGTTCGGGATAGCGTAAATTTCCACCCACTTTGTGAAATAATCCATTACAACCAGTATGTATTTGCTACCATTTTCTGTCGTCGGAAATGGTCCAGCGATATCTAAAGCAATCCTTTCGAAGGGGCTTCCAACATTATATTGTTTCATAGGTGCCTTTCTCTTGCGATGTGGTTCATTAATCGTAGCACAAGTCGTACATTTCTTACACCAGTCCTTCAATTCTCAGAATTCATTTTATTGTTTAATAATTTTAAGTAATAATTAAAATAACTTATGCAAGTAGTTTATTATTCAATAAATAATTTACATAAAAAGAAAATAAAACCAACATTTGCATTGATTTTATCACCAATTCGAGGATACTCTGCGAATCTACAAAAAGAAAAAAGTTGAAATAGAACTTACCTGAATTTTCTATATCGATGAAATCGCTCAGCTTCTCGTACTCGTTGTCATCTCTTAAAAGAATCTCAAGAATATGTATGGATGCATTCACTTTAGTCGCTAAATGTAGAGAGGTATTTAAATGATCATCTACAGAGGAAATTTTGGCACCACATAATAACAAGGCACTAATGATTGGTTCATTATGGCAAAGAATGGCGGTATGTAATGGAGTTTGTCCGTTACTGTGTTCTCTCTCCAATAAATTAAATGCTTTATAAAAAGCTATCATTTTTATGAAAAATAGGGCTATTTTATTTTCCTTCAGGCAAGTGAAAACCTCTAAGGCACTAAAACATAAAAAAATATTCAAATTATGAATTATTTTAAACCCTAGATTTAATGTATGTAGGTTAAAACTGTTATATACTTTTGGAAAGTAATCAGTTCTAATTAACTTCAACTCAAATAGAGTGTAACTCAATTCGACCATTAACAAAAATGTACAATTCATGGAAATAAAAATTATTTTTAGCTCTACTACTATCTAATTATACTTATTTTGATAGGAAATTGTCGAATAACAATTTTTGTTCTGTAAGGTCATTTTTTTAATTTGCCGCGTCAGACACATGATGGCTGAACGCACCTTAAGAACGACAGTTACTTTTCACTTGTATGAATTGTCATCTGTCATTGTTGTCATTACTGTTTTATGTTTCACGCCAAGATGGCCATAAGACGCTACTTATTTTTGTATAATTTATGATGAAAACTAATTAAATATTTTAACAAGAATACATTTTATTGTTCTGCCGTCACCCTACTTCACTTCATTTATTTAATTCAATTGAGTTCATTGTAACTGCAAATATATGATAGATAGATAGATCAGCAGATATAGTTTTCTTGGTTTTCTATATCATTGCACAGTTATACTGATCTTAATTGGGATAAAAGATATCCAGGATATCACCATAGGGCTAATAATATTGTTACGAAACAGCACACTGGTATAGTCCCTAAATCCGACTCTGTCTAAGCCAGGTATGTTAAAATTATGGCGGACGCGCAGGGTTTCTTAGAATTGTTTACAAATTGTGACTATCTTATCTTATCATTGTTTTTGTGACCAGTCTTATTTAGAAAATGCCAGAAGGCCAATTGTTTTTGTGTAAGCCGCAGTCCGGAATTTTCTAGTAAAAAAGGCTTTAATATATAAGGGACCGATCAGGAAGAGTTAGTTTTGTTTATAATTTGACATCGTGAGAATAAACAAGTAAATAAGTGAATATAAATTACTTATTTGTTTATATCAATTAGTTTAAGTGAATATACGGTGTATAATTAGTGTTGAAATAAATTAGAAAAACATTACAATATCTAAGCTTTAATATTTGTAATATCATACTTCTTCTTTTTCTATTAACATATATTAAGTCAATCACAGTGCAGGTCACTTCTTGGTCTAGCCAAAAATAATTATTAAATATCAGGTAGGTATCAAATGAAATGTAACTTCTGTCATTCTGACAATTGTCAAATTTTTTAGAATTTTTAACATTTTTTCAATATATGTATTGTGGAATTATCTAGAAACAGTAAGTTTCATTTAAAACAGTAATATGAGTAGATTCCACGAAGTAAGAGTCGAGACAGTTAATTTAATAATTACCGAATCTGAAAGAAATATGCTAATATGTCCCCAAAAATCTTGAATCAAACTCGTTCTTTATAAATTATCAAAAAGGAAGATGCATTACCCAAAATATAGATATTAATAAACTTGGAGCAATGATTAAAGCGATATCAAAATTTTTAAAGTTGCCAAACCCTAACATTTATACTGGACATGGCTTTCGACGATCGTCCGTTACCCTATTGGTTAATGGTGGTAGTGATCTGATTTGCTTAAAAAACATAGTGGGTGGAGGTCAACATAGTTACAGAAGACAGCGTTATTGTTTCATCACAAAATAAGATGGCTACAGCAAAAAGATCTTGAATTCCGTGAAACTAATTTTGACCAACACTACAAATGACTCGATTAGTATAAATATAACTACTACTGTTGGTTAGGATTCAAAAGCCTCTAATAATTTTTAAAACTGTTCTAATTTCATAATTTATTTTGTAACGAATAAATAAACTCGTTTTTATTATTTAATAGCTATAAAATAGTATATTTCATATCAAGGGTGGAATAAACAAAATTCTACACGAGTAGAAAGATTTTACGAGTGTAGAATGTTTTACACTATACTTTTTCTACGAGTATCAAATAAAAATAAAAATAACTGTTAGGGGCATAGGTTTGTCGAGCACTTAAACAACTTAATATTTTAATAATTTATTTCTCCGGGGCCACACATCAACCGCCGTTATTTCCTCCAAAAATACATGACATCTGACAAATACAGTAGGTCCAACCCACCGATATATAAATATATTGATCTATGGTCCAAGGTGACATAACCGAGACCATAGAGTGTACATCCATATCAAATTATTCTAACACAACACATAGTGAATTGCTTCCGTAATTTCTGGAGTAATGGTGAAATCACATCACTAGTGTCAGTATCAAACACTAGAAAGAAATGAAAATTACCTATATAAATTTACTTATGGCGGGTTTATACAACATTTAGATAGTGGTAATCATTATCACAGTCACAATCATAAGAGTTCCGTTACAATTGCCATAACCACAATCATAAGCATAATTACACTGACTGAGTTCCTATTTATCACGAGAACTGAAATGCGCATGCGTCGAAACCGATAGGCGATGAACAATATTGACAAAGATGCGTCTCGGTTAAATAATGAATTTTTTCTACGCCCTATCTTTAAAGTACCTTGTATTTCATCGGTTTGTAGCGCTTAAAGTGGTTGTTTATGGTTAGAGTGAAAAAAAGTAAAAAAGCGTTAAAAAAAGTGCCATACCGTTAACTTTATTTCACGCTTTCCATAAGATAACACAATGAAACTTGGCTGGGCATCGAGGATGGACTTCTAAGATACTTGGCTGGGCATCGAGGATGATGTCATGAAACTTGGAATACATATAATTGTAATTTACCAAAGGAGCTTAATTAAAATATCCCAAATTTCTATTTGCATTTTATTTTTTTATATAGGGCTGTAGAAAAAATAATGTATGCAACAAGTGTATAAAGTGGCACTTTTTTTCACGAATGGAAAAAGTTGACCGCACGAGCCATCAGGCGAGTGAGGCAATTCCATGAGTGAAAAAAAGACACTTTATGCACTTGTTGCATAAATTACTATTATTGGCCGTTTTTTGGAGGTCTTTCTGTTCTTCGTCAATCTTTGTTTATTTCATACTTCATTGATTTGGCTGTTGGCTAGCTTAATTTATATGAATTTTATGCTTATGACTGTGTATAAGCGCCTTTTAGAATTGTGGTTAAGTTTATAATTCTGACTGTGATTATGATGATGACTATCTAAATGCTGTATAAACCCGCCATTACTTTTCATGAAGTATTAATCAATTTTAATTTAAAAAAAATAAGTAATTAAAGAACTTTGACAATCGACATTTTTGACAGGTGACAATTGTTGCTAAATAGCGTTTTCTATTTTCTTCTTAAAAATACCACAAAATACACTTATGCTGCACTTTTGGCTCTAACAATTAATACTCAAGAACCATATTAGTCATTACGTTCACTTTAGAGGATTTTTATACAATTTGATATTTCTGCACTACTTCTACTCTGCGTAGTGCAGCTGGTGTAGAAAGCGAAACACGCCTATTTTCTCTTTCTGTCAAAATGAACCGCCAGAAGTATTCATTCTATATGAAGGGCGAGAACGAATATTCTTGCCCTAGGGTTAGAATGAAACTATTCCATAATCAAAAACTACGTCAGAATATAGAAATTCTATAATAGTCGTAGAAAAAAAGTATACTTATGGTTATTAATCACATATATGAACTTCCTCGTGAGCAATAGGCATCATTACCCGCTCGTTGAATAATATACTATTGTAGTATTTTGAGAAGATATTTCTAACTTTTTTGTGAATTGTGAATAAACCACTTTGATAAATAGTGTGCAATAATATGTATCTTCATGAAATTCACAAATTTCATATTGAAAAATACTCACTTCTTAACGTAATCTTTTCCTAGAAGGCGGGTTAGCATTTGAACAGCTTCTTGTGGTGTATGTACACTGCTAATGAAATGTATCACTTCTTCCAATACTGTAACTGCCATTAATTCCTCAGCAGCAGTAACTTCCATATAATCTTCATAAAGTAATATGAGATCCCAAGATGATCTTAAAAATAACTGTTATCTAACATTGCAATTTAATATCTACAGGATGTCCCAATTTAATGGTTCTGGCGGAGATTGATTATAATTTTTTTATTAACAAACGATGAACAAATCAAATCTTTAATTGCTCATTTTGTTCTCAAGATCATAAGAAAGCACAAGATTTCAATGCCAAACTTCATAAATGAGCAACGACAGTGGGCTAGAGATGGAGTGAAAAGAAGCAGCAACAATTGCAAAATTGCTAACTGAAATATTAATAAACAACTTAACATTAACTGAAAATATAACAGAAGAAAGGAAACCAATGAATCTAAAATCCGAAAGGGCACCAGGTATGCTCAGATATCTATAATAATAAATAATGAATAATAATAAATTAATAAACAACATACCAGTACCTACTACACTCATTGCCCGCCTCCCGTTAAATACATTTTGAAATTTATATTATGTAAATCATAACTTGAATCGGTTCTTCCGTAAAAACCCAATACTCCGTTCGTGACAGTGATATTTCAGATTAATAAACTTCAGGACAAAAAGCAACGGACTTCGACAACAGTGGTAGGGCAGAGTCTGGAACAGTGGCCACGCAGGGGACTGTGGCCACCTACCCACAGAATTTTTATTTACAAAAACTGTGTCGAATAAGGTTGTAATCAATTACTGTTTCTATTCATGATGTTAGTTGCAGTATCCTTGAATCCTTTCCTTCGTTAATTGCTCAGATTAGGGGTAATTACCTAACCTCAAAATTTAGCACGCCTAAACATATTTCGGGAAAGTATTTGTGTAATCTTTTAGTGTTTTCATCGAGAAAAAAAGTAAAACCAGTGGCAAATGCTAGTCAATATATGTAAGTTTCTTCTGACAAATTATTTTCCTGCAGCCTTTTCATAACTTTTTTGTAAGCTATTGTTACGAACTCGCACACCGAAGCAGATACTAAGTACGGTCCTGTAACCTTATGTTAACGGAGTTAAAAAAAAGGCGAGCGCGCCGAATTCTGAGAAGGTCTATTGGGATTTATTGTAACAGTTTTTATAGACATGTTCTCGGAAGGTCTTTTAAGGATTGAGCCGGCAATCGAGAAATATCGCGAAAGGCATTTGTTTTGTGTAAGCCGCAGTCCAGAATTCTCTAGTAAAAAAGGAACTAGTATATAAAAAGGACGGATCAGCGGACCAGGCAGTTGATAAAGTGATCTTGACAAATAAACAGTAAATAAGTGAATATAAAAGTGTTGATATGAATTAATAATTAAGTTTGTGTGCATATAAATTAGATTTAAGTGATTAGTTGAGTACATATAAATTAAGTGTTAGTGAGTTAGTGTTTAAATAAATTAGTAAATAGCCATATCGTGTGTTTAAAATTTATCCCACCCGTTTATTGTTTAAATAAATAAGAAAAACATTACACTATTTTTAATTTGTAGGCGTGACTGATGATACAGTGGCCACCATCTACTGTAGGTACAGTAGCAACTACTTTGTAAATCTCACTGCTCCTAGGAGCTGTAAGACCTTGTCGCAGGGGGAGTGGCTTAGTAACTCCCTTCCTCCTCGAGCCGATAGGACGAGAGGGAAGGAGTGAAGCTAACAAGCAGCTCAAAAACGGCCAGTGGAGCACTGGTGGGGCAACCCGTGCCGGATAAGTAGCACCAGCAAAAACCAGTCAAGATACCAAACTAGCCCATGTTACATCCGAACACACTGGCAAGTCCTTACCTGAGAGGGGGCGAACGGCGAGTTCCCGGCGCCGTAAAACTGGGAACCTCCGGCTATGGTATGGAAACCCAGACAGAAGAGTCCAGATGGAGAAAACCAGCTGTAAAAAATCCGGAAGCCAAGATGTTTAGCAACCGTGCCGATGGATGCGTGGCCACACGGACGTGGACTCGAACGGTGCCTCCGAGATAATTTGGCGACCTCTCGGAGTAAGTAGCTTTACGGACATAAGCGGAGCTCTACGTCTGCGCACCGAAACTACCCAAGCTACTCGTGGGAATTTATGGAAACAAAAAATTATTTTATGCAGACAAACAGGGAGCTTCTCAGCCCTTAGAGAAATCGACAACTGAGAATACAGACCAAAGGTGGACAATGCCAAAAAACCCGTATCTGAAAATACAGATATAGGAAAACCAGCGAATAAACCACTAGCTAATAGCAGACTGAATATACTTGGCCATCTGGCCAGATGCAAAGATTCATGATACCTCGTTAGAAACGAGTATGACAGAGAATCCTTATAAACATAAAGAAAGTCCAGAAGTTTTTACGATTATCGAAGCGATAGAGGCATCAAATAAATACATAACAGTCCTAGAAAAGGTGATCAAGGAGCACCAAAACACAAAAACCACAATTAATGAGATTGCAGTTAAAATGAGGAAAACTGTTGAGATTTTCAACCGTATGTCTATAAAAAAGTGGCTGCAAGGCCATAAAATGGAGCCAGTTAAAAAAGCTACTTATGATGCAGACGTGCAAACAGATGCAACTATGGAATCCACTAAAGTCAATGCCTCGACGCAAACGACTCCCTGGTATCTATAAAATCTAAAGATCACCTAATTAACTGGAGTTGAGGACCTAGAAAGCCTACAAACGATGCAAAAACAAGAATGGGACAGCAGCTTATTTACTAACAGCTCTATTGTTTTTGGAAACCCACTAAACACAAGTGACGAGACGGTAAAAGTTGTATTCGCTGAACCAGGAGACACAAATTTAGACACTGGTATACAAATGATGTATAAGGAGAAATTCCCAGAAATATGCGAATTAAAATCCAATTTTGAGGTTATAGAACAGATCACAAGAGTGAAGACAAAAACCCATATCTGCATACACGCAAAAAGGTAATAAAAATAAAACACGATGAAAGTGATAAACAAATTTGGGATGAACTAAAACGACTGCAGGAAGAAACAGCAGAAGACATGCACGTGGCATTACATCATATATGACAGTAGAAAATCTCCAAAAAATGACAGAGGCTCACAAACAAAAGTAACGATCTTCACCACTGACAAATATAAAGCAGCAATGGGGGAGCGAGACAAAACTGAAAGAAAAGAAAGACCCACATACGGCTTAATAATAAAAGGAGGTGGAAAGAGTTACAAGGAAGTATTGGGCCAAGTTAAAAAGATTATTGGAACTACCTCAGCTATCAACGCCATCAGAACTGTTAGGAGTGCCAAGGATAATAATCTTCTCATAACGATGGACAAGGATGAAAAAGCGATGGACAAAGTAAAAGAAGCTATTAAAAATATCTCAGAGGGGATGAAGGTTAGAGAACTAGGCAGAAAAGATGAATATGAAACATTACACACAAAAGGTATGGACGCCGAAGCAACTAGAGAGAACCTACTGGAAGAACTAACCAAGATCCTTGGAAGCTGGGATGAAGAATACAATAGGCTAAGTGAGCTACGCCCTCAATCAAACGAAACTCAAGCAGCGACACTTACAGTTAAAAAAGAAGAAGCGGCGAAACTTCTACGAGCGGAGCATATGCGAGTTGGACTCGTCAGATGCAGAATAGAAAAGAGACTAAGGATAAGCAGATTCACAAAATGTTGGGAGTATGCCCATAAGGCAAATGACTGTAACGGGCCTAGCCGCGTAGCACTATGCTATAAATGCGGGAAAGAAAATCATGTAGCTGATCAGTGTAAAAATGCAGAAACATGACCAGTATGTGATAAAACCGACCACAAAGCAGGAACAATGAAATGCCCAGCCTTCAAAAAGGCGCTTAATAGAGCTAGAGCAACGGAAAGAAGAGAAATATAGTTACACCGAAACGATACGGCCAAGCAAAATATGGAAGAGCACGATTTAAGGGAAAAACCTAGATGTGGACCACCCCTGTGAATAATCTCATAGGCTGACACAAGAAGCAGAACATACTATACATGCCATTGACAACACAAACTAAAAATGTCTCTCAATTCAATTCGAATTCTACAGGGCAATATAGACAGTGGAAAGGGAGCCATGGACTTGATGTACAAAATAGCTGATGAAAGGCAAGCTGATGTTATACTAATAGCCGAACCTAACAAGAAAAAAGCTCCTACCGAACACTGGATCATTGATGACAACATAGAAGCGGCAATAAAACTTAGAAGAAACGTTAAAGCCAATAACAAAGGTAAAGGTGCAGGTTTTGTGTGGGTGGAAACATGTATTACGGTAATGTACAGCTGTTATATATCCCCAAATGTAGAAACAATAAAATTCGTAGATTTCCTTGCAGCCTTAAGAGAAGATACGAAAAGACATAAGAAGCAGATTATAGTAGGCGGCAATTTTAATGCGAAATCCTTCCTATGGAATTCAAACATTGAAGACAGGTGGAGAAAATTTTTATCGAAATGGTTAGCAGAAAAGGATCTCGTCATACATAATCATGGAAATGTACTTACATTTAGAAGAGGAACTAGCGAACCATATATAGACATCACTTTTAGTACAAGAAAGGTTGCCAAACAGGTCGCTAACTGGAAGGTGCTTGAAGAAGAGAATCTGAGCCTACATCAGTATATTTTGTACGAGCTAAAGGAATATCGCCAAGAAGAACACCGACAAAGGTTTCCATCAAGTAATGGATGGCAAATTAAAAATGAGAAAATAGCTAAACTCATAAAATAATTTAAAAAAATAGTGGGCAATAGAGAAAATGATATACTGACAGCCGAAGAACTGGCAAAGGCTATAAAAACCGCTTGCGATAAGACCTTCCACAAGAAACAGGGAAATCCAAAAAGAATACCAGTGTACTGGTGGTCCGAAGAGGTAAGCGACAAATGGAAGATATGCTTGCAAAAAAGAAGGACGATGCTAAGGGCTAATAAAAGTACAGACGAAGACCACAAAACTGCATGCCGAGATCAGTACAGGCTAAGTAGATCCGAACTTTAAAAAGCCATAATACTCTCAAAAAAAGCCAGCTGGAGAAAAGTTATTGATGAAGTCAACGCAGATATTTGGGGCAAAGGATATCAAATCGTTACAAATAAGCTTAAGAAAAATCGCCCTCTGATCATGACCGACAAGGAACAAAACAAGATAGCGAAAACTCTTTTTCCGGGGCAGCAAACGAGAGTATGGAATAAAATGCCAGTAAATACAACGGAAATACCAAAATACACACTAGAGGAGCTACTACAAGCAAACGAACGGCTGAAAGAGAAGAAAGCACCGGGTCCAGACAACATCCCTGCCGAAGTGATAAAGGCCATAGTAAGGAGCTACCCAGAAAAGTTCTTGCTTGTATTAAACGAGGCACTAACTAAAGGCGAGTTCCCCAAAGAACTAAAGTTAGCAAGATTGGAGCTAATTGAAAAAGCTAAGACAGGCCAAAATAGTATAAGTTACAAACCTATCTGTCTACTGAACGTCCTGGCTAAGCTAATGGAACATCTGATGCTCATAAAGCTCAAATCCGAAATAGAGAGATGGGGAGACCTGGATACCGAGCAATATGGATTTAGAGAGCAAATATCAACAATCGATGCACTAAAAAGGGTACAGAACATTGCAGACGAAGCATGCCAAAGACATCGTAGAAGGCTTTGTGTACTCATAACGATCGATGTTCAAAACGCCTTTAATTCGGCACCGTGGCAAGGAATTCTCGATGAACTGACCAGCAAAGGGATAAAACCATATATCTATAATATGATAGCTAGCTATCTACACGAAAGGTCATTGTATGTAATAAATACCAATAAGAAACATGGGGAGAATCATCCTGTATAACAAATTATTTTTTACATTGTAACGTTTAAACTATAGAAAGCGGTCGTTCACATTCATACAATGAAAAAATACTTATCTAAGCGTTTGTCTGGCTGAATAAAAGTAAAACAAATAATATTTTAACCGGAAATAATAATTGCGTCAAAATAAAAATCCAAGTGTTAATCGAACGATAAGTTCTACCAATCAAAAAGTAACAGGTACAAAAAAAATGAAAGATCGCTGACAAAGGACAAATGCCGAAACTTCGAAAGGGTAAGAATTGAAGTGGCAGTTGGTAAAAACTCGCGGTCGGAAACGGTCCAGTTTTCTTTTGGGGTTTCGCGGATAACGGTTTTTGAGGAGTCCTGAGTTCCAGTAATTTATAATTAAAGTAGTGTTTTAGCAATCAGGCATAATTATTTTTTTTTCTCGAAGAGGGAAAAACAGATTACAAGGGAGCGTCTACTGTACGCGCTCTGAAAGGGTTTCTTCTTTTGTTCGAAACGCGAATCGTGTGTTATTTAATTACAGTCACAAGGCACTATATGCGATTGTTCCTGACGCTTTATAAATTTGGTGCAATTATTGCTATTTTTCTTATATTTTTTTTTATTAAACTCGTTTAAGAAATCGTTATCGGTTAATTTATTTACTCAACCAGGAGAGAAGGAATACCCAACCTATACACATAAGTTCTACACCTAAAATTTTCCCTCAACACACCCCTCTAACTGACGTAACCCCATAATACAAGACCTCTCATTACCAACGACATCTGGTAGCAGCGGAGGCCGAAGCCAGCTCTTTCGGACATTTCTTACAGGAGCCGTCGACTCCTGTTTCCCACGGAAACGTGGGTGGTAACAGCCAGCTACGCTGCCTTCTCGGTCCATTGGGGACATTTTGACAGCAGAGTTATATATATTTTTGTTAGGTTATTACACTGGTGATAGAATTTTGTTTTATTTAGGGTCATAGTGGAATCCATTGATTGATTATTACAGTGGTGACAGCGATTCCAGGTTATTACAGTGAAAATATCATAGGTGTTACTACTGGTATTACAATTCGTAGAAACAAACGGCTAGATAAATGTCCCATGCGGAGTACCACAAGGCTCAGTAATAGGTCCTACGCTGTGGAATGTCTACTATGACGGAGTATTGAAAATACCCGTTTCTTGTGGTGTACAGCTTATAGGTTATGCAGATGACATTGGAATAGTCGTAACGTAACAGCCAATCGGACTCTAAGACAGATAAATGAATGGATGTGCGAGAAAAAACTGAAGCTGGTACCACACAAAACCGAAGCGGTACTTCTGGTAGCGAGCAGAAAAGTAAAAAGTATTACAATCGAATTAGATGAAACAATGATTAACAGCCAGGAAAGTCTGAAATACTCAGGTATTCATCTGAATAGAAATATAAGGATGGTGAAACATATACACGAAGTGGCAAAAAAAGCAGAAAAGGCTTTGGGAAATATCAGCAGGCTGATGCCAAATATAGGAGGGCCCAGAGAGGGGAACAGACATATTCTTCTATCTGAAAAAGAGCTCTCAACAAAAAGATATATTTAAATAAGATAATCAGCATACAGAGAAAACCCGCCATCAGAATAATTGGAGCGTACAGAACTGCTTCCGCAAGATCAGTTCTAACTCTTGCACAAATACCACCAATCAACATCCTAGTGATGAAATTGGAAGATGAGCAGGCTTTAGATAAGCCAAGAGCAGAATCCCAACTATTGCAAAGATGGCAAGAATGGTGGCAGGAAGATGCTGACACAGGGACCTGGACAAAGAAACGTATACCGACCATACAAGTATGGGTTAAAAGGAAGCACGGAGAACTCAGTTACTACCTGACACAAATGCTGACCGATCATGGATGTTTCCAAGCATACCGAAAGCGATTCCACTATACCGAACTATCAACGTGCATATACTGTGGTGAAGAAGAAGATACAGCAGAATACACTATATTTATCTGTAGCAGATGGCAGATCGAAAGACTAAACATAGAAAACAAGGCTGGAAATATAACGCCAGAGAATGAAACAAAAAAGTGGGAAGCAGTACAAACATTTAGAACTACCATACTAAAACAGAAAGGAAACGACGTAAGACAAAGAGAAGGTAGAAGGTAATTCAGAATGTATAGATGCAACAACAACAACATGACAGTCAATAGCAAAAATCATAGCCGTCGGACTTGAAGTAATGCTAAACGGCGGTTCCGAGTCCGACTAACACTGGCTAGGTGTGGTTTGGTGGTGTAGGCAAGGACTTGCACGACTTAAAATCCTGAATCCCACGCTTCCTGTCGCATAAGAACCATAGGTCAGGAGTTGAACATGAGTTTCCACACCCGTCAAAAAAAACTTTGTAAATCTTAAAAGGGGTGGCCACTGTACTTTCATAATTCTTTTGCTCAAACTTCGACCTTTTTTTCAGAAATGCTACAAGATGTGTCATCGCAAAAAAAGATAAAATAATAAGTAAAATTTGTACTGAAACTATAGGCTTCGTGACATAGAAAATAGTACGGAACTCCCCGCATAACTTCAAGGCGTTATGTAGCAAATATTAAGGTTATAAGAGATGAGTGGAATTCACCCGTCTTACAAGGAGCACCAATGTTATACTGTAAATATATTGAAGAAGAAGAAAAATTGCAAGGAAATTAGCTTATGATTCAGCATTGGCATATGGGAAAAATACCACCCTCGTTGGTGAAAAATGAAACTGCCGGTAGATTGTGATTTAACGCTTTTCTCAAACGGCGAAGGGAGTCATCTTTAAGGTCGGCAAAAGATACGTGGTTAGGTAGAGTTATGGGCTTTAACAAACCACTCGTCCAAAGATTTTTTGATAATGTTCGAGAAATATATGAGAAGTACCCCCCGAAACGGGGCTGACAACCGTTCAAAGAGCAATAAAAGTAATTTCCAGGAAAGGTCAAAAACAAGTTGACCAAATAACATCTAGTGAACGGGAAAAATTACAAGGATTATATGATTAAAAATGCTCCTCCCGTCTGTCGGGATCACTTCAACATCAGGCTGAATAACGTCGGAAATCTTTATGCAATGGTTTAAGCATTTTATTAGATATACCAAACCCACAGCTGAATCACCAGTATTACTAGACATAGATAGTTATGACGCTCACATTTCTTTGAAAATCATAAAGTTGGCTAAGGAAAATCATGTAAGATTACTAACTCTACCGCCTCATACTGGCCATAAGTTACTGCCTCTAGAAAAGAGTGTTTAAAAATTATTACAATCAACATTGTCAAGTATGGTTCATAAGTAATTCAGGGAAATGAGTTATAGATTACGATATCGCTGAATTTTTGGGTGAAGCTTATCCTTTAGCATTCACTGCTAGAAACTGCTTATAAGGATTTCGATCGACTGGGATTTTCCCGTTTAACGCAAACATATTTAACGACGATGACTTCATCGCTTCGACCGAAACAGACATACAAATAATAAATAAAGTCAATTAATCAGAAATTGCTTGTTTTGCCCACTTACCTTAAACCAGCCATGTCAAACATGCGGCCCACTGAGCATTTTCCTGCGGCCCCGAATCAATTTTGAAAACAGCCATGTAATGCGGCCCGCGAGCCTGTTAAAAACCGAAAATACAGTACTGTGATGATGAACTAAGATGCGCGCTCAACCTAAAAGCCTGGCTTGTTCCGGAAAGTTCTATCGCGCGAGAACACAGATGACGCTACCTGAACATTCTGGAAAGAACTGTCGAGAAATCACAATCCGTATATAAGCCAATACCGCTCGATTGACACTAATCATTCATTGACACCTAACACAGAACTAGAAGTACTGCATATTTGTGAAAAGAAACAAGAACTGGATTTCCTTGAAGAACTGGAAATTAGAAGACATTTAAGAAACCCACAATATGAAGTTGTCAATGAACAGTTAAATCTAGGGAATTCTCCACTAATGAACTGTCTTCTTAAGTGATAATTGTAAAGATCAGCAGATATAGTTTTCCTGGTTTTCTATATCATTGCACAGTTATACTGATCTTAATTGGAAAAATGATATCCAGGATATCACCATAGGGCTAATAATATCTAAGCTTCAATATTTGTAATATCACATCTTCTTCTTTTTTCTATAAACATATATTAAGCCAATCACAAGTTAGGTTACTTCTTGGTCTAGCCAAAATTAACTACTAAACATCAGGTAGGCATAAAATGAAATGTAACTTCTGTCATTCTGACGATGATATTGATTTATCGAAACAATTGTCAATTTTTTAGAATTTTCAATAACTTGTATTATATTGTGGAATTAACTAGAGACCTTGAGTTTCATTTAAAAACACTAATATGAGCATATTCCACGAAGTAAGGGTCGAGACAGTCAATTTGCGTACTTATTGTTACAACACGTAACAGTACTTATTGTTATTTATTTCGGATAAAGTTTTTAACATGTCTGTTTCAAAACCAAGTGGAAGTAAGAGGAAACTTGGAGATGAGCATCGTATCTTTCAAGAAAAGTGGGAATTAGAGTTTTTTTGCTGTGAAGTGAAAGACAAAATTATTTGCTTGATTTGTAACAGTACAGTCGGTGTCCCAAAATTATATAATATAAAACGTCACTATGATAGTCATAAAACTAAGTTTGACAAGTATACAGGCATGATTTGAAACGAAAAGTTAAAAGAGTTAAAATCACGGTTATAAGATCAACAGCATATGTTTACACGTCCAAAGCAAGAAAATGAATCTGCCGTTCAAGCGAGCTACGTTCTGTCGGAGTTGATCGCAAAACACTCAAAACCATTTGTTGAAGGTGAATTTATAAAAGAGTGCCTTGTAAAGGCCGCGGAAATTGTAAGTCCCGGGAGCGTGAAGGCTTTTCAAAATATATCCTTGTCCCGGAATACTGTCGCTGAAAAAGTTACCGAGTTGGCTGCCAATATAAGCGAACAGATAAAAACAAAATCAGACTCTTTCATTGCATTTTCTATTGCCTGTGACGAAAGTACAGATGTGTGTGGTGTGGCGCAACTCGCTGTTTTTCTTCGTGCTGTTGATAGAGATATCCACGTTTATGAAGAATTACTGGAATTAGTACCATTGCATGATACAACAACTGGGGAGGATATTTTCAATGCTGTTTATGGACTTCTGCAAAAGTACAATTTAGATTTGTCAAAACTGTATTCCGTTGCAACAGACGGAGCTCCTTCAATGACTGGAGTAAATAATGGCTTCATTAAAATATTACAAACAAATATCAGAGAAACGGGCAGTGAAAAACCAGATTTTCATCATGTTCATTGCATAATCCACCAAGAAGTTTTATGCTCAAAAGTGAAGTTGGAAAGCGTTTTAAAGTCAGTGAAAAAAATGATAAGCTTCATAAGGTCACGTGGCTTGAATCAGCGACAGTTTTCTGCGTTTTTACGTGATTTAGAAAGTGAGTACACTGGTTTACCTTATTATGCAGAAGTGCGATGGCTTTCGTGTTCTATGGTTCTCGATCGGTTTTGGAAACTCAAAGAAGAAATACGCCTTTTCATGGAAGTGAAAGAACAAGATGTCAGCTTATTATCCGACTTACCTTTTTTACAAGATCTTTAAGTTATGGTAGACATCACAAAACACTTGTCGGACTTAAATACGAAATTGCAAGGACCACGTCAAGTTATAACAGATATACATGATCATGTTAAAGCTTTCAAGTGTAAGATGATGCTGTGCAAAAACCAGTTAGCGGTGGATAATCTGTCACATTTTCCGACTTGCAAGGCGTATCAGGAAAGTACAAGTGGCCCAATATCATACAAAATGTATACAGAGAAAATGGGAAGCCTTCTGTCAGAATTTGAAAAGCGTTTTCAGGATTTTAAGTCCCAAGAAAACAATTTTTCTTTATTTACTGGTCTTTTCACTATCGATATTGATAAAGTTTCCCCTCACTTGCAGATGGACGTGATTGAGATTCAGTGTCAAACCCATTTAAAAGAAAAATTTGATAGTGTTGGTACATTCGAATTTTATAAGTACTTGCCTTTTCAATACCAAGAAATGAGAAAACTTGCCTGTAAAATCCTGTCAATGTTTGGAAGTACCTATAAGTGTGAACAATTATTTTCTTTGATGAAAGGAAACAAATCTTCCGCAAGATCGCGATTGACGGACGCACACTTGGACGCAGTTTTAAAAGTTATTTCCGCCGATAAATTCACGCCACAAATAGACAACTTAATTAAAGACAAAAGATGTCAAATATCTGGCAAAAGAAGTTAATGTTTGTAAGTTTTTGTAATGTCCTTTTTACTGGAAATTTAATAAATATACTTCTAACATAATAGTACTTTGTTTCGTTAAGATTTTCAGTAGTTTGTCTTCTTTAAGATTAGGTTTTGCGGCCCACCTAGTCTATGGTCTTCATGCTTTTGGCCAACCAGTGACTTTGAGTTTGACATGGCTGCCTTAAACCATTTCCAAAGGTAACAGCTTCAAACGAAATCAGAAATTTTGACAAACACCCCAGTTTTAGAAAAACTCGAAGAGGAGGAAAAATTAAAAGATGCGAGGAAATCTAGTTTAAACAAAAATTTAGGTGTTATAAGAAACGTTGGAGAGAATTGAAATGTGGCCATTGTTCCATGCAGATATGGTCCCTTTACCATCAATGATGGTACATGACCTTGTAAGCGTTTTTAAAAACTTCTGTTTTTTTCAGAAAAATGGCTATTTAAAGTTTAAGTATTAGACTGCTATGATACCAAAAGTTCTATAAAACAAGTATATGGCATCACCTTTTCAAAAAAAAATATTTTGAAGGTGTCATCTTTTTATATAAAAAAGGTGGCCACTGTTCCAGACTCACCTATTCTACTATATACCTGGCAGCCCTACTCAACGTAAAATTTGTTTATTAAATGGACGTACAAAACTGGTCAGAAATAGAGACGGCAACGATGCATCGATATATTCAATATATCGATATTTTTTCAAATAAATCGATGTATAATTATCGATGTAATAGTTTCGATATATCGCAAAATATATCGATATTTTAGTGTAAATACCTATATCAAAAAACTACCTAATTGCAAATTGCACACACCACAATTTGGCGAAATTTCAATCTAGTTTGTTTTATCACCAACATTCGTTAAACTTCTTAGCACCATCTAGCGTCGAGAAGCGCAAATAACTTAGTAGGTACTTGTATTTGATACGATAGGTACCCGAATTATCGGCTATAATCGGGATTCCTTTGAATTACTTGAACGGAATTAACTTATGCCCCGAAATTTTTTGTCGGGGAATACCCGTCCAAAGTTTATAAATACACCTCAACAAATATTTTTTCTACAATCTGCAAAGAGCTTTGAAAGTGTTTGCAGTGAATAAATGATAGTGTGATTGTTCAAAAGTTTAGTGAAGTTGAAATTAAAATAACCTTGATTTATTACATAAATTTAAAGTGACTGTTGGTCCTGAAAATATGGTTTCTCCGAGAAGAAACATTTGTAAACATTTTCAAAAAGTTACTCCAAATACTGCTAAATGCAATTTGTGTGCCAAGGTGCTGAAGACTTCGGGCAATACAACAAATTTGAAAACACATTTAAAACAAAAACACTCCTCCATCTTACAACATTTAACTGAGGAGAAAAAGGAGACTGATGAACCAAAAAAGATAAAACGTCCATCCCAATCCGAAAGTCGAATGGATGTAGAAACGCCTGGACTAGTAGTTCACTACATCAAGATGAGGTATGACTAATAGAACCGCTATTGTTAATGAATTTATTAGTTAATATTCCTAGAAAAAGCTGATCGCATCACAAGAAATTGATGATGATGATCATTCATCAACTTCAACAATGACGGTTTCTGAATATGATGTTGAACCAAGCACAAGTACAGAAAAATCAAGCTCATTATACAAGCAAGCTACAATTGTGTCTACTATCAAAACAATTTTATCTTTCAAAGGTAAAGCTAAAGTTTATAGTACTTGCATGAATGCATCATTTGTTTTTATTTTTAGATGGTAGCTCTAAAAATGTGAAACTAACAGAAGCATTAATAAAATTTATTGTTCATGATAATTTGCTATTCAATATTGTAGAAGGTAAGGGTTTTTTGTCTTTGATGAAACAAGTGGCACCTTTATACAAAGTGCCAACCAGAAACACCATCAAAAATAATGTTGATAGAAAGTTCGAAGTGATTTCAACAGCATTTAAAAATATATTGAAAAAATTTCACAATTACGACGGATATATGGACTGCCGATATGCAGACCAAAAGTTTTATGGGCATCACTGTCCACTTTGTACATAACTTGAAGTTAACATCAGCGACAATAGGTATTGTTGAATTATCAGAGTCTCACACGGCAGACTATATTGCTTTAGAATTGGGCAAAGCTCTTCAAATTTGGGGAATTGATCCTAATGATGTTGTTGCTGTAGTGACGGACCATGCAGCCAATATGGTCAAAGCTATGCGGAAAACCGACACATCCCATGCTACGCACATACCTTCAATTTGGTGTGTGAAAATTCACTTGCAAACGCAGAAGGTTTGAGTATTACTATTGACAAGATACGATCAATAGTAGTATGGTTCAAAAGAAGCGTTAAGGCTAGTGACCAATTAAGAAAAATACAAATAGATGCAGGAACGACAGAAGGAAACATTAAAAAAATTATTTTGATTGTCAAAACTCGCTGGAACTCCACATATTACATGATAGAGAGATTTCTACTAATGTCATCTATAGTCAGCAATATTTTGTTTTCCGATGTTAATGCTCCAAATATGATTACTGCAGCCGAAGTTGAGCATTTACAAGAAATATGCAAACTTTTAAAACCACTAGAAAGGATGACAGTAGAGATAAGTGGCGAAAATTACCCCAAAATAAGTAAAGTAATACCAATGAGTGGTTGTCTGATAAACCAGTACAACAATTATTCGCCCCAGTATGAAGTAGGTAAACACTTGAAAACAACATTATTAAAAGAAATCGAAAAGAGGTTTGGTGCTATTGAAAAATCTTATATACCAGCTGTTTCCACAATATTGGATTCTCGATTTAAACAAATAAACTTCAGGGATCCTCAAGCCCTGGGCACTGTGGTGAGACGCATCAAAAGTGAGATCGCGACTTTCCAAAGCACTTCTTCTTCATCAGAATCTTCTGATTCGGATACTGAAGAACCGGAATTTGATATATGGGCGCACCATAAAAAATTAGCGCACACTAAAAAAAGTGGGCAAGGGAAATCACATAAAGATAGTGAACTCAATCAATATTTAAGTTTGCCAGTTAGAATCTTGAAAGGCGATCCCTTGGACACCTGGAGGCAAATTCTCGAGTCTGTAGGAATTTGTTCCTATAGGAAAAATCGTAATTTTCCATCGGAATTTTGAGATGGTGTATTCTCGAAAATAGTATTGGAAAATATTCCAACACAATCTATAGGAATCACTTCCCATGCTTAAAACTATAGGAATCAGTGGTTTCCCATAAGAATATCACTGAATAATGTCATGGATGACTTTTTAGTCCTGTCACAGATTTTAGTCCGTTAAATTTTACGAATTCGTTTCGAATTCCGGGATTATGGCGAATTTAGATGAATTAGTTCAGCTGGATGCTTTGCAAAACCTGGAAGCGGCTGAAGTACTTGCTCGGAGGCCAGGGAGAAGGTTCACCCCTAGAAGAGATCCATTTCAGTATTTATCTGAAAGTGCATTCATAAAAGTGTTCCGGTTATCCAAAGCAGTTACAAGAGAATTGTTGGAAATGTTGGACCCTTTCTTTGAACCGCCCTCAAGGAGTTCAGCTTTGGACAAACAAACATAGGTCCTCGTCGCATTGCATTTTTTCGCATGTGGAAGTTACCAGACATCAGTTGGACTGATGATATTGGTGTTAGTCAATCATCTGCTAGTCGGTGCATTAAAGAAGTAACAAACGCTCTGAATGAACATCAAATTTTCAATCGATGGGTTTAATTTCCACAAACCCTTGAAGAACTGCAACACATTCGTCAAGAGTTTTATGATTCCTTCGGTTTTCCAGGCATTATAGGATGCATTGACTGTACCCATGTGGCAATTTACCCTCCTCCAAAAAATGATTTATTGTATCCTGAGCATATATATGTTAATAGAAAGAACTATCATTCCATCAATGTTCAATTAATTTGTGACGCCAAAATGGGAATAATTAATGTAAATGCAAGATACCCAGGAAGCAGTCATGACAGTTATATCTGGAGCAGATCTCGAGTGCAGGAGGCTGTAGTGAATCTGAGTAATGATCATCCAGATTTCTTCCTCATAGGTGATTCTGGATACCCCCTAAGGCCGTGGTTACTGACACCACTTCCAGATCCTCTGCCAGATACACCTGAATTTCGGTTCAAAAAGGATTTCAAAAAGGCAAGATGCAATGGGTTATTGAAAATGAGATTCCGATGCCTATTGAAGCATAGAGTACTTCATTATACACCAAATATATGTTCGAAAATTATAAATTCCTGTGTGGTGTTGCACAATATTTGCATCAAAAATAATATTCTGGATGTAGATGATGAGAGAGATGAAGAGTTTGGAATATTTGAACCTTTGCACTTCGTTGAACATGGTCTTGATAGACAAAATGATGAGCTCATGAGGGCAAGAAATATACAGAGGCACATAACTAGAAATTATTTTGCCTGAATGTTATTATTCGAATAAATTTTTCATTTTTAGCAATTTTTGTTATTATTTATCTGGAATGGAATTAAAAAATCACAGTACTTTAAAAATTGTATACTCGGGGCACAAAATACCAAACATTAACTCAACATAAACCTGAAAAACAATTATTACCTAACAAAATTTAAAAAATAAGTCTGTCTATTCCTATTTGTTTTGTAAGGACTGTGAAATGTTTTCTAATGCTGTTGCAATTCTCTTTCCGATAACCACATTCTCCTTCAGTATTTCAATTTTTTTCTCATATTTTTTTTTAATCTCAACTTTTTCAGCAGCTATTTTGCTCAAATTTTCATTTGCCTTCATAGAATATTCTAGGCGTTGTGTTGCAACGGGCTTTCTATTCTTCCTTTTCATAGGCTTATTTTTTCGTTCATTCATTTCTACATCCATGACCTCATTTCCTCCAATATATGCTTCCTCATGATTTTCAGCTTCAACTATTTCAGTTATCTCCACATTCGTTTCCACAGTATAATTTTGATTTTCCCCTATCTATAATAATATGAGTTGAAAAAATATGGTACTGCTTTTGATAAAAATTGAAAATATTATAGGAACATACAAAAATGACTTTGGATTTCTCAACCTCTGCATCGCCTTCCACTGCTGTTGCATCTAAAATTTTTAAAAGATTCTCTTCATCTTTTGTCAACACAGTGTTTGTAGGTGGCCCTCCGCCTGTGCTCTTTACATGCTTTTTTATATCAGTATTTTTTTTCTTAACGATTTTTTTCATATCTTGCCAAGTCTAACGAAAATCAAGACTAATGAACTATCACAAAACGTTTTATCATTGTCACCTACCCTTCGCCAGTGAATCCAGTCTTTCTTTGCCCCGGGTATTGCATTCAGCTTCTCTTCTATTTCTTCCACTGACGCTGAGAATCTTTGTAGGTGAAAAGTGGATGAAATTTACCTTTTCGGAGGTCTTCAGCCGCCTCCATCAACTCAATTAATACTTTTTTTGCTCTTGGCTAATGTTGCCACCTCTTTGCCCTTTTTTCAAAATACTTTTATCCATTTTTTAATTCTCTACTCAAAATTCAAATTGACAACTAATGTCAGATAACGGAGTGCTTTCAAATGATTATTGCCAACATGAATTACTCATATTTCATTGGTCTATACGTTTAATCTCATGAAACTATCAACGAAACATTGTACTCTTTAAATTCTGTAGGAAAAACAGTTCCACTTGGTTCAAGAATACGTATCTGAGAAACTTCGTTTTCCTATGGGAACTGAAAGCATGGGAACATCTTCCTATAGGAAAAAACTCCTACAGACTCGAGAATTGTGCCCCTGGAGCGAAATTAAATCGGTATATCCCAACTTATTTAAAGTGGCGGCAAAATATTTTTGTGTTGTAGCAACGTCGGTCCCCAGCGAGAGGCTATTTTCAAAAGCCGGAGCAACAGCTACTAAAAGTCGTAACCGTCACACGGGAAGTAGGCTTTCCAAATTATTATTTTTGAGCTCTTTGCCCGATAACTTGCATTTGTGGATGTATTCACCTAACCCACAAAATCACAAATGCAGGCAAACAGTCTACTTCCTGTGAGACATTTAATTGTAAACTTGACTAAATTGTAATAAAAAATACATTTTCATTTTTTTTGTAAAAACATGCAATTTTGTAGAACACTTTTAACAGTTTTAACTTGTACTTACTTAATAAAAAAATACACTTTTTTTAATGTATTACCTTTCAATATTTTCTCAGTACCTACTTTACGTTTCAAAAACTTTAGATTTGAATATAATAAAAATATATATCGATATTTTTCATAATATCGATATTTTTGTTCAGATATATCGCTTGTATCGATGTATAGGTTTCTTTATATCATATGATGATTATATCGATATATTTATATTTTTTGCCATCCCTAGTCAGAAATACCCAAACTTGTTAGAACCACCCAGTACAATTAAACTGGGATTTGCATACATAATGTGGTACCACTATGACGGAAACGAAGTATATGAAATGTTATATTTGATATGGAGGGCAGCCACGTGGTCATGATACCAAACCCGGAAAAACTCCAAATTTTATTCGTTGCGTAGATATGTAGCATAGGCCTTTATAAAAGAATGAAAATATTTTATTTAGTTATTGGTAAAACTTTCTAACGTCAACATGGTTAAAAAACATTTATAATGGAATATGGTTTATGATCAGTTAATAAACGTTTCTAAACATCAAAAGCCTTCCAATTGACCATACTACAGTAAGGATAAGTATAAGTATTAATGGTTGATCTTGAGATCAATTTTAACAACAAAAAACAAAAAAATATCAATTTAGTGTTATATTTGTTAAAGAAGTATTAAAACCTTGTAATTTAAACCACGATTAAAAAACGTTGTTATCATGAAACCAAATGTTTAAGATTTGATTTGATTGTCGAGTTTCTAAAAAAATCATAATATCTGAACTATATTTCAATCTGTTTATTCTTGAGATTTTTTTTAAGAAATATATTACATTAAAATACCCCGTATATGTTTAAAGACTTACTGAACTGTAGACTGCTGAGAATCAAGCTTTAAAATTTTAAAATGAGGTGCAAATTTTTGCTGATACTCTGAATACATTTTCTTGAACTCGTCTGAATTGAAATTTTCTGCAGCTATTGGAAGATCTTCATTAAATAGTTTTGGAGTATCAAAACGTACATTATCAGTAACCTGACCGATTTGTAAGTTGTTCATTGCCGCTGTTAGTCTCCCCTGTATGTTGTTGTCTTCTGTAAACAATTGATTACGGGCAAATTTTCGTCTCTCCTTAAAATATGTTCGCCTCTCATGTACATATTCGCGGGAGATCGTAGCATTGGGAATATAGCGAAATGCTTTTGCCTCGGGACTGACGTATCTCATTGGTCGTACCAGCTCGATAAAAACATTAACGGGTGTGGTGATGTTTTGATCGCGGTATTTCGGCGTCTTCAAACTTAAAAAATTACAAGCATTAAAAAACCAATAAAAACTCCCATCTTATATTTTTATGTATCGATAAAACAGGATTTTTAGTAATATTTATCAATATACAAAAAAAATAAACGGTTTTAAAGATTAAAACTAACTTTTCCGCATCTGTGGCCCTGAACAATATTCTATCATAAAACTGTTACTTGTATACACTTCAGGGGATGTATCGTGCTAATAAACCGAAATTTCTCCAAAAATAACCAAACATGTAGTATATCTGGATTTATAGGACCCGCTGTACTCGCTCTAGTCAAATGAAAATCAATAGGGTACATCTGTGAGACACCTTGAACAATATTCAATCATAAAATTGATCAATACTCTCTGGAGGCTGTATCGTGCTAACAAACTGAAAATTTTCCTAAAATGACAAAAATTTGGTACTTCAAGTACCATAGCACTCGTTGTACTGGCTTTAGTGAGCTGAATATGAATAGGGTTCACCTTTGAGACGCTCTGAAGAATATCCAATCATAAAATTGGTTACTTGTATACAGTGTTAGGAACATTACGAGAGAACATACGTTTACCGTCAATGTGTTAGAAAGAGACAAAATACATATAATTTCAGTGTATTATTCTTTTTCGCTAACAGGATATCATAAAGTGGAAAACATGCAATAAATCAATCAATAAACAAGAAATGCATTCAGGCTATTACTAGTCACTTTACCACAGCAAAATGTTGTATAAACAACTCATTATGTTAAAGATCGCAATGAAAGTAGTTAATGTTAGAAATACAGATGAATAATGTGAACAGTTTAGTTTATAAATTGAGAAATAATAAGATTGTACTATACTGATAGCTTAATAAATGAACAATAAAAAAATCAACATTACTTTCGTTTATCCCTTCATGATTAAATTACAAAGAAACGATTCAGTAGTAATAAACTAATTCACTATATCAGTTCGGGTAGTACACGCTAATATGATTTTAACAATAAATTAAAACCTACCTAATAAGTATTTGAAATAAGTACCACTAAAAAAGCATTGGAAGATAGCTAAAAAAATTACATTCGTCGATATTGGGGGTACAATTAATGAATATAAGCATAATAATTTTCATTAACATCATAAGGAAAAATCTATGGCAACAATACAGAGTCCAAAAGCGACAATATGTTGTAATAAAACAAGTGTATTCAGTGTATCACCATTTTCTTTAACAGGATATCATAAAATGAGAAATAAGTCGTATGCTAATATGTGTTCAACTGCTTCTCGTTTTAAAAATATCTCAATGTAAACCGCCTCTGTTTCCTACGCTCCTGATAAAACGATTTCGCTTAGAGCTGTAATTCTTCTACTTTTATCTGTCCCCTCTCTTCATTTTCAATCCACGCGTGCCCTTTAAAATGTCCTTCTTATTTATGAGAGAAATCAGTTACATTTAATTTAACGTAAAACGATAAGCTCTCACGGCGAAAGGGAACTTATAATGGGCACATGGCGTTACCAGTGTGTTAGAGAAGGACAATCATGAGACAGAGAATTAAAAGCCATCGTATATTATTATACCAGACGAATACGAATCGCGCGTGCGCCTCTTGAAGATGTACAATCTGGGTAGCTCAGAATTGGGTTTATTCGAACATTTGATTTAATCTCATTGAAGAATTAAGAAGTTTTATTTTTTAATTTATTACATATCATAATATTACTATTATTTAAAAATTCTAGGCACTTTCATTAGAATTCGATTTTATTTTCGTTTATTTTAATTTGTACTGTGTGTGTGTTTACACAGAGAATTCGTTCTCATTTGCATACAAACGATAAAGATACCAAATTTTTTTTACAAACACATTCGAAACACAACAGATGTTTCGACACCAATTTCACGTTGCCAAATCTGGAAAAAAGTAAAGGTTTTAACCGCTTTCAAACTGAAAACTAGAACAATTTCCAGCATTACAATAAAATATTCAACGAATAGATGGAATTAATTATACCTTGATCTGTTACAACCTCTTGAATTATCATAATAAAAATATTCTTATAACTTGTTCTCGTGTTAGAACAATGCATTTAACAATTAATATAAATATACAATGAAAATTGGCAATACTGTTAGAAGCTACAAAGAGTAAAAGGCCGGCGTTGTGGGTTTTCCACTTATGAGATCCTGTTAGCGAAAAATGAGAATTGAGATATTTGGAAACAAATATTATTATTAATACAAATTTTATTTCGCATGTTATATTATTTATTCCAATACTAACCGAACTAATATAGTGAATTAGATTATTACTACTGAATTATTTCTTTGTAAATTAATCATGAAGGGATAAACGAAAGTAATGTTGATTTTTTTTATTGTTCATTGCATTAAGCTATCAGTTTAGTACAATCCTATTATTTCTCAATTAATAAACTAAACTGTCCACATTACACGTCTGTATTTCTACCTTTTTCGAAAGCGGTGCCTACTAGACATACCTTTATACGTGGTGGGAGTATATTTCTACCATTTTCCACTTTATGATATCCTGTTAGCGAAAAAGAATGATACACTGAATTTATATGTATTTTGTCTCTTTCTAACACATTGATGATAAAACATATGTGCCCTCTGCCCTCATAATTTTCCTAACACTGTATACTCTGGAGGCTGTATCGTGCTAACAAACTGAAACTTCTCCAAAAATGACAAAAGTATCGTACTTAAAGTACTGTAGCACCTGTTGTACTGGCTCTGGTAAGCTGAAAATCAATAGGGTTCATATGTGAAATGTCCTGAATAATATTCAATCATAAAATTGGTGATTTGTTGAACTCTGGAGGCTATATCTTGCTAACAAACTAAAATTTCTCAAAAATGACAAAATGTCGTACTTCAAGTATCATAACACCCGTTGTACTGGCTCTGGTGAGCTGAAAATCAATAGGGTTCATCTGTGATATGTCCTTAACAATATTCAATCATAAAATTGGTGACTTATTGCACTCCGGATGCTGTATCGTGCTAACAAGACATGTAAGTGGCCGACGACGACGACGACATACACACAGGATTTTTTTTCTAAAAACCGTTTTTTCGTATTGTTGTTGATGGAAAACGTAAAAATAACTCAAAAAAAATTTTCAAAATTCCAACTTTTTTTGGGGCAAACCAATAGTTTTCTCGCATATTAGATAGGTTGGGCGGAAAAGTAATTCTAATTTTTTCTGCATCGGAACAGGCAAAAGTTGAAAATGCTTATTGAAAACGGTATAAGATATTGCAAGCATGTGTGATACCTTATATCTTACATATTTAAGTGGTATGATATGAATGATTCTAGGGTTTTATTCACACTGTGGTCTGATCCTTCTCTTTTCTATTAAAATAATCACCTCATATATTTTTTATTGCAAAATCCTCAATAAATACTTCTCTATCCACATTACATCCGACGAAGTTGAAATGAACTTGGAAATGTTTTGATGATTTAAATCCCAACAGAAATCCTGATTACAGCAGATGTCTAAAATGTTATCCGTTAACATCAACATATCAAGCCATGCAATTTTATCAGTATCAGATCTTTCATCCCTTTTACATTCTGGAATTATACCAAGTCACTATTATAATGAAATTCCCGCCCTACTTTTGTAACTAATGATCTTTCCTTTGAATAAATATTGGGTTATTTAATGAAATTGACTATCTCGACCCTTACTTCGTGGAATATGCTCATATTAGTGTTTTTAAATGAAACTCAAGGTCTCTAGTTAATTCCACAATATAATACAATTTTTTAGAATTTCAATAACTTGTATTATATTGTGGAATTAACTAGAGACCTTGAGTTTCATTTAAAAACACTAATATGGGTTATTTAATGTTTTTTGTTGTTTAGTTATTGATTTTATAATATATGTTTTTGATTATATTTCTAGCAGAACTTCGTCGACTGGCGTAGATATTCAACTAGATAAATAATCTTAATTTGACAAAATTAATGTCGAAATTAATGATTTATTACGTACAAATTTACAAGAATGGTACAAAGTTATGAATGTTGAACTTCGGTGGTTTCAGATCGGAAGACACTGCTGGGAAATACCAGGGGGCTCATTGTGTGTAAAAACTCAACTGGCAGCCCTGAAATATCCTGCCGCGGACCAACTTCACCTGTCTCAGCTGTATTATCGTGGCCACGGGATTGCACACAGGGTTACGATGCCTGTAATACCAATGTCTCCTGGTTGTCTGTGGGATGGGGGGAGTCTTGCCCGGACCAAGAGGAGACAACCTCATTAAAAACCTAAATTCGAGGTAGGAAAACCAAGACAAAAATGCGTGGCTATATAGAAGAGTAGTCCTTACTGGTTCCGACTTTGGAGCACTGGGAGGACCTTCATTGTATTAAACTCGTTACCTCTAGCTTCTCGTGGGAACATTTATGGACCGAGAAAAGCAAAACACCACCTCTTAATTTGGGCACCCCACAGAGGGAAAAAGGCCAAACGCCACAAAGTTCGTATGTTGTTCGATCTGCCTAAACTGGGAGAACCATGCGGCATAGCCGACCCACTGAAAAAGAGCCTCAGTGGAACAGGGGTGCAGAAATATCTGCGACTCCTCAATCAGGAAATATCCCCTGACTAGGCCGGGAAGCAGGTTATTCAGCGCCCAACCCCCCGAAGTAATCACCAACGGGGAAGTGCCTACCCGAAAAGGAAATTCCAACGGGGAAGTTAAAGCAGAAAAGAGGCTAGGAGCAGCCACCTCTTAGCAAAAAACCAAAAACAGTTGCAATGGTAAACGGACAAGCCACTGGTTATTCAGCATCTATTAAAACAGAGAAGGCTTTCAGGGTGGAAATAATGCCCAAGGATTACCCTAGGGTCATCCTGAAAGCAGAGCAGCTCTCCATCCTGGAAGACACTCTGGTGTAAGGACTGTGCCAGAATAAGGAGAAGGAGATCCACTTCTCAGGCATCCATTTCCGATACTGGTGGACTGTGGGTCCCAAGAATAGGCAAACTGGCTCACCACGTCAGCGCCGAAATTACACTCTACGGAAGGACCTGAATTGGTGGCTCGAAGTGGAGACGATATCCCAAAGCCGGTCACCATAACGGTGTTCTTCCCAAGATGCTACGACATGAAATTGGAGAAGATTCTCTAACTTGTCGAAGTTCAGTACTCCAAACCTCCCTACTAGGGCTTGGAAGATCCTAAACTCTAAAAAAGAGGGAATGGGGACTATCCTCACGACTGGGATCGATCACAAATATAGAGAGGCTCTGAAGGCAGGAGGTTACTCACTAAACTTCCGATTTGGGCGTATCCCTGTATCATGTCTAGGAAAAAAGATAACCCCGTGGAGGATCCAAAGGACATGGAGATACCCTTCACATCCGGGACCTCCGAAAAAGAGAAAAGGCAAAAGCTTGACCGTGGGTCAGCCTGAGATCTCCATCGGCTCTGCTGGGACAACTAGAGATGCGGAAATCGCCTCTATATCCCGGGAAATTGGGCGGAGCTACGTGGGGGTCTTGGGTCTGACTCGAGATCAAGAAACGTGCTCAAACTCCGGGGAAGACATTGCAATGATGGTCGAGAAGGTACAGGGAGAGATAAAGGAGGGGATAAAAAGAGGCTGAGTAATTGGACTCTCTCATCTATAATAATTTATTTTCACGAATGTTGCGCAGATTAACCTCTATCGCGCGAAGGGGGCTTGGGCCGTGATTACAAGATTGTACGCAAAGCTACAGCTGGGTATTGTACTGATCCAAAAACCATGGATTAACAAAGAAGCCCGAATCAAAGGTTTGGCATGCAAAGATAACGTATCACGGGGCCTTGTTGCAATCATGGTTCATCTAAACATTGGGGGCATTCACCGAGACATCGTCATTGCCTCTTCCTATTCCGCTGGAGACCGGCCGATGACACCGCCAGAGGATGCACAAGAGCTAGTGAGACACTGCAATAGCGGACGGCTGCCAATCATAATTGGTTGTGATGCCAACGCACACAATACCGTGTGGGGAAGCACTATCAACAATGCCATAGGTGAGTATTTATTAGAATATAATAACCTTGAGACCTTAAACGCGGGGACAACCCCTCATTTTTGTCACGAGAGCAAGAGAAGATGTCCTAGATGTAACAATAGTTAATGTTGCTGCTAGGAAAAATGTGAAAGATTGGAGGGTGATGAACGAACCAACACTTTCCGGCCATAGAATCATCGACCAATCTGACGGAAAATTTGGAACACGTCGAAGTAAATGGAGTAAATCACCAACAGTACAACCTGGAACAAAGAGTCAAATAGATCAGTGAGGTAATAATGGAACCTTTTCATTCTAGTTGCCCACTATCAAAAGCTCGATCAGACAAGGATGCTCCTTGGTGGAGTGAGAACCTGTCAAACCTCATAACAGATGTCCGTCGGCTTTTTAATAGAGCCAAACGTGACGGAAATTCGCAGGGGTACACTGAGAAGCTTAGTCAGTACAATAAAGAGATTAGGCTTAATTTTCAAACCTATTGTGAACTTCCACTCATACAGAGGCCAGATTACAAAAGGTCATGGCAAGTGGGGGAACTAACCCCACAATGTCGCTGAAAAAGCCAGAGGGATCAAACAAGGAAGGTGAAGAGGAACTATCGATTCTTCTTGTTAGAGCCCACTTTCCAGGTAGTGAACCTACAGCAAGGACTGAAACAGCAATGAGTTACACTAAAAAATCCCGCAAGGAGGATTAGGATATTGCTTACAGAATATTTTCCAGACAACTGTTGGAATGGGTAATAAGTACCATTTAACCATATAAATCACCTGGGGTCGATTAATTAATCCAGCACTCCTGCAGCAAAGGATAGAGAATCTCACCTGCTGCAGATTACAAGAAGTAATCTAGAAGTGGGTCTAATACCTACAAAATGGAGAAGGACAAGAGTAACTTTCATACCAAATATAGAGACTGATCCCCGATCTTTTAGTTCCATCTACCTAACATCGTTTCTACTCAAAACGATGGAGTAAGTAGTAGATAACTACATGAGAACGGAGAATCTGTAGAGTATACCACCTCAGTTAAAGCCACGCGTGAAACAGTTAATGATTATATAAAATGTCAAAGAAAATCGGAAATTCTGACTATGATTTAAGCCAAATCAAGACTATGAATTAATGTGTTGGAAACAACATTTTTTTATGTTTACTGAGGATCCTATTTTTCCACCAATCAATTTCTCTAATACTTGAACATTCAACTAGGTTAGCACTCACTTAACCAGTTCCTATATTGAAACAAGCTCTAAATAATCCTTGATTAAAATTGAGGGAGATGATACAAATATATCAACAAAGCTGCTTACTTAATCAAAACTCCATGGCTACGTTCATTCACATCTGTTCCCCAATCTTCCCAGACTAAATTGCCTTTATCGTCTAGTTCAAAGAAGCGAACTCTGATGTCATCTGTATCTAAAATTCAAGAAACATGTTAAAATTATTAGTTCCAGAGTTGTTTATAGTATTTCTGAATTATTCACAAAGATAAAGAAATTTTAGAATTAAATATGACAACAACGCTTTAATCTTTATGTGTATGTACCAAGTCATTTATGATAGACTAATTTCATACAACATCAATAAAATAATTGAATATATATTCAGAGAATAAGATCCAAGCGAAAATAAATGGCGGACTAACTGAACAGATATCTTCAAGTAATGGCATTCGGCAACGGGACTTTTTAAGCCCGCTTCAGTTTAACATGAAATTTTAAAACTAGTTCGCAAACTAAGAGCATGCAAAATGGGAGAATAAGAGATTCAAAGTTTGTGCTTTGTCGGCGATGCGGTGGTGCGAGGATGATCTCCAAAGACTTCTGTACCAATTTAATAAAACAGCAAAAAATGTCATTTGGTAATATAAGGAATATTATTCCAAGTCACCGGTCAGATGTAAGCTTGTGGTTGATTATAAAATAATACACCAAGAAATGACATTTGAATATTAGGGAATTCGAATTGGAAGTAAGGAACTAAGCTACAAGAGCGTCAAGAGCAGCGGCATACCTAACCGACATAAGCTGACGTAATAAACATATTCGAACTGAAGTGAAAGCTAGGATATGCAAGACGACAATTAGATTTATATTATCTAATGCAGCAGAAGCCCGACTTAAGACCTCCAAAACAAAAAGAATTTTAGAGTCTACCGAAGTGAAAATAGTTTGAAGAATAGAAGGAGTTGCACAGAGTCAAACTTTTTATTGTTGTTTGGTTGTGAAATGTGTATAGATAAATTGTTTAGATCGAAGGACCAATCACTTGTTGTGATACGATTTTATATTTTCTTAGTGTTGTAAATTTAGCATGGTTACTGGGTGTGGTTTAATTAAAACATTTAACACTTTTCACTATTTATTCACTGATTTTAAAATTCTGTATTGCAACCAAGACTTTACTCTTACGTTTATGTGTTTTTAATTTATATTACTTTGAGAGATTTATCAGTTGTAATTTAACTAGTGCAGTGAAAATTATCGAAAATTTTTGGGAAAGATGCTCGAATGCAAGTTAAGTTGAAAAAGAGCAGGAGTGCGCAGAGCGCTCGAGTGTTTATTTCAGTTTAACTTGCATGAGAGCAGATTTGTCAAAAATTATCGATTCATTTTCATTGCAAGAGTTAAATTTTATAAGAAAATTTTATGAATCAATCAAATCGTATTGTGTCACTGTCAGTTGCTGTCACAATGTGGCAACAATAATATTGTATACTCTATACTCATCGCATGCGCTGTCTGATACAATCGTTACTAGGTTCAACAGTTTTCATGTTACGTTAATAAATAATAAACGTTTATAGTTACGTATGCATTTATTTTAAAGGACCTGTTAATTTTGCACTAGTGCAAATTATCTATAATTTGCACTAGTGCAATATTATCGCCTAATTGTATGCTCATTGGCTAAAACAACAATAAAAAAGCAGTCGGAACATTGTTGAAATGTCAAATTTGACAGATGAAAAAAAATTTCATTATAATTATTATTAAAGTTGGTTTTACCGGTAAACGTCGACTGTGTTGGCATTCAAAGAGGCTGAATTGAGGTTCTGCGACGTATTTATGGATTGTGGAAATTTCTAGAACGATTTTAGGAAGGGGGGTTGAATTCAAGGAGTGTGAGAAACATGCCTACGTGACGATGTACATGAGTTGTAGTGTTTTTTGTTGGTCCAACGGTTTCGGTTTGAACATAAGGATATATGTGATAATTTTTTTATTTTCGACTGGAAAGTTAAATGATAATTTTGCCGCATAAAGGAAGGTTAAGATTAATATTTGTATGGGACGTGGTATAATAAGTAGGTATGATAAAAGGTTTATTTTCAGGAAGTATTTAATAAAACGGATTTTAAGGTTTATGGAATGTGTAGTAATTATTATATAGGCGCGGTGATGAATGTAATTAATTTATGTTTCTCACGGAGAATTTAAATTTAATTTTAAATACGTACAGAATGAAAAATTTTGATGGATAAAAAAAGAAGCGAGACATAGAAAGATATAATGGAACGAGAACATTAATCATATGGTAGAAGAACGAATCATTAAAATAACAAGGGGCAGAGATGACTATATAGCGGGATGAAGGAGTCTTGGAAGACCTAGAAACAGTCAACAGTACAGTCCACTAAACTTGAGATTTAATATTGACTAGGTATACTTCATTCAGAAAATAATAGGACCATGAAAGTCATGTAATCTTAAATTTTTAGTTCAATTTGCGTATGTCATATGAGAAGCAGATCAAGATCAGTAATTGTTTCTGATTCCAAGGACACTCATGCAATCAGATTTTGATTTTTAGTATGAGATTTGTGAAAAGTACACATTTGAGTATTAAATTTGAGATAAATATTTTGACACTTACCTTCAATATTCAGCTTAACTAAAAGAGTTACACTGACTTTCCCCTTGGCGCGGCTGTTAACACAATTCAACATATATATTTTTAAATCATTTTCAACAGTAGGACCTGGACAAAAAAAAGAAAGTTATAAATTACTAAATAACAACTTCAGTATAAAAAAGAGCAGTCAAATATACTTTTCCAAATAGTTCTTAGAAATCGCTCTTCTTGGTAAACGAAATTTTATGTTTTCACATACTATTACAGGTTTATTTTTGTCAATTTATTAAAATAACATTTTCTGAAATTTTAAATGATTTGTTATGCTATGGAAAACCACACGTGTATGAGGCTCGCTCCGTTATTGAATCAAATTTCATAAGAAAACAAAGGTTTAAAAAACAATTACATAAATTGGTGTGGCTTATATATAAGTCCGGAAAGTGCAAGAGGGTAGAAAGCAGAAGACAAGTAAGATTAGAACTAAGTAAGATATAACTTAAACTGTTCAATTAATACTTAAATAAAAAACAAGTTCACAATAATAACAACATCGAAGTAAGACAACACTAAAATCTCCCACAAAACAACAAGGAGATCAGGAAGATAAATTGGATCTTATACCGAAAATGATGAAACAAGTAAAAACCGATCAGAATGATATAAAAAGAGAAATAGAACAAGTGAACACTGAACAAAAACAGTTTAGAAGAGAAATATGTATACTGAAACAAGAAAGTAAGGAGATAAAGAAAGAAAATGAGGTAATAAAACAAAACATCAAAATTAAGAATGAATTAAACGAGGTTAGACAGACAATCGAAATAATTGAGAAGAAAAGCAATATAACAGTGAGTGGGTTATCAATGAATACGGAATAACCTAAAATTCTAAAGCAGACAATGGATAATTTATCTCAACAATCAACTATAGACGTCCAAATAGAAAAAGCAGCCAGAATAGGACAGAAGACATGTTTAATAACATTGAAAAAGGAAGAGGAAAAAATAAAAATACTGCAAAACATGAATTGAGAAATGTGAAACCTAACCAAATATATATATAAAATCAGGACCTAACTAAAAAGGAAAGAGCAAAAATAAATCAAATAAAAAGAAAAGCCAGAGAAGAAAAGGAAAAAACAATCAAAATCGGTTACAACATAATTACAATAGATGGATTACAATAAAGATGGGTCAAAAAGCTAGAAAATATAGTGGAGGCGACAATACAAAAAAACTAAGTGAGGAAAACATATATAGAAGAATAACAAACGACCAAGTAAGGAAAAGAACCAGAGAGGATACGAGCAGAAACCAATCCGGTAGATGGGCAAGGGTGATTCTGGGGCGGAAGTGGTCAAACGGCATTGTAGGGATAACCCACCCTCGAAACCGACACGTCATGCGTATCTGCACCTCATAATCACCCGAAAAATTACCTAACGAACCCCCTGGAAGTAAAGCCAAAGTGGCATTAACACGTAACTTTGTTATTAATGGTCGCATTGAAGTAAGACAAACGGCATTATGAAGGAAAGAGGGTATGTAGTACGGATAAGGGGTGAAATCCTATATGCGTGACCTGACATGATCTGAAGCGATCTGAGGTGACATGATGCGTTCAGAGGGGACCTGAAATGATCTGTTACTATCGAACTCGACAGATGGCGTAGACGGTAATCTAGGTTGATAGTTTTGACAGCAGATAGCGTAGACAGCTACGTAGGTAGACTATATTGATAACAGATAGCATAGACGGCAATGTTGGTTGACAGAATTGACGAGAGAGAGGCATAAGCTTTATTCTCATGAAAATTTTTACAATTTTATGGACAAAGCGAAATAATTTAAAAATAGCTAAATATAAAAAAAGTATATAAAAAATAATATAAAGATATAAAAAATAATGACAATACTAACGATACAAAACATAATAAATAAAAATACAAATTTTAATTGATAATTATAATACAATGTTACCATCGTACATCATACCAAATATTGATCTACGCCGATGTAACTCAAAAGTCTAGGGTAGAATGCAGAATTCTGCCACTGAATAGTAAAGTCTCTCAAGCAGAAACGCCCTTGTCAATCTCCGGAACCTATTAAATGTATTTGCCACTTTTAATTCTAAAGGTAGCTGATTGAATAGTTTTTTGGCATTGAAGATGATGAAATTTTTTACCAGAACAGAGGTGGGTATTGTTAAGTAGATATTGAAATTTTTTCTTCTAGTAGGGTAACTATGAATTGGCCTCTCAGTTAAATTGTGAAAGTGTTTGCGAATCAAACACACGGATTCCAAAATGAATAGAGCAGGAAGAGTTAAAATTTTGTATTTTTTAAAATAGAATTCGCAATGCTCTCAAACCATAAATATAACGAATAGCTCTTTTTTGTAGTTTGAAAATAGATGTGAAGAGAAAGGCAAACCATAGCGAAAGTGCGATTCGAACAAAGAGTAGTAAGTTGTTAAAGCAGTACAAGAATCAAGCTGTTTAGATACAGATTTAATGGCAAAACAAGCAGAGGATAATTTTTTCGCTAAAATGTCTACATGTACAGACCATTTAAGGGCGCTATCAATATGGAGACTAAGAAACTTAATCTAATTTGAAGATCTTATTACGTCATTGTTAAGTTTAAGAGGTTGCAAAACTCCTTTGTAAGATAAAACTAAAGTTTTCTAAGTGTTAAAACAAAGCCCGTTCGAGTCAGACCAGGATTTAATAGTAATGAGATCTTTGCCTATGGTAGAATGTAAAGTTCGTATATATGAACAGCTCCAGGTTACACTAGTGTCATCGGCAAATAAAGTGAATTTACCATTAATTCGTAAGTCTGTGACATCGTTAATGAATACCAAGAAGAGAATTGGGCCCAAAACTGAGCCCTGGGGTACACCACTGCTAACTGGTAAATCATTCGAAACTTTTCCATTTGCTCGTATCAGTTGGTTTCTACATTCCAGGTAAGATTCAAACCATTTTAAAGGAATACCACGGATGCCATAATATTCTAGTTTGTCTATCAAAATGTCATGATCAACACAATCGAAGGCCTTTGCGAAGTCACAAAAAACCGAAGCCGTGACAAGTTTATTATTAAGAGAGGTATATATTTCATTAAGAACAGAAAACATTGCGTCATTAGTACATTTATTAGGTAGGAAACCAAATTGTTGGGATTTCAAGATTTTATATTTGATAAGAAAAGGCAGTAGACGGTTTTTTATTAGTCTTTCGATTATCTTCGATAAGATTGGTAATAAGGCAATAGGACGATAGTTACTAGTATTCTGTTTTTCGCCACCCTTGTGGAGGGGAACAATTATAGCTGTTTTTAGACAGTTAGGAAAGAGACCTTTTTCAAAGGATTCATTTATTAGAGAACATAAAACGTTATTCACCGCATCTGGAATATTCAAAAACATCTCAGCTGATAACCCATCAATGCCACAGGAAGTCTTGTTTTGAATACTGAGTATGGTTTGCACTAGCTCAAATTTATCTATTGGTCTAAGGAAGAAACTATCAGTGATTCTTTTAGAAGGAATGAGAAAAGAAAGAGCATCACGACTTGGAGATATTTTAGAGCTAATATTTTTACTGACGTTTATGAAATAATTGTTAAGTTCGTCTGGGTCGAGTTCAATAAAATTTGAGGAACGAGTTCTGTTCCTCAAATCATTGATAACAGACCAAGTTTCTCTCGTGGAATTTTTAGCTCTTGAGATGCGATTGTTATAATAGTTTTGTTTAATAGCTTTTATAGTTTTCCGGTACAATATTTTATAGTTATTGATATAATTGAGTACGTGAAGATTGTCTGTGAATTTTTTAATGTACATGAGTGATCTCATATTCTTAGATGAAGTACGTATTCCTTTCGTAGACCATGATTTGTGATGTTTAGTTTCACGAGAGCGAAGAGGAAATGATATATTGAAGCACCTGATAATTTTATTAATAAAGTCCAAAAATTTAGAGTCAATATCTTCAGAAAGATCAACCCAATCAATTGCTAAACATAAATTATGAAATTTGGTGAAATTTTGTTGAGAGAAAATCCTCATGAACTGAGTGTTTTTCTTTAAAGATTTACGAGGCAATAGAAATTCGGCGAAAACTGCTTCATGGTCAGAGAGACCTGAGTTAATTACTAAGTGATTCACATCATGGGGTAGAAAGTCGGAAACTATGTAATCTAAAATTGACGAAGTTGTTTTAGTAATACGAGTTGGTGAATCCACGTGCATCTTTAGATCAAACGACTCAAAAATATTCACCAAAGACCTTTGAGTGGCACAATCATTAGTAAAGTCAATATTAAAGTCACCGCATAAAACTTTCTTGCTCTTAACAGGCAGAGCGTCAAGTAAATTTAGAAGGTTCTCAAAAAAAGAATGAACATTTGATCTAGGTGGTCTGTAAATACAAATTATATATAAATCCATATTTTCGTTGTATATTATGGAAAATTCAAAAGTACTTTCTACCTGTAGAAAATCAAATTTTAATACAGCCGAGAAGTTCTCGCCAGAAGATAAAATTAGGGTTCCACCGTGAGCTGAATTACTCCTGTCATATCTGCTAATAACGCGATATTTTTCAATAAAAACAGGTTCGTTTGCTTGAAGCCAGTGTTCAGTAATAGCGACTATCTGTGGGAACCCCAATTCCTCCAAAAACAAATACAACTCGTTTGTTTTTTTGCGTATTGACTGAATATTAATTAGAACCATTCTTAATTCACTGTCCTTAAAACTAAAACTAAGTGAGGATTCTAGTTCCTCTGGACACGTCCTATCAACTAAAAATTTTTCTTGGAAGAATCGGCAGTAAACTATCGGCTATTACACTCTCTAATTTTTTGTTGGTGAATTCTCCGTTCCGAGGTGATGTAAGTTCTGTAGGTGGATAGATCTTCATCCACTTCAACTGAGCTTATACCATAAAAATCGTGAAAGTTATAATAAATTGCTCTTAAAGCTATGGGATCAACGGGCAGACCCTCAGATGCTAAAAACACCTTTACACTTGTAGAAGTATAACCTTCAAAACATACAGCCGATGGTTGGTCATGTAGATAGGCGAGGAATAACTTGAGAGATGATAAAATAGCCGGTTCTCTTAATCTAGACATAATATAACGATTGCCTCCAGCAGAGGACTCCTGTGTTAATCTGACCGTAGGAGGAGTCAACGGGTCCAGCGAAAAGTTAGTGTCATTGTGTGAGTCTTTCGTAAACTGAAATGATTTATCACACGAAAAGCTGTTTGATTTACAAACGGCTATAGCATGTTTGTCAGAAGTGATGCTACTACTACGGGGCCAGAAGGATCAGAGGGTTTTATGACTACATCCTGTATAATAAACATATTTATGGCTATATCCTGTATAATGAACGAGCAACATAATGCCCGTTTACCATCGAACTTATTTATGACTACGCCCTGTAGACTGATCGCAAGCATCCCTCAATCAAAATGCTGAACTTCTTTATGACGATACTTCGGGTATCCCTCTACTCAAAATGCTGATACGACGAAACGTTGCATCCTTATGCCGTTTGTCTCACTTAAATACGACCAGTAATAACAATGCTAATTCCCTTTTGGCTTTACTCGCATGTAGGATTTCCCTTATCCATACTACATACCCCCTTTCCTTCATAATCCCGTTTGTCTGACTTGAATACGACCATTAATAACAAAGTTACATTCTAATGGCCTTATGGCTTTACTTCCAGGGGGTTGGTTAAGTCATTTTTCGGGTGGCTACTAGGTGGAGATGCGCATGACGTGTAGTTTACGAGGGTGGGTTACCCCTACAATTCCGTTTGATCACTTCCGCCCCATAATCACCCTTGATCATCTACTAATCAAAACCGCTAAAAGAAAGAAAGGAAAATAAGAAAGAAGCAGATTAGTTAAGGGAATCAATGGAGAAGAAGAAATTACTAGTAATGAGAAAAGAGGCATGCAATAGTAATTGTAAGTATATGTATATAAGTAATAATATAGTAATTGAATAGATGAGGCTTTTACTTGATGAAGATCCATACAGACATGTTGATCAGTGTTATGATCATTTAAATCATTTGAATAATTTTTTGAAATCTTACCGCTCCGATAAAGGATTTTGCTATTGATAGATGCTAAAGAAATAGCATCCATCTTAGACATAGAATCTAAATTCAAAAAACAAAGAGATCTAAAACAGCGAAAAATTAAAAGTTTGATTATGATTGTGACGATGAACCGACGAAACTTTCAAACTTTATTGTTTTTTTAATGCTATAGATCAGCCATGTCAAACATGCGGCCCGCGGGCCGCATGCAGCCCACTAAGCATTTTCCTGCGGCCCCGAATCAATTTTTAAAACAGCCATGTAATGCTGTTAAAAACCGAAAATAAAGTACTGTGATGATGAACTAAGATGCGCGCTCAACCTAAAAGCCTGGCTTGTTCCGGAAAGTTCTATCGCGCGAGAACACAGATGACGCTACCTGAACATTCTGGAAAGAACTGTCGAGAAATCACAATCCGTATATAAGCCAATACCGCTCGATTGAGTCCAGTTGTTCAGTCAGTTATGAGTCAGTTGCGATAGAATTGCGAGTTTAGTTGCGTACTTATTGTTACACGTAACAGTACATATTGTTATTTATTTCGTTATTAGTTTTTAACATGTCTGTTTCAAAACCAAGTGGAAGTAAGAGGAAACTTGGAGATGAGCATCGTATCTTTCAAGAAAAGTGGGAATTAGAGTTTTTTTGCTGTGAAGTGAAAGACAAAATTATTTGCTTGATTTGTAACAGTACAGTCGGTGTCCCAAAATTATATAATATAAAACGTCACTATGATAGTCATAAAACTAAGTTTGACAAGTATACAGGCATGATTAGAAACGAAAAGTTAAAAGAGTTAAAATCACGGTTAAAAGATCAACAGCTTATGTTTACACGTCCAAAGCAAGAAAATGAATCTGCCGTTCAAGCGAGCTACGTACTGTCGGAGTTGATAGCAAAACACTCAAAACTATTTGTTGAAGGTGAATTTATAAAAGAGTGCCTTGTAAAGGCCGCGGAAATTGTAAGTCCCGGGAGCGTGAAGGCTTTTCAAAATATATCCTTGTCCCGGAATACTGTCGCTGAAAGAGTTACCGAGTTGGCTGCCAATATAAACGAACAGATAAAAACAAAATCAGACTCTTTCATTGCATTTTCTATTGCCTGTGACGAAAGTACAGATGTGTGTGGTGTGGCGCAACTCGCAATGTTTTTCTTCGTGCTGTTGATAGATATATCAAAGTTTATGAAGAATTATTGGAATTAGTACCATTGCATGATACAACAACTGGGGAGGATATTTTCAATGCTGTTTATGGACTTCTGCAAAAGTACAATTTAGATTTGTCAAAACTGTATTCCGTTGCAACAGACGTAGCTCCTTCAATGACTGGAGTAAATAATGGCTTCATTAAAATATTACAAACAAATATCAGAGAAACGGGCAGTGACAAACCAGATTTTCATCATGTTCATTGCATAATCCACCAAGAAGTTTTATGCTCAAAAGTGATCAAGTTGGAAAGCGTTTTAAAGTCAATGAAAAAAATGATAAACTTCATAAGGTAACGTGGCTTGAAGCAGCGACAGTTTTCTGCGTTTTTACGTGATTTGGAAAGTGAGTACACTGGTTTACCTTATTATGCCGAAGTGCGATGGCATTCGTGTTCTATGGTTCTCGATCGGTTTTGGAAACTCAAAGAAGAAATACGCCTTTTCATGGAAGTGAAAGAACAAGATGTCAGCTTATTATCCGACGTACCTTTTTTACAAGATCTTTCATTTATGGTAGACATCACAAAACACTTGTCGGACTTAAATACGAAATTGCAAGGACCACGTCAAGTTATAACAGATATGCATGATCATGTTAAAGCTTTCAAGTGTAAGATGATGCTGTGGAAAAACCAGTTAGCGGTGGATAATCTGTCACATTTTCCGACTTGCAAGGCGTATCAGGAAAGTACAAGTGGCCCAATATCATACAAAATGTATACAGAGAAAATGGGAAGCCTTCTGTCAGAATTTGAAAAGCGTTTTCAGGATTTTAAGTCCCAAGAAAACAATTTTTCTTTATTTACTGGTCTTTTCACTATCGATATTGATAAAGTTCCCCCTCACTTGCAGATGGAAGTGATTGAGATTCAGTGCCAAACCCATTTAAAAGAAAAATTTGATAGTGTTGGTACATCCGAATTTTATAAGTACCTGCCTTTTCAATACCAAGAAATGAGAAAACTTGCCTGTAAAATCCTGTCAATGTTTGGAAGTACCTATAAGTGTGAACAATTATTTTCTTTGATGAAAGGAAACAAATCTCCCGCAAGATCGCGATTGACGGACGCACACTTGGACGCAGTTTTAAAAGTTATTTCCGCCGATAAATTCACGCCACAAATAGACAACTTAATTAAAGACAAAAGATGTCAAATATCTGGCAAAAGAAATTAATGTTTGTAAGTTTTTGTAATGTCCTTTTTATTGGAAATTTAATAAATATACTTCTAACATAATAGTACTTTTTTTCGTTAAGATTTTCAGTAGTTTGTCTTCTTTAAGATTAGGTTTTGCGGCCCACCTAGTCTATGGTCTTCATGCTTTTGGCCAACCAGTGACTTTGAGTTTGACATGGCTGCCCTAGATGTAATCATATCATCAGTGGATGAGAGATTCAAATTACTTTCTGCTTACTCTAATTATTTCGGAATTTTATGGAATATTGATATATTTAAACATTATTCTAAAAACGAACAATTAAAATTATGTCAAAAGGTTGAAATTTTTTTAAATGACAGAACTCGCAATGAACGAGATATAACTGCCGTGGAACTTGTTAAAGAATTGCAATATTTACAAAACTTTGATGAAAAAGTTATTACGTCTCCAGAACAAACTTTAAATTATATAACAATTAACGACATATTGGATTCTTTTCCTAATATAAGCATAATACTTCGTATTTTATTAACAATGCCGGTTTCGGTTGCTACCGCAGAACGATCTTTTTCAAAACTCAAAATAATAAATAATTATTTAAGATCGACCATGGGGCAAAACCGACTAAGTAATATTGCTATCATTTCAATAGAATCGGACCAGCTAAAAGAATTAGGCACCGAATGTTTAATTAAACAATTTGCAAAAATTACAGCACGAAAAGCTCAATTCACTTAGCTAAAATATTAATAACAATACCTAATATCTAGATATTAGCCTTTAAAATGTGACATGTTGCGTTATTAAAGTATTGTTTTGTTTTTATTTGTCAATCAGTTTCGTGATATATGATATTTTTAATGTTTTAAATATTTTCTTATTTCTTGTCCTTTTGTATTATATATTACATTTGAAGCTAAAACACAATTTTTTTCAGTTTTAGTACCTACTGTTAGAATATATTTCTGTTTTTTATAAGTTTATAATTATGTTATGTACCTCGATGAGAAAATACTCGTACTTTTAAAATATAAAAATGAAAATAAATTTATGAAAATACGTTTCAAAATTATTTTTCAATAGTGGATAATAATACCTAACTTAACACGAATCTGTATTCACATATGAACGTAATACAAATTTGGGGCGTTATTTTGAATTTGTACAAGGGCGCCATAAGTGTTAGGCGCGGGCCTGAGAAGAAGGTATTATTTGTAAGCACAAACACAAGTAACATATCTGAATTATTTGAAAAAGGCGATAGCCAGTCCAAATTATCGTAAGTCATTCTACCTACCAGATATACGTACCTCTCATGAGTTCTTGATGTCTGGATTTGAGAAAGGCCAGTGTAGTAGTTCTATCTCGTGTTACATAGGAAATGTTTGATATCAAGACTAAAAAATAGAAAAAGATCATCAAATGTATGATGTGAAGAGCATTAACTACATTTTAAAAGTTTTTGTTATATATAGTTGAAAAAAGTCCTTATTATTTCCAAAACAGGGTAGTTGGTTTCAAACTATGCAAAATTGAAAATTTGACATAATTTAATTCGAGACTTGATATTCAGAATTACCATTTTCATGATGTTATCAGTCACTTCGGTCTTTTAAATACATTACCCTGTAGGTTGTACCATTATGGGAATTTCCACTTCAATAGGGGCTTAACAATATGTAACATACCCCATATTAGTGTCAGTTGAATAATGTGGGACTGAAGTTCCCATACTCCCCATTCTCTTTAGCAGCTTAGGAAAAAAGTAGGATATTGAGTTCAGAGGATCGAAATATAGCGAATGGAATTAGATATCTGAGAATCAAGTACTGAACTTTCATTATAGGACTTGTCAACAACCTCTAAAATAATTCGAAGCAGATATTCTGATTTTTGAAGGTAATACCATCTCGTATGAAGCTATGGCTTCTCTACAATTTGATAAGCTGTTTGTTTTAATTTGTTCGGTGCTTCATTAGTAAAAATCGTTTATACAGGGTGCGGCATTAGTACGAGGAAGTCCAATTACTCCCTTGTGGTGAGAGATACGAAATAACTTTATTTAGATAAAATTTAAGCCATATATAGGACCATATTTAGAAAATATTTTCAAATATACAGGGCCAACCATATTGGCAGGATGAACCTAACTTATCTTTTTTTAAATGGAACACCCTGTATATTTACACATTTTTTTGGTCCCCTCGATTTTTTTGTTTGTGTGATATGAGGTATTGCAATGTTATACGAGGTAGTTTAAAAGATATACGCACCTTTTTAGTAATTTCCTAGTTACATCAATACCCTGTACCATTGTATAGATTTGATATTGTTACGAAACAGCACACTGGTATAGACCCTAAATCCGACCCTGTCTAAGCCAGGTATGAAAATTAAAATTATGGCGGATACGCAGTGTTTTTATAACTGTTTGGGACTATCTTATCTATGAGTTAAGTACATATAAATTAAGTGTTTACATATAAATTAAGTGTTAGTGAGTTAGTGTTTAAATAAATTAGTAAGTAACCATACCGAGTGTTTAAAATTTATCCCACCCGTAATAAAAACTTTTAATAAATAAGGAAAACATTACATTGGTGTCAGAAGTGGTATAATATAAATAAATTGCTACGTAAAAATGGCCAAGAGATTAAGGGATCTGAAAGTGGCGGAATTAAGAGCAGAATTGGAAGATCGTGAGTTGGAAACGTCCGGTAAGAAAAGTGAATTAGTAGAAAGACTTAAAGTGGCACTGGAAAATGACGGCTTTGATCCAGAAACAGTTTTATTCAATGACGAGGCTTCCACCTTAATCTCGTCAATTTCTGCTAACATGGACGAGAAGATTTCTTCCATGGAGGAGAACATTTCTGCTAACATGGACGAGACGATTTCTGATATGAAGAACGATATTTCTACTATGAAGAATGATATTTCGGCTAACATAGACGAGAAGATTTCGGCTATAAAGAACGATATTTCTATTTTGAAGAACGATATATCTGCCGATATCTTATTAATGAAAAACGACATTGCCGCTGACGTTGAAAATGAAATTTCGTCCCTAAAATCTGAAATCGAGGATAAGATGTCAACGATGGACGAGAAAATCAAGAATAAAATATCAACAATGGACGAGAAAATCGAGAATAAGATTACAACGATAGACGAGAAAATCAAGGAGTTAGAGGAAAAGAACGCGAGGCACGCCAGAGGAAGAAAAGAAGACCGAGCAAACTAAACCTTGCAAGCCAGAAACACTACCTAAGTTTGAAGACATTGGCAGTTTTAACCGAGTCAAGGCCCCAAAGTTCGATGGAAAAATGTCGTGGACCAATTATGTGAAACAATTTGAAGCAGCTGATAGAGTGAATAATTGGTCCGATAGAGAGAAGGCAGTGAATTAAACCATCGCGCTTTGCGGAGAGGCCTTGGATGTACTTCAGACGATACATTTGGAAGAAACGGACGACTTCGAGCAGCTGAAGAAGAGGTTGGACATGTGATATGGTCATGAACATCTAGAACATTTGTACCAATCTCAGCTGAAGAACCGAAGGCAGAAACGTGATGAATCCCTTCAAGAATATGAAGTGGACTTGGCTCGACTAGTTCGATTTGCTTATCCGTCAGCACCAGAGAACATGATGGAATGTCTGGGTATTCAGGCCTTTATTGATGGCTTACGTGACCCCGATATGCAGAGGACACTTCGTTTAGCCCATCCGAAAACATTAGTCGACGCATTGACAGCTGCTCTTGAATATGAAGCAGCAACGAAGGCTTCAGGATATAACAAAATTAGGACTATCCAAGAAGAAGGTGACGAAGACAGATTTGACCAGTTCGTCAGTTTCATAAAAGGTATGATGGACAAGAAACCGAGAAAAATCAGATGCTGGAATAGTGGCGAGCTAGGGCATGTACGTAGTTCGTGTAAGCGCCCCAAGACTCCTGCAAACCAAGAACCCCAGTCACAGGAAAATTAAAAAGGGTCGGCTACGAAGGGGCAGCACCGACCCATGATCGTTCCAAAGACCCTCTCATACTGATAGCTTCGCTCAGATGTCACAACGACAGTGTATATGTGGATGGCGAAGAAAATGGCAAGAAATATGCTCTGCTGGTTGACACTGGAGCAACTAGAACCATTATACGACCAGAGATAATAATGAACCCCAAGAAGAAGCTTCTACCAACGAGACTGCGACTGCGGACCGCCACAGGCGAGAGTGCCAACGTTCACGGGGAAACACAAATCCAATTGGGAATTGGCGCAGAAAAGTTCACGCATACGGTAATCGTAGCTGACATTGAAGAAGACGTGATTCTGGGAATGGACGTAATGAATGTTTTCAATTAGACTTTAGAAACAGAACCATTAAAGTGGGCTCCGAGGAGGTATTCCTTCATCCACATGAAGGCAGCGCGGTGTTGGCAGCTGTACAGGAAGATACCGTTCTACCTGCACGAAGCGAAACCATGATAGTAGCACGGCTACAGGGAATCATTGAGGAAGGTATACCGGTGATGATAGAGCCAAGGAACCACGACGAAGAAGTTGGCAAAGGAGTACTAATTGGAGAAGGATTGGTTACGTCGGCGAAAGAGATCCCAGTACGTGTGATAAACGTGAATGATTACCCAGTCACCATCAAGAAGGAAACTAGGATTGGATCCTGCGTACCAGTGACGTCTATAGTCCGTCAAACAACGACCACTGACAATTATAATGCCAGATTCGAACAAATGTGATCAGTAGCTGGTCAATCTTTGGATTGAGCTGAAAAAAATAGAATGAGAGAATTTCTCTTGCAGTATCGAGACTTATTCGTACCAAAAGGAGGAAAGACTGGCAGAACATCAGCCGTCAAACACAAAATCGATACTGGTAATGCTAAGCCAATTAGACAATCAGCTCGAAGACTTCCACGAGCGAAGAGAGAGGAAGTTAAAAAAATAATTCAAGAGATGGCAGAAGCAAAAGTAATAGAACCATCTACTAGTCCATGGGTGTCTCCAATAGTGCTCGTCAAGAAAAAGGATGGAACTACGAGATTCTGCGTGGATTATCGTCAGCTTAACAACGTGACAAAGAAAGACAGCTATCCTCTGCCTCGAATTGACGATACGCTAGACACTTTGGCCGGCAGCCAACTGCTTTCCACCTTGGACCTGAAGTCAGGTTATTGGCAAGTGGAAATGGACCCAGAAGATAAAGAGAAGACTGTTTTTACCACCGGATCTGGATTATGGCAATTCAACGTCATGCCATTCGGGCTCTGTAATGCGCCTGCGACATTTGAAAGACTTACGGAAAATGTTTTGAGAGGGTTGTCTTGGAAGACATGCCTGGTCTATTTGGACGACATCGTAGTACTGGGGAAGACATTTGACACATCTGAAGAATTTGGAAGACGTATTCAAACGATTCCAAGCTACCCAGCTCATGTTAAACCCGAAGAAATGTCAGCTGTTCCAAAACCGAGTCAACTATCTAGGTCATATAGTGAGCAATGAAGGAGTGGCGGTGGATCCAGAGAAAATTGCTTCCATTCAGCAATGGCCGCAACCAACCGACAAACATCAAATTAGGAGTTTCCTTGGACTTTGCACGTATTATAGAAGATTTATCAGGAAGTTTGGATATATTGCCAAGCCTCTAACGCGACTTACAGAAGAAGCAAGAGCTTTCGAATGGGACGAAGACTGTCAAACGGCTTTTGAAACCTTGAAGAGGCATTTAACCTCGGCGCCGATATTAGGATATCCATTACCAGAGGGAGACTTTATTCTTGACACTGACGCAAGCAACGTAGGAATTGGTGGAGTGCTCTCACAGATCCAAGGAGGGCAAGAAAGAGTGCTGGGATATTTCAGTAAAGTCCTCTCCAAACCAGAACGAAACTACTGCGTCACAAGAAGAGAACTTTTGGCAGTAGTGAAGTCCGTGGAACACTTTTACCAGTATCTCTATGGTAGGAAGTTTTTAATCCGGACTGATCATGCAGCACTCAAGTGGTTGATGCAGTTCAAGAATCCCGAGGACCAGATCGCTAGATGGATTGAACGACTTCAAGAGTACGATTTCAACATCGAACATCGAGCTGGTGTGAGCCACCGAAATGCCGACTCCCTATCCAGACGGCCGTGCCCAACAGACTGCCCCCACTGCAACAAGGTGGAATCTAGGGAAGCTGCAGTTTCAAGAACTACTGTAGTCAACGAGGAATGGTCACTCACCAGGATCAGAGAAGATCAGGAGAATGATCACCTGAAGATGATCCGGCAATGGAAGAAAGAAAATCGGCGACCTACCTGGCAAGAAGTGTCAAAATTTTCACCGAAACTCAAGGCGTATTGGGCTCAGTGGGACTCTCTTGTCCTGGAAGAAGGGCTGTTGAAAAGAGTCCTTGAAAACGATGATGGTTCCGAGATGAGAAGACAGCTAGTTATCCCGAGAACAAGAGTATCTGAGGTACTGAAGAAGTTACACGACAGTCCATCGGGAGGTCATCTGGGAGTGAAGAAAACCCTTCAGCGAGTCCGTGAAAGATTTTATTGGATGAACAGCTCCGACGATGTGAAGGACTGGTGTAAGAAATGTACGACTTGTACTACGAGTAATGGACCTCATCGCAAGAGAAAAGCACCTATGAAACAATATAATGTTGGAGGCTCTGACGAGATGATTGCTTTAGATATCGCTGGACCATTTCTGACGACAGAAAATGGTAGCAAATACATACTGGTTGTAATAGATTATTTCACAAAGTGGGTGGAAATTTACGCTATCCCGAACCAAGAGGCCACAACTGTCGCGGATGTATTGGTGAAAGAATTTATCAGCCGATATGGAGTACCCTTGGAAGTCCACAGTGACCAGGGAAGAAATTTTGAAAGCCATCTATTCCAGGAGATTTGCGACAAGCTGGGAATGAAGAAGACCAGGACAACAGCTTTACATCCACAGTCAGATGGAATGGTCGAGAGAATGAACAGGACTATTGGAAAATAACTGTCCAAAGTAGTATCCAGCCATCAGAGAGATTGGGACCAGTATCTTTCCCTATTCGCATTGGCTTATCGATCTGCTGTCAATGAGTCCACGGGTGAAACACCGGCGAAAATCCTGTTTGGACGTGAAATGAGGCTTCCTTGTGACCTGGAATTTGGCTGCCGGCCTGGAGAAGATCTAGCAGGCGAAGACTACGTGATCCAATTGAGAAGAAGGCTGGACGATATTCATGAATTAGTTCGAACCAATCTTCAAGTTGCCAGCGACAGAATGAAAAGTCCGTTCGACACGCAGGCCACAGAAGGCGGTTTTAAAGAAGGGGACAAAGTATGGTTACACAACCCGACGAGGAGAAAAGGATTTTCTCCAAAATTACAAAAATCCTGGGAAGGTCCATACTTAATCAAGAAAAGGATCAATGATGTTATATATCGCATAAGCAAGATCCCCAACGGAAAACCAAAAGTAGTTCACCAAAACCGACTAGCCCCATTCGAAGGAGACCATGACCTAGAGGGAGGAGTAAACCTTATTCAAGATGTGTCTGACCCTACCTTCGATGAATTTATGGGCGCGTATGGAGGTACCGGGAAAGCTAGATATGGAGTCACTTCGGAACAACAACAAGATTTGTTCACTCCCCCTTCACTGGCATACAACATCCCCGCCCGTATCAAGAACGCACGAGGGTTGGCAACCGTCTTTCGAAAGAAGTTCGGGCAATTAGAAAAACTTGAAGACCAGATTCTAGCCCCTGGCAAGACATTGAAACTGAAACATAATTCGCGGTACGTCTTCTAGATGAATTTAAAGATCGATCTACCTACCGCGATGTGTGGGAAGCACTTCGTAACCTTCGAGACCATGTGTTAGAATTCAGCGTGAAGAAACTGGCTATGCCTAAGATAGCGAGTAACCAGTTGGATTGGCGAGTTATCAGGAACATGGTAGAGGTTATCTTCCAAGATACCGGTGTCCAGATATTAATTTGCAGCTACAACCCCCGTTATCAGTATCCGATGAAGACGGTGCCCTGCTATACCCATAAGATCGGAAAGTGTAGAAATGGGGCCAGTTGCCGATTCAAACATCCAGTCTCGGCTACACAAAAGTTCCAGGAGGAACTTCCATTTAAGGAGGGGGTAATGTTACGAAACAGCACACTGGTATAGACCCTAAATCCGACTCTGTCTAAGCCAGGTATGAGAATTAAAATTATGGCGTATACGCAGGGTTTTTTATAATTGTTTACGACTATCTTATCTAAACATTGTTTTTGTGACCAGACTTATCTAGAAAATTCCAGAACCAATTGTTTTTGTGTGTGTGTAAGCCGCAGTCCGGAATTTTCTAGTAAGAAAGGCATTAATATAAATAAGGACCGATCAGCGGAGGAGTTAGTTGATAAAGTGATCTTGAGAAATAAACAAAAATACACCGAACAGTAAAGTGCTAATTAATAATTAAGTTTGTGTGCATATACATTAAATTTAAGTGATGAGTTAAGTACATATAAATTAAGTGTTAGTGAGTTAGTGTTTAAATAAATTAGTAAGTAGCCATATCGTGTGTTTGAAATTTATCCAACCCGTAATAAAAACTTTTAATAAATAAGAAAAACATTACAATATCAAGAAATCCATATACGATCAAACGATTTTTGATATAGTTTACTATTCTCCAAAATTATTAACATAGCGCGATATTCGTTCTTTATATACAGGATTGGTCATAAATCAGAATGATCATTTACTAGGTTTTCTTAAATGAAACACCCTGTATTTTAGTATCGTAATGAAATGATATTGTATGGCACTTTATTATTTCTTCCCTATACCTAATTGCCCTAATTTGTGAGTTATTGATGACAGTTTCAGCCAAACATTTGAAACAAATAATAGGTGAAATTTTATTAGGTTGACGGTTGAAATATTCAACCAAATATAGAAAAAAGAACACAAAGTAATCTGAGTGAATGCAAACGACGAGTACTCAGTGTGTATATGTTTATTAATATGCAGATAAGCGCTTTCGGCCATTAGGCCATTATCAAAGCTGTCGTCATAAAAAAGATCCAAAACAGGTGTCAAAAAGATCCAGTTAATAAAATCGAAACAATGTACAAAGTTAAGTCATTGTTACGATGATGTCATTAAAATAAAAAACATTAAAGTAACCCTATTAAGAGGGTGTACAATTATAATTCACATAATGGAAATTCCCATTCAGAAGTGTAAACTAAATGATACCCGATGACGGTTGACGTTAAAAAACGGAATTTCCATTATGTGAATTATAATTGTACACCCTCTTAATAGGGTTATTGTAATGTTTTTTATTTTCATGACATCATCGTAACAAAGACTTAACTTTGTACATTGTTTCGATTTTATTAACTGGATGTTTTTGACACCTGTTTTGAATCTTTTTTATGACGACAGCTTTGATAATGGCCTAATGGCTGAAAGCGCTTAGCTACATATTAATACACACTGAGTACTCGTCGTTTGTATTCGCTCAATTTACATCTAGTGTGTACACCATACCCACAGACAGTACAAATTAATCTAGTCTGACGCATAATTGATTAATATTAGGTGAATTACCAAAATACATGAGTAATTAAGATTGTTGGTGTACAAAACATTACTAAAATCACACATTATTCTAGTTGGCTATGACTTTGACAATAAACTGGTTTAAAAATTTGACATTAGATTACTTTTATTTTTTCCTGCTTACTACTATCAACATGAATTTTTCTCAGGAAGAGTTGTCTGATATGGTTCTTGTGCTAGGAAAATGTAACAAATGTGTTACTGGCAAGAAGAATTTATCATCAGCAATTCCCTGATAGGCGACAACCAAGAACAGAAGCATTTCAAAGTGTCGCCGAAGTCGCGTCATGCTACTCTCTACAATAGCCCTATTTCATTCTGAAATAAGCCTAAAAAGAAGAAAACAGAAGAGGAACTGATGAACGAAACATACAGTAGTTATCTATGGAAACAAAAATGACAAGCATGAAATGGCGGATGGTTTTCAGTTATGTGTTATATTTTATTTGCAGGAAGCACATATTTTGCAAGTAGCACTTGAATAAAGTGGTCTTCGTTTTCGTTAGTTCCTACTTAGCTACAGTTTTTATACTTAGTTATAATTCTTGTTATAATGGACGAACAACAATTGTTATCGGTAAGTACCTTTCCAAAATCATAATTATTAAAACTTAATAGGGACCGAGAAAGATGACGTTTATGCCATCTGCCGTGAAAAAACACAAACAATGTGATGTAAACACTATTAGTAGTACTAGTAGTTTTGTATAATCAGCGTTTTTAAATGTTCATTTTTTAGAACTGATATTAAATGTTTGTGATGTCGTCATCAAAAGTATCTTTCTGTATTTATGGCTGTTCAAATATTCTGTATAAAAATACTACGCAGTTGAAATTTTATAGTTTCTCCGAAAATTCATTGAACACTGGGTGGATAACCTTGAAACGTCAAAAATGAATAAATGCAGTAAAAATCCATATGTAATTAAAATGTTCTAATTAAAACATTTTGTTAACTATTATTTTGTTTATATTCAGTATGATAATACAATTGGCAGCTATTAGAAAAGTTCTAAACGTTCTTTTTACATAAATAAAAGATTATGATCGAGAGAATAAAATGTTGTTTTCTGTACGATTTCTTTGATTATATAAAATAAAAAACTAGTTATGCGTTTGCTGACTTTAATATTATATAAGAAGTTCAAATAATTAAATACTATTAAGAGGAAGAAAGAAAACATTTGTACAAAACGAATCACTTCAAGTTTTTTAATTACCTTTCAGAAAACATTGGGAGGATTGGGAACCAAATAAAAATACTAGAATTTGCAGTGCTCATTTTGTCAATAATCAAAAATCAGATAATCCCCTACATCCAACAATTTTTCCTGGCAAATAAAATAAAAAGATCTATTCATTTTTTGCATTTTGTAGGTTGTTTATTATACTGTTTACATCACAATGTTTTTCTTATTTAACACCAGGGCGCTCTACTTTCGGCATAAGTGCTGTCTCTATAGTTCCGTCTCTATCCCTATTCAATACTTTAATCGGCTATTATACATTGAAATTCCAGGTGGCGGAATTGTACACTAGCATTACAAAATAAGGGTTTTTTCAATTTTTAAAATATTTTAGTTACCTAGTAAGTATATTTTGAAAACGATTCACAATATTTCAAATCCTAGATATGCATTATACCCTACAAAAAACTTGATATTGCAATAGGGTAGATATTATTATTAATAATAAAACATGCTCATATGTTGGCAGATATTTAAATCTAGAAGAAAATATTTTCAATGTTCAAGATGTTTCAGAAGCTACTTATACAAATAAAATAAAAAACAAATAGTTGGTAATTATGTAATGAAAGGGAAGTAATTATTTCAGATAGTCTGATACAAACATTGTATTAAACAGTACAAAAAATATTGAATCAAGTATCTCTAGTTTTAGTTTTTTTAGTAGTAGTCTTAGCCATCAATATAGTTTTGCAGGTTTAGAAACATAATTACTAACAATTCTTGTGAACAATTGGAGACTGTTTAAGACTTTAAAAACAGAAATTTCTGTTGAAAAGCTCAATTCCATTTGAAAATTCACTGAATACAGTAAATAAGCTGTATTTGTCCCTTACAATGGTACCTATATTAATCTAGTTGAAGAATATGTAACTTATGATACTGAATGCTCCAGTTAACAAACCGCATTCAATTATTTATTATTGTAGAAACACAGCTATTGGATACTCAATTGGATACAATTAATTATAAACTCATTTAACTTGATAATTTGTTCATATCTCTTCATCATAGGTAGTTTTTCTGTATACAGTGTATTAATAATGCTTAGTTTTCATTAAGTTAAAATTCCACGATGTTAATATACAATTTGTTCCAGGATGAAAATAACAAGATGAGAATAGTATATTATTTTATACAGAAAAGAAGTATGAATTTTCATAGCACACCTGAATTTACCTGCCGAATGGAGTGAGGCATGGAATAGAAGGTAAATCATGAAAAGTCACTTCTCGAAATAAAATATGTTTTATTCCTTTGAAGAACCCGCATGTATCTTATGGAAAATGGGTCCCAGTCAATTGGCTGAAAATCAAGTTTGATGTAGTTGATGATGATCGATCAAAGGTCTCCATGGGCACAATTTGATCTAAAGTAATTGTTTTATTAGCTGTTGTTCAGAACACCTTCAAATATTTCACAGTTAAGGATTTTGAAGTGTACGTTATGGAATGGTTGAGGCACTCGAAAAAAGTAACCGTAAGTAAACGATAGAATTTTCTTTAATCAGATTGGATTTCTGTTGATGTAACGTAATGTTTCATTAAATCTTTATGGTGTAAATTTTTTATTAGTTTTAATATAATTAAAAAACTATTCTAATAAATTTTCTGTAAACTAGCTGTAATGTATGTGTATCCGTTAAACTTAATTAATTCAGTTTCAAAGGTACGTTATGGTAACTACGGATTAATATACCCTTTTTTATTTCTTGCTTTCACTGAATGTGTTCAATAGTTTCCACGTTCCAGACTTGTTATGTAATATGCTTACACAATTTTTTTTAGGTTGGATTGCTGGACAAGATATTTTTTTTTCTAATTTTGTACCTGTTTTTTTCAAATTTATTGTACTGTTCATTAATAGTGAATAAACGTTTTAAATCCTTTATTATTTTTTTGCTATTTTATTTTAAATGTACAGGATGAACAACTAAGAACGACTGTAGGCCACATCTCAGAAAAAAATCATGGTACAACTTTAAAAAAAATTACCTTTAGGTAAGGGATCCTGAAAAATTGCTGGAAAATATTTTGCAGTCCCTAAAATATCCGCTAGGGGTGGAATGAACACTCGAAAACATGATACTCCAAAAAACATACTAAAAGTGTCCTAAAAATACAAATTTTGAAATCTTGATGAGATTATGAATAAATTTAATTACGGAGATTTTTTGTCATTATTCTTCAAATAATGGGTGGGGAAGATTCAAACTTATGAACAAATGTATAACTTTTTCGTTTTTTAACCGATATTAATGATTTTAGCTGCATTTAAAAGTTTTTCTGTTTAATAAGATTGATAACAAAATTAGATAATTTTGTATTCACTCGGAAATTTCAAATGTAAATTGAAGCATTTTTTTTAATTTTTATATTTGATACTGTAAATCTTATATCTTGGAATAGATTCCTATTTTTTCAACCCCTTTTCATCAGAATTTAAAAAATGCCTCATTACATTTGAAATTTCCGAGAAAAATGGGAAAATTGTGGACTTTTTCACAAAGCGTTGACAAAATTGTCCAATTTTGTTATTTTTGTTAAGCATTTCTTATTAAAAAGGAAAAACTCTTTCAAATAAAGCCAAAAACATGGATGTCGATTAAAAAAAAAGTGTTACGACATTTGTTGTTTGGGTTGAACCTTCCCCCACCTCTTACTTGAAGAATACAGACAAAAAGTAACTACATTTTTTCATAATCTCAACAATATATCAAACATTGTATTTCTAGGATACGTTTAGTATGTCTTTTTTGGAGATAATCACAGTATTATGTTTTTAAGTGTTCATTCCACCCCATAGGAGATATTTTAGGAACTCAAAAATACTTTACAGCGATTTTTCAGGGTCATTTTCCTGAAGGTATTTTTTTAAAGTTGTACTATGACTATTTTTTGAAATATGGCCGACAGCCGGCGTTCTTAGTTGTTCACCCTGTATTTGCTGATTAGGCACAGAAACATCTATAGGATGTCATCCAGAATGTTTGAGGTATATTATTTAGAGGTTTATGTAATGTCCATACAACATATACGAGAATACACTGTATTGTTTTTGAAATGTCGCATTTAGATCATTGATAAGATGTTATTTTTTTGACATTGCATTAACATCGACAAGATGTTAAAATGCATTTCAGAATGTAACATAAATGTTGTTTTTAGTTCGTTATAAAGACTTCCTTTTGAGGAAGTTCTAGTAACATCACAGTAATGTAAAAAGGCAGAGCTTTAACATCGCTGAGAAGTCACATCACAAATGGTAACAGCCACAAGCTGGGCATAAGCGGTTGTATAGATGTGCATGTGATGAAAACAAGAGGAAAAAAAGGAAGAACATTATCACAATGTGACGTTGAATTAACATAACTGTAATATTTATTTGCATAGTGGGTGTTGCATTGAATATTTGATTCAAATTCTCCCGTTTTTGTTCGCAATCGTTACTTTATGAGACCTTATCTACTCTTGACGTATTTGTGCACTATTTTCTGTCTCACGTAAACCTCTTAAATTCAATGCAAAAGTTCCAGAAAATTGAGTTAAGCCACCGTTTAATTTACAAAGATTAAAATGCATTTTAAACATTTTTGGCGTCCAAAAAAGGATGAAATTAGTGGCTGAAATACTCACTAGAATTGAAAACGGGTTCAGAAAAAAGGGGTTCACATATAGGATTCAAAATACCATTTTTCTCGGTAAATGCATCGAATCGTAAACATGTAACATCCCCATTAACATGTTTACTTTCTAGCTCAGCTAATTCTTGTATCTGAAACAAAAATATTGTTATAATGTCACTAAAAATAAAGTAAATATTTTTTACGAACAAGGTAGAGGAGCAAATAACAGTAATTTTTTTAATAACAATTTTTACCTACTATAAATTATTGTGAAATGTTTGAAATTATTGGATAGGAAAATAATTAATTAAATAAAACCATTATTTACTATGATCCTTTGATATTTAATATTTGTAGATAACGGGAAATAATTTCAATATGAAATGTAGTAATTTTTTTCATATCTTAAATAACTGAAGGGAAACAATATTCGATGCTGACGTGGGACATTATTTTTGAAAAAGAATATTTCTAATTGATTTCAATGATTTATTAAAACTTTCTCATCATTATAGAATAAAATTACTTTGTAAGCTGGTTTATATTGTCAGTACTCATTAAACAAGTGATTCATAATATTGGTATTACCTTCCGTTCAAGGATTCCCTCTTCTACTTTGGTATTAATAAATTTTATATTTTGTTTCTCATTTGTATGATAAAATTCTGAGAATATTATTTAGTTCATCACTTCTTGAATCAGTTCATATTTCTATCCACACAATTCAATTTATACAAAAATATTATATGCGTATGAAACATGGGATTGGTTGTTACCGAGGGGAAGACAAAATATATGCCTGTACATGTACACCAAGTATGCAGATAGATAATTATACATTTGAAACTGTCAGCGAGTTGGTATATCTCGGTAAGCTGGTAACAAATGACAACAATGTATCCAGTGAGATCAAACACAGAATAGTAGCTGCAAATCGATGCTACTTAGGGCTATACAGAAGCACATGAAATTTCGTCATCTTACTATGAAAACTAAAGTCCTGCTTTACAAAACCCTCATACAGAACAAAGTACACAAATATGTTGTACTTCGTCATCATCTTCCTCCTCTCCAGCACAGGAATAGTGTGCCCAATGTCTGCACTTAATGCATAGCACTCATCCTTCCGTTGACTGGGAATATAAATGGTTGCAATAAAGACATGCTGCATCATCTTCCACGTTTCCTTCGTCTTCCCCAGATGAGTCACTCTCTATAGTTTTGTTTTTCTTCTGTTGATTATTATTAAGGTGAATATGACGTTTAAAAATTTGGCGAGGAGTTTCAGATTTCCGTTTCTTTACCAAATGTTTTCCTTTTTCGAAACTTATTCTTTTAACTACCGTCTTTTCTTGGCTTGTAATGCGTATTGCCCAGGTAAGCCCAAAGGAGACAGAGTTCAATTAAATTAACTGATTTATTTCTAAAAAAATATTATTTACAACGACAAAAATAAACTAAAATTCAACATTCTATATATTTCTCCGGTAGTAAATATTTTGAAGGTCACGCTTCGACGGTCCGTATCCTTTTGTCGATCGATAGGTACTGATGGTCCGAATAGTATGTAGGTGAAACTATAGCGGTGTGTATTTCCATTCCGGCGATATACTCGACGGTGTACGGGACTCTCTATGTCCTGTGGAATGTTCAGTCAGCCAGGGATATGAGCAACCGGCGGTTCAATACTCTTTCGGTTTTAGTCTCAAGGTTTGAGAGTATCGTTTGTAGCTAGTCAGTACCCAGCTTAACGAATACTTCTACGTGCAGGGACTGTAGTTATTACAACGTGTCAATACCACACCGAAATTATACTAACAGTTAAAGCGATCGTTTATAGCCAGTCAGTACCCGGCTTAACGGTGCTTCCCTACGGAGATACTGTAGAGCTTTCAGTGTGTCAGTACCACACCGAAATTCTTCTAAGAGTTTGAACAATCGTTCTCGTTTCCGTCAATACCAGAAACCAAGGGTCGTTCTAGTGAATGATGTATAAAATCGGATCAATACTCCGACTTGGTACACTCGGCGGTGGATAGTGTAAAGCGTTTAAGGTTAAAGTCAATACCCTCGACCTACGCTTCGCACTGGAGGCGGCTAAACTTGGAGGAGCAGGAGTCCGTAAACCAAGTCGTCTTTTCGTCTGTAATATTTCCTAAACAAACTGATGATATAAAAACTTATAAAACCATCACATATGCAGGAAATATTTCTAATAATATTTCGAAGATAATATCTTCAGCAACGAATACAACAATTTCTTTTTAAACAGAAAGTAACGTTAATACAAAATTGTTAAATGTAAAAACAAAAATACCACTATTAAAGAAGTCAGGTATATATAAACTCAAATGTCCAGAATGTAATGGTGTCTATTTGGGTCAGACCCTTAGGAATTTTGAAATACGATACAGTGAGCACTTACGAGCATACAGATTAAAACAACCAGATAAATCCCACTACGCAAAACATCTACTTGACACCAATCATTCATTGACACCTAACACAGAACTAGAAGTGCTGCATATTTGTGAAAAGTGACAAGAACTGGATTTCCTTGAAGAATTGGAAATTAGAAGACATTTAAGAAACCCATAATATGAAGTTGTCAATGAACAGATAAATCTAGGGAGTTCACCACTAATAAACTGTCTTCTTAAGTGATAATTGTAAAGATCAGCAGATATAGTTTTCCTGGTTTTCTATATCATTGCACAGTTATACTGATCTTAATTGGAAAAATGATATCCAGGATATCACCATAGAGCTAATAATATCTAAGCTTCAATATTTGTAATATCACATCTTCTTCTTTTTTCTATTAAGATATCTTAAGTCAATCACAAGTTAGGTCACGTCTTGGTTTAGCCAAAAATAACTACTAAACATCAGGTAGGCATCAAATGAAATGTAACTTCTGTCATTCTGACTATGATAAAGATTTATCGAAACAATTGTCAATTTTTTAGAATTTTCAACAATTTTTATTATATTGTGGAATTAGCTAGAAACAGTGAGTTTCATTTAAAACACTAAAAGTTTATTAAACTTATATCGTTTTATTTTTGTTTGTTTGTATTGATTGTATTAAACACATCGTGAAAAAATGTTACGATGTAGGACGTAAGTATCTTGATCTTGAAATCATAACATTATGGGCGCACAAAAAATCCTGCACGCAGGCGCTCACCACCCTTGGAACGGCCCTGCAAGTACTGCAAGCCTCTTATTGATGAAACATTTAAAAACGAAATAAAATCAAAGTAAGTGTTAATGTAAGTTCGCATCATAATTGTACGTTTAGTGGGAATAATATGCTCTCAGGACTATGAATTAAAAAGGAAGTGAAATTAAAAGGAATATATAATTATTGTTGTCCTAATGTTCTATGTATCATATTTTCTTATTTTTATATAATTCATAAATTATTTCATACCTCCTCAATCTCCTTGGCGTTCAGTTCTCTGATGAACCCTTCCGTTCTTGCGATATGTTCTTTCTTAAGTTGACATTTTTTTCTTACCAACGTTGATACGATATCCTTTTTTCTAGTCATTGTTATGAGCAAATTACCAAATCTGAAACACAATATAGTAATCAGTGGCGTAACTACGGGGGGGATGAGGGGGATAGAACCCCCCAGAACCCTAAAAATGAAAAAATCTAATACATAATCACAGCAAACCTATACTTTATTGAAATGTAATAAAAGCTTACGAACTGTAGGCTACAATTTTATAAGAAAAACAAACTAAAATGCAGTTTTAGGGGCTCAAAATTTGAAAAAAATTCTGATACGCAGATCTCCCGGTAGTTCATCCCCCTCCAGAGCTTCATCCTAGTTACGCCACTGATGGTAATAATAAGCGATTGTGATTATAATCTTCGAAATAATTCAATACTCATCCTAATGTTCATACTACTATCGAACGACAACCTCGATCTCAAAAGTTAACTTTCATGAAAGTTTATAGTTGCTGATGAACATTACTAAATAATGATTTGTTTTTTGTTGATAGTTGCTCCATGTATGTTGTTTATTTGATAAAACGAATATGTTTTAGCAAGAAAATAATGTAATAAAGTAATTTAAAGAATTAAAACAGATGAAATAAATGAGGAAATAAGAAATGACCTTGATTTTTTTAAAATTACCACAAATTCATGTAGTTCCAGTGGCGTGTTTAAGGGGGGGGGAGAGGGGACCCCCCCTAAGCACCTACCCTCGAATAAAAAAAACGAAAATTTCGGTCCATCCAATCTTAATTATTATTTATTGAAATCTACCAATTAATTAATTATGTATGATGATCGTTTCATGATATACAGTGTGAATATTTTATGCACTGAAAAAATCGTAAAAACCTTTAGTTCATATCTGCGGTGAATCCAGGAACAGTTGAAAAAACGAATTATTTATTATTCTCTTCACCCATACGCCGGTCAGCCCGACGACCGCATTTTCGTTTCCTTTCATATATTCGCATAAAATCGGTGGCGATCGAGAATGATTTTGTAACGTGGCTGCCAATGACGAATCGTGTTAAATTCAGTGTTCAGCACAATACACTTACAACGGTATGATCGACTGGAAACGAAAATTCGTCCTCTGCGCGCAGATGACGTATTTGCGATGCTTGCACCGATCGCAGAACACGGACCGATATACAAAGTGTTTTAGTTTTCGTCGATATAACCCCACAAGGCCCACAGGGCTTCACTCTTACAATTAGTCGACGTGAACGATGGAATGTGTGTTTTGAATGTTTGCGGTTTTATTATAATTACGAATTTTTAAATACTCTAATTTGCTGTTCAATTTAGTTAGAACGGGCAGTGGTTAAAATGCCCAGTTGCGCTATTTATGGATGTGCCAGTTACAATAGGAAAACTAAGGGAACAGACATTAGATATTATAGGTTCCCAAAAAATGATGAACTTTGTAAACTGTGATTAACAGCGTGTCGCCGACAAGACGACATTAAATTAAAAAACGGTAAATATTACAAAAATGATTACTGATCACCAGGGACGGTCCAAGGCCCATGCGACGGATGCGGCCGCATGGGGCGCCGGCCCGAGGGGGGCGCCGGCGAAGCCGGCGTCCGCCTCGGTTTTTTTTTGTCTACTGTTACAAATTGTACATCAAATTTTGCGCCCCAACGCCTGAAAAAAAATAAAAAAAATTCATAAAATTTTAATTTTAATCATTACGTTGAAGCCCGTGACGCCCCAAGGTTGAAGAATCGCCGTTTTAAAAATTAGTTCTCTAAATCTTCTGATTGGCTTCAACGGCGGCTCTTTGATTTTTAGTCTTCTTTAAGAAACTGTATGCCAGTCTTGGCGCCGGCGCCCCAACGCCTACGAAAATAAAAATATATTCATTAAGTTACAACTTAATTTCATTACAATGCCGCCCCAAGGTTTATGAATCGCCATTTTTAGCATTTAACTTACTAGATCTTTTGTGTGACGTCGCCAGCGCCCCCATCGATTTTTGTATAATTTTAAAATTATATGTCAGTTTGGGCGCCCTACAACGAATACGAAAGTAAAAATATTTTTAAAAAGTTACACTTTAATTTCATCCAGTAGCTGCCCCAAGGTTTATAAAACACCGTTTTTAACATTCAGTTCTCTAGATGTTCTGTATGGCTTTGTCGGCGCCCAAACCCCAACAGAAATATGAATATATTTACAAAGTTACAATTAAATTTAATGAAATCACCGCCCCAAGGTTTATAAATCACCGCTGTTTTAACATACTGTTCTCTAGATCTTCTTAGCGCCTTAGGTTTGAAAATACTTTACTACTATACTCAAATGCACGCGTTTGACATTTATCAATTGGTAGGCGTTGTAGCGCTTAGATTGTACGTTTAGTGTTGACGCTGCAGGGATTGATTGTTCATTTCATTGTTCGTGGTTGGAGACCCGCGCACGCGCACAATATTTTTCTGACACACCTGGCCAACTACGTACCCATCAACTGAGGACTGTATTTGGCATTATTTTCAATAGATAGCAGCACCGCCCACCCATCATGTGCTGCCTTCTCTCTCCCTCGAGTATTTTTGTAACTTCGATCTCTAAGATCTACCCACAGTGGATTTAATACAACGTTCGTATTCGTTTAGTGTGTAATACAAGGATTTTGTTTACTTGTTATGAAGTGATTTCATCTCAGTCGCAGAACAAACCTCAGTATTTTAGGCGATTTATTTATTTAGTCTTTACTAAGTTTTAATTAAGTTAAAGTTAGTAATAAGATATCAAGATCATGTCTGAAAAAAAGAAGCCATCGGGTGCATTTTACAGAAAACGTAAAGCAAATTTGGAGAGAGATGCCGAGAAGCAGGCAAAAGCGATGAGACAGTTTGTTTCTAGATCAGAACCATCATGTAGTGGTAGTGGTACTTCTGGTGCAGAAAGTAGTGTGGAAACTGAAGGCGTTGAAAAGCCTTTACTGGTAAGTAAATATTTTTGCAAAATCTGAGTTTAATTTACAAGTGATAAAATATAAAATCCATATATTTTGTTAGATAACGGTACAAAATATTAATAAATAAGCTCAATTGCCTTACTTTTCCTAAATATTTATTTTGTTAGTAATAAAAATTATGATTAAAAGTAGCGTCTAGCAAACCTTTAAGAATTCGAAAGGCAGGTTTTCTTAAAATTATTTTAATGTAAAATAACGTCGACGAAACTCCTTTTTTTTAACGCTTTTTTCGGTTGGATAAATTAAGACTATTGCTGGAACGGGCACTAAATGTAGGTACAACTGTAATAACTTGAGCCTAAAAAAACAGTTATCCTATTATCGGTTTAACAGATTAAATACTTACATTTACACCAACTTATATAAGAGTCTATTGAAAGATTTTTTTTTACTAGGAGCTGTATATAAAAGCCTAGCAAATTTATCTATTAAAATATGCCTAACTAATCAATCACATAATAATTGAAGATAAATACCCATATAAATACCTGCATGTAACATTTTTTACATAATTGTTTGTACTCGATCTAATTGCAACATTCTATATTCATGCAAATCGTAAAAAAGTCTAAAATATTTACTTATGTCCCTGTTCCAGAAGACATCAGAAGAATGTTCTCATCCGGACGAATTTGATCGCATCCATGAATCACATTCTACCACTGATGACTTTGACTTACCATCACCATCAGAACCGAGCCCACCATCAGAGGTTTGTTTCAATTTTGTGACAAGACAAAATATTATTTAACATTGTCGGGCAAAACGAATTCACACATACTGTATATAATATTTAAACTTAAGCAACATTTTAAAATGTTGGATTTGATCAGTCGATCTAAATTTAATTATGACGTGAGACCCCAACCCCAAATGGCATTTTCAAACAAAGGGAGGTGATTGAATATAAGTGCAGATTTGCAATTTATTCTGAAATATTTAAAAACGTATTGTTATACAACCATTGTTTTTGAATAATTAAGTCATAACAACTTCTACTGCTAATATAATCGATTAACACATACATTAGAGTTACAATTTATTTTCATTTCATGAATTGTGTTCTAGATGTCGGAGGCAAAAACTCCATCGACGCCATTGAGCTCATTAACAGATTGTGGACAGTGGCCAGCCAAAATAACAGATGATATACGTCAAGTACTTGTTGAAAAAGGTCCTGTACAGGTAACAGAGTTCGATTTTCCTGTTGACAGTAGAGGCAGAAGGTTTACTCCTGCCAATTACAAAGTGAAATTACCAAATGGAGAAGAAATTCATAGAGAATGGCTCGTGTACTCAGCGTCAAAAAATTCCATATTTTGTTTTTACTGCAAGCTTTTTAGCAAGGAAAGCATATCTCTCACTGGTACAGATGGGTTTTCTGATTGGCAAAACATGTCTAAATTTCTATCCCAACATGAAAAATCTCCTGCACATATCAAGTCGGCTCTTTCTTACCGAGAGGTATTTCAAAGACTGCGGTTGGGAAAGGCCATTGATGACGAAAATCAAAGAATTATTGCGTCCGAAACCCAACATTGGTACGAGGTTTTAAAACGACTGCTTTCTATTGTGCAGTTCCTAGGCACCCAGGGACTAGCATTTCGTGGTCCTAATGATACCCTTTTCAAGGAAAACAATGGCAACTTTTTAAAGCTTGTAGAACACATATCAAAATTTGATACCGTTCTTTCTGAACATCTTCGTAGAATAACCTCTAAAGAAACCCATGTTCACTATTTGAGCAAAAGAATTCAAAATGAGTTCATTGCCTTACTTGCTCGTAACGTTAATGAAAACATACTAACAGAACTACAGAAAGCCAAATACTATTCTATTATTCTTGACTGTACACCTGACGTAAGCCACAAAGAGCAAATGACCCTAGTTGTTCGGTTTGTTCATTCAGTGTCAGGAGAAGAATCGGTCGTAAGAGAGCACTTCCTGGGATTCGTCGAAGTTTCGGAAACATCTGGTGAGGGGTTAACAGCGTCTTTGTTAGACGAGTTGTCGCAAAAAGGGATACCCTTACAAAATATGCGTGGCCAAGGGTATGATAACGGATCGAATATGAAAGGCAAACATGTGGGAGTTCAAAAAAGAATTCTTGACCTCAATCCACGGGCCTTCTACGTCCCTTGTGGTAGCCACTCCCTTAATCTAGTAGTAAATGATGCAGCACTTTCCTGTCTTGTAGCGGTAAACTTTTTCAGCATAGTTCAGGAGATATACAATTTCTTCTCAGCATCAACTCATAGATGGAGTATTCTTAAGAAACATATAACAAATTTGACGGTAAAACCTCTCAGTGAAACCCGGTGGGAGAGTAGGATAGACGCACTTGAACCTCTAAGATATCAAATAGAGGAAGTTTATGACGCTGTCTACGAGGCCACTACCGATGAAAAGGTCGATGCTTTCGGGAAAAACAAAGCCATTGGAATTGCCAAAAAACTAACCGACTTTCGTTTTCTCTGCTGCCTGATTACTTGGCATGAAGTTTTATTTAAAATAAACTTAGTTAGTAAAACACTACAGAGGCAAGACGTACACCTGCAAAGTGCTTTGAAGCTGATTGAAAGTGTTAAGAAATTCTTAGAAACCATGAGGACGGAAACCGGACTAAACAGCGTCATTACAGACGCAAAAGAGCTCGCTGAGAAACTGGGAATCACTCCAGAGTTTCAAGAAGAAAGTCAAGTAAGACCTACAATGTCTAAAAGACATTTTCCATGTGAGGGTAGGGGTGGAAATGAACCTGTGGTGATGTCTGAGAAAGATAAGTTTAAAGTAAATTTTTTTTATGTTGTTCTTGACACTGCAAACAACGCAATAAGTGAGAGATTTGAACAAATGGACAAGCACAGTAAACATTTTGGATTTCTCTACGACATGAAGGAATTAAACAATTGTGAAAAGGATGTCCTTAAAGAACACTGCATGAATCTACAATCAGTTTTGACGGCAGATAATGAAAGTGATATCAATGGCGATGAACTTCAAAAGGAAATTGTTATCTTGGCACCAATGTTAACTAAAGACAGCTGTCCTGTGACAACACTTAACTACGTGACCAAGAACCGTCTTATGGATATTTTCCCCAACGTGTTTGTAGCGATGAGGATATTACTGACCTTGCCAATATCAGTAGCTAGTGGAGAGAGGAGCTTCTCCAAACTGAAGATTATCAAAAATTACCTTCGGTCAACTATCTCTCAAGAGAGACTCAATGGGTTGGCAACTTTGTGCATAGAAAATCAGATTTTAAACTCAATTGACACAGACTCAATTTTAAAAGACTTTGCTAAAATAAAAGCAAGAAAAGTTAGTTTTTAATGTTTATTTTTTGTAAGTGATACAACACTGTAGCAAGTAAAGTTATAGTAATCAATAAGGTATATTGCAAGTGACTTTTTTAGTTCTTTTTTGGTTCGTTTTTAGTTCGTTTTTAGTTTTAGTAGTTGTTAGTGACTGTTTATGATTCTGATTAAAATTTCATGAAGTCACTTTGTTTATTCATTTATTTTAGCCAAGTAACCCATTTATTTTAGGGTTGTTTAAAACCCTATTACTTTCGTTTGTACATGTATAATTTCGTATTAAATCAACCATAAGGTGATCCATTGAGCCATTAGTTAAAGGACGAAAAGTGGGGGAAATTATAATTTATAAAATACGGTTTTTATAATTGCCGGCGGTTGCCCGCGGGGGGGGGCGCCGGGGCGCCAAATCGAGACCTCGCATCTGCCTCGAAAAGGCCTTGGACCGTCCCTGCTGATCACGATGTTTACACATTTGTTTTCCTTATAGCATGTATTTGCTAAATACATGTTGAGAAAGATTGTTTCGAAGATATTTCTGTAAGACAGAGACTTTCAAATTATACAAGGAAAAATATAAGAAATTTAAAATATGATGCAATCCCCACTTTGAAACCGCCTGGTAAAAGGGAAAATACTAGAAATTCTGATAGAGTAGTTCGAATAAAACGAAGGCGATTGGTAGCTGAATGCCTGGCGGGAGCTACAATGTCTTCTGCCTCGATCACTTCTCAAAGTTGTGAAGATAAAATAGGAATAACGGAAGGTGAGCATCTGTAAGGTAAACTTAAGAAATCAAAAATCGTCACGTGGATTCTTATTTTACTGTTTTAAGTGAAACTTACTGTTTCTAGATAATTCCACAATATATTGATAAACATGTTAAAAATTCTAAGAAATTTGACAAATGTTTCGATATTAAATATCATCGTCAGAATGTTACTTCTGTCATTCTGACGATGATATTTAATATCGAAACAATTGTCAAATTTCTTAGAATTTTTAACATTTTTTTTAATATATTGTGGAGTTATCTAGAAACAACAAGTTTCATTTAAAATAGTAATATGAGTAGATTCCACGAAGTAAGGGTTGAGACAGTTAATGTGGATTCTTATTCTTCTATATCAGTGAGGATGAGAACTTCAAACAAAAGTTGCAACACTACAGAAAGAGAACAATTTCCTTGTCAATGAGAATTGTGCACTGAAAGCTGAGTTGGAGCAGATGAAAACTGGACTGCGACAATTTTTGTCAGAAGGTCAAATCAAAAGAATAGTACACTCAAAATGTACAGCCAAACGATGGTCGCCAGATGAAATAGCATGTTCGATATCCTTACGGAGTGTTAGCCCCAAAGCATACCGCTACTTAAGAACAAATGGTTATCCTTTACCGATGCTTTCCACACTACGCAGATGGGCATCGACACTCTCAGTAGAACCGGGCATTCTGAATGACGTTGTTATTTTAATGGCTAAAAAATCTTCTGATATGCAGAATAATGAAAAATTGTGTATTTTATCATTTGACGAAATACATTTATCTAATCGCATAAATACATCACAAAGTAATAGGGCCACATAAAACGTGTCAAACGGTAATAGCACGTGGTATTTTTAGTAACTGGAAGCAACCTGTTTATTATAATTTCGATCAAGCAATGACTATCGACATATTATCTTCTATAATATCAAAACTTTTTGATGCAGGTTTCACAGTTGTGGGTATTGTCAGTGATGTATGTACATCTAACGTTAAAGTTTGGTCACAACTGAAAATATTAGACATGACCAAAATTGCTGTTTTCCACATCCTGTTAGACGTATATGTGTTTGGTGACGTTCCTCATCTTATTAAATTATTAAGGAACCACATATTGGATCAGGGTTTTTGGGTAGAGAACACATTAATTAATAGGGATTGTTTTGAGAATTTGTTGCAACTGTCGTCGTCCGAATTAACCATCGCATATAAAATTAACCGATACCGCTTAGATTTAAAAGGTTCCGAAAGACAAAAAGTTAAACCAGCCGTTCAACTATTATCTAGTTCTGTTGCAAAAAGTATTCGGTTTTGTGGATAAAATAGGCTACTGCCATTGGTTTTACCGTAGAAGGAAGTTTCGGATTTTGTATAGTTAATAAATGATTGGTTTGATCTTTTTAATTCCCATACAAAAATTGTGTCAAATTGTACAACTAAAAATGCGTATGAAGTACTTTAGATAAGCAGAAAAAAGTGTTAAAAGAGGTGACCGAAACTATTGGGAATATGACCGTAGGCAAACATAAATCTCTCATTCTGTTTCAAAAATGAATTCTGTTGTTAAATAGGTCACTGGAAGAATTGTTTTCTTATTTACAGGAAAACGATAAAGGAGTCGATTACATCTTGACCTCGCGTCTAAATCAAGACGTTGTTGAAAACTTCTTTTCTTATATGAGAGGTATGGGAGCTACAAATGACCATCCAGAACCTCTAGATTTTATGTATCGTTTGAGGTGGTTTATATTAGGTAAATCTCGGCGGCAATTTTTACAGAGAACAAAAATACAGAGGAATCTGGTGAAAAATGTCTAATATAACCATTAGAATCAGAAGAATCGCGTCCCATCTGCTTAACTGAAACACTACTAGCTAATGTCTCCAAAAATATTCAAATAACAAATACCCGTATACTTGAAGAAGAAGAAACATTTATTCCATATACATTCACTCAGCCAGAATATATTCCTGACGATGAGTCTTTACAGTTATTGACAACCTTTGAAAGTACCGAAATAATTCGTCAAGAAGCTCTTAAATATCTGGCAGGGTACATAGCGTACAGATTTAAAGATACATTTAACTTAGGTACTAAAACCAGCGAGATGATTTCCGTTGGAGCTCAAGATTGGGTACATTTCCTATCGAGAGGTGGTTTATTACAGCTAAATCAAGATCTTTTGAAAGCTACGGAAATTCTTGAATCCGAGTTTCGATCACTTCACGGAACATCTTTATCAAAAGAAGAAAATATTTTTAAAATTTTGGCTGATAAAACTTTTAGTATTGTCGATCAAAACCAAATTGAAATCCCATATGAATTGTTTGAGTCGAACAAGAACTTACATTAGACTCCGAGATCTAAATAAACAAATAAGTTTGCAAAATTTGAAAGCGAAAATGGAAAAAAAAACTTTCAAAATTTATGAACGTTAAAAAGAAAGTGAGATCGGAACAGTGAATATTTGAAAACTAAAAACCTTTTTTAATTTCATGTTATTTCTAAATAAGTAAGTTGCATCTTATTCAATGTCTTTGTATGCTTTAATGCATCCAGATTACCCCTGAAAACCCCATACTTGGACTTGCCCTAAAATGTGGCTTTTGATACATCTCAAAAAGGTACAATTATTTTTCTATTTCAGTAAAGTTTAAGTTTATTTTAATTATTATAATATAAATTATCTCTAGTATGAACAATAAAGATTTGTATAATCATCCCGTCAAACAAATATCGCCATAAATACCTATTGATGCTACCGAGAGTGGCATTCGTGGCCATAATATAGAAATTAATATTGCATCGCAGTGACGTCACACGCCAAACGTTCGATGCGCGTAAGCATACCGTTGTGAGTGTATCATCACAGAGTACATATATGTACTCTGTGGTATCATGGTGTTCAGTGATACTAGTGATGTAGATATTCGGATGGTTCGGATTAATTATTCGATTCCGAATTCATTTCAAATTTAACCGTTGTACTGGTGTACCGAACCGAATAGGTTTGTTCCAACCGACAATTTTGGCTGCATCGGCGCAATCAGCTTCGAAAAGGACATAGGATGCGATGCGATGTCGAAATTCCAAATAACCGCCCAGAATCGGTGGAAATCCACCTAACGGAGCGAGCGTAGCTGGCAGAGTCGATATTCGTATCCGTATCGTTGAAAAATATTCGGATGAATCCGAGTAGCTTAATAATCGGATTCAATGAATATTTTAATTCGAATTCATACATCACTAAGTGATACAGTGTGAACTGTTCAGTTTGCAGTTGCTGAGTGAGGTAGTTGGTAGTAACTTTGCATGAGTAATCTCGAGTCGTAATGAAACGAGCAAGTGATATAAGAAGTTTTTTCGTGCACAAGGCTGCAACATTTGATCAAGAACAGAATAAACCGTCTACATCAGTAGAAAATGTCCCGCTTACTAATCATGATGACACCGATATGGAAGTTCTAATGAATTAGATATTGGCAATGCAGTTTCAAGACATTTAACTGCCAGGGAAAGATATAAATATTTGAAACAATTATGTAATGATATAAATTCATTACTATAAATATCGATCCAAGTAACCAGTTAATGCAGCGATGACGAGGTACCCCACCAGAACAACAAAGTCCCCACGCCAAGATGGGCACGAAGAATCGACAGTGGAAAGGAAGGAGACTTCCACCACCACCGCTAAAATGTATATAAAAATGCAAGCCAACAGACAAGACGATCTCACTTCCCATCTTACGGATAAGAAATAATAACCCAACCCTATTAAGTCACCTCGGCTCCTCCATAGTCGATCATATAATCTGCAGAGACAGATTAATCACTCTCGTGGACGACGAATGCTTTATAGGCGACCCCATCACCTCCGACCATGTTCCACTACTGGTCAAAACCGCACTACACAACCCCATACCACCACCAGCAACAAATTTCACCTTTCGCGATTTCAAAAAAGCCGATTGGAATTCCTTTGCTAACCACGTCTCTACTAATTTACCACCACCCGTCATTCATCAGACTACTGATGACATAGATAACCAAGCAGAAGAATTCCAATCCCTCTTAATCGATGCGCAAGACATCGCCGTCCCACTCACCACCGTACACACCAATTTTCATGCACTTCCGCAAAGAATTTTGCAAAAGATACGTCAGAAAAGACAGTTATACAGGTTATATGTCCGCACTCGAGATCCTGCAGTCAAAACACAATGGAACCGTCTCAACGCCCAGGTCCGACAAGAAATCAATGCTGAAAAGCAGAGAAAATGGAAGACCGAAACAGCCGGACTGGACTTCAGACAAGGGCGCGTGTTTTGGCAAAAATTCAACCGCCTCGTCGGTCTCAAGAGAAAGGTTGAATCACATCTCGAAGTGCAAGGACAGAAGATCTACACATCCGAAGACAAAGCCACCGCCTTCAAAAATAACCTACAAACTGTCTTTTCACCACCCGATAACCCCCAATTTCTCAGGGACTTTGCCGCCGAAACCGACCTCATGACTCGAAATATTACTCGAAGTCCACACATACACATCCCACCTGATGAGAACTCTCTGCTTCTTACACCATTCACCATCGAAGGGGTTCAGCTGGCGTGCCGAGCGGGGAGAAACAGTGCCCCAGGGCACGACGGAATCTCGAGGCAGGCACTAAAAAACCTGCCAGAAGAGATCTTCCCTCCGCTCTGCGCCCTGCTGAACGCCTGCCTTGCCTTCTCTTACTTTCCTCGTTGTTGGAAATCTGCCAACGTGGTTCTCATCCCCAAACCCGGCAAAGACCCCACAAAGCCTGAATCTTACCGCCCTATTTCATTAATCAGCGTCCTAGGTAAAGTCTTTGAACGCTTGTTGAAAGAACGAATCTGGGACTTCTGCACTGAAAATAATATAATTCCGGCAATTCAATTCGGATTCAGGCCGGGCCACTCTTGTCAGAACGCCATCACCAGTCTCCAAACAATTGTCACCCGAGCTTTAAATCAACGACGCTGTTCTGCCGCCATCCTCATGGACGTTCAGAAGGCCTTCGATCAAGTTTGGCACGCCGGACTAGTGAGAAAGCTACTGAGCATCCGATTGCCCAACCAAATTGTCAAATTAATATATTCTTACCTCACCGACCGATCGATCAGCGTGAAAGTTGGTTATAGCATATCCGACCCCTTTACACCCCAAACCGGCGTTCCGCAGGGCTCGATACTCGCTCCTCTACTATACATTATTTATACGTATGATACACCAGTCCCACGACATCCCCGTGATAACGTCCAGCTATATGCGGATGATACCGCACTAATCATTTCTGCCACAGATATTCGCTCTCTCAACATTCGATCCCAAAATCTACTGACCCAATTTTCTAATTGGTGCAGGAAATGGCGGGTGACTCTCAATCCCCAAAAAACACAAGCAATCGTCTTCCAACACCCTGATACCAAGAGCGAACGACTTTTACCAAGGAACTTCCGCCTCGTGCTCTGGGGAGACCGACTCGAAATCCGCAAGGAGGTCGTCTATTTGGGAGTGAAATTTACTTACACCCTCAACTGGACGCCCGACCTAACGGACACTTTAAATAAAGTCCGACGGAGAGTCAATCTTCTCAAGGCGCTCGGCGGCACATTCGGACGCACACACCCTCTCACCTTGCTTCATACGTATAAAACATATATCCGCCCAATAATCGACTATAGAGCAAACGTCTACTGCACCCTCCCCAACCATCTTGCTAAACGACTTCGAACTTGTGAGCAGTCAATCCTTAGATACTGCCAATACAAAGCTCCATACTCGCCCACCAACACAGTATATGTCAACATAGACATCGAGCCCCTTCTACCACGCCTTAATAACCTACAAGCCCGATACGTTAGTCGTACTATCGAATCGGGCAGCGAAATCGCCAAAAACACCCTTCTCACACCGTGGGTCGCCAATAGACGACCCCTCGGTAGGTACCCCCAGAGGAAGCTCCCATTTCCTCCGTTACGCTTATTAGCCACGGCCTATGATGACCTCCCCGACGAATACGTTGACTACCTCGACAGTTCCCCTATCTCCATTAGATAACGACAAATTCAATATTTCTCACATAAATTCAGTCAAATCTCTCCAACAACCTTCTCAACAAAGCCCAAATCCATATAACAAACATCTCTAACAAATTCTAAATTTCCTTCCAGCTATTAATTGTTCAACACTTTGGACTCACCCTATACTTTTATGCCGCCCCACACCACCAACGTCGGTGTTGCAGGTTTTTGCGGTTTTCCTGTACACTCTGTGAATTTATTCACTAGCCAAATGGACCGACGATCGACGCACCCGCATTTTTAGATTTGAAGATTTAAAGATTATTATGTCGCCGACCACCTTAAACAGTCCCCGAACCACCGAAAGCACGTCCCCGCAACTTTCCTAAATCTCAACCATTTATCATATTCCATACACTTTTAAATAAAATGTCTCCTATACACTTTTCTTTCGAAAAATTCTCAAAACCAATAAAAATCACAATGACCAATATTTCATCATTATTCCTTTAATACCGGAGACATTCAAATTCAGTTAAAACACCCTTGCTTAAACAACTTCAATAGTTTCTGACACCTAGCCAGCCAACACACAGCTATGTATCGGCAACGATACATGGTTCGTCTTCCACATCTAACACCCCCTTTCCTGACACTTTTTATCACGCCATCTCTCCTCACTTTTGAGCTTCGCTGCTTCCAATCAACCAACCCCTAACACCCCAAGAGAACACAACCTCCGGTTACTTTCTAGCGAAAAGCCCACTCAACAACTCTCAATCCTATACACTTTTTAGCAAAAGTTTCCTAGTCACTTCTTAAAAAAAATCTTTTTTCTAGACACTTCTAAACCCCAACCCAATTTCTCGATCAACGCGCACAAAACCACCCAACAGCCCCCCCAACCCAGCCCTGAAGAGGAAACCTATCCTACACCAGGGCACCAACAAGAAAGACCAGCCAACCATGAAAACCCCAACCCATCGTAAATCACTCACGAACTTCTCTCTCTCTCTCTCTGACAAGACGATAACTTGGTTCACGGACTCCAGCTACTACAAGTTCAGCCGCCTCCAGTGCGAAGCGTAGGTCGAAGGTACTGACTTTAACCTTATACGCTTTACACAATTCACCGTGGAGTGTCGTGCTAAGTCGAAGTATTGATTCGACTTTTATACATCACTCACTCGAACGGCCGTTGGTTTCTGGTATTGACGGAAACGAAAACGATTGTTCAAGCTGTTAGAATAATTTCGGTGCGGTATTGACGCATCGAAAACTCTACAGTATCTCTATAGGGTTTGCTAACGTTGAGATGGGTATTGACCATCTGTAAACGATCGCGCTAAATGTTAGTATAATTCTGGTGTGGTACTGACGCGCCGGAATAACTACATCCCTATACCACCGAGAGAGTCGTTAAGTTGGGAATTGACTAATTATAAACGATATACTCACATCTGGAGACAATAACCGAAAGAGTATTGATCTATCGGTTGTTCTCAACTTTGGCTGTCTGAACAATTCGTAGGACCGAGAGAATCCCGTATACCACAGTGGAAATTTCGAGTCGTTATACCAACCTACCTACGGTTCGTCAGTACACATCGGTCGACGGAGGAGTACGGATCGTCGGAACGGGATTTTCAATATAATTACGCACCACAGTAGTATATATAGAATATTGTAGTTTAGTTTAATTTTGTCTTTGTAAATAATATTTCTTTATAGCAATAAATCAATTAATTTAATCGAACTCTGTCTCCTTTGGGCTTACCTGGGCAATACGCATTACAATTATGAATACCTCCAGATAATTATAACTTTACTTCTAAAATTGAAAATAATCATACTCGACAGTTTCAACGAGACTGGCTGGAAAAACACAAATGGTTAACCTATAGCAAGTATAAAGAAGGAGCTTTTTGTAAATTCTGTTGTTTATTCGCTTCGGCTGGAGTTAATTTCCCGGTGAATGTTATTTGTTTTTTCCAAGTCCAAGTATCTACTGACTGCAATTTTTATGTTTCCTCATTTGTCACCTTTTTACAGCCGATTAAAACGTTAGTAACAGAGCCAATGCATAAATATAAAAATGCTACAACAGGCAAGACCATTCTTATAAGCAATATCACATTAAGAGTGTTGAGCGTGCAGGAGAATTTCTGAGAACATTTGAATCTGGAGAGAGCGTATCTGTGCTGATGAACAATGAACAAAGAAATATTATACAGCAGAATCGAAAGCGTTTAATGCCGATTATAAAAACATAATAATTTGCCTCTACGGGGGGAAATGGTACATTGAGCAACGAAAAAACTCTACAGGAAGCCCTTTCGGGTGCTCATGGAATTTTTCCACCACTTCTGGCATCCGAATTGAATCTGGGGATAAAAATGTATCAGAACATTTCGAAACAAGTGGAAAAAATGAGACTATGATAAGTAATATTATACAAAATGATGTGATATATTCAATTGGAGAAGAATTACAGTCAATAATTTTAGAAAGAATCAGAAAATCAAAATTCTTTAGCACATTGGTAGATGGAACTACTGACTCTTCGCGGAAGGAACAAATGCCAATATGTATTCGTTATGTATATATATAATTTTTTGATCCGAGAAGACTTCGTGAGTTTTGCAGAGATTAAATCCATGACTGGAGTTGCCATAAAAGAAGCTTTGTCAAATGAATTGCCGAAGATGAATTTGGATCTTTATAACTGTAGAGACCAAGGTTACGTCGGGGGTTCAAATATGGCAGGCAAAGATAATGGTAATCAGTTGATAAATTTGTTATTTTATATAAAACTTTATTTCTTCAAATTGTAGGTTTACAGGCACTTATACAAAAAGATTATCCTCTAGCACTCTATACTCACTGTTTCAACCATTCACTGAATTTATGCATTTCAAGATCTTGTGATATAAGTTGTATGAAAATTATGATAGGAGTTGTTGGCAAAATTTCCACATTCTTGAGTGCTTCACCAAAACGGGTTGACTTATTGCAGAGAATAATCACCGAAAATCAGAACAGTAGCGAAATCAAGAAAAAAATATTAAAATCGTATTGTGAAACACGCTGGGTAGAAAGGCACGATACACTTATTATCTTTCCAGAGCTGCCCCCTTTCATAGCTCAGGCCTTAGATTACCTAGAACATGATCAAGACCGTGATACAGCCTCCAATTCAATGAGTTTCAATGCCTGTATTAGGAGAAGTGATTTCCTAATATGTTTGGTTGTAGGTGCATATTGCTTCTCTTATAGTGTGAAGTTGAGCAAATTATTACAAAGTCTCGCACTCGAATTTTCTGCAGCACTGGACTCTTTTAATAATTTTCCAAGACATGAGGGAACATGCTGAGAGACAATTCAACACAATATTTTTAGAACCTCAATCCATTACGACTGGCTTCGATGTAGAAATAACTAAGCCAAGGTAAGTCTAAATAATTTTGTATACTTGATAAAATAACATAGATTTATTTTATTTTAGAGTGTGTGGACGACAAACTCAAAGAGAAAACCTTGATTCAAGTTCGTCTCAAGAATATTATAAACGTACGGTATTTATACCTTATATTGATCACTTTATAACCCAGCTTGATTTACGATTCAATAACAGATTAACTGAAATATTACCTATCGAAGGCCTCATCCCAAAAAATTATAAAATTTACACCACAGAAATAATTGTTAAGGCTTGTTTAGTGTATGAAGTAGACATTAATACCTCAAAACAAGAACTAAGAGCTGAAATAATAATGTGGCAAAAAAAAGATGGGAAGATAAACCAGATTTGCCCTCTACAGCAATCGAAGCACTTTGTTTTGGGACGAGTTTGTTCCCTGCAATAAATATTTTACTGCAGATATTTGCGACTCTACCTGTATCAACTGCAACAGCGGAAAGGAGATTTTCAACTATAAAGCGCCTGGAAACCCATGTGAGGTCAACCATGGCGGAAGAGCGTTTGAATGGTCTAACTTTACTTGAATATCGAAAATGTGATAAATAGGTTCGGCACAAGTAAACCCAGACGAATGTGGCTCAAAGACTGGTCAGTTTTGAAATAATTGAACTAAAAAAAAGACGTGTGGCACTCGGAGACTGCCGCGGTAAAGCTATTGCATAAAGTTTTACACTTTGACGTTCACAATTTCTTTTTCTTTTAGCTCTTTTTTTAGCATTAGAAGTTTCACTTTCACAGTCCTCGTATCAGCATAAAATAATCAAAATTTATTGGACAGTCCTGGTATCAGCATAAAATAATCAAAACTTATTGGGCAGTCTTTGTATAAGTATAAAAAATCAACATTTATTGGACAGTCCTCGTATAATAATAAAAGTATCTACATTTATTGGGCAGTCCTCGTATAAGTATGAAATAATCGAAATTTATTGGACACTCCTCGTATAAGTATAAAAGAATCAAAATGTATTGAACAGTCCTCGTTTAATCATATCAGTATTAAAATTTATTGAGCAGTCCTCGTATCAGCATAAAATAATCAAAACATATTGGACAGCACTCGTATAATCATAAAAGTATGAAAATGTATTGTGCAGTCCTCGTATAAGTATAAAACAATCAAAACGTATTCGAAAATCCTCGTATAAGCATAAAATAATCAAAACTTATTGGACAGTCCTCGTATAGTCATAAAAGTATCAAAATTTATTGGGCAGTCCTCGTATAAGTATAAAATAATTAAAATTTATTGACAGTCCTCGTATCATCATAAAATAATCAAAAATTATTGGACAGTCCTCCTACAAGTATATAGGTATTCAAAAGTATTGGACAGTCCTCGTATCAGCATAAAATAATCATAAAAGTATTAAAATATATTGGGCAGTCCTCGTATAAGTATAAAAGAATCAAAATTTATTGGACAGTCCTCGTATCATCATAAAATAATCAAGACTTATTGAACATTCTTCGTATAGTCATAAAAGTATCAACATTTATTGGGCAGTCCTCGTATAAGTATAAAAGAATTAAAATGTATTGGACAGTCCTCGTATAAGTATAAAACAATCAAAATGTATTGGACAGTCCTCGTATCATCATAAAATAATCAAAATTTATTGGACAGTCCTTGTATAGTCATAAAAGTAACATTTATTGGGCAGTCCTCGTATAAGTATAAAAAAATTAAAACTTATTGGACAGTCCTCGTATCGTGTCAGGTTATTTTCGTTACGGAATTTCGATTCGGTCTCCACGCTCAAGGCCCGCGATATAAGCTAATGCAATAGCTTAATAAATATGCTATTTTCCATGTTTGTTCATTGCTTAGCCAAAATAAAAAAGAATGGTTGTTCTGGTGTTGTTTCGTTTAATTATTTTGGTCAATCAGTACCACTACTAATTTTGGTAACATTTTTTATTTTTGCTTCGGCCCTCCCCATAGCACACGGCACTGTATAATTCTATTGCAGTAATGTGTAAGGAATCATTTGGTATTTTGCCGATTCCCGTATTCATTAAAGAATGGAAGTTACAAATTTATTTATAGAAAGATATCCTTAAAGTGTCATTTACTGGTACGTTTACCTTAATAGGTTTTTGAAGAGCTATTGAAGAGATGGATTGTTTTTAAATAAATACAGATATTTATCTACTTACACAGCTCTATATCCGTTTTCAGGTCCAACAACAATATGATGAGGATCGTAGTATCGTTCATGGCCAATTTTCATAATTAACTCATTAGAATGTGGACAAAAATCATTACCAACTTTAATTGTTTGATAAATTGAACACCTAACAATTATACTGCCGGAACAATTTGTAATTTCTACTGTAGGACAGGTCTTATTTCCAAAATTATCAGAATTTAAACCTTTCAAACCAGAAGGTCTATGCATTATCACTTCATTTATCCATAAAAATCGATATTGGCTTGTAGGCTCCTCTACTAAACGAAGTGAAGTTTCTGAAAACAGTAACAATGAAATCAAATCTGTCTGAATCACGTATTACACAAATTATTGAAAAAACTAAATTGTCTTCGCGGTATTTATATATATAGAACTTAAAGTAATATAATAACACTTGTTTTCTACGCTCTAAAGATTTTACCAAAATTTGTGAATGGTAACGTTTGTCGACTTTTTTACTTGAGTCCAAGGCACCTGGTTACGCCGCTAGAGGAAAGTGCTTTAAATAATTTCAAAATTAAAAAAGATGAGGTGAATTTTGTCAAGACTGAGAATATATCCCACACATATTATTCTTCATTCCTCTAATAAGTAATAAATTATTAACGACCTTCATATTCAAAAGTAAGCTGTGCTACCCGTAGCTTATAAAAAGGGGACACCGATATATGTATTGTGTAACGTTGTTACTATTTTCCCGATTTCCTGTAGTATATATTTTAGTTTTTTCTATAAAGTTAATCACCCCTCTTTCGTAGCGAGTTATTAAATTTGATTATTAATAATTACTTCAGAATATGTATATTACTTTTAAAACATCTGGTATATTGTACCAGTATTATTTACTGTATCGTTCGCGCAAATCAGAACGCGCATTCCTTAAAGGCGGCGTTATACGGAGCCAGTAACTTGTCTAAGTCTACGTACGATTTATAAAAGAAGAAAAAATTCATCAGGAGTTATTATTTGCTAAGAATTTGGAATCTGATACAGAGGGACATTCTATATTTAATATCATGCAAGAATTTTTTCAAGAGAAAGAAATTCCTATTAGCAATATTTTGTCTGCTGCTACTGATGGTGCTCCAGCAATGACCGGGCGTCATAAGGGTTTTATAGCACATTTGAGAAAAGCAGTGCCAAATGTACTCGCTGTACATTGTATTATTCACCGTCAGCATTTGGTTGCAAAAAAATTAAATGAACGTCTGCATGCGTCCCTCAATAACGTTATTAAAGCTATCAATATCATTAGAAGCAATTCATTGAATGGCCGTTTGTTTCATAAGCTTTGCAATGAAAATGATGGAGACTACAATCGCTTGCTGCTGCACACAGAAGTACGTTGGCTCTCTAAAGGTGTTTGTCTGAATCGTTTTTTCAATCTATTTGACTCAGTGTTGGAATTTCTTGAAGAAAACGAACAATTGCGCGAAAACCTGATTACGTCAAAAAATGACATCGCTTATTTGACGGACCTGTTTAAAGTATTTAATCAAGTTAATCTACAATTGCAAGGTGATGATTTAAATTTAATTAAAACTAAAAACGTCATAGCTGCTTTTGCAGGAAAACTTATTTTAAAAAGAAATATTGGTAGAGGTGAGTACAACCATTTTCCCACATTATCAACAGTGTCTGCAAACCCAGAAGATTTACTTATTTACTGCCACCACTTGGAAGTTCTTCATGTTGATTTTACAGAGCGTTTCCAAGATATTTTAAACATGGAAATACCAAGTTGGGTTATAGATCCTTTCGCAAACACAGATACTGAAGGCTCATCAAATTTGGAAGAGGAGTTATTAGAACTCACAACGAACGAAGAACTGACAGTAAAATTCAAACGTGGATATCAAGGCTTCAAAAACCAATACCAGTTCTCTATCCTGGATTATGGACAATAGTACAGAAGTTGTTAATTGCATTTCCTTCGTCCTATAAGGCTGAGCGTGCATTCAGTGCAGTAACTGATTTGCTGTCAAAGAATAGGAACAGACTACACATCACTGAACGTGGCGATCTGCGATTGATGTTAACGAAATTGGAACCCGATATCAACAAACTGGTAACACTCCACCAGCCTCAACCGTCTCATTGATTTTTTCTTTATTATTAATTTTGTATTTCTTATTGTATTGCATTTCTTATTTCTATTGTGTTTGTATTTCTTATTGATTCTGTGTTTATATTTAAAAGTTTAATAACAGTATATTATGCAACGATCATGTAATTATGGTTATTAATACACGAGCATTAACCGGGATACGAAACGAGCCGAAGGCGAGTTTCGTATGGTTTATGCGAGTGTATTAATAACCATTACATGAGAGTTGCATACGCTATTTTTTCTACAGCCGATAAATAATCAACAACCATAAATTTTATATTTTTATTGAACACAATAGGTAACAGTAATTATTCGTATTTGTATAAAAAAAATCTACAAAATTGTAATTAATACCTCGGGTATTGAAATTGTTCAAATTTTTGTTCTCTTCTATAGGGGGCAGTGGTCCAGAAAAGGTTGGGAACCACTGTTCTAGATGCAATCAAAGAAGATCGACAAGATGCCGAAATGTTTCTTATGAATTATTTAAAAAACCACTTGATATCACAGAGAAAGTAGGGTACATAGAAGTAATTCACCATTGAGTCTGTAGTTGAATACTGGAAGCGGTCAATAATCATCCCCTATCTTGATTCTTTAATTTCGTATTTGGATGCTAGATTCTCCAACGAAAATACACCTGCTTTTGCTTTAACTTATCTTCATCATTCAAGCATGCTCAAAATGGCTTCAAAAGTATTCAAAAATAATGCAGAATCTTTCATGGAATTTTATAAGTTTGGTGATGTCTCTGCAGATTTAGATTTGTGCTACAATATGTGTAAGAAAAAGAATTTATCAGAAGACAAATTAAAGGACATTGAAGTGGCTGCACTTTTGGAGGAAGCTAATATTTTTTTCCCTGCAACAAGGCTAATATTAAGTGCTTTCCCATCCACTACTGCTACCGTGGAAAGATCGTTCAGTACCCTACGTAGGCTAAAAACCTGGCTCAGGAGTACAATGGGTGATGACAGACTCACTGGGTTGAGTTTGATGAGCGTGCATCAAAAATTTTTTAAAGAAAATCAGGACTGCATAGTGAAGAAAGTTTCGGATAATTTTAGTTTAAACCCAAGAAAAATGTTATTAGTTTAATTTAAGTATAATTAAAATCTCAAAGTTTCATCTTCATTCGCCTTTTCTTTTTATTCTAAAATTTTGGACGACCATAGACCATGGTGTGCCCCCCCCTGTTAAAAATCCTGGCTACGCTCTTGGAGGGTAGCATGGGACAGGTGATGAAAGTTTGAAAAACTATCGAATAACTTTATTGATCTTTACAAAAGTCGCATGTATAAAAAGGAGACCTTAAATCGAGGTGTGCGCAGTCTTCATTTGCCCATTCTTTACAGCTCTGATATTGTATCAAATCTTCTTCGAAATTTTCATGGCAGATTAAGCAAGCATAATAATTATTTCCACATTATTCTTCTTTATATTATTTTCTGTATTCTCCTTTGTACTTTTTTTTATCACTTTTACAGTTTTAATCCCATCGAATTTTACTTTTTTGATTTCGGCTTTTTCAGCTCGTGACTGTTTCTCTTCCAAGACATCTTTGAAAGGAGTGGACGTTAGAATTTCACCCTTTTCGGCTTTCCTTTTTCTACTGTCCAATCTCCTCTTGCTACAGTCCGGAACAGGAGACATTTCTTCTAAAATTGTTTTAATCGCTTCAATATTCGGAGAAAATGTGGTTTTTTGACACATAGAACTTTTATGCTCCTTAGGAGATGATGGAGGTGTTTGATGGTTGGGAACATGCCTAGATGTTGATGGTGTGGGGTGAACGTCGGCAATAATGGTCTTAATATGTTTATTATTCTTAGATTCTGAATGTCCATGCTGGGAGTTCATTATTTCCATTTCCATGCGTTTCCATAGAAGTTTTATGATTGGCGCTTTGTTTAGCTGTTGAGGGTATGGTGTGAAACTCGGCAATAACGGTAGTTTGTTTATTAATCGCAAATCCTGAGTATTCATGCTGCATGTGCAACTTACTTTTTTTCATAGAAGAGTCATTAATATCATAATTTGCTGGGTTGGAAATGTCTTCTTTTTCGGCAGTATTTGGAACATCCGTTATCATAGAGGGAAGAAAGTTTAAGTCGGTAAATATGTTTCTATTAAATGGATATATTCCAGTACATTGGAAACCCTTTTGTGCAACATCCAATCTAGCAGTCTGAGAAAAAGCCTGTGCAATTAATCCTGCTATGTCATATTGCCCTATCCTCGCACCAGGATGGGATCTTAACCACATAGAACAAGCTTCATTGTAGGATAATTTAAAAAGTTTCATGAATGTTTTGTGCGTGCTCAGCATGTGAATATGATTTTCAGGAGCATACAAAATTACTTGAAGATCTTTATGACTGCCATGTCCGTCCAATATTATAAGAATGGGGTTAGATTTAGTTGGGTGGTTATGTTTTACAAAATGTTTAAGCCATGTTAAAAATACGGGACTGTCCATCCACCCATTGGTTTGCGCCACACCAGTTGCTTCATTTGGTGCACTGAACATTAACCGATCATTCATTCGTTTCCTCTTAAATATAAGGAGTGGAGGGATGATGGTACCAGTGACATTCATACAAGCCATAACTGTAACATTCTGTCCTCTTTCAGCTGATGTAATTTTTTTCCTTTTTGAGACACTTTTTCATTTTTATGAACACATGAGACGCCTGTCTCATTTGCATTGAATATACGGGATGAAGAGAAATTGTGAGTATCCATAAGAATTTTAAGTTTGTCGAAAAACAAACTAACTTGTGGCTTATTGAAACCGACAGCCCTGGCCAAGCTAGTAGCTTCTGGCGATCGCAATAACAGATCCTGGTGGCGCTTTAAAAATCCTTACTAGAAATCATTCTCTGCAGTTTTTGTGTGAACATTGAATCTAAGGTCAAATTTTAAATTTACCGCCAAATCAAAAGCAATCTTGAGAAATTCCTTTCTTGTAAATGGCATCAACCTATTGGTCATATCTTTGACATGATCAACAAGGTTTTCATATTTCAAAGGAAACGTGGCTTCATATCTTCCAATTTTAGGTTTTGTTTGTTAGGTAATACCTAAATCGGATTTTGGAATTGCTAAATGCAATTTACGATTCGCCATTCGCTAAGAAACACCTAAGAATGGTAGCAAATACCTAATATTATCACTCTTAGGTATTACTTAACGCGTGGTGAAACGTAAATTGGATTTAGCAATTTCTAAATCCGATTTAGGTATTACCTAACTTTAGGAAGTGGTTGGTGAAATCGGGCATAAACCTTTCTGCCGCAACTCTTATCGCGCCGTGTTCTTCGTTTACGTACTTTATAGCTCGAATAAGGTCGTCCTGCCTTTGTACTTCGGCATCCTGTAACAAAAGTAACCCACAATGTAAAAGCTAAAAAAGTCAAATATGAACTGCCAATAATTTGGCAACCATTAAATATAGGTATAGAACATTATACATAAAATATACCTATTTGTTCGTAGAATACAAAAACAAAAATCAGAGGGTGCTAATATAGAAAAAAGTACTGGAACAGCTGTTCTTAGACCACCCTGTACAAAAAATGTATGTACAAAAAAGCTGAACAAAAAACAAAATCGACTGGCCCGAGCCGTTTTTCGAACACGCTCTTTTTATTTATTATCGAATTTATTCCATACTTTATGTGTATACACCGTATAAACTATTGATTTATATTGTCCAAATGTACCCGAATTTAATATGTCCCGGGTTACCCGAATTGCAAAAAATCATTGGGTTAGTAGCAACTTCAAAATACTCGTTTTTTGTCGGATTCAAAATAGATACAAGCCGATTTTATAATCCCTAATTCATTATCCTAATATAGTAGAAACATATTAGCTTACCTTACCAGCTACTGACGCACCTCAAAACATTACACAGAACAATCAAAATTACGTATAAAAATTAAAATGTTGAATAGCGTCGTACTTGCTTGCCTTACCACGAACGATCTGTTTGGCACTTTTATTCACAATTCACAGTATTCACACATAAACGCTTATCCCGCCGAGTACAGGTTGTACTATCAGTCCTAAAAACGTAAAATATGGTAATGTCCCGCTCTACCCATGTCTCGTCAGGGTACCCGATTTTTCCTGGATGTCTGTCTATTTTTTCGAAATGGGGGTAAACCTGTACATAAATAAGTAATATGGTGCGGGTAATTTATAATGAAGGTCACAATAAACCTTATGGTTGCAGTGCATAGTAACCCCGTTATTAATCTGAATTTACAATGAATGACCCCGCACAAAAAAGTACAGGTCCGTGTTATACCAAAACTCAGCTAAAATGATCAGCTAGGGTAACATAGCTTAAAAAGTTATTATAAGTATAAAAGTTATACGAATATATAAGAACAAACCGTTATTAATAAGTAAACTAATGAGCGTAATGAATTAAATCCCAATATTCGACCATGTTATCGTATAAACTTTTCATTTGAACTTTGTAATTTTGATTAAATTTACAAAAAATCCCTTCATCCTGCATCATTCAAAAATACTAGTCCATCCCTGATAAAGTTAGCTGCAATCTGATATAATTTATTTCTACGAGTAGGTCGCGAGAAACTTAATTTCCAATTTACATATTACGATACAGCATCATACCTTATTTTGTAGAATTAAAACCGCATTAGTTTATAATTCAAAATAATAAAAATACATAACCTGTAGTACTTAAACTTCGTGAAACTGAATTTTAGTTATCAATTATTTCGTGGCATAAACATGGATATAGTATTCACGTAGATTAGTCTTTAATCTATATTGTATTCATATGCGTACTCACTATTTTCGAATAGTTGCGCCATTATTATAAATAAGCAATTTACACACACTATTAACACTGCAAACTACATAATAGGTATGATTGCGCAGCAAATATTGCATTGAAAAACATTGGGTTTTCCTGATTTAAGTTTGAATCATGTTCCGTGGTTTGAATCACAAAAGTATATTTATAATAATTATTACATAAGAGGAGTACGACATCTCTGGTTTTATTTATTAGTTACTACCATCACTAGATTACTAGCTACCTATTTATAGAGTAGAAGTAATGACACGTTAATGATTTAATGTAGCCATTTTCGTTCCAAACAATATGGTTGTTTATGAGCTCAGAATTATGGAGGGTAGTTCTACACTCCATACTCAGAATAGAAGGCTAGAACTGAAGATTACAGATTTTCACATGATATTCAGTGATTGAAGTTTGAAGCCATTGGACTTCAAATATATTCAGGTTTAGAGTTGATCGAGTTGACATAAACTGTACTACTTTTCGTTTGCAATTGAATGACCAGTTTGGTTTCAGATTGGTTAAAAATTTGTTTCTACAAATTGTATTCATGTTTGAAGGTGTGCGATCAAAACTGTGACTACACTGAAAACTCTTCGATAGCTGGTACAGTTGAGAAAGAATGGATTACAGTGGCGGAGCTACCGGGGTGCAATGTGTGCTAAAAAGGGGCCCGTATACTGCAGACGCGCAAGGGATGGGCAAACAATTCGTAAATGTTCGGCTACGATCGGTGTAGTAATCACGGCAGGCTTTTCAAGATTTATCAGACCAATAATAATAGCAGTGAAGTGAAGACGTAGATTGTCCTTATACGTCTGCAGTTTACTAAGATTGGTCAAGCATCAGACGTAGTTTATGTTAGTACGTCTATATGCCAGTTTATCGAATGTAAATGAGGCGCAGTATAAAACCAACTTTTTTAATTGCTCTTATATTTAAATTAACATAATGACATATTAACATTCGCAAAAAATCACTATTTCCTAAATTTATTGTCACCTACACCAATGTTACTCTCTACACACAGTTGCAATTTGTGTGGTGCTCTTTTTTGCTGTTTTCTGTTAGATTTTCCAGGTTTTCGTCCAGCTAACGATGCTCTTCTACCTGTCAATGTAACCTTACGTCTCGATATTGAAGTCGGTTGTACAGAAATTTTTTTTTCTTTTATTAATACTGCCTGCCTCTTATTTTTAGACGGAATTCCTGTATATTTAAAAGCACAATGCAAGCCTGATATAAATGATTCATTTGATTGGGCATACTTGGTACAGTTGTCCAAATATTTCATTATATTATAGCGGGTCCAAAAGATTCAGTATCGCTTTCAAGATTTGACATAATTAAATTCGAATGTGCCGCCCATCTAGTTTTTATTGCTTCTATATCAATATTTTCCTTTTCATCAAATTTCACGGCATCATCATTATCAAACGTCTCTTGATCTTGCTGGTTTTGGACAGAAGAATAATTATTAGTAGAAGACATGACCTGGTTTAAATTCTTTGCTGTAACGTCATTAATTTTCAGTGTATCAATAGATGAATTTGCAATTTTTCCCAAAGCGATTTTATAAAGGATATATTTGGATGAAAGTGATAAGGTGTTAGTTGCTGTAAATATATTATATTTTTTTGCAACAGCCCCTTGGTGCTTGCAATAATGGCCATTATAGCCAATTAGGCATGAACATTTCAAAACAGACATATCTACGCCGTACAAAATTTCTGGATTTCTCGAACTGTTAATTCTAAAATCCATGTTTCATTATAAACGTGATTGTCCCTTTGGTCTAGAAAATACTTATTTGCAACAGCTTTAGAAACTCGGTTAAAGATAGGGTCCATAATACGCTGTGTAAAGACTCAAAACTAGTGATTATAAAATCTGTCAGTTGCGTTAAATTGAATGCCTTTGTTCTTTCCAATGGTAGATCTTTTAAAAGACGAAACATAACCTCCGTATAATTGTTTGTATCAGATCCTCGTACCATGAGATCATTTCTATACAGTAAACACCACATCTCAATCCGATCAAGCATATGTTCTACATAATGTGCAAAATTCGCATACAGACATTTTTCGTAGAAAGTCATTATAGCTGTTTCAGCATCTTCAATTAAACTGTCTTTGAATAATCTATAATGAAGTTGAGCATGTTCGTTCAAAATTCCATTTTTTGCCATTGTAATCCATTTCCAACAGGATTTTAAAACATGAAAAGTACATAATAACATACTTGCATTATGCCAAACCGTCTGGTGTGCTTTTCTTTCACCGAGATCATCATCAGTGAGAATTACTGAAGGTGTAATTTTCACAGGAAAAATCTCATACAACGATTGAACAGCGTCCGAAAACAGTTCTAGTTTTTGACTAATTGTCAAAATGCACCCAACAGGCAGTCCGCCAGCAGGAGACTGTGTCACAAAAAAGTATACTTTATGGTTTTCTACGTCGCAGCTGCCTGAAGAATCCACGAAAAGAATTTCATTTGCCTGAGGTAATAATCGCGCTACGCATTGCATGATAGGTGTACATATTGCAACTGAATAATTTTCTTTTACGGAGGAAATTTTATATAATAACCCCTGACTTTTTTTTGTTCAGCTAAATATTTTTCTAGATAAATCAGCATATTTTTTCCTGATCTTTCTCCGTACGATGTTTTAAAGTTAGCTATCCATCATAGGTTTTGTACGTCATTCTTGGTTGGAAAAAAAGCATCTATCTTCAACATAATTGTAATACTTATCGCCATATTGTGCCATCATTTCGACACAGTACGTGTGATATGCACTAGAAGCATTATGACCATGTGAGAATAATTCAAAAATCCTTTTTTTGGCTGTGTCTCCTATTGGCCTATAGCGAAGTGCAGCTGCTGATAGAATGGTATGGTTATTCTTGAATTCTATTACACAGGGCCAGTTACAAACAAGATTACTATGGTCTGGCGATTTTGATTTGCCAGTGTGTATTTCCTGACCATATTAATTAAATTTTCGTTTTAGTTTATTCCTGGTAATCGGCCAACACAGTTAATAGGTAAAAATAAAGAGATTTTTTGTATTCTTACATTCTTTTCTCATTTATTTCATTTTCTCAAACTACGTTTCGGCGATTGCCATTTTCAAACATTATTCATTGTAGAGAAAAAGAAATACTTGAAGATTTTTTTAATATCACTACTGCTATTTTCAGGAGAGTATGGGTTGTTCGTCATTTGTGGTTACAATACTTTCACTGTCGTCGATATTTGTGGATTCCTGCATCAGCCTAGGTAACTTATATTTGCTAATTTCTGTGCAGTCGACAAGTTTAAGAGGCAACAACATATTTTCCGGAGGCCCTCGAGTGTCAATGTATTGCAAGCGTTGATTATATTAAACTCTTTTATTATTGCAGATTGATGTTTGCATATTTTTCCAGTTACACCTACAAAGCAAGAACATATATTGCTATTCATATCAACAAAATATGTCGTTCCTTCATGAGAACTACTCGCGACATGGTATAGCATTTCTCCCAACTGTGTGATTTGATTTGGCAACACATCTTTAACATTGGGATATAACCGATTTATTGTTGATTTGCTCATTTTGTTCATAACCAAATGAAGCAATCTTTGTTTACAATAACTATCAAAACTGCTGACAACAAAGTCCGTTAACTGTGTAAGGTTGTATGCTTTAGTTCGCTCGAGATAAATATCTTTAAATAGACGGAACATTACTTCGACATAGTTGTTTGTATCAGCTCCTCGACATAGTTGTTTGTATCAGCTCCTCGACATAGTTGTTTGTATCAGCTCCTCGTATAATCAATTACTGACGATAATACAAACACCAGGTTATTTTGTAAACTGTATGAATGAAATGTTTTAGATTCTCCTCTAGCTGAAGAAACATACCTTCACCAGATCTATCTCCATATTGGCGTTTAAAATGATATTTCCACAGATTGGAAAAATCTTCTTTAGATGGAAAATAGTATCTGTCGCATACAAGTTCGTCATATTTTTCGCATAATTGCTCCATTTTGCTAAAGCAAAAGCCGTTATAGGCTGAAGCAACTGAATGTCACTTTTAAAACAAATGAAGAATTTGTTTCTTCTCCTATTGGTCTTCTTATCAAAGCTGCAGCACTATCTATTGTATGGTTGTGAATCTTTTTAATAGTAATTACACATGGCCACTCTTTAATCACATTGTCAACATTTATTCCCTCTCTTCATTGTCAATCTACACGTTGGAAGTTCAAGTGCCCATATAATATTCCTTTTTATTAATAACAGAAACTATTCTTTATTAAATTTCAACGTAAAACGATAATCCTCTCATAGTCAACGGGAAAATATAAGGGTCACATGGCATTACCAGTGTGTTAGAGAAAGACAATAGTGAGACAGACAATCAAAACACAGCGTAGATTATTATACCAGGCCATTACGAAGCGCGCGTGCGCCTCTTGAGGATATTTATCTGTACATCTGGGTACTGACTGGGTACGTCACTATACGTTTGATTGCGAATGAGTAACGATCTTTTGTTAATCTTATAAAACGGTTATCGTAGTTTTAAACTGAAAATAGGCATGAAATTTTTCCAGACGATCAATTTCGTAGAATGGAATTTTATGAAGTAGTTATGGAAAAATACAATTGGTCACAAACTTTTCCAAAAATGTTTTCTTCACAGATAAATCAACTTTTCCCATACCCGGTACACATAATTCATCAGTTAGTCGATATTGGTTCAGGACAAATCTACACAAACATTACAATAGTAGAACTCAATATCCCCAAAAGTTAATGTTTGGGCTGGAATATTAGATGAACATTTAATTGGACTATTTTTTATTGACGGCAATTTAACAGGACAAAAATGTTTGAGTATGCTGCAAAACCAAATTAATCCTGCCCTCTTACAATTAGATGTCAACTTCAATTATATTTGGTACCAACATGACTAGCAATACATTTTTTAAACACACAATTTTCCAATCGAATAATCTCCACGAATGGTAACATTAGATGGACTGCTAGATCTCCAGATTTGGCACTCAACGATTTCTTTTTATGGGGTTATGTAAAATCGAGAATTTGTGAATTCCAAGAAAACAGAGCCAGTTCTCTGAATGAACTTAGGCAACAACTTCTACATACCTGTATGGAAATAACATCTCAAATGCTCATACATGGTCAAGAATTTTATAACCGGCTCGGTTACTGTTTAGCTCAAAACGGGGATTTATTCGAATATCTGATTTATAATCATTGAAGAATTAAGAAGTTTTATTTTTATTTTTTTAATTTATTACCTATCAGAATATTACTTTTATTTAAAAATAGTCGGTACTTTCATTAGAATTTGATGTTATTTATTTAAGTTTATTATCATAGCATTTTTTAATTTGTACTGTGTGTGTTTACATAGAGAATTAGTTTCTCATTTGCCAAGAAACGTAAGGAACACAAACATTTTTTTTACTAATACGTTCAAACCCCAGATGTTCAGAGACAAATTTCACGTTGCCAAATCTGAAAAAAGTAAAGGTTTTAACCGCTTTCAAACTGAAAACTAGAACAATTTCTTGAATTATCATAATTAAAAGCTTCTTATAACTTGTTCTTATGTTAGAACAATGCATTTTACAATTAATATAAATATACAATGAAAGTTAGCAACACTGTTTTTGTTATCTAGTTCCTATGTAGAAACAATTACACATTGACGTTATGGACACGCCTCTCGAGGGCTGTGCCTACCAGACATATGTTTAGATCTATTGCACGTTTTCCACTGTTAGCAAAAAAGAATGATACACTGAATTTATATGTATTTGTTTCAATCTAACACATTGACGATAAAACATATGTGCCCTCGGAATTTTCATAGCACTGTATATGCATCTGTTTAAAATATAAGAATGCGTATTGTGCATTGGCAGAGGCGATAGCAAAAAAGACAACAAAACTGTTATATTATGTTTAAAATAAAAACGTACTTAGTTGGAATGGAATAAAATGTTTATTACAAAAGTAAGATTAAACTAAAACATAAAGATTTATATAAAATAAATTATATACAAGAAAAAAAGTCGTTAATCTAGCACACTTCTCGCATGTCACGCACCATTCGGTCAAGTATTTCAACTGTTCTATGCTCATCTAGGTTCTCCAAAAAGTTTCTGATAATCCATATATTATCGTTACTCGTCTACAAAAATAAAAATAAATGTATTATTTCAAATACATGAACTTGGATAACAATATAATACACATAATAAATAAACATGGAAAGTAATTGTACATCCAATATTTAACATGTTAGTAATATTAACCAATACAATTGAAGATAATTATTTTGATCCTTTGTGATGAATGAACTGCAACAGTTTTTGTACTATTATTTAAAATGCCATCAGGCATAAAATACAGAAGATACAGGATTCTGAAGTTCTAGTCAATATGCATTAGCAGTCACATCATTTGTAACCCATGTTTAATTAGGAAGAACCATGATCACGCCATTAAAAGTTACTAAATAAATGAATTCAGTTTATTAATAGCATTCATAAAAGTCTGGATCCTTAATAATTAGTGTATGATTATCACTCAATTGATTTAGGGTATTTCTTCACATATGGAAATTTGGTAAGTCATTCCATCAGACAGTAGAAGATATGTGATATGGATATATATTTGAAACCATGTTTTCACCTTGTTTTCAGGAATAGTCAATCGATAGTTCTTGGAAGACATAGTGTTATAAAAGGGACAAAATTGCTTACTCTCCATAACATTTGGATTGTACTTTCACTAGCAGAAGGTTAAAAATCTCTATAATACAATAAATTTATATATATACAACTGATGTTGCTGATCTGGCTTCCCTTGTTGCACATATGACGTTTAGTGAAAAGGTGGCTACTTTCCTTCGCGGCATTATACATTCTGTAAAACAACTTTATCCCTTATAAACATGGGTGTGACTCCATTCTCAGTAACATCTGAAAATCTACTGAAAACAGAGTTTCAAAAACGAGTAGGAAGTAGGTCCAAGGTTCCACTTGCGGCAAAAATATTTTTTAATTATCAATTAATTGGAAATTATTTTCAAAAACCTAGGTGTGTGAATCTACACTCTAACATTCACTGTTGGGCTTTTAAGTAACAGAGCTATTCGTTAGTGGTGTCCGGAAAGCAGTAGCAAAGTTTACATAGAACACGTGAGGCTAAATAACAGCAATTGATGATAATGAGACAAACATTCCTTCCTCTTATTTGCTGTTTATATATTGCCAGCTTTGGCTGCTAGGGGACAATTATAGCAAAACAGTTTTTTAGGACAAAATCCTTAATAGTAGGTATGCTGGACTTGTTATGGAGCCAGGACTTTTCATGAAATTTAGAATAAGTTCTAGTTTAAAATAAAATAAGAATTTATTTAAGTGTCTTACCTCAGTCGAATACCTCAATACAGCTTTGCTCATACTGGTTTCAGATTGAATAATGCCACTTTCTATTAGGTGTTCGATTCCCAGCAAATGTGCAATTTGCCTCCAATTGCCGCTTTTATCCAAAATTTCTGATATTTCATCCAGGGCCTGTGGTGTAAAAATTTTAATGTCTGTGTAAAGAATTTCCAATTCTTCGGGAGACAAATGTGGTGGTTCAACTTTTACATCGACTTCCTCCTAAAATTAAAGAAAAAGTAACGTTACAAAAAATTATGTATTTCAAAATGTTATATAATTATTTTTTATATACATAAAGTGCACAGAAAATGTTGTCAGTAATTTGGATTAATTTGTTTTATTTAGTGACTCTCGATTTGATTTGTTTGGGTAATTTTGCAATTTTTTTTCTGGTTTGGTTAAATTGGGATATGTTGAGTTAGGCTAGATTAAATTAGGTTGGGAAAACAACTTATCATATCTGCTTGTGTTCAAAAGTTTTGTTCATTGAGATAGGAAATATTTAATCTAACTCGGCGTAGTATTTCTCTGACACTGGTATGAGTAGGTTCGATTAAGTGTTGGTGCAATTAAATACATATGCAGTTTTTCACCTGAACGATAAGTACATTTTGTTAATTACTTGTTGTTAATAGTTATATTATGCAATTAACCTTATTAAAATCTTTATATATACAACAAAGTAATCATAGACAAATAAGAAAAAGAAAACATATTTCTCCGCCTGAAAATTATTCCATCGACTTCACAATTATCTTTCAAGATTCAACCTCAACCACCCTATCCTTTAGTGAAAAAGCCACCAAATCCAGTTCCCTACCCTCCCTTCTTTTCTAGAGATGATTTCATAGTCTACCAAAATAAAATAATTTCTCAAATTTCTACTTTCAATTGTAACTTAATAAAATAACAGGATCCAGTTGATGGAAATAAAATTAAATATTATCTCAACTCAATTTTTAGTAATAAAGACGAGAGCAATAAAATGGAATTCATTGATTTTAATGAAGATGAACTATACTAAGGGCAATTTAAAAGTGTTTCAATGAAATGCCAAAGCAATACAAAACAAAAAAGGTAGTCCTCATGTTTTGATTCTTTTTGCAGTAAAAAAAATAATCCTATAGGATTTTTAGACAGAAGACCAATTTTTTTATTTATTTCAGTCTACACAATTTTTCGAATACTACTTATATTTTCTCTTTAGAGTTCTTAATATTGGCCGCGGGTCTGTTTGTTTGTAATATATGGCATCAGTGTCATGTACACAATCTACATATTTGCTGGTGAGTTAGATTTTTGGTATCTTTTTTCTTCATGTGTATTCTGTTTTATTTCAAATTATAATATGGGCCGGCGTTTGATGAATTTTGTATGTTCAATTCTTTTTTATTGTAAAAAAGAAACATTTCATATTCTTTTGAAGCAAATTTTTAATAATTTCTTTTCATTCTATTTTTAGCTTCATAATTCGGCATTTTCTGTTTATTTAGGGAACAAAGCGAATATGATAGAACAGACTTCTGTTAGTTTTATTTTAGAAACTAGCTTTTTATGTGTTGAAGCATAAGCTTCCTATCTGTTCTATCTATTCCTTCTTTCCCAGAATTTTTGCTTGATTTTTACTCGTTTTTTCTTTCCTCAGCTCTGCAGCCCCTGGGTAGGCCCTATGACTGAACACCAACATAGAGACAACACAAAACCAACCGGGATGGATGAAGAACACTATCACCATCCAGTAGGACCTAGTTGAGAGCTGAATAATTCCAGAACCTCACCAAGATACGTCTTTTGTCTTATACTTATTTCTTGGAAATCTAGAATTGGCGTTTGAATTCGTCTTGTATTTTGGATATGCAGTTGATGTGAATTATCTATTGAGTTATTAATAAATATAATTTGCTGAACATTTGATATTTGATTTTCAGCGATTTATATTAACTTGGACCATGGCGTTCAAATATTTTCAAAATTTCGTTTTGTTAAGTCAGATTTTAACCTTTTTAGTTTTTTGTTTAATTAAAGTATCGCTTAAAAAGCTGGTGGCGTCCAATTTAATATCGATTGTTCACCACATCCCAGTGATTGCTATAAGAATACATTAACTGGAATCGAATACCACAACCTGAGGAAGAGTCCCAAGCCGGGGGAGAACATATGTGACAGTGGCGCCCAACGTGGGGCTCGTCCGGAAAAATCATCAGTAGGATGAAATTAAAATACCATAGTCCGATGGAAATCGTAACAACCGATCGAGTTGTTACAAAAATTAAAAAGAAGTGAAATTTGGAACTATATTACCCTATTATCCAATACTGGAAAACCCGTGAATTGCTTTATCCAAGGCTTCCCAAGTTACCAAAATAATATTTATGTATTGTGGCCACTTCAATGCCATCAGAAATAATTGTTTCAATAATAATCACAAGAAACAAATGTCGAAGTTCCACCGCTAGCTCTAAGAAAGATGAATCTAAGATAGTAGTAACCGACAAAGTTTTTTAATTCTCGTTTGTGACTTTCCTTAAAGTTCGTTTCCTGGAGACAGACAATATCAGCTTGGGTATCGGACACTAACTGTTGTATACGTTCAAGACGGGGATAGAACCCGTCGCAGTTCCATTGTATAAGATTAAATGTTTAGTATGAAGTTGGTGAGATGAGAGAACTGTCAGACATACAGTCATCGCCCACTGATGTCTGTGATGTCAGACTTTCATTATCGGTATTGTCTATATTAAGAAGCCTGCTTTATTTTTTTTTGTGATTCTTGTAAATCGATTTTTGAGGGATCCTTCGGCAAGGGCAGGATATATACTATGCATGTCAGCAAGTAATGATTTAATGTCTTTGGTAAATTGTTGAGCTTCTGATAGTGTATCCTTAGATCCATACGAGTTTTCCAGAAAAGCTATAAAGTATTCTAAGGGCAGTGTGAATGAGTCAGGAAATTTATTATACATGTCGGAGATTCAGGTATCTTATTATCAAGTGTTGATTCTTTCTTAGCTTTTTTCTTGACAGGTTTTGGAATATCTATGGATGGAATATCGAAAGTGGGGGCTGTGTTGATAGTACTGGGAGAAACAGATTCTGTGTCTATGGAACTTAGCAAGGGTCTTTTTTGTGTAGGTGGAACCTGTATATTTGGGTGATCTGTAGTAGACAGAGGAACTTTAATTATGTCTGAAGTAATAGGTGTGTTGTTTATTGATTGGGGGAGCTGTAAATCCGATTTCTGGGAAGATGGTTGCGGAAGATCAGATTGGATATTAGGACTGTTCATGTTTGTTGCTTGCATGTTTAATGCTGATGGCTGGAAAGCAATTAGGGTATTAAGGCAGTTGGTTGCAATATGGCCGGTTTGCTTGCATATAAAACACTCCATTTTATCAGTTGAAAGAAAGATTCTATAACCATTATTTTCAAAAGAAATTAACAAGGAAGTCTGGAGCTCAAAATTTTCGGAAGATGGTACAATATAAACTTGTCTACGGAAGGATAATATATGATTGTATTCATCCCCGGGAATGCCAGCTTTCGAGAAAGATATTGGTGATGCTAACTGTAGTCCAAGATCTATTAATGCTGTTTCAATTAGTTCGTGAGGAATGGATGGTCACACATTTGAAAGAACAAGGCGTTTTGCGGAGGTAACTAATCTTCTTACTTCTTACATTCAGTTCCATGTTTCCAACTTTAATTGTCGAATAGTTGGTAATCAGTTGGTCAACTAGTTCAATTTTGTTTAGATAAATGCAGATTCTGTTATTGGAAATTCTTGATGCGAAGCATATATTTCTTGGGCCTATAATATCACCAACTGCTTTAACGTATTCGAATAATTTCAAATTATCAGCGGAGTGGAAAAGTATGGCTTGTTCTTTCTTGGGAGTAGATTTTGCGGCTGCTACATATGAAGTGGAAATTTGAGGAACGTTAGAGTTATTTTCAGTCACTGTAGGTTTGGTTCCGATGTGAAAGTTGTTATTGTTGCTGCCCTCGTAGTCAAAGACAGCTTCTTGTATTACGCTAATGGTAGAAATTTTGTGTTTTATTTGTCAGCAAACCAAAATACACCATAGTGTTAAATTGGTTGCCTAGAGAAAAACTGAACCAGCAAGTGTAGAATAACTGGTTTACTTCTTATCAGTAATCACACAGAAATTTATTATTATTGTTTACTAATTAAATCAAAATAACACGAATCCCGTTATGATTTGCAGGATAAGTGTACGATAAAGAGATCTAATACTAGTCCAAAAACTCTGAATAACTGTCAATTGTTTACCTGATAAACTTTGAAAAACCACCACTAATCTTAATCGAACTTTACTCGTTCAAGTCCAGTGGCGGAGTCGAATAGTGAAATTTGTCAAGACAACTAATATTGATATTTAATTTAATTTATTTATCCGTATCAGATAGTATGTGGCAAATTGCGAGAGCTGATGCCATTGCTACCAATATACACACACACAGACATAATTTAACTTTGCAACCTTGTTTGTGTTTACCGCATTGTGGAGTTTGAAACAAGCCAAAGCTAAATAATCAAAATTAGTGTTTACAACCTTTTTATAAGTTTTTTCAATATATTTGTACATTTATATGACCTTTGTCTTACTGTTCAGTAACTTTTGTCGCAATATCTTGTTTACACGTATTTCCCTTTCTTTTCACTTCTTCTAAGCTTTCTATTTTTTCACACTTTTTTATTTCAAAGCTTCCGCATGTACGTAAACGTTAAGTATGAGTTTATTATTGGATTTGATTCTGATACATAACTTTTGTATTTAAAAGAAGCCAAGAACTTAACATGTGATTTTTTCATATAAGCTAGTGCTATCTAAAGATGAGGTTAAAGTGTTTGAATTCACATTTTTTTCAAAATTCTACATGTAAAAATTCTTTGAGTTTCTGTTGCATTGCAAATATCTCAGAAATTAATTTTTGGAATCGAATACTTGAAGCAACAAGAAAAAAAATAGAGTATAACCAGCAATAGAAAATAAATCACACAAGAAAATTTTAAAATAAGTAATCGAAAACAATACATGATTAAATTACCTTAAATTCATTAGACGGCTGGCTGTCGACATCCATATCCACTTCTTCTTCAGAATCATCTTCTGGTTCTTCCTTAACTTCTAGTACTATTTTATGAGTCGTCTGAAAAATATATGCATTCGACATTTGAAAGTTTTGAAAAAACAGAAATTGCGTTAATGTTAGAAACGAATTTGGGAAAAAATTCATCCACATTCAACAAATATTTATATGGACCATTAGTATATTAAGTATCAATAGAAGTTGTTTATTGATTTAGAAGCTGCACAAAGTTTAAAGATAAATAAAAGAAACTTTTAAAGACACTGCGAGATCTATTAATTTAAGAACAATAATTATTCTATGAAATATCATTCTGGATGACATAAGTGATATTCATTATTACTATATTCAATACTATACTGAGACCAGTGTTTGAATAGCTGCAGAATGTATGGACAACAAATCTCGATTATAAGGATCAAAAATGTATTTGAAAGCAGCCTCGCATGAAGTGCCTTTATAATTATAATTAAAAATGTTAAAAAATGCGTACCATGTAATTCCTTGCTGCTTCTACTATTTCGGGACAGGTTGTGTTGGAAATGGCGGCGGATAAAGGTGACACGTTCATGAAATCTTTGATCAAGGGATTTACATTTTCCAGGGATAAAAAGAATTTTACGATGTTTACATATTCTTTTTCAATTGCCAACCTTAAAGGTACATAACCGTTTTTAGGATGGACTTTATTCACATCAGCATTCTTCCTACAAAGTAACTTTATGATGTCCAATTTTTTATCTTCTACAGCCATCATTAAGGCTGTATTACCATCTGAAATTAAAATTACATATAAAATGAATGAAACCCTAGACAAATTGTGAACGTTTGTAAATTTGTATACATATAGATGCCTCTTCTGCAATATTTCCTTTGTCTCGAGGAAAAATTCAAACAATAATAAAATAGTTAAAGGTAAACAACAAGACAGACCGGGCAGGGTAATTAACTGATGAATGGAAATCAAACCAATAAAAGGAATAGATACTCAATAACACATAAATGAGCAAATACTGGAAAATAGGTACCTGGAATTGATAATATTATCACCACAGAAAGATATTATGGGTGGTGAAAACCCATATCATGCGAATATATTGATTATATGGAACAAAATAAATGTTTCTACTACCATTTTTTAAGCTTCATTCAAAAGCAAGTGGCATCACTGTCGTAAATATAAGTACCAGAAATTTTTTTAGCAATTAAATAATAAACGATTTATATACAGGGTGTTTCCAAAGTAATCTGAAATAGTGTTGTAGATTTGTCATTCGATTTTAAATCTGATTAAGTTTTGATAAACATGTGCGACAAGGCATGTTGTTAAGGTGGTACAAGGAGATGACCTTTTTTATAATAATGAGCTGTTTTCAAAATTAGGAAAACGTTTATTCAAAATAGTCTTAGGAATGTTGTCAAATCCAAAAAATCATACATATTTTATTATAGCACCAGTTCTGGTTTCGTTTGAGTTCAGTTAACATTGATGCTCGAGTTTATTAATACTGAAATGGGTAATACGCATTTTTTTGTTTGGATTAGCCAATGGTACGTCTTAGAGACTACATATATATAACCCAAACTTTATCCTTATCATGTTCTGTAATGTTCACTAAGCTACATCTTTGGTTACAAGAAACTGTAAATTTTGCTAAATCTGCGAATATTATTGAACGATCTAGAACTGTGAGAACACCACAACTCAAAACCATATTAGTCATATTAAAGATGAACATCCAAAAATGAGTACCAGTAAAATTAATTAAAGAAACAAGAACTGGATTTCTTTGAAGAACTGGAAATTAGATGACATTTAAGAAACCCACAATATGAAGTTGTCAATGAACAGTTAAATCTAGGGAGTTCTCCACTAATAAACTGTCTTCTGAAGTGATAATTGTAAAGATCAGCAGATATAGTTTTCCTGGTTTTCTATATCATTGCACAGTTATACTGATCTTAATTGGAAAAATGATATCCAGGATATCACCATAGGGCTAATAATATCTAAGCTTCAATATTTGTAATATCACATCTTCTTCTTTTTTCTATAAACATATATTAAGCCAATCACAAGTTATGTTACTTCTTGGTCTAGCCAAAAATAACTACTAAACATCAGGTAGGCATAAAATGAAATGTAACTTCTGTCATTCTGACGATGATATTAATTTATCGAAACAATTGTCAATTTTTTAGAATTTTCAATAACTTTTATTATATTGTGGAATTAACTAGAGACCGTGAGTATCATTTAAAACCAGTAAAATTGTTCAACAAACAAATGTTAGTAACAAAACGGTTTGAAATATTCTAAAAAAAAATGTACTGTATCCACATTATGTTCAACATTTGCTATCTTCTGACTATATGTTCCATTCACAGCACTGCCAAGGCATTGTGAATTTTCATAATATACACATATGGGTTCATGTAAATCTACATGCTTCCTTTCTTTTGAGAGAACCTCTATAATTAGAAGACGTGCGTGGTTCGTGCATGTGTCTGTTTAAATCCTTCAGTGTGCCATACTTTTCGAATTATTGCTAATACAACAATAATATAATGATAAAAAATGGTAGTAGGTACGTGATTATTTCTGAGCTCAAATAAAAATATTGAAGGGTTAATGTATAGTTACGAACCAAATATATATGTAGATTCAATCAGTAAACCAAGGAATTTATAACTTGAAAGCCATTCCTAAGTTTTTGAGTCATATTATTATGACAAATAGGTTCACAAAAATGATCAAATATATTCAGAGCTGGTTCTGATAGCTGCATGAAATAAAATACCTACATAATAATAAATAATTACCTGCATTTTCCAAATCTATGAAATCCTCAAGTTTTTCACATTCTCTGTCATGCCTCAGTAACATTTCTACTATTTCCAAACACACTTTTGATTTGACCGCTAAATGCAGAGAGGTGTTTAAATCACTATCTAATGTAGCTACTCTGGCCCTACATAATAACAGATAATTAACCATACGTTCATTGTGACAAAGAACTGAGAGATGAAGTGGAGTCAGTTTATCGGCGTTACTCTTCTCTAACAGATGGAACGTTTTGTAGAAGGCTATTATTTTTAGCAGAAGTATTGCTGAATCATTATCTTTTTGACAAATGCAAACATGAAGTGGGCTAAAATAAAATAAAAATACAATGAATATAATTTGAACATTTGGAAGATCATGAAACGTTTAAAAAATAATCAATATGTTATGTATGTACAGTGATATTCTGTACGTCTTGTACTGGAATTATAATAGTATTTTATGCAACGATCACGTAATGCAACGATACGAAACGAGCCACAGGCGAGTTCCGTATATAACATGCAAGTATAATAATGGCCATTACATGAAAGTTGCATACATTATTTGTTCTTCTCCAATTAATAGGTATTATTCAATTGATAATTACACTACCCGACATGATTTTTCTAACTGACCCAACTACGACAATTTCTTATACCTTTCATATTCCAGCACAATACATTTGTTAAGTAGCATTTTTTTATGTATATAATAATATTCATTGTAAATTCTTGTCTCTTATAAGCATAAATAGCGCACTAGGAGGTGCACAATTAAGTAAGCTTATACCACTCAGATTACATAGTATTTAAAATTCGTTTCAATTTGTTAAAAGTGCTTAAAATGCAACAGTCTCTTATTTGTAGATGTGTGAATTCTCCCAACAATTTTTGTTATATATGTGGAATTCAGGTAACAAAATCTCAAAAAACCCTCTCAGCAATTTAATAAAAATAAGTTATTTTGAATATTTTCGTTACAACATAAGATATCAAGACAAAAAAATGGGTTCCAACAATTTGCTGCACGTTATGTTATGTCAATCTTACATAGTGGTCAAACGGCAAAAACATTCGTATGAAATTTGGAATTCCTATGACATGGGGTGAACCTACCAATCACGCAACTGATTGTTATTTTTGCTTTGTGAAAGTCTACGATTTTTCAAAAAAGAATAAAAACTGTGCAATACCTTGATGTGCCTTCCATCAGTAAACCATCTCCACATTATACAGAACTACCTATTAAAAAACATGTATCTTCACTTACAAAACTTCTTTGTGCCCTAGAGCAAATTGAGTCAGAAACTGACGATAACTTCTCAAATTCAAACAAGGATCCACCTTATGTGCCAGAATCTCTAAAGAACCACATCTCATAACACAAACTGAACGATTTGGTTCATGAGATAAAACTAGGCAAAGAACAGACCCAACTGTTAGGGTCACGATTACAAGAGTGGAAACTTTTTGATAAAAGCACTCGGATGTCGATATATAAAAGACGACATGAAAACCTGAGTATCTTTTATGAAGTCAACGATGATTTTTGTTTTTGTAATAACATAGATGCTCTAATGCAAGAACTAATCCAAGTGAACGGTGTCTATTCATAGATTCATCTAAAACGAGTTTAAAGGCAGTTTTATTAGATAATGCTAATAAAAGATCATCAATTCCTTTGGCCCATTCTACAACCATTAAAGAATTGTATCAATATATGTCGACAATTTTAAATTTAGTTCAGTAAAACGTATATTTGGCATATTAGTGTAGATCTTAAGGTTGTTGCCATCCCGCTTGGATTTCAAGGTGGTTCTACCATGTAGTGTTATTTTCTCTGCCTCTGGGATAGCCCTGCTGTTCAATCACATTATAACGTTTTAACAATGGCAGCAACGACACAGCTTGGTTCCTGAACGTAAAATTTGAGGCATTAGTAGTGTATTCTGCCACTGCACATAAAATTGGTTTAATTAAACAGATTGTGAAAGCCTTAGATAAAGACAGTGATTGTTTTAATTATCTCAAGATTATATTCTCAAAGTTGAGCGACGCCAAAATTCGAGAAGGAATATTTGTTGATCCGCAAATAAGAAGAGGCTCTTCAAAGATAAATATTTCCAGGAAAAAATGAAAAATTTGGAACTCGTCGCCTGGACCTTTTTCTCCCAAATGTGTGAGAATAAAAGTTCAAATTTCACCGACTTTGTGGAAGATCTTTAGGTAAACGAAAAAAAATCTGGGATGTAAAATGTCATTTACAGTTAATTTTCTTCATTCTCATCTAGAATTCCTTCCCGCGCATTTAGGAGCTGTCAGTGACAAGTAAGATGAACGATTTCACCAAGACATAAGTATCATAGGGAGCGGGTACCAGAGGAGATGGGATCCTGCTAAGATGGGTGATTTTTGTTGATTTCTCCAGAAGGAAAATGATGGCCCGTCTAAGAGAAAAAAATAAATCTGTTTAGTACTGAACTGCACTGATACTTAATCGCCATTTTGTGTTAACATTAGTTTGTTTATAATACTTTTTTCAATATAATTATTGGTTACTGAATTTTTTTATTATTTTTACTGTTTTAATAAAGATACCATTAATGCATATTAGTTGTGACGTATTGTGACAATAAGCTTGGTAAATATGTAGACGATATTAGCTCGCCCTCCAAATGTTGATTTTAATCAATATTATGGTAAACATAACACAGGTCAAACTGAATTTTGTAAGAGTGCGTTTGATGGTTTTAAAAAAATATATCCAACATTTTAACCCCGAGATATTACAGATCTACCGATTCAAAATCTATGAATTGCACCAGATTTTCATTAAGTTTCAAGAAACTTCCAATATTACCAGGATCAATACTCCATTTTACAATAAGCTTGGAAAGTATCTAGATGATATTAGCTAGCCCTACTTGGGTGCATGTTCCTTAAATTTGCGAAACTTGCAAAAAAACTGAACATCTAGACATTCAAGTTTAAAATCCGAAAACACAGTTTTCAGCAAAGGAGCTGTGCAGATTGGTCTTAGTCAAACAATGGTGTTCGATCAACACAACAATCTTTCAAACTGCTCTATCATCTCAGCTATTTAGAAAGAACCAGAGAATATTATCCAACGATATATTAGTCAAACCCTCATTATTACAAATTTACTAGCCCAATAACAGTATTGAGACAAAATCATAATTCACACCCTAATATGAATTTTTTGAAAATGCATAAATTGCACAAAATAGTGGTGTTACTATAAAGTCTATAAACTATATGGGTTGCATCATGGGGTGTAATGAGGAAGTTCGAAATTTAGCAAAATGTACCCTAATATCACAGTAGCTAAGAGAGATTTCAATGCCAAAATAGGCAAAGTCAATATTGAAGGATGAAGTGCGAGTTTCGGCATGGGAGAAAGGAACAATAGGGGGGATCAACTGCGCTATTGTGTGGAGTTGAAGCGGACCCTAAAAGAAAGTCCACGTGGACAAACTGCAAGCTTTCGAAATGTGGTGCTACCGAAGAATCTGGCGATTTTCCTGGATCGATAAAATTTCTAATGCCGAAGTGCTGAACCGGATGATTTCAAGAACAATAAATGAATATTTAGTCATTATAATAATAATAATAATAATAATAATAATAATAATAATAGAAAACGAAAAAATAAGCAAGTATAAAGATCTAGAAATCGAGATAAGTCGGATGTGGAATACAAAAACTAAAGTGGTACCCGTTATTGTAGGAGCATTGGGAATGATGCGGGATAGTTTGAAAACATACTTAGAGATGATCCCAGGTAAACCATCCATGTATGAAGTGCAAAAAATTGCTCACATAATAAGAAAGGTGCTAGGGTGAATGACTTTGATCTCTAGTTGAGAACTGTATTCACCCATTTTACCGCCAAATCTATAGTAAGGCGAGAGGAAAAAAATATAGAAATAATAATAATAATAATAATAATAATATTCATTTGCATATTTAAACTGGTTTTACATAACAATAATATGATCATTGACCTAATGCAAAAAGGAGCCAGAAAACAATTTTAAAAAGATCTAGTCTGACCCCTGTATTAATTACAAAAGTTAATTTTAAATAAAGTAAAGCCTTACAATAATTAATGTGTACATATAGTAAAACATGAAAGATCAAAAGAAATCAATAGTGGTAACGAGAGTATGAGTAAGAAAAAACTCATTTTCATCTATCAAACTTCTTTTTATATTGATCTTAAAACTGTTCAGATTCAGTACTTTCAGAGAAGCAGGAACCCTATTGTGTAGGTGGTAGATATTGTATGTGAAGCTCCGTTTGAAGATTTGTGTCCTATGAGGTGGTGGTGATATAAGCCCTTTAAAACGCAAATTGAGCATATGAACATCTGTATGATATTTTATTTTATTTACCAAATAAGTAGGTCATTTGTTCAAAATAATATTGTGAAAGAAGATAATTGCATGCAATTTCCTAAGTTTTTGCATATTTAGCCATTCAGCATCTACAAGTTTATATGAAACAGGATCATATTTACGAATGCCATAAATATATCTTAAACATGATTTCTGAACTTTTTCAATAAGTGCAGTGCCTGTCGCATCTAAACAAGGTCCATATATGATATCGCAGTAATTAAAGTGACTTAAAACCAGCGAATTTGTCAGTTGAATTTTTTGTTTGTGTGATAGTAAATGTTGATGTGGATATAATAGTTTAAGAGATGCGTAAACTTTACTCAAGCATAAATCAATATGTTTTTTAAACCTCAAATCACTATCAATAGTTAGTCCAAGATTTTTTACTTCATGAGTACATTTGATTTCATTATTGTCTATCTAGACAGATATTTGACGTTCAACTGTCGCATAGTTCTTCCCAAAGAATATAACCGATGACTTATTGGTATTAATTTGCACAAAATGTAGTTTAGCAAATTGTACTAGAGCATTTATATCACGATTGATACAATTTTCAGCTATACCTGTATTTGCATGTTGAAATGAAAAATAAATTTGCGCATCGTCAGCATATAAATGACTTTCACAATTTGCAATATTGCAAACACGACATTATGTTATTTGTATATATATTAAATAATAGTGGACCCAAAATAGATCCCTAACAATACTAGAGCCGTACACTTCCCTAAATCGATTTCTCTCAAAATATCATCAGTTATATTTATTAATGCAGAGGGACAACTATAACCGGCTCTAAAGCCTGATTGATTTTCAGGTAAAATCAAATACTGCTCGAGATGACATTTTATTTGTTTGTTCATGACTTTTTCCAAAACTTTCGACAAACATGGTAAAATACTAATTGGACGCAAATCAATATAGTTTAGAACATCAGATTTTTTAGGTAAAGGAGTAACCCTAGCTATTTTCCAGCTATTAGGGAACTTATTTTCCAACAAACAAGAATTAATAATATTAACAATAATCGGTAAAGCTCTAGGACGGCACAAGAGTATCATTTCTAAATTAATTAAATCAGGTCCTGTAGAAAGACTTTATTTCATTTAAATATGCTTCAATTTCTTCAATACTAACTGTAGAAAAGGAAAAAAGTTCATAAAAATTTTATTTTAGATTGGTACCATAGTAACTTAACAAATTGTTATCAGGTTGTTGTTCTTGTGAAGAATATTGCATGAAAAAGTTGTTTATTTCAGTTGGATTATTAATGAATTCAGGTATTGTATTTGTTTTTTGCTTATTAAGAATGTTTAGTTGGTACAGTCTTTTCCAGAGAGAATTGGTATTGTTATTAATGCAAAAATTTAAATAACTCTTTTTTTCATTACTTATCGCTACATTTGTTTGATTACGAATGTGTTTATAATTCCAGTGTGCATTTTCTTTAATTTTTTTTATATCTATTATAAGCTTTGTTTTTCATATTAATCATAGTTTGAATATTATCCGTTAACCACGGAGGTTTTTGATATATAATTAATATTGTCCTTAGATGTGCTGATACATCAAAAATATTAAATAATATATTATTAAAATAGTTAACTTTCTCATCAATACAGTTTATATAAAAAATGTCCTCAATCGGAGCATTTAATATAAATTCGTTCAACAAATTGTGATCGACTCGTTTAAGGTTTCTAAATGTTACATAAGTTTTATTTTCGAAGGTTTTTTTTTTCCCAAATTTACAAAATACTAAACAGTGCGAAACTTCTAGATTACCTGCAGTATAAGCAGACACAGATCTTGAAAATACGATAACATCAAGCAAAGTTGTGGGTTTATCTATTACCTGTTGCAAATCAAATATTTCTAAAAGTGAATTAAATTTTTGGGTATTCGCATTATCCAAGTCCAATAAATTTGTGTTAATATCACCACCAAAAATTAAGTTATTGTAGGAAACTGTGAAGTCAGATAGTGTATCTTCGAAAGACTCAATAAAATCAATGAAACTATGTTTTGGAGCCCTGTATAGACAACCTATAATGCAATAGTTATTATTAATTTTTACCCACAACTGTTCCAAATAGGAATTATTTTGTATGTTCAAAATATCAAATTTAAATTTTGTGCTGATATACATACCCACACCACCACCTCTCGAATCTCTATCCCTTCTTACCAGGTTATATCCTGTTATATTAACAAAGTCACTGCTAACATGTTCTGAAAGCCATGACTCCGTGATGCCAAGAACATCGTATTAATTATTAATGAGAAGTGTTTTTACGCTTGCAAAATGGCTAGTTAGAGATTTCACATTCAAGAAGCTTACAGTGAGATGTTCCATATTTAGATCAATAAACGCAATCAGAAGACAAAATTGATACCACTATCCACTATTAGTTGCTAACGTACCGTTATTTACTTCCCACTCTTTCGCTCTTCCTTTTTAACTGATAACAACCAAAATAACACTAAGCTTCGCAATAGCATCGAGTGGCCATTCAACTTGAGTAATTTTAACCTATAGGTTATTAGAATGTTCTAACAACAAAAACAAATTGTGTATCAGCAAAATACTTACTTCGTTTGCTTGTCTTCTCCAAAATAATGAGTTAAAATACCAATGGCATCTTGTGGAGTATGTGTATTTCTAATAAAATTTCGTAATTGCTCAAGAGCCTCACTAGCCATCACACGTTCGTTTCTTGTTACTTCCATTTTAATGGCAAACTGACTTAGGTATGAAGATTTTTTCGTGGGAGGTAACATTGGCCTAAAAATAGTTAACATTGTATTTTTGTTTCGATATTTCTACTTAAGGCAAGTACTATAGACGCAAATAATATTACTGTGCAGTTTTTCTGATTCTGCGTAAATAGTATCCTAGTATAATCTTTTCACTGAAAATACAGTTCCACAAAATTAAAATCCTTTCTTTAGATAGGTAAAAAGGAATTATGTAGTCCAAGGTTGTCTAGATCAAATGCTTTTTGAAACAATGTAGCAGTTCGAAAAACAAAACTTTTTCAAAACTCGGAGTCTTGTATCTCTTCAGGTATATCACAATATTCAATTATAAACAAAGAATTCAAACAAAACTTTTGGTTGCATAAAACGCGATCATATAGATTTGATGTTCAATATTGTTTATTTTGTGATGGTAGCAATAAACATGGAAAGTGTTTTGCGAGTTTTTGTACAGCAATCTTAATTTTTATTTAAATTGAATAATCGTTGTAAATAACTCACAAATTTGTGTCAAATGACACGTTCGAGGAATTTTACTTTTAATTTTCATTTCAGCACTTAAAACAACTGTTATAAAACCTCTTGATAAAACTAGTAGCTGAATAATAAAAAACTTACGGTCCTGATGACTGTGGAGAGTCCACTTCTAATGGTTCTAACAAACTTGCAAATTCTGGGCCATATTCCTCATACATTTTCTTGAATTCGTCAGAATTAATGTCATTCATAGCTTTCACCAGTTCTTCGCTAAGTCCGCTAGGAATGCTACCCATTGAATTAATATCAGGTTTGACGTTTTGTTCGATATGGAGGTTGCTGATAACAGCAGGTAGTAGTTCATCGCTTCCAGCATTGGAACTTTCGTAGCTCGAATAACTATAATCATACCTTGGACGTTTCTGGCCAGTTTTAACTGTATGTTTATTAGGAATATAGCGGAAGGTTCTAGCTTCCGAACGGGCGTTGTCTGTGGGGCGTACCAACTCGATGAAGACATTTACAGGTGTTGTTATATTCTCGTCTCGGTATTTAGGTGTTCTAAAATTAAAAAGAACAATAATCAATAATAATTTTGGGAATAATTTCATATTTTTTATTATATTTCATATATCAATATACTTATTATCAAGGTTCGCAGTAAGCGTGGAAGATCAATTTGAAGCACAAAAAGTGAGATAAACAATAACATAATCAGAATAAATGGATATTTATCAAGATATAGTTAGGGTGCCCGCCAGGAAAAATTTTTGTGATACCTACATACTCTCACCAAACTTCGTGTATGGCTTCATTGGACCTAGTCTGACCCCTATTCCTCTATGACTTTTTTTGTTTTTGGGGCGTTTGTCCGCTGAGTTTCCCTAAAAATGTCGTTTTTACGACATATAGAAAATTTATAGATACTGTTTTTTTCAAACAGAATAGAAAAACATTATCTGAAACGTGAGAATAAAATTGTCTGATAATAAATGTGGTTTATTGGTTGTGTCCGCCATCTTAACCTTCATGGAACGGACATCAAAATTTTACGAAAATGACTAACTGGGGTCCGAAAAGACCCCATGCGTAAAATTTCAAAAATGCTGTATTTTTCTTTAAATTAAATATATAGAAAAGAAGTTTTATTAAAGTTTTACTATTAACCATTTATTAGTCAAAAATCATCACGAAAAAATACAAAATACCCTAATCACTAATACTACTAGCTACATATCATTTTAACATTTTTTACAAACTATCTCCGATTTTCAATGTTCTAGGCACACAAAGTTATTACACCTAATACATATTTTTCTGGATTTTCTGTCTTTTCCTCTTTGACACATATGGCAGCGCCCCCTGGTAATGTTTTGTTGTTCAACTCTATGTTCTGTTGCATCCAGTAGTTCGGGAAAAACGTCTGTCATATGCCGTTTTCTATTCGTCTGAATGTATTTATTATTATATCGCCGGAAAACGTTTTTCTTTATGAGTTCTTTTCCTAGTTCCAAAATATACATTTTACGTTTATCCAAACTGTTTTTTCGCCAATCCGGGTTTTGCAGTAACCACAATTTATAAGCATTTATTCCTGCGATATCTATAAGATGCGAAAATATTGCCATTGGCCAGCGGTTTGACTTTCTCTGCACTGTATATTCTTTGGCCAACTTATCTGAAGTGTCGACAGCATCTTTGGTTTTGTTGTAATGAAGAATAATTTCTGGTTTATAGTGTTGTTCTTCTCCAGCTACTTTACTATCAGTATGCTCACTTGAAAGTAAGATGACAGCATGTTTTTGTTTTGGAACATAGGATACTAGCGTTCTTTGATTTCTAAAAGCAAACTATATTCGATATTTTCACTTCTAATTGTAAAAAATCACTTAATTCTGGCGACCATCTATGTGTAGCTGAGCAGCTTGTACCATTTAGGGATAAGGCACCATTCCGAGTCTATATGAAGAGTAAACCTGATAAGTATGGAATCAAAATATGGGCTCTTGTGGACTGCACCACTTCTTATATTGCAAACATGCAAGTTTATTTGGGTAAGTTATTTGAAAAGCAATATAGGCAAACTTTATATTCCTATGTATCTATTAATTTTTAGGAAAACAAGGTAACAAAACGGAAAAGGGTCAAGGTCAAAGGGTTGTCCTAGATTTGACAGACCATTTGGAAGGCGGATTTGGAATAACGACCGATAACTTTTTTACAAGTTTAGAACTTGCTGACGAGTTGTGGAAAAAAAATATTACTTTATGTGGAACCCTCCGGAAAAATAAAACATTTATTCCCAGGGAACTTCTACCGGCATCTTACAAGAAAGAGTTTTCAAGTATGTTTCTCTTATCGGAGCTAGCTTATCTACTAATTTTCGTTCTTGTCTTGTTTGAAAATTATCAAAGCGTAAAAATGAAGTAATTTGTTTGAATCTGTTTTTTGACATTGCAGCAGGAATTATAGGACGACAGTAAGAAATATCTTGATACCAGAGCATATCGATAGCCTCTTTCGATCCGTGAAGTGCGCCAAGAATAAGCAACAGTCCAATATAAGCTTCAATCTCTGTAGAATCAACAGGTACAAAAACTTTAATTTTATTCGGATTTTCTATATTCCATTTATCATAATATGTTTGTGCCTTTCTGTTTGTTTCGGTTACTATTATGTTCAGAATATCCGGATATAGGAAAAGAAGAAAAGCGTCTTTTATACTTGAGATATCGAAACTGTAATTTATAAGGCCTAGAGCATGTCTCCGAATATTAGCTTTTGAACGTCTAACTTTTGTGTTTCCTGGAATTTTTGACCACTTAGTTCCATCTTTAGATTTATATACTGGAATGCCATGGCTGTTACTAACTGTTGGTTCCTCTGGGTTCGTTTTATCTATACTTTGATCAACAACTATTACATCATTTTCTTCCTCTACTTCTGTGACAATGTCTTCATCTTCTAAGTCACTCGATGTTTCCTCATTGATAACACTATCAAACTCTGGATCATCACTTTCAAGTATACCTAACATCTCATCGTCAGTAAGCCCCTTGCGATTGTTTCTAAATAAAAACTGACTCATTTTCAAAACGATGTACCCTACTCGCAATATCACAAGAGACTAACCCGAATATTCAAGTCTAAAAATTATATTGCAGTGCGGGGAATCCCCCATTTGAACTGGTAATTTACATTTTACAATTATATGGGTAAATTCCCTGTGAGTAAACAAACGTTAAATGTATGGGATTCCCCGATTTTACTAACAATTACCGGGATTATTTTATAGGACGTAAAAGGCTGACCGGGGTCTGAAGAGGCCCCTGGAATATAAAACTATTTTTTGTTTATACCAGCCAATAAACACTACTAAATACATCATATTTTATCAAAATAATTCATAAACTGCAGCTAGATGAAAGAACAATGTTTAAAAATTTGCGTTTGCAAAGATACAGTAAAAACATACATCATGGGGTACAAACAGACCCCGGCCAGTCCTATGAAGGTTAAACATGTCGGAAAAACGACTAAAAGCAAATTTATTAATAACCACCTGATTTTCGCTGTATCCGTTTATTAAAAAATACAAAAAAAATCTTATTATATTGTCTGGCAAAAATTATTTCCCGATTTCCCAGTCTGACGCGTCAAAGTTGTCTATTTCCTGACAACAAAAAATTTATTAATAACTTTTTTTATGATTTTTTTTAGTTTTTAAATTAAATTTGGAATATGTCAAAAAAATTGACTGACAGTGAAAGAGGGTCTGTTAGATAAAAATACCTATTTGCCAATATACACTTGGACCTTGCGTTCTTTTCTATATATTTATTAATAACCAGCTAATTTTTTGAACATTGCTTAAAAAAATAAATGAAATACAATTTTTTAGATGTCTGATAAAATGTGTTTTTTAATTTTTCAGTCTGACGTGTGAAATACAAATATTTAATAATTATTAAAATTTACCTTGAAAACACGATTTTCCCTTAATTATAATAAAAAATAATGTTTTTTACTTCAAACATCATAAATATTTTTATTTTCAAAAAAAAATGTTTTTGGTCCTCCGACCAGAAACAATGCTATTTCATGCTTCAAAATCGTCCGGAAACAGCTTCATTTATTTACTAGGCCGCCAATAAAGTTACCAACTTACTCACTACAGTGATTACACTACTTATATCAAATAGTAACTTAAACTATATGTCATACCTTTATGATCAAATGAAATTTTATTTTTCTCATTTGCCAGTTAATTTTGGGTACACCACTTCATAAATTAATTAAAAATCTCAATATTTGCGTAAATACTTTTTTGGAATTAAAAAGAGTACTAATAAATTATTTGTAAATGAAAATTATATTAAATAAAAGTTTGACATTTAATTTTAAATTTGACATTTGTGAAATGATGCGTTTGTTTACAACAACCTTTTATACGATTATAAAAATATATCGATTTTATTTTGCTATGTTTATTTAAAATTAAATGGTTTATGCCTAAAAATTATTTGTTTTTATTAATTTTATCTTAAAATAAATAACCTTTACTGTGCTACTTTATACGACATTAGGCACATACCTACATATTATTATCTAATAATTAAGTAATTAGATTTCGATTGAGAATCATTCATTACTAATTTTATTAATCATATAGCAAATGTAATTATCTTAAAATAAATAACCTTTACTGTGCTACTTTATACGACATTAGGCACATACCTACATATTATTATCTAATAATTAAGTAATTAGATTTCGATTGAGAATCATTCATTACTAATTTTACTAATTTTATTAATCATATAGCAAATGTAATTTTAGTCGATTTTTAGATATTTTAGTTTTTAGTAGAAAATTTATAAATTTTTGATCAATTTAAAAAGTGGTCGGACCAAAAAAAAGTGTGTATCATACATCCAGAAAATGTTTCGCCTGTATGCTTCGCACCCAATATCACTCTCATACTCGCAAAAGGTCATTTTCTGGACTAGTGATACAAATAACGATTTTGAATTTCCTATATTTCACGATTAAACGCTTCATGTCTTGACTTATTAAATGTAGCGGAGGGAAGTACCTGGTAAAAGATTTCAATTATTACTGTGTAATAAGCAACAATTATTACCTACAAAAAAGCCAGAATTTTTTTAACAGTTTTTTTTTCATCAACTGAGTAAAAGACTAGTTAGTAATTTTCCCCAATTTTTTTTATAGTCTTCTAAATTTTATACTTCACAATAAATTAAAAAACCAAATGTTTGTAAAATTGGCTTTAAAAAATTTAATCTTAGCACCACTTTATTACTTTTTCAGATTCATTGTATGAAAGTGAAAAGAATTCGGTACCTGATGAATCAACATCAGAATCATCAGCAGTACCCTCTCATTGGCCAACAGCTTCGGGTGGAAGAGCTAAATGAGAGTAAGGGCACTCTTTTGTCCTTGAAGTGAGAAATCGCTTCAAAAGGCGGAAGAACTGGCAACGGTCAACGGCATAAAGATGAAGAAGGGAATGGCAAGCCACTTCATTAAAGACTCCTTAAGAGTATCCCTATTAGAAGTAACTATGCAAGACTCAAAAATTACTACGGCCCTTGTTCGCGGTAGACCTTAAATGGTCAAGGGGTGCGAAGAATCCCCGCGAAGAGGAAATCCCACCGGAAAGTGGGAAGCACAATTAAAAACCGATCTCAATTGCTAATAGGAACGTGGAATATAAATAGTATGTTTGAAGCAGGAAATATCCACATACAATTCAGGAAATGAATAGACTTAAAATAAATGTTTTGGAAATAAGAGAGATGCGTTGGCTACACTCAGGAACAACTAAAATCAATGATATGACAGTATACCATTCAGATAATGACAACGCAAATTATTTTTATGGAGTCGGTCTTATAGCAGACAAGTTGGCTCAGAAAGCAGTAATTAATTTCGTACCTTACAACGATAGAATGCTACTACTACAATTCCATGGAACTCCCATCAATATCAATATTATTCAAATATATGCTCCAACTGCAGAAAAACCTGAAGCAGAAATAGAAATCTTTTATAGACAACTTAAAGAGCTTATCGGATATAGTAGGAAAAATGAAATAACCTTTATTATGGGGGACTTCAATGCAAAAGTCCGAGAAGATAGAGTAGAAGAAATCGTAGGTAGGTTTGGCCTAGGAATGAGAAATGGCTGGGGAGACCAACTTGTTGAATTCTGCCAAGAACATGACATAAATACTTGGTTCAAGCTCCCGCCATGCAGGCTTTATACCTGGAAGTCACCACAGGATAGTCCAAGCAAATCAGATAGACTGCATATTGATCCAGAAAAGATATAGGAATGGTATTAAATCAGTGAAAACCTATCCTGGTGCAGATGTCCGCACTGACCACGTGCTACTACTAAGCAAATTCAAAATCCGCCTAAAAAAAATAGAATAAGCAAAGGAAAATAGAAAAACAAAAATAGATAGACTAAAGGTAGAGGATATTAAAGTACGAGCCAGTTCAACACTAAATGAAAACTTGAAAGAAATTAGAAATCACATTAGCCAGTCAGGACAACCCAATATCGAACAGCTATGGACTAAAATCAAATATGCTATCAATAGTGCTCAACACACCCTAATAGACCCAAAAGACGTACCAAAGAAAGCTTGGATGACATTAAAAATACTTAAAATGATGAATGAGAGAAGAGGTTATAAGGGAAGAGACAACAAGAAATACAAATGCATACACAAAGGAATTAAGAAAGAAATAAAACTGGCTAAAGAGAAGTGGATGAAAGATATGTGCACTGAAATCGAAGAACTTCAACAAAAACATGATGATGCAACACTTCACAAAAGAGTAAAACAAGTCTGTGGAATAAAGAAACTCAGTAAGGCTACTGCCTTGGTAGATCGCAACAACAAAATACAGAGAAAACAGATGTACTGGCGGAATGGAAGTCGTATATTGAAGATGCATTTCAAGAAGATCGAGAAGAACCCAACATCACCTCAACAAGCGATACCAGCCCTAATATTTCAAAGTCCGAGATAATGAATGCTATTAAAATATCCAAGAGTGGCAAGGCACCTGGACCGGATGAAGCTTATAGACTACAAAAACCTAATTTTATTTGAAAAACTTTTCAATGAGATACATCGTACAGCAAAATTCCATATTTATTCCTTTACCCAAAACTAGAAATCCCCCAAGAGGTGCAATGATTATAGGTTAATCAGCTTGATTTTCAGTATGTTAAAAAAATTTCTTAAGATAATTCATAATCGTATTTATAAAAAAATTTGAAATCGATTTAAGAGACGAGCAGTTTGGATTTAGAGACGGCGTGGGCACAAGAGAAGCCTTGTTTGGCTTCATTGTTCTGATGCAAACATGCACAGACCGACGAAAGGACGTGTTTTTGTGCTTTATCGATTGTGAAAAAGCTTTCGACAGAATTAACCATAAGCATTTAATCGAATATCTCAGTACGAAGGGTCTAGATCAAAATGACGTGGGACGTACGGATCCTATTAAAATAGAGAAGGTCATTAGGCAGGGTTGCCTCCTTTCACCGTTACTATTTAATCTTTACTCAAATTTTATTTTTGATAGCACACTTAAATGTACCGCCAAAGGAATCAAAGTCAACGGAGAAGTAATAAACAATATTAGGTATGCCGACGATACAGTGATTATAGCTGACAGCCAGGAAAGTTTGCAAGCATCGCTTAATAAACTCGTCGAAGCAGGAGACATGTGGGGACTGCGAATCAACACAAACAATACAAAACAATGGTAATATCAAGAAGTCTAAATATTCCATGCAATATCTTAATATACAACGAAACAATCAAAAAGGTATCTAAGTTTAAATAATTGGGCTGCCTGGTAAACGATTCCTGGGATTCGGAAAATGCGATACGCTCAAGAATAGAACAAACCAGGTCCATTTTTGTTAAATTGAGACCCTTCTTGTCATCTCGAGACTTAAGTCTAGAATTGAGGTACCAAATGGCAAAGTGTTATGTCTACAGTACTTTACGGAATGGAGGCCTGGACACTGAAAGTTAGCTCTATGAGACGTTTAGAGGCCTTTGAAATGTGGGTATTTTGCAGAATGCTGAAAATGCCATGTACTGACAGAATCCGCAATGAAGAAGTATTGAGGCGAATGCAGAGAGATCGAGAGTTAATAATATCTATTATAAGACGCAAAACCGCTTACTTAGGACATATTTTACGAAATCCTAAATACATACCTCTCCAACTCATAATGAAAGGGAAGATCGAAGGTAGGCGAGGGCCAGGTAGAAGACAAATTTCCTGGCAGCGAAATATTAGGCAATGGACAAACATGGACTTGCCGACCTTAATAAGAACAGCTGAAAATAGAAATAGTTTTGTAGATGTTATCGCTAACCTCCGCTAGGAGATGGCACTCAAAGAAGAATGAAACGTTTGCTGACGACATTACAATTGAGGCGTTGCTTACAAAAACAGCCATAGTGCAAAAATTCAAAATTCGCGGTTAATATTGACATTTATGCAGGGCCGTTCCTGGCGGGTATGCAGTGAATGCCCCGCACGCAGGCGCCAAATATTTGGTTACCGTTACAAAGTCTCACTTCTATAACAAAAAAATATAATAGTTTTATACTTTTATACCAATTATAGGTACAGTTGGCGTAAAAGCACGTGCATTGCGGTGGAATGAAGGATGGGTTCAAAGTGCATTAAAAATATGTGGAAAAAATGGAAGATTGCAAAGTTGACTATCATAAGAACATGGTTGGAATTCACATTAATACCAAACTACAACAAATAGTGTTGTAGTTCTTGACAACGCCTCTTATCATTCACGACAGCGCAATAAAATACCAAATAAAAACTACAAGAAGACCGAACTACACATTTTTTAATGGATAATAATTTGTACTTTGAAGATTCTTATACAAAATATGCGTTCATAGACAAATAATAATATAAGAGACAGTTTGATGCATAAGCGGTATGTGGCACAACGTTTCTGCGCAAGCTCCCCGCGCATGGAGTCTCTACTGTCGCGAACTACAAGACTGTTTTACATAAACAAAATAGAACAAAATATTATAAATTGCAATACATTTCAAAACATCGCCTTTAATGTGAATAAATATTATAAAATATCCTAGTATATTAACTTTTACGTCAATAAAAATGAAAATATAGAAAACCAATCTTACATTGGTTGGTGTGAATCTGGTTTCTGTTTGTCAAATGCAAAGTGACAGTGTCAAAAATAACAATTCCGAAAAAGAAGACAATACAAGAGTGAGTATTTTTTAATTTATTTAGAATTTAGTTTTAATAAAGTAAATAAAATTAAATGAACCTTTAAAATGTCACTACCAGGTAAAATTCGTCGTAGTTGTATAGCAAAAAATTGTAATAATACATATTTTAGGCCGCTTCGCAATTTGGAGTTTAAGAACAAAAATTTCCATCTGACATTAGTCAAAGGGAACAGTGGTACAAAATTTTAGAAATTCCTTATGCATCCAGAGATCAAAGGTTGTGTGAAGATCATTTTGGTGATGAGGCATTTACAAATTCATTACGCAAAAGACTTAATAAATTTGCTTTACCTTTTTGCAACCCTTCCATCATACACCACCAAAAGTAATTGAAGGTAATAATAATAAAACTCAAGCTTTTGAAAATACAGTATTGCCCATAAAAAGAAAGCTTATTTTTTGTAACAGTAATGATAGTCTTAAAGAAACTGAATTTGAACCTTTGCCTAAAAAACAATGTTTGGAATCTAGTATTTTAAGTAAAATAAACGAAACTAGGGTCGGTAATTTATCTCCCAAGAAGAAGAAAATGTATTACATTAATAAAGATCGGAGAAATAGACACAAATTGTGAAGCAGATGATAGCAGTTTATTAGACAACTTACATTCTTTCTTAAATTTTCATAATGAACCAAAACTATTAACTTCTAATACCATTAATGAATTGGAAAATATTGAATTCCCGTTTTTAGATATAGAATTAAATGATTCAAATTTTGATACTCAAGCAATAAGCTACGTATGGTTTCGTTGTTAAAAAAATTACAACTTTTAATTGCGCAGAATGTAAGGCTAATTTGCAAACATATATTTTAGATGTTCACCATACTTTCACTTCCTTCAAAGAAAATAATGATAAAACACGTCTAATTTATGTTCAAAGAGACGTCGTAAAATTTCTTTCCATTCTGCATGACATTGTTTATATTTTCTACCACTTTTAGCTCATGTAGAAAATATTACTGAAAAAACTGAACTCTTTGCAAAAAGTCATATAAATTTTGATTGGTTCACTTGTCGAGAACATAAATCATACGTATTATCTCAACTCATAAAAGTGTGTGTCCCCTTATTAATTAAAAAATATTATAATGATGGTAAGAGGACTAACAAACAAAAATAATTATTATTTTTTGGTATCAATGTACTGCGTTTAATTTTTTTTTGTTTCAGACCTGTTCCTGTCTTCATGTAATAGAGAATCTACTTTTTAAATGCTTTTTATTAAAATATTTGATGTAATATTGGATAAACTTTCTTAAGTATAATGCTGTAATTTGAGTAGAAATATGTAATTTTGTGATTAATAATAATATGTAACTGTATGGTAAATTAATGATATAGATAATAATAGTTTTTTCATGTTTTGTGTTACCAATTTAAAACATTATTAAATATTCAAGCTAGTGTGCCATTTATACTTTTAGTTTTCGCTAAGTATATGTTTATGTTGTGTATTTATACAACTGTAGGTTTCCTCTGATTTACATGTTCTGTCTTTTTAATTAATTTAAAGAAAGTAAATGTGAAGTTTCTTGTTTTCTGAAATAAAAAAGTTAAAAAAAGGTGAAACCTGGGCAGCTATGGGAATGGCGGAGGCTGCAATAGAATTTTTTTGAAAAATGTACAGTCGTATAAACGCCTATTTATAGTGCGTGTGGTAGGGAAAATAACTTTGAAAATAAAATTGTGTGGAAACACTGTTAAGTGATATTAGAATAATTGTTTTAATAATAGATATTATTGAAAATTTAAATTTTTTGATTATTGTAACTGATAATTTAATCAGATGTTTTTGTACTTTAATATTATCGTTAACTATTAGAATAAGAATTTTAAAGTTATCAATGTAATAACATGTATAAACAACAGACCTATGTATAGTTAACAAATATTTTATTAATTTGTTTTTATATTATGTGCAGGTTAATAAAATTTTTAAATGTGTGCTATTTTATTATTTATTACCTAAATTATTTGTCTCAAAATTGTTTATTATTATTATATCATTACAAAAATGAAATATAATTTTTTGGAATGAAATAATTATATAATAAACAATTTTAAGAAAAACTGTAAAATTTACCTACCAATAATCCAAACTACCAAATTTAAATATCCCGCCTGTAAGAATTAGTTCTGATCCCCGCAAGGGGTGCGCTGAGATCAACGCGATGCCAGCTGTTTATATGGGAACGAACACTCTTAATATGTTTATTTCTCTATGTAAACGTTGCTTGTGAGCCAAGCAATATAATGCTTTTCCCCACCACCATGACAGCCCTCCCACCAGACTCGATACCATGACAGTTTTCGTTTCCGACACTGGCATTGGTAGTATATTTGTTCTTGTTGGATTGTTTAGTACTGTCGCTCCTCTCAAAGCGAGCATTTAAGTCAAGAAATTTATCCTCATTAATCCTTTTACAAAAGTATTTAAGCTTTTATTGTAATATGTATGATATGTGAACGTTTTATTTGACCAATTAATATAAATCACATTGGCAACAAGTTGAACAACAAATGCTGGTTCCAAAATGAATAAGAAATCAGTAAAACGTAAAATTGACAGCGAAAACAGGAATTACAAAGAAATTGGGGAAAGTGATTACTTTATTGTTAACTGCAGTGTTTGGTGTGCATGCAAGTTGTTTCCTAAGGAATACAATGTGAGAAGACATTACTCAACAATGCACGAAAATAAGTATGCCACATATACAGATGAATGTCGGGAGTACTTTAGTTACATTCCCAAACTCAAGTTGTGTTTGTGTCTTATGCCGTATCTCTTGAGAAAAGAAACGTTTTACTGATGTCAGTTTAATTTAAAAATTTAAAAGTTATTGAGTCTTCCAAAATATCTGATAATTTTGAATAATTGACACTTTCACATCAAACCATACAAATAAGGATTGTTGAAATGGGTGAACAAGTACCTTGTCCAGGTTAAAAAAAGCTCATATTTTTCACTTTGTTTGGACGAAAGTACTAATCAAACAGATGTCAGTCAGCTCTTAATATTTGTACATATTACCTTTGAAGACTTCTCTAGAAAGGAGGAACTATTTGATTTGTGTTCTCTTCATGGAACAACAAAAGGAAAAGATATTTATGAGGCTTTAAGAATTGGAGGCGTTGGAAGATGTTCGGCCATTCTTACAGATGGGGCATCAGCAATGACAAGTAAAAAATCTGGATTGGTAGGGTTGCTTAGGGAAAATGGAGTAACTTGTCCGAAAATCCACTGTATTTCACCAGGAAGTTTTATGTGGAAAATCCATCAAGCAGGATCAAGTTTTTATACTTTTAATTAAAATTATAAATCTGGTCAGAGCTCATTTACATAGACAACTTAAGCAGTTTTTACAATAAACAGAGGCCGAGTATGGAGACTTGCTATTATACAACCATTTAAGGTGGTTGATTGCAGGAAAGTACTTGGAGCGATTCTTCGCTATAAGAAAAGACATCCCTGCATTCCTTAACAAATGTGTGCCATCTGACACCATCATCATCATCATCATCATCAAACAGCCTGTCTCGTCCACTGCTGAACATAGGCCTCCGTTAACGATCTCCATTTATTTCGATCCTGGGCATCCTGGCTCCAATTTGGTGTTACTCTTTTTATGTCATCCATCCACCGGGTCGGCGGACGACCTCTGTTCCTGAACGCATCTTGCCTAGGTCTCCACTCTATGATCTTTTTGGTCCATCTTTCGTTGGTCATTCTTGCGACATGTCCAGCCCAGTTCCACTTTAGATATGTTATTCGCTGGATTGCATCGGTAACCCCTGTTCTCTGACGTATCCGATCATTCGGAATCCTGTCTCTCAGCGTGACTCCCAACATGGAGCGTTCCATGGCTCGCGAGCGTTCCATGGCTCGCTGGGCCACTCTTACTTTATTTACCGTTTTTCGTGTTAGAGTTAAGGTCTCCGAACCATAAGTCAGAACCGGCAGAACACACTGATCGAACACCTTCCGCTTAAGGCATATGGGGGTTTCGAACTTAAAAATGTGCTTCAGCTTCCCATAGGCGGCCCACGTTAGTCCTATCCTTCTTTTGATTTCGCAGGTTTGATTGTCCCTGCCAATCGTAATATCATGGCCCAGATATCTGTAGGATGTTACTTGGAAAATTTATTTTCCTTCTACTAAGTAGTTTCGGCTTGGGACTAGATTTGTCATGAAATTTGTTTTCGATGGATTGATTTTAAGCCCAACTTTATGTGAAGCAGATGTTAGTCTCATAAGCAGTTTCTCTGCCTTATCCAAGCTATCTGAAATCAGTACAATATCGTCAGCGAACCGTTAATATTTATACCCATATTCTCCAACTCGACACTCTTGAACATATACTCCAACAAAGTGGTAAATAGTTTAGGGGAGATTGTGTCGCCTTGTCGTACACCGCGCTGCACTCTGAATCTATCTGTCTCTTCATGGAGTCTTACGCTCGCTGTTGCATTTTCGTATATATGTTGCAGTATAGCAGAGTATCTGTGGTCTACTCGGCAGTCGGCAAGTGCTTTAAACATCTCGCTGTGCTTGATGGAATCAAACGCCTTTTCGTAGTCCACAAATATTAACACGAGTGGCTTGTTGTACTCAACGGACTTCTTGATCAATGTCTTAATAACTTGCAGATGGTCGTTTGTTCCGTATCCGGATCGGAAACCTGCCTGTTCTGTCGGCTGATAGAAGTCCAATTTCGATGTTAGACGCTTAGTTAGAATTTTGGTAAACAATTTATAGATATGAGAAAGCAGGCTAATTGGTCTATAGTTCTTCAGATCGGCAATGTTGCCCTTCTTATGCATGATGATTATGATTGCATTGTTCCAGTTCGTAGGTGTTGTGGTTTCCATAAGACATTTATTGAATAATTTTGTTATGGCCTTTAACAGTTGTTCTCCACCTTCCCTAACTGCCTCAATCACGATGTCGTCATCACCTGGAGCCTTATTGTTTTTCATTTCCGACATTGATTTTAGGACTTCCTCCTCTGTTACGTCAGGCATTTCCTCCGATCCCTGGTTTAAAACTCGAGGGATTTCCTCTGTGCATCTCAGCTGTTCATTATTGCAATATAAATTTGCATAGAAATCTTTCACAGTTTCCAGAATCTCCTGTTTATTTGTGACTATTTGTCCATCTCCGTTTTCCAGTTTAATGATTTCTGTCCTCCCCAAAGCGAGTTTATTTCTGAGTACTTTCATGCTCTTGTTTTCCTCTATGACCCTCGTTACCCATCTGGCACCACTGAACTTGAAAAGAAGTTTGAAGATCCATAATTTTTGGTTCAATTAGCTTTTCTAGCAGATTTGACCAATCATCTCAATATTTTGAACTCAATTCTTCAAGGTAAAAATCAAACAATACCAGATTTGCTAAGCATCATAAACGGGTTTCGCAGTAAGCTAAAAGTGTTCAAATAAACATTGGAAAACAAAAACATGATACACTTTCCTAGCTCTCTTTAGTTAGCTGAAGAATTCAAAGATAGCGATTCCCAAGATGCAGTTATCAAATCCAAGAAGTAATTGAAGAGTTCAATACAAGATTCGACGAAATTGAAAATCTCAAAAGTAGCCTTCTGCTTTATAATAATCCTCTTGGAGCTACAATTGAAGACCAACCACCTGAACTACAACTTGAAATATGTGATATGCAATTGAGAGATTTTGGACTAAAAATATTTGGAAGTACCTATTTACGTCGAATAGCATTTTCTGCAACTTGAGAACATAAACTGTTCTCTCGTTTGCAGAAAATGCTACTTTCGTCACTCGTTAAACAATAAACTATTATCTGAATATTTTTCTTAATTGTGTAAAACGAACACATTGATCAATAAAAATAATATTATACTAATTTTCGTTTTAGTTATAACTTCACATAATCTCTTATTGCTGTTTTAAATTTAAGTATTACTATATGGCCCGCAATCAAGTTCAAGGTCTCATTTTTGGCCCTGGAACCTCTGTAAGTTGGACACCCCTGGTTTACAGAATAACACACGCGTGTGATGTCCGTTGGCTGTGCGTGTGCTGGGTTCAATATTTGGCGGGCCTTAGGATTATGTTAATGGGAACTACCCACTCTTCAATCTGATTTTCATGAATTATACTAATCATAATCGTTCATTATATACTAACACGGACAACAAAATCTAAATTAGAAATAAAACTTTTTATTTAGTGAATTAAACAAACAAATAGTTTCAATTGTTGAAAATAAAATGATTTTTATATTTTTGAAATTGCTGTTTGTGAATAAAACGGTAAAAAAGCCTTGGGGAAGTATCGTTATTGTGGATAACAGTTTCCAACTTTGTGTAGAATATATGAACTCTTTTATTAACAAAACAGTACATGTTCTTACCTAAATACTATTGCGTACTGATGATGAACATCCAAATCATTAAATCTTCCCCAATCCTCCCAAACAACATTATCTTCATCGTCAACTTCGTAAAAACGAATTTTAATATTTTCTGAAATATAAAAAAATGTTTCTGTTAGTTATGAAAGTTCAAATTAAATTTGTAAAAGATTGCATATCCAATCTTGTACATGCAATTACGACCACTGGAGTACAATATAAATTCCCATTAAAGATATAAGGGGTTGATATTTAGCAGTTTTTTAATATAATAGCATATTTAGTGCAATTGCACTACGTTCAAAATGTCACTAATAAAAATATGAATAAGAGTTTATTATATGGATTGAAGTACGGCGGAACAACTGAGTTAGCAAAATATTCCACATGCTTGTAACAAACCATATTATACTACAATATCAAAGCCTTAGACGATTTTATTTAAATGAATTTGATAGGGAATACTCACTTTTTGTTACCCGTTCAACTAAAATATAGACTTCCTTATTTCCTTTGGCTGGGCTGACGACATGATCTAATCTGACTATTTTTAAATCTCCCGTAAGTGCTGATTCTGAACATAAAATATCAAGTAGTAACAATATATCTCGATAAAAGTAAATTATAAAAATCAATGGAGTAACAATCGACAAATGTTTTTCTTTTTCGTGTGCCTTAAACAAAAATTATGAAACCTTTTGGTGAAAATTATGTACCTATATAAAAAAATTAACTCCAAAACATCATATTCTGGAATTAAGTTAAGTCAGTTGTATAAAGGAATGTGTGGTCTAAAAATAACCGAATTTTTTAGCTGTAAAATAAAACAAGCATGATATAATATTTATTAAAAATACGAAAATACGATCAATTCAACTTATCCATAGACTTTTTAAATCTGGTTTTTGGATATTCTTCAGCACCTGTGTAACGGCTGCTTGTGAAGCTGGATCTTCATCGTAAAAATCTCCTTCCATTCATATTTCAGGTTATGGAAGAGCAAATAATCGTACGTTGATAGATGAAACGAAATATTGTGTTTTTTTAACTGGTTTGGAACAAAACTCTCAAACCACTCATTTGCCCAACTCTTCAGTTAATATTATATAGATTGTACAAAGATGAATCTATTAATTCTACTACCAGCATTCTTATAGTGGAATTTACATCGACATATTTTTTCAACTAACTCATCACGACCATTTTAAAATATGTAAACCACCAACTTTTTAACAATTTATAAGTCTCTGATTGTTCTATGTTTTTTTGACATAACTATAAAAACTGCTATTATCAAAATTTGCGTAATTTTGTACCCTGTTAATCGAATAGTATGAACTTACTGCTGTGAACTTGACACATTAGATTTAAAAATATTGAATTGAGTTGAGTTCTGACATTATTTGGGATAGTTCTTGAGTTATATGTATGTATTTTAAAAATTTCCAATAATACGAAAAAATTGAATTTGAAAATATGGTGCGCCAAGTTCACTCAGCGCACCGTATCATAAAAATATATTATTTATATTTATTCAGAATACTAGTTAGTTTTACTATAGTTCTAACAAACGCAAAAAATTCAGTTTTCGAAACCAAGTAAAACATTTTTTACGAGTTCTAGCCAATCTAATAACAGTTCTACGTAGCGTTCATCAAGTTCTACAAAAAATTCTCATTGCTTTTTGGCGTGAAATAATTATTTTTCTCCACGATCATCACAGAATTATTCAATTCTGAAATCAAATTTGGTTACAGAATTCTGGAATTCTCTCTCTTGAGATTGAAGAAATATTCTGCAACACCTCTGTCCCCATTAAATTTAAATGTACTTACATTCTCTTTCTTGTGATAGAATAATATTCCCACACTGGTTAGCAATAATAACACTTTAGCAGTGACGCAGTTGATTGTTATGGTAGTGGCAAAATTCGAGTGTCAAAATTATTGCTGTCACGTTTCCATTCGAAAATATGAAAAGTATCATAAATTCCTTCAATAATGCACCGGTTTTTCTTATCGAGAACTGTACAAATATAACAATCAATACAATGTAGAATGTTTCTTGAATTATTGAGTGTATACTTAATATAATTGTGATTGAGTTCTGCAATATAAATTATCTTGAGTTCATTTTCATTTAAAATTATATATTTAAAATCTTTGATCGTGGAGAAAGTATAGTTTGCTAATCGGTTAGAATTAAAATTCGTGATGCTCGTGGTTCCTCACGCTCGCCTTCGGCTCGCGCTCTGAACTTTCCACTCGCATCAAATTTTCATTCTAACCTTGTTACAGAATATACTATTCTAATTAATGCTATTATTAAAATTAAAAAATCAATTTTTGTGAAAATGATTTTTTTACGAATTACAGTCGATCTAATAACAGTTCTGCGTAGCGTTCTTCGAGTTCTACAAAACATAATATGACTTTTTGGCGTGAAATAATAATTTTTATAATTAATGCTATTTTTAAGATTGAAAAATTAATTTTTGTCAAAAATAAATTTTATTACGAGTTCTAGCCGATCTAATAACAGTTTTTCGTAACGTTCCTCCAGTTATACAAAAAATTCGGATGGCCTTTTGACGTGAAATAATTAATGCTATTTTTGAAGTTAAAACATAAATTTTTGGTAAAAATCTTTTTTTACTAGCTCTAGCCGATCTAATAACAGTTCTGCGTAGCGTTCTTCGAGTTCTACAAAGCATAATTATGGTTTTTTTACGTGAAATGATAATTTTTCTAATTAATGATATTTTTAAAATTAGAAAATTAATGTTAAAAATATTTTTTACGAGTTCTAGCCGATCTAATAATTCTGCGTAACGTTCCTCCAGTTATACAAAAAATTCGGATGGCCTTTTGGCGTGAAATAATTATTTTTCTAATTAATGCTATTTTTAAAGTTAAAAAATAACTGTTTGTTAAAAATAGTTTTTTACTAGCTCTAGCCGATCTAATAACAGTTCTGCGTAGCGTTCTTCGAGTTCTACAAAGCATAATTATGGTTTCTTGACATGAAATTAAATGTTTTCTAATTAATGCTATTTTTAAAATTAAAAAATAAATATTGTTAAAAATAATTTTTCCACGATTTCTAGCCGATCTAATGACAATTTGCGTAACGTTCCTCCAGTTCTACAAACAAATTTGGTGGCTTTTTGGCATGAAATAATTATTTTTCTAATTAATGCTACTTTTAAAATTAAAAAACAAATTTTTGTTAAAAAAAAAATTTGTAGCCGATTTAATAACAGTTCTGCGTAGCGTTCTTCGAGTTCTACAAAACATAATTATAGATTTTTTACGTGCAATGATAATTTTTCTAATTAATGATATTTTTAAAATTAGAAAATTAATGTTAAAAATATTTTTTACGAGTTCTAGCCGATCTAATAATTCTGCGTAACGTTCCTCCAGTTATACAAAAAATTCGGATGGCCTTTTGGCGTGAAATAATTATTTTTCTAATTAATGCTATTTTTAAAGTTAAAAAATAAATGTTTGTTAAAAATAGTTTTTTACTAGCTCTAGCCGATCTAATAACAGTTCTGCGTAGCGTTCTTCGAGTTCTACAAAGCATAATTATGGTTTTTTGACATGAAATTAATTTTTTTCTAATTAATGCTATTTTTAAAATTAAAAAATAAATGTTGTTAAAAATAATTTGTCTACGATTTCTAGCCGATCTAATGACAATTTGCGTAACGTTCCTCCAGTTCTACAAAAAAATTTGGTGGCTTTTTGGCATGAAATAATTATTTTTCTAATTAATGCTACTTTTAAAATTAAAAAACAAATTTTTGTAGCCGATTTAATAACAGTTCTGCGTAGCGTTCTTCGAGTTGTACAAAACATAATTATAGCTTTTTTACGTGAAATGATAATTTTTCTAATTAATGATATTTTTAAAATTAAAAAATTGATGTTATAAATATTTTTTACGAGTTCTAGCCGATCTAATAACAGTTCTGCGTAGCGTTCTTCGAGTTCTACAAAACATCCTTCTGACTTTTTGGCGTGAAATAATTATTTTTCAATTTAAAGCAATTTTTAAAATTAACATTAAAAAATCAATTTTTATAAAAAAGTATTTTTTACGAGTTCTAGCCGATCTAACAACAGTTCTGCGTATCATTCTTCTAGTCCTACAAAAAATTCTATGGCTTTTTAACGTGAAATTAAAATTTCTATAATTAATGCTATTTTTTAAATTAAAAAATAAATTTTGTTGAAAATATTTTTTTTACGAGTTCTAGCCGATCTATTAACAGTTCTGCATAGCGTTCCCAAATTCTATAAAAAATTCTTATGGCTTTTTTCTAATTATGCAATTTTTAAAATAAAGAAATCAGTTTTTGTGAAAAAAGTCTTTGTTCTAGCCGATCTAAAACAGTTCTGAGTAGCGTTCTTCGAGTTCTACAAAACATCCTTCTGACTTTTTGGCGTGAAATAATTATTTTTCAATTTAAAGCAATTTTTAAAATTAACATTAAAAAATTAATTTTTGTTAAAAAAGTATTTTTTACGAGTTCTAGCCGATCTAACAACAGATCTGCGTATCATTCTTCTAGCTCTACAAAAAATTCTATGGCTTTTTAACGTGAAATTAAAATTTCTATAATTAATGCTAGTTTTTATATTAAAAAATAAATTTTGTTGAAAATAATTTTTTTACGAGTTCTAGCCGATCTATTAACAGTTCTGCATAGCGTTCCCAAATTCTATAAAAAATTCTTATGGCTTTTTTCTAATTATGCAATTTTTAAAATAAAGAAATCAGTTTTTTTGAAAAAAGTTTTTGTTCTAGCCGATCTAACAACAGTTCTCAGTAGCGTTCCTCCAGTTCTACAAAAAAATCTTATGGCATTTTGGCGTGAAATAATAGTTTTTTTAATTAATGCTATTAAAATTAAACAATAAATGTTAAAATTAAATTTTTCTACGAATTCTAGCCGATATAATAACAGTTCTACGTAACGTTCCTCCAGTTCTACAAAAAATTCTGATTGCTTTTTGGCGTCAAATTAGTTTTCTAATGAATGCTATTTTTACAATTAAAAAATATATTGGTTAAAAATAATTTTTTTGCGAGTTCTAGCCGATCTAATAACAGTTCTGAGTAACCTTCTTCGAGTTCTACAAAACATAATTATGGCTTCTTAACGTGAAATAATAATTTTTATAATTATGCTATTTTTAAAATTAAAATATAAATTTTGTTAAAAATAAATTTTTCTACGAGTTCTAGGCGATCTAATAAAAGTTCTGCGTAACGTTCCTCCAGTTCTACAAAAAATTCAGATGTCTTTTTGGCGGGAAATAATTATTTTCCTAATTAATACTATTTTTAAAATTAAATTTCTTTATTCAAAAAGCTTCTTCATGTAGAATTACTATCCTCTTAGTCATGGAGATGAATTATTTTAACAAATTTTGATTTGTAGTTGTTAGAAATTGCTTTAATTAGAAAAATAATGATTTCACGAAAAAGTCATGATGATTTTTTGTAGAAATCGAGGGACACTACACAGAACTGTTAATAGATCGGCTAGAACTCGTAAAATATTTTTTTTACAAACATTGATTTTTGAATTTTAAAAATTACTTTAATTGGAAAAATGATTATTTTACGGCAGTCATAAGGATTTTTTGTAGAACGCTACGCTGAACTATTATTAGATCAGTCAGAACTCGTAAAACAACTTTTTTAAACAAAAAATGATTTTTAGTTTTAAAAATTGCCTTAATTTGAAACATAATTATATCACGCCAAAAAGCCATATAATTTTTTGTAGAACTAGAAGAATGATACGCAGAACTTTTTTAACAAAAATTGATTTTTTAATGTTAATTTTAAAAATTACTTTATATTGAAAAATAACAGAACAAAAAACTGATTTCTTTATTTTAAAAATTGCATAATTAGAAAAAAGCCATAAGAATTTTTTATAGAATTTGGGAACGCTATGCAGCACTGTTAATAGACCGGCTAGAACTCGTAAAAATTTTATTTTTAACAAAATTTATTTTTTAATTTTAGCGATAGCATTAATTAGAAAAAATTTAATTTCACGTCAAAAAGCCATAAGAATTTTTTGTAGAACTAGAAGAATGATACGCAGAACTGGTGTTAGATCGGCTAGAACTCGTAAAAATTTTTTTTTAACAAAAATTGATTAATGTAATTTTAAAAATTGCTTTAAATTGAAAAATAATTATTTCACGTCAAAAAGTCATAAGGATTGTTTTGTAGAATTCGAAGAATGCTACGCAGAACTGTTGTTAGATCGGCTGGAACTCGTAAAAAAACTTTTTTTACAAAAATCGATTTTTTTATTTTTAAAATTGCTTTAATTATTTCTCGCCAAGAAGTCATAAGAAGTTTTTGTAGCACTAGAAGAATGCTACGCACAACTGTTATTAGATCGGCTAGAGCTAGTAAAAAACTATTTTTGACAAAAATTGATTTTTAAACTTTAAAAATTGTTTCAATTAGTGAAATAATCGTTTGAAGAACTCGAGGAACGCTGCACAGAAATGGTATTAGATTGGTTAGAACTCATAAAAAAACTTTTTTCTACAAAAATTGATTTTTCAATGTTAAAAATTGCTTTCAATGAAAAAATGATTATTTCACGTCAAAAAATCATAAGGATTTTTTGTAGAACTCAAAACGCTAAGCGGAACTGTGATTAGATCAGCTAGAACTAGTAAAAAAACTTCTTTTAACAAAAATTGATTTTTAAATGTTAAAAATTGCTTTAATTAGAAAAATAATTATATCGCGCCAAAAAGTCATAAGAATTTTTTGTAAAACTATTAAATCGACTAGAACTCGTAAAAAATTTTTTTTCAAGAAAAATTGATTTTTTTATTCAAAAAATTGCTTTAATTAGAAAAATAATTATTTCACGCCAAAAAATCATAAGGATTTTTTGTAATACTCGAGGAACGCTGTGCAGAACTGTTTGGCTGGAGCTCGTAAAAAAAATTTATTCGGTTTTCGAAAATTCGATTATTTGCGATTAATTGTTAGAAATATTGATATAATTAATATAAGAACTATCCCAAAGAATAGCATAACTTTAAAAGATTTTTAAATATGGCGTCCCAAGATTACAGGAGTCATGAACTTAACTGCGTTCGAAAGAAAGGTACATATACCCTTTTAACTCTGTCAACGTTAAATAGATGGCGCAACGTGTTCCTAGATTTAAATTTCTAGTTTAGTTGTTTTTAGAGCACGCTAAGTAGTTTTTTTATTCTAAATGTTGAGCAAGGGTTTTAATTACTGGCTTCTAGCTATTCTTTCTAGATCCATTCAAGAAATAGAAAAAGATAACAAGTTACACCAAAGAGCAATAGATAGACCAAATAGAAGAAATATGAAATCTATAGAAGAAATGAAGACTAGCCAGGGAAATAAAATAATGGTAAATTGGGATGAAGGAAACTTCTGAAAAGGTAAAAGGATCCACAATCCAACGCATGGAAAGTAGAAGATTAACAACAATTAATATGTCAATGTATAAATTATCATTTTAAATATTGAGCATCGGGTTTCATTAAAAAAATCGAATGACGTAATGTTTAAAGTGAAGGGCTTCAATTCAATCTGAATCTGATCACAGGAATGCGATTGGACGATAATTTTTTATTGTGATTTTATTTATAAGTTCATCTTTAAAATCTAGAAAATTCTGCAAATTTTATATTGATAAGACTGTTTATATGATATATGGGAATCCAATCTAATGTAATAATCTGTTTTCCTATTTTGTTTCTGTAAAGTTCACCGCTCTTATTTTGCGTTGTAACTGGCATCGTCGTAATAAATATATTCGAAACATGTTCTCGAAATTAGGTTGTTTTTACGAAACACACGCACCATTGAGAGAAAATGAAAAAAGAAACAGAATATGCATACTTTTTGTTGACTCATGAAATGTCAAATACTTACTGAGTAAAATGATTTAAGATGCTGAACTTGCTTATTATAAATTATTTTTAATATTGATTATAGTTAAATTACGCTGTAGTCCATGGGAGTGACATTATTATACATGTTTGATGAATCAATACCATTCTATCTTTCTGGTTTGTCGAATTGTTGATAATTGAAAAATTAAAACTGCAGTTCGACTACACAATAAATCAATCTTTAAACACTACCGCCCAAAAGTTTGGAGCTTATACTTCTAAACCAAAAAAAAAGTATTGTAGATTATATGCAGTAAAAAGTTTACAGAAAAACATCGATTATCATCAAACATTCATCAAATTTCAACAAATTACTTTATAAAATTAACTGTCTCGACCCTTTGTAGAATCTACTCATATTATTGTTTTAAACAGTAAGTTTCATTTAAAACAATAAATTACTTTATTTTGACGAAATACATAATTTCATGACTTAATCGGATACTTTGTTTTATGTAATGCTTTAGATCAAAATATTTGGTGGTTTAACATTTTTTGGTCCCTATTAACACGTTGAGTGCCACCTTGGAAGCGGAAAATTCGGTATATCAGGCCAAATCCATTTTTCATGTGTATGGCTTCAAATATGTATTTTATCGCATCAAAATGCAATGAAGAGTTGAAAAAACTAGATGTTGACATTTTCTGACGTTATTTTCAGTATGTATCCACATTGGATACGCACGGCCACAATGTCTATTTTTGAATATTACAGCCGCATGTATCCAACCTGGATACACGAACTGGCAACAATGTCAAACTAAAATAGAAGAGGTGTATGCAATAATTGGAGGCAAATCTTGCAGTGAATTTTCATTAGTTGTGCGAGGTTTATGCACTGTATCGAACGTGTATACTGAATCTCCTCTCTGGTTGGAAGTTTATTACTGTTACATTATTTTATAACGCATATTTGGAAAAAATATGTCGTACGAAAAAGAACAATCACGTTTACATAATTTGATGCAGGAATTGTCGGACGAAGAGAATTCGCTATTCGGGGATGTTTACTCATCAGACGAATATCACCCAGAAAGTTATAATAGTAGTGATAGTAGCTTACTTTCTGCAAGTTTCAGAAAAAGTAAACGCATGAAAATGAAAAAAACCAGAATCTGGTCAAGGTGAGTTGATGATTCACTCAAAACTATATACCCAAAATATTTCGAGATCCAAAACTATTTACCAAACTTTTTTTACAGATATTCACCGGCCCAGTACGAGTTCAATATCGCATTCAGCAGAAAATGAAACTATATCTGCCAGGAAATCTTGCAGCACGATTCATATCACAGAAACCATTGAAGATGTCATTGCTCAGTTTCGACTGGATGAATCTTCTTCAGAGCCCGAGGATACCTCACCCCCAATAGGGGGTCCTATATGGGGACCAGTGCGAGGCAATAACCTAAAACACTTTCAGTTGACGGAACCGAATCCTGGAGTAAAAGCAGCAATATATGAACGGTTCTACGATAAAACACCTTATGATTTTTACAAACTTATGGTAACTGATGACATCATAAGCCATATTGTTCTCGAGACAAATCGTTATGCAGAACAATGCAAGACACGAAATAATCTACCAAAGTCGAGAATAAAACAATGGGCCAATACCACATCAGACGAAATAGAGAGATTTTTTGGAATCATTATGTGGATGGGGTTGTTTCAGTTACCAAGTATCGAATCGTACTGGAGGACATCATTTTTGTACTCAAATAAGATCAAGTCATTGATGAGCAGAAATAGATTTCAACTATTACTGAAAATGATTCATTTCAACAATAACGAAGATGCGATAGAGAATCGACTTCATAAAATAAATCCGCTTATCCAAAAACTTATAGTTAGCTTTCAAGCTGCTATTATTCCTCAAGATGAGCTTTGCATCGATGAAACAATTGTCCCTTTCAGAGGGCGTTTGTCATTCAGACAATATATAAAAAACAAACGTCATAAATTTGGGATAAAGCTATTCAAGTTATGTGTCAATAAAGGATATACCTATAATCTTAGCGTATATTGCGGGACTGAAAAAACTGAAGGTCAACCAGTAGCGACTAGCGTAGTCCTTGCACTTATTACCAATTTGTTAGATAAAGGAAGAACCTTATATACTGACAATTATTACACAAGTGTTTCACTAGCACATACTCTATTAGACCGGAAAACACATTTAGTAGTGACATTACGTTCAAACAGGAAACTCAACCCCAAAGACGTTATCACTAAAAAGATACAGAAGAATGAAGTTGTCTCAGCCGAGAGCGACACAGGCGTGGTAGTACTAAAATGGAGAGATAGAAGAGACGTGTTAGTCCTCAGTACCAAACACACAGATGAACTTGTGACAGTGAGGCAAAGGGGTGGAGATGTACAGAAGCCGAAAATAGTGAGCGACTACAACAAATGTAAATCGTTCATTGATCTCTCTGACCAAATGAAAGCCTATTCATCGTCCCTGAGAAGAGGCTTGAAATGGTACCGAAAATTGGCAGTGGAGCCGCTGATGGGTACGGCTTTGGTGAATGCATATATTTTGCATCAAGAGGTTGCAAATGACAATATGCCAATAACAAAGTTCAAAGAAAGTATCATATCAGAAATGCTACATTTACCAACTGAGTCATTCGACACTCCAGCTCCAGCAGATGAACCTCCAGCCCAACATTATTTAGAAGAAAGTCAGGGTGCTAGCAGAAAAAGAGGAAGATGAGTACGATGTTATAAGACAAAAACTGAAGAGGTCGGTAGAAAAGCTGCAGCTAATCAAGCCACACAAAGCAAATTCAGATGTGTTGCATGTAAAAAATATTATTGCTTATCGTGTTTTTTCGAAGTACACAAATGTTTTATGAAATGAAATACTTGTTACTACTATAACTAATTGTTATGTTCATTGGTTTCTCAGATTTATATATTCTTTTCCATAATTTAGTGTTTCTTGTTGTTCAATAAAAAAACATTTCGTATTTCATACCCACTAACTGAAAAAATCGTGTCCTGAAAAAACTAAGGATAAAATATACAGGCCAAATAAGCTTTTGGGTATGCCAGGCCGTAGTGCGATAGTCCCCATAGAGATATACGCAAGGCATGCAGCCAACGTCGATACATGCGGCTGAAATAACAGAAATAATTGTGTATCAGCCGCGGATACATACGGCGATGGAAGCACCGTATCTCGTGTATCCGTGTTGGATACATACGGCACTCAACGCGTTAAGTTGGATTGTCTATATTCGAAAGATTTTTACTTTTAAACTAACAAAACGAAAGAAAATCAAACTTGAACACCGAAGCGCTATTTGTATTTTACTAGTGGAAGCATTGATAGTAGACAAAATCAGAAACACCGGGAAAAAAAGTCGACGTAAACACGAATAGGCCTGTTACAAATGAACGACGCTCCAAAGTTCTGCCAGGTGTTGAAGTACCAATTACCAAAGAATAAACAATGAAAAAGAAGAAAGAAAACGGAAACGAGAGCAAAAGAAACTTGACCTAGAAAGTAAGAAAAAATTGCAAAAAACTACAATACTAAAAAAATAAGAAGATGGGAAAGGAGAACAAAAACTCCGCTCACTATGAACACAAACAGACTAAACTAAAAATCGGCAAAGAGATTCTGGAAGTAGGATACCACGTCACTGTCAATTTCCAGGGTGATCTTTATCCAGGTATAATAACCCATGTAAGAGAAAATGAAGCTAGTGCAATGGAAAAGTGTGGAAATAATTAGAAATGGCCTCAAGAGAAGGACGAAATATGGTACAGATTGGAAGAACCACCAGAATTATTAGAAAAAAACCTGTTTAATGTTAAAGAAATAGCAGATTTTGTTTAATGTTCGAATAGAAATATATTTTATTTACATTTTTTTATTTCACCCCCGAAAAGTAAAATGCAATATTAACTATTAATTTAATTTGCTTATATCATTTGTGTCGAAACTAGGGACAATTTAGTGTCGATATTAGGAATCGTGTCGAAGTTAGATTTTACAGTGACGAATTAAAGGACACTGTAAAAATGTGGGTGTCGAATTTATGTTCACATGGAGTGCTTTTAAAATAAATCAATATTCTTTTTTTCTCTTATATTTTGTTTGTAATTACAAGTTTTCTTTAAAAAAAAGAGCTGTTCCCACTCCTAAAGTAGTTTTTTATGCATAAAAATTATCTTATTCAAATTAATGAGCGAATAATGACATTTGAACTGTTAAACTGTCGAAATTTGGGACATTTACCTTATACATTTGAAACTATAATATAAAAATTTTGAGTTGTAATACTGTTAGAATATATTTCTGTTTTCTAAAGTTTATAAGTATGTTATGTACCTCAATGAGAAAATACTTGTACTTGTAAAATATAAAAATTCAAACAAATTTATGAAAATACATTTTAAAATTATTTTTTAATAGTGGATAATAATACCTAACTTACTTAACTCGTATCAGTACTCACATATGAACGTAATGCAAATTTGGGGTGTTATTTTAAATTTGCTCAAGGGCGTTCACACACTAACCCTGAACAATATAGAAATCAAAACCCTGAACTTGTGACGTGTTGAGACACTTATTCTGTCAACCACTTGTAAGTGTCAAAACTGTTAAACAAAAATAATACACTTTTCCTTTACGATATGGTACGCTACGGTTTTAAAAACATTGTTGTCTCTTTAACTCTTTTTCTTTTGTCACATCTACATATGATATGTAATAAAAAGAAAAAGGTATTGTTGCCGTTTTTAGCAAAACGAAAGTAAAAACATAAAACACCGTTCATCATGTCAAAATAAATAAATTGATTCCAATGTCCAGCGATACACAGCGACTTGGCTTCTAGTCCGAGGAAGTAAGGTCGAAAAATCTGCTCAATGGAAAAAGTTATCCGTAAATTATTTCTAATTTTTTAATGAAAGTACATCCCCCTACCAACATTTTCCTAGTTCGTCTAATAAATTCCACTGACGCTTGCGACGGAGTGCAAGCACAGCTTGGAACATGTAAAATTCGAGTATTTTATGCTCCTGGCATTCCTGGATGTGCTTGTACAAAAAAATTGTAAAGGTAAAAAATGTAGAAAATCTTTTGTTCTAAAAGGTGACGTAATTCGATTTTCCAAAAAAAAAATTTCCGTCCTTAAATTTTCCAACTTTTGGATATTTTTTCGAAAATTACATTTTCAATTGGCAATTATGAATAAAATACCAATATCGAGGTCAAAACATGAATAAGCATAGAGGGCAAACGACTAAAAATTTACGTTTTTTCAGATTTGGAAAATTCAAAATGGCGGCCGCTCAAAATGTAATTACATTTTTTTTTCAATCGACTCTAAAGTTATGAACATTAATGGTATCGAGACGCGGTTGATTATAATCGATAGAGTGAAAGTTATATTTTTATAAATAAAACAAACACAATTTTTCAAAATTTTTTTACATAATTTTTAACAACATTTACCGAGAAAAAAATTTTTATCACGCTTTTTCCAGTTTTTCCTTTGAATTTGTAATAATATCTTTTTGCATCATGTCATGAGTATATTTGTCTTTGCAAGACGCGTATTTGAAAAAAATTCCAGATACAATTAGTAGAAGCTGAGATAAACAAGTACAAACTCTGTTCGATACTGTGACGATATTAATAAAAAATTTCAAATTTTGACTGTACCGCTCGATTGCAGAATCTCCACTCTGTTTGAGTGCAACTTTTCATTTTTCTCCAGTCAATGGGTACATTCTAAAAAGAACAGTAACATTAGTGCGCCCTGCCGCACTATGGTGCGACAGCGTAGTGGTGGGGGGTCAGCGCTCGTTCTCAGTTAAAAGAAACTCGCGCTTTTTTATTGGGCTTTTTCCATAATATTGTCAATTTCTGGTTGGCAAAATGAAATTTGTAGATATTCTCAATAACAACCTACAATTGCTCGATAAAATAAAAACATTTTACAATGATACAGCGTCGCAAGCTGACGTTGAGGAAGTTGGTTCAGAATTTATAAAATATGCATATGTTTCACAACCAAATAAAGAAGAATCGTTAAATATGCTAAGATACACTTGATTCCGAAAATTTTCAGCGAAAAAAACTTTTAATTTAGCAACTTTACCACCAACGCAAAACGCAATGAAATTAGCTCCGTCAAGCTGCCCATCCCCCCCGGTTAGATTTTTGTTACCAAAATGCTAGCACACATAAAGGGCACCTAGCACAACAATTTTTATAGCTAGCACACCAACAGCTCACAATAAAAATGCTTTTGAATTCGGGTGGGGCCAGGTTAACGCGCTAACCCCCCCCCGGTTGGAATTTTTTCGCCAAAATGCTAGCACAAAGAAAAGACACCTAGTACACAATTTTTGATAGCTAGTACATCAACAATGCTTTTGAATTCAGGAGGTGGGGGGCGTCTGCAAAATAATGCTATGGTTACACAAATGAATGAAAATGTTGGATGTATTTGTCCCTAAACATCATTTTTCTATAAAAAATGGCCCCTAAACAGATGTTGCCAGATTGTGCGTGATATCTATATTTTCCCATCTAGCAGGGTATTTGAAAAATTAATAATTAACTATTTTTTAGTTAATAATTATCTATTTATTTTCAATTAATGCTAAAAAACGAAAGAATACAAAAAACCTTCACTTTTAAAAATAATTTTGTTAAAATAATAGTAATTTTAATAAAACAAAATAATTAAATTCAACCATTTAGTCAAGGAATCAGAAACAATCCGTGCACGAATAAGTTGCAAATAACGTCACACTATAAAAAAGGCAACAACAAACGTTTGCGTACAGACATGTTGGATAAATAAATGTCCAAAAAAGCGAATCCGTGTTGGATATGTCCTTTGGACAAAGTTGTGCAATCTGGGAAGGGGCGGCTGTTCCAATATATTGAGAATACATGTTTTAGACTGATCGTGGTTCACTGTAGTCCTTATTTAAAAGAAACACTCAAACTTTATATTTAAATTTGCCAGAATATTTATTGCCGAAGTTGATGGTTAATTAACCATTGTAATGATAACATAAATTTTGCATTTCACTTAAGATTTTTTTTAATTCCCAAGTTCACTTAGAGCGTGCAGCTTTTAATTCTTAGAGCCGATTAACCCTGGAGTGGACGCGTGTTATTATTTTACAAGAAGGGGCGCGTTGGGTCCCACATACCCAAAAAAAAAACCTAATATTTCTCAAAATCAAAGATGTTCTTAAAAAATTGTATCAAATGGTTTTAATGTAGTTAGAAAACTGCATAAAAAACTGCAAACAAAAATATTTTGATTTTAAAAAAAAAATTAAACCAAGATTCACATAAACAATATTTTTTGGTAAGGTTGCACTGAGAAATGTTATTCCGCAAATGTCATTGCACAAACTTGGAACACACATACAGTATGTTCTAAACAAATGAATTTTTGACAAATACGACACTTGTATGGCGTTTTGCGATCTTTGCAAAATGCGCATCTGCCACGTTTATTTTCCACTACTGACACTGGCACCACCATTTCAGTTCCAGTAAATGTCGCTGCAGCTTGTCTAATTTCTCTTGGTATGTAATTACAATGCACTCGTTCTTTCATGTAGTCTATTAATAATGATTTGGCAAGATTTTTTAAAAATATTCGTCTTTCAACCAATGTATTTTCTTCGTTTTCACGTTTTATAGCATTACTTTTATATATCACAAAAGCATTTATTCCAGTAATGGTCCATAGAAAAGCACCATTGGCCATCGACGCGTATTACTAGCAACGTTATACTTGACACACAGTTGGTCCACAGTCAACTCCACATTTTGTGGAGTTATAAAATGTAATTATATCTGGTTTGGCATACTCACCAGATTGTGGATCTATACAATCATCATGATGTAGAGTGGACAACAAAATTACTTTTTTATTTGGCTTTGGAATGTAGGATACAATAGTTGTATCTTCTGTAAAACCAAACATACTGGATTTTGGAAGCCTTTTGGTAAAAAGATCGAATGGTATTTGCTTTTTATTTTTACGTAGTGTCCCGACTATGGTTAAGTCATGATTCTTCAATAAATCATTGGCAGCTGGAACAGATGTAAACCAATTGTATGTATTTTTCAAAGTTTTTAGTATGTAACTGGCAATGTATGTTTGTTCGGTTGCAATCTTGCAACACAGTTTTGAAGCAGATATCTTCAACCGATTGATTTGAAATTCTGTATATACGTCTAGTTTGCATGTCAATCCATGATTAGGTATGTGACGTCATTCTAAATTCAACATGGCGGATCACCAAAGTTGGCGGACTAAAGAAAGTGGACTAATTTTTTTGCTTTCTTACAATATGGGTATTAAATGGAAGGCAGCAAAATTGATGACATAGGTATTTTTATTTTTCTAAAAACTAGGTATAATCCATCTGAAGGTCTCATCGGACTTTTTAAAAGGGTCGTTAAACCAAGTGTATCATTAAAATTTGAATTATTTTTATAATGCCGTTTTTATGGGTCTTAAGAGTAAATAAAATTCTTGTAGGTGTACATCCAAACTGGCCAAATCAGATGTTTGTGTTAAGAAAGGGTTTCCCCGAAGGGCTGATGGTTGTAATAATATGTATTCTTTCTAATAATATTACAAGCAACATGGACTATATAAGTAAAACTAATGATCTAACTATTTTCATGCGTGTAATTCGATAGAATATGTCTCGATTAGACGACATAAAACTGTATTGATGCGAAATTTATATTATTTAATTACCCTTTTTGGTTCATTTTCAATCACTTATTTTTGGATTAAATTTGAAGAATCGTTTTCAAACCGTGACATTTTTATGATATTTTAAATTAAAATTATGATAATAACAATTGTTACTTAGACGTTACTTAGATACGGACTTAAAAGGGAAATTATCGGCACTGCCGGAGAGTTATCTCCGAAAAGATCCTGCTTCATTTGGAATTTTTACCATATGAGTGGAATATTCCGAAAATTTTTCGTAACTACAGTAAGAAACAATTAAACCAGCCGTTTTACATATATATTCAACCTATTTTCATTTATCCATTTATTTATTCATCGAGTAAGTATAGCGTTATTTCACTGACCTCCGTCCCACTCCCCAGAATTAAAAGTGTAGTTGCTGTGCTAGCTATAAAAAATGGTGTGCTAGATTGTGGGGGTAGCTAGCGTTAACCTGGCCCCACCCGAATTCCAAAGCATTTTTATTGTAAGTTGTTGGTGTGCTAGCTATATAAAATGGTGTGCTAGGTGTCCTTTATCTGTGCTATCATTTTGGCGAAAAAACTCCAACCGGGGGGGGGGGGGGCTAGCGTTAACCTGGCCCCAGCCGAATTCATAAGCATTTTTATTGTGAGCAGTTGGTGTGCTAGCTATGAAAATTGTTGTGCTAGGTGCCCTTTATGTGTGCTAGCATTTTGGTAGAAAAAATTTTGAAAAATCGTGTTTGTTTTATCTATAAAAATATAACTTTCACTCTATCGATTACAATCAACCGCGTCTCGTTACCGTTAATGTTCATAACTTTAGAGTCGATTGAAAAAAAAATGTAATTCCATTTTGAGCGGCCGCCATTTTGAATTTGCCAAATCTGATAAAACGTAAATTTTTAGACGTTTGCCCTCTATGTTTATCCATGTTTTGACCTGGACATTGTTATTTTCTTCATAATTGCCCATTGAAAATGTAATTTTCGTGCAACCGGACGCAAAACAAGCATTTTGCAGCCGCAACAGAGGCCGCAAAATGATATTTTGCGGCCGTTACCCAGAGTGACGGCCGACAAACATTTTTACGGCCGTTCCCATAGTGACTGCCGGCAAACTGAACGCCACTACAGCATTTAACATTTCTGAAATATGACAATAACAATGTATTTTATTTATTTTTGATATATATTAACATTGATTGTACTGTTTATATTATTACTGATATTCATCCCTGAAGATGAAGCAACTAAATCTATTGTTTCTGAACAATCATTATTTACATTAGACAAAAACGTATTATTTTCTTTGGACATTAACATTTTGCGATTGACTACATTTGAACTAGATGCTACAGTGCCAGAAATTGCATCGGAAATTTTGTTCTTATTATGAATGGAATCCTCGACATATCCTTCCGCTACAGTAGTGGACTTCCATCCACCGTGGCGTTTAAGAACTGATATATCAGCACCTGTATTGACAAGCAGCGGGGCGGAACTTCTTCTAAAACTGTGGCCTGTGTATGCCTCACTATTTGGTAAGCCGAGATATTTTGCAATCATACTAGGTATTTTTCCAATCGTATGCACTCCAACAACCTGTGCCGAGCACTTTCCATTTTCATATCTCAGAAATAGACGACGAATAGCAGTATGTTTTGGTCGAAGAGTTACATATTTATAGTAAATTCTTATATAATCTTGATTAGTAATGGTAAAAACACGCTTTTGATCAGTTTTAGTATCAGGAACAGTTACTATCAATACAGATTTGTCTTCCTGAATATCTTCGAGGGTCATTCTCACTAATTCATCTCGTCGCAATGCTCCTGATATTCCCATTATCAAAACTACCTATAATTATAATTATTATGAATAAAACATCATACTTCACTTTTTTCCATATTTATATACCTTCCACAGTAGATGATTTGCATCACTAGCTTGTTTGAGGAATGAATCAATTTGCTCGTGCGTAAAAACTTTTGATTTCTTTGCTCGATAACCAACTGACTTTTTCTTGAGGAACGGTACCAATTTTAAAAACTTCTTTACGTCAATTCCATCTCGTACGTTAAGCATAGTCTTTAACATAGAATAAATGCTCCATAAAGTTGAACTCTTCACAACTTTTGATCGCTGCATCAAATATCCTAATAATATGTTTTCTGACACCGTCTTGACATTTTGGTTGACACACCAATCTTTGAAGTTGCTGTAACATTTTTCATATTTCCGTTTAGATTTTTCGGGTATCAAATCAGAAAGTGCTGAGTCTATGAGATCTCTCAGCTCAGGAAGAGTGCAAGTAACTGAAATATCACATCTTCACGACTTCACGAGAAATGTCAAATTGATTTGTATTGCTAAATATTTCATCTCCATAGAAATATTGTGATATTGACGTGTAATTTTCTCTATTCGCGTGGAAACGCTGACTTTTCTAAAGAGACATAATGTTTATTGAAATTATGTAATTTTCACGGTTGCACGAAAAATATTGTGTATACTATGGCCGCGAAATGTTTTCGCGACCTCGAGATTATCTTGCCTCGGCCGGAGCGGCCTCGGCGATAATCTCTCTCTCGGAACGCGAAAAAGCATTTTGCGGCCTTAATATACAAATAACTATTTCGAAAAAATATCCAAAAGTGGGAAAATTTTTTTGTACAAGCACATCCAGGAATGCCAGGAGTATAAAACACCCGAATTTTACGTGATCCAAGCTGTGCTTGCAAGCTCCGTCGCAAACGTCAGTGGAATTTATTAGACGAACTAGGAAAATGTTGGTGAGGGGATGTACTTTTATTGAAAAATGAGAAATAATTTACGGCTAACTTTTCCCTTTGATTTCCCGGACTATTCACCGACAAAAAGTTGAACTAAGTTGATTGATGATAAGTGACATAATAAATGAGCTCAAAAATATTCGCGATTTAATTTATTTTCTTTTTGGCAAGGAATTTTTCAACTTACTGTAACCGTCCAAATATTTCTCGCACGTCAAAACGTGTGCGTATACTGTCAAAAATGTAACACCATGTTGCCAGTTCTCAATACATAAATTATGACCCTCGTAATTGATATTTCTCTGAAATATTCTTATCATACTTGAATATAGTTTAGTAAAGTGTAACTGTGCAAAATGAGATTATGTATATTGCAAGTTTTGTTTATTTCTGATCAAATGTTTATACAATTTTTATAAGATAAGCATCATGATAAATTAATGTTTACTTCAAGGATGATTATTTTATTTCCTTAACATTATTAAGATTCATATGCTTCTGAAATAAATTAAACTAATAGAAAAATAAATGTCGATTGTTGCAATTTTATTTACAATAATCACTCTTAGGTATTGCAAAAATAAGTTACCAATTAGTAAAAATTATATGGTGTGTGTACAGGCCAGACATTTCAAATTTGTTTTTTGGCTCGTCACTAAAACGATATTTTAATCAATCCTCAATTCCGTAACATTCTTTAGATATATAGTAATTTTGGCCAATACTCCTTCAAAAAGGCATATTTTTTGTACAATTTTAATAAGGACTCTGACATATTTTAAGTTTCGTAAACGGGACTATTTTGTGTCCCGTAGCTTTGTTTGGGGACAACGGGACAAGTGTTTGGGAAAGAGAGCAGTCCCGATCAAAATCAGACGTATGGTCAATTTAATCATGACAACTATGTGACGCTACTTATTCTTGAGTATCAATGTCCAAAAATCGAAAACTTTAACATGTTATCAGATACTAACCCTTTTCAATTGAAATTTTTAAAGTTATTATCCCTAGAGGGTTAACCTGCAGGTGAATAATTTTATTGAAAAAGTGTATTTTCACATATAAAAATTAACCCATTTCAGAATACTTATTCTAGTAAAAAATATACAAAAAATACTCATATTGAATGTCAACTTTTATACTCTTATAATTATTTTGTGTATAATCAGTATAATACTACAATTGGCAGCTATTAGAAAAGTTGTAAACTTTCTTTTTACATAAATAAAAGATTATTATCGAGAGAATAAAATGTTGTTTACTGTACGATTTAATTGATTATATAAAATAAAAAACTACTTATGTGTTTGCTGACTTTAATATTATATAATAAGTTCAAATAATTAAATAATATTAAGGGGAAGAAAGTAAACATTTGTACAAAACGAATCACTTCAAGTTTTTTAATTACCTTTCAGAAAAAATCAGATAATCCCCTACACCCATCTTACATACCAACAATTTTTCCTGGCAAAAAGATCTATTAATTTTTTGCATTTTGTAGGTTGTTTATTATACTGTTTACACCACAATGTTTTTCTTATTTAACACCAGGGCGCTCTACTTTCGGCATAAGTGCTGCTTCTATAGTTCCGTCTCAATCCCTATTCTAATATAGATAATTTTAATAATTAAAAACACTGTTGTGATAACAAAGAATATATGCAATACCTAAGAGATATTAAAGCAAAATTTTGAATGATAATACTTACTTAAATTGTTGATACCGTGGGAGAAAATGGGATCGCAAATAGGGTATAAAATACCATTGCCTTTTATAAAAGCATCGAACCTTAGACAAACAATATTCAGATTAATTGATTTACTTTCTGATTCAGCCAATCCTTTAATCTGAAATAAGGAAAGAAATGGGAATGAAACACATTTAGATATCACCCGGTATAGACCATACTGTCACTCTTCGAAATGATATCCACATGCATTTTCAAAAAAAATTGTGTGAGAGAAAAATGCATACCTCTTCGCCGTTTACGGACACCGACATCTTTACTGTAAAATTTAAATAAGTATATTAAGAAACAATAACAAATTACTGTATTATATTGAACAAAATTGTACTGTTGCTGTCAACACTGGCGAGTTATTCAATTGCGATTTTTATAACGCAATGGAACGACAATAATTTTGTTGTTAACGGAACTTCAAATACTGCGAAGTGTTGGAATAAAATATTAAGGCATTAGTTCCCAACGGGGGCGATACCGCCCCCCTGTGGGCGCTGCAGCCTTTTAGGGGGGCGGTAGCGGATTCAGAAGCAAATAATAAGCAGTCAAGAGGAATGGTGAAATAAAAATGATTTAATAAGGGTTAATAAGCAGTTTTAAATTAGCATTAATAATAATACTAATAATTATAATAATTTCTTTTAGTTCAGAATAGAAGTATATGACTTGTCCTCGCACGTTGATAAGCGAACGCGCGATGTTCATACAAAATAACATGTTTCGACATGTTCGCTCACACACAAGTTGAATCATGCACGAAATGAAACGTATAAAAGCAACAGCTCTACGATTTTTTTGTTAGTTAGTTGTATGTACTTGGCCGCGATATATAGTCGTGAATCATAAGCTCTGCCGTAGTAAATAATCGTGAGTGGTGTGTCATTTTATAAACATTACTATCTATAAATCTATTTAGAATTTAATTTTTGTATGAAAATGGCTGAATCTGCTTCTAAATTGAAAAAGAAAAGCCGGCAATACAGTATTGAATATTTAAAATATAGATTTGCGGAATCTTCTACAAACAAATCATTACCTATGTGTTTAATTTGCCGAAAAGTTTTTTCAAATGAAGCTATGAAACCTTCTAGACTACAAGAGCATTTACATAAAATGCATCCTGATAAGAAGAGCAAAGATATATTCTATTTTCAAGAACGCGAAAAACAATATTTAAAACAGCCAACTATATCAAACCTTTTTGCATCGTCTTCTAAACGAGACGATGATGGGCTACGAGCCTCATATAACGTTTCATTGTTAATCGCAGTCAGGAAAACCACACATCATTGGAGAGGAATTAATTTTGCCGGCAGTCGAAGAGATATTAAAATCTGTTCTCCATCATAAGACACCATTTGATATCATTAAAAAAATTCCTCTCAGTAATAATTCAGTGCAAAGAAGAATAGATGAAATGGCAAATGACGTTGAAATATCATTATGCGATTACCTAAATTACCAAATTTTCCATTCAACTCGATGAATAAACTCTACCAAGTAACGAAGCTCTACTCTTATCATACGTACGATTTATAAAAGAAGAAAAAATTCATCAAGAGTTCTTATTTGCTAAGAATTTGGAATCTGATACAAAGGGACATTCTATATTTAATATCATGCAAGAATTTTTTCAAGAGAAAGAAATTCCTATTAGCAATATTTTGTCTGCTGCTACTGATGGTCCTCCCGCAATGACCGGGCGTCATAAGGGTTTTATAGCACATTTGAGAAATGCAGTGCCAAATGTACTCGCTGTACATTGTATCAATCACCGTCAGCATTTGGTTGCAAACAAATTAAATGAACGTCTGCATGCGTCCCTCAATAACGTTATTAAAGCAATCAATATCATTAGAAGCAATTCATTGAATTACCGTTTGTTTCATAAGCTTTGCAATGAAAATGATGAAGACTACAATCGCTTGCTGCTGCACACAGAAGTACGTTGGCTCTCTAAAGGTGTTTGTCTGAATCGTTTTTTCAATCTATTTGACTCAGTGTTGGAATTTCTTGAAGAAAACGAACAATTGCGCGAAAACCTGATTACGTCAAAAAATGACATCGCTTATGTGACGGACCCGTTTTAAGTATTTAATCAAGTTAATCTACAATTGCAAGGTGATGATTTAAATTTAATTTAAACTAAAAACGTCATAGCTGCTTTTGCAGGAAAACTTATATTCAAAAGAAATCTTGGTAGAGGTGAGTACAACCATTTTCCCACATTATTAACAGTGTCTGCAAAACCGGAAGATTTACTTACTTACTGCCACCACTTGGAAGTTCTTCATGTTGATTTTACAGAGCGTTTCCAAGATATTTTAAACATGGAAATACCAAGTTGGGTTATAGATCCTTTCGCAAACACATCTACTGAAGGCTCATCAAATTTGGAAGAGGAGCTATTAGAACTCACAACTAACGAAGAACTGAAAGTAAAATTCAAACGTGGATATCAAGAGTTCTGGCTTCAAAAACCTATACCAGTTCTCTATCCTGGATTGTGGACAATAGTACAGAAGTTGTTAATTGCATTTCCTTCGTCGTATATGGCTGAGCGTGCATTCAGTGCAGTAACTGATTTGCTGTCAAAGAAGAGGAACAGACTACACATCACTGAACGTGGCGATCTGCGATTGATGTTAACAAAATTGGAACCCGATATTAACAAACTGGTAACACTCCACCAGCCTCAACCGTCTCATTGATTGTTTTTTTATTATTAATTTTGTATTTCTTATTGTATTGCATTTCTTATTTCTATTGTGATTGCATTTCTTATTGATTCAGTGTTTATATTTAAAAGTTTAATAAACAATTTTATTGTACATTTGGTAGTCGTTTAATAAATTTCTACTTCATCATTCCTCTAAAATAAAATTTAGACATTAACTGAAATTAAAGCTGAATACAGATCAATTGGGACGGTACAGATGATATATTCAAATAAAATTAACTACTTTGGACTAACCAGCGACTGGGGGCCGGGGGCGTTGAAATTGTTGTTCTCTTCTATAGGGGGCGGTGGTCCAGAAAAGGTTGAGAACCACTGTATTAAGGCATACGGTGAAGCAACCTCAACCCAACTTTCAGCTTCGAGTCAGTTTGTATTATTAAATTGGTCTCACAATAGAAACAAATGCCCGTGCAAAAAATAATGTATGCACCTTGGGAGAAAAGTTCATTAATCCCTCAGCTAAATAAAGTCCTCGCTCGCTACGCTCGCTAATCTATAAACTTTAGCTTTGGAATTAAAATTACACTTTACTCCCTTGGTGCATAAATAACTATTATATGATAACGTTGTGGGATGGGTTGATTAAATATATTTTTGGTGTAGTTGTATAGATTTTGTATTCGATCAAAGAAGTAACACGAGCAAGTTATTTCTCATTATATTTATAACCTTAATGATTACCAAAAGTTCGGCTACAATATACTCAAGAAACAGTCGAGCACAATATTTCTAAGAAAAAAGCTAGAACTATTACAGTTCACTTCAGATACTACCGAAATACTTTTCAAGTTGCCACATTTCTCTAAGAAAAAGAAAAGAACTAAACGGAATCAATGCTCCAAGCCAGTGTATCCAAAACAAAAACATGGATGGGACGATGCAGTATTTTTTTATAGCCAGTAGTTATCAGACTTCAAGTTTTAGAATTGCAAATGGTGGCAAGTATTTTTAATGTTTAAAATAATTAGGAAGTTAGGTAGTAAGTGACTCTTTTCATTTGGTATATTTTAATTTCATTATATTGCACTACCTATACAGGCTTTTTCACGAGGAGCTTACACTATTTATATATTAGAAACTACTCACACGATTTTGGTAAAAATTGGTATAGATGCATATCACGTTACGGCAAATTTATTGTAAATATTTTGACAGACATGTCACTTCCGGTTATACGGAACGAATTTTTTGGATTCTACATTAAATCTTAATGTCACTTTGTGTAGAATAACCCCTATATCTAAAATTTATATTTATCAAGATATTTTTTAATAAAATGACAGGTGCAGACTTTAATTGAAACTTCTGTGTGAACATACCCAATATACCAAATGAAAAACATCTTATCGGATTGATTGGTAGGATGATCAAGGTAATTGGTGGCATGTCGAAAACTTTTTTGTATAAAGGGTTGTAAAAAAATGATGAAAAGTTCATGTTTAAAAATGTCAAACATCTTCGTTATAATTTAATCAAGTGTAATCATAATTAATTTGAGCGCATTGCCAGGATGTTATTTTAACCCTGTCTTCTTTAGAAAAGGAAAAATGCGTCCTTTTTCAATAATGGCTAAATAAAAATACTTCACCGCGTCTTTCATCCAAATGTCAAATCCATCGGAGAATGAAGAAAACATTTTTGGAAAGATACAAGAGTTTGTTTGTCTTATGTATTACTTTTTTAAGAACATCTTAGATAGCTCAAAGATGGTTACATGCACCCCTAAAAGTTCAAACAACTGAAGAGCCAGCCTTCAGACTGCGGCTAGGTAAAAATCGACAACAAATTTGAATTCATCTGGTTTTCTGGAACTCACGTTACCAACATCGATTGATCAGATTACTATTCAGCCCAAAGAAGGTAATTTTTTTTTATTATTTTGAATTAAGCTTCCAATTTTTTTAAAATTCTTGTATAGATGATGATGATTAAAGCTCGGATTATAGGCAAAACTTAAATGTCCAGAATGTAATGCTGTCTATTTGGGTCAGACCCTTAGAAATTTTGAAATCCGATACAGTGAACACTTACGAGCATACAGATTAAAACAACCAGATAAATCACACTACGCAAAACATCTACTTGTTACCAATCATTCATTGACACCTGACACAGAACTAGAAGTACTACATATTTGTGATAAGAAACAAGAACTGGATTTCCTTGAAGAATTGGAAATTAGAAGACACTTAAGAAACCCACAATATGAAGTTGTCAATGAACAGTTAAATCTAGGGAGTTCTCCACTAATAAACTGTCTTCTTAAGTGATAATTGTAAAGATCAGCAGATATAGTTTTCCTGGTTTTCTATATAATTGCACAGTTATACTGATCTTAATTGGAAAAATGATATCCAGGATATCACCATACGGCTAATAATATCTAAGCTTCAATATTTGTATTATCTAATCTTCTTTTTTCTATTCACATATATTAAATCAATCACAAGATAGGTCACTTCTTGGACTAGCCAAAAATAATTAAACATCAGGTAGGCATCAAATGAAATGTAACTTGTCATTCTGACGATGATATTTAGGTAATATCGAAACAATTGTCAATTTTTTAGACTTTTTAACATTTTTCAATAAACTGTGGAGTTAACTGGGAACAGTAAGTTTCATTTAACACTAATAAAAATTAAATATTTACAATGTGGAGTCCTTGGGAAATATCGAATTCGGTCCAAAATATTGTGTGTAACAACGACGAAAATTTAAATAATGGTGATGAAAGTGAAAACAGGATTCGACGACATTTAAATTTGGAAGCACAGATTGTTTCAATGTGTATAACAATCTACGGGTAAAATTTGGTTTCGATGAAGAAACAGAATTAATGCAAGCAGTGTCTGATTTAACAGAAGTTCCCCTGTCAACTATACGTAAAATAGCCAAGAATCGGCCTTATGAATGCAAGAAGCGATGTGTTAAGGGATTGGTCAAACCTTTAGATGTGCGTGTAATAAATGATTGTTACAAAAGTAATGAGTTACCTACGGTTGAAATAATAAGAAATAAATTGACAAATGCAGGCAGTAATTTAAATGACTGTGAAAAAAACTATTGAAAACTGGATTAAAAAATTAGGATTCAAATTTAAAACGATTAATAAACGCCAAACAGTCATGGAAAGATGAATAGTGGATATGCGATATACATACTTGGAACAAGTAACTAAGTACAGAGAAGAAAACCGTCCAATTGTCTATATTTGGACGAAAATTTGTATGATACACACGACACGGTTAACCTTTCGGAGATAACATGTTTTGTTGAATCATACAAGCTAACGTCGGTCTCTGAGACCGATGGATGAAAATTACCATATGGCCCATGAGATGGAAGTGTTGATCACATTTGTGACTTAATTGAAGAAAATAAACCACTGTTGCTTATTATCATTTCCCCGTTCAAGTCTTATAACAAAATTAAATGCATTTAAACTTATTTATTAGAATAATCTTACGGTAACAAACGACAATAGAAAAAAACTAATTGATTAATTATTATAAAGTGAAAAACGAAATGAACGTTCCTTAAATACCAGTCTTTTATGAAAAAGTCACAAAATACCATACTTTCATTTTATGGCTTGAATTTTTACTTTTGAATGTAGTCAATAATTTCAACGCATTCTTTGCATGCTGGCGTCACATGTTCCAAACACATGAATTTCTTACATTTAAAACAACGATATTATGTTTTTCTGCTTTTTTTACTTGAACAGTAAGAACATCGACCATATACCAAATTTGTAGGGGCTTCATTTACTTCGTCAGTGATGTTGTAAATTTCTCCAATTCTCAACTCAATTGTTTTGGGAAGGTTTTTGGTATAAAAACGTTTCTTTGTATGTGGTTCGAGCAACTGGTTGCCCAGATTTTCTAAAAAGACTCCTCTTCGAAGTTTTGTATGTACATTGTTCTTATATATGACATACGCGTTAATGCCTGCTATATTTAGCGCACCATAGAAAATGAGCATCGGCCAACGTCGAGTTATACGTGCACAGTTGTACGCCGCACATAATTTATCGACAGTGTCTACACCACCTTTGGTTCTGTTATAATCAATGATCATGTCAGGTTTACCTGTTGTTCTGTCTATTGCATCATCTCTGTGCATTGTTGAGAGAAGAAATACTTTCTTGTTCTTCCGAGGAATATACGATACTAGAGTACATGTCTCTTGAAAAGCGAACATAGAAGTCTTCTCTGATCTTTTTAATTTCATCTCTTCTGGAATCTGTGGCTTATTTTTTCTCAGGGTACCCGTGAGTGTTAATTTGTAGTCCTTGAGAAGTTTATTTGCTAGTAAAAAAATTATCCGTTGTTACATTGGGTCTGGACCCCCACACTGGTTCACACAGCCTAGGAACCAAAGAGATATTTGATGTGTCAATCTTATATGGACCTGTTGGTTGTTGACCCACATATAACTCCAGTTTGGCAGTGTAAAACATCTTTGCATCGACCAGAGAATATACTTTAATTCCGTATTTATTGGGTTTAGACGGCATATAAACTCTGAACCCACAACGTCCTTTAAATCCCCACAACATTTCGTCAACAGTTGCGTACTAAGAAAGAGAGAGATAGATTAGCATTAAATTTGTCATAAAAAGTTCTCACTGCTGCCAGTTTATCATATTTTTGCCGTTCTAGTCTTGTCGCTTTGTCGTCTAGACGAAAATTCTGGAGCAATAGTTTGAATCTTTGTAATGACATTGTCAGTCTGAATATCTCGAATCCCATGCCATCTGCTCGAAAGATATCGACAATGTTGTGATTATTACTTCTCATTTTACCGGCAATATAAAGCAATCCAAGCAGAACCTTTATTTCATCTTTGTCCGTTGGCCTTGCCGTTCTGTTAGTTTCTGAATATTGCTTCGTTTCAATCTTCATATTGGTGTATGTAACAATATTTTTTATCATTTCATCTGTTACAAACAAGGACCAAATTTCGGCTACTACTGTCTTCTGCTTGGCTTCTTCTTTTACTCCCGGCAATTGCGTTATATTGTCCGCACGAGTTCTGATATTTTTACAGTATTCTAAATGTTTCTTCCACTTTGTGCCATCTTTTGCTATAAAATAAGCTTCACGATGTCTACTCAAGTTAGGTTCAATAACTTCAGTCTCCTCATCAGACCTATCTTGATCGGTGTCTGTATTCTCGTTCTGAAATTCTACGTTATCTTCTCCAAGACTACTGTCGCTGTCATAAGCATCTTCCTCACTTCCATCGGATTCAGCTTCATCCCAAAGACGCTGCAGCCTTACTTGTTCGTCTTCGTAACTCCCTGAAGCCATTTTCTTCAATAGAATCTAAATAACGATAAATAAATAATGGGATACACAAATGAGTAAGTAACTGTGTTTGTAAATACCTTATTTGACACAATTATCAGTTACACTGAAGCTAACGTCCGTCTTTAGCACCGACCACGTGTTACTTCAAGACTAACATCCGTCGCTGAGACCGAATTGGTTCAGAACATCTGATATGTTAGACATATGCAACTCACGATTTAACAGTGAAAAATGCAAACTGTCGGTCTCTGAGACGGTACGTTATCTCCGAAAGGTTAAGAAAGGATGGCCTGATGGGTCAAAAATTTGTATGCCAACAATGTCTGCAAACAAAGGATCCAGACTTATTATTGTGCATTGCGGTGGAAATGAAGAATCGGTTCCAAATGCCTTACAAACAAATATGTGGAAAAAAATGGAAGATCGCAAGGTTGACTATCACAAGAACATGTTTTGAATTCATATTGATCCCAAACTTAGAATCAAATAGTGTTGTAGTTATTGACAACGCTTCTTATCATTCACGACAGCTCAATAAAATACCAAATAAAAGCTACAATAAGATCGAACTACAAAATTTTTTAATGGATAATAATTTGTACTTTGAAGATTCTTATACAAAAGAACAACTGATTGAAGTTTAACAGAAAAATAAATTATACGCCCTAGAGAGTATTACTGAACAATATGGACACTCTATAGTGAGTATACAAAAAGGGCTCAGTTACGTCTGGTATCCCGATTAAACCGAACGCCCTTTCAACAATTACGTAACATCAAATACAATATAGCTATTGGTAAAAGTAAACAAAGTATTAATACCTTGCAGAGTCTAGCTCGGCAACATATAATAACTTAAAGGGCATATACAATACAATAGGTTTGTTCCAACCGAAGTAAATACCGTTTTATTACCGTACAATCTCAGTAACGCAGCAAGTTTGATGTAAATTACACAGACTTATTATATTCACTAATCAGCAGGTCAACTGGGTTTGTATCATAATTGTACAGTTTTTGTGTTGGTTGGAACAGACCTATATTGTTACACAATATGTTTTGCGCCAACTATAAGAGGAAATGATTGAGTTTAGTTTTTTTTCGTACATGGGAGGCTACCACAAATCACCTTGATTTGTGGAGGCTACCGCCGCTCATCCCACACATGGAACCATAGCTCACGTTCAAGAAGCTTGATAGGAAATAAATGACAAATTTTTTTAACTTTACCTGGCTCCTGGACTATGTTATTTAAACAGTTTCTCTTGTAAAATTATAGTATTTCTTTATTGTTTAAGGGACTTGTATGTAATTGCTAATTCAATTTCTACTTTTCTCACATTGAATAAATATAACGACCTAAATTACAAAATCAAATAAATGAGGAAATATTTTTATTAAATTATGTTTGAAACTTTACTATGTAATAATACTTAATATTGTTACAACGGTACTAGATAAGATCGTGACTAATACTGTTATCAATATTCGTAACAATACGTATTTATATTCTTGGAATTTCATTCGAAATAAACGATTTCGATTGATTTTGTGCTGCCAGTAAAAATATACTTCAACATTTATTACTTATGCAGTTGGAAATTCAAATTAAATTTATATTATAAGGCCACCCATAACAAATTGTAAACAAACTAATAAAAAATAACCGTACTCTTTAATTGTAGAACAAAAAAAAACATGGGATTATATGTCAAAGCTAATATATTCCGAATACGACCCATTCAACTAAATTAGAATAACGGGCTTCTTTAAATGCAGTTTTCTATATTTATAAGAGTAAATAAATAAATACTCTTAATGCTCTCACGGTAATATTTCAAGCGAATGTGGAGGATGTCACAAATCTGTTTTTTCATCAAAAATTCATTGGTTGTTTTGGTATTGCGAGGTGATGTACAACCGTGCAATAAAAGCAGGATAAAAGTAGGACCGACATAAAATTAAAGATAGAGAATAAGGAAATAGAGCAAGTTCAACCATCCAAGTATTTAGGAATAATAACTGAAAAGCAAGGAAACCATAAAATGGAAATTAATGGAAGAATAGAGGAGCCATTACGCTTTATAAATAAAGGAAAAGTATGGTTTTTATGTACCTTAATAACTAGTAAAAAAAGCGAAGAGATGAAATACTCAATTCGAGTAAAAGGAGGATAGAATAAGAAATGAAACAGAAAAGAGTTATTGTTGAAACATTACTTTATTTCTACAAAAATGAATGTATTGAGGATATATTTGTGTTATATTATATATAACACATGAGCGGTTGATTTGACCCTTCCAAATCATTGTATACTTAGGGTATTTAACACCATAAAATTTCAGATAAACATTGCATGGCCCAACAAATTTTTAAGATAGTTGTAGGTATTTAGATATTTATAAATTTCAACAAGGTTATAGATTTGACCCTTTTCACATCTGGAGACTACACTTAAGAGTTTTTATAAACATGAGCAGTTAGTGGAAGTACTTTCAGTTGTAATTTAACTAGTGCAATGAAAATTATCGGGAAAGATGCTCGAATGCAAGTTAAGTTGAAAAAGAGAACAAGTGCGCTCGTGTACCTATTTCAGTTTAACTTGCAAGAGAGCAGATTTGTCACAAATTATCGATTCCTTTTCATTGCAAGAGTTAAATTTTATAAGAAAATTTTATGAATCAATCAAATCGTATTGTGTCACTGTCAGTTGCTGTCACATTGCCGTGAGGCCGTGACCTGTGGCGACAATAATATTGTATACTTTATACTCATCGCAGGCACGTAGGAGATGTCTGACACAGTCGTTGCTACGGACAATGAAAAATTTGTTAGTAAACGATGCTTTATAAAAAAACCATTGTAAAATCTTCTAAGTGCAATGTCGTGATTTGGAAACGCTTCTGCTGCAGATATTGATAAGAATATAGACAGTCTTACGCCAACGAATACAAAAAAGTCAGTATGGAGACAATTTCAAGAGTTTTGTGCCGAAAGAAATCACTTATTAGAACGAGGAACTTCGGTGGAAAAAATTGCCTCCATTCTAAAGGACTGATGATTTTATTAGTTGTTTAAATTTTCAAATCCTCTAAAGAGAGTGTTTTCATCAGCGAAATACAATTTAAAACAACTAAAAGTGTTTCTTTTCTTTTTAGGTACTAATCCTAGAAATCCTAGAATATTAAGCTCTTGCTTAAAATCAGAAACCCAAAAGAAAGGATGTAAGAAAAAAGCCTCCAAAAAAAAGTTGAAATTCCACTCTAAGGAATTTCAAATATATCACCTGACTAACCTTGAAACGTACCTAATCATTAACATATATGTGACTTAGAACCAGATTAGATTTTCACAATTATAAGTTCCATGAAAATTTTATGTCAATTACTACCTATAACCTGTACTCATAAATAATATAAACATGAAGAACATTAAAAGAATATACTTTAAATAATCCATATCTTTCTTAATCTGATTCAATTCTATTTATTTTTATTCTGGCATGATCTGGTAAGTAATTTAACAAATAAATTTAGGGACTGTTACTTTTAATTCGTAACAACGTTACACTGATATCCTGTTGGCGCAAAATTTCACGGGTACTAACATAAGGATTGTCTGCAACTACCAGCATACAATTACATTCATTTTCCTCAGTAACTGCAGTTTTTGTCCTTTCATGTTTTTCATGAAGTCTGAACCTGTACGATTGAAACGATCCATTATCCTTTCCAACGTTCTTTTTGTGCGTTGTGTTCGTTTAGGATATCGCTCTTGATAAATTTTTATTGATAATAAACAATTCCTACTACATTCTCCCAATACCCAAACCATGTCTGCTAATTCTTCAAAAGGAAAGTTCATTTCAAATAGTAATATACGAGTCTTCACAAATTTATAGACAAGTTTAAAAGTTTGTTGAATGACATGCTACTAATCAATACTTGTCATTATCCCATAGCTAACTTTTTACAATTAAATAAATTTTAAAAACCTTTTTTTATTAAATTGACAATATTTCAGAAATTAATCATTTTAGGTATAGGGAATGCCTGATAAAAATGAAAGTTTATAAGGTGTATTTTCACTTTTTGGAATGAAATACATGGTGATTCATTTGAAAAATAGAGAAAATCATGTGTTCGACTCTTGGCTCGCCCTGTATTCAGATGTTGTAATATCCAAAAAATGGTACTGGGTCATGAAACTAGACCAATATCAAAATGTTATGGCTGTAAAATATTGATGTCAACTTGTTTCGTTCGAACTATACAAGGCGTTGAACTCACAATGATTTTTACGTACAATTGGGCATAACTTCCGAAATACCCAATATACTTATGTGAAAACCTACTTTGTAAGTATGTGGGAGGTGAGCCCAATCTGAATCTGAAATAATGTAAAGGGTGTCTCATTTAAAAAAGGGTATGTTTGTTTCACCCTGGTGATAGGGAACACCCAGTATAAATGAAATTAATTTTGAAATGTGAAGTTTACCGATGTCTACAATTTTCGTATACAACTTTATTCCATATCTTCTATATTAATGGATACATCGAACTTTGTCACACTAATGGCGCACCCTGTATATAGTGTTTAGCCCATTGTAGACTGTTATCAATTAAAATACCTAAGTATTTTATGTGTTGCACCTCATTAATTCCTAAGTTATTAATTTGAATATTTAAATTTTGTGCATGTTTATTTTTCTGCTTAAAAGTAATAAAGTTTGTTTTATCAATGTTTATTTTGAGTTTGTTATAATATAACCAATTTAAATACAGATTTAAGTCACTATTCACAGAGCTGTTTAACGCCCTCTCCGCAGCAGTCATCCTGATGAAAGTTCAAAATGGATCGAAAGCTAGATAAACTCTTAAATTAAGTGTTTTATAAAACCTGGCCACCTACCTATTTTCCAGACTTTTTTGTTTTGTGTATTGATTTGCCTCAATAATAAATATATTAATATAATTATACTTTTATCATAAGTGAGGTCTTTTGGAATAACCGCGGCAATCCTTTGACGAGACAAAAAAATTAAGTTTTCTTTGCCTACTGTAGGTATGTAATAACAACTTCAAAGCAGTTAGAAGACAAAAATGGCATCATACTCTGGTGTTATCACTTTTTTTGACTGCTTGGCGGCTTAGTAAAAGCGAGCTTTCGTTTCTGATTGGATGAAAAATTGAAAAACATTTTTTTGGTACACTGTAGCAAAAGCCGAAAGGAGCAGGTGTGACCATATTTTTTGTTTTTTCAGATGATACGTGTCTTTGATCTATACCTCTCCTATATCTGAATGATGTTTCATTTCATAATAATTGGAAACATTTTAGCCAGGACTTAAGCAGTGCACAAAACGCCAAAATAGGTTATTTTAATTTTTGGTAGTGTATATTTAAAATATTCTAAATAGACAAAATAAGTTTTAATGTTAAAAACAATTTCAAATGACAAAATGATTCGAAAAGTAGGAAGACCTCGACAATTGAATTATGAAACTATATGCGACGTAATATCCCGCAATAAAGATAAACTTGTCGCTAACGATTCATTGATATGGATGCAATCGTAAGCATTGGTATGTTGTGAGAGATCAGTTAAATATGAATGAGTTGGCATTGTATGCCTTTGTTGCGAATTACGAATGTGGTGCCAGGGATCTGCTGATCACAACAAATCAAAGTATTACTCTTTCTTCTGTTCCTAATTGTTGGAATTTTAATTCAGTTTCAACAAAAACCAATAAGATTGAATTATAATAATAACATCCCGGCTTACAACGAGTTGTCCTCTGAGACAGGGTTAGGTTTTATGATACCTATATAAAAGGGAGTATCTGAATATCTGATAATTAATATCTTTACCAATCTTTTTGAGTAGGTACAAACAAAAACCAGATGTTAGTTTTTAAGTGTGAGAACCAAGAAAAGATATTCTTGTGATTTTAAAATTCTTTAGTCCGAATCGATATTCTGTAATAGGACATACCTACGGGGCGCTATCAATTTAAGGAAATAAACAGTATTAAAACTGTAATTATAGTCTAATTTAATTCGACCGATCAAAGTCCAAATCTTCTTCCATATCCAACACTAATAAATATCCTTTTATCTATGCGTAATCACACGTTTTACTTAGATTTTAACGGGGTTACAATGTACTGAAACCTAATGTTTATTGTACCCCCAAGCTTTATTTACAATTTAGAATATTTTTTGATGATGTACTCAGTGGTGGTGTTTTTAAATTCAAATTAGACACAGCTATGCCACCTCTTTAAAAAGCATTTTTCTGGATAAAATATGAGTACAGATTAGTCCTATATTTGAAAATTAATAATCATTAGTTAGGTACTTTTGATAATTTACAATTTTTTTACGACTTACTTGGAAATTAATAAAACACATGGTCCAATTTATAATCGTCGTTATAAATAAAATAATATAATTATGAAAAATCGCTTTTGGGTACAAATTAGTCCTAAATTCAAAGTTTAAAGGTATGAAATATGATTTTGTAAAGGTGGGGGTGCTAGCTTGAGTTCAAGCCAACACCCCACATTGAAAATGTGAAAATTGAAAGTGAAAACTGGGTGGATAAAAATTCTTAATTTTCTGGGTATAAATTAGTTGTTTACATTTATGCTATTAAACTTTGATTTTGTACAGGTGGAGGTGCTAATTTGAACGCAAGCCCCCCCACTTTCAGGAAAACTAAGTGGGTAAAAATTATAATTTTTTGGGTACAAATTAGTCCTAAATTATACATTCGTTTTTTATTGAATTTGAAAGGTGGGGGTGCTAGCTTTACTGGAGTTTGATATCACATTATTCTAGGTTGCTACAATTGAAGGGACTAGTACAAAAAGGGTGTATAAATGCAACATTTTGATTTTCAGGATTATTGCAGATTTGTATACCTTAGACCAGCCATGTCAAACATGCGGCCCGCGGGCCGCATGCGGCCCACTGAGCATTTTCCTGCGGCCCCGAATCAATTTTGAAAACAGCCATGTAATGCGGCCCGCGAGCCTGTTAAAAACCGAAAATAAAGTACTGTGATGATGAACTAAGATGCGCGCTCAACCTAAAAGCCTGGCTTATTCCGGAAAGTTCTATCGCGCGAGAACACAGATGACGCTACCTGAACATTCTGGAAAGAACTGTCGAGAAATCACAATCCGTATATAAGCCAATACCGCTAGATTGAGTTCAGTTGAGTCAGTTGCGATAGAATTGCGAGTTTAGTTGCGTACTTATTGTTACAACACGTAACAGTACTTATTGTTATTTATTTCGGATAAAGTTTTTAACATGTCTGTTTCAAAACCAAGTGGAAGTAAGAGGAAACTTGGAGATAAGCATCGTATCTTTCAAGAAAAGTGGGAATTAAGAGTTTTTTTGCTGTGAAGTGAAAGACAACATTATTTGCTTGATTTGTAACAGTACAGTCGGTGTCCCAAAATTATATAATATAAAACGTCACTATGATAGTCATAAAACTAAGTTTGACAATTATACAGGCATGATTAGAAACGAAAAGTTAAGAGTTAAAATCACGGTTAAAAGATCAACAGCTTATGTTTACACGTCCAAAGCAATAAAATGAATCTGCCGTTCAAGCGATCTACGTACTGTCTGAGTTGATCGCAAAACACTCAAAACCATTTGTTGAAGGTGAATTTATAAAAGAGTGCCTTGTAAAGGCCGCGGAAATTGTAAGTCCCGGGAGTGTGAAGGCTTTTCAAAATATATCCTTGTCCCGGAATACTGTCGCTGAAAGAGTTACCGAGTTGGCTGCCAATATAAGCGTACAGATAAAAACAAAATCAGACTCTTTCATTGCATTTTCTATTGCCTGTGACGAAAGTACAGATGTGTGTGGTGTGGCGCAACTCGCTGTTTTTCTTCGTGCTGTTGATAGAGATATCAACGTTTATGAAGAATTACTGGAATTAGTACCATTGCATGATACAACAACTGGGGAGGATATTTTCAATGCTGTTTATGGACTTCTGCAAAAGTACAATTTAGATTTGTCAAAACTGTATTCCGTTGCAACAGACGAAGCTCCTTCAATGACTGGAGTAAATAATGGCTTCATTAAAATATTACAAACAAATATCAGAGAAACGGGCAGTGACAAACCAGATTTTCATCATGTTCATTGCATAATCCACCAAGAAGTTTTATGCTCAAAAGTGATCAAGTTGGAAAGCGTTTTAAAGTCAGTGAAAAAAATGATAAACTTCATAAGGTCACGTGGCTTGAATCAGCGACAGTTTTCTGCGTTTTTACGTGATTTAGAAAGTGAGTACACTGGTTTACCTTATTATGCAGAAGTGCGATGGCTTTCGTGTTCTATGGTTCTCGATCGGTTTTGGAAACTCAAAGAAGAAATACGCCTTTTCATGGAAGTGAAAGAACAAGATGTCAGCTTATTATCCGACGTACCTTTTTTACAAGATCTTTCATTTATGGTAGACATCACAAAACACTTGTCGGACTTAAATACGAAATTGCAAGGACCACGTCAAGTTATAACAGATATGCATGATCATGTTAAAGCTTTCAAGTGTAAGATGATGCTGTGGAAAAACCAGTTAGCGGTGGATAATCTGTCACATTTTCCGACTTGCAAGGCGTATCAGGAAAGTACAAGTGGCCCAATATCATACAAAATGTATACAGAGAAAATGGGAAGCCTTCTGTCAGAATTTGAAAAGCGTTTTCAGGATTTTAAGTCCCAAGAAAACAATTTTTCTTTATTTGCTGGTCTTTTCACTATCGATATTGATAAAGATCAGTGTCAAACCCATTTAAAAGAAAAATTTGATAGTGTTGGTACATTCGAATTTTATAAGTACTTGCCTTTTCAATACCAAGAAATGAGAAAACTTGCCAGTAAAATCCTGTCAATATTTGGAAGTACCTATAAGTGTGAACAATTATTTTCTTTGATGAAAGGAAACAAATCTCCCGCAAGATCGCGATTGACGGACGCACACTTGGACGCAGTTTTAAAAGTTATTTCCGCCGATAAATTCACGCCACAAATAGACAACTTAATTATAGACAAAATATGTCAAATATCTGGCAAAAGAAGTTAATGTTTGTAAGTTTTTGTAATGTCCTTTTTATTGGAAATTTAATAAATATACTTCTAACATAATAGTACTTTTTTTCGTTAAGATTTTCAGTAGTTTGTCTTCTTTAAGATTAGGTTTTGCGGCCCACCTAGTCTATGGTCTTCATGCTTTTGGCCAATCAGTGACTTTGAGTTTGACATGGCTGCCTTAGACCAATGTATGTTCGTGCATAAACGATATGTGTTTAAACTGAGCGCTACTGCCCTCTATGGGGCCAGTAAATACACTCACTCACAGAGTTTGTGAAAATGATTCCTGCGAAAACGATTTAATTGTACTTAACTAACTTGCACTAACTTTAGATTCCTATTCTGTACATTTCACAGAAGATAGTCTTGTTTATTGCGTTATTTTCGTAAAAAATAGTGTCCAGTCCTGTTGATTAATCAGTTTAGTAGATTTGTGCCACAGTTGCATTCGTTGTACTGATTAACCAATGAAATATGGATGAAATTGAGGGTAGGTTTGTTTAAAATTTGGGAAAATTTAGGTTATGCTGTTTTTTCAGAGTATGATACATCTTATGTAGAATCAGACCCTTATCAAACTAATGAGGATGGAAACCAATCTGATACGGAAAATGAAGAAGTAGGTGGAAGTTCTACATCTGGACATAGAAAACCGGCCAAAACGAGGAAAACTGGAGAAAAGAAATCAACGTAAAAAACTGCGAACTGCGGGAAAAGAATACACGGGTCATAAAAATGTTATAGATGAGAGTAAAAGATTGAGAAAATATGATCATGTATGTTGTAGATATAAGTGTAATACTACTATTTCTGAAGGAGACAGACAAAAACTGTTTGACGAATTTTACAAAATTATGTTATGACTAGCAAACAGCCTAACTTGCTTTTTCCATAAAAAAAGATGATGCCAAGAGACAAAAAGCAACAAATGGGAAAAATAGAACTTTCAGTACAAAAATTATGATTATGATAAGCCGGTTTGCAAAAACGTATTCCTTAAGACTTTCGACATTACCAATAGACGATTTACAACAGTTTGTGAAAAATCTGGGAAAAAACCCCTAGTGTGAACAAAATTTATGAGCATACTCGAAATAAAGTGATCCAGCATATCAAGAGATTTCCAAGATACAAAAGCCATTACTCCATAAAGGACAAACTCCAATACAAAATACTTATCAACGAATTTGAATATTACCAAAATGTATTCACTTTATAAGGAATTCTGCACTCAGAATAACAACATATCTGTAGTTAAACTGTCCTACTATCGACAAATTTTCAATACAGAATTCAATCTGATACCTGCTCAAAATGTGATATTCTTCAAAATTTAATCAAACATTCCAACGATAAGATGATAGTGAATTCGAGCAAAGTTTCTCTGGATGTTCATCAGCGTTGACTGCAAAAATGCTGACATTGAAATCTACAAGTTTTTAACAGATACTCTGGTAATATGTTTCGATTTACAACAGACCTTACAGACATGAAAAGTATTTTCTCTCAGGCAACTTTGGACCTACAATGTGTATGTTCTCACAGGCGTCACAAACCATCAGAAACAGTCATGATTCTGCGCAATACATTTCTCCGCGTTAATGCATAAGTTTCTGATTGTTTGAAAACAACTGGACGATGTTCACACAGGTTTGACTGGTGGTTTTCTAACTGTCCAACATCCAGCTGTTTTCAAAAAATCAGAAACTTATGTTTGAACGCCGAGAAATGGATTGCGCACAATCCTGACTGTTTCTGATGGTTTGAAACTCGTGTGAGAACAAACCTAATTTCTGCATTCACAATTTGATCACGGGGAAAGCTGAAATGTATACATGGGATGAGACAGTGTCTAAAAGGGGTTCCAAACAGATAGGGTCTTGCCTGTTACGGTTTATCAAGTCGCCACCCCCGAACATAAAAAAAATAATCGCATATAGTGATTCATGTGGGGGTCAGAATAAAAATAGATATATATGTAAACTATTCATGTTTTTGTGAAAACAGGTCAAATAAAGGAAATTCATCATAAATTTCTGGAACCGGGGCATACCTATATGGAATGCGATCGAGATTTAGCCGTAATAGAAAAAAACAAAAGGAAAAATCCATAAGTTTTTATTCCAGACGATTGAATAAATGTTATCAAGAAATCATCAAAGAATCTTACAGTCCACAAAATGACACAGAAAGACTTCTACTCGTTCGAAAAATTAGATAAACGTATATCAAGTTCCAACAAATTTCCCATTTCAAGTAAAAGGTCGATGCGACAACATTATTTTCTTTTAGTTTCTAGCCAACTTTTGACGATTCGTTTCCATTTTCGATTGGTGTCTGCTCCTCTGGAATACCTGGAAGACCAAACTTTTCATTCATGAAGTTTTTCAGCAGATGCATTCAATTCCACTAAAAATTCGACTGAAAAGGGGAAAAACTTACTGGCTCTTTTGGACTATATACTTCTGTCCATCATGATTTTTACGTCAATATTACACACGGGTCAAAAACAAACAAGGAGGCAGTGGCGTAACAATAGGGTGGAAGGGCTGGCAAAATGCAACGGGGCCCCGACCCAAGAGGGCGCGAGCTCAAAAATATTTTTTTACATTGTATCTGAGTATTTTATTTTATTTGAAAAGTATATTTTTATAAGTTCTGCTTAAAATCCAAAGTGAGACAACTAAAGACCATAATACAATTTCAAGTTAATCGTTAAGTATTTCAACCTGTTAAACATTGTGTTTGTAAGTTGGCAACCCTGACAAAATTATATAGTGGTATTTAGTTTCATGCACGTTGTCATTTGTAAAATGTCAGATGATACCTGAAGTTGGTTGTTGGTTGGTGAGTCAATTTTTTAGCCATGTGCATGCCTTTTTGTTGTTAACAATTTATATTGTTTTTAAGATTTATTCTTAAATAAATCTGTTGCCAAGTATTGCCGTTTTAATTACCTTTTTCACTGCTAACACAACCAACCTAAACAAAAAGATGTTGATTAATTTTTAGAGATGTACACGTTACCCGTGACGAGTGATTTTACGTACTTATGACCGTCAAAAAACTGTCAATCAAAATATCGGTAATTGCACATCTCTATTCATTTTAGAACGCATCGATTGGTTTCTACATATTTTGCTGCGGTACGTTGGCAGCACGGGTGAGCATTGACGATCGGGGATTTCCCCATTTTGTTTTCACTTTTTTCGTGGCGCTGCTGCTGGGGCGAGCTAGCAACACTATGTTAGGGGAATTTCGGATTTGATATTGTTTTATGAGGGCTCTACTGACTGCGTATTCTTTGTGTGATTATTTTTGACAATTGGGTGTTTTGTATCTTTGATTTTTCGTATTTGTTCTTTTATTGAATATAAAAATGGTGGCAAAGTAAAACTGATTGTGAAAGTTAGATATTAAAATGTCTAGTTCCAGAAAATATTTAAGTGGGAGCGAAAAACGAAAGAGAAAGAGGGAGACTGAAGAAAAAAATAAAAAGCTACCTAAAATTAGTCAGTACTTGAAAAATGATGACTTAAATAATGAAAAGTCGATTGAACAGTGCTCCAAAAGTGAATAATTGGACCTTACTAAATGTATACCAGATTTATCAGATGCAGCACGCAACACCAGTGACTATCCAGACCCAGAACAACCACAACAGGGTACTAGCAAAAATCAAAGAGAATTATATTTTAGCATGAACAATATTGTATCTTCGCCATATGTGACTGATAAGGGTAATTTTAAAGAGCTAACTGATCAAGTGAAAAGGTTCGTGATTGAAAACCTAAGGGCCCTTTCTTAAAAGATAGTGACAATAGATATTTTCTAGAAAAACATAACTATATTGTTTCAAAGTCTGGCGTGAAACATGAACGTACATGGCTATCCTATTCTCTAATACTTCAGAAGGCGTATTGTCAACCGTGTTGGTTTTTCCCAAATCGGGCATCTAAAAAAATACAAAATGTTTGGATTGAGGGCTATGACGACTGGAAACATATTGTAGATGCCATACAAAGACACGAGCCATCAAAAATTCATATGGATTCCTGTATTACGTATCAACAGTGGCGGCTACATGGAACACTCGATGAAGAGCAAGAGTCTATAACCAAAAAAGAAAAATATTTTTGGCGCCAAGTACTTTCTAGGCTCCTTGAAATTACTCTGACACTTTCAACGTGTAATTTAGCCTTTCGTGGCCACAGAGAAAATGCAGATAGCAGTGATCCAAGCTCCAAAGGAAACTTTTTGAGTATTGTTGAGTTATTAGGAAAATACGACCCGATTTTACGAGAATTGTTAAGTAAACCAAAGGGCTAGATAAAATACTTAAGTCCAAAAATACAAAATGAGCTAATTTCTGTCCTGGGTCTAAAAGTAGAAAATGCACTCATAAATGAAATAAATGCCACACCATTCTACTCTATCGTATTCGATACAACTCAAGATATTTCAAAAATTGATCAAAAGTGTAAACTTTACCGTTATTGTATGATCGAAAAAGATGATAATGGGATCCCAAAGGCACTTGTCATTAACCTGCATAGGACTGGCCGGGGTCCGTTTGTACCCCATGACGTATGTTTTTGCTGTATCTTTGCAAACGCAAATTTTTAAACATTGATCTTTCATCTAGCTGCAGTTTATGAATTATTTTGATAAAATATGATGTATTTAGTAGTTTTTATTGGCTGGTATAAACAAAAAATAGTTTTATATTCCAGGGGTCTCTTCAGACCCCGGTCAGCCTTTTACGTCCGATAAAATAATCCCGGTAACTGTTAGTAAAATCGGGGAATCCCATACATTTAACGTTTGTTTACTCACAGGGAATTTACCCATATAATTGTAAAATGTAAATTACCAGTTCAAATGGGGGATTCCCCGCACTGCGATATAATTTTTAGACTTGAATATTCGGGTTTAGTCTCTTGTGATATTGCGAGTAGGGTACATCGTTTTGAAAATGAGTCAGTTTTTATTTGCAAACAATCGCAAGGGGCTTACTGACGATGAGATGTTACGTATACTTGAAAGTGATGATCCAGAGTTTGATAGTGTTATCAACGAGGAAACATCGAGTGACTTAGAAGATGATTACATTGTCACAGAAGTAGAGGAAGAAAATGATGTAATAGTTGTTGATCAAAGTATAGAGAAAACGAACCCAGAGGAACCAACAGTTAGTAACAGCCAGGGCATTCCAGTATATAAATCTAAAGATGGAACTGAGTGGTTAAAAATTCCAGGAAACACAAAAGTTAGACGTTCAAAAGCTAATATTCGGAGACATGCTCTAGGCCTTACAAATTACAGTTCTGATATCTCAAGTATAAAAGACGCTTTTCTTCTTTTCCTATCTCCGGGTATTCTGAACATAATAGTAACCGAAACAAACAGAAAGGCACAAACATATTATGATAAATGGAATATAGAAAATCCGAATAAAATTAAAGTTTTTGTACCTGTTGATTCTACAGAGATTGAAGCTTATATTGGACTGTTGCTTATTCTTGGCGCACTTCACGGATCGAAAGAGACTATCGATATGCTCTGGTGTCAAGATATTTCTTACTGTCCTATAATTCCTGCTGCAATGTCAAGAGACAGATTCAAACAAATTACTTCATTTTTACGCTTTGATAATTTTCAAACAAGACAAGAACGAAAATTAGTAGATAAGCTAGCTCTGATAAGAGATATATTCGATATTTTCACTTCTAATTGTAAAAAATCACTTAATCCTGGCGACCATCTATGTGTAGATGAGCAGCTTGTACCATTTAGGGGTAAGGCACCATACCGAGTCTATATGAAGAGTAAACCTGATGAGTATGGAATCAAAATATGGGCTCTTGTGGACTGCACCACTTCTTATATTGCAAACATGCAAGTTTATTTGGGCATTTGAAAAGCAATATAGGCAAACTTTATATTCCTATGTATCTATTAATTTTTAGGAAAACAAGATAACAAAGCGGAAAAGGGTCAAGGTCAAAGGGTTGTCCTAGATTTGACGGACCATTTGGAAGGCGAATTTGGAATAACGACCAATAACTTTTTTACAAGTTTAGAACTTGCTGACAAGTTGTGGAAAAAAATATTACTTTATGTGGAACCCTCCGGAAAAATAAAACATTTATTCCCAGGGAACTTCTACCGGCATCGTACAAGAAAGAGTTTTCAAGTATGTTTGCTTTTAGAAATCAAAGAACGCTAGTATCCTATGTTCCAAAACAAAAACATGCTGTCATCTTACATGCAAGTGAGCATACTGATAGTAAAGTAGCTGGAGAAGAACAGCACTATAAACCAGAAATTATTCTTCATTACAACAAAACAAAAGGTGCTGTCGACACATAATATACAGTGCAGAGAAAGTCAAACCGCTGGCCAATGGCAATATTTTCGCATCTTATAGATATCGCAGGAATAAATGCTTATAAATTGTGGTTACTGCAAAACCCGGATTGGCGAAAAAACAGTTTGGATAAACGTAAAATGTATATTTTGGGACTAGGAAAAGAACTCATAAAGAAAAACGTTTTCCGGCGATATAATAATAAATACATTCAGACGAATAGAAAATGGCATATGACAGACGTTTTTCCCGAACTACTGGATGCAACAGAACATAGAGTTGAACAACAAAACATTACCAGGGGGCAATGCCATATGTGTCAAAGAGGAAAAGACAGAAAATCCAGAAAAATATGTATTAGGTGTAATAACTTTGTGTGCCTAGAACATTCAAAATCGGAGATAGTTTGTAAATAATGTTAAAATGATATGTAGCTAGTAGTATTAGTGATTAGGGTATTTTGTATTTTTTCGTGATGATTTTTGACTAATAAAGGGTTAATAGTAAAACTTTAATAAAACTTCTTTTCTATATATTTAATTTAAAGAAAAATACAGCATTTCTGCAATTTTACGCATGGGGTCTTCTCGGACCCCAGTTAGTCCTTTTCGTAAAATTTTGATGTCCGTCCCATGAAGGTTAAAGAAACATTTTTAGGATTTCATGAAGTTAAGGATCAAACTGCCTTAGCAATGTCCACGCAAATTATTAAATCCATAAGTGACAAAAATATTCCTCTAATAAGTGTCGAGGACAAGGTTATGATGGTGCTAACACAATGAAAGGGACTTATGGTGGAGTTCAAAAACTCACAAAAGATGTCGAGTTAAATACCGTATATGTTCACTGTCCTGCTGATAATTTAAATCTAGTACTCAATGATGCAGTGAGAGAGGTTATTGATATGCAAATTTTTTTTGAAACAGTTCAAACAGTTTTTGGGCATAGTATCAAAAGATGGAATCTTCTATCAAGTTTTATATCTAATAAAGAAAGTGAGTCTTTAACTTCAATAACATTAAACCCTACTAGATGGGCAGGACGTTATGATGCCGTTTTTGCTTTAAAAGTTCGGTTTATTGAAGTCCAAAAAGCGCGACAACAATTCTGTTGAATCGCAAATCAGATGAAAGAAATGAAGCTGTTTCATTCAAAAAGAAGATCGAAAACTATAATTTTATAATGTTATTGGTTTTCCATTGCTACTTACTATCGATGCAGACACTAAAGCGCTTCAGTCTAAAGCCACCGATCTTTCAAATGCCTTAAAACGTTTGCAAATTTGTCTAGAAGAATTGGAAAGGTATCGAAATCAATTTGAAAGTTTAAAAATGGAAGCAAATAGTGTAGCAGAAAAACGGTCATCGCCCCTGAATTTTCTAAAACTTGTCAGAGGAAGGTAAAACGCCATTTTGATGAGCTTTGCGAAGATGAGCGTCTCCAAGATCCAGAAAGTTTGTTCATTATAAACCAACTGAAATCGCGTTTCCTTCCAATGAATGAAATTGTTTCAAATTTCAGTGTTTTGCAGCCTTCCAGTGTAAAAGTTTTAAATGACACTGATCTATTAAAAAAAGCTCTAGAATTTGTTGAGATATATAAAAAAGACATATCTGAATCATTTGCCAGAGACATTCTCAGTTTTCGATCCACTTTCAAAGACGAAATAGAAAAATCTTCGTGTATTAGAGACCTTGCTGATTTATTAATAATAAAAAAACATTTTATGTCCTGCAGCATTCCTGAAGTATGCACTGCATTAATGTTATTTCTTACAATTCCTGTGACTACAGCGAGTGCTGAACGATCATTTTCAAAACTAAAATTGATAAAGACCTATTTAAGAAACTCTATGGGAGAAGACAGGTTATGTAACTTGGCTATTCTGTGTATTGAACATTCTATGGCCAGATCTTTAAACTTTGATGATGTTATATAGACACTTTTGCGGAACTTAAAGCTCGAAAAAAAGATTTTTCTTAATAAATAAATATCTTTCTGAATAATATTTAATAATATATTTCTTAATAAATATCTTATTGAAATTAAATTGTTATTTTAATTTCAATGTAAACCTATGCAGGTTTACTCACGATGTTCCTTCACCGAAAAGCTAGTGAATAGATAATGAATGAATTGAGGTATTATGTTCTATGGATTGGGCTAGCGTGGGGACTACAGGCCATTCCCTCTCGCCTAAGAGAGGAGGTCTATGGCCATTAGTGGGACATATACAACGTGTAATTGAGTTTATTAAAATTAAACTGAGTACAACGTGACGATTTTTACTGATAGGGCCCCATCAAAAGAATTTGCCACGGGCCCCAGATGGTCTAGTTACGCCACTGCAAGGAGGGGAAGAAGAAAAGCAAAGAAAATAATGAAGCAAGAGTGAACACTATGAAGTCAATGATGACTTGGAGTCGAACTAGGATGTGTGATACAATGTTTCTGAAAATGGGCTGTTCTTCTCTGTTCACGATTTAAACAAAAATTAAATAAAAAAGTTGTCACGAAAATTGATTGTTTTTGTAGGACATATAATAGTGCAAAAACGGTATGCTACTCCCTTTAGTTGATAGTCCGGTCCTGGCATTATTTTCAGTAAGCGTGCTTGAGCTCTGCTCCTTAAAATACTCTGATATTTGTGGATTATTGCAATATTTTTAATTTAGAAACTAAACGTAATCAGTCACCTTAGTGTAATAAGTGCCTGTTGTAAATTGCAGCAAGATTAACTACCAGCCAAGTAAGATTACTTATATATTGTTAGTTATATGCCACATTAAATTAGTATCCATTATTAAACAGTAATCAGCCGGTAGACAAGAAACCAGTTTTTTAAATTGAGATAACACAAGTAAATCAGTAGGCAGATATATTAGAACTTTTTCAAGAGTGCCAACAGGGTTGGCTTCAGATTATTTTTAGAAGTGCAAAGATTACTGAATATGGAAAATTATGCTAAAGAAATTTTAGATAAACTTAAGATCGCGGAAGAAAGAAACATAACAATTGAAGGTAAAATTGATGATATACAAACTAAATTGTCAAAGTTAGAAGCTGAAAATCAAGCAAGAAAACAGGAGAATGAACGACTCATGGGTTTGTTAAGGATACAAAATGATCAGATCGAGCAATTACAGAGAGAATCTAAGAGAAAAAATATTATTATCTTTGGAATCGATGAAGCTAATAACGAGGATCAAAAAATGCAAGAACATAAAGTAGCTGAAGTGGTGAAAATAACTGGTGTAGAGTTTGATGCAGAAAAGATATAGTTGAGATTAAAAGAATAGGCAAAAAAGAAGAAAACAAAATCAGACCGATAATGATAGAACTTCGAAATGGTAATAAAAGAATTGACATCCTGAAAGCCAGTAAACAACTTAAGAGAACTAAATTTAGCATCAATGAAGACTTCCCGAGGGATGTACAGGAACAACGTAAAGTGCTTAGAAAACATTTGATCTCGGCAAGAGAACTAGGAAAGCGTGCAACAATGCGGTACAACCAACTCATAGTGAATGGAACTGTATACACAGTAGAGGAATTGATGAGGAGCCAGGAAATTGAAGACGGGAAGAGACACCTCGGCGTGACACCACATAGAAAAACAGGCACAAGAACCACAAGTGAGAGATCACAAATTCGCTCATTTATTATAAACGAATAGCTTGGGTTTTACACAATTTTTTTTTCTCGCTCTTCTATTGTCAATTTTCATTGTGATTTTGCTGCATGAACTATATATTTATTTATAGACACTGTACCGGATTTCTTGCTATATTGATTTGTATCAATTTGAAGCAATAAAGATATTATTATTATTATTAAATAAAATTAAATACACGACAAATTATCTCAGGGATAGTTTTTGGGTAATTTCTGCCACTCTAAACAACGAGTTGGTAGGTACTATTAAAGAAAACAATCCAAATGAATTTGACCCAAGCTTTATCAATTGTGAATTTGAAAAGAATTCAAGTGTATTACAAGAAAGTATACATACAGACCGTTTATATGCATATACCCGATATGTACAAATAAAATTTAAGTAAGTATTTTAGCTTTAATTTATGTCCTATATTATAGGGTTCAATCTAACAATGTTTATGTTGATAAATTTAAGTGAATTAATATTGATACTCTACTAAAAATTTACTTTTCAACTATGGTAATGTTATATATATATGACTTGCAGTTTAGCCGATATAATTTTGTTGGTGGTTACTGAGTGTAAGGAAACCTACATTCAGAAGTCTAGAAACACTGTCCAAAAATGTGCAGAGATCAATTAAACTTATCTGCTATGCCCTGGGATTCTTCGTCAGGGAAATATCATCCAGAATATGCCCAGTTCCAAAGTGGTTTCCCGTAGAGCTTACATAGAGAAAAGTACTCGTGAATTTGGGAGAACAGAAATTAACGAGAACCAAGAAAAAGTGAAACTAATAAGAAAAAAGGCCTAAAAAGAAAAAGGTAATTGTAATGTCTTTAAACGAATAATTATTTTTATTCATTGGGTCATAATTAGCTGGCGACTCACCTCGGTTGGTATGGGGCCTTAACATGTGGCTTCCAATAGAAGTTTCGTTTAAACTGGAATTTTGCTAAGTGTTATCAGAGAAATATATCCAACTATCTGTTGCTGGCTTTAAAACATATATCCAAGCCGCTTCCTCCTTGATTGCACCACAAAATTCCTTTTTATAAATCCGCTTACAGCGTAGCACGTTGTTCCACAATCGTTGCTTTCAAAAAGGGAAAACGGAAATATCTGTCACACAAAATATCTTCTTTTCCTTTAGGCCAGTACCACTGTTGACCGTGGGAGCTTCCTAAGCAAGCTAATTACCCATATATATTGAGACCATTTTTATATCAAATAACAAGAATACACTAATTGAAGGTCAAGTTTATTTGTTTATAATAATTATTAAATGAGTAGTTGAATATCTGAAAGTTTTATTTATTTTTCAGGTGATTTCGAGAGACAAGGATTTCTTTTAACGAGATTTTTTTTATCCATAAGGGAATTCGAGAGTTGAACTACTACAAGGATGAGACCCATGCTAATTAAATTTTATTTTAATATCATTCACTTAGAATTTTCCTCGTTTTGTTATTGTTTTCAACAACCTAAGCAGGTAAGATATTAAACATGTAACAGGTATAAGTAAATCAAACTCCAGAAACTATAGAAATATCAAACTTTATATTCATATACAAAGAAAAAATCATCTTATTCTTGCACATTCCAGTCTTTCTGTTATTGTACTAATTCTGCTGAATTATGTATAAACAATCAAATTTAGACCCTCACGATACAGAAAACAATAGCTTTGTTCGCGGGTCTGATTCCGAACCAGTTTAGGGACTGGCTTCATGCGCACATTCAAAATTGTCGTTCGCGGTACACTCAGTTCTGAATTTTTAGTTACAGTTCCGTGTTCGTGGGTCACATTGATTCGGTTCATTATTGATTCCAAATCGGTTATAGCAGTTCTTGGGTTTTTGTTAGAACTAAAGGTTCGGTTGCCTATGCGCTTTACCAAAAAATCGGAGTCAGAGTAAACTGGCATCAACTGTTATTTGATGGCGAGTTTGTTTTACATGGTTGTTCCAGTCAAGTTTAAAGTGTAAATTTGTAATTCGTAATTAAATTAAGTAATACAAAGCTCTCGTTTAGACCAACAATGTGTATAGAAAGCATTTACAAAAGAGTCCATTTTCAAAATTCCTCCTTTGAAGTTGAGGGAAACACCACAAATTCAGATATAATGTAATCTATCAACAATAAAGAAAACGAAAAAATGTAATAATCAATTCATGGGTTGTTTTCCATGCCGTCTGACAAAAAATATTTTCTTAATCAAACGTATTTGCTAACAGATAAATTTTAATGTCTTTCACTTTCGTAAGAATTTCTACCCAAAAACTAATGTTTTTACCACATTCCTTCGTTGTGATTAAAACCTATGAATCACTCGACGTTGTATTATTGTACGTCTTTTCAAAAATATATATACAGGGTGTTTTTAATGTTGACCGTGTTACATAAATCTTGTTAGTGTAAGCATAAATTGAACTTAAATAACTGTCTTATAGTCGCTCATTTTTTCAAGATTCTTAGGTTAGATTTAATACACTATTCAACAGTAAGAGGCAGTCGAAAGCATAGATAACCTTAGGTCCGTTAAGCTGGTTAGATTTTTTCTACCAAAATGCTAGCACACATGAAGGGCACCTAGCACAATAATTTTTATAGCTAGCACACCAACTGCTCACAATAAAAATGCTGATAACTCTCCGGCAGTGCCGATAATTTCCCTTTTAAGTCCGGTCTAAGTAACAATTGTTGTTATTATCATAATTTTAATTTAAAATATCATAAAAATGTCACGGTTTGAAAACAATTCTTCAAGTTTAATCCAAAAATAAGTGATTGAAAATGAAACAAAAAGGGTGATTAAATACCATGTAATGTTGTTTAAACAATATAAATTTCGCATTAATACAGTTTTATGTCGTCTAATCGAGAAATATTCTATCGAATTACACTCATGTAAATAGTTATATCATTAGTTTTACTTATATAATCCCTGTTGCTTGTAATATTATTAGAAATAATACATATTATTACAACCATCAGCCCTTCAGAGAAACCCTTTCTTAACCCAAACATCTGATTCGGCCAGTTTGGATGTACCTACAAGAATTTTATTTACTCTTAAGACCCATAAAAACGGCATTATAAAAATGATTCAAATTTTAACGATAGGCTTGGTTTAACGACCCTTTTAAAAAGTCCGATGAGAACTTCAGATGGATTATACCTAGTTTTTAGAAAAACAAGAATACCTATATCATCAATTTTGCTGCCTTCCATTTAATACCCATATTGAAAGAAAGCAAAAAAATTAGTCCACTTTCTTTAGTCCGCCAACTTTGGTGATCCGCCATGTTGAATTTAGAATGACGTCACATACCTAATCATGGATTGGCATGCAAACTAGACGTATATACAGAATTTCAAATCAATCCGTTGAAGATATCTGCTTCAAAACTGAGTTGCAAGATTGCAACCGAACAAACATACATTGCCAGTTACATACTAAAAACTTTGAAAAATACATAGTAGTGTTGGTGTCTTATGATATGCCACAGAAATATTTGAAGCTCTGATTAACCGGCTCTAAGAATTAAAAGCTGCACGTTCTAAGTTAACTTGGGAATTTAAAAAAAATCTGATAGTGAAATGCAAAATTTATATTATCATTACAATGGTTAATTAACCATCAACTTCGGCAATAAATATTCTGGCAAATTTAAATATAAAGTTTGAGTGTTTCTTTTAAATAAGAACTACAGTGAACCACGATCAGTCTAAAACATGTATTCTCAATATATTGGAACATTTTCAGGGATCTCAGCCGCCCCTTCCCAGCTTGCACAACTTTGTCTAAAGTACATATCCAACACGGCTTCGCTTTTTTGGACATTTATTTATCCAACATGTCTGTACGCTAACGTTTGTCGTTGCCTTTTTTATAGTGTGACGTAATTTGCAACTTATTCGTGCACGGATTGTTTCTGATTCCGTGACTAAATGGTTGAATTTAATTATTTTGTTTTATTAAAATTACTATTATTTTAACAAAATTATTTTTAAAAGTGAAGGTTTTTTGTATTCTTTCGTTTTATAGCATTAATTGAAAATAAATAGATAATTATTAATTAAATAATAGTTAATTGTTAATTAATCAAATACCCTGCTAGATGGGAAAATATAGATATCACGCACAATCTGGCAACATCTGTTTAGGGGCCATTTTTTATAGGAAAATGATGTTTAGGGACAAATACATACAACATTTTCATTCATTCGTGTAACCATAGCATTATTTTGCACCCCCTGAATTCAAAAGCATCGTTGATGTACTAGCTATTAAAAATTTTGTGCTAGGTTTTGCTAGGTCTCTTTTCTTTGTGCTAGCATTTTGGCGAAAAAATACCAACCGGAAGGGGCTAGCGTTAACCTGGCCCTACCCGAATTCCAAAGCATTTTTATTGTAAGCTGTTGGTGTGCTAGCTATAAAAAATGGTGTGCTAGGTGTCCTTTATCTGTGCTAGCATTTTGGCGAAAAAATTCCAACCGGGGGGGGGGCTAGCGTTAACCTGGCCCCACTCGAATTCAAAAGCATTTTTATTGTAAGCTGTTGGTGTGCTAGCTATAAAAAATGGTGTGCTAGGTGTCCTTTATCTGTGCTAGCATTTTGGCGAAACAATTCCAACGGGGGGAGCTAGCGTTAACCTGGCCCCACCCGAATTCAAAAGCATTTTTATTGTGAGCTGTTGGTGTGCTAGCTATAAAAATTGTTGTGCCTTTATGTGTGCTAGCATTTTGATAACAAAAAACTAACCGGGGATGAGGGGGGGGGGTCAACCTTGACGGAGCTGATAACCTTTGTCGAAAGATAAACTTTTCCTGTAGTTCTTAAATCGTTCGCGGACAAAAAAATCCTGAATCAGTTCCTAATCAAGCATGCGTATTACAGCGATTCTGAATTGGTTATCAAGTGGTTCCTAATCGATTCTATTTTTGACCCGCGAACAAAGCTATTATTTGGAACTTATACCCTTTTCACTCTAGGCCCTTCAATTATCGGCAGTTTCAATGGGATAGTGTTTTAGTTATTTAATGTGTTGAAAATATAATATGATACATCTGCAGTCTGTCAAAACTACTTTCATCTCTTGCTAGTTCGATAAGCAATAATCTAAACACTGATAATTTCACGCTTTCAGTTTTTGAGTCTAGAGATATGCATTTCATTGTAATAATAACTGGGTTCTCATTCATATAAGACTTTCACTCCTCTAGTAGTGACTTTTATTTAAATAATCCCAACATAACAAATAAAAATAATGTTATATTATTAACTAATATTAAATTATTTTTAGTTTCACAAATTAAAATAGTATTTCAAGTAAATTAAAAAGATTTCCAAAAATAATGAATTTGGGTATAGGGAATGCTCCACAAAAAATAAAGGACATACCAAATGCAATTTAAAAAAAATATAGGGGGACCATTCAAAAAAATTAAGAAAATAATAAATTTACTTTTTAGTTCATCCAGTATACAGATGTTCGTCCATTACAATTAGTTTGAAAACTAGACAATATTCCTCAACTTACTAGGCAATATAAGTAGTCATTTATTTACTAGTTCTTCATATTCATATATTTTTAAATACCCTATATAATTTGGTGAAACTACATACTGTAAGAACGAGGATTATGAGAGAAATCTAAATATGAGGAAATATACAGGGTGTCACATTTAAAAAAAAAAGGTATCTTTGCTTTGTCACTCACTTATGTGCCACCCTGTACAATTTTTGTTAATAAGTTTTTTAGATAATTTCCATATCCATATTATCGACAGTCTTCACACTAAAAACTCACCCTATATACAGGGTGTTTTCAAATGACACTTAACGTTTACATATAGATACCTCTCCTAAAATTGGACAAGATGATATAGGGATTGAGGGGTCCCACCCATTTACTTTTCGAAATACAGGGTGTTAAAGTTATGAAAAATATAATGTTTTAAAATTTGATAACTTTAAAATGGATGAATATATTGATCTGACATTTGGCAGGTTGTTTTTAAATGTAGAAGGGCATACTTTGATGGAAAAACATGTTTCAAAGATTGATCCAGTGGTGTACATTTGGAAGAATATTTCACCTTTCCCCTCCCATTTTTACGCCACTGGCATTTGAAGCTATTTTTATTTGATTTTGTATTCCTCATTAGTTTTCACGTGAAAAACGCATAACCTATACATATCAAAAAATTTGTAGTTTTCAAGATATTTAATGTTTTTATGAAGTCTGCAAGATCACTTTTTAATAAAAAAATAAAAAAAATATTTTTCTTGAATGTTAGAATGGTTAGAATATGTAACAGTAACTAATTTGTGAAACAGCAATACATGTAAAACATTGAGAGAGGATTGTTGAAAACAATTTTCCAAACTTGTGATTTTATTAACAATAGAATTAATGACAATAAAAAATAAGATAATTACAAAGTTAAATAATATCTCATTCAAACATAATTTTTAACTAAGCAGCCAACAAATTACAAAAGATGTTCAAAATTTTGTCCATTCACGTTTACACATAATCTTCAACGTTTTCTCATTGAAAATCGCATACCTTGCAAAGACTGGCGATTGCAGGAAATAATTTCTGTAACTGCATGGATTCTTGCTATCAGTGCCTCCTCCGTTTCTACTATTGTATCGTAGACTATGGACTTCATGTAACCCCACAAAAATAAATCGAGTGGATTTAAATCCGGTGATCTCGCAGGCCACATATTGGATCTACATCCAGTTGTTTCCGTATTGTTGGGTTATAAGTTGTCTGGCCGCTAGAGAATAATGTACAGATACCCCATCGTGCTGAAACCATACATTATCCATATTCGCCCTAATATTTAATGGTTCAACGTTGTTCAATAAATCAGGCAGGGTTTCTCTCAAAAGATTACAATAAATATTACCATTGAGTTTATTAGGTAATAAATATGGACCCACTATACAATCTCCAAGAATGCCTGCCCACACGTTAAGCGAGAATTTTTCCTGAAATCCACGTTGTCGAATAACATATGGATTTTCGTCATCCCACACGTGGCGATTCCTTCAATTAAAAATTCCTTAGCGTGTGAATTTGGCTTCATCAGAAAATAACAAATTCAGTAAAATTCCTATTTTATAAACCTTTTTGTGTGTACCAATTGGCAAATTCCACTCTTTGAGGACAATCTGTTGGTTTTAGGGCCTGAACTTGGGTATACTTATAAGGATACAACTGCTGTTCATTTAAAATATTCCACACAGTTGAGTTACTTACATTTAAAGATTTGCCAATGGTGCGATTGCTTATATCAGGTCTATTTTCAATACGATCTAGAACAGTTTCCTCTAATTCGTTTTCTACCGCAACCTTGTAATTTTGAATTGAATTGTCCAAATTCTCGCAATCTCCTGTCAATTTGAGAAAATGTTGTGTGACATGGAAATCTAGGTCGATTTGAATATCTTTCTCTATACAAGCACTCGGAACGTCTACCATTCTTTCTGGTTTCCCCGTATATTAGTTGCATATCAGCCATTTCTTCAAAAGTATAATCCATCATAACAAAAAGTGTGAAAGTTGCACAAACCAATTTAAATACAAATAATTCATTTTCGTTTTGATGTTAAACAAAATGACATTTACCATTTCATTATTGACATCCCTAGCCTACTATACGGAGGAGGCACTTATAACAAGAGTCCATGTAGTTACGGAAATTATTTCCGGCAATCGCCAGTCTTTCCAAGGTACCTATGCGATTTTCATATATAATAATACCACGAGAGTGAAAATTTTGTCGGCAAAATTTTTCGATTGTCATGAAAGTTTGTTGCTTGGCAATTTTGCGAATGACATTTTTAACAAAACCACGAGCCGTCAGACGAGTGGTTTTGGATTAAATGTCATGAGCAAAATTACCTAAAAGCAACAAACTTGAATACGACAAGAGAAACATTTTACCTTACAAAATTTTTAATTGAGTGGTATTCGACATGACTATTTCACGAGAGAAAAAATAAAAAATCATATGTTTAAACGTTTTATTTATTGCAAACTTCAATTATACAAAGCCAAAAAAATAATAACATTATGAAAAAAATTACTTATTTATGTAAAAAGTACAATTATTATAATTGTACGTTGTAGCATTATTTTGGGGATTGTTTTGCATCATAACCTGTGATGAATTTAAGTTAGAAACTGAGGATTCCTTTTCTTTATTTTCATTTTCTCGAAGGTTCTCTATAAGTTGGAAATGGTGTTCATCATTTAATTGTAAATATGGTTTCAAAGAATGGGCAGAAGAATGTCCTGTAAGCTTAATTACTTCTTGTTCACCAACTCCTTCTTTTGCTAATGCAGATATTGCAGAAGCTCTATGTGAATGATTGGTTATTTTTATTTTTTTTTTGTGTCTATACCAATTGATTCTGCCGATATTTTCGTCCACTTTGAAATTGTATTAATTCCCAATGGTGAATTTTTGTACCATATTCCTTTCTCCCAATTTGGATGTACTGTTAAAAATAATTTGTTGTTGTTAGATAAGGATTGGATTCTCTTTTTTCAATAATTTTAAAAAATAAACGAACGGGACACAAATTATTGTTAACATTATTTCTTACCAGCCACTTACTGCCAGATAAACCTTTTGATCCTCCTTGTGTCGTTTTGGAAAAGATTGGATTATATTCTACACTGCCAGTAAAATTACCTTTATGATCATATTCTTTTTTAAAGTAATTAATATCACAATTAGCAGCTTCATTTCCACGCCATGCTAATTCGAACAAACATGAAAAACCTTTTTTTGTAACCCATCAGGATTATCTTCAGAATAGCTTTCTACCATTTCCATTAATTCTTCTTTGGTAAACGCGTTAGATTTTCTTTTTCTGGTTTCAGGTTCAGCCTGAAGCTTTTTACGTTTTGTATCCCTGGCCAATCTAGCAAATTTATAGGTAATATCTTTAAATGGATCAATTTTGATGTTAAATTCTAGAAAATATTTTTCCTGAACCATTTGAGCAGTCGTATTCCAAAGTGTTTTCACACTAGCTTCAGTATAATCAGTTCCATCCCTTTTTTTCATGTTAAAACCATAATCTTCAAGAATTTTTGCTATAACTTGTTCAGAAGTATCCTTTTCTAACGTATAATTACGTGCGTCCAGAAACATTCTAAACTGTTCCCATGCAGACTGTTTTGTTTTCATTGTATTTCGCGGTATACTTTGCTTAATTGTACTCTCTATTTCATTTATTGAATTATTTTCAAATCTTGTATTATTCATGTTAATAATACTTATTTAAATTTTTGAAACAGTTTTAATAATTTTTAGACAGTTAAATAAATAAATAAACAACTTAGTTTCCTTAGAAACCATTAACAAAGATTTTATATTGAATTTTATCACAGAGTGATAGAATTTTATACACATAGATTTGATATATTAAACGTCAAAAAATTGCCGCGACAAGACAAAAAATTGCCAGTTCAAAACCTTCAAATAGTCAATGAGAAACCATTACAGATTTTGTGTAAATGGACAAAATTTTGAACATCTTTTGTAATTTGTTGGCTGCTTAGTTGAACATTATGTTTGATTGAGATATTATTTAACTTTGCAATTATCTTATTTTTTATTGTCATTAGTTCTTTTGTTAATAAAATCACAAGTTTGGTAAAGTATTTTCAACAATCCTCTCTCAATGTTTTATATGCATTAGTTCCTGTTACATATAACCATTAGTAGTTTGGTAGTTATTAAAAAACATACAAGAAAAATATTTTTTTTTATTAAAAAGTGATCTTGCAGACTTCATAAAAACATTAAATATCTTGAAAACTACAAATTTTTTGATATGTATAGGTTATGCGTTTTTCACGTGAAAACTATTGAGGAATACAAAATCAAATAAAAATAGCTTCAAATGCCAGTGGCGTAAAAATGGGAGAAGAAAGGTGAAATATTCTTCCAACAATACGGAAACAACTGGATCGCCAGTATTTCCAAGGTATGCGATTTTCAATGAGAAAACGTTGCAGATTATGTATAAACGTGAATGGACAAACTTTTGAACATCTTTTGTAATTTGTTGGCTGCTTAGTTAAAAATTATGTTTGAATGGGATATTATTTAACATTGTAATTATCTTATTTTTTATTGTCATTAATTCTTTTGTTAATAAAATCACAAGTTTGGAAAATTGTTTTCAACAATCCTCTCTCAATGTTTTATATGTATTGCTGTTTCACAAATTAGTTCCTGTTACATATTCTAACCATTCTAACATTCAAGAAAAATATTTTTTTATATTTTTTTATTAAAAAGTGATCTTGCAGACTTCATAAAAACATTAAATATCTTGAAAACTACAAATTTTTTGATATGTATAGGTTATGCGTTTTTCACGTGAAAACTATTGAGGAATACAAAATCAAATAAAAATAGCTTCAAATGCCAGTGGCGTAAAAATGGGAGAAGAAAGGTGAAATATTCTTCCAACAATACGGAAACAACTGGATAGGCCGAGGTGGACCCAATATTATGTGGCCTGCGAGATCTCCGGATTTAAATCCAATCGATTTCTTTCTGTGGGGTTACATGAAGTCCCTAGTCTACGATACAATAGTAGAAACGGAGGAGGAACTGATAACAAGAATCCATGCAGCTACAGAAATTATTTCCGGCAATCGCCAGTATTTCCAAGGTATGCGATTTTCAATGAGAAAACGTTGCAGATTATGTGTAAACGTGAATGGACAAAATTTTGAACATCTTTTGTAATTTGTTGGCTGCTTAGTTAAAAATTATGTTTGAATGGGATATTATTTAACTTTGTAATTATCTTATTTTTTATTGTCATTAATTCTTTTGTTAATAAAATCACAAGTTTGGAAAATTGTTTCCAACAATCCTCTCTCAATGTTTTATATGTATTGCTGTTTCACAAATTAGTTCCTGTTACATATTCTAACCATTCTAACATTCAAGAAAAATATTTTTTTAATTTTTTTATTAAAAAGTGATCTTGCAGACTTCATAAAAACATTAAATATCTTGAAAACTACAAATTATTGATATGTATAGGTTATGCGTTTTTCACGTGAAAACTATTGAGGAATACAAAATCAAATAAAAATAGCTTCAAATGCCAGTGGCGTAAAAATGGGAGGGAAAAGGTGAAATATTCTTCCAAATGTACACCACTGGATCAAGAATCGAAACATGTTTTTCCATCAAAATATGCCCTTTTACATTTAAAAACAACCTGCCAAATGTCAGATCAATATATTCATCCATTTTAAAGTTATCAAATTAAAACATTATATTTTTGATAACTTTAACACCCTGTATTTAGAAAAGTAAATGGGTGGGACCCCTCAATCACTATATCATCTTGTCCAATTTTACGAGGTATCTACATGCAAACGTTGTAAGTGTTATTTGAAAACACCCTGTATAAATCAGAAAACTTAAAACTTTTCAAAATATTTACGGCGGATATCAACTGCTAGGCAAATAATTTATTTACTGTTTTCCGCCCCATTTGCATTGCACAAATAGAATGTAGAATTTTAAGAACCTATGAAAATGTGAAATGACAAAAGTAATTAAACATATTAAATGATAATAAAATATTGAAAAGACAAAGTCAATTATTTAAACTTAAATAATTAAGTTCACAACTTTACAATAGGCATAAAAGTTCCATTCTCATTATGAGTGATTAATATAAATTGTAACCTTAAAACCGTGAACAATGTGTAATAAATAGATCTGAAGTCGGAAAACCGGAAATATTAATTAATCATTTATATCATATCTCAATAATTATACATATTACAATAAATTTGTATTCATCTATAAAATTAGAATACCTAATAAATTCAAAAGATGTTTTTTTATGTATCGCGTAATAAATCATATTATTAAAATCAACTACATTACATAGGTATTTTGAAAATAAATAAACTCACCCTCTTTTCCTTTTAAGGGTCATCATAAAAATTGATAAATATAAATAACAACCAACACAACTCAATATGCAACAAATACATGTATCAATACACTAATGAAATATTAAATTCACAAATTCTAACTATTGCATATAAACACCTAAACACGAACCACAACGACGTTCAACGATTAACAGTGATAGTCTAGTCGCTTATATGCAATTTTCAGTCGAGGAATGCACAAATCACCCAGAGGAATGTACGAAGTTTTGAATTGTTTTGTTTATGCCTTTTTATTATATTTGAGTTACTACGACAATAATCAGCTTACTCACATTTTGTTTAGAAAAAAATGTTTTTATAACTGTAACTAGAAAAGCACAAATACAGACAAAATTATAGAAATACACAATATATAGAAGTAAAAAAGATATAACTGTTTACAGTATTCTTGAAGCCAACATCAATTCACATTCTAAGCGAGCGGAGCAGGATAAAGTAGAACTCTGTTGCCAAATTTAGTTTGTATTTAGTTTATTTGGTGTTTGCTGCAGATACAAGGTATTAAAAATAATCAAAATTTCAAATGTTTAAATACTGGGTTTTATTTTATGTTAGAGCTATTCCCTATACCAGCTATGGGATGGAAGGTATAGACCCCTAGCCGATTTTCATATATAGCCCATGGTATGACAATTTATGGGAAATGAAAGTGAGTATTAACATTTGTTGAGGCATTACGTCTAAGTATTTGGTCTAGCGGTAACCAAAAATCCAAAATATCCAATAAAGACAAAAATAAAAAAACAATAAATCAAAAAATAGTTTAAAACTAAAAAAAAAATCAAGAATTTCTAAAAAAATCGAAAACTCCAAAAAAAGGAATTCAAAAAAACCAAAAAAATTTAAACATTCAAACATTTTTTGATATTTTTTTGGCTTAGTACAAAAACATGTGTAAACTTATTATTTCATTAGTAAGCGCATTTTGTTTTCTTTTGTTGATATAAATTTTCAAACATATCTGTGTATTACTTATTTATTGTTGTTATTTTGTGTTTACTTGTAGAACCTCAACCAGAAACGAGAATGGACTTCCAAAGGACGGTGGAATTTTTAAGAGCCCTTAAGAAACATTTTAACAATCATAGTGCCAGGAGCTGCGCAGAGTAACTTAAACTGCCTTATGTGATGGTTTCATAAGATACGGAATGCTTTTAAATGTAGAAATATACAAATATGCAATATACTAGGTTTAAGCTTGTGATAAAAACCTATTTAATAATTCCAGTAAAGAAATTGCAACGGTTTATTTTTAATCGAGACCTTTCTTTGGTAACAAATATTAAATTATCCTCAGTTGTTATAAATATTGTAATTTAATTATTATCATTTATTTATTTTTCCTATACTTACTACGTAAGAACTGATATTTCCGTAAAATAATTCTCTTGAGACATTCCGTATGACTTATCTGACCTTTATTCTTATATGCTAATATTAAATTTGGCATATCCAATGCCACCTTGGGCCAAGGTACCTAATTAGTAGAATCGATCTCTAATCAGTGTAGCTTTGAAAGAAAGGCAAAAATGGGGGCCGTCTTTATAGATTTAACGGCGGCCGTCTTTATAGATTTAACGGCGGCATATGACACTATAAACCATAAAATATTACTGGGAAAAATCGTCGAAATGACAGGTGATTTACAGTTGACGAAAGTGCTAAACACAATGCTATCGAATAGAAGGTTTTATGTAGAGTTCCAAGGATCAAGAAGCCGCTGGAGGAACCAGAAGAATGGCCTTCCCCAAGGTAGCGTGCTCGCACCCATGCTCTCCAATGTGTATACCAACGACCAACCGACCGGCCCAACAACAAGAAGCTTCATCTACGCCGATGACGTAGCTATCACCTGCCAGTCAAAAAACATCGCAGAGATAGAGGAGCACTTAACAGAATCTTTATCAAGGATGAGTGGCTATTATAGATCTAACCAACTCCGCCCGAATCCAGCAAAGACGCAGACATGCCTATTCCATCTCAATAACCGACAGGTGAGAAGGGAACTGCAAATAGAGTGGAACTCAGTTAGACTGCAACACTGCCCAAACCCAGTCTATCTAGGGGTTACATTGGACCGCTCCCTCACCTACAAGAAGCATATCGATAAAACCAAGGCCAAAGTCAACACCAGAAACGGCATTCTCCGTAAACTGACTAACGCTCGTTGGGGGGCGAACCCTAACGTCCTGCGCTCCTCGGCCCTTGCACTGTGCTACTCCGCGGCCGAATATGCATCTCCCGTATGGCAGAGATCAGCACACGCCCATAGGCTGGACCCTGTCCTGAACGACACGTGTAGATTAATAACGGGATGCCTAAAACCCACCAACCTTGACCAACTCTACATGCTAGGCGGAATCGCACCCCCACAAATACGGAGGGAAACCCTAGCCATGGCCGAACGAAACAGACAATGCGACGACACCAGGCATCCTCTGTATCAACATATACCGGTAGCGGCCAGACTAAAATCTAGGCGAAACTTTATACAATCTACACAGCCTCTAAAACTGCCACCAAGGAGGCAAGATGGGAACAGTGCCTAATAGACCACGGCACTCCAACCTGGAATCCAAAAGAAAAACTTCCTGCAGGTTCGGACCTAGACTGGGGTACCTGGAAGACCCTCAACCGACTCCGGTGCCAAATGGGGAGATGCAAGACCAACCTCGTGAAGTGGGGATACGTGGAAGAGGCAGCATGTGAATGCGGAGAAGCCCAGTCAATGGAACACCTCTTGTCGTGCCAATCCCTACAAGCCCCATGTACCCTCCGGGACCTATGGACGTGCAATGGAAAGGCTGTGATATGCGCCAGACACTGGAGCGATATATGAACATTTATAGTTATATATATTTGTAGTTCAGACACGATTAAATAAAGTAGAATCGATCTACTAAAACTGGAAGCTCGCTTGTAGCTACCTCGAAGCATAATACTAGGCAGTACCTACCAAATCTTTCGCGTGAGGGCAGAAGACACCCATCCGTGACGCATTCTCAATGGTAGTCTGGAAGTAGATGGTGTATAACACCCGTTGTGGTTTTAAACTTTTGATTTTGAAGAATCATCCATTCGTGGGAATTATTTTGAAACCACTTTGATAAGTCTGACCATCGTAGTTTTCGATAAATTGTATATTTTTGGTGTGTCAGACTTATAAACCTGTTTTAAGGGATTTTGGATATCTCTACTTTTTCAACCACCATTTTGGATCAGAACTGTTCATAATAGGTATGTACTGGTTGTCTTATTATTTTTTCCTGCTACCAAAACTATCTTTCTTTGGCTATAAAGTTTATTACTAACTCTAGAAAAATTGTTCGGCTCATTTTTCTATTTTCTTTATCACAAATAGATTCTCTAAAGGAGCGAACGGTCTTTGAAGTATAGTAGTCTCTGTCACTTACATCAGACCTGGTAATTGGAGTCACTTTAGATTGTCTTACACAAGTAACCCCGTGCATAAGGGTAAGTGATTGTTTATTATTCATATCTTTCGTTTCAACAGCAAATACATGTTTTGTTGTTATCCGTTTTTTCCTATCCTTTTTATACATTTTTTTTATACATTTTTATGGAGTTAAAAATAGGAAAAAAAGGTCAATCCATGCGTTTAATTAGAGTTTAATTCGATTTTAAGTGATATTTATTTTCATTTGTACTTAGATTTAAACACTGGGAGAGGGTGTCGAACCTTTGTACAGAACAGTTGTGCGCTCCGAAACGATTTAATTAGTAGTTAAAAAGTAATTAGTGTATATTTCAAAGTGAACCAAAACAAACAAGAACATTTACAAGGTAAAACAAAAACTTTTTGTATCGTCACATAGTCATAAATATATACATTCCATACCTAATTACCATCGGTTATCTGTAAATTCCAAAGGAAGACAGGGCCGCACTTAACAGGCAGGTCCATGTCATTACTTAAAAATGGATGAATATCCGCCGTTAGGAACTTCAAATGGGGGAGTTCAGAACATAGCAAGCACATCATCACTGCCTTATTCATATATAGCCAGCCAAAGCAATTCAACCTTCCCCAAAAAACAGCAAGCAATTGTATTTAATGCACTGGACAATACAAAATTGGAAGAATATATATATGCGGTGGGAGATATAATTACGCCAAAAAATATTTTGTTCGCTTCTCGGATTTCTAACAATAGAATATGTATTTACCTCACCAATGAAAAAATTGTTAACGACTTCGTATCTACTAATAATGGAATTATCACAGTTAACCATCAACGTATTCAAGCACGAAGATTACTAAACCCAAACATACGATTGATTATTTCAAATGTGTGTCCCTCCGTACCACATAACATCATTGAAGCTGAGCTTGTTAATATGGGACTGAATTTGGAAACTCGATTGAATTTCCTTAAGATTGGCACACAAAATCCGGAATATAAACACATTTATAGTTTTCGTAGACATATTTACATCTCTCCTCCTGATCAAATCATAATACCTGAATTTCTGGACTTCAATTATGATAATACATTTTACCGAATATTCCTATCTTTAGACAATGTCTGTTTTACTTGTAAACAACCTGGTCACACTGCAAATAATTGTTCTCACTCTAAATTACTTCCAAATATGGTATTACTGGACTCAACTCCCAAATCTCCAGTATCCACAAATAAAGTTAAACCAACAGATATCCCTACTCTTGCACATTCACATTCAAGCTGCATTTCTAATCAAGATAACCTCATGGTTCCTAACGTAAGGGAATGCTCTAACAACCATATAAGTATAACAAATCTAGATATGGAGCCAGATTTTAATCCATTAGATAAGCCATCAAACACATCACTTGAAATTACCAAATCCCCAGAGCAATCGCAAAGGCAATCAAATTTATCACTTGACATTCCTAACGAATCTGAACAAACTAAGACGATTTCTGCAGCTTGTAAACGTCAAATCTCTACTTCACCTGATTTAGAAAACCAAAAACCTGATGAAGAATCTTTTAGACGTCCGAAATCTTCAAAAAAATGTAAAACTAAGAAAAACGCAGAAGAATTAACTCACCTTTTAGAACCTATAAAAGATCTCCTAGTTACTTTCAAACCACCAAATTTTATGAACTTTACCGAATTATGTGATTTTATAATAAATGCATCTGGGTCTAAGCATGCTGCAAGCATAGCAAAAAATTACACCAACGACTTACACAATCTGAAAAATCTACTTACATTCGTTCATAAAAACATCGATAACACATCTGTAAAAAATAATATAACAAGGATTAAGAAAAAATTGACGGAAGAAGCTGACCTAACATCAACAGACGAAGAAAGCGATATCTCTTCTCACTCTGGTTTTTCAAGATAAAGTAATGGCTTACTCAAATTTTATTCTTCAGTGGAACCTAAATGGTTTTTACACCCACCTACCGAACATACAACTCTTAATTAATGAATTGTCACCGTTAATACTTAGCCTGCAAGAAACTCACCTCAAAGGAAATAAGCTTCCTAAAATTAAAAACTACACCATTTTTTGTAAAAATAGACCAGTTCAAACTATTGCTAGTGGAGGAGTTGCCATGCTAATCAACAATTCTATTTAAGCCGCACACATTCCTCTCAACACCAAGTTGGAGGTCATAGCCGTATCTGTAATTCATCATGTTAAGTTAAACATTTGTAATTAGTGATACAAGAACAGTTAACAACATTCCGTCTAACATGAACCGCACGTTAAGTGAAAACTGTGAAAAAGTGCTCAAATTTCTGAAAGACTCCAATTTTATCATAAAATATAAGTACCTATTGTATGTTTTTTGACTATAAGTACCTATTGTATGTTTTTTTTTGAAACCCCGCTCATAACCCTCGAGGTTGATGCGGTAAAAAAAAAAAAAAAAAAAAAAAGATTGGAAGTTGAACACGAGGAATCAGTACTTTTAATTATTATAAATAATTTCATCTAAAAAATGTGATTGCTGCAATTTGTTCCAATTAAAAAGTTGATTTATTTAATACTAATTACATTTATGTCGTAGAAAATCCCATTAGATATAAATATAAATGTAAATCGTACAATTAAATGTAGATACTTTATTCTGATTACATTATTCATTACAATATTTTTAAACACATTAATCTTATCATTCATAAACACCTTATGTTCAATTCTAATCACTTATCCATTAGTTTCTGTCTTTTTGATGGCATTTCTTCATCGTTAGATTCGTCAAACATCTCCGATTCTAGTAGATCTTCGAAATATTCATGACTATCACCTTCTTCCTGTCCAACATTATTTCCAGACTGCGTTGGTTCTTCATCCACAATTTCTTCTGAATCATTAACTTCCTCGTAGGTTTCTTTTTCAATATTGGAGCAATTTTCAGAACCATGACAGTTTGAACATAAATTTGTGCATTTTAAACCATGTTTTCGGCAACCACATTTTAAACTGTTACATCCAGTTTCACAGCTACAGCAAATAGTTTTAGCAATATTTCCGTAATTAATTCTTTTTGTGTAAATTTGGGCATAATTCCACGTTGATATTGCTTCCAGCCCCAATCTGTCGCTGTTAGTTCGTTACCCAACCAAGTTTGAAGCTGATAATATGCCCTGTAACAATGTTGTTCTGTTACTTTATTGAAAAGTAACGAATAGTTACGAGTAGTCAATAGTAACGATATTTTACACCTCTAATACTGGTTAGGCTAACGGTTGTAACAGCTGCTACGAAATAGTAGGTATGTATGTAGTAAAAGCCAGACCCGCCTAGCGGCTTCCCCACTTCTCCATGAAATATCTTTTGATGGGCTACTATTTTTCGTAGGTCACTCAGGTATATAATTTATCTTAAAATAGTTATAAATAGACATCTACGCATATCATTTAAAGAAGATTCGACAACTTTCTCCAAATATTGTAGATGTCTTATTAAATATTAATTTTATTAACTTATTTGTTTGTTAATTATAGTAGTATATTTTTATTTGGAATTTTTTTTTATCAATGTAACATGTGATCTAACGTTTTTCGAGTAATTAAAGTGTTAATTTTAATAAATAGCTCAAAATTTTTTATATTAAAAAAAATTCGAATTCGAGTTTTTTTCGATTTTTTGCGTTTTCTGAGAAGATTTACTATAGTAACATTTATTTTTTTTTCACCATCGGAAAGTAGAGATTTCAACGAACAGAAAACTTTTTGAAAAAAGCTGATATTTTGACGGGTGAGTTTTCGATTGAAAATTAGGTTGTTTTTTCGATATTAATTCAAAATAAGGTGAAAAAATAAATATTTTTAATCAAATAAATTACAGCGTATTTGGGGCATAAAAAGGTAAGTTTTCACCAAATTTCGTTAAATTTTTTTTTTGTAAAAGATAAAAATAAAAAACCAAAAAATTGGTTTTTTCAATTTTTCACATAAATTTTGAGGTTATGTGAAAAAACTGTGAATACAAAAGTTTTAGATCTTTTTATTACCTACAGCATTGCCATTTGACTTTTTTCGAAAGGACTTTTAGTTTTGCCGGAATTCGAGAAAAACCGTTTTTTACCCTTAAAAACTCACCCCCATCCCCTTCCCGACCTCAGATCGCCCGTAAACTATTTTTCCTTTCATTTTTATAATATTCCTCTCCTTTTCTAATGGGTTTCATCCTACTATTATTTTTTTTCACTTTTTATTATTTTTAAAGGCTTCTACCCTGGTCTAGCTTGGTAGAAAATATAATTATAATAGAACCTAAACAAAACTTTGTGTTTTATTGACCTACTATAGATTAGCACCTCCCTATGGTATAGTAGTTGTTTGGCTGCACGAATTTTAGCTTCTCCATAGTGTGGACCAGGATAATAATATTTATTTCAGGACTAGCGAGAACGTTTCTATATTTAGCAATAACCTCCTGGATTTTGACGACAGTAGACCCCTGGAATTTACCGTACCTCCATCTGAGGCTAACTGGAACTCTCGACGATTGAAGTCGAGGGGCCGTGGAGACAACCACGTTAAAAATCAGGCGCCCAGGAAAGTGTAAGGTTTCAAAGGTGTCAGAAATGACGTTCCGAGGCCTTAAGAGGTAGGGCAAGAGGCTGCTACCTATACTACCTCCGAGGGCGAGTAGAGAAGAAGGAAGGAAAACAACGCCACAATCTATATAAAGGAGATCACACACATATTTAGAAGTTCTGATAAAAATGAATACTATTTTCAAAAAAATTCTGGTATTTCACGAATTATGCGATACTGCTTGCGACGAGTGTATATTTAATTATAAAATTATTTTTCCTGCAATCCCACGAGAGCATAGTATTTCTTTAACTACAATTGAATTTGTATCAGGTGATGTAAGTAAATATAACTCAACATTGTACATTAAAAGAAAAACATTAACCAACTTTGACTGGGCTATTGAACTAAACGTGCGACCGGGTCAACGTTTTCGTGTGACATTTTAACAATTTTGTCATTGTCGCCATTAAGTTCGGAACATAAATTTTAAAAGCTGCTGCCCATGAGAAAATCTACTAACTCTAACTATGTGTTGATAGTTATGTTGACTTTCATAAAATAGCTGTCAATAAATTAAGTGAGAAAATAGTTGAGTTAGTGAAACATAATATAAATAAAAGATACCAAGCAACCTCACTAATATCGGTTTATCAGTAAAGTTGTTTGGTTAAATTCGCAATATTTTAATAGATATGTTTTCATCTTTTTAAGATAGGCAACTTTATATACAGTAAGCAAATTAACATACAATAATAATCTTAAAAAATAGGATTTGTATGTAAGTAGTAAACAAGGTCAATCCTTTAAATTTGAAAGTAGATAGAATGATAATTATAAATAATTTTCTTAAAAGTATTGTTAAAAAGTTACAAATGAAAATTAGTTCTTTATTTATATTTTCTAGATTATGGATTCAACCTTCAAAATTTTATAATTTTTATAGCTATTACAAATTTTTGTCTCATCTCAAATGGGTGAAATTTCGTTTTAACAAGTAACTAAAAATATACACAAATCTATGTGACAATTCAGTTATATACTTATATAAAAACAGAAATTACAATCACCATTAGTAGAAATCTGATATACTACCCTCCTAAAGTTTGCTGCCACATCTGTTTTTATACAAAACAAAATATTAAATTATGTGGTAAAAATTTACAATAAAATTATATTTCAGGATTCTTTGCACAAAAAAGGATTATTATCCCACATTCATTAACACTCGACAGGACTGGATAAGCCTACTAAAACATAAGAAATTATAAATAACTTTTTTGTTTCTGATGTTGGAATATTCATGTCCCTATATTCTAGTAAAGAGCCCACAACTGCAATAATGTCGAAAACGGAATACACTTTTTTAATTATGCACGTTTGTACTAATAGGCTTAACTAGTGCCAATTTGCAATCATTTAAATTTACTGTCTCGACCCTTTCTCTGTGGAATCTACACATTTTTTCAATATACTGTGGAATTATCTAGAAAAAGTTAGTTTCATTTAAAACAAAAATTGTAATTGGATACATATTCTGGTAGCCTACGAGTACACATTGCTAGAAACAGTGAAGCTTTTTCCCTCGCGTGACTTAGTTGACGATATTATTCAACACATACTATGTTGGTACTGTCTTCTTCTAATAACAGAAAAAGAATTAAACTCAATACAAGCGTTTGTCGTATTGTTTTTATTAAGATGCATATGGTTGATGTCGTATCAGTCACGTGATGGAAAAGACTCGGCTATGGTTGCACCTTCAACATAAAATGGGCCGAAAATGTTCAGGACGTGTCTGAACTTTTCACTTCAGTTGTCATAAGAAGAGCAGTTCTTTCAAAGAAAATTTTCTGTGTGATCAATGTTCATAGTAGACTAAAGACATTACAAATTTAGAGCACCTACATATGTATGTTTTAATTTAAAGTTTTTTTTTATGTAGGTATTTAACATTTAATTTTATTATTTAATATAAAGACTTAATACCTATGTAAATCACTTTAAAAAATGTATTTTTTCCTACCTATATACGTCTCTGTACCTAGTTAATTATAGAATACTAGGTACCTATGTAATATTTAGCGCCAATTACTATGAACGCAGAGTGACAATGACTGTAAACTAAGTGCCAACGACTATGAAATCTAGTAATTTCTTATTATTGCTTGAATTTTTTATACATAATAAAGATAGTATATGGTATTGACAACATAAAATTTGAGCTGCCTAACCCATTAAAAGCTTGTTCACATAAGCAGTTATTAATTTAGCTAAGAAATAATGAAACCAGACAAGGAACGATAGTACCAATGACTATCGGTTTTACCCTATATGTTACGAAATATCTGTAAAACATGTAAGCATTTTTCTCATCACACAAAAAAACATTAAATTTTTGTAAGTTTTACTGGTATCTGAAAACCAAACAATTTTATAGTATCTAAATATCAATACATTTAATTATTTATGGTGGTATTACATTGTTGATTAAAATATCATAAAATATTTATATTTTCAACTTTAATTTGTAGTAGTATACCAGAACATAAATTCAAGTGAAGATAATATTTAAAACATTTGATAAATAATTATTAGGTCAGATGTTTAAGGTTAGTCCGAAAATGTTTTATTAATATCACTGATAATACAAAAAATGAAGTATTTTTCGGAAACAGTTATATAATGCAATGAATTTTTTTTTGACAATTCCTACACACAATTATGTTGTTTATATTGCTTAGTTATGATGAAAATTATTAAATATATTATCTGCGTTAGATACAGTGAATAAAGAGTATTCCAAAAATTATTTAATATTTTCGAAGAACAAACTGCTGTAGCACATGCTGCTTTTGTTCAAAATGTACAGTAAAACTTAAGGACAACCCAAAATTGTTGGTTGTTAACAACACAAAAGTAGAATTCTTGGGTCGATGACATATTTAAACATAGAATATAGCAATACATGTTAATACATTTTTAGACTTTTGGCAAGTGTGTATATTCACTCAGGCAACACTAGAGTTATTGACAGTTTTGTCCAAACAATATCAACTTAATCATGTATCTGAAGGTGGCGATATGAAAGCCTCATTTATATTTCAATTATTATTTTTAACTTCTAAAAACTGAACAGTTTTCTCAAATTAAGAAAGCTACTACAATAGCAGTACTTATGTCTAGACAAACCATTGATATTTTCATGAATTTACAATAATTAGAATGTTTATTTAGTAGTAAAAATGTATTTTTCCATCGACAACGCGACATTTGCAACATAATATATTAAGAAGAAAATCAATTTAGAAACTATAATTGTTTGGCTTTCAAATATTTAAAAAATTAAATAGAAATATGAATTTAAAAATGCAAATTACTAAATATATGAAGAATTATTATCACAGTTATATTAAAAAAAATTATGATTACGATATAAAATATGGAAAAATAGGCTTGTATTTTCTATCATATCAATTTATATAGTATATGAAAAATTAATAAAACTGGAGTTTTCTGAAAATTCCTTTTATATTCAAAGATCTGGTTCAATATGATCTTGCAAATTTTGTCCCCGTAAAAGAGATAATTATTCTATTTTAAATGATTTTTAGCTGTTTTTCCCTTTGGTATATTGCAGAATAGATGCCAGCAGTTCTTTATATTCACCCATTTTGTTTTAGGATGTAATGGTTGGAGTTATCATGGGAGTCATTTTTTATAGTGTGATAATCTGGTTCTAGCTCAGACATGGGTACCTCTAGTCCATAGAGAGTTGGTATTTCGACCTAATAACCAACACATTTTTTATATGCTTCTCACCTGTCTGATTGGCACATGTTGATCTCTCTTGTTGGTTAAGTTTATATACACTGATTTTTTATCATTACTTTTGATTTTCCATGTGCATGTATGAATCTGGTTGATGATTATTTCCAGTTTTTCTGCTGCCTCTTCATGGTTTTTCCTACTGCCAGAATAGCCATATTGTCATCAAATTTGGCTACAGTATCTTAGTATGGGTTAGCAATGTCACTGTTGCTTATTTTTTTCAGTGAACTGAATTTTTGCTCTTCAGTTTTAGTACACTTTTTATAGCGGGAATCGTTAAATATTTTCCATTTATTTAAAAAAATTATCTGTGAGCAAATGCTAGTATGATATATTGTTATACAAATAACTGTTATCAAAACAACATTTTTATAAGATGAATTAATTTCATCAGCTTAAACCAAAAACGATAAGAATACAACATTACACTCGATCTTCAAATCTATCAAATTCTTCTCATCTATTGTACTTCATATTACAGTTCTAATTGCTTGTGTAACTTTATGTAGCGAAGTGTCCCAGTTATTATGAGACGAATTTTTATGGATATAACAACTTAGAGCTGTTACAATCATCTTATTGTGTGAATTTTTATGGATATAACAACTTAGAGCTGTTACAATCATCTTATTGTGTGATTTGCTTGGGGATGATGATGAGCATTATAAAAAATTTGTGGAACACCAAAATTAAGAAAAACCTGGTTTTCTATAAATTTCACAATGCACTTAGCAGTTGCATGTGGTATTGGATGGATGGACAAGACAACATTTAGTGAACCAATCAGTAATTTCTAAAACAAATCTGTTACCAGATTTTGACTTTGGATAATGACCTATTAGATCAGTGGAAATTCATTAGCAAGGAAAATTAATATCTTTGTATTGACCCATAACACCAGCTGTAGGTAGGTTTTGGGTTATGTGTAGTTGAAGATATATTTATCACACAACCTCAACAAGGAAAAATCTAACTGTGGTAAATGGGTCCTCATTTTCCAACCTCTTCCAGGAAAATGAGGATTAGGAAAATTATGAATTATATGTAAAAACTATATCCTTTGACATGTGTTGAGAGGAACAAAGTCTGAATAAATCAAACTCTTCACACTATTCTTTACAAAAAATGTGGTATAGTGCCACCAGAAATCTAAGGACATAAATCACCAACCACTTGAGTTATTAGCAGGTAGTTGATTATTTACAGAGTTGTATCTGCCCTAGCCATTCAATTTTGTTCTATAAAGGTATAAATAATGATATTGGGTTAAGTTAATTATTAAGAAAATTCGCTTGAATATAATTGAGAATTGTTTATGTATATATAATAACACATAAACTTTTATAAGCATCACGATAATTTATGCGATTATAGTTCATAAAGTTTATAATATTTAAGTTGTGTAGAATTAAATTTAATATACGCAGTTGTGAAGTTGCTGTTTTTTACATCAAACAGTGCAAATTTAAATTGTGGTCAGAGGGATTAAATGTGTTAAATGCTCGCAGTTAGCACACCCTATGAGACTAAAAAACATCAAATTCTGTGAGGAAGGAATGATTTGTTGAGACCCTACAGTTTCTGTCCTTGATATTGAGGAAGAAGATTCAACTAATGTGACTGGCAATTCACTGGAAAAATTTCATAGTTCCTGAATTATCAGAAAAAGGGAAGTTTTAAAAAACAAAAACAATGTATCTGTTTCTGGGTCCTGGTCAGAATACCATGTTCAATCAAATATACAAGTTCTTAATTTGGACGATGACTGAAGTTAAATTCAAAAACGGGAGTGACTATAGAACTGACAAAGCCAACAACATCTGGTAAAAGAGAACATGAACACGAATACTAATCCTTCGAAGATTTCGACTAGTAAACAAGAATAATCCCTTACTACTAATGAGACTATTGAACAGCATGTCAGCGCAGCCATATTACAGACCGAAACTATAAATACTTTAAAACAATTACATAATCCAAATGGTATTAGCAATAATGACAACGAAATTGATGATGGTTGGCAAACTGTCCAGAGTCGATATAAGAAGAGATGTAAACAAACAGTACCAAGATATGTATCATTTCCTGTAACCAGGTTGAAGCCCAATATGACACGAGAATAATTAATAAAATTTTTAGAACCAAACCTCCCAAATGTTTTTTGCGAGCCACACTCGTCTAAGCATCCTGAAATATACTGATCAATGAAAGTTACGTTCAACAGGAACCATTTAAAGGCAGCGTGGAATCGACAAGTATGACCAATTGGGTCACTTATCTCATTTTTGGGAAAAGGAGGATGCCTTCAACGGAGAAGGATCCTCAAACTACAATGAGGAACATAAAAGGACAAATTTATCACATGAAATAAATAAGAATTATCCTCAACTGCCAAAAGAAGCATATATAAACATTCTGATGGATAAAAAATACACTACCTTCACTTGGCTAAAAGGTGAATTGCTTCCCACAATAAAATTGAATGATTATAACTTGGTCAATTTCTACTGCAGATCAAAGAGTAAAGATATGAATTTTATAGAAGCACTTCAACAACTTCTAACAAATGTAAGTCTCAAATTTGAGGGAAACATGGGAAAATATACTAAAAATTGTCTTAACTGATAAAAGTTGAAGTATCGAATACTGGAGCCAACGTGGGTAACAGAGAAATCAACTACATGTATCGATAATCTGTTAATAAATTTCAACTAATACAAACGAGCAATTGTCGTTAAAGAGAACATATCTGATTATTTGTCGACCAATAACAGAGTTTGGCAAGGCCGAATGTAGAAATATTATCAACAATATAAATTGGTACAAATACTGTAAGTCAAATAATCAACATTTTTTGGCAGAATTAAAATATGCGGTGGATGCGGCATTTCCACAGAAGAAAATAATAGATAAAAACATCAAAGTAAATTGGTTTGACAGCAAGTTGGAAGAAATGAGAAAGGATCTAAATTGTGGTTGAGTACATGTAATCATATCTGAAAGAGGAGAGGATAAGTTCAAAGGTGAATACAAAAAAGCAATTAAAGAAGCAAAATCAAACTTTAATTTTAATGAGCGATAATGTAAGTAAAACCACATGGTGTATTATAAACAATTTTAGAAAAAATCTGATAAAGATTTAAAGAACACCAAATGAATTGAACAACTTCTCTGTCAATATAATTGATAACTTAATTGCAAACATTCAATCATCATATAAAAATGGGTCAGATATTTTGAATATATCTATTAGATATTCAGTTTTCTTAAAACCAACAAATGGAGCAAAGCATCCAGCGTGATTTCTTCACTTAAAAACATTGGCATGGGCCCTTAGAATATTAGTACGGCAATTATTAAAATTGTTGGTGATATGATAACTGAACCCATTGTTCAATTAATAAATGGATAATTTCCAGTTTTTTTAAAGCTTTACAGAACCACCCCCATTCATAAACAGGATGATATAGATGACTGTAATAATTACAGGTTTATTGCTATAAGTCTATTGTCCAAAATAATCAAAATAATTTTAAAAGAGAGGCTTATAAGTTATCTAGAAGAAGGAGGATATATTAGTGAAAGGCAGCATGGTTTTAGAAAGTTACATTCAACCACTCAAGCTGTAACACACATTATTCATACAGTAGCAAAAAATAAAGACATGGGTATATTAACTAGAGCTTTCGATAGTGTATGCCACTGGATGCTTCTGGATAAGTTAGAAAAATATGTGATAAGGGGTTTAGCAATAAACTTGTTAAAATCATTCTTAACTGATAGAAGGTAATATATTGTTTACAACAACATTACGTCTGATATAAAGTTAATCAAACATGGAGTACCCCAAGGTTTGGTGTTGGGTCCTCTTTTGTTATTTTTATACACAAATGATTTGCCTTTAGATACGGTCCTGGTTGGAAAATAGTAATACCTGTATAAATAGAGCTCGTCAAAATCAAACAAATATATACGAGTAAATAATAACAATAAAACAACAGTAATAAATGAAACCAGTGAAAGAACAATACATACAGTGATCATAACAGCAAAGAGTAAGTAGGTACAATATTGCATTTAAAACTTAATTAAAAAGAATCACCCACGTTATAATATATTAAAAATATAAAAACTCGACTGAGTAACAAAAACTAATAAGTAAGCAATTCTCTATACCAAGAAACTAGAACCAAGCTCGGACGGCATCAAGAACAAACTGAAAATTAAAAACAGATTGACCAACGAAGCCAGCTTGAGTGGAGATTGAAGATTGAAATAAGTAAATCTTCAATACTTAAACTGAACTTAAGACACTTAATTGAAGAATACAGAGATAATGGAAGCATTTATGGAAGAAATAAGGCAAAAACTAATCTTCTTGGATGCCAGAGGAGAGAGAATAGAACAAAAGCTAAATAAAATGAATGAAGATATAGCGGAATTGAAAAAAGACATTGAAAAATCAAGCAGGAAAATGACATTATAAAAAGATTTAATTCTCTTTTTATAATGTCATTTTCCTGTGTTGAAGAATGGAAATACTAGATAGAGATGTACACAGAAAAAACATAGTAATACATGGAATTGTAGAGGATGCCAATGAAGATACCCAAATACTTCAAAGCAAAGTAGAGGATATCATGAAGAAGATAGAAGTACGAATAAAAGTAGAAGAAGCAGTAAGTGATATAAGGAGAATAGGAGAAAGGAAAGATAATAAAGCAAAGCCAATATTTAAAGAAATGAGTAGTGTAAAACATAGAGCGGAAATTTTAAAAGCAGTCAAGAAACTAAAAGGAACAAAGAAGTATATAAACGAAGACTACTCCAAAGAAATACAGGCTCAAAGAAAGGAAATCGCGCATCATATGAAGGAAACACGAAAACAAGGATATAATGCGAAACTTAAATACAACAAATTGATAATAAACGAAGAAGATGCATTTTAGAAGATGCAAACGAATGGCAAAAAACAGAGGAAAAACTAGACAAAAGATCAGGTGGCAAACGAACAGTACTCAGTGATAGATCGCCAACAACAAACGAACAAAGGGATAAAATAGTAAAAATCACATAAACAACAAAAAAGACGACAGAAAACGAATAAGCAGTAAAAGAGAAGGAAAACGGGTGGCGACCGCAATATTTACGATACGAATAAAGAAACCAAAAGAAAATATATGATGTAAAAAACAACGAATAAGAATAGGATCATGGAATGTGAGAACATTATTAAAACCAGGAAAACTGCAAGAAATAACAAATGAACTTAGAAAATATAGAGTAGAAATAGCATGTTTTCAAGAGATAAGATGGGGAGGAAATGGAAAGATAAAAAAGGAAGAATACGCAATATGGTATGCAAACAAGGAAAAGCAAGGATATGGAGGAAAGCATTCATAGTAAACGGAAAAACAAAAAAGTAATGCTTTTTTAAAGAGTAAATGAACGAATATTATACATGAGGATCAAGAACAAACCATACAACATATCAATCATAAATGTATATGCACCTACGGAAGCAGCAGAAGAAAAACAAACATTTTACGATAAACTAGAAGAAACTTACGAAAAGGGCCTAAAACAAGATGTAATCATGATAATGGGTGATTTTAATGCTCAAGTAGTGGAATATGTAGCATGGAAAAACACATTACATAAGTATAAGAATAATAATGGACAAATTTTATGCAATTTGGCAACAGCTACTGATACATGTATAATAAGTACCAAGTGTAGACATAAACGACTTCACAAAATAACATGGATGCAACCAAGTGGAAAAGATGGAAATCAGATCGACCATGTACCAGTTAAAAGAAAACATTGTAAATCTATCAATGATGTAAGATGCTACAGAGGAGCAAATATAGACTCAGACCACATTCTGGTAATAACAGATGTAAAAATAAAAAAGTAGAAGAGATAAGAACGAAAAACAAAAAAAGATGGAACAAATTAGGAGATACTGAGATACTAAGATATCACAAAAATATAAAGAAGAGTTAAATAATAGAATAGAAACCAGGGAAGACATAAAGATTAAGGAAGATGATTGGAATAAGATTAAAGAAGTGATAATGGAGGCGGCAGAAAACAGTATTGGATTTAGCAGCAACAGATGGAACAACCACTGGTTTGATAACGAATGCGAAAATTTTATTCAGAAAAAACAATAGAATACCAATACATAAGAAGAGATGCAACAAATTATGTCAAATAAAGAAAATGAGATGGATAGAAAATACTCTAGAAAAAATTGAGAATGAAAATAACAACTCAAGAATACTGTATCAATTCCCGAGAAAGAAAAGTAACAGAAAAAGCAATAAAACTACAGATGAAATATAGGAGAAAGAATGGAAAATATACTTCAGCTACATCTACAAAGAAGAAAACGATAATATAATAGAAGAAAATATGATTGTAGAAGACCAACTAAACAATCTAGAAAAGAAACCAAGTCTTGAAGAGGTACAAGAATATATATCAAAGCTTAAAAATAACAAAGCAGCAGGAAGCAACACGATAAAAGCCGAATTAATTAATCACGGGGGGAAAGAATTACAGATAAGAACACACAAACTCATAGAAAATATATGGTTAAAAGGAGAAATGCCAACAGAATGGAGAATAGGACAGATAGTGCCCATACCAAAAAAATGAGATCTATCCAAATGCATGAACTACAGAGCAATATCACTTACTTACAAAATCCTAACGATGATAATAAGAAGCAGACTTACAATGCACTCTGAAATGATATTGGGAGACTACCAGTTAGGATACAGAAAAGACAAGTCAACAATAGATGCCATACACACAATAAGATAAATAACAGAGAAGTGCTATCAATATGATTATAAGCAAACATTCAACAAAATAATAAGAACAAGAATAGTAGAAGATTTAAAAGAAATAAATGCACCTGAAAAACTGATACAACTAATAAACATGACGATGAAAGAATCAAAAGCTACAAAACTACTCAGTCAAGTCCCAAACAGAAGAAATTGAAATAGAAAAAGGAGTGAGACAAGGAGACGCATTATCAGCACTTCTCTTCATCATATCATTAGATAGAATTATAACAAATAAAACAAGATGGGAGGATGGGACAATCACCAACAAATCATTTCAAATAATAGCATACGCAGATTATATAGCTATAATAGCATGAAGACAAGAAGAATTGGAAAGTACATTTAAAATAATAGAACAGAAGTCAAAAGAAAAAGGATTAGATATAAACGAAACAAAATACATGCATTGCAGCAGAAAACATAAAATTTGACAGAACTAAGAATCGACAACTATACATTTGAAGAAGTCGAAAAGTACAAGTACTTGGGATTTATAGTACACAGAACATATGAGTGATTACACATTAAGCACTGAATACAACAAGGTTATAAGGCTATGTATGCTAATAAGAAAATACTCAAAGACAAGAAATTAGCAAAAACACAAGAATACAGATATATAAAACAATAATACGACTAATCGTAACCTACGCTGCAGAAACATTGAGTTTAGTACAGAAGGAAGAAGAACAATTGAGAATTTTTTGAAAGAGAATAAAATCACGAAATAAGACCACTAATGAACCAGGAAATTGAAGACATACTATATAGAGAAAATATAGTAAGATTTTACAAAGCGCAAATAATCAGATGGTATGGACACATATACAGGAAAGAAAAAACGTCATCACAAAGAAGAATAACTGATTGGATACCACTTAATTCAAGACCCAAAGGTCGACCAAAGTTAAGATGGAAAGAGTAAGTTGAATCAGACCTCAAGAAAAAAAACTGGAGACAACTAATACTAAATAGAACAGAATTGAGAAAGATTGTTACAAAAGCAAAAACAAACCAGGACCTATAATAGGGAGAAAAAAGGAATACAATGTGGACTAATCCATCACGATGAACAGATTATTGAGTTCTCATGAACAGCTTCAATTTCTTTGGAAGTGTACAGCTTATTATTATTTTGCCATCATACCTTGAAATGACACATACTTTTCTTTATGTAGATGATGCCACATTTATGATTGAAGGAAGTAATATAGGTAGACTTGAACAGTTATCAAGAGAAACACAAGAAAAAGGTGAACAATACTTTAATGCAAATGCATTTTGTTTGAATAAAGATAAAACTAAAATTTAAGATTTTAACAAAATAATGAATAATGTTAACGAGAATAGCGTGTGTTTATTAGGTTTTCATATGGACAACAATCTCAGATGGAAAACACAAATTACAGAAACTAATAATATATTGTCCAAAGGTCGCTTTGCCCTAAGGAGAATGAGAAGCTTGGTAAGCTAAATGTTCTTAGAATTGCATATTTTGGGCTAATACTTTGTCATTTGCATTATGGGATATTACTATGAGAGATGGTTTCGTTTAACTTTAGGGATCATGCAAAACTATTCTTCATTGATTTACAGATTCTTACGGTACCATGTTTATATATACTTGAAGCTATTTTATACGTACATAGAAATAAAAATAAATATACAACTGGGGCAATGACACCTGATTACAATACCAAAAGCAGATGTCATTAGAACAGCAAAAATGAAATTAGTTAGTACTTAGAAACAAACCGAAGTTTTATATCGCAAAATATATGATACACTTCCAAATGAAAAAACTATCCAATAAAAAAAGTAAAATTTGTGGGGAAGTGGTCTCTTTTGAGCCATGCTTTTTACTCAATGAATGAGGTTTTTGAAGCAGTCTGGCCAGTTTGATTAATTGAAAAATGCACTAAGCAATGTAATTGTTAAATTTTTATATGCTTTTTTATGAATATGTGTTGAATATATTTGGGTTACTAGAGAAGTAGAATTGTAATTTGTAAACGTTTTTCTTTCTTTTTTTGACGTGTCTAAACAAAATATGTATATTGTTTTCAGTGTATGTAATATTGTAATGTAAAGACCAATAAAATCTTATCCTAATTGTTTTCCAAGTTTGGTAATTTATTTTGTAACCATGAATATACCATTATAATCTCGTTAATAGTCCATTAGTACTGAAAGTCTGGTGGCCAGGGAAGTAAATTGTATTATTTACACACATTTCAACAAAAATTATAGAGAGCCCACTATTATTAAAATGCCAAACTATTTCACGAGATATTTTAATATCCGGACCTGGGAATATTTTAAGGGACACATACTTTTATTGCAATAGGTAATAATGAGGGTCGTCGGCTAATATTGATTTACAGCCTTCTTAGATTTCTGGTTTTACTTTATAATTACTATTTTCAACTAGACCACTCGACTAGTTCGACTATGAGGAGTGGTTATAAGATGGGTTTAAAGGTTATTGAAATGAGAAACTTGAAATTCCTGGTACAACATAATTGGAAATATGAGGGAGATCCTTAGACTAGGAAAGAGAGGGGACTCGTAACGCTGTCAACTATTGTGATACCAATGCCCACCAAGTCATAAACTTCATTATCGTCATATGATAGTTCTAAAGGACTAAAATTTTTATTTTATAAATTAATCTTCATACATGGGAAATTTTAAAATAAAACTATATTGATTTATTTAACTTATATCAAAATTGTAGGCATTAGTAATTATGATCTTTTGGGGTTAGGAATTCCGAGAAACTGAACAATAAATTCGTTAATTTTCAATGAAAAAGTTTCGTAATGTCTTTTCTACTAATATAATTGAATTTATTATGAAATACGTGGGGTTTTATGATTAAGAGCTTATTTTTTAGGATATAAAGAAAAAAGTAGCTACCAAAAAAATAAGTTAGCCATAACACTTATGAAACGAAGTTTTAGGTTCTTTCGTTCTGCTAGAACTCTTACACTGGTAAGCACAATAATTAACCATCTTAACAAAATCAAAAGTACACTTTATAATCACTTTAATCCCTCAATACTCGCAAAAAACTCTCTGGGGTTCACTATAGCACTGACCACCAAAAAATGGCGTTGGCTTTGAAATATGCATCAAACCGTCACCACAGCTTTCAAAGAGAGTTACACGTCCCCTCTCTTTCCTAGTCTAAGGGGAGATCAGTTTATTAAATAATATGTTCGATTTCTCTTTGTAATATTTAACCCCATATACTATCAAAATTATTCAAGTTTTTCTGTTAAAAAATATCACAAGCCTATTTGATAATACAGTATAACTTAGTATATTGTAAGTCTTCATATATTTTAACCAGATTATTGCACTAGAAATGATCTGTACTCATAATCTTGCAACATCGCCTTATAAAGTAGGCACACTGACAGATCTAAAAAAATGTAAATATACTCAAAAAAAATGCTATAAATTTTAGTTACGCTGAGTGCAAGTGAATGTAATGCAGTAGCTTGAAAAAAAAAAAGCAGATATTAAGGGGAGTGACTTTCAACACACACTGTATGTTAGATGAGGAATAGCTAAGAAAATGCGTAAGTGACTTCATTTAAGCAGATATAGTATTTATGGATGCGGGAAATAATGTAGATTAGTTAAGAAATCAGAAAATAAAATATATTTAAAAAAGATTAGAATTTAGAATATACCGGTTAACAATAATGTGCTAGGTGAGTATCAAAAATGAAACAAACTGAGTACAGATCATCTACATATCGAACAGTAATCTGCCTAAACTTGTTTTCATTAATTAACGAATGTAATAATTTATCATTGAATTTTTTATATACTCACCTCTGCCAATTCTTTGGTAGTTAACTCTCGTATTTTTCCTTCAGTTTTTGCAATGAATTCCTTTTTGAGCTGAACCTTTTTCCTCAACAACTCTGTAACGATATTTTTTTTTGCAGTGTGGATTATTCCCATGCCCTGGAATCTAAAATATATTTTTATATTAATATGTGCTCACATTAAAAGATTTATAAGTCATCTTTAAAATTAAATTTGCAAACAATTCCAAGAATGCAATTAATCAACATTTCATTTAGTTGTTAGTTTTGGGGTTTATAATTTGACAACAATTATAATGTGGCATAACGTCTACCATTCTTTCTGGCTTCCCCGTACCTATATTAGTTGCATATCAGCCATTCCTTCAGAAGTATAATCGATCATAACAAAAAGTGTGAAAGTTGCACAAACCAATTTAATTACAAATAATTCATTTTCGTTTTGACGTTAAACAAAATGACATTTACCATTTCATTATTGACATTCATAGCCTACTATACGGAGGAGCCACCAATAGCAAGAATCCATACAGTTACAGAAATTATTTCCGGCAATCGCCAGTCTTTTCAGGGTATGCGATTTTCAATGAGAAAACGTTGCAGTTTATGTGTAAATGTAAATGGACAAACTTTTGAACATCTTTTGTAATTTTTTGGCTGCTTAGTTCAAAATTATGTTTGAATGGGATATTATTTAACTTTGTAATTATCTTATATTTTATTGTCATTAATTCTTTTGTTAATAAAATCACAAGTTTGGAAAAGTATTATCAACAATCCTTTCTCAATGTTTTATATGCATTGCTGTTTCACAAATTAGTTCCGGTTACATATTCTAATTATTAGTAGTTTGGTAGTTATTAAACAACATTCAAGTAAAATATTTTTTTAATTTCTTTATTAAAAAGTGATCTTGCAGACTTCATAAAAACATTAAATATCTTGAAAACTACAAATTTTTTGATATGTAAAGGTTATACGTTTTTCACGTGAGAACTATTGAGGAATACAAAATCAAATAAAAATAGCTTCAAATGCCAGTGGCGTCAAAAATGGGAGGGGAAAGGTGACATATTCTTCCAAATGTACACTACTGGATCAAGAATTGAAACATATTTTTCATCAAAATATGCCCTTTTACATTTAAAAACAACCTGCCAAATGGCAGATCAATATATTCATCCATTTTAAAGTTATCAAATTAAAACATTATATTTTTCATAACGTTAACACCCTGTATTTAGAAAAGTAAATGGGTGGGACCCCTCAATCCCTATATCATCTTGTCCAATTTTACGAGAGGTATCTACATGTAAACGTTGTAAGTGTCATTTGAAAACACCCTGTATGACTATAAATATTCACTTCTCGAAATATAGCCTAATAATGTGAAGTACATAAAGTACACATAACAATACATTAAAGAAATGTGAATGGCATGAGTTTTAATATCAAAGTGATTAAAAATAAAAATAGGTAAAAAAACTTTTTAAGTTAAACGGTTTTATGTTAAACATACATTGCAATGTTTAAGATAAATGTACTAAAAACCAAAAAATAATAAAATAGATACAGTCGTGGGAATTATAAACATATGCATAGACTAAACTAAAATAAAACCGCGGGGCACGTCAATTGTCTACAATCGTTGATTAAAATTTTTGTTTTGTAATGTTACACTATAATTAGGCAGTTGTTCAACCGAAAACGATGGACGTGTGATAAGTAGGGCTAGAATGTGGAAACAAGCTCGATTATAAACGAGTTTTAGGGTTTCATAGTGGTGAGCGAGTAGTACTTTTATCATATGTTTTGTCGATTAAAGACAAACTACGAGCAGTGAAACGATTCCTCGCCAGCCAGCAGTGTGAATGTCCAACGATAAACTAGTTGAAACATCTCTTTTATTTACATGGAGTGTATAACTATTGGAATTTCCATGAGCAAGAAAATAGTAAGTAATTTTATATAGTATATTCTATTCTACTGGTTGAGCACTTTCATTTGATACCCATATTGATGGGATTGATAAAACCTACGTTATCCGCCATTTTGTAGCGGCCGCCATCTTGGATTTAAATTTTTTATAGTATATTGTATTCTGCTTGTTGAGCCCTTTCATTTGATACCCATGTTGATGGGATTGATAAAACCTACGTTATCCGCCATTTTGTGGCGGCCGCCATCTTGGATTTCAATTTTTTATAGTATATTGTATTCTGCTTGTTGAGCCCTTTCATTTGATACCCATATTGATGGGATTAATAAAACATAAATTATCCGCCATTTTGTAGCGGCGGCCATCTTGAATTTATAATGATAATGAATAAACATAATTGTATTGTCACCAAAATCCAAAGTGTATACAAAATTTCAGATTAATCGGTTTACAGGAAGAGGGTGAAATTTGAATTACTAAATTTGACCCAAGAATAAATAATAAAACAAACTGGGTGAGCTAAATAAAACCGTTTAAAAAATCAGAATTTGCATCCTGGAGTCAACAATTACACTGTCTTCGCTGATTTCCATCTTGGATCCAGAATTGTAGAATTTTTAATATAAAAAACATTATTATGCCATAACTAAGCTACAACCCTATTTCAGACTTTATCCTAACATTTATTTCTGTTTAACCTCCTTAGTTGTTACATTTTTCTATTTTATGGATTATGCACAATTCAGTTTCAAAACATTTTGTCTACTTACACAGCCCTATATCCATTTTCAGGTCCAACAACAATATCGTGAGGGTCATCGTGTTCTTCTCTGCCTTTTTTCATTATAAGTCTATGTGCGTGTGGCAAAAAATCTTTCCCAACAGCATTTGATTGATAAATTGAACATCTAACAATAACACTTCCAGAACAATTTTTAACTTCAACTGTAGGATAAGTGGGTTTTCTGGATTTGTCTGAATTGATACCGGTCAAACTGCCATGAGTCCCTGCCATTTCTGATTTGTATCGAAACCTAAATCGGTCAGTTGGTTGTTCTACAAAATGTAACGATGCTCCTGAAATCAAAAAAATATATAGAATAAAAATACGACTAGGGTTCTAGTAACTTAAAACTAATATTAATTGCTGACTTTTCGATTATAAAACAATATCTTTCAGTTGAGGGTAACTCATTGCTATCATGTGAGAAGGTTTGTTTGCATACCAATTAGTTTTTGTTACCAATTCGAAATTTATAATCAATAAATAATAATCAATTTACATTAATGTGTTACTTGAACCTATACTTAACAGCAATAACAACAAATAAGTCAGCTGTACCAAAAAATTATAGGCTTAGGTTATAATGGGTACATTTCATCTGCCATCATGTGATCTTAAAAATAGGTAAGTCTAAAATTGTGTATATAACATTTTAGAACTATCAAATTGCAATTATAAATAGTTATTTTTGATAAACTTAAGTATCACTTTAATTTTTGGTGTTTAGTTTGTTTCGATATTTTTTATGTTTTTGATTTTCTTTCGTAGGATGTTTTTTCATTAGTATAGTTTGTTTTTTGTTGTGATTGAGTTTACTAATCCCTTGGTTATCCATGCCTGTTTCTTTCTAAGAATCGGAGGTATCACAACTGTGGTGGTACTAATTTGCATTTTAATTTTGATTTTTTCCAGGAATAAATTTGTAGAAGCTTCAAGGTCATTGCAAGAATAAATATCCAACCAATTTAAATTTTTTTCTGCTATGCTGATACAAATTTATTTTCATTGAAAAATGTTTTCGTTTCCCTATTTCTTATACTTTGATTCATATCAGATGATTTCAATTGCTCAACTACAGAATAGTGATCAGTTATATCTGATTCGAAGATAACAGGAGTTATATGTATTAATTCAGTTTTGTCCATTATGAACACGTGGTCAATACAAGTTTGTGAATTCCCTTGAACTCTGGTAAGTTTATTGATAGCCGATCCATATTCACCAACAACCAACAATGTTTAGGTAATTATCTACATGATCTTCTTCCTCATCTAATATGTTATTATTCATATCACCAACCAGGACATGCAGTTCATGCTCATTTCAAATGTTTTTGAGATAAGAGTGTAAATGGTGGTTGAAATAATGCACACAGGTAGACGGGGACCAGTAAATTGTAGTTATCAATATTATCACATAACTTCAGTTTTATTTGAAATGCTTTGACAATCTCAATTCTTGCAATAGAAAACTCAAATGGAACTCCCCTCAATACATAAATCATTACACCGTCGTTCTGATTCACAACACCTTCATTATATATGTTTTGGTATCCATCCAGTTTGTATAAGGCGGTATCATGAATTTTCCAAGTTTCTGATAGGACGATGTAATGAATTGAATATTTAATTTGACTGAGGGTAACTTGGAATTGGTCTAAATTTTTATTTACACTTCGAATATTGAAGGTTACTGGGTTTTCTTCAACAAACGAGTTAAGTTCATCAGTTTTTTCAATAGATTTTACTTTGAAATCTCTAATGAATTGATTCATTTTAACAAGGAGAATTAACGTTTAATTTTTCCAATCGAAAGCCAGTGTTTTTTAATATTATCTTAAAAATGCCTCAAATGATAAAGTTACAACATGCAATTGAACTGGACATTCAAAATACAGAAAAGGGGTTGCAGTAGTGAAGTGATTGAAATCAAGCTTAGAAATATTAATATTTAGTCTGCGATTTTATCTCATCATCATCACGTAGCGCTACAACCCTGGGTGGGTCTTGGCTGACTGTACAACTTTTTTCCAATTTGTTCGGTCTTCCATCAACCTAGGGTCAAATGGAATGTTCATTTTCCGGAGATCTGCTTGGATGTTATCTCTCCATCGCATTCTGGGACGTTCGAGTGGTCTTTTGCCTGTGGGAATCTCCTCCCATACCAATTTTACAAGTCTTTCGTTATTCAGTCTGTGCACGTGGCCTGCCCATCTTAGTCGCTGTGATTTAATTTCTTGGACAATATCGGCGTCGTTGTAGAGTGCTTTTAATTCGATATTGGTTCTGATCTTATACTGGTTTGTGGTGATGTCATGTTGAGGTCCGAAAATTTTTCTAAGTATTTTTCGTTCAAAGCGTCTGAGCTTTTCTTCGTTTGCTTTGGTCATGGTCCACGTTTCGCATCCGTATGTTATTACAGGTCTGACGATGGATTTATAGATTTTGATCTTTGAACTTCTTGTGAGATTTTTTGATTTTATGAGCTTATTCAGTGCAAATAGACAGCCTTTTGCAGATTGGATTCTGTCTTTTATTTCTTCGGTAACATCGTTGTCCGCTGTGATTACGGCCCCCAGATACTTAAAACGTTGTACTCTTTCGAAATTAAAGGTGTTGATCGTCACATTTTGTCCTATTCTGTCTCTTTGTGTCGTTCTATTTATACACATATATTTCATCTTCTCTTCATTAATCTTCAGCCCTACTTCACTTGTTGCTCTTTCCACCTTGTTGAAAATGTCTTTCGTGGATAGGATGGAGTCTCCAACGAGATCTATGTCATCTGCATATGCGAGTAACAGCTTGGGACCTTGAACCGATAGCAATTCTGTTTTTATTTCGGCCGACCTCATGGCTTTCTCTAATACAAGGTTAAAAAGTAGTGGAGATAACGCATCACCCTGTTTAATTCCACTGTTGATTTCAAAGCTGCCAGACAGTTTATTATTTACACGTACTTTAGATATTCCATCCTCCATACAGACTTTGGTCATCCGAATGAGTTTCTTCGGTATTGAGAACTCCGCCATGGCATTCCATACTTGGCTACTTTCTACGCTATCATATGCCTGTCGAAAGTCTATGAAAAGATTGTGTATGGGTCTGTTATACTCCCATCCCTTTTCTAGAAGTTGTCTCAGCGTGAATAGTTGATCTATTGTTGATCTGTTTGCCCTAAACCCGGCTTGATATTCGCCTAGGACATTTTCAGCATAAGGGATTAGTCTACTAAGAATGATGTTTGAGAGGGTTTTATATGCCGTGTTTAGGAGTGAGATTCCTCTATAATTCGCGCATCTTGTTTTGTCCCCTTTTTTGTGGATGGGCACTATTATGTTTTCCTTCCATCGTGCTGGTATCCTTTCTTCTAACCATATGTGCGTTATTAGCTGGTGGATTTGGCGATGTAGTGGGTCTCCCCCATATTTCAGAAGTTCTGCTGGTATCTCGTCCGTACCCGGCGCTTTGTGATTTTTCAGCTTATTTAAGGCCTTTTGGGTTTCTTCAAAGGAGGGATTTTTGACGGGCATGTCCGCTGTGATATAGATCTCTTCATTGTGCTCTTCTTCCTGTATGATGTTTAGAAGGTCTCTAAAATACTTTTCCCATTCTTCAGTTATTTCTTTACCGTCGATTATCATGCGGCCTTGGTTGTCTCTCAGTGTATGGATGGAATTGGTTCTATGCCCTCTTTTCTCAGAGGAAATTGCTTTATAGAATTATCTGGAGCCTGGTTTGAGCCGGTCTCTCTCCATAGTTTCATATTTTTGTTGTTCGTAGTTTCTTTTCTTTGTGCGTATTATTTTTCTTGTTTCTTTTCGGCAGTCGTCATATTCCTTTTTACTTTGGTCTGTTTGCAGTTGTAATCCAAGTCTTTCTTACTGTTTGTCTTTTTTCCAGTTGTTTCCGACATTCCTCGTCATACCATGTTTTTGCCCTCTTCTGCTTACTCCTTCCAAAGATCTTGTCAGCTGTCTTGGTTATTATTTCGGCAGTCGCTTCCCATAGCTGTTCTATATCATTGTCTTCTCTTTCAGAGTTCAAGGTTTGTTCAAGTTGTTCTCTATAGTTTTGTTGTTTCTCTGCATTGTGTATTTCGTCCATGTTCCATTGTGGGTTTATTGTTGTTTTATTGTATTTGTGGCTAGATATTCTGGATTTGACTTTTGCTCTGACTAAGTAATGATCTGTGTCTCCGTCTATTCCTCTCAGGCTTCTTACGTCTATAATATTGTTACCATGACGGGCATCTACAATGATGTGGTCAATTTGGTTGCGCGTAATATGGTCGTTTGAGACCCAGGTTTGCTTATGGATGTCTTTATGCGGAAACATGGTTGACTTTATTAGCATATTATTAGCTGCTGCAGTTTCTGTGAGTCTTAAGCCATTGTCGTTGGATATATTGTGTAGGCTGTGTTTACCTATTGTGGGGTATAGGCAAGGCTCTTTGCCTATTTTAGCATTAAAGTCCCCGCAGAGTATGCGCATATCATGTTTGGGCATCGCATCTATCTCTCTTTCTAGGGAATCGTAGAAGTCATCCTTGATATCTTCATCCTTCTCTTCCGTTGGTGCATGCGATGAGATAATCGAAATGTTGTATCGCTCACCCTTCATTCGTATGTAGCATATCCTTTCATTTATAGGTTTAAAATTTAGTATATTCTGTACTAGGTTGTCTCTAATCACAAAGCCAGTTCCAAATTCATGTCTTCCGTTTTTGTTACCGCTGAAGAAGATGGTGGATTTACTTATTTTTATATTTCCATCGCCTGGCCATCTTATTTCTTGGACGGCTGTTATATCCATTCCTATGTTTTCCAGTTGTTCCACAGCATTTATAGCAGCTCCAGGTCTGTACCAACTCTGGACATTCCAAGTTCCAATACTCATGGTCCTTTTACATTGCATTTGTCGTTTTTTGTGTTTATCTGTCCGGTTCCGAGGCAAAGTTGCAGTTTTCATAACTAGTTTCTTTTTTCCGAGGGTGGGTAGTTAACCCTCCGCTCAACCCTCCTCTTTTATCCGGACTTGGGACCGGCTGCAGTAAGGTGATTTCCGAGCTATCTGTTCGATCATAATCTTGGTTTGTTCTGTGTTGCTATTGTTTTCTTTCCTGTTATGGATTCTTTGGAGCTGGCTGCTGGAGATTTCAGGGATTCGTTTGTAGGGTTTTTATTGTGCTTAAATGGCTCTTTGGTTTTGGAAGATAAACTTTGAAATGTTGTAGGTGTACTTGGAGTGCTGTAAGGTTTAAGTGACTTTATTTCTTGTTTACCCGGTTCCAGAAGATCTAATGAAGTATACGTTCTTCCTTCCACATGCAACTTGTTGTTTTTTACAAAGCACTCCTTGTTATCGTCTTGTCTTGGCAAAATGAGGTACTTCCTGAGGATTCTATGTTGTTCTCTCTGTGTAGGGGTGAGATCATTTGATATACTTATGTTAGTACCCTTTAAATGTTTGCAATTTTGGAGAACATTTTTCTTCATAAGATTTGAATAAAATTCCCCCTTGAGAGTACTTTTGTCACCATTTCCCAAAAAAAATGTAGTCGTTTATATACCTCTGATCCAGGTCAATTTTTAAGAGGTTCTTGAGTTTTTCACACAATGAGCTACATTTAGGAATATCACTTTTTTCGCAAAGCCCAAAAATAAATATATTATTTTTCTCTAATTCTTCTCGTAGTGAAAAGTTTTCACTTTCGAGATCATATACTCTTGATTTGAGTTCTTGATAGTTGGACAAAATAAAAATATCATAGCATTTGAAAAACAAGCCACATAATTTTCCAATTTTAAACATTCATATTTGAAATAAATCAATAGTTTACAATTAATATGACAACACAGGTACTAAAAGTTTTTGAGTGGAAGTTTTTTGAATGTACACTGATAACTACAAAAGCGGGTTTTTCTTATACTTTAAATTTCGTATAGTAATTATTTTCAAATTAAAATGTGAAATTTCAAACATGTACTCAAAACCAAATGCAATGCACAGATGACATTAAAAATCAGGATCTAGATGCATAAGTATAGCAATATTAGGGAAGGCGGAAATGGCTGGGGGAGCCTATGTCCAAAGATTACAAAAAAATGCTGAATACATATATAAGTCAAGAAAAAGTGGAAGATGACACAACGCATTAGTAAAATGTCAAAATTCGTTAATCTCAATAATAGAATATATGATACCGATACAAGGGAATATGAATTGATAAACTTTTGGCTGGATAAGACAAATCCTAGATCAATAGAAATGTATATAGTCCAAATAAATATTTTTTTAAATGATTACAGAATTATAATGAAATATACCTAATAAAAACAAATTTAAACAACCTAGAAACCTGAAAATCTGAAGGTGAAATTTTTACATTAAAAGCCTTTACATCTGATTCAAGAGTTTTGTGATATTTTGACATTTTTTTACCACATTGCCATATACATATAAAACCCAAATATTCCGAAAAAACAAATTAAAAATATAATAACATAAAAAAATTCTATTAATTAAAAATGTCTGCTACACAGAAGTGCTAAAATTAGTTTGGGCTTAGTAATGCATGATTAAACTAAAATGTTGACTGTGGGAACAAAACATTACAAATGTGTAAACATTACTCATAACTCATCAAACATGAATAACAATATACACAAAAGGAAATATATGCAAATTACCAAGGATTATCTTAATATGCCAGTTTCAAGGTAACAAGTGCAACAATTGTCATAAATATTTTAAACAATTTCCTGATAACTTTGTGCAATTTTGCTTTATTCCGCAATAACTCATAACTTCACAATAATCCTAACATAAATATAATTTAGTATATACTTACTTTGTTCTTGCTCCATTTTTATAAGATTAGGATCAATAACTGGTCCAGCTTTTGCTATAATGTAAGGTACTGGAGTAGTGTAATCGTAATTTTCATATTCATATGTTGGATTTGGTGACGCTACGTAATAAGCTGACTGAGGTGAATCTTCCGAACTAGAAGGTGGTGTTAACATATTTGGATAAGACATGTTATCTGAAAATCAAAACAGAAGTGTGGAGTGTATTTCCAAAAAGCTTACTTTGATTAAAATTGGGTAAACTTATACCATTAAGAATGAATATTAAATAAAATCGCATATACAGACTACTTTTGTGTATATACAGGGTATAAATCAGTGGTAAAAAAATTTTAAACGTTTGAAAATCATCAAAGAAAAATCAGTATTTTGACAAAAATTAATCTTGACGAAGATACATCGGTAAAAGACATACTAACAAAATCCACACAAGAACCTCTAAACATTTCAGAAATAGAAAGTGTCTAGAATCTGTAGATGTTGAATCACTAACCAAATGCTTAGAATGCACCACCAATAAATTGAATACAAAATGTCTATAATACAATAAAAAGAGTATAGGGCAAGTGTCTAGAATTAACACAATCACCAACAAAGATAATAACTGTCTAGAACACGAAAATAGCAAGTGTCTAGAAAGCAATAGAAATACACTGGAACAGGCAGATAACAAGTGTATAGGAAAGACTGACAACACTAACAATACTAGCACTCAAGTACAAGAAAAGTGTCTAGAACTAGATATACCCACCTGCCATGGAATTAATTCAGACCGTACATCCATTCCCAAAAAATCAATAGCTGAAAATAAATGCAACATTGATTTATAAAAATATGGAAGTTACCGTAGGCTATGAATCCAGCAAATCAATATCAGAACGTCAGACAAAAATTACCTCCAAACCCAAAATGACAATCACAGGTGCAAATACTCAGACAAGCAAATTTAATCTGGGCTCAAGAAAGTGAAGAGGAAAATGGAAATAATACAAACTTGCCAATGGTAGATAAATTTACATTTCGATATGCAACGATAAAAAGAAAAGTAAACCCATTACAGCAAATAAACTAGATATGATCAACAAAAAAGCCGATGATTTAAATCCCATAACCACTATTCCACATAACAAGCAGATGGATGTGACCGATATCTCGCCACCAGGCTTTGAAAGGCCAAAAAAATTTACAAGTCTTAACACAATAATTAAAAGAACATCTCAAAACCAAAAAATCATTCAAATGAAGAATAAATATGAAAACCAGTCCAAAAAACACGGAAACAGAAAACTGGACGTTTCATACTCTAGCTCTGGGGACAATACTGCGAAGCATGAAAACAAAAGGAAAAGGCAAGGAAACAAACAATAGGAGTAGCAAAAAACCACATCCTCCTGCCCCCAATCATAATTGATGGAAACATTCAAACACATAGAGAGTTGGTGAATGTTATTAAAGATGAAATCATAAACAACTGAATTGAAAACTGAAATACACCACAAATTCCACCATTATCTTTTCAAAAGATGTAGGTGATTTCGAAAAACTTAAGAAAACATTACGTGACAAAAGGTACCATTCCACACTTACTCGAGATGGGAAGAAAAAAGCTTTTGTACTTAGAGGGTTAACTGAAGGACTATAATTAATCGATAATAAAGAACTAGCTAACATTTACAAAATAAATATCAAGGCCATTTTCAGAATGACAATGAACAGTAGACCCCTATACCTAGTCATAACCAATTCAAAAGTTACCCTTGATTTTCTCAACAACACCATAAGAGTGATTGAGCATACAAGAGTCCAATGGGAGCATAGACGTCAGACGAAACCTATAATACAGTGGCATATCTGTCAGCTCTGGAGCCACACCACATCCAATTGTGGTAGGGCACCTAGATGTCCAAAATGTTCGGGACAACACCTAACCCCAGAATGCACAAAGGAGCGAACTAAGCCAGCCAAGTGTGCAAATTGCAAAGGCAACCACCCTAAAATTTACTAAGAGCTGGAAGAGCAAAGAAAAACCCCAAACCCACCCCCGCAAAATACATCCTAGCCCCAATCCCCAAAGAAAATACATCTGCAAAAACCCAATTACACAACAGATTTCCCCAGTCTTCCTATCAAAAACACCCCACAAATTCTCAACCCCAAGCAAATAAAACAACCAATCATCATTTAAATATAAGCAGCTACATTAATAAGTCCTCGGATTTAACAACATGTTTAAGGAGGTACACTCGCTTGTAAACCTCAATGAATTATCAAGAGCCATTTCAGATCTTTTTCAAGAGATGAAGAAAGTGACAAACAAAATAAAAAAATCACTATTTACAAAACATTGTTGCTCGCATAGACAACTATGATATCTAGACAGGTAAATGGTAAAATAGGATGACAAAAAAGACTCTTTAGATAAGACCGCCCTGCTGATACCATCATTGGCGGTATCACATTATTAATCAGAAAAGGCATAAATTTCAAACTCTGCAAAAAAATAACACATCAATGGAGCAAATCACAATCATTTAGAATAACAAAATTAAAATAGTGGGTGCTTACAAACCTCCTGGCAATAAAGTAAAAGAAATGGACTTTCGTAATATTACAAGAAATCACAATAAAGTTCTTATAGTTGGTGATCGAAACTGCAGGATTCCGCAGTGGGATTAATATGCTAGGTAAATACCTCAACCCAAATGGAAGTACTCTTCTGAGATTCTGCGATAATTCGGACTGTAACATATACTACACTGACAATCAAACATATTTTCCATATGCAAACTCCCCGAGTACACATAGCAATAGGAAGAAACATCGACAACATATCCAAAATAAAAACACTGACCTCAACTTCGATCATGATCCTGTCCTCATCCATTTGAAACAATCACACAACATACATAATCCTGATACAATAAAATTGTATGACTACAGTACCACAAAATTAGTCAATTCAGAAGATACATAAACAAAAACATCACAATAATAGATAAAATAGAAAATAAAGGAACAAACCATAGAAATCCTCCAAAACACGATTATTGAGGCCACAAGAAATAATTCCATCACAATAAACCCTAAAACACAAATACACAACACCCTTCCAGATCACATCATTAAGATAATACACGAAAAAAAAGATAAGAAAAAGAAGGCAACAAACAAGACTTGTTAATGAACACACACTATTAAAACAACAAAAAATGACTTAATTAGAGGATATAAAAACAATGAATGGTCAAGATTTTTAAATACCTTAAAACCAGAAGACAATTCACTGTGGAAACTCACATGACACTTCAGAAGTCAGCATGATCAATTATCACAAATTATTAGCAACGAACAAACTATAACTAACATGATCAAAATTGCAGAAAAATTCGGAAATACTTCCAAAGCAATTTCATAAACAATAGACATGACACACATTATCAAAATATTACACAATCAATCCAAAAACACCTAAATTCATTAAACACACTAAATACAAGTAATTTAACATTTATAGAAACATACAACACAATACAGCAATTAAAAAACAAAACAGCCCCCAGATCAGACAGTATACACAACATACTAATTAAAAATATACCCAAAAAAGCAATTGTGCAATTAACATAATATCATAAATTATATTCTCAAAACTGGTCAATGCCCTAATATGCTCAAAATCGCCAATATCATCCCCATAATCTAAAGTAACAAACAACCTTATTATATGGATAGCTATATACCAATATCCTTATTAAACAAAATATTATAACCTCCGAGCAATAAGGATTTAGAAGTGGCACAGCACATTACTCAAATAATCAGAGCATTAAATTTTATCAGAGAATGCTTTCATGCAAAGAACAAAGCGATGATGGTCACCATTGATATACAAAAAGCCTTCGACTCGATGGCTCAACGGATTAATTTATAAACTAACTAATCCTATATGTTCCCAACTATTTGATTAAAATACTGAAATTCTATGCTAAAATAAATGAGTACACAGCTGGACCATTTACGAACCAAGCTAGAGCACCGAAAGGTTCTGTGCTATCACCTTAGCTTTACTCCATATTCATCCATGATATATATCCCAACCTCCCCACATCCCATGTTTTGTAACATCGGCAAAGAATTCTGATCATGCATTAGAAGCCGCACAAACACAACATAACCAAAATAATACCATATTTCCAAGAACACAAACTAGCTATTAATGCATCCAAAACAGAGTATTTATTCAGGAGAATAGCTAGGAACAGCTCATTGCAATCTCAGCTTTACATAAACGGACATATCATTATGCCCAGAAATACTCAAAAAATTTAGGGTATACTGTGCAAGGTAACACCAACGCAAATGCCCATATTATGCAGCAAATACATAAAGCTAAGATTGCAATGAGCAGATTACACCAACTCCTATATAGACACAGATACAAAACACAACTTCTACTCCCCGCAGGTGGTACATGACAAAGCCGACATATCTACTATCAAAGACTTTATAACCAAAATCTCATCAAACTTTTACAACTACTGTCTGCCAAAAGATCTTCGTAAAATTATCAGAGGCAAATCGCACAGAAGATATCAACGATAGTGCATGGTTCGTTAATCACATAATACAGTTGTTCAAGTTGAAACCTATATTCGTCACACATGGTGTGGATAAACCAATAATCATATATAACTAAACCAATGTTGTTCATGTAGCCACCTCGAGAACTAATACCCTAATCAATTTTGAGATCTTGTTTTTCAGGGATAACTTACAAAGAAAGATTCTAGGAGCCACAAACTCATATCAGAGACAAAGTTCTGCAAAAAGTCAAATTGTATGGATAATGCTAAACCAACAAGGAGCCATGTATATACCACAGGCATACACAATATCTCTGAGGATTGTCAGATCACTGGCAGTTACTTTATATTGTATATCCTAAGACCTATTGTACACAAGGAATGAAAACACTCAATAAAGAATATTTTTAATAATAATAATCAGTATTTTGAGTATGTATTAGAACCATCATAATCCCCGACTAAGGAAAATAATTTTCTTGTGATTCTCAATAATAAAACAAACTTAGTATCTAGACATACATTTTATGTGAAAATTCTTTTTGGATGAAATTATAGTACCAAATAGAGTGTACTAGTACTGTTCCAAGAGATCAAAACACAAATGAAAAATCTGTAGGCTTAATGTAATTTAACCTTCAATTATTATGATGCACATATAAATAATCCCATCAAAACAGTCTACAAAACAATTCAACTGATTTAGATAGGTGATTAAAAATCAATTTTTTTCTATTTACTATTTATGATTGAATATACCTAATAGTTACATTATGGGAAAAACAAAAACAAACACCTCAAAATATACCAGAGGTATGTATATATCAGTTTTTATCAGAAAATTATGTATACCAACAAACTAACATGTTTTCTATAAAAAATACTAACATAGCACTAGGTTAAAATCAACTAAACCTTTGATGTCAGTAGAAACTAACAAATAGAATCATACTTTATATATGGATTGTCACAAATTTTTTTGTATGGTTTGAGAGAATAAAAGTTTTAATAAAACATGTATATAATTCATATTTGTATTGCTTTTAACAACCATAATGTGGGGTTTAAGTTTTCCAAATGAATGCCAAATAATATTCGATTTACATGTATTCATTTCCTGTAGAACGTGAAGCTGTTGGAGGGTGGTCTAAATACGAAGCATAAGAAAGCATTTATATTATGTAGCTTACTAATAACTTCAAAATACCAACTAATATTCAACCAGGTTTTATATTAATATATTATCACTCACTACTTTTTTCAAAGGGAGATAATATATAATCACTATAATTGGGTTCAGCTAACATGACGAACAAAAACAAAACACTTTATATCACTTTAAAAATATTCACTCGTCGAATAGCTCACCTCGACTAAATTTGATTCAAGAGTTTACACATGTATTTCTACGACGAAGATGGATAACAAAAATTACACAGAAATGGGTTATTCCCCAGCTCAGTTTATTGTTTATGGGTATCTGAGGGGAGTGCGCAGGGTGGGAGGATGTATTAAAAAATCCCCATGATATATTTCCAGTATAGTTGCGCATGCTCTTTGGGTTATCTTGTTTATCAAGGAAATTTAAAAATAATCTTATCTAGTATGTTTGTTTTAATAAATATTTTTGATCATGGCAAATATACATTGAACACGTCCCATTCAATAAATGCAAATTTCAATATTGTTATAATTTGCCATTATTCTGCATTTTATCAGATTGTCTCTGCTTTTATTTATACATTGACATCTGTCGGGACCTTTAATAATAGCATACTCAGCAACAATTTTGCAAAATGCAGAGGTACAATTTGGAATTTTATACCTCTAAAGATGTATTTTCATTAATTACAGCTACCAATAGTAATATAGATATTCAAATAACTTTCATTGAATGAATGATATACCACTTTTTTCTCTGGACAAGAAGACTATACAAATAACAGGCAGGACCCAGGTTTATTAAAAAAGAAGATTCACTGACAGAGAACTCAAATACAGAACTGGATTAAAATAATTTATAATTTTCTGAAATACTGAGTTTGTAATAATCTTTTCGTGCAATTGCACGCGAAGTCAGTATTTCGCGTTCTCAGCACAGTCCGCGAAATTTAATTTCGCAGCCGTTACCCATAGCAACGGTCGCGAAACCAAACGTCACTTCCAAATTTGAATATCACTTCCCAATTTGATATTTCGAAAATACTACAAAGACAAGGATTATTTTTTATTGAATAACAACAAATACACAAGTACTTATATTATTTAGGATGAATACTTTTCACAACATTTGATTCCTGCATCAATAAATAAGCCAATAAAATGTTTTCAGACATCGTCTTAACATTCTGTTTGTCACACCAATCTTTAAACTCGCCGTAACAGTTTTCGTACTGCCGTTTCGATTTTTTGGGTATTAAAACGGAAAGCGCCGAATTTACAACGCTTTTGAGTTCAGGAGGAGTGGAAGGTACTGAAATATCAGTATCAGACATTTTGCGTTTTGTCAAGAACTGTCAAAATATTTTGTATATATTGAAACATATCCATTTCCATAGCACACGTTAACATTGTTAAATAAATTGATCTGCTGTTTATTTTAGAGCAATAATATATTTATTTACAATTATCTAGTTTAATAATTTCAACGATTGCACGAAAAATAGTGTGTATGTCATGGCCGCGAAACTTTTTAACGACCTCAAGATTATCTTGCCTCGGCCGCAAGCGGCCTCGGCGATAACTATTCTTTCGGTACGTTAAAAAGGTATTTCGCAGCCTAAGCATACAAATAACTATTTTGGAGAATCGGGAGAATTTTAAATTACATTTATTACTATTTTAATTATTTTTTAACATAATACATGTTTTTAGTGAATGTTAAGATAGGTTTTTCGCGATTATATAATTATTTTTTTATGAATACTTAGGTACTTCAAATGTGAGATAATTTTTGCAACGTATTTTATGGTATGGCAGCACACATACCATAAATATACTTACATAATTATTATGAGGAAACGTGTATACAGGGCTGTCTTAGTCCAACTTGACTCGGGTAATGGTATATAATATTTGAAATCTTTTATTTTTTACATCCAAGTAACCAGTTTTCTCAAATCTAACTACAGATCGATTCTTTTTCTTCTAAAAATATAAACAATAGATATTCTTGTCTGATATGTAAATACGTAAATGCTCATCCTTTTTTGGTGATGAACCTTTTAAATCTATATATATATAGATTAGATAACAAACTGCTTATGCTTATTTTAAATAGAAACCGAAATTTTTTCTTCCATTTTTAAATGCTGCATAAAATTTCAGATAAAGTTTGTGTAAGATGTGTTAGGTTATACCAAATATGAAGTATTTTCGAGATATTTTGAAGTTTTAAAAAAATTTCAAACAATTCTTCAAGTCCACACAATGAATAACGATTTTACTTTTTCGCCCAACCCTATATAATATGCCAGAACAGTATTGGTTTATCCCAAAAAAAGTTGGAGTTTTGAAAAAAATGTTTGACCTATTTTTTCGTTTTTTCTTTGACAAAAAGAACACGAAAATAAACGGTTTTAAACATTAAAACTAACTTTTCCGCATCTGTGAGATGCCCTGAACAATATTCTGTCATAAAATTGTCACTTGTAAACACTTCGGGGGATGTATCGTGCTAACAATCCGAAATTTTTCCAAAAATAACCAAAAATGTAGTATATCTGGATTTATAGGACCCGCTGTACTCGCTCTAATCAGCTGAATATCAATAGAGTATATCTGTGAGACACCTTGAAAAATATCCAATTAGAGAATTGTTCTTGTATACAGTCCAAAAATGATAAAAAATGTGACACTTATTCAGGTACCATAGCACCCATTGTACTAGCTCTAGTGAGCTAAAAATCAATAATGTGCATCTATAAGACGCTCTGAACGATATTCAATCATAAAATTGGTGACTTGTTGCACTCCGGAGGCTGTATCGTGGTAACAAGACATGTAACGAAAAGTGGCCGACTACAAAGACGACGACATACACACAGGATTTTTTTCTAAAAACCATTGTTTCGTATTGTTCTTGATGAAAAACGTAAAAATTATTTATTTTCAAAATTACAACTTTTTTTGGAGTAAACCAATACTGTTCTCGCATTTTAGGTAGATTGGGCGGAAAAGTAAAACAATTTTAAGAAAATGTCTGTATGTCGTCGTTGTCGTCGGCCACTTTTCGTTACATGTCTTGTTGGCACGATACAGCCTCCGGAGTGCAAAAAGTCACCAATTTTATTATTGAATATCGTTCAGGACATCTTACAGATGAACCCTATTGATTTTCAGCTCACCAGAGCCAGTACCACAAGCCAGTACAACGGGTGCTATGATACTTGAAGTACGACATTTTTCTATCATTTTTTGAGAAATTTCAGTTTGTTAGCACGATACAGCCTTCGGAGTGCAACAAGTCACCAATTTTATGATTGAATATTGTTCAGAACATCTTACAGATGAACCCTATTGATTTTCAGCTGACCAGAGCCAGTACAACGGGCGCTATGGTACTTGAAGTACGACATTTTTGGAGAAATTTCAGTTTGTTAGCACGATACGGTCTCCGGTGTATATAGAAGTGACCAATTTTATGATTGGATATTATTGAGGGCGTCTCAAAAATCAACCATATTCAGTTCATTAAAGCCAGTACAACAGGTGGTATGGTACTTGAAGTACCAAATTTTTGTAATTTTTGGAAAATTTTCAGTTTTTTAGCACTTTACAGCCTCCAGAGTGTATACAAGTCACCAATTTTATGATTGAATATTGTTCAGAACATCTTACAGATGAACCCTATTGATTTTCAGCTCACCAGAGCCAGTAAAACGGGTGCTATGGCACTTGAAGTACGACATTTTTGTCATTTTTGGAGAAATTTCAGTTTGTTAGCACTATACGGCCTCCGGTGTATATAGAAGTGACCAATTTTATGATTGGATATTATTGAGGGCGTCTCAAAAATCAACCATATTCAGTTCACTAAAGCCAGTACAACAGGTGGTTATGGTACTTGAAGTACCAAATTTTTGTCATTTTTGGAAAAATTTCAGTTCTTTAGCACGATACAGCCTCCAGAGTGCAGTGGCGGCTTTAGGATTTGAACTGGGGGGGGGGGCGCATCGGCCTCTCCCTCCCACCTATAAAGTTCAAAATTGAAAATATATTAAAAATGCTTGCAATTTACAAGTTGTCACTTTTTACATACCGGGTGATGCATTGCCGAGTGAAACATAGGAAATCCCATGAAAATTTTAAAGTGGCTAAATATTGACTCCCTAGTACATTTTATTGAAAAATGTTATAACTTTTTGAAGAGGCCGATATGATAAACTCATGTGCCGAGTTTGAATAAAGTCAAATAAGCAAATACTAAGTTATTCAATTAAATGTAATGACAAATTTACGAAAATGTTCATAGCTCAGGTAATACAGTAAACACCAGCAAATTAAATTTTGACATTGACAAAACAAAAAGTAATGTGAAACATACTTTATACGTCAGTTTTTGGCAATAGCGTCATAGAAATTATTTGCTGGTGTTTATTGTATTACCTGAGCTATGAACATTTTCGTAATTTTGCCATTACATTTAATTGAATAACTTAGTATTTGCTTATTAGACTTTATTCAAACTCGGCATATGAGTTTATCACATCGGCCTCTTCAAAAAGTTATTATAAAATTTTTCTATAAAATGTACTGGGGAGCGAATATTTAGCCACTTCAAAATTTACATGGGATTTCCTATGTTTCACTCGGCGATGCATCACACGGTATAAAGATAAAACTTTATAAAATGGGTCATTCGGAGGGCGCGAGGAGAAACATCGAGATACAATTAAAAGAAAATACGTTTGTTAAGTTTTCTATAGGTATATTAAAAGGAGACAAAACGCTTCTAAACACGGAACAAAAGAAAACAAACATAACTGAAACAACTCACAGAGGCCTTTCTTTTCTTCCGAAAAAACTAGCCATTCAAATATTTTAAAATGCGCGTTTGTTGGACGTCTTCGTTCTTCGCGACCTCGTTTGGTATGAATTGAAAAAGGAAATTCATATTGTGGTTCAGGAACCCAATGATTTTTCAATAAATTATATTTAGTGATATCGGGGATGGTATCCATTTTCGCTAAAAATGCGCCGACATCGTATTTCAATTGTTCAGTTTCCATCAAATCCGTATTTTGGTTTTAAGTGGAAGTAGAAGCAACTGCAACATCGGTTGGTAAAACATCTGTATTTTCATCTTCTACTCTCTCCTCCGTTCTTGATTTTTTAAAATAATTTAAAATACTATATTTGAAACTCTCTTATTCGACATATTGAATTACACACTATTATAATACCACTAAATACACAGATGCATCAGTCTTCAAGTCTTCTAACTAACTAACCAAAAGTCGAAGTCAGAAATGGATAAAAACGAAGCGCCGAACATCAGCGAAGCCGACAAAGCAAAGACGCCGCTGCCGCTCTTGGAAATCTGGAGTTCAAAGTAAGAAGCCACTCGCACTCGTCGCCGCATTAACAGACCAAGAGCAATAGCAATAAGACCTATTAAATAATTTAGGCCGGGTGTTCGATTCAAAAATAATTAGGCATATTATTTTTTCATGGCTGAGTCCATTGTAATGTTGTAAGGTAATCAAATATTTTGTAGAGTAGAACAAAATTGAAATCCGTTGGGGGGGCGGGTGCTATGGTACCTGAAGTGCCACATTTTTGGTTATTTTTAGAGAAATTTCGGTTTGTTTGCACGACACATCCCCCAAAGTGTATACAAATGACAATCTTATTATAGAATATTGTTCAGGGCATCTCTCAGATGCGGAAAAGTTAGTTTTAACCCCTAAAACCGTTTATATTGTTAGCACGATACAGCACCTGGACTGCAACGAATCGCAAATCTTATAATTGAATATTGTTCAGGACATCTCACAGATGAACCCTATTGATTTTCAGCTCACCAGAGCCAGTACAACGGGTGCTATGGTACTTGAAGTACGACAGTTTTGTCATTTTTGGAGAAATTTCAGTTTGTTAGCACGATACGGCCTCCGGTGTATATAGAAGTGACCAAGTTTATGATTGGATATTATTGAGTGCGTCTCAAAAATCAACCATATTGATATTCAGTTCACTAAAGCCAGTATAACAGGTGGTATGGTACTTGAAGTACCAAATTTTTGTAATTTTTGGAAAATTGACAGTTTTTTAGCACGATACAGCCCCCAGAGTGTATACAAGTGACCAATTTTATGATTGAATATTGTTCAGGGCGTCTTATAGGTGAACCTTATTCATTTTTAGTTCACTAGAGCTAGTACAACGGGTGCTATGGTACCTGAAGTGTCACATTTTTGGTTATTTTTGGAGAAATTTCGGTTTGTTTGCACGACACATCCCCCGAAGTGTATACAAGTGACAATGTTATTATAGAATATTGTTCAGAACATCTCTCATTTGCGGAAAAGTTAGTTTTAACCCTTGAAACCGTTTATATTGTTAGCACGATACAGCCCCTGGACTGCAACAAATCACAAATCTTATAAGTGTTTTTAAATGAAACTCAAGGTCTCTAGTTAATTCCACAATATAATACAAGTTATTGAAAATTCTAAAAAATTGACAATTGTTTCGATAAATACGATATAGCCTCCGGAGTGTATGCAAGAGACCAATTTTATGATTGGATATTATTCAGGGTGTCTCACAGATGAACTCTATTGATTTTCAGCTCACCAGAGCCAGTGCAACGTGTCTTATAAATCCAGATATACTACATTTATGGTAATTTTTGACGAAATTTCGGTTCGTCAGCACGATACAGCCTCCGAAGTGTATACAAGTGACCATTTTTACGGTAGGATATTGTTCAGGGCGTGTTATATATGCGAAAAAGTTAGTTTTAATTAATTCTGAAAAGTAACCAATTGCCTGAAAGGATTATTGATTTAGGATATCAATAAAAGCGTTGACTAGGAATTTAGAATGGTAATCTTGTAGTATATGTCGACGTACCGAGTATACGTATATTGACTGCACTTCGTAGACGTAACGACGATCGTAAATAGAAAGAGGCCTCCATAGAGAAATAAACATTTGTCTATAGAGGCCACCGCCACCTGAAAGTCAGTCGGGTTCGGGATTAGGTAGCACCTTCACAGGAGCCGTTACATTAATTCTCACATACATTCATACATACTGTTAAATACTTACGTATTTATAAAATATATACATACATACTTGGTTAAATATTAATTTCGATCTCCACCGAATATTAGCACAAATTCAATTTTATGAGTTACAAACGTAAATAACTAAACGTAATTTTAAACAAATAGTTTCTGAAGTGTTCAAAATTAGCACCATCTACTTCTAAACATTTTTATAAAGTTACATCTCGTAATTCTGGAAATATTGTCGTATATTAGGGAGTTAAAAACAAGTAATATTCTCTGCATCTTATCTTACTGTGTTTATAACAGGTTGGGAAAATACCTGATTTTTAAAATAACCGCAAATAAAAAATTCTGAAAGAACCAAGTCAGGAAAGCGAACTGAGTAGGTACTCGTACCAAGCTATAAAGCCGCCTCTACATTTCTACCGTTACTTTCACACACGTAGACATCAGAAAAATGCATGGCCGATGCCGGCGGCGTGCTGCCGGCGGTTGCCACCGGAATTGCGCCAGTGCCGGTGCCAGCGAAGAAGGCAGTGGTGTACGTGACCTAGTGCAAAGATTTGACCAAGTGCACGTTTTCAGGCACACTGATTTTTAGCCGACAGTTCACTGTTGCATTGCACGAGACACAATTTACCTAGCTCTCTAGAGTGTGAAGTTTTGTTGTGGTGTCGTTTATTGAAATGGCAGAAATTGACAGCGAAATTTTAACATTCTTAGTTATGAAAATAAACCAGTGATAGGAGACAAAACTCTTAAGATATTTAAAGATAGGCTAGCTACAAGAACTGCATGGCGTGAGGTTTGTGTGGAACTAAATCCCAGTTTTGAAGAGTTGGAGGATAAGGAAAAATGAACGGTTTTAAAGATTAAAACTAACTTTTCCGCATCTGTGGCCCTGAACAATATTCTATCATAAAATTATTACTTGTATACACTTCGGGGGATGTATCGTGCTAACAAACCGAAATTTCTCCAAAAATAACCAAAAATTCAGTATATCTGGATTTATAGGACCCGCTGTACTCGCTCCAGTCAACTGAAAATCAATAGGGTACATCTGTGAGACACCTTGAATAATATTCAATCATAAAATTGATCAATCGTATACTCTCTGGAGGCTGTATCGTGCTAACAAACTGAAAATTCTCCAAAAATGACAAAAATTTGGTACTTCAAGTACCATAGAGTACCCGTAGTACTGGCTTTAGTGAGCTGAATATCAATAGAGTTCACCTTTAAGACGCCCTTAATAATATCCAATCATAAAATTGGTCACTTGCATATACTCCGGAGGCTGTATCGTGCTAACAAACTGAAACTTCTCCAAAAAAGACAAAAATATCGTACTTAAAGTACTGTAACACCTGTTGTATTGGCGCTGGTCAGCTGAAAATCAATAGGGTTCATCAGTGAGATGCCCTGAATAATATTCAATCATAAAATTTCTGACTTGTTGAACACCGGAGGCTGTATCGTGCTAACAAACTGATATTTCTCAAAAAATGACAAAATATCGTACTTCAAGTACCATAGCACCCGTTGTACTGGCTCTGGTGAGCTGAAAATCAATAGGGATCATCTGTGACGTGTCCTTAACAATATTCAATCATAAAATTGCTGACTTATTGCACTCCGGAGACTGTATCGTGCTAACAAGACATGTAAGGAAAAGTGGCCGACGAAGACGACGACATACACAAAGGATTTTTTTTCTAAAAACCGTTTTTTCGTGTTGTTGTTGATGGAAAACGTAAAAATAACTCAAAAAAAATTTTCAAAATTCCAACTTTTTTTGGGGTAAACCAATACTTTTCTCGCATATAGAAAGGTTGGGCGGAAAAGTAAAAATGCATATGGTAAGTTCTTGAAGCTTTTATTAATTTTACACACAATATGTACATTTTTATTCAAATATTAAACCTTCTGAAATTTAAATGGAACATTTCCTTATACGTACACTAGTTTAATAGATTAAACTGTTAAACCCTCAGAACAAAGTCTATTATATAGCCTATCAATTTAAAGACATCTTAATGCTTTCTTAGTATTATCTGCTACTTATTATGATATTGTTTTTAACCTCTTCAGGCCCAGAGTTGTATTACTGCAACAAACTAGAACACTAAAAAAGGTAGGTACTGCAGTTTTAGGGGCTTAAAATTAATTTGAAAAAAATGTCGGTACCCAGGTCTCCCGGTAGTTAAACTACATCCACCCCCCTCCCCCAAACTTCATGCTAGTTACGTCACTGCTATCCAAGTATGTGTATCTCCTAGAATGTCCCAGGTAGTCCCTGCCGTCTAAATAACGTCCAAAATACGTCAATTCTGCGTCCACAATGACGTCAAATAGACGTAGTAATGTCACATCCAAAAGACGTCATAGAAGTTACGTCGTTTGGGATAAAACAAAATGGCCATGTCAAATATTAAAGCAGGCTTCAGGGCAACAAGGATATATCCTTTAAATTGTGACGCAATTCCAAAGTTTGCATTTACTCCAAGCAGCACCACAAGTTAAAATCAGGACCAAGAAGCGCAACAGCAAATATATCAAGAAACAATTCTATCTACATCCAGTTTATTAGAGAATAAGGAAAATGATGTCCATCGACGTCTGAGACAGAATTTCTACCCATGATGACAGCGGCAGTGATTCAGACAGCCACTTGAGTGTAATAAATCTTATTCTGAAGAAGAAATTGTAAAAGATCCTGCCTTGAATGAGAACAACTCGTTTAAAGAGATGCTGCCAACTCCACATCAGACACCAACAGAAGCTAAGAAGCCCAGAAAACCTGCTCTGAACAGTAGAGCCCAAGTTGTCACAAGAAACCTGTTCAATAAAGACAACAAAACTAAGGACATTTCACAATATCAAGTAAGAATATCAAAAGAGCACCAAAACCACAAGGTAATATTTTAAATGAGTCTTGGTATTGTAAACTCTGTCGGAAGGATAGACAAGTCGATATGCGTTCATGTATTAAATGCAAGGTTTCATACGTCCAGATTGTGGGTAAAAATTTGATTTTTATTAATCATAAATTTGTTTTTGCAGTTACTCTATACTGACCCCTCGTTCGCCCCGCTACGCGGAGCTCGCTCGTCCCGCAAAATGACACGAGTTACACAAACAAGCATTTCATAACGTGTTTTATACATGATTTTATCTAATTTTGACAAAAAAAAATTTAATTTATTTTATGTGAGTCCTTTTGACAAAAAGAAAATTTAATTTATTTCTGATTTTAAAACAGCACTTTTTGATTCCTACAAGTTATGCAACCAATATTACACAAGACAATACTTTTATTCTATACATTAATTTCAGACTTTCATTTATTATTTTACCATTAATAGAAAATAAGAAAAGGATTGCCACTGATATTCTTGGTGAATCAAGCATCTCAAGTTCAAGATCAGTTATGCATCACGAAATTACATCAACTTCTAATTCTGCAGGGGTTAACCTAACAAACTGTTCGAAATGTGTCATAAATATTTTTAATGCATAAAATAAAATGTGAATTATTCTAGTTGTTCTTATTGTTAGTAGTTCTCTTCAGTTCTAGTTGTGATTTTTCTATAATATGACATTAAACTTTCTTTTTTTCTCTCTTGTTTTTATTAACTGGTGATAAAATTAATTTTTCATCACTAGTTACATAATATTTTTCATTATGTAACTGGTTACGAAAAATGTGACGTTTGCTAACGGAAGACAGTTTTGAAAAATGTCCCTTTATATGTCAAAATTAGATAATAGTATATTAAGTACCAAGTGTCAAAACGGTTACTTTAGTCACGACTTTTACTAGGCACGATTGGAGCGAAGCGGAACGAGTTCCTTGTGAAACGAGGTGCTTTACTATACTTTTTCTTCGCCCGCAGGAAGGAAAACATTATATTATATTTGAATTATATTCATTACATGACGGATGATGACTGACAGCTGACTGATAAATCAAATGACGCAGAATACCAAAATTATCAAGGAGCGTGAAATTTACCATACAAAAGATACACTTGATTTGACGTTTAAAAAACAAAAGATATACGAGATGTGACTTTTCGCATTTTAAACACTAGTGTTTAAAGAGTCGTTTCGTGCATGTCAAACCCGTGTTCAAAGTGCGGTTTTAGTAGCGGACGTAGAAAAATCAAGTGTATCTCTTGTATGTTAAATTTCATGCTCCTTGATAATTTTGTTATTCTGCGTCATTTGATTTATCAGTCAGCTGTCAGTCATCGTCCGTCATGTAATGAATATAATTCAAATATAATATAATGTTTACCTTCCCGCGGGCGAAGAAAAAGTATAGTAAGCACCTCGTGTTAAAAACGTCTTTAGTCACTCGTTTCACAAGGAACTCGTTCCGCTTAGCTTCACTCGTGCCTAGTAAAACTCGTGACTAAAGTAACCGTTTTGACAATTGGTACTTAATATACTATTTTGGACTTGTGTTATTATTTTGACCTTTTAATTCAATATCTGCTTAATAATATAATTTATACTATAGCTAATCCAAAATTTTGAAAAATTCAAACATCATGATGTAAAAAAATAATACGTCTTAACATGGCCATATTGGCTGCACGTACCTTATATCCAATAGGGACCGAGAAAGATGACGTTTATGCCATCTGCCGTGAAAAACACAAACAATGTGATGTAAACACTATTAGTAGTATTAGTAGTTTTGTATAATCAGCGTTTTTAAATGTTCATTTTTTAAAACTGATATTAAATATTAAATGTTTGTGATGTCGTCATCAAAAGTATCTTTCTGTATTCATGGCTGTTCAAATATGCTGTATAAAAATACTACGCGGTTGAAATTTTATAGTTTCTCCGAAAATTCATTGAACACTGGGTGGATAACCTTGAAACGTCAAAAATGAATAAATGTAGTAAAAACCTATATGTAATTAAAATGTTCTAATTAAAACATTTTGTTAACTATTATTTTGTGTATAATCAGTATGATACTACAATTGGCAGCTATTAGAAAAGTTCTAAACTTTCTTTTTACATAAATCAAAGATTATTATCGACAGAATAAAATGTTGTTTTCTGTACGATTTCATTGATTCTATAAAATAAAGAACTAGTTATGTGTTTGCTGACTTTAATATTACATAATAAGTTCAAATAATTAAATACTATTAAGGGGAAGAAAGTAAACATTTGTACAAAATGAATCACTTCAAGTTTTTTAATTACCTTTCAGAAAACATCGGGACGATTGGGAACCAAATAAAATTACTAGAATTTGCAGTGCTCGTTTTGTCAATAATCAAAAATCAGATAATCGCCTACACCCATCTTACATACCAACAATTTTTCCTGGCAAAGAAAATAAAAAGATCTATTCATTTTTTGCATTTTGTAGGTTGTTTATTATACTGTTTACATCACAATGTTTTTCTAATTTAACACCAGGGCGCTCTACTTTCGGCATAAGTGCTGCCTCTATAGTTCCGTCTCGATCCCTATAGTTTCTCATTAAGTTTAATTTTTTAAATTGTCTGAATAAAATTTGTTATAGTATTGATTGAAAGTAAAATTTAAATGTTGAATCAATTCGCTCTTGTTCTTTTTGTAAATTATTAGTTAGGCATAGGGGTAAGTATGGGGGGGATAGAACCCCCCAGAACCCTAAAAAATTTCTAAAACATAATCACAGCAAGACTACTAAAATTTTGGATCTGTAGACTACACTCTTTTTAAGAAAAACAAAGCTAAAATGCAGTTTTAGAGGCTTCACATTTCAAAAAATTTCCAGGGAAGGGATATTCCTTACCCCCAGACCCCCTGGTACTTCATTACCCTCCCTCCTCCAGAACTTCATCCTAGTTATGCCACTGTAATTAGGTATAAAAAGTATTGATTTGAAATAAAACACATAGAAATTAAAAAAGAACAATATATATATATTTTAATATTTAATTACAAAAAAGATATTTTATTTAATATCAATGTAGTCTCCATTAAAGAAATATATGGAAATAGAGTTTGCATCCAATTTCATTTATAGCTTGTGTAGAAATAGTAAGTATGATGTTAGAAAACATTACAAATAATACATTAGAATAAATAATAGTTTCGAACGAATTTTAAGATATTGATACCTACAAAATAATGTAAAAAAGAATTGTAATTAGTATGAAAGTGTATATAGTATTGTAGGAAACACCGACAGTAGTTATTTTTAAAAAAATCGTAAACCATCATGACGGGAGATGTCAAGCGATTTTGACACTGAAAAAAGTAATTTCAAAGAAACTAAAAAGGGATTTTCGTCCGGAAATGGAAAGGACGTGTTTAATATATTCGTTAATTAAGAATATATTGGTTATTTATAATAAAAAAGGAGAAATGTATCAGTCAAAGAAGAGAAAATTTTAAACGTGCAAAATAGAAAAAGAAATAATCCTGAGATATTAATCGGCTGTGGACAATGTATTACATAGGGTCAGTAACCATTCGATTGCCAATTAAAAAAAAATTCATTATTTATCATTGAATACTCAAAATTTGGCAGACATTTATTGGACTGATTATTAGAAAAACCAATTAGTAAAAAAGAAATTTGATTTATATGTAGGTACATTTTTGTAGGCATCAATATCGATTTGTATTTTTCATATATATTATACAAGAGGTAATATTATTGTGTTTTTCTTGATTTATGAAGAATTAAACCTTCACACCCTGAGGTTATCGTAGAGATCATGTTCGACTGAGTTGGCAAAATTATGAAAGGTTATTTTTTTTATAAAGATTACTGTGGGCGATTCGCTATTTAATTTTAAGACAAAAATTTCTTAAAAACGTGTGATAAGTCTTGTCGTTAATGAGATACAGGGTGTTGAATTGTTTTTAATAAACGAACTTTGAATGTAAATGAAATTTATTTTAATAGAAGCAATCGCACATTGTGATAAACAAACGAAAAAGTAGTACATTTCAAAGCAGATGTTCAAAATTTGCACCTTCAGCTTAAATACAAGTATCCGCTCGACTCGGATTGCCGAATATGTTCGAATAGGCCTGGATTCTTGCGAATAACATTGCAGCCTCGTATGATGCGATTTTGCAGATCTTTTACTTTCAAGATAGGGGTGTTGTGTAAGTGAGTTATTTTTAATATCCCCACACACAATTATCCAAAGGATTGTGTTCAGGTAACTTGGGGGCTATAGGTGTGGTGATCCATATCCGACCCAACGGTGTGGGAAGATGTTTTTTTAAAAACTTCCGTACGATTACTGCAAAATTTGGAGGAGCACCATCATGCATGAACCACACACGCCTTCTTATTATCAGAGGTACGTCTTTCAAAAGAACTGGAGGTTCATTTTATAAAAAATAAAGATATGTCTCACCGGTCAACCATGCAGGAAGGAAAAAAGTGGCCCTAATAAATAATCATCGATAATGCCAAGCCATACATTGACCGAAAATGTTTGTTCGAATCGTATTACACTTGAGGCATGCGTATTTACAATGCAATGTTTTTTTCAGAAGTTGGTTTCATCTGTAAACAGTACATCGGCAGCAAAATTGGGATTGTTTGCGATTTTATTTAAATAGCAAATGTTGAACACATTGAACGTGGTACGGATACAATAAATTTTCTTTTACAAACAGTTTTGTTGTTAACATTTACTTGTTGAGCAAGTCTTTTGGTACTTGTTTCTGGATGATCGTCAATAATTTTAAGAATCTGGTCTTCCAGTTGTGGAGTTCACGCAGTTCTAGCTCGTCCAATAATATTAGTTGATTTAGCAAAAGTGCCCGTTTGTTGTAAACGTAGAGGTGTGGCTTAATAAATGTTTCAGGACATGGTAAACGATTATTTGGATAACGCTGGGCGCTTATAAGTCTAGCCTTTAAGGCATTAACATATATTTACTAATCCATACAAAAAGTGCGTATTAGCCATTTCAGCATTAGTAAACGCATGTATCCTTGTTAACTTCGGTACCTAAACGAAACCAGTATTGGTTCTACACCAAAATAAATGTGATAAAATTGTTTTTCTACAATCGTGAGAAAAATTCATTATTAGGTACTTTTAGCTTGTCTTAAATTTTTCACGTATCCGTAACGAACTGCGCATGTGTAGACCCCTTACGGCTCAGCCGATACGATGCGTTGAACGGATTGTTACGTCCCTTCTCCGTATACGTAAACGTATCCCGATGAAAATCAGTAGAGATATAAAGCAATTTTTAAAATACATCACTTATTCTTATCTGCATACGTAACGTAACGGAGATACGTGACTAATCAAAAAAGGTATAAAGCAAATGCGTTCGTAACGTAACCATTTCTTGGGTATTAATTTTTAAGCTATAAAATATTTCATCTGCTTGGATCTTCATAGGGATTGTGCCCCGATATCTCCCTCGGCAAAATAAAGCCGTCATTGCCACTGTAAAAAAGTCTTTTTTGTATTAAATCCAGTATTCTATATCAAATAAGTAGTTTGTTATGTTCATTAAAAATAAGGCTGTGATTTTTGAACATACAATATCACTTTTGTCGATTGGCCATTGAAAAACGCGAACATAAGAATGCAATAAGGTACGTTAGGTACGTGTGACGGATTGATACGTTTCACGTAACGTAACGAAAACCACGTATCGCTTCTGCACATGCGCATTGCGATACGGATACGGATAAGGGGTGATTTTTAAAACTGCTTTTTGTCCCTAGTATTCAGTGCAATTAGTGCTATTTTACAGGTCTTGATATGAATGATATTGGTTTGGTTTGATTATAACCACATAGTTCATTTTCAGTTTTATTTTTATCAAAAAATAGTGCTTTGACCATCCTGGTTTTAGTACGAAATGATACGTTATTTGCTAAAAATGTTTACTTGACAACTTTTTTACGTCAACGTAACTCCAATGCGGATACGGATCGCTGACCTTTGTTGTTTATAGGTCAGTGATACGGATACGTGTAAAAACTTATGACAAGCTAAAAGTGTCTGTTATGCAAATGAAAATAGTGATCATAGTAGCATATTTAATTACTTTACATATGAGGAAAGTAAATAGGTACTTTTAGCTTGTCTTCAATTTCTCACGCATTCGTATCCGTAACGAACTGCGTATATGTAGACCCGTTACGGCTCAGCCGATAAGATGCGTTGAACGGATTGTTACGGTACGGATACGTCCCTTTTCCGTATACGCATCCTTATCCCGACCAAAATCAGTATTCTGTGCTATTAGTGCTATTTTACAGGTCTTTGATATTGGTTTGCTTTGATTATAACGACTACCATCATTTGTCATTATTTTTTTACTTTTAGCAAAGAATAGTGCTTTGACCAACCAGGTTTTAGAACGAAACAATACGTTATCTGCTAAAAAGGTTTTCTTGACAACTTCTTTACGTCAACGTAACTCCAATACGGATAAGTGTAAAAGAAACTATATAAAAGTCACAGAACACCCCTAAAAGTGTCTAATAACTTTCTTCTTTCTTAACGCTCCACGTGAGCATGGTAAATAAAGAGGCGGGGCGTGAGAATGTCACGAATAATCCCGACGTTGTCAGATTTATAAAATAATTAGAACCGTTGATATCTTAGAGGTTAGAAATTAGAATTTCTGATATTTGTGGGAAATAAAAGTAGATATTTTTTGATACTTTTGCGATGGCTGTTTTATGTTTCCACTGTGAAAAAATGCTTAGTTCGCAAAGCAATTTAAATCCCCACTTGTCTGAAAAGCACGGTGTTGATGTAAATATTGTATCATTCGAAAAAAATAATAATTTCCAATTACCTTTTCAAATGAAGCTAACAGTTTCTAGATAACTCCACAATATATTGAAAAAATATTAAAAATTCTAAGAAATTGACCATTGTCAATTTCTTACAGTTTTTAAATTTTTTTCGATATATTGTGGAATTATCTGGAACCAGTTTCATTTAACAAACTAATATGAGTAGATTCCACAGAGTAAGGGTCGAGACAGTAAATTTCATGATTTCCATGATTTAATAAGCTTCAAACATAATAATGACTTAATATGCGCTGACAAGAGATCAAGAGAAGAAAGATATTATTATAGAAAGCAAAGAATTAAAATTTTCCTCATATGATGGCAAGTATTATTTAACAAAAAGCTTTTTGTACCTACCTACATAACATAAATTCTCTAGTTTTTGTTATTTTGTGAACATACATGATAAAATGATAATATATACTTTACGAATTTATGAAATGGTTGAAAAATGCCACCATTTTGTGGCTTCCTCAAAGATATATGGAAAGGAAAAGAAACTAAAAATTATACGTTTTAATTGCAATCGTTCTGCTAGGTTTAAGGCGGTTGCTATTATGGTTATCAATATTCCTTCAAGGTTTAGATAATTTAGTATTATTTCTTTCCTAAGGCATTCTTGGTTAAATCAGATGTTTTGGAATGTTTTGTAATGCGTTGCAGCGTTTTTCTAGTATCTTCCTGTATCGTTGGAATCTACTCATGTTATTTAACAATTTCAAAAATACAAGATTTGACAACGTCGGGTTTGTTAGTGACATTCATCCGCCTCTTCTTCTTCCTATTTCAGTTTAATGACTATCTATTAGGTATTAAGCCAGCGCAAATTATTTAGTTTATATTTCTGGAATATTCCTTATGGAATGTCTGGAACTTTCCATCTTCTCTTTAATAAATCCATTCCTGTTTCCATTAACCATAAATTCTTCTGTTTAAGGCTGACAACACAGGTAAAAACTTTTCTCGATTAGGAGCAACTGCCGAGCATTACACAACTCCTAAATGTTGCCTCAGATTTAGTATAGCAACCCAAAGTTAACAGATAAAGTTTATCAGAATTTAACATCAATTTTTTTAAACTAAATTTTAATTTGAAAATTATTGATAAATTCCATAATTATTTTAATTACCTTTGCATTAATTTGGCTTAGTAAGGGAATGGGGGTTGGACAGCTTGGTTTCATCAATTCTTTGTAAAATTCATCCGCCTCTATTAATAATATCTTTCATTACAAGTGAGTAAAATAAATACACAAGCGTATAATTGGTTGCATACTCTCAGCACGAATGTTTTCATGGGATTACCAATTACAAAATAATTGGGCTAAAATAAAATTATATAGTTATTGAAATAGAAATTTCTATTATACCATAAAAACACACTCCAGAAAGAAATGCTAATACTATTATTAATTCGTGTACATCAGGAGTTTATAACGCCGGCTCTACACTCGCGCCGCGATTCGCGCGTTATTTTTGCACGAAAAATATGCCCTCCACACTCGCAAACTTCCAAAGATTATCAAACTTCGCAGTGTAGTTCGCGCTTTCAAGCGAGATGGACGCAGAGGTAGCCACTGTTGCTACCGCCGTTCTTTGCGCTATAACGCAATATAATTATCTTTACATTAAAAACAAAAAGGAAATCAAGAAAAAATGGAAAAAAAGAATGCGGTGGATAACAGCGACTCGTCGTACCAGAACAAGTACGTATGAAAAATATTTCACCTTTGTGAGCAAGAATCGTCCAACCAGACAATAATAAACCACAACACAACAATAATAGACTACTGACTGAATTCACGCCGCCAGTGTGGATGCATTAGCGTTCGCTCCTTGCAAAAGTTTCGCGAACCGTTTGAAGAAGAAAATTAAATAGCGAATCGCCCACAGCAATCTTTCAGATAACTTTGGAAACACCCTGTATATAATATACCATAAGCAACGATTTCACTTATTTTTTGTGTTGACCAACACCTTTATTGATAAAAGTTTATATAAAAAATCGTTTAGGATCAACATTTACAGCAGTAATTCAATTCAACAAAGTTATATACTATTTGGACAAATCAGATATTTCACTACCTACTTATTTAAAATCAGAAATATTCAAAACCCCTATTTTTTCATCGTTCTATGCTGGAGCGCTTCGTATGATAAGATCTTCAGAAACCAATTGTAAATAATTTTGGTTGGATCTACAATCTATTAGGAATTAGGCGTACACAATTCCGGACCATAAGCACGTGAAAGTCTCTAAAAATCATATAGTGTTGGACAGATTCCAATTGTGATATAGAGAATGCTTATAATATATACTTTAAGTAAAAAGCTTGTCAATAAATCTACCACACACTTATAAAATGGCTGAAAGGGTCTAGTGTACTAACCAAGAATTGATAAACATAAACAAATATAAAAAATATTTTATATACTTCACGTTGTGCCTATTGATTTTAAAAATTAATAGAAAGCATATTAATGTGCCTGTAAGATCAGTTTAACATAATATATCAGCTACATAGCTGATTGTTTTTTCACAATTTTTTTGTGATTGTTATATAACAGTGGTTTCTGTTACTCGTTAGAGCTTCCTATTGATTGTATTAAACAAAGTGTGCTCTTAATTATTGGAATTCAATTTTGAAGAAATACCGATTTTTCATAATTTCGTTAATGTAACTAGTAACAATTAAAGCGCAAGTGTGTTTGAATTCTTCTTTGAATTTCCTGCAAGTGCTTCAGCCTCTTCTATATTATCAGGCAGTTTGCAATCAAGAGTTTCTGGTAATTTCAAACACAAAACTGCTCCTATCAACGGTAATATTCCAAAAATGACTGGTGGAATCCATGGCTCAACTGAACCTAGCGTTGCCACAAAAGGTGCTATCATTGAACCTATTCTAGCACACATTGATGATGTACCTACACCTATGTTTCTCACTATTGTAGGGAATAATTCGCCCGAGTAAATGTATACTGTAGGAAAAGCCAATGCTAGGCCAAACATTCCTATTGAAGATAAAGTGGTTTTTATCCAGCTTGGGTCTGTAGGCACAAATCCTGAAAATAAAAAATGTATTAATTGAAAAACCATACAATGTTACCAGTGAATAATTATGCAAAACGGTAAAGTTGGATATATATTAAAGTGATATCATTTTCACTTTTAAGAAAGTGAATTGTTGATTACAGGTTTTTTTTGTTAGTATTTAATAATAATAATTACATTTCAGTATCCACCTGAAATAAGATATTTCATAGTATTATGAGGCTTCAAAGTCACAAGCAACGACAGGTGACAAAAGAACAAACAAAAACAAAGTTACAATAAGATACTTCTTTTTAAAATCAACATAATGGGTAACGAAATGTCCTCTAGTGCTACGGAGCAGCATCTTTTCAATTTTAAATTTGCTGTAAAAGAACACGAAAGGAATTCAAAAAAACGGGAAAAGGAAGAAAAACAAGAAAGAGTCAAAACCAAACTAGCGATCCAAAGAGGCTGAAAGGTATTAATATTTTGTTTACTTTTACCAATACCTAGGGGAAAGAAGGGTAAGACCGGGTAGTGGGGTGAGATCGGGTACCTTCACTGTGCTGCTACTACTAATGCCACCTGGAGCACAGAACGTGAAATACATTCCGTAAGCTGAGACGACTTAGCGGCAGTAGTATCGAGTCGATGCTGGAGAACGTACGTTGTCAGTTGAGGTAAGTTTGTTTTTGCATGTCGCTTCTCTAATGTTGCTTGCAATTTGAACGATCATTACTTATTGGCATTTATAGTTATGAAAACTTGCTTCAGTATCACCTATTATATGATAAATAAGGTTCAATATATGCATAAGAATGAAGGAATAATTTAAATATCAGAGTGGTTTTAGAGCATTTTCTTAAATTCTGTACTTGGGGCAAGACCGGGTAGTCCGAGTGGGGCGAAATCGGGTACTACCCGATCTTACCCCATTATTTCCGATTTTAATCCATTATTCTATTTTTACAGAGACAATATGCCTAGAACTTACGAGAGAAAGACAAATCGGCAATCCTGGAGCCAGGAAAGTATGGAAGGCGCTATAGAGGACTGGACGCATGGGATACCTAAAAGCCTCAAAAGCCTTCAATGTTTCGCAGTCTACTTTAGAAGATCGAGTAAAAAAGGCTAGAACAAATCAACTAACTTCTAGCCAAGCCGCTAGAAAAGGTAGCTTGGGACCTTGTACGACGATATTTTCTGAAGAGCAAGAAAAAGAATTTCTAGAGCACATATTGCTGTTAGAGAGTAGATTGTTTGGTTTAACTTTGAGTGATGTCAGAAGATCTTGCAACTAAAAATAATTTGAAACACAAATTCAATGAAGAAACTAAGATGGCCGGAAAAGACTGGTTATATGGTTTTTTAAAGAGGCATAAGAACAATATTTCTCTTCGATTTCCAGAAAACACTTCAATAGCAAGGGCCATGGGATTCAATAAACAAGCTGTTTATAAATTTTTCGATCTGTTGGAGGGTTTGTATAAAAAACACAATTTTTCTCCTAGTGATATTTATAACGTCGATGAGACGGGAATAACCACAGTTCCCAACAAACCATCCAAAATCCTAGCTTCACGAGGAAAAAAACAGGTTGGAGCATTGGTATCAGCCGAACGAAGCGTTTTGGTTACTGCTGAAACTTGCATGAATGCGGCCGGAAATTTTATGCCAACAATGTTTGTTTTTCCTCGAAAGAGAGAAAATCCCGCGCTGCTTGACGATGCACCACCGGGATGTTTCGCTCAATATCACCCTTCTGGATGGATGCAAACAGACATTTTCGTGTATTGGTTTCGAAGATTTATTGAGTTTTCTAAACCAACGTCTGAAAAACCAGTCCTTCTGATTTTGGACGGTCATACTACCCACACAAAGAGTCTCGAACTTATTAATATGGCCAGAGAAAACAATGTTGTGTTGTTGTGCTTGCCACCACATTGTTCTCATCGACTCCAGCCGCTAGACGTGACCTTCATGGCTCCATTGAGCACCTATTATCAACAGGAGGTGCGCCAGTGGCTTGCAACACATCCTGGTAGAGCTGTTACAATTCAACAAGTAGCTAAACTGTATGGTGCAGCTTTCCTTAAGGCAGCAGGAATGCGGACGGCAGTAAATGGATTCAAGCAAACAGGAATATATCCTTTAAACCGAAATATTTTTCCTGATCACCTGTTTGCTCCCTCAACAACCACAGATAGACCTGTTTCGGTAGAGACAAATGCAGTTCAAGAAGGAGACCCACCCCCACAGGCAGAAGCAGATGTTGTTCTACAAGTGGACCCAGCAACAGAAGAAAAACCTGCACAAACAACGTGTGAAACGGTAGTTGAGATTAACGAACCAATACAAACCAATATTGACGAACCATTTCCAAATGAACCCTGCTGTTCTAAAAGTTTAGAACCACAAATTTTTACGGATGCAAAGCCAGCTGCATCAACAGCCACCACCTTCTGCTGAAAGAAAGAAAACAGAAAGAACAGATAAACGAAAAGGGAAATGTGCAATATTAACTTCTTCACATAACGTCACAGAAAAGAAAATTGGTTATTGATGACTCAAATAAACCAAATAAGCAGACAACATCGAAACCAAACAATCAAAAACACAAGCGTACCAAGGCTCAGAAAAAGAAAAAAGTCTCCTCAAAAATTCTTGTAACCTCTACCTCGATCTCGTCTGATGATTCTTCCGATGGGGAGGATAACAAGTCCGACGATCATTGTTTATACTGCAACGAATCTTTTTCTAACTCAAAACAAGGAGAAGGATGGATCCAATGTGGAAAGTGTTTTGACTGGGCTCACGAAGGCTGCAGTGGAGCGGGCGAAGAAGATACCTTCTTTCAATGTGATTTTTGTTCGTAAGATTAATATTTTTTGTTAAAATTAAAGTTTTCTGAATTAAAATGTAGTTTTTATAGTTTTCCATAAAGTTAATATGTGCACCCGATCTTACCCCACTAGTGGGGTAAGATCGGGTGATTTGACATTTTGAGAAAAACATATTTTTCTGGAAAAAGTAATGAATCTACGACTTTTCTGAAACATTATATTGTGATACGATAAACAATACGTCAGGTCGTTCTATCAAGCAAGCTCTAGTTGAAGTAATTTGGCTTCAACATGCCGAAAAGTGTTAGCTACCCGGTCTTACCCTTCTTTCCCCTATTTGATGTTACGTAATTGTTGAAAGGGCGTTCGGTTTAATCGGGATACCACTGAGCACTTTTTGTATCCCATTCGATTTTTTATGGACAAAGCTAAATTCTATGAAAAAATAACAAAAAAAAGAAATGTTATTACAATGCATAAAACAATTCTTTAAAAATAAATATTATGTCTAACTCCTGTTTGTCGCTATTATATAAGTGACATGAAAAATATAAATAACTTAATCAATTTTATTTTTCCAAAAATTCTATTTCCTCTATTCTCCTATATCATCTGCTTCACTATCACTATCATCTTATGTAAATCAATAATAAATTTATTTCCATTAATATGGACTTACCCAATATTCTTATACTCATCTTCGATTTTGATTACTTTTTTAATCTCTGTTTTAATTGTGCCCAAATTAACTCGATGGGATTGAAAATACATAAATAAGGAGGGAGTCTCACTATAGAGTGTCCATATTTTTCAGCAATATGTATACATCTTTTAATTCATCCTCAAAATTATTTTGCTTGCAGTTTTTAAGTGCATTATTCATAGATTTCTTAGCTTGGATGCAAGATTCATCAAACCATGGTTTATTTTCTCGGATTCTAGTGGTATTCAGTAGAATTCTTGTTTTGTCTCTAAACCCTATATTATGAGCAGTTTCAGAAATAGCTGCACATAGGTTATTATAAGACTTGTCTGGGTCGGGGATAAAAAATACTCGACTAGAGTGTTGCATATTTTGCTTATAATTTAAAGACATGTTATCATTCCAAATCAATGACGAATACATTCGTGAAGAATTTAAGGTAACGGAACCGGAGTTGTGATGTCCTAAAACCAATTTTATAGGGAAATGATCCGACAGAAAATCATTATCAGTGACGAAAATCATTACCTTTTGTAAGGAATACGTTGTTTACCCACACCATATCCACAACACTGTTGCCTTGTGTGCCCATGTACGTAAATTGACCAGGTCGGTGCAAAGAAGTTCTGCCGTTTAATACAGAAAATAAATTGTTCTCCATAAAATCAGTAAGTTGCCTACCCCTTGTATTCAAAATACTATCCAAACTTAACCTTTCATTTTAGAAACATTACCACATAATCGATTCTACAGTTAAAGTCGCCAGCAATTACAATCATTATATCATTATATTTCTCCTCTATTTCTGTCAACAGAATCTGGAAAGCATCAAGTATGTGACTAGTTCTAGAGACGGTTTAAAGTCAACACCACAAACAATAAACATAAAATAATGAACAGAAAAGCAAACAAAAAAGAATCGAGTTAGATTTATGAAATACAGTAACATTAAAATGATCTCTATAGTAAATGCATAAACCATCGCTTGGCCTACCAAAAGACTTTTCTTTAGTTCCAGATGAAGTTATATACTTATAATCACATAAACAATTAGGTATGGATATGGTAAATTTATCGCTAGTCGACCAAGTTTCACTAACAAACAATATATCAAATGTTACGGATTCATCACATAAATTGAAGATATTTTGGTGGCCATGACAATTCCAGAACATTAGGTGAAGTTTTTTGAAGAAGCTGGTTGGACATTACTAATCTTAGCGTAGTTCTTATTAGGTGATTCCTCTTCCTCACGTTGTCTTTTGTGTGTTTCAGGAACAATGGTAGGTTTTCCCATAATAAACTTCAGACGTAGTTTTTCTCCTTTAGCTTTCCTACTATTAATTTCTTGGTAGATTTTAGAAAATTCGTTCCGTTGTTTTGCCGTATTAGTCCAGGAAATCTGGGTATGTAAGCGTCATTTTCGAGGTAACGGCTGATACTTGGTAAAAAGTTAGTAAAAATGGTGTACAACAAAACTTAACTTATGCGACCTCTCAAATCGGACCGGAACATTGTTTATGATTCGATTTACACTAATTTTTTATGCCTTTTGTAGATTTTTCAGGTATATCTTTTTTCTCGTGCATAGTACAGACAAAAAGTTAAATACTTTTTTTTTCTTCTTTTAAAGACCTACAATTCTAGACACGTACACGTAAAAAAATTGATTGGATCAAAAGTTATTGGCAAATAAACAACTGATAACGTTATTGTTAATAAATAAAAATATAATGAGCATTTTTTACACTAACACTTCCACATCACGCTTATCTATTCTCACTCATTAAAAGATGATACTCACGAAAGATGGAGTCTGTAAGTTCAATAGTTTATGAATTATGGCATTATAAATAAATTAACTAAAAATTGACTTGCAGAGTTCTGTAAGCTATGCGACCTCGCGCCAATTTTTTCACTGTTATATTTCATAATAAGACATCGATACCCATCATTGTTTTTAAAAAAAATATATTTTTGCAACAACGCGAATTTTTTTTCATATTTGGCTTAGTTGCATAATTAATTTGACACTATATCCGCCGATTTTTGTCGAGAATTAAGTACGCACATAGAAGGGGCATGGAAAGAGCTTTAATTGAAAAAAAAATACGTTAAGATTTATTGACAAACGACTGAGTTACGGACAATCGAAGTCGGAGGCCTGTCAGTCAACAATTTATGCGAGTATCGAAAAACAAAACTTTAGCTCGACTACACTCTCTGAGGTTCATCGTACGACTGCCAACACAAAATACGGACGATGATAGAATGAAAAGCTAGGCGTTCCCCCCCTCCGCTGCTACGCAGTAGCCAGCCGAAATATTCGCCCGCTGCTGACTTTCGAAAATTTTTTTGATTGGGTTGCAATTTCTTGCTATTTCGTACAATAAAAGTACATTGACTAAAAATTTTAGGGATATTTTTTGTAAGATCTAGAATTGTAGGTCTTTAAAAGAAGAAAAAAAAGTATTTAACTTTTTGTCTGTACCATGCACGAGAAAAAAAATATACCTGAAAAATCTACAAAGGGCATGAAAAATGAGTGTAAATCGAATCATAAACAATGTTCCGGTCCGATTTGAGAGGTCGCATAAGTTAAGTTTTGTTGTACACCATTTTTACTAACTTTCTACCAAGTATCAGCCGTTACCTCGAAAATGACGCAAAATGATCATTTTGAGTCTGATTTTCCTGGACTATATAGTCATTTTTTATTTTATATGTGGGTATTTTCTAATTGATAGCTTATACTTATTCTTTAAGATAGTAACTGCTTCCTGACGGGAAGAAAACTCAACCTTCAAAGGACGAGGTCTCAAGTTGCTTATTTTACCTATTCTAGTGATATTAACAGGCTTCTGAGTATTTGTTGAAGAAAGGTCAGTTAACATCTCGGTCGTTATCTTTTGAATATCAACTGACTCATCGACACCGTTCATAATAATGTTTCACTCTCTTATATTCCTGGAAGTAAGTTCTGCATACATTGAGCTTACAGATGTAGTATCTAGTCTTTTCTCCAGATCCTCTATTTTTATTTTCAACAGTTCATTCTCTCTAGTTAGATGAGTCACATTAACCATACATTCATCAATCTTCTTGTTCTGCTCAGCAAGGAGTGACCTAATTTCATTCATTCCAACTGTTAATGATGACAGCTGCTCCATTAACAACTGAAACTGTAATTCTTGCATCGGAGTTGTACTACCAGACTGACCGTCCATAATTATTAGTAAATAGTGTGTGGCTTCCTTTACTTTTAAATTTCTTATTTTTATCGGTTAATTATCAGAAAAAATTTGCTAGAATTCACTAAACTCCGTTGTTTGACTATTGTTAGCTGGCTATTTTATAAAATTTTCTTCTTAAAACGCTTAAAGAAAAATGCAATACATACATTTTTTTATCCCAGTGGAATTTGTGCACTATTACCTTTACTCGTGTAAAAGTATTTCTTTAACCCTTAAATACCATGCCTCAAAAAGTTACATTTATGACATGGATGGGTCATATTTGACCCTTAGTTTTTTTAAATAAAAAATGGTGTATTTTCAATGTATTCGTACCTATAGTTTATGTTTACACATTTGTTTTCGTATAACAAAAAAGAAATAACCCAAAAAGTCTGGCGGTTACACGTTTAATAAACATAAAACTAAACATCAAGTCAATTAAACATAGTAATAATTTTTTGAAATTTTCTCAAAAAAAAAATTGTCCATTTGCAGGAATGGGAGGTTGAAGTTCAAGCCTCATAACCCCTCTTTGAAACAAAAGATGCCATTTTAAAGCTTTTATGTAAAAGATAACAAACATGTTTTACACCTTACCTCTGAATGCAAATTTCGCACAATATCTTCTTACTGCAATGATGCTTACAAAAAAATGTTGTGCATTTGTCGCATGTCATACTCTCCTTTATCTGATTTTTTGAATAGGGGTATAACTGACACCTTCCTGTCTTTTTACCTTGTCGTGGCTCTGGATTTGGTACTGGTAATACTTCCTGAATTCCGGAAAATTTTAAAATCATATTGCGAAGCTCTCTCGGCAAACAACTTTCTTGAGCTCTGCGTTTCATGCGGCTTTCAATAAGTTCTTGCCCTAAATTGGTTAAAAAGAGCCTTCTTACCATCGTTTCATTTCGAACCACACTATTAAATATAACGTTAGCATTTACTCCAGCAATGTCCAAAATACGAAACCATATTGTTTGGGGCCATCTTCGAGTTCTTCTGCCAGTTTTATAGCAAGCACATTTTTGGTCTAATGAGTCCACCCCCCTTTTGTTTCATTATAAAAGTTTATAATTTCGGGCTTTTCATTTACCATTGTATCAGAGTGGTGCATGGTTGATACTAATATTACTGCACGATTCCTTTTTGGAACAGAAGATACATTGTTTGTAAATCCAAATATCGCAGATTTAACTGGTCTATCTTTGTGAGGTTGAAACTCCAAAGGGATCTCCCTTTTATTTTTTTTTAAAGTTCCAACATATGTAATGTTGTGTTTCTTTAGTTCCTTTATCAGTTCTATAGACGAGAACCAATTATCAGCTGTAAGGTTCCTATTGGTTCCCGATATCGGTGGGATAAGTTTCAAAACATCCAGTGTGGGGATAGCTAACTTTCTTGGGGTCATATTATGAGTATCTTTGCCAGTGTATATAAAAGCATTTAACAGATAGTGTGTTTTAGCATCCACTAAACATTGCATTTTTATACCGTACTAATATTACTGCACGCTATAAGCATTTCATCGATAGTGAGATATTCCCCGCAGCTGTAATTAGACTGACAGTTAGTGATAAACATTTTAAAAATATTGGAAATAGCTGCTAGTTTGTCTCCATTTATAATACGTCCTGGTCGTGTTTCTAAATCATCAAAACAAAGACATGAAAGTAAAAAATAAAAGCGGTTCAAAGACATTGTCGCACGAAATATATCACGACCGGTACCATTGGTAGCAAATAACGATCTCAAATCTTCATTATTCGATTTGAAAACCCCTGCTAAATATAATAAACCCAAGAAGGCTTTGAATTCAACAATATCCAAATGACTGGTATATTGACATGACAGATTGTGCAAGTTATACCTAGCGGCCATGTTAGTTATTCTTTCATTAGTCGTTTCGAGTATTTCCTGCAAGATGTCATCACTAATAATACAATCCCAAGCTTGAATTGGTTTTTCAGGCATTGTATCTCGCGCTTTTCTATTAATCCCAGACAGATGGCTAATTAAATTATGCTTGCGAGTACGAGAAGATGCAGGAGGATTTTTTGCCCACTTGAATCTGTTTTTACCATAGGAGTAATTTCGGGAACCAGATGTATCCTCTTGATCATCCGATGCTTCACTATCAGTGCCTCTTCCTGTATGTACATATATTTCGTCACTATCATCGCATTCTTCTTCCGTATCGGTTTGGTGGTCACTGTGTTCACTACCATTATCCGAAAACTCATTGTCACTATCTAGACCAGTGGTTCCCAACCTTATCTGGACCACCGCCCGCTATAGAAGAGAACAAAAATTTCAACGCGCCCCCCCCCCCAGTTGCTGGTTAGTCCAAAGTAGTTAATTTTAATTAAATATCATCTGTACCGTCCCAATTGATCTGTATTTAGCTTTAATTTCAGTTAATGTCTAAATTTTATTTTAGAGGAAATATGAAGTAGAAATTTATTAAATGACTACCAAATGTACAATAAAATTGTTTATTAAACTTTTAAATATAAACACAGAATCAATGAGAAATACAATCACAATAGAAATAAGAAATGCAATACAATAAGAAATACAAAATTAATAATAAAGAAAAAATCAATGAGACGGTTGAGGATGGTGGAGTGTTACCAGTTTGTTAATATCGGGCTCCAATTTTGTTAACATCAATCGCAGATCGCCACGTTCAGTGATCTGTAGTCTGTTCCTCTTCTTTGACAGCAAATCAGTTACTGCACTGAATGCACGCTCAGCCATATAGGACGAATGAAATGCAATTAACAACTTCTGTACTATTGTCAATTTTTTAGAATTTTCAATAACTTGTATTATATTGTGGAATTAACTAGAGACCTCGAGTTTCATTTAAAAACACTAATATGAGCATATTCCACGAAGTAAGGGTCGAGACAGTCAATTTCTGTACTATTGTCCACAATCCAGGATAGAGAACTGGTATTGATTTTTGAAACCAGAACTCTTGATATCCACGTTTGAATTTTACTTTCAGTTCTTCGTTAGTTGTGAGTTCTAATAGCTCCTCTTCCAAATTTGATGAGCCTTCAGTATCTGTGTTTGCGAAAGGATCTATAACCCAACTTGGTATTTCCATGTTTAAAATATCTTGGAAACGCTCTGTAAAATCAACATGAAGAACTTCCAAGTGGTGGCAGTAAGTAAGTAAATCTTCCGGTTTTGCAGACACTGTTGATAATGTGGGAAAATGGTTGTACTCACCTCTACCAAGATTTCTTTTGAATATAAGAAGTTTTTCTGCAAAAGCAGCTATGACGTTTTTAGTTTTAATTAAATTTAAATCATCACCTTGCAATTGTAGATTAACTTGATTAAATACTTTAAACAGGTCCGTCAAATAAGCGATGTTATTTTTTGACGTAATCAGGTTTTCGGGCAATTGTTCATTTTCTTCAAGAAATTCCAACACTGAGTCAAATAGATTGAAAAAACGATTCAGACAAACACCTTTAGAGAGCCAACGTACTTCTGTGTGCAGCAGCAAGCGATTGTAGTCTTCATTATTTTCATTGCAAAGCTTATTAAACAAACGGTCATTCAATGAATTGCTTCTAATGATATTGATTGCTTTAATAACGTTATTGAGGGACGCATGCAGACGTTCATTTAATTTTTTTGCAACCAAATGTTGACGGTGAATAATACAATGTTCAGTGAGTACATTTGGCACTGCTTTTCTCAAATGTGCTATAAAACCCTTATAACGCCCGGTCATTGCTGGAGCACCATCAGTAGCAGCAAACAAAATATTGCTAATAGGAATTTCTTTGTCTTGAAAAAATTCTTGCATGATATTAAATATAGAATGACCCTTTGTATCAGATTCCAAATTCTAAGCTAATAATAACTCTTGATGAATTTTTTCTTCTTTTATAAATCGTACGTATGATAAGAGTAGAGCTTCGTTACTTGGTAGAGTTGATTCATCAAGTTGAATGGAAAATTTGCAAGTCTTTAGGTAATCGCATAATGATATTTCAACGTCATTTGCCATTTCATCTATTCTTCTTTGCACTGAATTATTACTGAGAGGAATTTTTTTAATGATATCAAATGGTGTCTTTTGATGGAGAACAGTTTTTAATATCTCTTCGACTGGCGGCAAAGTTAATTCCTCGCCAATGGAGTGTGGTTTTCCTGACTTTCCGATTAACAATGAAACGTTATATGAGGCTCGTAGCCCATCATCGTCTCGTTTAGAAGACGATGCAAAAAGGTTTGATATAGTTGGCTGTTTTAAATATTGTTTTTCGAGTTCTTGAAAATAGAATATATCTTTGTTCTTCTTATCAGGATGCATTTTATGTAAATGCTCTTGTAGCCTAGAAGGTTTCATAGCTTCATTTGAAAAAACTTTTCGGCAAATTAAACACATAGGTAATGATTTGTTTGTAGAAGATTCCGCAAATCCATATTTTAAATATTCAATACTGTATTGCCGGCATTTCTTTTTTAATTTAGAAGTAGATTCAGCCATTTTCATACAAAAATTAAATTCTCAATAGATTTATAGATAGTAATGTTTATAAAATGACACACCACTCACGATTATTTACTACGGCAGAGCTTATGATTCACGACTATATATCGCGGCCAAGCACATACAACTAACTAACAAAAAATCCGTAAAGCTGTTGCTTTTATACGTTTCATTTCGTGCATGATTCAACTTGACTGTGTGCGAACATGTCGAAATATGTTATTTTGTATGAACATCGCGCGTTCGCTTATCAACGTGCGAGGACAAGTCATATACTTCTATTCTGAACTAAAAGAAATTATTATAATTATTAGTATTATTATTAATGCTAATTTAAAACTGCTTATTAACCCTTATTAAATCATTTTTATTTCACCATTCCTCTTGACTGCTTATTATTTGCTTCTGAATCCTCTACCGCCCCCCTAAAAGGCAGCAGTGTCCACAGGGGGCGGTATCGCCCCCGTTGGGAACCAATGATCTAGACCATAAGACATTATATTTAGTGCCTCATCTTCAAGTTCACTTTGTTTCAAAGGTCGCTTATCGTTACTGCATCCCGCCATTTTCAATCGCTCGTACAAAACAATTTACCGACACTTATACCATAAGCGGGTCAAATCTGACCCTACGCCCACGTATCTCTGCAAACGTTCAACGTAAACTAACCTTGCTTCCGGAAATAAATAAATGGCTTGTCGGTCGAAGATTACCTGGAAGCGCACGGTCCGCCTACTATGCCTTAGTAGCAAAATCTGCCGTCAAAAATGTGTAGGGTCAGATTTGACCCCTCCATGGTATTTACGGGTTAAACTATTTATTTATACACGAGAAATCGTATATTTTCGTGGAACGATCTTTTATGTACCTATAAAACTATAAAAAATGTCCAACTCAATATTTTATATATACCAAAAATAAGTTAAGGACTTATCTTGGGAAGACTCGGGACGTACAGCTCGCAGCAGTAGTCGAGGGTTCTTGAGCCGTTGTTGTATGGACTTGGACGATGTGGTCCGATGAGTGGATCTTTTAGTCGGTCTGTAGAGGTCCTTATAGTAAACACTGAAGCGGTCCTTAAAGTAAACGGTCCTTGAGGTCGGTACACTAAGGTCTGTAGACGGTCCTTAAGTATAGTCTGTAGACGGTCCTTAAGTATAGTCTGTAGACGGTCCTTAAGGCTGCAGAGCAGCGAAGTAAATTAAAAATCACACACAAAATGATATTATTAAAAAGGAGAATGCTGAATAACTTCTCAGCGAAGAAATGAACCAGCCGATTCCTTGAATCGTAGTTTTAAATAGACATTTAATGATAGTAAAAACTATCGACGATACGTTCCTAATAATCGAAATAAAATGATTTGGAATTAGAGGTGGGAGTAGCCGACGAATAAGTAACACTCGAAAATAATTGATGAAAATAGTAACATGTCTCAGCGACATGTTACAAGTTACCTTGTATAATTTCGATTATTTCATTCACACATGGCTCCACCAATAGAAAGTCATGAACTTAGTCACATTATATACAATAAGATCGACTGTTCAGGTAAATAAAGAAATATGAGCGGCTATTTAGTTCCATTGTTTAAGAGTACAAGTGTCAGAATTTGAAATATTGTAAACGTCTGGTTTTGCTTCACGTTCCACTACGGAAATTAGTGGACGCATAAGCAAATTGATCCCAGAAAATATCAAAAATGAATTAACAAAAGTCCCTGTATCTACGGTAAGGAACATTATAAACAAGGGAGAGACAGAAAGACAGAAACGAGAAATGAAAAAAATTTCTAGAATCGATGAAGCGGCGGAAACTGAAATAAAACAACAAATTTACTCTTTTTACAAAGAAAATAGGGTGCCAACAACATTGTGATGGACAACGCCAGTTATCATTCAAAACAAATTAACAAGAACCCCACCACAAGCACGAAAAAACAGAAACCCTACAATATATGGCTGAAAATGATATAGAAATACCTAAATCAAAATGCAACAAAAAAGATCTATCCATTATGAAACACCTAAACATTCCTACAATATATCGGATTGACACAATGGCACAAGCAAAAGAACATACGGTACTGCGTCTTTCGTCCTACTACTGTGTATTAAATCTCATTGAACTTATCTGGAGTACTCTAAAACGGGGAATTCGGCGTAAAAATACAGCTCCAAGACTATGTTCTGCTGTAGTAGATTTAACTGGAAGTGAGGTGGAAAATATAGACAGTATTTTATGGAAAAATTGCATCGCACACGTAGTTGAAGTGGAAGATTCATATGTGTCTCTGAATGTACAACAATTTATAATTAATTTGGACAAAGACAGCGATGATAGTGACCTGTTTGTTGATAGTGACGATGATTTATAACGCAAATATTTGTTATTATTGTAACTACTATATAGTTACTTTACTTACAGGTACCACATACACCTTGAGCATAGTGTTTTTGCAAATAAAAGAGGTTATTTCATCATCAGTTTTTGGCATGTTATGTAAGTTAGAGTTATATGAATTTGTTATTTAGATAAATATTTTTACAAATAACATTAGAGGAGCATAATACTCACCCATTATGAATATAGCTAGACCAGTGATAATATTAGCTACGAGTAAAGTCTTCTTTCTTCCCCAAGCTTTAGTGGCATAACAAGCGAAAATTGTACTAGGTAATTGAATAATAGCCGATATAGCTACGTTAACAAAAATATTTCCTCCAAGTTGACCAATGAATTGGGATACTCCATAGAAACAAAATCCGCACACGAACCAATTAAATCCAACAGCTAGTGTATATCTTCGCATAACAGGTGTTCGAACTAAATCCAAAATGTTACCTTTGTGAATTTCGTTTGTATTAACATGCTTTTGTTCTAGATATAGATTAACGTTTTGTTCAATGTATTCGGTGGGTAACTTGTTCCACTTGGCTGCTTTTGTTAATGTTGTAATTGCGAGTTTTTCTTTACCGACAGCCAATTGCCATCTTGGAGATTCGGGAAGTAACCAATAGTAAGAAATTAAAAATAGCGATGGTGCTGATATAATGATTTGAAAATACCTCCAATCTCGAACGTAATAACTAAACAACGGCATTAACAGATGGCCGCAGTTAAAAGGTATTTGATACAGAATTCCCAGAACCGTCCTCCATTCGGTACCTGAAAAACATAACGGTTTATTCATGTAAATTCAAAGATTGCAACATTTTCATGTTTAGATTTACAATATTTAAACACAAGAAAAATTTCTGGGTAACATAAAACACGTACAGTCGAGTCGATGCAACCCAAATGCGAATGCAATAAAATCCATTCCTGTATACAGGGCTGCCACATGCACCTGATCAAATATCCGTAGGTTGGTTCGTAAATTTCCGTAGATCCAGAATAGAGCTTCAACATACAGTATGCGGTTATCTAAACACTAAACTTATGAACATTTGATCCTTAATGACCTTGAACGCTCAAGTAGCGCGCCGGTGCGAATTTTGAATTTGTTCATTGGACGATATAAAATTTTTCAGCTTTAAAGTTATGGCAACTGTAATTGTTTTTAATTTTTTTTGCATGGAGTAGTCGACTCTGGGTAGGTATTGGTAATCAATGAGTTTCTGGTGCTAGTTTTGTTAATATTAATTGAAGAAAAAATTATTTCTACTGTTGCAGAAATATGAGAAAGAATTCTAATGTGATTTGTTAATTTTACTAATAAAGGAAATGTTAGTTCATCATTTGCATTTAATAAAACTTATACTTTGAGCCAGAAGTTTTCAAAACTGTCCTAGAAATTTAATTCCCATTTTCACTTACTATAGGGAAATGGGTAGCCGAAACTGCAATAAATGGAATTAAATAATGAAGATTTTTAAGTTTTTCGTCTGTTTTTGGTTATATTGATGATTCATGTAAGTTAAACAATCACAAATACAGATTGGTGTATGTCAGGTTATATATCTACTCTCCGCACTCTTCGTTTTCGTAGTATTTTGTTAGTAGGTAATATTTTGAGAAATAATTTACTCAAAGAACTCTGAGCAAACAGTATAACAGTAGATAGTAATTATTATCATTGTTATTGAAAACTCCGTAGATTTTCGAGACTTTGCGGAGATTCCATAGACATCTTCTGAATTCCGTAGATCTACGGAAAATTCCGTAGAAGTGGCAGGCCTGTATATCTAGTTTTAGCCAGCAGCGTTGTATGGAGAGAGTAGAATATTGAGAATAAAAATAAATGACTTATCAGTGTTGTTTTAACGTACGTATCTGTGAATTACTGAGTTTCTAGAGATATCAAGAGTGACTGCTCGTCACTCGCGCCATGTCACGTCTCGACTTTATATATTTTTGCGCTAGACGACAGACACTTTTATACCGAAAATTTCGTCTTTTTCCTCTCCCCGCAATTCTATATTTTTTAATTAATTGAAAAGTATATTATCTACGGGCAAAGCATGCATACATTTGCTATATAATTCATATATGATCTTCCAGTTGAAGCATCAATGATAATTTTCCATGTATTTATTAAAAAGATATTCAGTTCTAAAAAATAAAAGTTGTAACTTTTGTAAAAATATTTCTAAAGTTGAACGTTGGTCATGTGTGGTTTCGATATTTCGGAAAGAGAATCAATGTCGCCTCCGGTGATTCATTTCTTGCAGTTGTGGTGGTCGATGATTGAGTTTCATCCGCACTGATGCCCTGAATCTCGAATCGGGGCGTTATTATTGACGTCGTTCTCAACGTCATGCATACGCAAGGCTGTCAATGCTCTATTTGCGAATAGTTCCTAAAATGATGTTCTCAAGCACCGTTACTAAAATCATCGAATTGCATCGTCCTCACAACAGCGTCAGTTGACGTTTCAATACAAATGTCATTTGGTTATGTCAAATGTAAGGGTGTATTCAGATGTTACGTCAGGCGCGTTTTATGCGATCAGGTGCTTAGATCTGGTAAATAGTCGGGTCGTTCAGATGCTAGCGGTAAATTTTACCAATCATCCAACCATTTAACCCAGTCGACACATCGGTACAAATTGATCCGCAAGAACTTTACATTTTATAATGCATGATTGAGAAGTTTGGGTTATGTTTACAAAATTACAAATGATAAATTAATATTCAACGAGACTCCTTACAGGTTTTTCTACACCCACATGTATATTATCCATTTTCTGCACAATTTACAGAATGGAAATGTAGGGCATTTCGGTTAATTGAATGTATAAGATTTCATTTACGTCCCAGAATGTATATGAAATTCACCAATCAGCATTTGCATTTAGTACCCGTCAACTCTTCTTTTTTTCAATTTCAATGTAACGTCAAATTAAGTTGTTAAAATATTTCTTTAGTTATCAAGAAAAATATTTTAGTAAAATGAGTGATTCCAGTGATTAATGAAAAATCAATAAATATTACTCCATCAGATATTCGTTTAGCCGCAAAGGAGACGTATAACACACATCATTACCCCAAAAATTCAAAAGTAAATATGAATTTTGTTACAAAAAGTTCATAGATTGAACTCTGTTAAACGGAGTTAAAAATATTAGCTCTCAACCCTTTGGACAACATATTCTATGTAAAAAACAATGATAAATATTAAAAGTAACATTGACATTTCAAGTTTCATTAAATTTCGTTGATTTCATATAAGTTTGTGATGGATCAGTATGTTAACGTACGTCTCTAACTGTATTTAGAAGAGAATATAGTTGGTTCAAACCCCGCTTCATGCAGTTATTTTTATTGCTGATATTTGTATTATAAATAGTAATTTTGATAAAAATTTAGTTAGTGTTCATTTTTGGAATTTATGGAGGAAGTCTTCGTCAAAAATTGAAAATTTTAAAGATAAATCATGTAAAGATTTATAAAATGAATTTCAAATTAATTTACTTGATAAACAAACCCAGATCCTTTGTAATTTCTTGTATGTTATACGAGGTCTTCAAAAAATATATTCTGCTTAGACCACCAGATATAGAACAATTTTTTGTTAATTACCAAAAAGGAAAATGTTCGAAGAAAGTAGTCGGAATTAACAAAATTGGTAATCAGACAAAAATAATTGCTGGATTTTTAAAATTACTAGATGCGAATTTATATCTCTTATAGGGAAACATAAATTAGTATTTTTTTTAAAAAAAGGAATTTTTCGTAACCACGGGAGAAGAGAGTTATTTATTTGAGAAAAGTTTAGTTAGTTGAATTTGAAAACCCGAAGAGACAACATCGAAATAAGAGTTGTCTCAAATTTTGTTGAGAATTTAATAAAAATTATAACTATACAATCAGATTATAAAGCCATACTTTATAAAGCCAGTGCGTGCATAATTCATAGAAGAATTGCATCGTATCAAGTGTAAGTGGTATCCAGTTTCTACATCAGATATTTAGAAAGTTTTGCAGAATTCTAAATACATTTAGAACACGTACGGGTTTTCCTGTCCTATTTGGTGAGTCCACTCCAGTTTAAAATTATTTGTCGAGAATTAACAGGCCTTTTTAAATACTTTTCGAAAATAGATGCATCTATAGAATAATATTAGCCAAACCGAATTAACGTTATACATAAAAGATCTTACATCAAGTGAAAAATTTTGAATAGACAATTTGATGACAAATTTGCGTTATTTGACATTGATACACGTCAAGGGTATATTAAACGAGTTGAACTTTTGCATAAAAAAATTACAATTAGTCGAGTTTTAGAATAGGTTGTAGTAATATTAAGATTGGTAGAAATTATTATCTTTGTTTCGTTTACAATATTTTGGAAAATAATGAAACTTTTATAATTTGTTATCTGATTATATAATATATAAATTTGATTCCAACTCACTGTGGTATTTATTCAGTATCTATTTTCAACGTATTTAACATTTTGCATGCTATAGTAATTTTGATTTAATCAGTGACATTTGCTTAATTTCCAGTGACAATTAATTTGTAAATGTCATAAAATAATTCAAGTGCCTTTTATTATATAAAAAATCAGTTACTCGAGATTCGGAATATAGAATAATATTTGATTGGAATAATATTTGAAAATTACAAAATTTGAATTATTATTATTTAAAAAATTTTGATCCCACCCTGAGATTAGAGTGATTAAGTATATTGTGAATTAATTTATCTTTCTAAATCCAGAAATTAATATTTATCTTGGCCGGGCATTGTTTGACAACTACTGTCAAAAGTAAATGAGGTTACGTACGCTACTAAAGGTGTGTGTACAAGAGTGTCGCTACCATCACAAATTCTGAAAACGTCGACAAGTAATAATTGTATATCGTTATATTCATATATCAACTATAATACAACTATAAATTAGATTGAATATATAATAATTTGTCACCCAACTATAAAATAATATTAAATATATAATAATATATATATAAAACTGGTGAATATTGGGGTATGCAGCAAGAGAAACGGAAAAAAGTGTACTCTTAACGGAAAATTTTCAAGCTTTCGAGGATGGTTGTCCTCATCATCAGGAATACTGAAATGGAAAAACAGCATTAAGATACTGTAGTTAACAAAAAAGATGCAAATAGGAAAGAAATCATAACGGGTGTGAACTTACCTCCGAGTTGAGGTTAGATTCCATTAGCTTGTATAAAATTAAACTACGGATATTTAAAATATGAAACAGTTAACTAACAAAGGTTTAAAATAGTACAATCACATTGAGATGACTAAAAAATCCAACATCTAACACCATTTTGCAGACAAACGAACACGAGTGCTTTTTTTGTCAAAAGCCGGCCAGGAAATGATATCGTTTTCCTTCTCCAAGTTGGAATTTATGGACGATGGTATTGTAGCTACATGGCCTTGGTAATTTCGGCTGTTTTTCTGACAAACTTGGCACCGACGAACCATGATAATCCAAAAACATTCAATTAATTAACTTAAAAGTTTATTTTGTCACTCAAAGTTTTGAAAAACACATCAAAACGAGATAACTAAATGTTTACCCTCTAGTCGTAATGGCGCTCGTATAAACAAACCACGTTTGACATTATTTACTACAATACTACGATATATTCGAAATGTTCGTCAATCACAGTCTGACGATATTTGCATCTCTCTTTATATGGTAATTAAATAAGGACAAAACTACTAAATAGATTACTATTGACATATTAAACAGGTACTGAAATTTTGAGCAATGTTGCCACTTTTAGTTATAACCATAAAGGTATCTAAGGATACAACAAATACTTGTTTAAAATTTATATAATAGCGATGCAAATGCATAAATTAGTATGACTTTTTATTATTTGCATAACTTTTTAACAAAATTTCAATTAAACTTCTAATTTCATTTTTACTGCAACTATAGATACTTTGTAAATATGGCAAAGCAGTGAAAGTGTTCGCAAGTGAGCTTAGAATGTGACTCAATGTTTGGGGCAAGAAAAGATCAAAACAAACATATCTATTTTATTTGTTAATCTGAGGTATTTACCTATTTTTATTTAGATAATAGATTGTATTGACAGCTAATCTCTTAACTACAGACTTATTTTGCCTTTTTGAGAACGCCCATAACACTTTAACCATATTTTATTGTTCACAATTATACGCTTTAACTGTTTTGTCAACAAGTACTGCACCATCAATAATTTGTTTTAATGATGGATTGTTTGTGGAGATAATATTGCATCTCCAGTCATTATTGTACAAAACAGTACGAAACTTTTAAACTCCCGCCCTCCCAACATGGCGGCTGCGCTTGTCATGTGATGAAATGTACTATTGAATTAAATGTTACAATTCCATATTCCACATTATCTTATAAAATAGATTGTAAAGAGCTTTCAGCTACAACAAGAATAATGTTATTAATATTTAATGACAGAATCATTGGATGCCACAATACTTTCCACCTTCCACTATAATGCTGGCTTCTCAAATTAATAAATAACGTATTTTCTTACCGATAATCTCCATGACAAACACAAAACTGGTTATCATCGTACCGCCTGTAGCAATGGCGGATAAAAACTTCATGACTAGAAATAATGGAAACCAGGGAGAAAACGCTGCACCTAATCCTGCAAACCCTTGAAGAGTTACTGCCAAAACAAGAGGTGATTTTCTACCCAACCTAAAAAAGTACATAATTGAAAGATAGTTCTAGTAAAAATATTGTTTTACGCTGCTCCGCCAAGAAAATATTGAAAGGGTGGAAAAGTCTAAACTTCTAAGAACACATTGTTTCTCTGTCTTAACTCAGCAAGGTCCATGCAGACCGAGAAGTATATTTCTTTAGTACAGCAGATGTATAGAATAAGTTTATCAATCAGTGTAGCGTTAGGATAGTTATTTTATTTAAAACTGTAATTCACATAATTAAAACATGTTTACTAGTCAAATTTTCTTCTCTCTCTGTTTAGTTATATAATTTAGAAAAGGTTAAGATACAATTGAGTAGAAATAACTATGACTCTTATTGACTATTGACAGATATCGAATGCTTGGGAAGTTCCCTTGAGTTGAGTCTTGAACAAGAAACAAACTTGGTTATGGCACAAGTACAGACTAGCTGGGAGATGCGCATCCATCGATAAAGCCCTGGAAATGGACAAAAGTATTGAAATGGGGGAATTTCCAGCAATCGTATATACCACTTTCATCTCGAATGATCAGAAATAAAGTTTAGAAACGACAAAAGATTCTACTGGGGCTAAAAGTAGTAAATTACAACCACAACACGGACCTCTGATCCCTCTATGGTAGAACCAAGAAAAACATGGATTTCCTCGATGTATAGTAAATCTCTCGGGGACTACAATCTATGGATCTGCTTCCTTCTGTCAAATTTCGAAAAAGGGATAGTAAACTGCAAACACAAATTCCGGATATCAAATATGTTCAAGAGTAAGGAGCAAAATAATGCCAAGGATAAATACTTTTCAAAAGGCATACATAACAAAAAAATAGTACGTCCTGGAAATGAGACAAGCATCTGAAGAAGCAAAAAAGTCGTTTAGTTCACTGAGTACTAACTATGATCTTTCGTTTCTTCAGGAAATAGTGACTGAGCTATGAGCTGGTAATATTAGTATTGGTTTTTAGTATTAAAAACTCGTAGAGAATTCAGGAACATAGTGATGTCCACATACTTACTTATCCGACAAAGATCCAAATAACATATTTCCAATTAAAATTCCTAACATTGTCAATGTTTGGGTCAAGCTGACAAGATACGATTCGGAGCATATGAGATCCCATTCTGTTGTTATTGTACTTGAAAATACTGACCTAAAAACATAATTTTGATCATTAAATTTGCATTAGTTAATACAACATATCCCAGAACCTCTCATTACATTCAAAACCATTTAAGTCGTAGATGAAAAATCTACCATGACTCTATATTTATTTTTGAATAATTTTATTCCAACCCTCGTTCACTAACAATTATGTTTATGTTCAATGTTTTACTTATAGCAGCTTTATTTTTCTTAAGTGTTCTATCCAAAAAAAATTTCCACAATTTTGAAATGTCTGCAATATATTTATAGTGTTTTAATATGTACATGCTTCTTTTCATCGCATTCTTTTTAAATAGCTACTTAAACTGACAACATTTTAAACTTTAAAAATATAACTGAAATTAACTGTCTCGACCCTTACTATGTGGAATCTGCTCATATTAGTGCTTTAATTGAAACTTACTGTTTCTAGTTAACTCCACAATATATTGAAAAAATGTTAAAAATTCTAAAAAATTGACAATCGTTTCGATATTACCTAAATATCATCGTCAGAATGACAGAAGCTACATTTCATTTGATGCCTACCTGATGTTTCATTGTTTTTGGCTAGACCAAGAAGTGACCTACCTTGTGATTGACTTAATATTTGTTAATAGAAAAAAGAAGATATGATATTACTAATATTAAAGCTTAGATATGATTAGCCCTATGGGGATATCCTGGATATCATTTTTACCAAGTAAGATCAGTATAACTGTGCAATGATATAGTAAACCAGGAAAACTATATCTGCTGAACTTTACAATTATCACTTAAGAAGACAGTTTAAAAGTGGAGAAATCCCTAGATTTATCTGTTCATTGACGACTTTATATTGTGGGTTCTAATTTCCAACTCTTCAAAGAAATCCAGTTCTTGTTTCTTATCACAAACATGTAGTACTTCTAGTTCTGTGTTAGGTGTCAATGAATGGTTGGTGTCAAGTAGATGTTTTGCGTAATGGGGTGTTCACTGTATCGGATTTCGAAATTTCTAAGAGTCTGACCCAAATAGAGAGCATTACATTCTGGACATTTGAGTTTATATATACCTGATTTCTTTAATATTGGTATTTTTGTTTTAACATTTAACAATTTTGTACTTACGTTACTTTCTGTTTTAAAAGAAATTGTTGTATTCGTTGCTAAAGATATTATCTTTGAAATATTATTAGAAATATTTCCTGCATATGTGATGGTTTTATAAGTTTTTACTTCTTCAGTTTGTTTAGGAAATATTAGTTGAATAACTACTAAACATCAGGTAGGCATCAAATGAAATGTAACATCTGTCATTCTGACGATGATATTCAGTTATCGAAACAATTGTCAATTTTTTAGAATTTTCAACATTTTTCATTATATTGTGGAATTAGCTATATACATTGAGTTTCATTTAGTTTTTAATAAATTTAAATATAATTACACTTCATTTTGAGTGGTTATTATATTTAAAAGCTTTCAACAGTACTCATTGCATGCATACATTATTTCCCGATAAAAATGCAATGAATACCAACTTATAGTTCGAAGATACCAACTAATGAGATAAGATTGTTTATTAAAAATAATTGAAATTGTTGTTTTTTACTTGTTTCTATGTTTATATATATGGTAACCATTATCAAAGAACTACAAGAGATATACATTGCAGATATTTAAAAATAAGTTTATTGAGGTTATTCACGATATCTATAAAATCGGTTTAAATGGAGAAAATACGAGGATGTATTGATATCTAGTTAGCCTAGACCAGTTCCATGCATAAACAAAATATTGCGTTACCAGAGCAACGAACAATAACTTATAATAAGTGTCAGTGTAAAGTTTGACGAAAAAGTAAAGCAGAATTACGCAATAAATTAAAAGAAAAAAGATGTCCACCGAAATTGTGAAAATCGAAAAATTGGAGTATCTAGCCATTATCAAGTACCTGTATTTAAAAGGGTTAAGAGGTAAGCAGATTTAAGGTAAAAGACTCAATTATCGTCAGTGTCCTAGCTATCGACACATTTTCAGTCATTATCAATAAAATAAAGGCATACGTATTAAAAATGAAAATTTTGAAGTGTTATACTCCTTGTCAGTGTGTTCGCTTGCAATCGGAACGGCGTGGGGTTGATCCAGTCAGTGAATGTGCTAATAAATACAAGGAACTAGTCGAGTGTCATCCGCCGAACCGCAAGCAGCGTAATTCTTACTAGGTAAGCTAAGCATCCGGCTATATTATGTATTCTTGTTAGTGATAGCTTACGCTACTTAGTGAAACTCAGCAACATTCATAACTTTATTAAATAGTTTTAGAATAATAATTACTGATTAAATAATCAAAATTTATACATACACTTCATAAAACCTTAATGTCGATAAATGGTACACGCAAAATTGCACCTGCACTAAACATCGACACTTGTGTCGATAATTGGGTATCAGCTGAAATTTATCTTTTTGTAAATATTTTTTTTAAATATATTATTATTGGACTTATTAAAGCTTTTTTTTATAAAATACATGTTCCTCGTACTGTGTACTAATTATCGACATAGAAATTTCTGCCTAAAATTTAAGCAAAAAAAATAAAATATCTAAGTGTCGATAACTGACACAACGTTGTGTGGACATATGATTCCTATATTGTCGATATGAGGAACAACTGTAGTTTAAAAAAAAAAACATATTTTTAGCTTCATTTTACCGAATGCTGTTATACTTAAGATGCTTTCTTACCTCTAAAGCCCAAAAATTACAAATAAAGCACATCGACATGTTATATTACTATCATAGGTCATCGAAAAACATGCCTGTCAATAAGTAACGATAATTGCAACCTGAATATGTCGATACATGAAACCCGTTTTTATTTCAGATATTAATACTAAAATACATATGAAAAAATGGCGCAAAGACTGCAGTACTCCGAAACAGACATGGAAAATGCTGTGGCCGCTGTAAGAGGAGGCATGCCTGCACTACAGGCGGCCAAAAACTTCAAAGTTCCTAGGACTACAATTTTAGATAAGGTTAATGGAAGAGTACCTCTTAAGCGAAAAATTGGTCCCGACACCGTATTGACAACAGTAGAAGAACATCATCTTGTAAATTGGATGATCCAGAGTTCCAAGTGTGGTTTTCCGGTAACCAAAAATCAATTATTGGAAAGTGTCCAAATGCTTATCAAGGAACTTGGTAGAGAGACACCATTCACTAATGGCAAACCTGGCAGACGTTGGTTCGAGTCTTTCATGCGGAGGCACCCAGAATTATCTCAACGGATTTCTCAAAATTTAACGAAAGCCAGGGCAAATGTAACAGAGGACAAATTAAGAGCTTGGTTTGCGGAAATTGAAGAGTATATTCAGACCAATGACCTCAAGGAAATATGGAGTGATCCAAAAAGAGTTTACAACTGCGACGAGACTGCATTCTTTTTAAGTCCCAAGGGGGAAAAAGTTATCGTGCGAAAAGGTGAAAAAGCAATTTATTCAGTCATAAATAATGATGAAAAGGAATGCGTGACAACTCTTTTGATGTGCAATGCTGCCGGTGATATTCCACCGCCTCTAGTAATGTTTGCGTACAAAAGACTTCCCAATTATATAGCTACAAAAGTACCCCCTGATTGGGCACTAGGTCGATCAGACAACGGTTGGATGACTGGCGAATCATTTTTTGAGTATATTTCGAACATTTTTTTCGAATGGTTAAAAAACAACAACGTCACTTTTCCAGTTGTACTATTTGTAGATGGCCATTCGTCGCATCTGACCATGCAACTAAGTGAGTTCTGCTCTAAAAATCAAATTATTCTGATTAGCCTTTTTCCGAACTCAACTCACATTCTTCAGCCGCTTGATGTGGCGGTATTTAGGCCACTAAAACTAGAATGGAAGAAGGCTGTAACTAATTGGAGAATTGAAAACAATGGAGTCAAGTTTAAAAAAGAAGACTTCGCTCCGTTACTTAAGAAAGTTATTGATGGTTTTCGAAGCCAAATGCCAAGTATTTTAGCCAATGGATTTAGAGCTTGTGGTCTTTTCCCACTCCAACCTAATAGTATCAAGTTTGAGAAATTTTTCAATACTAGAAACAAACCCAATGAAAATGCGACAAATAATGCTGATAAAACACTCGAATTTAACGTCTCTGATACGAGAAAATTCCTTAAATTTTTCGAAAGTAGAATTCAAGACAAAATTGAATTATTTCAGCTAAGTGCACAGGAATGGGAAGGGCCTTCAGAAGATAAGAGCCTGTTTTTGTTTTGGAAAAGCCTCAAGGAAGATTGTTGTCATGTAGATACACAAACAGTAAACAACCCCATTGTGATTACAGTACTTCCTGATGAAGAATATACCAAAATTAATGGGGACCTGGCAAATACTTCGGATGCTTGTTCCCTGGGAAGCATAGATATTCTCAATATTACTTCAGACGATGTTGATGTAGATTTGTTGTATAATATTCAAGACAATACTGATGACTTTAACTATACACATAACGGAAAACTGGCAGATAGATTAACACCGATACATGATATAGCAGAGTATAATGATGATACTCACTGGAAAAATAATGAGGAATACTACAAAACCCCGGAGAAACAAAATACATTAAGAGATGATAGAACACCAACTAAAGATACGACACCAGAAGAAGGGACCATACAAGAAGAAGGGACCATACAAGAAGAAGGGACCAAAAAAGAGGGGGCCATACCAAAAGAAAGGACCATACCAGAAGAAGTGACAATTCCAGAAGAAGAGAAAACATCAGGAAAACCTCAAACTTCAGGAAAAAAGATGACCCAAGTCGAAGAGAAGACTTCGGTAAAAGTTAATAAAACATCAAAAAAAGAAACGACTTCAGAAGAAAATAAGGTGACAGCTCGGGTGACAGATAGAGATCAAACAAGAGGTAGGCAGACACTGTCAGTAATGCAGATCCTGACAGATAGAGAAAAAGCCCCAGAAAGACAGAACACGTTAGAAAAAGAGAATACGCCAGACAAACAGAAAACGTCAGAGAGACCAAAATCGACAGAAAGTGAGAAAACTCAAGATAAAGAAAATATTCCTACGCCCTTCAAAAAAGCTTTATTCTGGGCCCCCAAAGATGATAAAAAATTAGAAGTTAAACTGAAGGAAAAGTTACCAGCGGTAGCATCATCACAAAAATGGCAAGAATACCAGCGAAAAAAAGAACAAAAAAAGCAAATTGAAACTGACGAAAAAGAAAAGAGAAAAATAGCAAGGCAAACGAAACAAAAAAGGAAAACAGAAGTGACTAAAGAAATCAAATATAGCATTGGGGATTATGTCATAGTGAAATATTATGACATGTTTTTCCCAGGCTTAATAATAAGTAATTCTGCTGAAAATGAATATAGTGTTCGAGCAATGGAAAAAAGTGGCCAGAACTGGAAATGGCCAAAAGTGGAAGATAAATTAGATTATAATGTCAACGACATTATGCGTGTGATTACAAAACCTAAACTTATAAATAAACGTGGTATATACGAGGTTCCTGAAATAAGTGGGATGCAATAACACTCTTCAGTGTGATTTTTTTTATACATACTTAGGTATATTTAAGTATTTTGTTTTTCTTTAAGTATAGTAAAAAATTGCTAATGTACTTAGTATTCTAATGGTTGCAATATAATTTTTTATTTTTGTTTTGAACATATCTATAATAATACAGAATTTATTTTATTGAATTTGAAATGAATTTTTATTTTGTTAATAAACAATTTTTCAATGAAGTTTTTGAAATTAATTTCTTAATTGCTTGATTACTATCGCACAAAACTTCAAATTCAGAAATAGGTACATTCCTACAAAAGTCTTCCATTTTTGAATTTGACATTCAGCAACCATCTCTTCTCTGCTGAAGAGTGGCTTATTTTAATGTTTAGTGTCAATCGACATATGTCGATAACTAGAACTTTGGGTGTCGATAATTGATACACTCAATATTTTCCTGTGTCGATAATAGAGACATTATATTTTAACAATACTTTTCCACCCATTTATTTTTCAGGTTAAATAAAATGTTTGAAATGTTATGAACATTGTTCACAGATCAATAATGAACCTATGTTTATGCCTATTGTATAAATATAAATGTAAGGCTTTTTATAATGACTATGCAAACCACAAAGGCATCATAACTGTGTCGATAACTGGGGCGTTTACCTTACGAAGATATGCTTAATACCCTTGGTGATCAATGTCCTTCGTATGCGACCGTGAAAAATTGGACTGCTAGCTTCAAAAGAGGTACATTTTCAGTAGTAATAACACAAGTGATTGAATTTTCGCGATAAGTCTGTCGATTCATTTTTGAACGAAACTGAATTGTTTCGAGAAAACACCATGAGTCCGCAGGACGAGTGGTGTTTTCTCGAATCAATTCAGTTGAGATCATAAATGAAAGATAGACTTATGAGATAAATTAAATCACGAGTGGAATTTTATTAGACTATTTCACAAACAGAGTGAAAGATAAAAAATCTGAAATTCGGCAGGGTTAGAGGAAATTGGCAAAAAAGTTGACCTGAGAAATCAATAAATTTCAATGAACAGAAAACATTGACATCGAAAGAAATACTACACTACCAACAATAACCATAACATACTGAAATATTTTTCAATTATAATTATTATAAATGGTACAGTTATTATATACAATGTTTTGAGCTTGATTATTTGAACACGCGCTTGTACTTGCAATATTTGTTACATCTTGATTGCTATAATTTCTGACATTTGCTATAAGTTTTTCGTGATGTTGTTTACTAAGTTGGATGTAGGGTTTCAGCGAATTAGAGCTCGAATGTCCAGTAATTTTTATGGTTTCCTGTTCTCCTACTCCTCTACATAAAAGTTCACTGACTGCAGTTGCTCGATTTGAATGGTTGGTAATTTTTTGTTTTTTCACATCAAGCCCTATATTCTGAGCTGATGTTTTGGTCCATTTACTGATCGTATTAATCCCTAGCGGCATATTTTTGTACCAAGGAGTGCAATGATCACCAGGCTTCCAATGTCCATTCACGGTGAGAAACAACCTATTAGATCTTACATTATTACCTCGTTTTGAAATCATCTTTTTATAAAGTCTCACGGGGCACATTGTTGCATTTTGCACATTTTCAATCAACCATTTGCTGTTCGCACATCGCTGACCACCTCCTTGGCAAGTTTTTGGAAAAACTGTGTTATATTCGATTCTGCCGGTAGGCGCCCCCTTATTATCTAATTCTTCTTTAAAATAATCTAACAAACAATATGCAGCTTCACCTCCTCTCCAAGCAAGTTCTACTGCTGCGATATGGAAAAATTTCTTTTGGAGTCCTGTGGGTGTATCTTCATCCCATTGTGTACATATTGCTTGATGTTCTTCATGGGTCAACGGTGCCGAACTGATCTTTCGTTTCTGTACGTTACCTTGAAGCAACTTGCGTTTTGTATCTCGCGCATTTCTGGCCGATTGAAAAATAATATCTTTGAATGGGTCGAAACTTCGTCCATATTCATTATAGAATTTTTCTTGCAATAATATAGCACTCACATTCCAAATCGTCTTCACAACACATTCCTTGTAATCAGAACCATCGATTTTCCTCATGTTGAAGCCCCAGTCCTTGAAAATAATAGCTAGTCTCTCGACAGGCGTTGCTCCATCTAATAGGTATTTTCGTTCATCGCAAAATCGGGTAAATTGCTTCCAAATGTACTCCTTCGATTTCCTCGTATTTTTCGGTGCATTTTTATCGATTTTTTCGTTGATTGATTCGATAGAATTCATCCCAAATCTACTCATTTTTGAATGCGTGCACAGCGTAATCACTTATATTTGACGTTTAACTGTCACATGCACTGTAAACAAATCTGAAAACACCGAACTTGATAGGCCAATCAGAGTCAAGAGTCAAGTTTGGTATTATCTGTAAGCCGAACTTGACTAGAGCTTCTGATTGGTTCATTTCGTAGGTGAGTGAAATAGTCCATTGAAGATGATGACCGATCGGGAAGGCCAGTTTCTGTGTCAGTCCCCGAAAATATCGATGCAATTCATGACATGATTTTATCGGACCGTCGAATTGGGCTAAAACGGATATCTGAAGCACTGAATATTTCATACGAACGCGTTCATCATATAGTTCATGTCAATTTGGACATGAGAAAAATTGCTGCAAAATGGATCCCCAATTGTTTCAATGTTGACCAAAAGCGTGCAAGGGTAGAAGCATCGCGTTCGATCTGTGCTCGATTTGAAAACGATGTAGACTTCTTAAAAAGAATTGTTACTATGGATGAGACTTGGGTACATTTCTACGATCCAGAAACAAAGCAACAATCGATCGAATGGCCAAGACCTAAGAAGATTCGTGTCAAAAAATCTGCGGGAAAAGTTCTTGCTTCAGTTTTTTGGGATTGCCATGGAGTCATCATGATTGATTTTTTGGATAAGGGTAGAACAATAACTGGGGATTACTATTCGACATTACTGACCACTCTATGGGAATAATTTAAAGACAAAAGACGCGGAAAGCTATCCAAAGGTGTTTTGTTTTTGCAGGACAGCGCCCCTCCACACAAATCTCATGTTGCCATGCAAGAAATTCGTGATTTAGATATTGAATTACTAGAACACCCCCCTTATTCACCAGATTTGGCTTCGTCCGACTATCATCTCTTTCCTCAACTGAAAAAAAGTTTAAAAGGTCGTAAATTTTCTTCCAACGAGGAGTAATGAAAGCTGTGGAGGTCTGGTTTGCAGAGCAAGAATTAACATTTTTTTTGAAAGGTCTAGAGACGTTGCAGGTTCGCTGTAATAAAAGTATCCAATTAAGAGGAGAATATGTTGAGTAATAAAATATTTTGACATTGAAATTTTGTTTGGATCTATAGTAGGCTTGTAGTGATCCCTTGAAAGACATTAAAGACAAAAGGACACTAACTTAGAAATAATATTTAAATTCAGGTTAATATTAATTATAGTATTTAGGGAGCATTGGTCGGCCATGGTCAATGTCATTTATCAAGGAAAGCTTGTTTTTGTTATTTTATAAACAGACATGTACAGTTTATAGACGGAGGTCGGATGTGTAGTAGAACACAACTATGTTTCCTATATAATGGGTGTGAACGAACCAGGATGATATTATTGTTATTAATACTTTGAATAAGTCGTTTTGATATTTATAATCGTGTATTTTTAAATGTATTAAACTTGAACCCAGTGCTTTTATAAATGTGTTATTGTTTATTCTGTTCCCGAATACAGGTTGCTTGGTAAGTGGTTTCCTCCATAATAATATGCCTTTATGGTAAACGTCGAGTATACGAGGGACCCTTACTAAGTAACCAGCTAAGGGTTTTTCAATATATCCTCGTATATTGTTTTTTTAGAAATGATTTACATAAATAAAAACTTTTAAATTGAAATATTTGAAATTTATGACAATTTATAGTAGTCATAGAAATTTATTTATATTTAGTGTCTTAGTAAGTGAGATCATAGATATTTACTAGACTTTTTTTAATTAATTAGAAAGTTAATAAGACGAATTCCCCTCGGTAATGCTTTGATATAATTTTTTAAATTGACCTTAGTTTCGGAATATCAACTCTTGTATTCAAACAAATATCTTCTTGAGAAATGAATGCAATTTCCAGGAAAATCATTATAGAGTAGTTATTTTCTTTACATAGAATTTCAAAGTTTTTATAATCTACCACATGATTTGTAGAGAAAACATTTTCAGATAATGCTGATCTTTCTGGATATAACCTTACATCGCTCTTATGTAAGGCTATACGTTAGTTATTTTTTGCAATATTTGACCCACATATACAGATTTACATGTACAGCATGTTAATCTATAAATTACATTTTAAAGATCAGTATAAGGATACATTTCTTTCAACTTACTATAAACACAATTAAGTGAGAGAACTTTTTTATTTGCAAGTTTTATATTAGTCACATCTTTTAAAATTTTGGAAATTCTAGGTGTAAGTTCTCTAAGGCTGGGGTTCTCAAACTGTGGGTCGCGACCCCCAGTGGGGTCGCGTAATGTGTCCAGGGGGTTCGCGGGATAAGGAGGAAAAAACAAATCAGTCATAGCTGTAGTTTTTATTAATAACAAAATTTATAGGCTACACAAATTTGTAATACACATACAAGTTGAAAAAGGCCTAATACTATTTAATGGGAAACATGAGCTTGTTTGGAATTAACCAATTTTTTTATGTCCGGATTGAGTTTTGTTATACACAAAAGAATGTCATTTTCCAGGGTCAAACGATTTCTTGATTTTGTTTTGATATTCACCATTATGGAGAAACCTTGTTCACAGTTATAAGACGTAGAAAATGGCATCAAAGTCTGTAATGCTTTTGTGGACAGTTCTGGGTATTCATTTTTAATACCTATGCAAAATTTGTCGATACAAGCACTGTTAAAAGTGAGTTTTGTTGACTGATCACTTGAAATTTCGATCAGTTGATCATGTTGACGAGCAGTTAGCTCAGCTTTTGTTACGACTTGATCACTGAACGGATTGACTACCCACAAAACCCCACTCGTATCCTTATTTGGAATGTAATCTGTCAGCTGTTCAATCAAACCTTCGAGATGAGAAGATACTAGTAAGGAGAGAGATGAAGTGTCAGGGGATGTAGCGTTAATACTTGACAGATACTCTATAAACTCTTGAGTTAGTGTAAAATTTTCAAAATCTTCTTTCTTAACTCTTGCGTTCCAAACACTGAGTTTTTTTACAAATGCATTTACTCTGTCTTGAGCATATAGCATTTTTTTCTCTGGTCCTCGTAGGGATAAGTTCAAAATATTAAGGTGAGAGAAGATGTCAGCCAAATAAGCAAGCTTAACCAACCACTTTTCATCACTGAAAAAAGTGGAAAGTTCGGGTTTACTATCAACAAAAAATAACAACATTTCTGACTTTAATCCAAACAGCCTGCTTAATACATTACCACGGGATAGCCACCGTACTCCAGTGTGAAATAAAAGATGTTTATGCAAGGCTCCTACCTCTTCACACAAGTTATTAAACAACCTACTTTGCAGCGGGCGACTTTTGATGTAGTTCACTATCTTGACAGCTTCATTTAACACTTGCCGTAATTCATCTGGCATTTTCTTAGCTGCCAAAGCTTGCCTATGTAAAAAACAGTGGACCCAGCTTGCATTCGGTATAAATGATTTCAACCTGGCAATCAAGCCACTCTTCTTTCCCGTAAGGGCCATTGCTCCATCACTACAAATTGACACACATTTCTTCCAATCCAATTCAAAAGGTTCAGTTGCTTCGACAAACACCTTATAAAGACTTTCACCTGTTGTATTATTCGGCAGGGGCTTACAAAACAAAATATTTTCATGAATAGCATCACCGTAATCGTACCGGATGAAGCATAAAAACTGAGCACAGTTGGCAACATCTGAATTATAACAAAAGTACTGTCTTTTATTTGCTTCATTAGCTGGTTTTGAACATCTTCAGCCATGTCACATATTCTTCTTGAAATAGTATCATTTGATAACGGGATTTTTTTCAATTTTTCAGCATCTTGAGGACTGATTATATTTGAAACCATACCAATTGCAGCAGGAAGAAGTAATTCCTCAGCAATTGTATGGGGTTTCCCTTTTTTAGCAATAATGAGTGCTACCTCGTATGAAGCTTTAAGAGCATTTTTATTAACATTAGCAAGATCTGTAATGTTTACCTGTTGACTTCGAAGGGATAACAGTTTTCTTTGGAAAAATTCCACTGGTTTGTCTTTCAAAGCAAAATGTTTAGTTTCAAGATGGCGTTTCATTTTCGAAGGCTTCATGCTTTCAGCTGACAACACTTCACTATACACCACACATTGAGGTTTGTTTGCCAGTTCAGTGAAACCGAATTGTATGTACGACTGGTCATATTTGCGGAATTTTGTCTTTCCGCACTCACTAGCACTAGCATCACTACTTGACAACGGTCTTTTCAAAAACGTATCCATTGCTACTTTTTCCAAATGTATTTGCTCGCAATACTACTCACAAAGTACACACAGTGTTGAGTGATCGACTCCAGAAGCCAGACTGTCGTGTCGTCTGCCGGGCACCGGCTGGCAGAGTGCGCGCGCGCAGACAGCTGTGACTGCAGTCTATTCTAGGCCCCATGAGTCATCATTGCTTTGTCCTTGTTCGTGCCACGAAGTGAGTTATCCCACTTTCTAGTGATGGGCAGAATCGAATACTTTTAAGAATCGGATACATGGTATTCGAATCATTTTAGGAATCGAATACTTATCCGAGTACTGAGTTCTCGAGAACAAAGATTGTATATGGATGAGGACGAATACGAACGAACAACGAACACGAATACCGATACAACAACGCATCAACGGATACCGGTACCTGTGCGAACTTTTCACTGCTCTTACGTGGTTATTTGTTAATCTCTGTTTTCTCTAAGGTAGCAGCGTAAGATTTTGGTTTCTTCGTTAGACAAGAAAACTTGAATGTAATATAAATATTTTGAAGGAATCAAAAAAAACAAAATTTGTCGTGTATTTTAATTTGAAATAAAAGGTCAGGGTTTCTCTTAAAATGTTTATAAAGAAAATATAAAATATTTAACAGGATAGTGTACATGTTTCGATAAATGTAAAAATAATAAAGATTCTAATAAAACAACAAAAATAAATTCTTTAAAAAATAAAAACGAAAATATTAAACAGATGGTATAAATGTAAAAATAATAAGATTCTAATAAATTAACAAAAATAAATTCTTTAAAAAATATAGGCCTATTTACTGAAACTATTTAAAAATATACTCATTTCCAATTATTTTGGAGATTAACGGTTTTGCCTAACATTTATTCACGAATTTGTGAATCCCACGAACCTACCTTACAACTAAATGCATGGGCATGCGATATGAGTTCTCAATTCAACCGAGCCGAGCAATCAATCCGAGTCCTCAATCGGAATCTGCTGACAATGCAGACTGTTATTTTCGAGTTTATGCGATCAGCCATGCCGAGATCCGAGAACAGCCGGTATTCGAATACTTGGATAAAAGAATCGAATACACCGAGTACTGTTAAGAATCGAATACTTTCCGATTCTTAGTATTCGAATTCCCCATCACTACCACTTTCTCTTATGCCCAAAATTGGTGTGCGGAAAGTTACTGCAATCCTGTGTCGAGCAATTTGACATTATTTGAAGTTTGTGTTTTCTCCATATGGTCATATAGTTTTGTTAATCGTTTATGTGAATTGTTGGAGTTGGACATTCAAAAATACAATTTTTGTCAGTGTATAAATAATAAATAATTACAGAATAAATAAAGATTATAAATAAATAATGAACAGAGTTTATTTTTATTTTAACTAGCATTCAATTAAGTTGAATTGCAACAAGACTACATTTGTATTGAAAATGTTAGTCATAGCAGAATTAAAAGCATCTGACAGTTTCCTCGGTAAACAATTGCAGAAAACCACTGCCCATTAATTTTACCTTAAACTGCTCGACATAGGGTTGCAGTAATTTTCTGCACATTAATTTTCAGCATTATTATAAAACAATTCAAGTGACAACAATTTGTATTTATTTTTACTAGTTAATAGTATTTTTATGGATAAAACTTAACCAATAGTGTTTTTTTCATTTTTGTTTATACTTAAAAATAGGGGGGTCGCCGAAATACTAGGTCTAAAAAGGGGATCGCAGTGTCAAAAAGTTTGAGAACCCCTGCAAGGTATGGGAAAGATGCAAAAAAGATGTTAGTTATAGTTGAATTCATTACAGTTTCTGGGTTAGCAGTAATTAAATTAGGTTCGGTTGCAGCCTGTATTGAATGAGGAGTGTTAGACAAAATTTTCCTTACCAATGTTTTAGGATAACCATTATTAATACATAGGTTAGATAGTATATGTTTTTATCATCTGAGATATTGAGTACTCTTTTTCATTTGTTCTACCAGATTTATTTTGGTTGAAAATGTGTGTTTTGAAAAATCGTTGATATATCTACCTGAACTGCAGGGCTTTCGATACCAATCAAGTGTAATTGTATTGTTACGAAATAGCACACTAGTGTAGACCCTGAATCCGACTCTGTCTAAGCCATGTATGAAAATTAAAATTATGGCGGATGCGCAGGGAGTTCTTAGAACTTTTGTGACTATCTTATCTTGACATTCTTTTTGTGACCAGTCTTATCTAGAAAATGCCAGAGAGTCAATTGTTTTTGTGTAAGCCGCAATCTAGAATTATCTAGTAAAAAAGGCACTGATATATAAAGGACCGGCCATCGAGAGAAAGTTAGTTGATAAAGAGATCCCGTGATAGAAATAGCGAACAGTGAAGTGTTGATATAAATTAATAATTGAAGTTTTGTGTAAATGAATAGTTAAGTGTATATAAATTAAGTGTTAGTGAGTAGTTTAGTGTTTAAATGAATTCGTAAGTAGCCATACCGTGTGATTAAAGTTTATACCTGATTAAAGTTTATCCCACCCGTTTACTGTTTAAATAAATAAGAAAAACATTACAGTATCATTATTTCTACAGTATCAGTCTGGTATCTAGGAAAGGAACGAATTGTCCTGTATCTTCTGTATCGATGGTGAACTGGATGTAAGGGTCATACATGTTTCTAATATCTCATTGTTGCCTTTGTTAGGTAGTGTCACGATTATATCGTCTACATATTTTTTATGAAAGGAAGACGAAAAGAAAGAACAGAAATAACATTGTCTAACAAGCCGTCCATAACATACGCAGCTAAAATTGGAGATATATTTGCTCCCATGGGAGTACCAAAATTTTGTTTATAAAATTTATTATTACATGTAGAGAAAGTATTATTAAGCAAATTTTAAACAATTTTTTTCAATAGATCTTAAGCTGGTTTCTAACTATACATTTCTAAATAAAGATACTACATCTAGACTTGCCAAAACATAGTTTGATGGAAGTTTCCTTTTATTAAATGTAAGTGAAAGTTGGAAAGAATCTTTTACAAAATATTCATTATTGCAGTCATATGTATTAGTATATTTGTTATACAATGTCATCCCCAAAGTATGCACCATATGGGAAACTTATTTATTAAGGGTTTTCGACGAAAAGTTATTCTTGATAAAAGTTTGTGCATCCCCTAAAACTAAACATGCACCAACAAAATACAGTAAAACACACGTAATGTACGAGGAGCCTTCAAATATTTGATCTTATTTTGAAAAATCTCGGGATATGTTATTCAGAAAAGTTGTTCACCATCAAAAAATACATCTAGTTTTGAAGTCATTGCCATCTTAGTGAAGTTTTATTTTTTACCCATTTTTTTTAAATGGGGACTACGAAAAAAATTATTTGCTAAAACGATAAATAGACAACATCCTGTATACGACGGTTTATTAAAAAAGTTTATAGTATTTCAAATGACATAACAAATGTGTTAACCACTGTCAATTTTTCTGAGGAGTAAAATAATTTTTTGGTGCAGAGTTATTTTTATTTTTTGTTAACACCGAAAATTACTCAAAATTATACAGTTTAGTAACAAGAACTTAATATTCAATAATATCAAATCACAAAACATCTAAATAAAATAGGTATTTCGGAACAAACTCATTGATTTTCTAGAGATTTTCTTGTCCAAAATAATTCTTATATTCGCTTTAAAAACAAAAGCATGTTTCCGAAAGAAGTATTTTACATCTCAGTATGATGTCCGTCCCGCAACATGCACAGTTTGGTTCTTCTTACACAATCCTTGACTGCATTCGTAATTTGCTTCGGTTGAATGGCCCTGACACAATTAGTAATTACATTTTTTAAATGTTCTCTATCCCTAAATGGACGATGTTTGTAAACTTCATTCTTCAATAAACCCCTTAAGAAGAAATCCATTGGGGTTAAATCTGGTGAGCGCGCTGGCATTGGATACTCTGAGTAACGTCCTATCCATTTTCCATTGAATGATTCATTTAAAAATTGTCTTATTGCAACACTACAGTGAACACTAGCTCCATCTAGCTGATACCAAATTCTTTCTCTTTGTATACGCGGCATTTGATTTAAAATTGGTAATAAATCTTGTTGTAAAAATTGCAAATATCGATTGGCATTAAGGTTTCCATCAATGAAGAAGGGACCAATTACAGTATTGTTTAACAGTCCACATAAGACATTTACCTTGAATGAGTATTGGTCCTTGCACTCTATAGTGAAATGAGGGTTTTCTAAAGCCCACCATCTACAGTTCTGTGAACTTACGGTTCCATTAGTTGTAAATGTTGCTTCATCAGTCCATAAAATATTTATTGGGAACCGTGCGTTTTCTTCGTATTCTCCCTGATACCATGCGGAAAACTCAAATCTTGGAATAAAATCCCATTCTTTTAGGGTATTTATAAATTTTGGTTTGAAAGCTTTGAGTTTATTTCTTCTTAAAATTTTTTGTACGGTAGTAATAGGTACATCAAGAGATGTTGATATTTGTTTAATTGATGTCTTACCATTTTCGATAACACTTAAACACACTTCCTCTTCCACTTCTCTAGATACTTTTGCAGCTGAGTGAGGTTTTTTGAAATTGTTGTTAATATTGCCTGTTTCTTTAAATTTATTTAAAATACGGGTAATTGTAGTGTGATTTACATTGCGATTTGGATGCCTGGCATTAAAAATGTTTGTAACTTGTCTGCTTGGTATATTTTCCCCACACAACAATATAATCTCAACGTTTTCTTCTTTTGTAAGCATCTTGATATTATTTAAATAGTACTTATTATCAAACGTTATCAAAATAAGCAATAACAATAACTACGTATTGAATATTCAGCAAATATGTCACGTACTTAATGTCAAACATACGTTTGGTTTCAAAGCCAACTTAAAACACTTATTTTGGACAAGAAAATCTCCAGAAAATCAATGAGTTTGTTCCGAAATACCTATTTTATTTAGATGTTTTGTGATTTGATATTATTGAATATTAAGTTCTTGTTACTAAACTGTATAATTTTGAGTAATTTTCGGTGTTAACAAAAAATAAAAATAACTTTGCACCAAAAAATATGAAAATTATTTTACTCCTCAGAAAAATTGACCGTGGTTAACACATTTGTTATGTCATTTGAAATACTATAAACTTTTTTAATAAACCGTCGTATACAGGATGTTGTCTATTTATCGTTTTAGCAAATAATTTTTTTCGTAGTCCCCATTTAAAAAAATGGGTAAAAAATAAAACTTCACTAAGATGGCCATGACTTCAAAACTAGATGTATTTTTTGATGGTGAACAACTTTTCTGAATAACATATCCCGAGATTTTTTAAAATAAGGGTACTTTACTCTTGTCTTAAAATCAAATATTTGAAGGCTCCTCGTACATTACGTGTGTTTTACTGTATTTTGTTGGTGCATGTTTAGTTTTAGGGGATGCAGAAACTTTTATCAAGAATAACTTTTCGTCGAAAAACCCTTAATAAATAAGTTTCTCATATGGGGATGACATTGTATATGCAAACAAATGTTCTGCAGGAATTCCCATAGAAGCTACAATCAGAAGTAACATTTCGTCGGGAGCTTCGTTTAAAAATTGATTCATATCATTTCTAGTAAATACTTCTACTTTTATGCTCGATGTCCGGAGTTTTTGCTATTCAAAAATATTATGAGCCTCGAAAATTTGGAAATGTCAACTGCATAATTCAAATTGAGAGTAGCTCTTAGCATTTAAAATTCTGCCCACATACTATTCGGAGATTTCAGGCATTAACTTCGTTAAACAAAATACAGTAGCAGTGTTTTCTCCTAAAGAGAAATTTGTTTTTCCAAACACGACTTTTAAAAAGTGGCATATGCGGTCCCGTATCTCATTTTTGTCTTTTCCGGTATAATTGATGTTAGCTCAAAGAACAATAGACTGTAGTTGTAGTTAATTATGCAATTAGCGAATCGACAACATACACAATAAACTCCAATTTAAATGTACTTACCAAAGGTACCGGTGTCTGCAACACACTATGATTTTTCACAATCGATCGTTTAACTATAGTGGAGAGTTCTGGCCTTTGTGACACTAACTAAAGTTTATTACAATGTCTATATTTGCGAATAAGAGGTTAATACAAAATAAAAGGGCTTTACACACGTCGCGGTTTTAACTAATTTTGCGGTTTTACAATGAGAGATTGATTTTAAGTAAAATTGAAACGAACTGCTCCTAAGCGAGAGCGTTAATGACCAGAATTAAAATCTAGTCCTTTATCAAAAGGTACAAAAATCTGTATTGAAATGTAATGAAAATAATCAATGAGCGGCGCGCCGAATTTTATCGAAACTAAGAGGGTGGCGTGAATTACATCCAATATTAGAAAAGTTTTCAACTTCACTATCTTCGCTATTTATTTCGTCGTTCAACATTAATCTCTTACACAAACAACACAAACGAAACTTTGACAGAAATGAAAATTCTGTTTGATTGTCTTCATGGTAATTTCATAGGAATCTTGAAAACAATGCTCAACACAATTTTGATTTTTTTAATTACAATATTTTTATAAAATTACCGATCGTACAAAAAATAGCGTAAGATAAATGAGTCGAATGTTCCCTTACAGCTTTCGGATTTGGTAACCGCCCTCTGCAGGTTATTCCAAACCCTCAAGCGGGTAAGCTTCACACCCGGCTCTTAATATACTATTTTGTGTGGTAATTTTTTTAAAACTAGTTTTTCGAAAGAGAACGTATATTTTGAATTGTGCTTTTCGATTTTTCTTCTTAACTTCCGTTTCAGAAATAACTACTAGTAGCCTTTCAATTAATCACTCGGTATATCAAATATACTTACGTATCGTAAATGTAACGTGAACAGTTATTTGAACATGCGTCTGTTTCATTATTTATACAGCTATAGTTTACGGGCGGTGCTAAGAATACTATACTAAGTTGATGCCAAGCGACCCCAAATTTGACTAGAAATATTATGAAACATATCCATAAGTGCCATTTTCCTAATACTCCTATACATTTTTGTATAATGTCTTCGTGTTCTTCTGGTGCCTGTATCGAACTGCTTTTTTCTTTGCCATTTTGCACTGAAAAAGAAAATAATGTTATTTATAATTATGTTGGTTATATGCTCTAATCTCTTTCGACTGAACCCTGCCCATGGATTACTTTTGGCGTGTAGTTTGAATATTAGAATGAAATTCCGTCCAACTATCAAATTCACCCCACAAAATCAATTTCACACCATCTTACGGTAAATTATACAGTGAAATTATTAGCAAATAACGAAAACAAAAATTTAACGCCCTGTATCTTTTTCCACCGCAATGTTTCATTAAGGTATATTTAGTTCGATCCCCATATTTTGGTCCAAACAATCCGCCCTTAGCCTATGTCCCAATAGTTATGACTCACCTTGTTTATCTTACTAGAACAGGGTCGGTTTCAATGTGCATTGTTTCGTAACAATATAATTCCGGAATTAATACAAAACTGTAAACAAAGAAAGGAAAAGCCAAGGTGCATACCAAAAAGAAGGCTACTGGTGGAAAGGCTTATAGATAACAAAACAAAAAAAAGAAAATACGAAGAAGAATTGAAGAAAACCCTAGAACAACAACAGAACCGCAACGTAAACAACGAATGGAGACATTTAGAGGAAACTATAAAAAAGACGACACGGAAAATAATACCACCGAAAATAAAAAAGGGAAAAGGAGAAGAATGGTTCGATGCAAAATGCAGAGAAGAAGTTAAAAAGAGAAGCCAAACCAAACGGAAAATGTTACAAACTGGTACATATAATGACAGAAGACAATACGAAGAACAAAGAATAATAACAACGAAGATATGCAGGGCAACAAAGCGAACAGGAAAGGAGGACAAAATAAAAAGGATGGAAGACAATTTTGTAAATAAAGAAATGAAGAACTTTTACCAAGAAATAAAATATAATAAAGGGAAAACTGGGCCATATGTATAAAGAACAAAAAAGGAGAAATAATAATGGATGAAAGCGAAATGATACAAAGATGGGAGGAGTACTTCAAAGAAATATTAAATAAGGAAAATGAGAACGAGCAGCGGGAGGAGCTTACCACCCAAAATAGACATAATGACGGAGAGATATCACCACCATCGAGAGAAGAAATACAGAGACAAAAGAACGGCAAATCTCTTGGAGAAGATGAAATAGAGCCAGAGCTGATAAAATACGGCGGAGACGCACTAATGACGAAGATCTAACACCTGATATCGATTATATGGGAACAAGAGACAATGCCAGAAGCATGGGAAACCTCAATAACGGTACCAATTTACAAGAAAGGGAAAAAGGACGAACGCAGAAACTATAGAGGGATCGCGCTACTGGACACAGTGTATAAAATCATGGCCAAAACCATAGAAAAAAGGTTAAAAAAATATGGAGGAAACTTGTTCGGAGACTATCAGTGCGGATTCAAATCTGGAAGATCAGTCATGGACCATATTGTCACTCTGAAGCAAACGCAAAGAATGGGGGTACGAATACGATCTACCAATCTATGCTATTTTTATAGGCTTCCAAAGGGCGTATGACAAAGTAAATAGAAAATCTTTATACAGTATTATGAATGATCTAAGCATCCCAAAAAAACTGATAAGTCATACCAAAATGACACTCGAACGTACAATAACTAAGATCAATGTAAACCAAAAAACATCAGAAATCTTCGAGACCAATACAGGATTAAAACAAGGAGGTCCGTTATCCACCACTCTGCTTAACATTGTATTAGAATGGATAATACGCAAAACCAGCATGAACAGGACAGGGTCACTGAAAAATAAGACAACATAGTTACTGGCATACGCGGACGACGTAGTACTGCTATCAACATCAGAAAACGAAGTAAGAAGAATATGCAAAGCGTTTATAGAAACAGCAGAGACAATGAACCTGCGAGTCAATGAAGACAAATCGAAGTTTATGAAAATGGCAACACCTCAAAGGAAAGGAGCAATGAGGAATTTTCCAATACAACTGAATGGACAAAAAATAATGAACTTCGAACAAGTCCAAAGCTATGTATATCTCGGTGTGGTTATCAAGGACGTCGGCGACGAACGAGGGAATTTAGAAACTAGGCTGATGAAAGGAAGTAAACAGGCAGGAGCATTGAACAAGATAATAAGTTCAAAGAAGATCTCCAGAAAGACAAAGCTACATATGTACAAATCAGTAATAAGACCAATAGTAATCTACGGAAGCGAAACGTGGATACTTAACAAAGCAGAGGAAGACAAATTAGGTAGATGGGAAAGGAAAATTCTCAGGAGGATATTAGGGGGGAAAAAGAGGGAGATATGTGGTTAAGAAGAACGAATAACGAAATACAGAATTTATTTGGGGAAGTAGAACTGAGTAAAATAATAAGAACCAGAAGCATAGGTTGGCTGGGGCACGTACAGAGAATGCCAGATAGTAGAACGACCAAAAAAATGATTGATATAGAACAAGCCAGAATAAGGAAGAGAGGCAGACGAAAGAAAAGATGGTATGCAGAAGCGATAGAAGATCTAAGAGAGAGTGGAATCCAGGACTGGAAACCGAAGGCAAAGGATAGGGAGGAATGGAAGGAAATCACTTTCAAGCTATGGGCTTAAAAGGCCATATATATTATATATATATATATATATATATATATATATATATATATATATTAAAATATTATCAAAAATTCAAATATTAACCAATAAAATTGTAGAATGAATTTTGTATAAATGAATAAAATACTGAGATTAAACCAGAAAAGCAATTTGATACGGTTACCATATTTCTCTGTATCTGTATCCATTTCATAGCAATCAAATCAGCTATTTTAAAAAATAAATTAACTGTGAGAAAAGATGAGTTATTAGTTAAATGAAAAAATCAGAATTTATCACTTCTGCCAACAAAATTTAGCATCCTGTTGAAAAGAAATATAAACGTCAAAATAGGACTTGACAGATAAAAGAAATTTTTGGAATTTTAAAAATGCAAGTAAGGGTATAAAAGGTATTTATTAGAAATATAAATAAAACTGTTTAGTAATTAGTTAGTAACAATTACATACAATGTGAAAGTTAGTGAATAAGAGAAATGTAAAATAAAATAGTGGCTGGTAGCAACTGAAGTAGGCAAAATTTGAGAAGAATCCAGGAGACGGATTTTTTTTGACAGCGATTGATAGATAAAAAGAGAGGAGTTCCTTTATGAGAAAGATTCGAGAATAATTATAAAATAAATCGAATTGAACAAGAGAAACCATCAAGCAAAACTTGTATTATGAGAAAACTAATTCTGTGAGTAAAATTTGAAAAAAAATATTCACCAGAATACGACTTAAAATTCAATTTATGAATTAGCGAAATAGAGAAGACGTCAACGTATATAAGGTAAAGATAATTTATATATAAATTTCATTCCCCCCGCGATGAACTATTGACCGTAAAAGACACTAAAGTGCATATTAATATTGAATAATTTGAAGACTAACAAAAGCAATACAAGAAAGAAAACTTTAATTTTGAATAGTTAAGGTTAGATTAATGGAGTATAGATATATATGACATTAGAATATAAAGTGTAAATTAAAACATAGTAAATTCAGGGTGGGTTTTTAGAAAGATTGGGATTTATTGAATTTGAAAAGAATTAGATAATAAGAATTTTGCAATTTGAATAATGTATAATATTGAATATTTCTGATGAATACAAGTTATCACGTTTATTTGTACATTTCTAGTTTAGTTGTTTATTTCAATAATTAATTTAGATAGCATATACGTCCAACGGAACCACCTGAGAGGGAAATAGTGTCGTGTTCTGAACCGACTGAGCTAAGAAAAGAAGAATATAGTAGCAGAGAAATACAGGTAACTGATAAAAAAGGCGCCCGGCACAACAAATTTCATTCTAAACTATACAAATTAAAATCTAATAAAAAATTAAATTCTCACAAAATCATAACAATATATATATATATATATATATATATATATATATATATATATATATATATATATTAGTGAATATTGGGGATTGCAGCAAAAAATTGGAAAAGAAATACTCTTAGCGGAAAATGTCCAAGCTTTCGAGGATGTTTGTCCTCATCATCAGGGAAACTAGAATGAAAAAACAACAGTTAAATACTGTGGTCAAAGAGAATAATTAAAAATGAAATTCACAACCACGTGTGTACTTACCTCCGAAGTGAGGTTAGATTCCATAAAGATGTAAAATCGTAAACTACAAGTCGTAAATTGTGGAATATTTAAGTAGGAATTGAACCAACGGCCTAATCAATCGTGTCATAGCAACAATTGTAATTGTCGCAGCATTTTATAAAATAAAACCATTGATTTCATCTTCATGTGTCACCATACTAAACGCCGGCGAGGAAATGATATATTTTGCCTCCAAAAGGGAAGTGGCAAGAGACAAACAGTGTTACCAACGTCAATAATGAGCTGTGGGACAATGCCACTATTTTCGTAATGGCAGCTGTAGGGCTAACAATTGGTGTAATGAGAAGATGTAATATTGTTGAAAAGAGGAAGAGAGAAAGAAAATGTGAGACAGAGCTAGGAGAACGCTCTCATTTTTATTATGTTTAGAGTGCGTAGAGAACATCACTTCGTTTGGACTAACACAAAGGAAGAAAAGAGAAGACAACAGAAAAGAATATTAATATGTAATAATAAATATAGTAATTAAGTAATTTAATAGTTCTCCAATCTGAATGTATCTACCAACACCAATACACTCAAAATTAGGTTTAATTAATTATTTGTTTACTTGAATGTATCTACCAACACCAATACATTCAAAGTAAGTTTATTATTATTATTATTGAATTAAAGTAATAAGGGTGGTGTTGTCAGGAGCAACATAGTTATTTTCCACCACTTGATGTGCAAAATTAGTATCTAAGGACAACAAAAATGAGTAGATCTCACTTAAGTGATCAATATCAGTTTTCCTGTTAATTACATTATTGTTTTGTGAAATAAAAGCCATTTCCAAGAATGATCTTTTCGTTTTGTTAGACTCAGTCGCTAACACCTTCACAGCCTCATAATTCATCTGATGATCAAGAGAATTTACATGAAAAGCTAACGCGCACCTCTCTGGGTGTAATCTAGCATCACTCTTATGTGAAACTATACGGCTAGATAGAGATCTTAAAGTCTGTCCGATATATTGTTTATCACAATCTCTGCAAGGAATACTGTACACCACGTTAGTAAGTGAAGTCAAGGGGTCTTTATCTTTAACTCTAGAGTAAATCGATCTGATTGAAAGAACAGTTTTATTAGCAATTTTAAAATTACCACATGAACGGAGCAATCTGGCAAGTCTCGGAGTTATGTCCCTCATATATGGCAAAGTAGCGAAAACCGGTCGAGAAGGGGACACATCAGTTCCAACATCCGTCTGGGCTAAGTTAGGATGGCTATCTTCATGCAACAAATCCACAGCATTAGATGTGCTGAATAATATCTTATTCAATAAAGGTCTTGGATAAGAGTTATCCAAGAAAAGGTTAAGTAAAATATTAAGATTTTTATTATGAAAAACATTATTTGAAATTCTGAGTACTCTCTGCTTCATTTGTTTAACCAAATTCACTTTCATGGAATGTTTGTGGTAGGAGTGATAATTAAGATATCTACCAGAGCTGCATGGCTTCCTGTACCAATCTATAATAATTATATTGTTGTTACGAATAAATTTTGTATCTAAGAAAGGTACGGAATTCTCGAAGTCTTCCATTTCGATTGTGAATTGGATATTAGGATCAAAGCTATTAAATGTATCCAGAAGTTCATCAAAGCCTTCTCGAGGAAGTGCCAAAATAATGTCATCAACATACTTTTTTATAAAAAAAGGAGTAAAAGAAAGAACAGGTATGACTGTATCCAGAACATCGTCCATGACATATGCTGCTAAGATAGGAGAAATTGACGCTCCCATTGGAGTACCAAAAGTTTGTTTGTAAATTTTGTTATTAAAGGAAAAATAAGTACTATCAAAAAGAAAAACTATTAATTCAAGAAAAGCTTCCTTCGGGATGGAGCAATGGACACTGATACGATCCCAACCCTTATCGATAGCTCTCAAACAAGCATCAAGATAAACATTACTGAACAACGAGACCACATCCAAACTGGCCAGAACATAATTTTCTGGAATTTCTAAGTTATTAAACTTTTCAGAGACTTCAAAAGAGTCTTTGATAAAATACAAATTTTCATAATCATACGCTTTCGTCAGTATTTCTGTGCAGAACTGTGCAATATTTTCTGTGGGGGCTCCTATGGAAGCCACTATCGGTCTTACAGAGAGAACTGGTTTATGAATTTTCGGAAGAGAATAAAATTTAGGAGGGACACCATGGTAGCTCATGAGTTTTTTCTTAACTGTTATGTCAATGTAATGTTTATTACATAAAGATTTAATTAGGTTGTTACCCTTTCTTTGAATAGAGGAAGTAGGGTCACTAGATAGTTCTACATAGGAACTGTTATTTAAAACAATATCATTAGATAATTCAATATATTGATGTCTGTCCATAATGACAGTAACATTGCCCTTATCGGATTGTGTAAGAATCAAATGAGGGTTCGCCTTTAAGAAGGCTTTAGATTTAAGTAAAAGGTTATGAAAGAAAGAATTATTATGTGGTTGTTTTATGTAATTAGTGATAATATTAGTGGCTCTAGCTACCGTGATGTTTCTCATTTTCGAGTCTGTGATTGTGGAAGTGAGATAGTCTACATCTGATAAAATTGATTTAATTGAAATATCCTTCAAAATGACTGGTTCTACACTAAACTTTGGGCCCAAAGCTAAAAACTGTGAAATATCATCAGGTATAGTGGTATTAGAAATATTTCTCAACCAACCCTCTTTTGATTTTAACAATAATTTAAATTGATCACCTTGTAATTTATTAAGTTTATGTATATTATTATATTTAATCTTATGAAAAAGTTTATTATAAGTAACCTGCTGTTTACTTGCAAAGTTTTGAAAGTGAAATTCACTAGATAAAGAAACTATTGTCCTTTTCAAAGATGACAAAGTTGATTCTAATTTACTAATCAGTGAATGGTTATTAGAAATTTCAATATTAAGAAGCTTTATCCCTAACCTGTAATCAATCCCTGTTTTCTTGTGAATGTCCTGTCTCATCAGGAGGTCGTCAATTGGTCTAATAGCCGCAGTTATATGATTGGGTAAAATCCCTGATTTCCTACATTTCAATAAAAATTGTTTCCTGTTGTATTCACGGGCAAGTTTCATTTTGGTTTTAGACCATGCTTTATATTTTTGAACAGCTGTTTCTCCGTAGTTTATGTAGATGTTACGATAAAACCCCATGTCTGTAAGTAGAAGAAAGATAGTCTTTGCTGACTAGTTAGGAATAAAACTAGTGAATATTGGGGATTGCAGCAAAAAATTGGAAAAGAAATACTCTTAGCGGAAAATGTCCAAGCTTTCGAGGATGTTTGTCCTCATCATCAGGGAAACTAGAATGAAAAAACAACAGTTAAATACTGTGGTCAAAGAGAATAATTAAAAATGAAATTCACAACCACGTGTGTACTTACCTCCGAAGTGAGGTTAGATTCCATAAAGATGTAAAATCGTAAACTACAAGTCGTAAATTGTGGAATATTTAAGTAGGAATTGAACCAACGGCCTAATCAATCGTGTCATAGACTCTTTTGAAGTCTCTGAAAAGTTTAATAACTTAGAAATTCCAGAAAATTATGTTCTGGCCAGTTTGGATGTGGTCTCGTTGTTCAGTAATGTTTATCTTGATGCTTGTTTGAGAGCTATCGATAAGGGTTGGGATCGTATCAGTGTCCATTGCTCCATCCCGAAGGAAGCTTTTCTTGAATTAATAGTTTTTCTTTTTGATAGTACTTATTTTTCCTTTAATAACAAAATTTACAAACAAACTTTTGGTACTCCAATGGGAGCGTCAATTTCTCCTATCTTAGCAGCATATGTCATGGACGATGTTCTGGATACAGTCATACCTGTTCTTTCTTTTACTCCTTTTTTTATAAAAAAGTATGTTGATGACATTATTTTGGCACTTCCTCGAGAAGGCCTTGATGAACTTCTGGATACATTTAATAGCTTTGATCCTAATATCCAATTCACAATCGAAATGGAAGACTTCGAGAATTCCGTACCTTTCTTAGATACAAAATTTATTGGTAACAACAATATAATTATTATAGATTGGTACAGGAAGCCATGCAGCTCTGGTAGATATCTTAATTATCACTCCTACCACAAACATTCCATGAAAGTGAATTTGGTTAAACAAATGAAGCAGAGAGTACTCAGAATTTCAAATAATGTTTTTCATAATAAAAATCTTAATATTTTACTTAACCTTTTCTTGGATAACTCTTATCCAAGACCTTTATTGAATAAGATATTATTCAGCACATCTAATGCTGTGGATTTGTTGCATGAAGATAGCCATCCTAACTTAGCCCAGACGGATGTTGGAACTGATGTGTCCCCTTCTCGACCGGTTTTCGCTACTTTGCCATATATGAGGGACATAACTCCGAGACTTGCCAGATTGCTCCGTTCATGTGGTGATTTTAAAATTGCTAATAAAACTGTTCTTTCAATCAGATCGATTTACTCTAGAGTTAAAGATAAAGACCCCTTGACTTCACTTACTAACGTGGTGTACAGTATTCCTTGCAGAGATTGTGATAAACAATATATCGGACAGACTTTAAGATCTCTATCTAGCCGTATAGTTTCACATAAGAGTGATGCTAGATTACACCCAGAGAGGTGCGCGTTAGCTTTTCATGTAAATTCTCTTGATCATCAGATGAATTATGAGGCTGTGAAGGTGTTAGCGACTGAGTCTAACAAAACGAAAAGATCATTCTTGGAAATGGCTTTTATTTCACAAAACAATAATGTAATTAACAGGAAAACTGATATTGATCACTTAAGTGAGATCTACTCATTTTTGTTGTCCTTAGATACTAATTTTGCACATCAAGTGGTGGAAAATAACTATGTTGCTCCTGACAACACCACCCTTATTACTTTAATTCAATAATAATAATAATAAACTTACTTTGAATGTATTGGTGTTGGTAGATACATTCAAGTAAACAAATAATTAATTAAACCTAATTTTGAGTGTATTGGTGTTGGTAGATACATTCAGATTGGAGAACTATTAAATTACTTAATTACTATATTTATTATTACATATTAATATTCTTTTCTGTTGTCTTCTCTTTTCTTCCTTTGTGTTAGTCCAAACGAAGTGATGTTCTCTACGCACTCTAAACATAATAAAAATGAGAGCGTTCTCCTAGCTCTGTCTCACATTTTCTTTCTCTCTTCCTCTTTTCAACAATATTACATCTTCTCATTACACCAATTGTTAGCCCTACAGCTGCCATTACGAAAATAGTGGCATTGTCCCACAGCTCATTATTGACGTTGGTAACACTGTTTGTCTCTTGCCACTTCCCTTTTGGAGGCAAAATATATCATTTCCTCGCCGGCGTTTAGTATGGTGACACATGAAGATGAAATCAATGGTTTTATTTTATAAAATGCTGCGACAATTACAATTGTTGCTATGACACGATTGATTAGGCCGTTGGTTCAATTCCTACTTAAATATTCCACAATTTACGACTTGTAGTTTACGATTTTACATCTTTATGGAATCTAACCTCACTTCGGAGGTAAGTACACACGTGGTTGTGAATTTCATTTTTAATTATTCTCTTTGACCACAGTATTTAACTGTTGTTTTTTCATTCTAGTTTCCCTGATGATGAGGACAAACATCCTCGAAAGCTTGGACATTTTCCGCTAAGAGTATTTCTTTTCCAATTTTTTGCTGCAATCCCCAATATTCACTAGTTTTATTCCTAACTAGTCAGCAAAGACTATCTTTCTTATATATATATATATATATATGTATATATATATATATATATATATATATATATATATATATATAATTCCGAAGCTTCTTTTGTATTTTCATTAGATTGTATAAAACAAACCATCATATCATAATTTTCATTATTTTGGTAAACCGCCTGTTTTGAAATAAATTAAATATTTTATATTGTGAATTAGAAATACTAAAACATCAATATTTCACTAATAATCAGAAACTGACAAGAACATGTGAAGTTTTTGACATTTTGCTTTTTGTTCCAAATAAATCAGCCATAAACTACGTATTAATTGCGACATAAAAGAAAACTTTTAAAAATCTTAAATTCTGAGCTTGTTTCTAAAAATAATTGAATATAATTATATATTTTTAGATAGCCCACTTTATGCCCAATGAATATAGAATATAATATAGAGGGTATTCTATTTAAAAAACATAGATTTGCTTCATAATTAAAAAACAAAACAACAATCCTCTATCTTTAAAGATAAGGGAGATACCCCGCAAAAGTGCCCAAAATGTAATACGTACGTTTAATTGACGATTATTTTATTCCAAAGAAACCTTTGTAATTATAGTGCGATGATTAATTTCAGCTAGACTGCCCAAATATCACATTGAACGTCTACAATATAACAATCTATTTTGATATTATATTCCAATTTGTAGTAATCTAAATAAACTAAAGAAGCCCAAGAAATGATCAAACTTTCCCCGCGTGACATTGAAATATATGTAAATAGGTACGAAACGGAAATCCAGCAATTGTACTGAAAAAACTAATCGAGCAAACTTTGAATTGCCAACTGTTAAATACCGATTTATTTTTGCTAAAGTCGTACAACTTTCACAAATCACATGAAATTAACGAAAATAATTAAATCTGGGTTTTTCCATTCTACTGACACAGATAACTCCAGAGCTTGCGGCAATATTTAAAATTTTTATTCTTACTACTTAATTTGTTTTAGTCCCCCGATCCATATTCGAAAAGATGGCCATCAATTTTGAGACACCGTGTCCGTGTATATTTGAAAACGCCTAAATAAACTGATTTTAACCCTCAACTGGCGACATGCGTCTGAGAGACGCGCCTATTTCCAAGAACTAAGAAATATTGGTTAAATCTGACAACAACTTTAGTTAATTAAAATCCAAAAACTCCCTGTTTTATTGTATCAAAGAACATTTTTTACTTTTCCGCCAACCTATCTAATATGCGAGAAAAGTATTGGTTTACCCACAAAAAAGTTGGAAATTTGAATTTTTTTTTGAGTTATTTTTACGTTATCCATCAACACCAACACGAAAAAACGGTTTTTAGAAAAAAATCCTGTGTGTATGTCGTCATCGTCGTCGTCGTTGTCGTCGGCCACTTTTCCTTGCAAGTCTTGTTAGCACGATACAGCCTCCGGAGTGAAATAAGTCACCAATTTTATGATGGAATATTGTTAAGGGCATCTCACTGATGAACCCTATTTATTTTCAGCTCACCAGAGCCAATACAACCGGTGCTACAGTACTTTAAGTACGATATTTTTGTCATGTTTGGAGAAGTTTCAGATTGTTAGCACGATACAGCCTCCGGAGTATATACAAGTGATGAATTTTATGATTGGATATTATTCAGAGCGTCTTAAAGATGAACCCTATTGATATTAAGCTCACTAAAGCCAGTACAACGGGTGCTGTGGTACTTGAAGTACCAAATTTTTGTCATTTTTGGAGAATTTTTAGTTTGTTAGCACGATGCACGATACAGCCTCCAGAGAGTATACGATTGATCAACTTTATGAATAAGTATTGTTCAAGGTGTCTCACAGATGTACCCTATTGATTTTCAGTTGACTAGAGCGAGTACAGCGGGTCCTATAAAACTAGATATACCAAATGTTTGGAGAAATTTCGGTTTGTTAGCACGATACATCCCCCGAAGTGTATACAAGTAACAATTTTATGATAGAATATTGTTTAGGGCCACAGATGCGGAAAAGTTAGTTTTAATCTTTAAAGCCGTTTATTTTTTTATTTACATATCGCATAACAAAAAGATGAAAATATAAAAAAAATGGGCTTTTAAAGTTGTTACCAAATAATTCATGTATGAATTTTTTATAAATGATGAATAAAGTTTCTTTTAAATTCATTAACTTTCAAAAAATATATAATGAAATAAAGTCTTCAAAATTGAACACGTGAAAAAACGATCATTTCAACTTCAAATTCTTTTTTTTTATTGGTGCCTCATTTTACCTATTTAAAGCACACCTCAGCGTGTTTAAATCGAACTTTCAAACACGCGCGTTTTTTAAAGTCACCATGCTAACAACAACAACTCGAGAAACGTAAGTATCAATGACAACTTTTTGATTATTGAACTGACAGCAGTACCTCGTAACGTCAAATAAAAATAAATACTATAGGGACCGAGAAAGATGACGTTTATGCCATCTGCCGTGAAAAAACACAAACAATGTGATGTAAACAGTATTAGTACTTTTGTATAATCAGAGTTTTTAAATGTTCATTTTTTAAAACTGATATTAAATGTTTGTGATGTCGTCATCAAAAGTATCTTTCTGTATTCATGGCTGTTCAAATATGCTGTATGAAAATACTACGCAGTTGAAATTTTATAATTTCTCCGAAAATTCATTGAACACTGCGTGGATAACCTTGAAACGTCAAAAATGAATAAATGCAGTAAAAACCCATATGTAATTAAAATGTTCTAACTATAACATTTTGTTAACTATTATTTTGTGTATATTCAGTATGATACTACAATTGGCAGCTATTAGAAAAGTTCTAAACTTTCTTTTTACATAAATAAAAGATTATTATCGAGAGAATAAAATGTTGTTTTCTGTACGATTTCATTGATTATATAAAATAAAAAATTAGTTATGCGTTTGCTGACTTTAATATTATATAATAAGTTCAAATAATTAAACACTATTAAGGGGAAGAAAGTAAACATTTGTACAAAACGAATCACTTCAAGTTTTTTAATTACCTTTCAGAAAACATCGGGAGGATTGGGAACCAAATAAACATACTAGAATTTGCAGTGCTCATTTTGTCAATAATCAAAAATCACATAATCCCCTACACCCATCTTACATACCAACAATTTTTCCTGGCAAAAAAAATAAAAAGATCTATTCATTTTTTGCATTTTGTAGGTTGTTTATTATACTGTTTACATCACAATTTTTTTCATATTTAACACCAGGGCCCCTATAGGGATCGAGACGGAACTATAGAGGCAGCACTTATGCCGAAAGTAGAGCGCCCTAGTGTTAAATAAGAAAAACATTGTGATGTAAACAGTATAATAAACAACCTACAAAATGCAAAAAATAAATAGATCCTTTTATTTTTTTTTGCCAGGAAAAATTGTTATGTAATATGGGTGTAGGGGATTATGTGATTTTTGATTATTGACAAAATGAGCACTGCAAATTCTAGTATTTTTATTTGGTTCCCAATCCTCCCGTGTTTTCTGAAAGGTAATTAAAAAACTTGAAGTGATTCATTTTGTACAAATGTTTACTTTCTTCCCCTTAATAGTATTTAATTATTGGAACTTATTATATAATATTAAAGTCACCAAACACATAACTAGTTTTTTATTTTATATAATCAATTAAATCGTACAGAAAACAACATTTTATTCTCTCGATAATAATCTTTTATTTATGTAAAAAGAAAGTTTAGAACTTCTCTAATAGCTGCCAATTGTAGTATCATACTGATTATACACAAAATAATAGTTAACAAAATGTTTTAATTAGAACATTTTAATTACATATCGGTTTTTACTGCATTTATTCATTTTTGACGTTTCAAGGTTATCCACGCAGTGTTCAATGAATTTTCGGAGAAACTATAAAATTTCAACTGCGTAGTATTTTTATACAGCATATTTGAACAACCATGATGACGACATCACAAACATTTAATTTCAGTTTTAAAAAATTTAAAAACGCTGATTATACAAAACTACTATAATACTAATTGTGTTTACCACTTTCACGAAACTTGACTGAGCATCGAGGGCGGACCTTTATGAAATGAAACTTGGCTGGGCATCGAGGACGGACTTCCATTTTTTTTGCAGTAATAATATAATAATAATATTTTATGATTTCAAAGTGCACCAATAAAAAAAATAGCGTAAAGTATTCGTGGATAACTGGTCTCTCAAATACTTGTGTGTTTGAAAAACCTCTTTATCCACTTGTACTTTAATATACTATTTTCTCTCGTAATATTCATCCCGTTTTTTCTAATAATAATGTTGGATACATATTTAAAACACTAAATCCAAAACGAATTCTCTCGACAACAATTATTAAACAAATATGAATTAAAATCGTTAATTGTCTTTTTAATACTTATTTTTTATAAATAAATAGACTTTACAGTTAGATAATGTATTTTTTTCAACTTGGAATTATAATAATTTGAAAGTCGAGTTCATTCTCTACATTACTTGTTTTATTTTTCCCGGGTAGTAGAAGTCCCAAATTATTAATTTATAAACCGAACGATAAAAAAATCTGACTCACTGACCGTCCATATAATCAATCATATCTAGTAGTATTTTTAACAACTTTTATACATAAATGACATGTTTTAATTTGAACATTTTTCCGTTTTTTTATTATTTAAACACTTACAACAAAAAAACTGAAAAAAAAATCCGGAAAAATGGAAAACATAGCTGGGTAAATTTTTAGATTTCTTCAACTTGATCAAACTACTCAAATTTTCTCTCATTTAGAATTTTTTAGGAGGCTACATGACTACATTTACTAAGGCTATTAAAACTACAGATTCCGTAGCATAAGATGCCAATTTACAACATTGAATCTAAGAATATTTTGCAATTTATCTATGGCACTACTTTTTACGGTATCAAAATAAAATGACATAACCATTATAATTAGGACATTCTTGCAGAAATTACAGTTATTTACACAACCAGTGGTAGAAAGACCAAATGCAAAATTTGTTATGCAACATAGCTTTTTTATACCACTTTTACATACATATTTTTTCGAACCTCGTTTTAGGATCGTGAACAAATGGCAAGTTAATTAGAATACTATTATTATGCAATTTTAAACATATCTACACTAGATGGTAACTGGCGTGTACTGTAAAAGACCGATATCCGGGAAATGTCGACATTCATCAGCGAATGACAACAGTCGTTGGTGTTGTGTCGCAGGTAGGTAGGGTTTTGAGATGAAACACATTTAGAAATGTCGGTAATAGACAAATACATACAAGACAGTGTTATGTACGATGGTAATTTATAAATTAAATTAAATTAGACTTTTAATATGTCGACCAATTTGATACTTAGGGGAGAGTGGAGGAATATCGATTACTTAACCGCTATTAAAAATTTCAAATAGTAAGACGACCAAAACGAGATAATTGCTTGGTTACTTTATCTACTATGAATTTTTGCTACTCATTATTTGAAAAAAACAATTTTTTTTAAAGGTACGTTTTTAGAAATAGGAAAAAATTTCGACCGGTAGGATAATATCGACCGTGGCAAAGGACAAAATCGACCAAGCAGTGATATTCTGAAAAATATTTAATATTGTTACGAAACAGCACACTGGTATAGTCCCTAAATCCGACTCTGTCTAAGCCAGGTATGAAAGTTAAAATGATGGCGGACGTGCAGGGATTCTTACGAATGGAACATTACTTTTTTGAAGCAGTTTTTTCTACACTCTTCTGGTACGCAGATAAATTTGAAATTTATTTGCGGATGTCACCGAGTCAATTCGAAGTGCAGCTATTTTTAGTTGGGCCTCTCATAACAAAACAGAACGCAGTGAGGGAGCCCAGTTTCGCTGCAGCACAACTTCTAATAATTCTACGGTGTGTGTGTGTGTGTGTGTGTGAAATGGAGGGTTGGCATTGGACAGAATCCGTTTGCCACAGAAATGGTGTTAAATTAGGTCCTAATATATTTTCGGTTTAAATTAATTTAGATATCAAGTTTGCTTTCTCTGAGAAAAGTGATTAACTGATCTAGGACATTTTTATTATTTATACTTAGCAGAGTGGTTAAATTAAAGGGTTGGATTAATATCATATTATGAAAATTAGACTGGAATGGTGGTGTGAAAGCAATAATGTTTTTCCAGACACACAGTTTGGGTTTCGTAGGAAAAGAGGCACAGTAGACTGCATTGCACATCTAGTCACAGATATTTAATCAACGTTTACCGAAAACAATTACCTTGCTGCATTATTTTTGAATATTACCGGTGCTTACGATAATGTTCAACTACATTCTCTTTTTAATAAATTAATTCAAATTGGTATTCCATTCAGATGCGCGTATGTCTTGGTTGAACTATTTATGAATAGACAAATATTTATTCGGTGCAACAACCACAATCTTGGCCCACGACTTGTTTTCAAAGGTTTACCGCAGGGATCAGTTCTAAGCCCGCTACTCTTTAACCTATATATACCTTAAACGTACATGTTATGGATATAGAGTGCAACATATTGCAATATGCATACGATTTCTGTTTATATGTAATGGAAAAGACTTATCAACAGTGCATTGAAACTCTAAAAGTCATTATGCGACATTGTAATAAATGTTTCTCAGATCTAAGTCTACACCTATCACCTAAAAAATCTGCTGTTGTATTTTTCACACGACATCGTCTACCAGCTGTTTCCAACCTTCAACTCACTAATATGACGATATCAGTTAATAGAAATTATACTTACTTAGGTATCACACTGGATTCAAAACTAACTTGGAATGATCACATAAACCAATGTATTGTCAAATGTGAAAAAAGTTTAAATATGCTGAAAGTTGTTAATCGTTACGATTGGGGCGCTGACCCCAAAACCAATCTTATGTTCTACAGGGCCTATACGAGATCCATCTTGGATTATGGAAGTTTTTTATATGGTTCAGCAACAAAATCTCGCTTAATCAAATTTGATAGAATACAATTCAAGGCTTTACGATTAGTTTTAGGTGCTCTCAAATCCACACCTACTAACACACTGTTGGCTGAATGTGGTGAACCTCCTTTACATCTAAGGCAGTCTTGCAGCGGCAGTTTTGTTTATTGACATCCCCATTTATGTAAAAAGTGCATTCATCACTGAAACAGATATTTCTTATTGACAGGGGCTGAGCAATTATCCTGTTGGTCATAATTTCGCAAAACTCAATACGTCTGTCCAGGTCATCATCTCCTATTTCTTCGGTAATTTGTAGTTTGTATGTGTGAAATTTGTGAAGCTTCAATACTTTCCAGACTGATTCATGCGACAGTCCAATTTGTTACTCAACTTCACGAAGTGACGTAGTGGGAGCCATAGCAACTTGATCTAGAACCCAACTTTAGTTACTAACTCTCCGATATATTTGTGTCCAACTTTTTTCCCCGAAGTCTTTCGTTATTTCGTTAAACAATATGACTGACAAAAGAAATTAATTCAAAAACCGGCAAAAACTATTATCAGTTGTTTTAGTCGAATAAGAAATAAATTTCATAGGTGTTAACAGGGGTGGGCTAAGATTTAAATAATCAATAATTCGAAATTTTATTTTTATTTTTACTAGTATTTCTAAAAACTCAAATACATTCCACATATTCGCGAGGTCAAGTACTTCAATTTTAAAACAAAATAATGAAATTGATCTAATAATTATATAAGGAACTCAAAAATGGTAAAAGAAATAGGGGATGCCATTTAAAATTTTAGAGGTAAGTGCCCTGGGGGTCAGGGGGTTGAAAGTAATACGACAACAAATGCCTTAACAGTTGTCCCCCGTGATATGTAAATTGACGTGTTTCGCCAAATTTTGATACTGTTATTAGTTTACCAGTGTGTATTTCCTGACCGTATTATTTAAATTTTCGTTTTAGTTTATTCCTGGTAATCGGCCAACATAGTTAATAGTTAATAATAACTTTTTTGTATTGTTTACATTCTTTTCTCATTTATTTCATTTTCTCAAACGACGTACGTTTCGGCGTACCTACTGCCATTTTCAAGTATTTCTTTTTCTCTACAATGAATAATGTGTTACTTAATTATAATACATTGAACAACAAAAGCTAAGACAAAATTAATTTAAATCAATGAGCTATTAAAACTTACACATTATAAATCTGCTGTTGACTGTTGACATTGCGTTCTAAATTATTTTAAAATAAAATAAAGGTACTGGAACCTGTCTGATATATAAAATCATCAACAAAACATACAAATAATATTCATAGGCGGGTAAGATGCAAAACACCTACAGCTACTCTATCAAATGGTTGTATATTTTTGGGGGACTTTGAAGGTCCGTCTTATAGTTAATTGAATTTTTGTTCTTTTTGATATAAATAAATCATTTCTTTGATTTCACGTTTGATTCTGTTTTCTTCTATGTTTAAAATTTTAATGTTTTCAAAATTAAAACTATGGTGGTTTTCGATTGCGTGTTTTGAAAGGGCTGTGGAATGTTCATTGTTGGTTTTTATGTTGTATTTGTGATTGTAAATTCTGTTATGTTGGTTTTGAGATGTTTGACCCACGTATTCACCATAGCAATCTTTACATTCGACATTATACACTACATTACTTTGTTTCAATTTTTCGGTTTTCGGTTTAAGTTTTGTGAAAAACGTCTTGGTATAATTATTAGGTTTGTGCGCTACGTTTATATTATTTTTTCTTAACAGCCCTTGAATTTTTTCTGATGCACCTTGTACGTATGGTAAACTAATATGTTTTGGTTGAGATATTATTACTAGAGTTATTAGTACTTCTATTGTTTGTGTCCTTTGCATTACTATTGTTATAAATTTTATGTATTCGTTTTTTTATTAATGGATTGTTAAAGCTTTCTGGATATTCATTACTTTGTAAAACTTCTTTAATCTTCTTCAAATTATCAGGTCTGTTATTGGGATGTGAGAGTTTTAGGTCTCTGTCTGTAACACTTCTTTTGTATGTGATTGGTACATTAGAATTAAAATTTAAATATCTTTGAGACCATACGTGTCTGGTAAACCAATTTGTCTCAATTTTACCGTTATTATCATATTTAACTGTTATATCCAAAAAGTTTATTAGTTTTTCGTTATTTTTCTCAAAAGTAAATTGTATTCTGGGGTGAAAGTTGTTAAATTTTTTAAGTGTATAATCTAACTTGGATGCTGGTATGCATAGAAGGCAGTCATCAACGTATCTTTTATAAAAATTTGGAACATAATTTAATTGATTTATAACGGTATTTTCTAAATCTTCCATTATTAGATTTGCTATGATTGCTGCAATTGGGATCATCCCATGGCTATACCATGAATTTGTGAAAAAACTCATCATTATATTTAAAATATGCCGAATTCAAACACAACAACGTGGCTTCTATAAATTCGTTTATGGGCAAAGAAGTATATTTATTTATTTCTAGCCATATACTTCTTTGCCCTTATACGAATTTATAGAAGCCACGTTATTGTGTTTGAATTCGACATATTTTAAATATAATGATGAGTTTTTTTCACAAATTCATGGTATAGCCATGGGATCACCAATTGCAGCAATCATAGCAAATCTAGTAATGGTAGATATGAAAATACCGTTATAAATCAATTAAATTATGTTCCAAATTTGTATAAAAGATACGTTGACGACTTTCACTCCAGAATACAATTTACTTTTGAGAAAGATAACGAAAAACTAATAAACTTTTTGGATATAACAGTTAAATATGATAATAACGGTAAAATTGAGACAAATTGGTTTACCAGACACGTATGGTCTCAAAGATATTTAAATTTTAATTCTAATGTACCATTCACATACAAAAGAAGTGTTGTTAATAACCTTACAGACAGAGCCCTAAAACTCTCACATCCTAATAACAGACCTGATAATTTGAAGAAGATTAAAGAAGTTTTACAAAGTAATGAATATCCAGAAAGCTCTTACAATCCTATAATAAAAAAATGAATACATAAAATTTATAGCAATATAGTAATGCAAGGGACACAAACAATAGAAGTACTAATAATTCTAGTAATAATATCTCAACCAAAACATACGAGGGCAATTCAGAAACTAACCTCCGGTTGATTGAAAAAAATACACCAAGTTAAGTAAAAATATTTTAATATATACATCTTACAACTACATCTTTGCACTATTTTTCGACATAGTCTCCATAACGATTGAGGCACTTATCGTATCTCTTCACAAGCTTTGAAATTCCTTCTGCATAAAAATCACCCGCTTGTCCTTGAGCCAGCCTGTGACCGCATCTTTGAGCTCTTCGTCGTCATCAAACCGCTGGGACCCGAGCCATTTCTTCATATGCATGAAGAGGTGATAATCGCTTGGCGCCAGATCTGGGCTGTAAGGTGGATGGTTGAAAACGTCCCACTTGAAGGACTCAAGAAGGGCTGTTGTTCTGCGAGCAGAGTGAGGATGGGCGTTATCGTGCAAAAAAACGATACCGGAAGTCAGCATACCACGGCGTTTGTTCTGTATAGCCCGTCGTAATGTTTTTAGTGTTTCACAGTACACGTCTTGATTAATGGTCGTCCCACGTTCCATGAATTCAACCAACAACACCCCTTTGGCATCCCAAAACACCGTTGCCATCAGTTTTCTGGCAGAAAAATCTTGCCGGGCTTTTTTTGGTTTGGTAGGCGAATCTGAATGTGCCCACATCTTTGATTGTTCTTTTGTCTCACGGTTCACGTACTTAATCCAGGTTTCGTCACCGGTCACGATTCTGTTTAACAATGGTTCTCCTTCGTCCTCATAACGTGACAGAAAGTCTAATGCAGAGGCCATTCTTTGACTTTTGTGGTGGTCGGTAAGAATTTTGGGCACCCATCGTGCACAGAACTTACGGTAACCCAATCTTGCTGTCACTATCTCGTACAAAAGAGTCTTAGAAATCTGTGGAAAATCAGTAGACAACTCCGCCATTGTGAAACGTCGATTTTCACGAACTTTTGCATAAACTGTCTGAACGAGTTCGTCAGTCACCAAGGATGGTCTACCACTCCTCTCTTCCTCATGAACGTTTTCTCGTCCACTTTTAAATAAACGTACCCATTCACGGACAACTCCTTCACTCATAACTTTTGGTCCGTACACGGCACAAAGCTCACGATGAATAGCTGCTGCAGAGTATCCTTTGGCTGTAAAAAACCTTATAACAGCACGCACTTCACATTTGGCGGGATTTTCTATTGCAGCACACATTTCAAACTGCCACAAAAACTAAACTAGCGCAGGTACGATGTTCACTCGACTACGGCTTGATGCCGACTGACCTGCTGAGCGTGTGAATGCACAGATGGCGCGCTACTCCCCCCACTACCCGCACTGTGACCAATCGGAGGTTAGTTTCTGAATTGCCCTCGTATATTAGTTTACCATACGTACAAGGTGCATCAGAAAAAATTCAAGGGCTGTTGAGAAATAATTATATAAACGTAGCGCACAAACCTAATAATTATACCAAGACGTTTTTCACAAAACTAAAACCGAAAACCGAAAAATTGAAACAAAGTAATGTAGTGTATAATGTCAAATGTAAAGATTGCCATGGTGAATACGTGGGTCAAACATCTCAATACGAACATAACAGAATTAACAATCACAAATACAACATAAAAACCAACAATGAACATTCCACAGCCCTTTCAAAACACGCAATCGAAAACCACCATAGTTTTGATTTTGAAAACATTAAAATTTTAGACAAAGAAGAAATCAGAATCAAACGTGAAATCAAAGTAATGATTTATATCAAAAACAACAAAAATTCAATTAAGTATAAGACGGACCTTCAAAGTCTCCCAAAAATATACAACCATTTGATAGAGTAGCTGTAGGTGTTCTGCATCTTACCCGCCTATGAATATTATTTGTATGTTTTGTTGATGATTTTATAAATCAGACAGGTTCCAGTACCTTTATTTTATTTTAAAATATTTTAGAACGCAATGTCCACAGTCGACAGCAGATTTATAATGTGTAAGTTTTAATAGCTCATTGTTTTAAATTAATTTTGTCTTAGCTTTTATTGTTCAATGTATTATAATTAAGTAACACATTATTCATTGTAAAGAAAAACTTGAAAATGGCAATACGCCGAAACGTACGTTGTTTGAGAAAATGAAATAAATGAGAAAAGAATGTAAACAATACAAAAAAGTTATTATTAACTATTAACTATGTTGGCCGATTACCAGGAATAAACTAAAACGAAAATGTTATTAGTTTAGGCAATATTAAATGCATTATCTTTCGAGATATTTAAAGTAAAATATGACGCTGTACAATTATTTTGATTAATATTGTATATTAATTGTGTCGATGTTTTTGGGTCATAGGATTGCATTTATTACGCAAATAAAACATTTATCAGTATTAACAGAAAAACAACTTTATTTATTGAAATTTCTTGAAAAGAATAGATTTAAAAACAAATTATGGTTCTCATAAGAACCATTTTATTATAATCTAAATAAAGGAAACACGAAAATATCAAAAAGCACATTTTATCTATGTGACTTAGATTACATCTTGAATTATTTATGAATAATAATTCTGTTTAATTCATTTTAACAATGATTTTTTTTCAATTCAAACAATTCTTTGTATATTTTACCATTCACAACAACTTATATAACATTCTCAAATACTGTATCGTTAAAAATTGAAATAAATAAATTCGGAAAGCTTGGAGAAATAGTAAAAACAGTTCACTTTCCCTAATATTCCTGTTTTTAAACATACTTATTTGTCAAAGATCAACTTTAACTAGTTATGTTTAAATTAACCATAGATCTAAATAATATTGGATGGAGATATAGTTATCTTCTTTTTTTAAGTAAGAGACGTTATATTAACCAAAAATGTGTTAAATATAAGAAGAATTTGAAATAATTTCTGTTTTAAAAAAGGCAGTGGCTGCGTGTCCGAGTTCGGACACTTAATTATTCTTACTAAATGTCCGACATCGGACATTTAATTTCAATTGCTATATATCCGAGTATGAAATCCTACGAAAATGTGTTTGTTGAGCTTATGTCTGTTTGAGTTTTAACCTCGGTTTTTACTTAGCGCTGCCTGCGGGTGGTTCAGTTAACCAATACAATGAAGGTTAGTAAAACATTTAATAGCTACAGTGATTACATGAAAGCCCTCGGTGCTTATGAAAAAGAAAACTTTGTAAAATTTTACAAACGTGATAGTAAAATTCTAAAAGGAAACCGAAAGGACAAGAACTGCATTTACGAATATCTGAAATTCACTTGTAAGCAAGGAGGAAAGTTCTTTAGGAGCAATTCTAATGGCAAAAGACCAAATACTAGGTAAACCAGTAAATATAGTACATATTATTTAATTTTTTAACATTACTAGCTTTATTGCAGATCTCATCGCACTACTAACTGCGGTCCATATATAACAATTAATTTCCAGAGTAAGACAAAAAAGCTAAAAATCACCCAGTTAAATAACGAACACAATCACATTGTTTCAAAAGTAAGTTATAGGTATAGTCAAGTCAGTTATCATAGTTAGTATAATTTCTTTGTGATATTTTATTTTATTGTAATATACTCGTAATTTTAAAGGAATTGTATCAGTACTATGCACCAGTACGAAAATTAGAAGGGGAAGTATTAGAGGAAACCAAAAATATGATTAAAATGTGAGCAAATAAAAAATTGATTCAATCTCATGTTATGACAACCAGTAATAAAAAAATTACTTTAAAAGATCTTCACGATATTCAAACCAGAATTAAACCTGATGCAGCTGCGGCATCCGATCTTTCAAGTTGCATCGAGATGCTGAAGAATACATAAGTAAATTGAAAAACAATCTTTAAGTCATATACATAATGGATACTATTATTATTTTTCAGATTGTGAATCATTTGTTTTGGAGGAGGATGGGGAATTTAGAGGACTACAATTTCAATCGAAAGAGATGAAAATACTCGCGGCAGCTTATCCTGAGTTTATGTGTATTGATGCCACCTAAAAACTACTGGACATCAGAGCTCCAGTGTATATTTTCTTAGTGGAAGATTCGAATGGAGGTAGTGACATTATATACATTACTTTGTTAATGTATGAAGAGTCGAACAGCCTAAAGTGGATGTGTGAAACATTCAAATCTAATAACCAGCAATGGTCAAACATAAAAACAATAATGACCGATAAAGACATAAAAGAAAGATTTGTTCTGAAAGAATATTTTCCATAAGCGACACTGCTTATATGCAAGTTCCATGTCTTAAAAACGTTTCAAAGGCAAAATACCTCAAAACTTGGAATAACATCTATGGAAACAAATATTTCATTAAGTTATGTTCAAAAATTATTATATAGTAAAAATTTAGACGACAATAATAAAATTTTCGAAGAAATGAAAGATCAAGTTCTTAGGTCTGTTGTCGACTACTTGGAAAAAAATTGGACTTCTATTAAAGAAGAATGGGTACCAGCTCTAAGTGAAGCTGAATGCTCATTTTCTAATACAACTAATAACAGGTTAGAATGTATCAATCAGAAACTGAAATTAGTTATTCCACGTTATGCCTCTTTGGGAGTATTCATCGACCATTTTTTTTTGTATTCTTAATTGTCTTCGTGAAAAACACAATTTTGAAATGTTTACTATGTTACAAAAAGGAACAACCTTAAAGCCGTTTGAAAATAATTTAAAAGAATATAAGGAACTATTAACACCCAATGCATACAATTTTATCAAAACACAGCATTATAAATCTAAGAAAGTAGTTATCAAAAAAGATGTCGCTGGCCTAGTGAGTGTGTGTGACTCCCCAAGTCGCACTTACACAACAACAAACAATCGTTGTGACTGTAAATTCATAAAACAAATGAAATTGCCTTGCTGCCATATACTAGCATTTAGAAGTTTTGAAAACACAGAGTTATTCGAAAGGTCACTTTGTGGAGAAAGGTGGACTGAAGAATATTATCTTGCACACCATAATCTATTCCAAGATAAAGTAGAAAATCCCAGGGATAATAATTCCAATAATGTTGAAATTGATGCATCTCTGTCAAGTGTTACAACTTTTAAAAGAAAAGCGACTTTGGGTCAGAATCAAAAGTATAATTTGGCGCTATATACAATACAAGAGTTAGCACAAGTAGCATCGGAAGAAGGAACTCTGGAATTTGAAAATAAATTAAAAATTCTTAAAGATTTAACAAATTATTGGAAATTGGGTAAGAAGATTATTCTTGTCGAAAACGTAGTGTATGATAATTCTTTAAATATGGATCAGTCTGAAAATGTTATTGCTTCGATATCTTCCTATAAGGAAATCAATTTGCTCCCTCAAGACATTGTCGTTGAAGAAGAAATCAGTGAAACAAATCAAGAAGATAATAATCATTTGCTCTCTCAAGACATTGTCGTTGAAGAAGAAATAAGCGAAACAAATCAAGAAGATAATAATCATTTGCTCCCTCAAGACATTGTCGTTGAAGAAGAAATCAGTGAAACAAATCAAGACGATAATAATTAATCATTTGCTCTCTCAAGACATTGTCGTTGAAGAAGAAATAAGTGAAACAAATCAAGAAGATAATAATCATTTGCTCTCTCAAGACATTGTCGTTGAAGAAGAAATAAGTGAAACAAATCAAGAAGATAATAGATAGATAGATAGATGGTTTATTGACCCCATTCACATACATAGTACATTAGAAGTCAGTGAGTAGTACATATGAACACATTTTACAAAGTAAAAATATTAAAAATTGTACAGTGACAAATTTAAAATATAATCAAAATAATAGAAAGTGAAAAGTTGACATAAATACAGACATACATTTCATAAAGTTAAAATATTGACGAAATATAACAATTTTAAAATATAAAATAAGGTAAGAAATAATTGAACGTAAAAATTAAATTAAACAAAACGAACAAATATATAAGCATTAAGCCCGGGTATTCAACTCCTCCAAAAACTCATCAACTGTATAAAAACAATAATTCAACAGAAATGACTTAGCAAAATGCTTAAATTGAACTCTCGTCATATCACTTATATTTATATGTTCAAAATATTTTACAAATGAATTGTACAATGTAACATCCAACTTATTATTTTTTGTTGTTTTCAGTCTTGACTTGAGAATGACAATGTCTTTACTATTTCTAGTGTCATAATTATGAATATCTGCATGTTTAGTCAGAACATATCGATTTTTATGTGTTTCAATCAACACTTCCAAAATATACAAGCACGGAAGCGGCAATATTTCAAGTTTTTTGAATATTGTTTTACAATTAGTGTTTCTTGGTGCATTGTAAATTATTCTAACTACAGATTTCTGTAGCACAAATACTTTGTGCACTGATGTGCTGCTACCCCATAGCATAATACCATAAGTTAAATTGCTATGAAACAGTGAATAATATACGGATTTTAACAAATGAGTTGGTATACATGATTTTAATTGACGAATTACAAAAACTTGGCTCGCTAATTTTGAACAAAGGTAGTCAACATGAGGTGACCAACTTAAATTTGTGTCCAAATGAATGCCCAGTAATTTAACTGGCTCTGATTTTATAGCCCATTTATCTAAACTAAAAAGAATGTGTTTAGTTTTAGTGTCGTTGAGTTTCAACTTATTTGCCAGGAACCACTGATTCAACAAAATATTATCACCAGCTTGTGTGCCATCAGATAAAGTTGTAGTATCGTCAGCGAATAAAATACAAAATGTGTCAATAGCCTCTGGTAAATCGTTAACAAATATTATAAAAAGAATTGGACCCAAAATCGAGCCCTGAGGAATGCCGTTGTCTATATTACGTAAATCAGACTGGTTGTTTCCACAAACTACATACTGTTTCCTATTACTTAAATAAGATGTCAGTAATTTGTGTGCATTTCCTCTAATACCATAAAATTCCAGTTTATTTAGGAGTAAATCCGCTGGAACACAATCAAAAGCCTTCGTCAAGTCGCATAACGTGGCAACAGAGTTGACGCCTTCCTCTAGTTTCTGTACAACTTCATCTAAGAGTCGAAGAAGAGCACGTATGCATGATTTATTTTTGCGATAGCCGAATTGAAATTCCGTTAGAAGTGACTTATCTTCCAAGTAATTGATTAATTTTTCTTTGACTATCAATTCAAATATTTTGTTAATCGTCGGTAAAATTGCTATGGGTCGAAAATTTTCTGGAGAATCTATATCACCATTTTTATATAATGGAATAATTTTTGTTATTTTAAACGAGTCAGGCCAAGATCCTTCCTCTAAGCATTTATTAAATAAAATGGTCAGTGGATATGTCAATGAGTGTATACAACGTTTCAATATTTTGCTATTTATATTGTAAAAATCTAAACATGACGAATGACTTAATTTCAATATTGCCTCATGGACATCACTTTCCAATATTGCACTCATAAAGAATGAAAATGCAGGTTTATTTAATTTATTTAAAAAGAAACTCGACTCGTATTGAGAATCACCAAGAGATTTTAATACTATTCCCGATACCGATGTAAAAAATTCATTAAATTTTTGTGGTGATATATCGGACTGTTTGGTTTTATTAATTTTAGTTCTTCTTTCCGAATTTACGATGGTCCAACATGTTTTATTTTTATTATCCGAATCTTTTATTATCTTTGAGTAGGCTAACTTCTTTTCAGAGCGAATTGCTTTTTTATATATTTTGTTTAAATTTTTGTAATTCACCCAATCACCTTCCGAATAAGTATTCATAAATTTGTTTTTTGCTGTAATGACATTCTTTCTCATACTACGCAATGTGTTGTTGAACCATTTGATATTAGATTTATTTGTTTTAACAGTTTTTTCACAAAAACAAGTATCAGAGATATGTTTCAGCGTATTCAATATGTTTTCTGCCAAATTATCTGCACCCATACTATGAACATCCAAATAATTCCAAGAAACTTCGGAAAGTTTATTAGAAAAAGCCGTTATTGTTGTGTCGTTAATAACACGTTTAGTAATGGGGATATTTTCATTCAATAGGTGATTAAAATATATATATTGGCCGTATACCGTATAATTTAAATATAAATGAAACTCTTAATTTAGTCTTCGAAAATGACGAAAATATTTTGTTACCTCAAAACGTCGACACCGAAGGAGAAACAAAAAAATTTACAACAGAGCATCCAGAAACAAATCTTACAAATATTGATTTAAATGACTTACAAATTGTAAGCAATTTAGATGATAGAGTAAGAGTAGCAAACATAAAAATGCCTCTTCGAATAAAAAGAGGAAGGGGGCGTCCAAAAGGACATTTATTAACAGCCATACAACCATTGGTCTTCCAAAAAAAAAGTTTAAAACTAAGTGAACTTAGAAACTTACTTAAGATTAGTATTTAGGTACTCATTAGCAATATCAAAATGTAATTATGAGTACATATTTATATTGTGTTGTTTATTCTGTTTTTCTACAGTACTTATTTTCAAAATAAACAAATTAGGACTCGCAAGTGTTGCTCATCAATTAATTCGGCTACCGGATTATACATTCAGTATAACTACCTTTTTCAGTATCCCACATCGGATGTTTGGGATCAACGTTCATGGCGCCAACCTCGGACATATAGCAATTGAAATTAAATGTCCGATGTCGGACACTTAGTAAGAATAATTACATGTCCGAACACATTTTCGTAGGATTTCATACTCGGACATATTGCAATTGAAATTAAATGTCCGATGTCGGACATTTAGTAAGAATAATTAAGTGTCCGAACTCGGACACGCAGCCACTACCTTTCAAAAATTCAAATTCGTTTCTAAATTTAAAAAATTCTTTTGATTGTTAGAAATTTCTATATTCATGATTTTATCGACGAGCAGCCAACAGCAGGTTTGGAGATTTGGCGAACGACTTTTGACATTTCTTGTCTTCAAAATATGAGTGGCATTCTAGATAAGAATAATAATAATTAACCATTGCTGTACGATGGATGAATGATTGCTCGGATGCTAAAATATTATTTTCTACCAAATATAGAAAACTAATTTTAATATTTCGAAAAAATATGAAATATAAATAATCTGAAACTGGTGTTTCCATGTTACTAAAAGTGGTATAAACTTAAAGCTGTCGGCTTGTCGTTTTAGACTACAAGCCCAGCCCAAAAATTGAGGGGTCATTTGACCCACCATGAATCACATATAAATCAATACTAGTATATATAAAAAACAATTTAGAACCTATGCCGCCACTTCTTAGCGGTACAGGTGAGTACCCAGGTAAGGTAAACATAGCGTTGAAGAGGGGGGACTTTTTGGTCAAACATATTTGTACGGCATTCGGAATTTAGATAGATAATACAAAAGTAATGGCCTACGACCTAATGCCGTATAAAAGTATTGGTACCAGGCGCAGATAAAATTTTTCATTTTCCGAAAATTTCCACCCCATTTTCGGCAATTTGATACAGTACGGCATTCATATACAACGATTTGGGTTGTCACATACTTCGATTTTTTGGCATCGCCATACATATCGACTGGGACAGGGGTGAGAAATCTTCGGTGCAACCCTTGATTCTAACCTCTATTCTTTAAGGTCATTTAAAAATGTACGGCATCAATTCCGAACGTAAATTTGATGTATAAAAAACTTGTAGCAACAATGCCGTCTAAAAATTATGGTTCTTAGAAATATTTATAAACAATTTTCTGATTTTTTAAATAAAATATTGATTTTTTTCGTTAAGGTCATTATTTCCTGTATGGCAATCACTTTTTTGGTAAAATATAACACAAAACTATAAAACTAAACCATAGCCGTTCATAAAAAATGCTACAAAATAAAAATAAAAAAAATATGATTTTGTTCCTTAAAGTTGTTACTAAATTTATTAATCACATTCCACATTTTCTTTGATGAGTTACCTGATTTTATTATTTCAAGTCTAAAATAGTTGGATTTTGTTGTTTTCAATAATTTATTTAAGCAATTTCTGTACGTAGTGTACTCTATTTTTTTATTTGTATTTATTGGTTCTTTCAAATATTCTTTATATAATCGATCTCGTTTTTTTATTGACTGTACTAGTCCCAATGTTATCCAAGGTTTTTTTAACACTTTTGAAAGATACTTTAACAGTGGATTCACTAATCGCATTTTTAAATTTTGTATATAATGCATTAAACATTTTATCTGGGCCAACCGAAGTATGTAAGTGATCCCACGATAATTTATTCAATATTTCAATAAATTTTGTGTTATTAAACTTTTCATAGCAAGTCGTAGTACTAATTTTATTCTTATGTCCAATGTCCAATCCTTCTTAATAAAACGAGATATAAGGTAGTGTTAATTGTCTGGTGTTATGTTTAAGATGTTTTTAAATATGAATAGGTTAATATTGTATAAAGCAATGTAATTTGTTCTATACATTAACATCTTAAAAAGTAGGATGGCGCTCCATAATTGAGGATTAAAAATAATCGTTCGATAGTCGATAAATGTATTTAATAATTATAAAATTATGAAATACATTTTAACGATTGTTAGTTGAAATTATAATATTAAATGAATTTATCGTCAACTAAGCTTTTTAAATTATAATATTGACTGAACTATGACGATATCCTCCTATTCAAGTCAAATAGACTACAAGCCCAGCCCAAAAATTGAGGGGTCATTTGACCCACCATGAATCACATATAAATCAATACTAGTATATATAAAAAACAATTTAGAACCTATGCCGCCACTTCTTAGCGGTACAGGTGAGTACACAGGTAAGGTAAACATAGCGTTGAAGAGGGGGGACTTTTTGGCCAAACATATTTGTACGGCATTCGGAATTTAGATAGATAATACAAAAGTAATGGCCTACGACCTAATGCCGTATAAAAGTATCGGTACCAGGCGCAGATAAAATTTTTGATTTTCCGAAAATTTCCACCCCATTTTCGGCAATTTGATACAGTACGGCATTCATATACAACGATTTGGGTTGTCACATACTTCGATTTTTTGGCATCGCCATACATATCGACTGGGACAGGGGTGAGAAATCTTCGGTGCCACCCTTGATTTTTAAATAATATGCAGGGGTGATTTCAACCACCATGAAACCTTATGGTTTAATTTTATAACATAAAATAAAAACATTTTTAGCCATGCCGTACATTTTTTGCGGTACATAGCTTGTCAAAGGAAAATTAATTCCCCCTGATAAGGGGCATTTTAAGGTTAAAAATTTCGGTACGGCATTTATATATTTTGTTAATATTATCATCAATTATCGAAAAAAACAAAATGCCGTACTAAAAAAAAAGTTCTAAATGGCTTTAAAAGTACTATTATCATGTTTATTATTTGTGAAATTGTCACTACCAGTTTCTTAATAAAAAAAATCATTTTTTATTGTACGGCTTTTACATAATAATATTAACAATATTGTATAGGAATATATTTAAGCAATGCCGTACAATATTGTTGGTACATAAATCAGAAATAACGGTTGCTAAAATATTATTTCGATATTCGGTCCGTAAAGTGCAATTTTACGACCTTAAGAGTTTTGATAAGATTGCTCTTTACGAAAGTACTGAAAAATCATGTAAGCAACACGGCAGTTTGATGTAAAACATTCGTGTGCTCAAAAAACCGTGTTTTTTCTGCGCACACATATTTTGCCTGTAAAAACCGATGTAGCGCCGCAAAAATTCCTTCATCGATCGCCAGCTGTTTCTCATAGCCTCTATTACGACAGTATATAATAGTACTTCATAGGAGACATTATACTGAAACGTGTATTTAAATATTTTTAAATTACGATATTTGATATACATATAGAAATGTTTTAGAAAATTCTATCAAATAAATCAGTGCAGACTTTACGTGCGACGGTCATGAAGAAGCAGACACCAAAATAGTATTTCATGCTTGTAACATGGCACGCAAATCACAAATTTTAATCAAGTGCTCTGATACTGATATTTTAATTATATTGTTAGCCAACATGAAATATCTGAAACGAGACTCAGAAGATAACACAAGCATAGATAGAAAAATTTGGATGCAACTTGGTACAGGCAACAATGTAAGGGACCTAGACGTTTGTGCTATATTCAAAAATTTAGGAGAAAAACTATATAGTTCTTTAGCAGCTTTTCATGCCTTTACTGGTTCCGATTATAACCCTGCTTTTTTTAGAAAGGCCAAAGTTCGACCTTTTAAAGTTTTGGATAATTCAACAGAGTACCAAGAAGCATTTAAACAAATGGGATTCACCTTAATTACTACTGACGTAATGGAAAATACTTTTAAGGTCATTCAAGACTATGTTTAAATCTTATACAACGTAAAAGCTGTGAAAACGGTTAATGAAGCTCGATCTGTTATATTCAACAGAATATATAAACCAAAGAGCCAAAATGAGCAGTTCAAGAAAAATACTTCGAAATTGGAAGCAACTGTTTTTCCTCCCTCATATGCTGAATTGGAGCAGCATCTTCGAAGAACCGTTTATATTGCACAGATTTGGTGTAATGCAAACGTAAAGAAACCGTCAAACATAACACCGATTAATTATGGATGGACATTAAATAACAATAAATAGGAATTTCATTGGTTTGACGTCGAAGAATGTCCCTCTAAAGTATGCGATGTAATTGAAATGGACGAGGAAGTCATTGATGAAACGGATGAGAACTTCGGTAAAAATAATTTCTTTTAACATTTTTTTTTATGCTAAAACAGTCATTTAATACTAAAATATATATTTCAGTAAGCAATCAAGAAGAAAGTACTTTTGACGAATGCTCAGATGACCAAGAAGTACTTGAAGATGAATGAAGTTTATAATATAATTATATGAAAAATGTTATATTTATGAATTAAATAAATGAAATCGTATTTACACTTGTATACTGTACTATAAAAATTTATAAAATTTAACGATTGTTTGAAAGTTTTCTGGATATTCTTGTATTTTACAAACTTTTCATAACATTTTATAAATTTTTATATAATTATTATTATCTATTTAACCTGTTATTATTTAAAAATTATTTTTGTAAAAATGCAACCCAATTTTTGCTAGAGGAAAAGATGCAAATATGGGCTGGTCTCTTAATATGGGCTAGGTAGGTTTCTCAGCTATTCGATGCAGATCTCTACATCTGACTATCGCAAACGGTAATTGGGGAAGTTAAATGTTTACCGTGGAGATGGCGCCACAGTAGAAAATAGTTTAAATTTATAATACGTGTTTGTCAGTTACTGTGAGTGTCAAAACTTTTTCGGGTAAGTTTATAAATTCAATTACTTAAAAATGAACAATATTTTTAAAAATTCGCCTGTTTCACGTTGAAGCCCTATAATTAGCCTTTAATGTATGCTAATTAGTTTTCTTCAAATTGATTACTTTTGGACATAACCTCTTTTGTTGTGTGAAGCCAGCATGTTTGCAATATGGGCTATGCCTTTGTTGTTATTATGGGCTAGTGGCCCATATTTAGAACTATGTAAAATATATTACAAAATTGTTTCAGGATGTCAACCAAACAGCAGAAAGATGGTAAAAAAAGAAAAAAATGGAATGTGGGAGATATGGAACGTGCAATAATAGCTGTCAGGCAGCATGCAATGGGTACGCTAAAAGCTTCAAAAATGTTTAAGGTCCCACGTTCTACGTTGCAACGTTCTGCAAAAAAGCTAGAACTACAGCCAATTGAAGCAGCCCAAATAAAGCTAGGGCGTAAAGCTATATTAGGAAACGATCTAGAAGACGAGTTAGTTCGTTATATTTTAGAGATGGAAGCTAAATTTCATGGATTAACCAGAAAAGACGTTAGGAGGATGGCGTACACTTTAGCTACCAGGAACAACATCAAACATCCGTTTGGAGGTAACATGGCGGGCAGAGCCTGGCTAATACTTTTCCTGCAACGCCATAAAGAGCTATCAGTACGACGACCAACGGGAACATAGTATTCTCGAGCAAGAGGCTTTAGCAAAGAAAATGTTGCATCCTTCTTTAATGTTCTGGAAAAAGAATATGACAAACATTTATACCCCCCTGAACGTATCTTCAATGTTGATGAGACAGGTCTTACGGTTGTACAAAACAAGATTGCACAGGTTGTAGGCCGAAAGGGGAAACGACAAATTGCATCATTAACTTCTGCTGAAAGGGGTTCATTAATAACCCTCGTGGCAGCGATGAGCGCTGCTGGACAATTCATCCCACCAATGATGATATTCCCACGAAAAAATATTAACCAGCAACTGATGAGAGGAGCTCCTCCAGGTGCCATTATGGAGGTGCACCCCAGTGGATGGATACAAAGTAATATTTTTACAAGATGGTTCCAACATTTTATTGACACAGTGAAACCCACAGAGAAATCACCAGTCCTGCTTATTTTGGATGGCCATTACAGCCATACACGCAATATTCAAATCATAGATTTAGCTAGAGATAATCATGTGACTATAATTGTCTTACCTCCCCATTGTACCCACAAACTCCAGCCGTTGGACAAAACATTCATGGGAGTTCTTAAGTCTTACTACAGCGAAGAGATCAGGGTCTGGTTACGCCACAATAATCGCCCACTAAGTCCATTTGATGTGTCAGAACTCTTTGGGAGAGCCTATTTGAAATGCCAAACTGGAGAGATTGCTGTTTATGGTTTCCGAGCTACAGGCATTTATCCATTGAATAAAAACATATTTTCAGATGCTGATTTCATTGCAGCTGAAATTGAAGCAGAAAAGACTACGTCAGTCGCACCTGATGACGCTAGTGATGAAGAGGATGAGATGATGGTGGCTTCAACCTCTGGTGTCAATTCGAATGAACCTACAAATTCTGACATTCCAACATACGATAAATCTACCAACTCTGATATAACACCTGATCGTCGCTCAAACCAGAGCAATTCATCGTCTAATTCTCCCACTTCTCCCTCTGGGCCTAACAAACAGCTTGTTGATATTCCTACAACTAATACACAGCTTGTTCCTATTTCTGCAGGTAATACACAGCTAGTCGCTATTCCTACAACAAGCTTTTATAAAAAGTCTGCCACGCCTTTCAGAGGACCTTGTCCAGAACATGGCGTAAAAAGAAAGTTATTTCAGAAGTTAACTCCATCAACTCCTTCCACATCTGGGTCCGGGTCTTCTCGAACATCTCTGGTAACACCATATGATCTTTCTCCTGTGCCTTCTTTGAAGAAAAAAACCTCAAATCGTGGGCGTAAGCCAAGTAAGTGTTCGGTGATAACCTCTTCACCTTATAAAAATGACTTGCTCCAGTCTCTTGACAAGGTTAAAGAAAAGAAAAAAGGGACAGGAGAAGGCAAAGAAAAACAAATTAAAGAAAGGAATAAAAAAAGGGGAAACGCAAGCAGGTTACAAAGAACCAGAAAAAGGAATCTGATTCGAGCACCGAGGATGAGGAGGAATATGTGCCCGCAGATGAGGATAGCGACTACAATGAATTTCCAAATGCCCAGTCTCCAAAGGACGCAGCTGACGTGACTTGTATATTTTGCGAAGCACCTTTTGCAGAGGATAACCACGGTGACATCTGGATAAAGTGCTTCATGTGCAATTTATGGGCCCATAACGAGTGCGCTGGGGCCGAAAATGAACAATATGTTTGTGATTTTTGCAAGTAGTAGACATTAGTTTTGATTTATTTCATGTATTGTTTAATTTAAAATATTAAAATATATTTCTCACGCATCTATCTCATTTCTCACACATTTTTGGGGGTAGCCCATATTTAGAGTCTATATTCAAAATGCGCAAAAATGCACATTTTCATTATTTACTCATTAATGAATTTACATATTTTTTTAATCAATGTGGACTTTAAACAGGTTGATACTAACTAATGTAGTTATCGTTAGGTAGCTTTGGAATTGAAATAGAATTTTTTTTTGTTTTTTTACAAACAAAAATAAAATGGGTAGCCCATATTTGCCTCCTTTCCTCTACTTTTAAACAATTTAAGTAAACATAAGAATAAAAATGCGAGGATACTATACTTCAAAGCAGATTACACACTATAGTTTTTAGTGTATTTAGAATGACATTCTGATCAATATTCACTTGAATTATTATTAATATACACTTAAAAATATTTTCTTTTTTTGTAATTGAATATATACATTCTAAATAAATTTTTTTTAATATTAATAATATCATCGCCATTTTTACGGTACCTCGATAAAATTTTGATAAACTTTGTTTTACACTTATCAATTTGTAGAAGTTTGTCGTATCCAATATGTACGGCTTTTCAATTTTAATACTTTATACTATATTTCTGATAAAAATTTGCAAATGCCGTATACTAATTTATGACCTTGAAAGGGTATAAAAATGTCATGAAAATTTTCATCAGCTGTATAAAGTCTTTCAGTTAAAAATGTACGGCATTGTCCTTTTTCCATTTTTCAACATTTAAACAAATAATATCAGCCATAATATTTGTAATATAACATAATTATTATTCCATAGTATACTTTTAAAAATTGTAAATTTTCTAATTTTTTATTTTTTTTTTATTTTTATTTTGTAGCATTTTTTATGAACGGCTATGGTTTAGTTTTATAGTTTTGTGTTATATTTTACCAAAAAAGTGATTGCCATACAGGAAATAATGACCTTAACGAAAAAAATCAATATTTTATTTAAAAAATCAGAAAATTGTTTATAAATATTTCTAAGAACAATAATTTTTAGACGGCATTGTTGCTACAAGTTTTTTTATACATCAAATTTACGTTCGGAATTGATGCCGTACATTTTTAAATGACCTTAAAGAATAGAGGTTAGAATCAAGGGTTGCACCGAAGATATCTCACCCCTGTCCCAGTCGATATGTACGGCGATGCCAAAAAATCGAAGTATGCGACAACCCAAATCGTTGTATATGAATGCCGTACTGTATCAAATTGCCGAAAATGGGGTGGAAATTATCGGAAAATCAAAAATTTTATCTGCGCCTGGTACCGATACTTTTATACGGCATTAGGTCGTAGGCCATTACTTTTGTAGACCACTTATTACTCGTATTAACGAACATTTGAAGAGACCAGATAAATCTATATTTGGTAATCATCTAAAATTCCATAATCATAATTTTAGCCCAAACAGAAATTCAAAAATTTTACACAAAATAGATAATAAAAATTTTCTTAGATTGAATCTGTTCGAGGAGCTGGAGATTTCCAAAGAACTTACAAAAAATCAGCTCTGTTTGAATACGCAAGTAAACTTGGACAGAGATTTCCTTCCCCTCCATCAAACATAATTAAATTATAGTTGGTAACACTTCCTTTGCAATCGGTACTAGACCACTCTTCAAGTTGGTACTGGTATTTCACTGTGACTTTTGATTAGTGATGTCAAATACAGGTACATTTAAATATTTAGGGTACCCGTTAGTTTTGCAAAGAGTACCCGGTACATTTTACCCGGTACCGGTACTGGTATTTTATCTACCGGCTTAGGTGGTCGTTGCCGATAAGGCACGAGATCGCTTGCCCCGCGTATTAATATAATGGTGTTATACGAAAATCGACCTTAAAGAACAGCGGCTTTCTGTGTAACTCAAATATTATTTCTATTCAGTTTTTCCCCCATTTCACGAGATCGCTTGCTCGGCGTAAAAATTTAATGGTGTTTACGTGTTTACGAAAATCGACCTTAAATAACAGTGGCTATCTGTGTAACTTAAATAATATTCCAAATCAGTTTTCCCTGATGGCTGTTCTTGTATTGCTACGTATAATTTGTTTAACGTGTTATTGTAAAAGTATGAGTGCTACACAGAAAAAAAGTCCCATTTGGGTTCATTTTTCTGAATTAGGTGGAGAGAAGGCTAAATGTAATTTATGCCAAAATGTGTATTCTTATAAAGGGGGAACTACAGGAAATTTGAGAAAACACTTACGGACGAAACATCCTACCCTAGTAATCGAAGAGACTGTTGTAGAAAAACGACAGTGGGAAACAGCAAGTAAGTATACTAACATTATAATACTAATATCTCGAACATTTTATTAATTTGGATAGTGTTTGGGTTATAAATTAAAGTAAATAGGGACTTTATTAGCGTCTAATCTTATGTGTATCTTTTTGTAGACGTTGATCCAGCCCCGTCGACATCGTCAGCGCAAGATTCTTCTACAAACGCTGATTTCCAATCAACACAAACTATTATTCCTCTTAAAAAACAAAAATGTCAAACAAATTTATCAAAGTTTGTGTCCCGTCCAATAAGTCTTTCACGGCAAAAAAGAATTAATGGCCTTATATTAAATATGATGATCAAAGATTTGCAGCCCTTTTCTGTAGTTCAAGACACAGGATTTTTGGAACTATTAAGAGAACTTGAACCCAGCTATATTCCGCCAAGTCGAAACACGTTTATTACATCTCTCTTACAGGAAAAATATACACACATTAAAACCATTTTAAAATCCGTTCTGGAAGAAAACCAATTCATTACCATTACAACAGACGGTTGGACATCTTCCTCAAATGAAAGTTATATATCTATAACAGCTCATTTTATAACAAAAAAATGGGAATTTGTTTCATGTTTGTTGAGTTGTTTTAGTTACAGTGAACGACATACAGCTCAAAATCTTCATGAGCAAATTAATGAAGTACTGAACGAATGGGGAATATTGGAGAAGGTTGTTGCTATAGTTACGGACAATGCTGCCAATATAGTAAGTGCCGCAAAATTAGGAAGTTGGGCACATATTCCTTGTTTTGCACACACACTAAATTTAATTGTGCAGTACGGACTGGATGAAATTAAAGATATACGTGCTAAAGTTAAGGCAGTTGTAGAGCATTTCCATAGAAGCTCACAGGCAAATGCCAAATTATTATCTACCCAGACAAGGATGGATGCAAACTGTGTGGTGCCGTTGAAATTAAAAAATGACGTTTCCACGCGATGGAATTCAACATATTTTATGTTTGAGCGGTTTTTAAAATTAGAAGAACCTCTCACTGTAACCGTTGGACTATTGCATCATCCTGTTCAATTATTGTCTCAAGAAGAGTGGAAAATATTAAAAGAAATAACTCAAGTATTAAAACCTTTTGAACTAGTCACAACAGAAATGAGCTCAGAAACATGCGTAACTGTTTCCAAAATTATCATAATAGTTCAGAGATTAATATCGATTTTAAAAAAGTATCAACGAGAAATGCTTTCCGATACTACCAAAAATTTAATTGGAAAATTATTAGGATCATGTGAAACTCGTTTTGATAAATGTGAATTAAACACCGTTTTGGCAAAATCGACACTTTTAGATCCTCGATTTAAATTAAAGGCTTTTTCACTTGAACATGCGCATAAAAAGGTAAGAGATAAATTACAGGACGAGGCAACTGCACTGATAAAAAGGAATTCCGAAAATTCTGCATTGAGAGACGATGGCAGTCATAAAACAACAGTTAATACAGATAATCTGGCATCAGAAAATTTAATTTGGCAGGAATTTGATTTGTCAGTAAAAAATGCTACTCAAAAACCTAGTCCAATGGCTACTGCAATATTGGAATTGCGAATGTACCTGGAGGATACTAATATAGTAAGAACGGAAAACCCTCTTTTGTGGTGGAAATCCAGAGAACTACTTTATCCTACACTTTCCGTATTGGCAAAAAAATATTTGTGCATCGTAGCCACATCGGTTCCCAGCGAACGTATTTTTTCAAAAGCTGGTCAGATTATAACAGAACGGCGCAACAGACTTAAATAAAAATACGTAAATAAGCTGGTGTTTTTGAATTGCAATCAATTTTTGTTTAATTATAAAAAATAATCCAAATTTTTCCGTTCTGTTTGTCTTTTTTTAAATTTTGTTTTCGAATATTCAATTTTATTTATTCATTTATGTTAATAATTTTATTTCATTTTTCTTTAGTTCTATGTACCTGTTTTTCTTGAAGTTTGCATTTATTTTAGTATATTCTAGATGATTTATATTTTGTTAAAACTTAAAAGCTTCAAATAAAATATTAAAAACTCCCAGTATTAATTTGTTGGCACTCATTACATCAGATATATATGCATGATTATTACATTGATAATAACTCCGCAACCCGCAATGCCAAAATGTTTCAATGCGATACCGATACTAATAGGTACCACAGAATAGGGTATTTAAAAATACTCTGTGGCCTATCGGTATTGATACGACTACGGCGGCCGAAACCGATCGTGACTCGTACCGGTAGAGCAAACAATAACTAACGCAACGCGACACTTCTGAGAGGATACTGGAATAACGGATACTTTTTAAACCGACTACCGGGTACACCGGGTATCGCCAAGTACCGGGTATTTTCTACCGGGTAGTTACAATATTGACATCACTACTTTTGATATTTGACATTTGACTTGACACATTCTGTCTTGTCAGCTTTGCTTTTACATATCCACGAGGCCTGGGTTTTAACATGTTTTTCGTTGGTTCTCTTATAGAATAATATGATTTTGTGATTTTAAACAATGTTTTTTACATATTTGAAACTTCTTGTTACCTGACTTGTAAGTACTCACTTGATTTTTCCTAATTTTATAACCTCTCTTTTTTAAATTTTTTAAATTCAATTTCGGTACTCTCAACTGAGTGTTTACTTTCAGGAAGCACTGATGATGACGACAGTCGAAAGCGCTTTGCAATAAATAAAAAGAAAATTATACACTTTTATACAAAAACTTCGCTTCATTTTTTTAAACAAGTGTATTCAGCTTCACGAATTTATTCATTACTTTTGTATTATCTATCTAAATTCCGAATGCCGTACAAATATGTTTGGCCAAAAAGTCCCCCCTCTTCAACGCTATGTTTACCTTACCTGTGTACTCACCTGTACCGCTAAGAAGTGGCGGCATAGGTTCTAAATTGTTTTTTATATATACTAGTATTGATTTATATGTGATTCATGGTGGGTCAAATGACCCCTCAATTTTTGGGCTGGGCTTGTAGACTATTTGACTTGAATAGGAGGATATCGTCATAGTTCAGTCAATATTATAATTTAAAAAGCTTAGTTGACAATAAATTTATTTAATATTATAATTTCAACTAATAATCGTTAAAATGTATTTCATAATTTTATAATTATTAAATACATTTATCGACTATCGAACGATTATTTTTAATCCTCAATTATGGAGCGCCAACCTACTTTTTAAGATGTTAATGTATAGAACAAATTACATTGCTTTATACAATATTAACCTATTTATATTTGAAAACATCTTATATCTCGTTTTATTAAGAAGAATTGGACATTGGACATAAGAATAAAATTAGTACTACGACTTGCTATGAAAAGTTTAATAACACAAAATTTATTGAAATATTGAATAAATTATCGTGGGATCACTTACATACTTCGGTTGGCCCAGATAAAATGTTTAATGCATTATATACAAAATTTAAAAATGCGATTAGTGAATCCACTGTTAAAGTATCTTTCAAAAGTGTTAAAAAAAACCTTGGATAACATTGGGACTAGTACAGTCAATAAAAAAACGAGATCGATTATATAAAGAATATTTGAATGAACCATTAAATACAAATAAAAAAATAGAGTACACTACGTACAGAAATTGCTTAAATAAATTATTGAAAACAACAAAATCCAACTATTTTAGACTTGAAATAATAAAATCAGGTAACTCATCAAAGAAAATGTGGAATGTGATTAATAAATTTAGTAACAACTTTAAGGAACAAAATCATTCAATAAAGAAATTAATCCTGCAAAACAATACTGAAATCACTGATAAAAAATATGAAATATCAAACACAATAAATTCTTATTTTGCCAATATTGGAAGAAACCTGAGTAAAAATTATATGCAAATTGGGGAACGTCAACAAATGTACACTGTCGATCAATCTTTATTTTTAACACCTGCAGAAGTATATGCATTGTGTTTATCTTTGAAAGACAATAAAGCTCCAGGTCCTGACAATATAAAAAATGAGTATGTTAAATCATCAGCAAACTGTATCTCTACACCTTTGTGTAAAATATTTAATATGTTTTTTCAGACGGGTACAATACCTCAACACTTCAAAAATGCGGTGATTAAACCGGTATATAAAGGTGGAAAAAAGACTGAAATGGCGAATTATAGACCTATATCGCTAACCTCAGTTTTTGCAAAACTTCTTGAGAAGTTGATTAAAGGATGGTTGGTCTCATATTTAGATAAATTTAATGTAATATCTGAGTCACAATTTGGATTTCGCGAAAACAGGAGCACTCAAGATGCTATTGCGAAATTGGTATCACGTATCTATAACGCAGTTGATAGTAACAAAAACTGTTTGGCTGTATTTATTGATCTAGCAAAGGCCTTTGACACAAAAAGTCATGATATTTTGCTGCAATAATTTGAACACTTAGGAATTAGAGGTGTGGTTCTAGATTTGTTCAAATATTTTCTTCACAACAGAAAACAACGTGTTATGCTGGATGGTGTCATAAGCTCAGAAGAGACGGCCACGTGTGGAGTTCCACAGGGTACCGTTCTTGGTCCAATTTTGTTTTTAATTTATATTAACCCATTACTACAAATGACTACCACGGGGGAATGCATTTCGTTTGCCGATGACACTGTCTTGTTGTATACGGCCGATTCTTGAAGTCAAGTCAAAGAAATAGCAGAAAGGGACCTAAAAAATATTACAAGTTCGTTTAGGACAAATTTACTTACTGTTAATGTAACTAAAACTAAAGTCTCATCTTTTACCTCGTACAAGAAGGCAGTACCAAACCGTTCTATAGAAATTGAAAATAAAAGTGTACAGTTGGTATCAACAGTAATGTACTTGGGAATATTTTTGGATTCTCATTTAAAATGGGATGTTCATGTGGATAATTTGAAAAATAAAATTAGAACCTTATTTCATAAATTTTATTTGTGTCGCCAAATACTATAGTTGAACAAACTAAAATCAGTGTACTACGCATTGGTTGAATCTCTATTAATGTATGGTATAATAGGTTGGGGAGGTATTAGGAAAATTAAAATGCAATCTGTAGAGGTAGCTCAAAAAACAATCCTAAAAATTATGTACTTTAAAAAAAGAACTTACTCTACTGAACGTTTATACAATGACCTTCAAATAATGGATATTAGACAGCTGTATGCAAAAACAATTACAATTTATTTGTTTAAAAACAAGCATTATTTTCAAAACATATTACATCCTTACCAAACAAGGGCAATTTATTCGGATAATTTGACGACTCCTAGACCTCAGAAATAAGTTGGAAAAAGATGATTCGCTTACCTTGCACCTCACATATATAATAAAATTCCTGAAAATATTCGATGCATAAGAAATAGAATCAGATTAAAAAAGAAATAAATAGATGGATACTTGCATGTGGTAGAGGCTTCTTTCATAAAATAATTGATCCTGATCTTGTGATCTAATCTTGTTCCTGAAGTATGTGTTCCATGTCATATGCTAAAGTTTAGTGCTATTTGTGTTATTTTTATAATTGTCTCTTTTTTGTTAATGAAATTGTGCTTGCCTCCTAATTACGTATTTATTCCACTTGTATACGTGTGTAAGAATAAAAATGTAACCATAGACAGGTTTCACTCTGAACCTATTTGGTAATCATTTTTATTTTGCATAATACTTCATAGATATTTTGTATAAACATATTTGGCAAAATAAAGTTATTATTATAATTAGAAATATTAATTTCAAATAACTTATTATTTTTCACATCTTTGACTGAAGCATAATTATTTTCTTGAGAGTGCGTGTTTTATACGAGCACAGATGTTCACTTTTTAGTGGTAGTCTGAGATCAAGAAAGAGTGTAGTGTTTTTCTGAGGAATTTGGGTAAGTATAGCAATTATATTTATAATTAAAAAATAAATATTTACAGTGTGGCGTCCTTGGGAAATATAGAGTTCGGTCCAAATGCGACGACATTTAAAATTGGAAGAATAGGAAATATGTTTTAATGTGTATAAGAATCTACGGGAAAAGATTGGCTTCGATAGAGGAACAGAATTAATGCAAGCGGTATCTGATTTAACAGAAATTCCCCTGTCAACTATACGTAAAATAGCCAAGAATGTGCCTTATGAACGCAAGAAGCAACGTGATAAGGGATTGGTCAAACCTTTAGACGTGTCAGTAATAAAATTATTAAAAACCACCGTATATGACTGTTACAGAAGAAATGAGTTACCTACGATTGAAATAATAAGAAATAAATTGACAAATGCCGGCCGTAATGTAAATCGCTATTGAAAACTGGATTAAAAAATTGGGATTCAAATACAAAACTAATAATAAACGTCTAACAGTCATGGAAAGCAGAAGAATAGTGGATATGCGGTATACTTATTTGGAACAAGTAACTAAGTATAGAGAAGAAAACCGGCCAATTGTCTATTTGGACGACACTTGGTATGATACACACGACACGGTTAAGAAAGGATGGATTGATGAATCAAACATTTGTATGGCAACGATGCCTGCAAACAAAGGACCCAGACTTATTATTGTGCCTTCGGGTGGAAATGAAAGACGGGTTCCAAATGCCTTAAAATTATATGAGAAAAAAATGGATAATTGTAACGTTGACTATCATAAGAACATGGACGCTAATATTTTTGAAGAATGGTTTGAATTCACATTAATCCCAAACTTAGAGCCAAATAGTGTTGTAATTCTTGACAACGCTTCTTATCATTAACGACAGCTCAATAAAATACCAAATAAAAGCTACAAGAAGACCGAACTACAAAATTTTTCAATGGATAATAATTTGTACTTTGAAGATTCTTATACAAAACAACAACTGATTGAAGTTTTACAGACAAAGAAATTTAAGAAATTATACGCCCTAGAGAGTATTGCTGAAAAATATGGACACTCTATATTAACACTTACTCCTTATTTTTGTATTTTCCATCCCATCGAGTTAATTTGGGCATAATTAAAACAGAGTATTCGGCGTAACAATACATTTCCTAAATTTGATAGGAAAGTCGTCGACCTGATTAAAAGATAAAAGTGAAAACTACTTTTATTACATTTAAAATCATAGCTTATTTTGCATATATCCCATACTACAAAAAGAAACCCTAAACCATTTTTACGCTAAAAATGACGTTGTGGAAAAATATTCTATTTTTCACTGTTATATAAAAAAGAATCTTTAAGATCTAAAAATAAATACACAATGAAGCAATTAAAAATAGAGAAGGAATCAATCAATTTTTATATATGAAGTATAAAATAAAATTGCTACGATTGAGTATAAGGTGGGTTTGCAATTTGGTATATAATAAAATGGTACTTTGGAAATTATTTTTTATAGCTTAAATTCAATGAATTTTAAACAATATTCATAAAGAATGTACTGATACAATAGGAATTAATATAAATGTGAAGCACGAAAAGTAATAAAATTTAATTATATATAATTAAAAAGATTTATTAGCGGTAGAAGATTCCTTGAAATTCCTCTGTTTTATGTTACATAAAAATCACGGGAAAGAAGCTTATTGTATTTTTTATTCTCATTTGGCCCATTTGGAAAATATAAATATTTTGATTTCAATATATAAGTAAATATTACAATATCTGTGTATTAATGGAAGTTTGTTTATACATCTAGGTTACAAAATATTTCTACATACCGGAAGAGGACAAAATATTTTTTATTTTAAATATAATGTCATCTATCTTATCAGACATCTTACGTTATACAGAATGGCGCATCGTAAACGAAACAGAGGCATTTACTGGCAGCTCAGTTCTTTTTGGAAAACCGTTCAGACCCGTCGATTTTGTTTTTGAGGGGGACACAAAATTAGCAAAAAATAACGTTAACCTAAATATACCAATAAATCTAAATTGGAAGCTGAAAGATATTGAAATGTTTTTCTAATTTATTTAAAACGTAAACGGGTGGGATACATTTTAAAAACACGGTATGGCTACTTACTAATTTATTTAAACACTAACTCACTAACACTTAATTTATATATACTTAACTAATCATTTAAATTTAATTTATATGCACACAAACTTGATTATTGATTCATATTAGCACTTTACTGTTCCGTATATTTTTTGTTTATTTCTCGAGATCACTTTATCAACTCCCTAACTCTTCCTGATCGGTCCCTTATATATTAAAGCCTTTTTTACTAGAAAATTCCGGACTGCGGCTTACACACACACAAAAACAATTGGTTCTGGAATTTTCTAGATAAGTCTGGTCCCAAAAACAATGTTTAGATAAGATAGTCATAAACAATTATAAAAAACCCTGCGTATACGCCATAATTTTAATTTTCATACCAGGCTTAGACAGAGTCGGATTTAAGGTCTATACCAGTGTGCTGTTTCGTAACATTACCCCCTCCTTAAATGGAAGTTACTCCTGGAACTTTTGTGTAGCCGAGACTGGATGCTTGAATCGGCAACTGGCCCCATTTCTACACTTTCCGATCTTATGGAAATAGCAGGGCACCGTCTTCATCGGATACTGATAACGGGGGTTGTAGCTGCAAATTAATATCTGGACACCGGTATCTCTAACGATAACCATTACCATGTTCCTGATAACTCGCCAATCCAGCTGGTTACTCGCTAACTTAGGCATAGCCAGTTTCTTCACGCTGGATTCTAACACATGGTCTCAGAGGTGTCAAAGTGCTTCCCACACATCGCGGTAGGTAGATCGATCTTGAAATTCATTTTTAGTTACCACGTAGAAGACGTACCGCGAATTATGTTTCAGTTTCAGTGTCTTGCCAGGGGCTGGAATCTGGTCATCAAGTTTTTCTAATCGCCCGAACTTCTTTCGAAAGACGGATGCCAACCCTCGTGCGTTCTTGAGACGGGCGGGGATGTTGTATGTCAGTGAATAATCTTCCGGGAGAGTGAAAAAATCTTGTCGTTGTCGCGCCCATATATTCATCGAAGGTAGGGTCAGACACATCTCGAATAAGGTTTACTTGTTCTCCTAGGTCATGGTTTCCATCGAATGGCGCTAGTCAGTTTTGATGAACTACTTTTGGTTTTCCGTTGGGGATCTTGCTTATGCGATATATAACATCATTGATCCTTTTCTTGATTCTGTATGGACCTTCTCAGGATTTTTGTAATTTTGGAGAAAATCCTTTTCTCCGCGTCGGGTTGTGTAACCATAATTTGTCCCCTTCTTTAAAACTGCCTTCTGTGGCCTGCGTGTCGTACCGACTTTTCATTCTGTCGCTGGCAACTTGAAGATTTGTTCGAACTAATTCATGAATATCGTCCAGCCTTCTTCTCAATTGGATCACGTAGTCTTCGCCTGCTAGATCTTCTCCAGGCCGACAGCCAAATTCCAGGTCACAAGGAAGCCTCATTTCACGTCCAAACAGGATTTTCGCCGATGTTTCACCCGTGGACTCATTGACGGCAGATCGATAAGCCAATGCGAATAAGGAAAGATACTGGTCCCAATCTCTCTGATGGCTGAACCAGGATGTAGTTACCACCATTTTCTGTCGTCGGAAATGGTCCAGCGATATCTAAAGCAATCGTTTCGAAGGGGCTTCCAATATTATATTGTTTCATAGGTGCCTTTCTCTTGCGATGTGGTCCATTACTCGTAGCACAAGTCGTACATTTCATACACCAGTCCTTCACATCGTCGGAGCTGTTCATCCAATAAAACCTTTCACGGACTCGCTGAAGGGTTTTCTTCACTCCCAGATGACCTCCCGATGGACTGTCGTGTAACTTCTTCAGTACCTCAGCTACTCTTGTTCTCGGGATAACTAGCTGTCTCCTCATCTCAGAACCATCATCGTTTTCAAGGACACTTTTCAACAGCCCTTCTTCCAGGATAAGGGAGTCCCACTGAGCCCAATACGCCTTGAGTTTCGGTGAAAATTTTGACACTTCTTGCCAGGTAGGTCGCCGATTTTCTTTCTTCCATTGCCGGATCATCTTCAGGTGAGGATCATTCTCCTGATCTTCTCTGATCCTGGTGGGTGACCATTCCTCGTTGACTACAGTATTTCTTGAAACTGCAGCTTCCCTAGATTCCGCCTTGTTGCAGTGGGAGCAGTCTGTTGGGCACGGCCGTCTGGACCGGGAGTCGGCATTTCGGTGACTCACACCATCTCGATTTTCGATGTTGAAATCATACTCTTGAAGTCGTTCAATCCATCTAGCGATCTGGCCCTCGGGATTCTTGAACTGCATCAACCACTTGAGTGCTGCATGATCAGTCGGGAGTAAATATAGAGATACTGGTAAAAGTGTAAAAGTGTTCCACGGACTTCACTACTGCCAAAAGTTCTCTTCTTGTGACGCAGTAGTTTCGTTCTGGTTTGGAGAGGACTTTACTGAAATATCCCAGCACTCTTTCTTGCCCTCCTTGGATCTGTGAGAGCACTCCACCAATTCCTACGTTGCTTGCGTCAGTGTCAAGAATAAAGTCTCCCTCTGGTAATGGATATCCTAATATCGGCGCCGAGGTTAAATGCATCTTCAAGGTTTCAAAAGCCGTTTGACAGTCTTCGTCCCATAGGAAAGCTCGTGCTTCTTCTGTAAGTCGAGTTAGATGCTTGGCAAGGTTTCGTTTGCTCGGTCTTCATTTCTTCCTCTGGCGTGCCTCGCGTTCTTGAATCGGCAATCTTTTCCTCTAACTCCTTGATTTTCTCGTCTATCGTTGTAATCTTATTCTCGATTTCAGATTTTAGAGACGAAATTTCATTTTCAACGTCAGCGGCAATGTCGTTTTTCATTAATAAGATATCAGCAGATATATCGTTCTTCAAAGCAGAAATCTTGTCGTCAATATTAGCAGAAATGTCGTTTTTCATAGCAGAGATATCGTTTTTCACATTAGTTTAGATCTTCTCTTCAATGGCAGAAATATCGTTTTTCACATTCGTTGAAATTTTCTCTTCCATGGAAGAAATTGACGAGATTAAGGTGGAAGCCTCGTCATTAAATAAAACTGTTTCTGGATCAAAGCCATCATTTTCCAGTGCCACTTTAAGTCGTTCTACTAATTCACTTTTCTTACCGGATGTTTCCAATTCACGATCTTCCAATTCTGCTCTTAATTCCGTGACTTTCAGATCACATAGTCTCTTGGCCATTTAACGTAGCAATTTATTTATATTATCCCCCTTCTGACACCAATGTAATGTTTTTCTAATTTATTTGAAACGTAAACGGGTGGGATACACACGGTATGGCTACTTACTGATTTATTTAAACACTAACTCACTCACACTTTATTTATATATACTTAACTAATCACTTAAATTTAATTTATATGCACACAAACTTGATTATTGATTCATATTAGCACTTTACTGTTCGGTGTATTTTTTGTTTATATTTCGAGATCACTTTATCAACTCCCTAATTCTTCCTGATCGGTCCCTTATATATTAAAGCCTTTTTTACTAGAAAATTCCGGACTGCGGCTCACACCACTGAACTAAAAGCAGGTTTGGTTTTAGTTTAGTGGCTTACACACACAAAAACAATTGGTTCTGGCATTTTCTAGATAAGTCAGGTCACAAAAACAATGTTTAGATAAGATAGTCGTAAACAGTTATAAAAAAACCTGCGCAACCGCCATAATTTTAATTTTCATACCTGGCTTAGACAGAGTCGGATTTAGGGTCTATACCAGTGTGCTGTTTCGTAACAATATGTTTCAATGTGTATAAGAATCTACGGGAAAAGTTAGGTTTCCATGAAGAAACAGAATTAATTCAAGCAGTATCTGATTTAACAGAAGTTCCCCAGTCAACTATAGGGACCGAGAAAGATGACGTTTATGCCATTTGCCGTGAAAAAACACAAACAATGTGATGTAAACACTATTAGTAGTATTAGTAGTTTTGTATAATCAGCGTTTTTAAATGTTCATTTTTTGAAACTGATATTAAATGTTTGTGATGTCGTCATTAAAAGTATCTTTCTGTATTCATGACTGTTCAAATATGCTGTATAAAATACTACACATTTGAAATTTTATAGTTTCTCCGAAAATTCATTGAACACTGCGTGGATAACCTTGAAACGTCAAAAATGAATAAATGCAGTAAAAACCCATATGTAATTAAAATGTTCTAATTAAAACATTTTGTTAACTATTATTTTGTGTATAATCAGTATGATACTACAATTGGCAGCTATTAGAAAAGTTCTAAACTTTCTTTTTACATAAATAAAAGATTATTATCGTGTCAGGGTAAGTGAATTTAAAACATAACATATTCTTCAAGGTTGAATTTTAACGTATATTCTAAAAACTCTATAACGAAGAATTAGTCGAAGTAATCTGAAACAAGGGTACTTATCTCGATAACATAAACAAACCAATATTGGGGCCGATGAGATTTTGTAAAAGTCACGTCCCCGAATTCTTAAACATTTCCGTGGTTGTTACAGCATCTTACGCTGTATATCACATAAGAAATAAAGACCAAAATTGGTTATAACACCCCTTTTCATAGTTTCCGGTTTCTTGATGAGAAGGCATATAATTATTAAATCTAACAGAGTAGAGTTCAGTTTAATCAGAGAAAAGTGTGGTGATTGTAAAAGTTTAATAAGAACAAGCTTCAGTAAACTAGGTGAGTTTTTCACAGAGTAACCTTTTCCATAGATTGTAATAATTTTGATTTATTGTTTTGATAAGCTATTATAACTTAAACTAATTCATATTTGACTTTTTATGTTGACAAATCTATATATTTATACATATATTTATGTACAATAACTGTTTGACAATTTATGAATTTGATATCTGAGTTTACAAACAATACATTAATTTGAGGTACGTCGCGAGTTTGCCCTTCGTACTTCGCTAGTTGAAAGGAGTGGATACTTTGCGAGTTTGCCCCTAGTATCTTAGTGAAGGCCTATAACACTGTTTATCATGATAAATACTCCGGACTAGCAAATGTTGTGCTCTTAGAGAGGTATTTCGCGAGTTTGCCCTTAATACCTATGACCTGAGAGACGTTTGAACTATCTTATGTATTATTTGTACATTTCTTTTAAATATATTATTCTGATTAGGTTCTGGTTTTAATAATGAACCATAATTAGACGGGATTGATATATTAGACTTTTGTGACAGTTAATTTTATTGTTGTTGCTTAATTTTCCAAATCTCTTATGAACTGGTTACTCAGGATTTTGTTTCCTTTTCAGATGTGTCATCTCGAGAGAGCGCTTTTCCTGACAAACGCCCCACCTTTGTTTTACGTTTTAATAGTTTATTTAATGGTTAGTTAATTTATAATCGTAATGATTTTATTTTTATTGCTATTATTTTATTTTGTTTACTTTAGTATATTTTATTTTAATATCCTCGGTCTAATTATTTTTACATACATCTCTTATAATCGAGAGAATAAAATGTTGTTTTCTGTACGATTTCATTGATTATATAAAATAAAGTTTAGTGTTCGCTGACTTTAATATTATATAATAAGTTCAAATAATTAAATAATATTAAGGGTAAGGAAGTAAACATTTGTACAAAACGAATCACTTCAAGTTTTTTAATTACCTTTCAGAAAAAATCAGATAATCCCCTACACCCATCTTACATACCAACAATTTTTCCTGGCAAAGAAAATAAAAAGGTCTATTCATTTTTTGCATTTTGTAGGTTGTTTATTATACTGTTTACATCACAATGTTTTTCTTATTTAAGACCAGGGCGCTCTACTTTCGGCATAAGTGCTGCCTCTATAGTTCCGTCTCGATCCCTATACGTAAAAGGGATTGGTCAAACCTTTAGATGAATCTGTAATAAAATTATTAATAACCACCATATATGACTGTTACAAAAGTAATGAGTTACTTACGATTGAAATAATAAGAAATACATTGACAAATGCCGGCCGTAATGTAAATGGCTGTAAGAAAACTATTGAAAACTGGATTAAAAAATTGGGATTCAAATTCAAAACGATTAATAAACGTCAAACAGTCATGGAAAGCAGAAGAATAGTGGATATGCGGTATACATACTTGGAAGAGAAGAAAACCGGCCAATTGTCTATTTGGATGAAACTTGGTATGATACACACAACAAGGTTAAGAAAGGATGGACTGATGGGTCAAAAATTCGTATGCCAACAATGCCTGCAAAGGATCCAGACTTATTATTGTGCATTACGGTGGAAATGAAGGATGGGTTCCAAATGCCTTAAAAATATGTGGAAAAAATTGGAAGATTGCAGCGTTGACTATCATAAGAACATGGACGCTAATATTTTTGAAGAATGGTTTGAATTCACATTGATCCCAAACTTGAGCCAAATAGTGTTGTAGTTCTTGACAACGCTTCTTATCATTTACGACAGCTCAATATAATACCAAATAAAAGACCGAACTACAAAATTTTTTAATGGATAATAATTTATACTTTGAAGATTCTCATACAAAACAACAACTGATTGAAGTTTTACAGACAAAGAAATTTAAGAAATTATACGCCCTAGAGAGTATTACTGAAATATATGAGAGTTCCTCCTTATTTTTGCATTTTTAATCCCATCGAGTTAATTTGAGCACAATTAAAACAGAGTATTCGGCCTAACAATACATTTCCTAAATTTGATAAGGAAGTTGTCGACCTGATTAAAAGATAAGTCGCTAATATTACCAAAGAAGACTGGCAGAAAAGAATTAAAAAAGTAATCAAAACTTAAGATGAGTATAAGAATATTGGGCAAGTCCATTTTCATGGGGGAAATAAATTTATTATTGATTTACAAGACGATAGTGACGGATGATATGAGAGAAGGATTAATAGTGTTACGAAACAGCATACTGGTATAGACCCTAAATCCGACTCTGTCTAAGCCAAGTATGAAAATTCAAATTATGGCGGATACGCAGTGTTTTTATAACTGTTTGGGACTATCTTATCTAAACATTGTTTTTGTGACCAGACTTTCTAGAAAAGGCCAGAACCTATTATTTGTGTCTGTGTAAGCCGCCGCCCGGAATTTTCTAGTAAGAAAGGCATTAATATAAACAAGGACCGATCAGCGGAGGAGTTTAGTTGATAAAGTGATCTCGAGGAATAAACAAAAATACACCGAACATTAAAGTGCTAATATAAATTAATAATCAAGTTTGTGTGCATATAAATTAAATTTAAGTGATTAGTCAAGTATATATGAATTAGTAAGTAGCCATACCGTGTGTTTAAAATTTATCCCACCCGTTTATTGTTTAAATAAATAACAAAAACATTACATTGGTGTCAGGTGTGGGGTAATATAAATAAATTGCTACGTAAAAATGGCCAAGAGACTATGTGACCTCAAAGTGGCGGAACTAAGAGCAGAATTGGAAGATCGTGAGTTGGAAACGTCCGGTAAGAAAAGTGAATTAGTAGAAAGACTTAAAGTGGCCCTGGAAAATGACGGCTTTGATCCAGAAACAGTTTTATTTAATGACGAGGCTTCCACCTTAATCTCGTCAATTTCTGCTAACATGGAGGAAAAGATTTCTGCCATGGAAGAGAACATTTCTGCTAACATGGACGAGAAGATTTCTGATATGAAGAACGATATTTCTACTATGAAGAATAATATTTCGGCTAACATGGACGAGAAGATTTTTGCCATGGAAGAGAAAATTTCTACGAATGTGAAAAGTGATATTTCGGCTACAAAGAACGACATTTCTGCTATGAATAACGACATTTCTGTTAATATGGACGAGTGAATTTCTACTTTGAAGGACGATATATTTGCCGATATCTTATTAATGAAAACTGACATTGCCGCTGACGTTGAAAATGAAATTTCGTCTCTAAAATCTGAAATCGAGAATAAGATTACAACGATAGACGAGAAAATCAAGGAGTTAGAGGAAAAGATTGCCGATTCAAGAACGCGAGGCACGCCAGAGGAAGAAAACAAGACCGAGCAAACGAAATCTTGCAAGCCAGAAACACTACCTAAGTTTGAAGACATTGGCAGTCAAGGCCCCAACGTTCGATGGAAAAATGTCGTGGACCAATTATGTGAAACAATTTGAAGCAGCCGCTAGAATGAATAATTGGTCCGATAGAGAGAAGGCAGTGAACTTAACTATCGCGCTTCGGGGAGATGCCTTAGATGTACTTCAGACGATACCTCTTGAAGAAACGGATGACTTTGAGCAGCTGAAAAAGAAGCTGGACATACGATACGGTCACGAACATTTAGAACATTTAGAACATTTGTACAGTTTCCAGCTGAAGAACCGAAGGCGGAAACGTGACAAAACCCTTCAAGAGTATGAAATGGATATTGCCCGACTAGTCCGATTTGCTTATCCATCAGCACCAGAGAACATGATGGAATGTTTAGGCATCCAGGCCTTCATTGACGGCTTATGTGACCACGATATGGAGAAGACGCTTCGATTAGCCCATCCTAAAACATTGGTCGATGCATTGACTGCTGCTCTTGAATATGAAGCTTCGGGATACAGCAAAGGTAGGACCATGCAGGAAGAAGATGACGATGACAAACTTGACCAGATCGTCAACTTGTTGAAAGGTATGGCAGACAAGAAGCAGAAGAAGAGCATATGCCGGAAGTGTGGCGAGCTACAGCACGTACGCAGTCCGTCTAAGCGCCCCAAGACTCCTGTAACCCAAGAACGCCAGTTACAGGGGAAATCAGACAGGGGTGAACATCCAGCTGATGTGAATCACCGAAAAGCCAACTCTTTGCCTAGACGGTCATGCCCTGTAGACTATTCACAATGCAACAAGTCGAAATCTAAGGAAGTTGCAGTTTCAAGAATTACAGTAGTCAACGAGGAATGGTCACCCACCAGGATCGGAGAAGATCAGGAGAATGATCCTCACCTGAGGATGATCCGGCAATGGAAGGAAGAAAATCGGCGACCTACATAGCAAGAAGTGTCAAGATTTTCACCGACACTCAAGGCGTATTGGGCTCAGTGGAACTCTCTTGTCCTGGAAGAAGGGCTGTTGAAAAGAGTCCTTGAAAACGATGATGGTTCTGAGATGAGGAGACAGCTAGTTATCCCGAGAACAAGAGTAGCTGAGGTACTGAAGAAGTTACACGACAGTCCATCGGGAGGTCATCTGGGAGTGAAGAAAACTCTTCAGCGAGCCCGTGAAAGGTTTTATTGGATTAACAGCTCTGACGATGTGAAGGACTGGTGTAAGAAATGTACGACTTGTGCTACGAGTAATGGACCACATCGCAAGAGAAAGGCACCTATGAAACAGTATAATGTTGGAAGCCCTTTCGAAAGGATTGCTTTAGATATCGCTGGACCATTTCCGACGACAGAAAATGGTAGCAAGTACATACTGGTCGTAATGTATTATTTCACAAAGTGGGTGGAAATTTACGCTCGAACCAAGAGGCCACAACTGTCGCGGATGTATTGGTGAAATAATTCATCAGCCGATATGGAGTGCCCATGGAAGTCCACAGTGACCAGGGAAGAAATTTCGAAAGCCATCTATTCCAGGAGATTTGCGACAAGCTGGGAATGAAGAAGACCAGGACAACAGCTTTACATTCACAGTCAGATGAATTGGTCGAGAGAAAGAACAGGACTATTGGAAAATACCTGGCCAAAGTAGTTTCCAGCCATCAGAGAGATTGGGACCAGTATCTCTCCCTATTCGCATTGGCTTATCGATCTGCCGTCAATGAGTCCACGGGTGAAACACCTGCGAAAATCTTGTTTGGACGTGAAATGAGGCTTCCTTGTGACCTAGAATTTGGCTGTCGGCCTGGAGAAGATCTAGCAGGCGAAGACTACGTGATCCAATTGAGAAGAAGGCTGGACGATATTCATGAATTAGTTCGAACCAATCTTCAAGTTGCCAGTGACAGAATGAAAAGTCGGTACGACACGCAGGCCACAGAAGGCGGTTTTAAAGAAGGGGACAAAGTATGGTTACACAACCCGACGAGGAGAAAAGGATTTTCTCCAAAATTACAAAAATCCTGGGAAGGTCCATACTTAATCAAGAAAAGGATCAATGATGTTATATATCGAATAAGCAAGATCCCCAACGGAAAACCAAAAGTAGTTCACCAAAACCGACTAGCCCCATTCGAAGGGGACCATGGCCTAGAGGAAGGAGTAAACCTTATTCAAGATGTGTCCGACCCTACCTTCGATGAATTTATGGGCGCGTATGGAGGTAACGGGAAAGCTAGATATGGAGTCACTTCGGAACAACAACAAGATTTGTTCACTCTCCCGGAAGATTATTCACTGGCATACAACATCCCCGCCTGTATCAAGAACGCACGAGGGTTGGCAACCGTCTTTCGAAAGAAGTTCGGGCAATTAGAAAAACTTGAAGACCAGATTCCAGCCCCTGGCAATACACTGAAACATAATTCGCGGTACGTCTTCTACGTGGTAACTAAAGATGAATTTAAAGATCGATCTATCTACCGCGATGTCTGGGAAGCACTTCGTAACCTCCGAGACCATGTGTTAGAATCCAGCGTGAAGAAACTGGCTATGCCTAAGATAGCGAGTAACCAGTTGGATTGGCCAGTTATCAGGAACATGGTAGAGGTTATCTTTAGAGATACCGGTGCCCAGATATTAATTTGCAGCTACAACCCCCTTATCAGTATCCGATTAAGAGGGTGCCCTGTTATTTCCATAAGATCGGAAAGTGTAGAAATGGGGCCAGTTGCCGATTCAAACATCCAGTCTCGGCTACATAAAAGTTCCAGGAGGAACTTCCATTTAAGGAGGGGGTAATGTTACGAAACAGCACACTGGTATAGACCCTAAATCCGACTCTGTCTAAGCCAAGTATGAAAATTAAAATTATGGCGGATACGCAGTGTTTTTATAACTGTTTGGGACTATCTTATCTAAACATTGTTTTTGTGACCAGACTTATCTAGAAAAGGCCAGAACCAATTATTTGTGTCTGTGTAAGCCGCAGCCCGGAATTTTCTAGTAAGAAAGGCATTAATATAAACAAGGACCGATCAGCGGAGAAGTTTAGTTGATAAAGTGATCTCGAGAAATAAACAAAAATACACCGAACATTAAAGTGCTAATATAAATTAATAATCAAGTTTGTGTGCATATAAATTAAATTTAAGTGATTAGTTAAGTGTATATAAATTAAGTGTTAGTGAGTTAGTGCTTAAATAAGTTAGTAAGTAGCCATACCGTGTGTTTAAAATTTATCCCACCCGTTTATTGTTTAAATAAATAACAAAAACATTACAATAGCATTTTTGGAAGAAGAAAATTAATTAAGTTTAATATATTTAAAGAATTGTTTTATTCATTGTTATAAAATTTCTTTTTTTTTGTTATTTTTTCATAGAATTTAGTTTTGTTTATGGTTTTTGCTTTGAAATTTCGTTTCACGTCTGGTATCCCGTTTAAACCGAACGCTTTTTGAATAATTACGTAACATCAACTGCAATATATATATTTTGGTAAGTAAACAAAACATTAACACCTTTCAGAGTTTACCTCCGCAATACAACTTAAAACGAATATAGAAGTAGATTGCTACATTATATCTGTTACGCCAACTATACTTGGAAAATTCCGTATATCTCAAGAACTAATATAGATATCAAAAAATACTTTGTTAAAATCATATACAGTAGAAATGCTGAATCTTTTCCGACACGTGACATCAACCATATTTCATCTGAATCAAAACAATATGACAAACACGCTTGTATTGGGCTTCGCTATTTTTCTCTTATTAGATGAAGACAGTACCAAAATAGTATGTGTTGAATAATATCGTCAACTAAGTCACGTGATGGAAAAGCTTCACCGTTGCTACTGTAGTTAAATGCAACATCTACAACTTTTAATTTGAAGATTTTTCGTATTTTCATTTTTTAAACAATTACAATAAAAAAATTTTTTCTAAATATTCGTAAGCTCAAAAAAATTTCTGGAAATAATTTGACTTCTAGTGGTATTACTAATAAAAATCGCTGATATTTTCTCGAAAAATTAAGATATTAGTAAACATAAAAAATTATAATGGTCAAAAATGGTACTTGGAAAATTCCGTATATCTCAAGAACCAATATAGATATCAAAAAATACTTTGGACAAATTTTATAGATAAATGCAACAACTACAAATTTTAGTTTGAACATTTTTTTGTATTTTCATTATTTGAATTACAATAAAAAACTGAAAAAAAATTTCCGTACAAACTGAAAACCTAGCTGCGTAAACTTTTCGGTTTCTTCAATTTCAGTTTCGAAGTACTCAAATTAAAATTCTCTCATTTTGTATTTTATGCATTTTACGGATATTGTTTATACTTTTACTAGGCTATTTTGGAAATCATTTATATTAATTGTAGCACATGCTTAAAATTAGTATTGTTAAAGATAATTATTGTTTGAATGAAAGTGTAATAGTAGTTTTTACAAACAACTATCAACTCTGATAATATATAAACCTGAGATAGGTACATTGCAATAAAAATATTTCTAATATTATAATATTGCATTCCAGTGCAAAATCTCAAAATTAAAAGCCTGTTAAATAGTTAATTTGATTATAAAATACTTACTTGAATCTAACATGATTAAAATAAACAATAATATTTCACTGGACTTTAAACAAACAAACAAAAACAATCTGGTCGTGATCACTTTATAAATAAAATAATTCTAAACATGAATTGTGCCTGCAAAATATTTTATAAATATTTTATAAATAACTGGTTTTAGCGTTAACGTTCATAAACTGTTCGCGCTAAACCCTTTTTAAAGGCTCTTTCAATCTAAACGCGGTTCAACGTCGTATATCACAGTCGAAGAGATTGTTTAACGTACTGATTGAAAATAATTGGATTCATGCTTTATTTACCTACTCACTACTTTTGTTTATGATGATTAGGATTGGGTCAGATGAAAAAGCGTGGTGTTTTTAAACGAGGAAAAAATATCTCACAAGTATGACGTATGTGTAAATATTGTAACATTTTATTGATTGTACAAACTGAGAGATAACTACTGAAGAACTATATTTAATGTGGAATTTCCGTCGCCGGTTTTAGTAATTAGATGTTAAACAATCAAATGTTATGTTGACAACAAGTACGATATCCCTTAAAATGAACAATATCGAAGCTTGCGAGCTATGGCGTGCTTAATATGTATGTCGATGCTCAGTTCTATACAGCAACAAGTGGCAAATGTATGTTATTTTATAATCTATACATTTTAGTATTATATTGATTGATCCATAAATTCTATTGTATATGTATAGTTTAAATTGTATGTATGTGAGGTGATTTATTAAAGACTCCCTGAATAAAAAGAATCAAATACAATTAATATATTTTTTTAATTTTGGTATTTTAAACAATTTTGTTGACTTGTTGCTATATGACGCTGATAATTTATGCATATTGGCGATTTAATTTCGGTTATTAATAGTAAACACTGTAATAAAGTTTTAATTAATTAAAAACATTTTTATTAGAAATTATATTGAACACATTTTTATTACAGAAGAGGTTTAAGTAGCCTTATTTATAAATTCCCGTCCATATTAAGTCCTAAGTTGGTCCCAATGCCCCAGACCTTATTTGTAGGTACTAGAGACGTTCTAATTTGTACGTACTAGGGACATTCTAATTTTTATATCCAGGGGATGCACAAATTAGAACCAATAATTAGGAAATAATAGTAATCATATTAGAAACCACAATATAATCAGCAAAAACCAAAAAAGACGTAATATCTCTATTTTAAGATATTTTTTAAAATTTACTGATAATTATTTGGTTTTTTATTCATCAAGTGCGCATGTGTGGCAGTATATTCGCTACTTCGCCACCCGCCTGTGCGACAGTCGCCATTTTGTTTGGTTGTATATATAAGTTGTGTTGTGATCGACAAGTTATGGTGATTTGTGCCTAAATATCTTTGTGTTTGTTCCGCTGTGAGCCCCCTTGGCATTCTATGCAGAGGACATCGACGTGAAGAGCGTGTTAATAGACACTAAAATCATGTTGGTTCTCTATCAGCGGCTTGTGATAGTTGACACAAGGCAGATGACAGTCGAAGTAGTTCGATGGTCATTTTGTTTTTCAAATGAGCAACGATATATACACGTTGCAAGTTATAAGTACAGTATGCATTTATTTTTGTCAGTATATTTCTACTAACATCCTTTTAATAAATAAACATTAAACAAGAACCATTGTTTAATTCAAAAGAGAATCATTATAGTAGTAATGATATATCTAATTAAGAAATAATTTTAAATGGACTTATTAGGCAATCCAAAACGACCTGTCAAAATAAATTCAATATGGCGGCGACGGTCAAATAAATAACAAAGTTACTGTGTGATTGTTTAACCCACGTTAAATTGATTTTCTTTCTGTTTATTGGCTGTAAATTGTGGTATTTAAATAGTGTAGTGTTGTCTTCGATATGTATTGTAGGAGAAGTTGGGGCAAAGTGGCCCCTCGGGGCAAAGTGATTTTATATGATATTTCCAACATGGTTACGACATCTATAGGTGTCTTCGCGTATATCATTCCCCTTACGTATGTACAGCTAACTTAGTCTGCATTTAACCACGGTCGAGACTGCACGCAATTTTTTCGTGAAGTGAAAAGTTTTGAACCACGTGCTTGTAATATTCATTGGTAAGTAAAGTAGCAGTTTAGCTGAAAATACAAATTGTTTGTTCGGTATCATATAAGGTTAGAATGAAATTTTATATATATCTGAGACGTACATATGAGCAATCAAACAAAACAAGCTAATTTTTTTATTACTTTTAAAATACTGCTTTGATACGTATTGGGGCAAAGTGGATTTCCTATTATGGGGCAAAGTGGTCCACTTTGCCCCTATAGAAAAATTAAGTTGAATTTTTTTTTCAGAATAAATTTCCATAATGGTGCGTAAATATATACGTAAAACTCAGCAACAATCTTGGTCGGAAGACAGTATGATAGCAGCTATACAGGATGTCAGAAATAATATACTTAGTGCAAAAAAGGCAGCAAGTCAGTACCAAGTCCCTTTGACAACACTTCGAAGACGAGTCAAATCGAACAAGGACCCTGAAGCAGCTTCAAGAAAATATCTAGGGCGATTTAGACCTGTTTTTTCGGCAAAGCAAGAAAAGGAACTTGCGGATTTCATCATAGAAATGGAAAGTAGTCTTTTCGGCCTCGGCACGCGGGAACTGAGACACCTTGTATTCCAGTTTGCAGAAAAAAATAAGATTGCTCATAATTTTAATGCCATCAAAGGTCTTGCAGAGCGTGATTGGATTTATGGGTTTTAACCAGAAACAAAAATATTTCTCTAAGACTGCCAGAATATACGTCAGCTGCTAGGGCCTCGTCTTTCAATAAATTTAATGTAAGTTCTTTCTTTAAGCTTCTGAAAGAAATGTTCGAGAAACATAAATATCCACCCAGCAGAATTTTTAATTGCGACGAAACAGGTATGTCTACGGTACTAAATAGGCCCTCCAGAATATTCTCCAGTAAAGGAAAAAAACAGGTGGGTTGTCTTAGATCCGCGGAAAGAGGCACCTTAACTACTGCAGAAATTTGTTTCAATGCCGTTGGATTCTATATTCCTCCACTAGTAATTTTCCCGCGAGTAAGAAAATGCCCAGCCCTTGAGCACGGGCTTCCCCCGGAATCGATCGTTGAATATCACCCGAGTGGGTGGATGCAGAGTGAGATTTTTTCTGATGTTTGATCAGATCACTTCCTGAAATATACCAAACCCACCGAGATTGACCCGGTGTTACTGATTCTTGATGGCCATGCAACGCACACTAAGAATTTAACGTTAGTTGAAAAGGCAAGGGCAAATCATGTGAACATAATTGTAATACCTCCACATACATCCCACCGGGTACAGCCATTAGATGCTGCCTTCATGTTTCCGCTCAATACGTACTATGAACAAGAAACGAAGAAATGGTTACTGAATAATCCTGGGAAAGTGATAACATTATATCAAGTCGGAGAACTGTTTGGTAACGCATTTAAACGGGCCGCAACTGCACAAAATGCTATTAATGGCTTCAAAGCCACTGGAATTTATCCATATAATCCGGATGTATTTCCAGAGGAACTATTCAAACCGGCAGAGACTACTGACAGACTACCAGAGGATGAGCGTCCAAACACTCCGCAATCAGTTCTACCTAAGAATAGATTTAATGAAATAAATCAGTCTCCACAACCAGGGCCCTCTAGAGTTAGATCCCCGTCTCCTATAGTCCATTCAGTACTAAAAAAATCACAAGCTGTAGATCCTATTTCAAAAGAAATCTCTGGAAACCTATATTTTTCACCGCAAGACATATTACCCTTACCCAAAGTGAGTGATGTAGAAGCGCCCAAAAGAAAATTAAAAAGGGGGAAAGCCATGGTGCTAACATCAACCCCTAATTATGAAGAGTTAAAAGTTGCAAAAGAAATTAAAATATCAATAGACAAAAAGGAAGCGGTTAAAAAAAATTGGTAAAAACCAAGAAAACAAAGATACAAAAGGGAACAAACACGGATGAAGATACGTCGTCAGTCGGTTCAATTCTGGTTGAGTTGGTAAATTCAAGTGATTCAGATAGCGATCTAGAATTTTATCCTAAGACAAAGGATTTCGATATAGAAGAGGTTGACATCAAAAACCTAAATAATGATGAATTTATATCAACAGAACTAACATCTGACAAATTGACAAAAAAAAAAAGTTTCTTGCCCAAAATTGAAAAAACCTCTGAACCTAAGATTATTGTTTCCTTTTTGCGGCAATATAGACAATCGAGAGATATTTTTGTTTTCCCTGAAGTGAAAGACATTAGCGAAGTTGTTATTAACGAAATTTTTGGAAAAGTTAAAGTAGAAATTTTGAGGCACGGAAAAATTAAAGTTTGTTTGTAACCTTTTTAAATTTTTATTAGGAATATCTTTGTTTATGTCAGTTGTTCCTTTCCTTTTTTTTATAGAGGAAATGTTTATTTTTCTTTCATTTCACTAATAAGTGGTGCTTCATAGTAAAAAGCCTACAATCTTTTAAGGTTTTCTTTGATACATAATGCTCAAAATTGTTAAAATGTCGTTTTCGCTGTTTTCATCACAACAATGAAGTGTTATTTGTTTTTGTAATAAACTCTTGTGTACGAAAAGTGTTTTCTTTTATCTGGTAATTACTTTCCACTTTGCCCCGATATACGTATCCTCTTTGCCCCATATATGGGGCAAAGCGGATATTTTGCATTAACTCACTTTTTCCTCTATCAATTCATAGTTCTGGTTTAGAATCACTGGATATGTCGGGAAACAACAGCTAAATCATGGAAGAAGAGACTCCAGTCATCCAAAATACTCTCTCAGTTACTAAAAAAATATGTATAGGAAGGCTTTGTTAAGGTGACCACTTTGCCCCAACTTCCCCTAGTTGGTTGTGGAAACCGTTCTAATCGTAATGAAGTTTCGTTTTATCGCGTTCCCGCAGAGACAAAACACAGGTTTCTAACGAAGAAAAACGATTTGACCAAACTTCGCAGCAATAAAGAGAGACGATCTGACCGAATCTATATTGAAACACCAGAAAGTTTGCTGTAGACACATTATAACTGGTAGGCTTCTTATCAAATATTATATCAACTCTACTAGCTCCTAGTTTACGTAGTTTGTTCTCCAGTAGGTATTAACTCATTTTAGGCAAACCTGCTGTCCTCGAAGATAAAGAACACCCTGACTGGGTACCATCTCAACATATGGGACATGTGTCTCAGAAAGTAAAAAAGGGCTGCATATGTTGACCGAAAGAATCGCAGAGATAAAAGGATAAAACTGACTGACACTAAGGTGAAAAATAATTAATAGTAGTCCTTTTTTATGTAAATTGTCTCAAGAGCTTAATGACAATTGATTGGGATATGTTTAATTGATCGTCCTCGTCAGGAAAATATACTCGATGAGCATATTTTGCATACTTTATTTTGATAAAAAGAATGTTAATTTTTAGTAATAGCAATGTTAAGTTATGTATTGATAGTTGCTGAAAATTGTTATAATTAATTACTTTGTCAACAGGTCATGGATATTGATAAAATGCCTAACAGTCCCAGCATGATCAAATTGAATTTATGGAGACTGTGGCGTCTATGATGCTTAAGTATTTATGTTTTAGTTTTGAAGCTAAACATTTAGTAAATATTACTTTACAACTTTTATTATTTCTCAACATTTAATGAATGTTTTATTTTGATTTGTACTTAAATTAGTAATAATTCTTGTCTCTTCATAATACGTATAACGTTTATGTACTAAGTGTTATTATAGTAATATATTTTTACATAGCTTTGTCAATAATATCAAGTCTTTGAACAATGATGCTGAAGTTCATTGATTTTACTCATGTTAATATTAGAAATATGTATTGTAATGTACACATGTCAAAATGAAATAAAATTTATATTTTGCAGTGTAAAATAATTGTTTTTTAATGCATTAAATGTCAGACACTTTAGGGACAATAAAAAAATAAAACCCTAATGTAACAGTTTATTTTTTCCAAAAACAAAAAAAGCTAGAAAATAAAACACCTAAGGCCATAGAAACAATTTCACAAGACAACATCGACAAAAAACAATCATTTATAAACTTATTACATAACTCCAAATATAGTAAAAACCAAATAAAGTTGCGTTTACGTCACCAAGAGCGTATTTCAATCGCATGTATGGCTACATTTCTATCGAAAAGTGCATATACTTAAATTTGTTAATTAATCGGTTCTAAAGATAACCCAATCAATAAAAAAACTTTAGTACCAAAATAATGTATAAGCAATATAGCTTTATTGGGTTTAGACGTCCCTCGATGTAAACATTTGTGTTAAAATTTTCATAAAGAAGCCTCCAATTATTGACGGTAAAATAATAGTCACTGCCAGAAATAATGTCATGTTGCCGCGTTGTTTGTGACTTTTCTACTCGTGTATTGTCATCGATTTTTGAGGTTATAGTTACGTGCTTTATAAAATTTTCTTGTGAGATTTGTTTAATGTCAGTTTTTTTCTTTGATAATACGTTCATTATTAAACATATTTTATTTTATTGCTTGTATTTTTATTATATTTATTTATTAAAACATTTGGTAAGTCAGTAATAACCTTACCACTTTTATTCTAGAATTTCTTACTTTGTGAAATCTATTCATAAATTTAATTAACAAAAAACGTAAATGAAAAAACTCCACACTATATTAAACGAAAACTATCAAACTATCGATAATTTTGTAGTTTTCATTTATAATATTCTGAAATTTTCTACATTTACGTTTTTTGTTGATTTCAGTTATTTTCGGTTAATTTCCATATTTCGTGAACACTCTGACAACGCTACAAATGTTCACAATGATTCCTTACAATTAATGAAAGGATAACTTAGTTCTACATTTATTTACAAAAAATAAAATACAACACTGATTTAATAACAGAAGATTACACATAATATATCTATTACCTAAACTATTTAGGTTTCTCAAACATCTGGATTTTACACTAATAACGATTTAAAATAAGCACTCTTCATCTTAAAATAGGAAAATTGTCCTTCTCAAACACTACAAAACATCTTAAAACCCCACAAAATACAAAGTAAACCGTTTTATAACTATAAAACTCTGCAGTTTTCTAAACATAAATGAATGTACTGAATCAAATGTCTGACCGTCGCCGCCATATTGACAGCTAAAAAGTCACGTGGTTTGGATTGCCTAATTGAAGATGCAACAGTTCATAACCTCAAACCTTGTGCGACATACAAACGGTTTGTTGCCGTCAGTGTCTACACGTTCATCATAAGTTTTTTTGTGTTTTTATCTTAGAGTAATAATAAACATAGAGAGGGCTATTCATTCATAATCACGTTTATTTTTGCGGCCAACTATTCTAAACGCCAGTAGTGAAATAATGAATGAATTACAAAAAGTGGGGATGGTATTGTAGCTCCATGGCCTTGGTAATTTCGGCTGTTTTTCTGACAAACTTGGCACCGACGAACCATGATAATCCAAAAACATTAAATTAATTAACTTAAAAGTTTATTTTCACACTAAAAAGTCTTGAAAAACAAATCATAACGAAAGAACTAAATGTTTACTCTCTAGTTGTGATAGCGCTCGTATAAACAAACCACGTTTGACATTATTTACTACAATACTACGACGTATTCGAAATTATCGTCGATCATAGTGTGACGATATTTGCATCTCTCTTTATATGGTAATTAAACAAGGACAAAACTACTAAATAGATTACTATTGACACATTAAACAGGTACTGAAATTTTGAGCAATGTTGCCACTTTTAGTTATAACCATGAAGGATACAACAAATCCTTGCTTAAAATTTATATAAGAATATGCCTTTATTAAATAAAATTCAAGTATTATTAATTAATTTCAAAAATAGCGACTCAAATGCATACATTAGTATGACTTTTTTTATTTGCACATTTTCAATTAAACTTCTAATTTCATTTTTCCTGCAACTAAAGAGACTTTGTAAATATATGGCAAAGCAGTGGAAGTGTCCGCCAGTGAACTTAGAATGTGACACAATGTTTGGAGCAAGAAAAGATCAAAACAAACATACCTATTTTATTTGTTAATCTGAGGTTTTTATTGATTTTGGCAATTCTGAAACAATGACAACAATGAGTGATTATTATAACAATCTTAGACATCGCTGCTCGCTGCCAGATATGTATAAAAAATACACAAACATGTGGGGTTAGACCCTTACTGTTTATCCATTTTAGCGAGTTAAGTTTTAACCCGAAAGACTTTCCTAGGATTAGTGATATGGATATTGTTAGTTATCTGGTATTAACAAAAACCAATGAAAATCAGGTGCATTCCAACTCAAATGTGTGTTTTTGTTGATAAGTTTTGCAAAAATAATTCAAAATACTTCAATTATTTGAAATTTAATTACAAAAAACAATATATAAAGTTGTAGGTACGCCAAATATCCATTGGGGGAAACTGAAATTTAAAAATCCTATGTGAAGAATTGGAACAATAATATTTTCTAGAATCAACGCAAATGAATTACTAAACTTAAAAATTATGATAATTAATTCATCTTTACCTAAATGGTTCCCCAGGTAATAAATTGAAACTAATATTTTTATTTTTAGACTTTAGTTCTATTTTTGAAATCGGAGGAAAGTAGTGTAACTATGCGGGTTCTAACTCACTACTTCGAAAAACGTCCGCTAGTCGACGGTGGCGCTGGTGTCGCTGTCGGCGATTACAGATTTCTTAGATGTCTGTCGTCCATTTTTTATCCAGTCGGCAGATTTCTTTTTTTAAATGTCTCAATTTTTATTCCAGTAGATTACAGATTTCTATTTTTCTGTATGTCGTCCATTTTTTATCCGTTTGTGCATCACTTAATCGAAAAAAATGTTTGCCTTGAGTGAGATTCGAACCCGGGACCTCATCGTTCCCAGCCTACGCCGTTACATCTCCGCCATAAGGGTTCCAATATATTTTAGTTTTGAAATTTACCTGTATAAGATACAGAGAGTCTGATTTCACCATACGATGTAATTTTTTCAATTTTTTCTTCAATACTCCTTTGTACCAATATTGTTTTAGTCACTAGAACATGTGAATCAAAAACAATGCGTCAAGCAGTTGAGTATATTCAGAATCCTTCATAAGTAGGTAATCATAGAAAAATCACATATTATTTTTAGTGACAATCTCAAGGATTTTGATTGGGACTTCTAAATTTCAGAATGAAAAGCGATGGCTTCGATCAACAAAAGAGTGTAAAAGTGCATTTTTATCACAATAATATACAAAGCATCCTTGCGCATTTTCTTTATATACAGGTTTAGTCATAAAAGATGTTATTTTACACAGAGTATAGTCATAAAGATACTGCATTTTTTATACAGGGTGTGATCATAAAAGATGCCATTTGTCCTCTACACACGCACTAAAAGCTGTACACCGAGGTGTCTCATATATTATCGGATTTCAACGCGATCTTAACGTATGAACTTTTTCATTATCATGTATAATATTAGCATCCATATTTGTTTTAATAATTAAAATTCTATTGAAAATTGTTGAACGTAAATTTAAATCATTATGTATAACAGCAGAACATTCTAGTTTAAATTCTTGACAATTTCGGTGAGAGGGAAATACTCCATTACACAATCGTGTATTATGATGCAATAAAGTGCCTTCATGCTTTCTTCTTGCTTCGAGAAATCGATAACAAACAATGCACGCTTCTTGAATGAGGAATAATCCAACAGAGGACGCTTCTGTGTCGAATTCATATAGCTAGGATAAAATTCAGTATAGTTGAAATATGCCCCATTGTAATCATTCTTGGTAAAATCCAACTGCATTCTTTCATTGGGATACAGGAATACAGGTAGGGAACGCATTAAAATATTTGAATGACAATATTCTGTATAGTGGTTGATTTGAGAAGCCGACAAGACGTTGAGCTTAGACCATAAAGATTATTAATGTCTCTATATTAAATAGTCCGCTGTATGATACATAAATTAGGTTCATTACAGTATACGAATATTTTTTCAATACAGGGTGGAGATTTTTTAATTTTCCTTAGAGTCGGATCATCATTGAAAATTGTTCTATTGTGATAACGCGGACTAGAAATGAGATTTTTAGCACCATAACGTCCATCATGGGAAGATACAAATTCTATGATTGCATATACATTCCTTACATTTTATGTAACACACAGCAGGTGAAATCTTTTTGACCCTCCGAGATTGTCATTGTTATTTTTCATATAAAATCTTACCTGCCCGTCGACCGTAAATTCTCTCTCCTATACAGACAAATCACAATATTTGAATAAAATTTTGTGAGTTCCATTACTAAAATTGTTAGTTTTATAATCATGTTGTCGAAAGTGTTGTCACATTTCGGTATAATAATCCGTGCCTGAAGAGCGTAGTCTTACTGGGACTTGGGTAAAGCATATAACAGTTTAATTTTAAGAATTTACAAATACAGAAAATCATATAACTATATTAAATGAATATACAAATAACGTGATTAAATTATAAATAGCTATAATGTCTATGAAAATTATCAATATCGCCATCAGTATCATACGCCCCTCTAAATATTTGGGGTGATTCATAATGAAATTCGGCAATACAAGATTCCTGATATTTAGTTTCAAAGAGTACAGTTTGATACCAAAAATGTCAAACGTATAACGGTGATGCATGTCTGGTGCCTCTGTGGTGTATGTGTGCTAACCCTGTGATGTGTGTATGCTGTCCCACTGCTTGAGTTGTAAAGTTGGTTCTTCTTTCACCACATCTATGATAAAAATGACATTCAGTGTATGACAAAGTTGTGAAATCATTGCTTCAAGATTTTTCTATTAGCGTAGCATTCTTTTTGAAGAACAGCTTAATAATATTAATTTAGTTGGGTGCAAGCCTGATGTCTTAGATGTCCTCTTCTATCACGATGGATATCCGTTAATGCCAGTATCTGTAAATATGTTGCTCTTTTGTTGGTTACCAATATCGCCATCAGTATCATACGCCCCTCTAAATATTTTGGGTGATTCATAATGAAATTCGGAAATACAAGATTCCTGATATTTTGTTTCAAAGAGTACTGTTTGATACCAAAAATGTCAAACGTATAACGGTGGTGCATGTCTGGTGCCTCTGTGATGTGTGTCTGCTGTCCCTCTGCTTGAGTTGTAAAGTTGGCTCTTGTTTCACCGCAACTATAATAAAAATGGCATTCAGTGCATGACAAAGTTGTGAAATCATTGCTTCATTTTGTTGTTTTCTTGGAAAATAATTCATATAAACCGAGTGTCGCAGTAAATTTGTTAGTACTAGCACTGTCAAACAGACTTCTGATGTGAGTCTGGGGTGTGTTTGTTATCCCTTCTGTTACCCCTCTGCTATCTATCTGATAGACTTCTGATGTGTGTTATCCGTTTAATAATATAATGAGTCACATCATATTTTACTATAGTGTAGTCGTACGAGCAACAAATCTCAAGCATGCAAACGCTTTGAGTGTCCTCTGTTGTCGAATAAAGTGGATTTGCTGTCATTGTCGTTGTCGTTCTAGTAACATCCTGTATGTGGAAATAATCTACCAATGCGGTTTGTTCGATGAAAATTTGAGCAATAATAGCAGAGATTCATTGTAACGTCCTTATCTTTATATACCCTGTGGCATCTTTTATGAAAAAATTCGGTATTTTTATGACTACGACCTGTACATATAAAAAATACGGTATCTTTATGACTACACCCTGTATAAAATCGCATCTTTTTATGACTACACTCTGTATATATGAACATCACATCTTTTTGACTACACCTGTATATAAAGAAAAATGGTATGTTTTATGACCACACCCTGTATAAAAAATGTGGTATCTGTATGTACGATGATGGTTTCTCAGTATCATATTCAGACATATATTTGTTATAATTTACGTAGACATCCCGCTCAAAATACTACTAAACTGTGTGTGTCATTAACTTTTATATCTACATATTTCTACAGTCTTAATAATTACAAACACCCCATGTATATATCAATTTTAATCATAACATGCCTCGTATATTTTACGTAGATATTCCCCGCAGAATAATAATAGGGATGCAAATATCTTTTAACACCCTGTATTGAAAAAATATTCGTATACTGTAATGAACCTAATTTATGTATCATACAGCGGACTATTTAATATAGAAACATTAATAATCTTTATGGTCTAAGCTCAACGTCTTGTCGGCTTCTCAAATCAACCACTATACAGAATATTGTCATTCAAATATTTTAATGCGTTCCCTACCTGTATCCCAATGAAAGAATGCAGTTGGATTTTACCAAGAATGATTACAATGGGGCATATTTCAACTATACTGAATTTTATCCTAGCTATATGAATTCGACACAGAAGCGTCCTCTGTTGGATTATTCCTCATTCAAGAAGCGTGCATTGTTTGTTATCGATTGCTCGAAGCAAGAAGAAAGCATGAAGGCACTTTATTGCATCATAATACACGATTGTGTAATGGAGCATTTCCCTCTCACCGAAATTGTCAAGAATTTAAACTAGAATGTTCTGCTGTTATACATAATGATTTAAATTTACGTTCAACAATTTTCAATAGAATTTTAATTATTAAAACAAATATGGATGCTAATATTATACATGATAATGAAAAAGTTCATACGTTAAGATCGCGTTGAAATCCGATAATATATGAGACACCTCGGTGTACAGCTTTTAGTGCGTGTGTAGAGGACAAATGGCATCTTTTATGATCACACCCTGTATAAAAAATTCAGTATCTTTATGACTATACTCTGTGTAAAATCACATCTTTTATGACTAAACCTGTATATAAAGAAAATGCGCAAGGATGCTTTGTATATTATTGTGATAAAAATGCACTTTTACACTCTTTTGTTGATCGAAGCCATCGCTTTTCATTCTGAAATTTAGAAGTCCCAATCAAAATCCTTGAGATTGTCACTAAAAATAATATGTGATTTTTCTATGATTACCTACTTATGAAGGATTCTGAATATACTCAACTGCTTGACGCATTGTTTTTGATTCACATGTTCTAGTGACTAAAACAATATTGGTACAAAGGAGTATTGAAGAAAAAATTGAAAAAATTACATCGTATGGTGAAATCAGACTCTCTGTATCTTATACAGGTAAATTTCAAAACTAAAATATATTGGAACCCTTATGGCGGAGATGTAACGGCGTAGGCTGGGAACGATGAGGTCCCGGGTTCGAATCTCACTCAAGGCAAACATTTTTTTCGATTAAGTGATGCACAAACGGATAAAAAATGGACGACACATACAGAAAAATAGAAATCTGTAATCTACTGGAATAAAAATTGAGACATTTAAAAAAAGAAATCTGCCGACTGGATAAAAAATGGACGACAGACATCTAAGAAATCTGTAATCGCCGACAGCGACACCAGCGCCACCGTCGACTAGCGGACGTTTTTCGAAGTAGTGAGTTAGAACCCGCATAGTTACACTACTGAGGAAACCATTTTGTGTTGGTGGGTGGAACAATCGTCATCTGTGAAATAGCTTTGTGGAAATTACTCTAAACTTTTAGTTTTATATTGTTTTCACAGCGAATTTTTTAGAATTGAATACGCAAAGGTTGTTATTTATGTGTTGAGAATTGAAACAAAAAACAAATAAATTATATAAAAATATTTTCATTTTTTTAAAAATATCCTCCTCTCCGATCTATAGTCTATTTCATGTGATTGAACCACCCTTCCAGGCACTTTGTCCCGTGTCCTATTATTCATTTTCTCTTAAGAGTAAAAAGTGTATGTGGCGCGCAAAAACCCACGCCTAATGTCTTTGATAGACCACCTACTTGTCAAAGTATTTTCTAACAGGAATAATAGAAAAGTTGTATTTGAAATAAGTGAGAATTGTACCACTTCATTCAAAAGTGGTATCAATAGCACTTAGAACTATTGAATACCTATTAATTTAAGTGAACTTTTACCTATTCATGTTTAGAGAGTAAACTTATTATGCGTAAAATCATTGAACTAATATTGGTCACTGTTTGTTATTTAGGCGAGCGGGACGCACCCCCAAATTGACCTTACAGTGATCCGGGAAGTACTAATCACTAAGACCACTTTTACTATATGTTTTCGGGGTCGCTGAATACGAATATGAAATTATTTTTACGATAAAATTGGGGGAACATGAAAAAAAACGGCAATTTCGGGTAAAATTGAGACAATAGAATTTGACGTTTTTCTGTGTTCATCTCGCTATACCTTCCACATTTATCAATGTATCATTATGAAATTTTTTATGACTATTGCGAAAATTCTGCGACAATTAATACTTGAACAGTAAATTTACAATTGTTTGCTTTTACGTGTTCCGAGTTTTGTCGTACAAATGCAAAAGTTGTGTTACGAAATTACGAATTTCTAAAAACTAATTATCCAGTATCAAAATGCAATACCTAAAGAAGTTTTTGGGAAAGTTTCAGATCTAAATATTGAAAAGATATGCTATTTCAAAGTCGAGCGTCGCGTGCGGCTGCACTGCGCGCTATAGCACCAGCAGCGACTATCCGAGTCGGAACTTCACATGCGTCCGAAATACGGTTTTAATATATCAATTAAAATAAAAAACATTAAAATATCTTAAAAATCTACATTTATTCCATCTGTATTTACAATCACTTCTTTATTTACACATGTATCATTACAACTACAAACATCACAGCATTTCAAATTAGATTGTCTACAAGAGCAAACGTCAGTTTCGCAAGCATTTTTGCCAGTGCACGAACAAAAGTACTGTTTTAGTATTTCCATAGCGGTGGGTCCATCGTAATAATCGAAACTCAATCTACCTGTTTCTACCACCCAGCCAAACTTTGTCACATCTTTGGAAATGATTAGAGGTTCGATTGCTTGTTTCCACTCATTGATTTGCCAAAGAGCTCTTAAAATGTGTTTATGCATCGCGGGTTCAGATGGAGGAAGTCTTGCGATTTCAGAGTACTTTTCGATAGTTAAATGATATCTTAATGAATTTATATCGTTACGTGTACCTTTTGACTTTTCCTTTGGATCGTATAAATAAGATGAGAATGTACTGATGACTTCTTGAGCAACTTGTATGTCTAAGTCGGTTATTGTAGCTAAATTAGTCAATTCTTCGTCTGACATAAGTCGTAATGCTGCATTCACCTTGATCTTGCCTATGTAAAATAACGATGAATTAGTATCACAGCCTGTTAGAGCGTGTGCAGCTAACAACGGCGAACAGATATTTTTTCCTAATTTTTGTGCTAAACTATGAATAGGTATATAGCTTCTGAAATCAGTGCGTACGGAATTTTTTCCCGTGAAAAAACATAGCTGAGGTCTATTTTCGAAACTTGCAAAATGAAATAGTAGTAATAAAAAAACGTCTGTATCGGGAGATTCTACAATTGTTAACTGGTTTTCACTAATTCTGCGTTGAATACGTTGTACATGAAATATTAAGCGAGTATCAGCATCCGCTACGTGCAGCCGCACGCTACGCTCGACTTTGAAATAGCATATCTTTTTTTCTTTTCAATATTTAGATCTGAAACTTTCCCAAAAACTTCTTTAGGTATTGCATTTTGATACTGGATAATTAGTTTTTAGAAATTCGAAACTTCGTAACACAACTTTTGCATTTGTACGACAAAACTCGGAACACGTAAAAGTAAACAATTGTAAATTTACTGTTCAAGCATTAATTGTCGCAGAATTTTCGGAGTACGCTTGTTGTTTAGATATTTAGATACGCAATAGTCATAAAAAATTTCATAATGATACATTGATAAATGTGGAATATATAGCGAGATGAACACAGAAAAACGCCAAATTCAATTGTCTCAATTTTACCCGAAATTGCCGTTTTTTTTCATGTTCCCCCAATTTTATCGTAAAAATAATTTCATATTCGTATTCAGCGACCTCGAAAACATTAAGTAAAAGTGGTCTTAGCGATTAGTACTGCGTGGTCACATACTGCTATTTCTAAGCGACTTTCTGGGGGTGTCCCGCTCGCCTAATTATTGAAGTTTATTCAATGTTCATTGACAGATGAAACAACGTTTAAAGATAATTTAATTGCAGTTTTAAAACAGTAATATGAATAGATTGCACAAAGTAAGGGTCGAGACAGTAAATTTAATTTAATTGCGTATGTATAAACAAAAGTTTACACTTCATACATTATAAAGATTGATGCACGTCATAATTTTTATTAGATACCTTTAATTTGTAATATCACATCTTCTTCTTTTTTTCTATAAACATATATTAAGCCAATCACAAGTTAGGTTACTTCTTGGTCTAGCCAAAAATAACTACTAAACATCAGGTAGGCATAAAATGAAATGTAACTTCTGTCATTCTGACGATGATATTGATTTATCGAAACAATTGTCAATTTTTTAGAATTTTCAATAACTTGTATTATATTGTGGAATTAACTAGAGACCTTGAGTTTCATTTAAAAACACTAACCTTTAATTTTAATTGAAGAATGGAGATTTATTATATTAAAAAGTGCAAGATTAAAAATAATACTTAATTATATTTACTAATTTACACTTTTTAATATAATAAAACACCTTTCTTGAATTACATTTAAAGTTAAAAAAATAATGACGTACTTCAATCTTAATAATGTATGAAGTTTAGTAGGTATTCTTTTACTCTTTAATTTTAAATTTACTATTTGTGATTGTGGAAATTATTCACTAATTATTATTCAGTCACAGTGACTATTTCCTTTGATAGAACTTGCTAATTACTTTATATACCTATTGATACCAATTTATAAACCTAAGCATTGTTTTGATTAACAATTTCTATCAATAAATTGAATGAAGTATGATAAGTATATCACAGGCAATTGTTAAATACTAACACGTTTGTTTACAGGAAAATATTTTCTTATTAATGAAGCAACAATGTTTGAATTTTGACACATAATATACAGAGTGAGTTATATTCGATGATTAGTACAAGGATTTCGAAAGCTATAAGAGCTAGAGAGTCGGTTAAATGGGGAAACATTTGCAGTTTTTATGCCAATTTCTAAACACCATTTACATTTTCAAAAAAACGTGCCTAACTAAATATTTGAATTTTAACGATATCTTAAATGTCTCGGACCTTCGTTATTATGAGCGATACACACAAAACTTACAAGATGTAGATATTTGAATACTTTATTTAAAAAAATGTTGGGCGCACGTGCGAAGGCAACGGAGTGACCAAGAGCTAAATCGGGTCCTCAGTAAGCAAGACAACCCCTCAAAATGTATTGAACGTCAACCATGTGAATCTTTTTTGGTATTTCCTCCAATTTGCACTTGACCTCACACACGTTTTAGTGCTTGTTCATATCAGTTCTACAAAAAATAAAACTACAAGCGCTTGATGGTGCAAAGTACAAAATTTGAAAATTCCGATTGGGGGGGGGGGGAGCGTTTATTTGCCTCCTCCTTTTCCTCCCATGAACAAATAGCTGTAGAGTGTCGGGGATTGTGGTACAAAGAAAATCATTCACGGAGCATATTAGTGCATTAGGAGTGCATTACGACTATCTGTGATTACGACCATATATGTTTCTGTTGAACATAACTAATGGAGGGGGCCAACTTAACTGACCTAACTACGGCTACGTTTTAATTCAGTGAATTGTGCTTCACCGACAAATGAAATTATGAAATCAATAATGGTGTTCTTGAACGCTCGGCTACATTTGTTGACTTGGGTGTCACTTTTGATTCTAAACTTTCTTTTATCCCTCATATTGATGCTATATTCTCGTCTATTAACAAAATGTATAGCTTCTTAGTTTTAAGCTCGCGTGACTTCAATGATCAAGACATTTTAATTTAAAGGCATTGTACTACGCCTATGTTAGGTTTAGAATTTAATACCCAGATGTTATTTGGAGTCCATTTTATGACGTACACATTCAGAAACTTATGGAAGGCATTTACCCACCGGTAGGAGTTCGTAATGGTACACTTCAAACGAGGCAATGTGTGAATGTTCTCGTCGTGACTGTTACTTATTGATATTTCTGTTTAAAAATCCTAAATGTCAACATCAGTTCAATACTCCGAGGTGTCAATACATTTTACCTTCCTACCCTTCGAACAAATATTTTAAAATTTTCGCCACTTCGCAGGATGTGTTCGATTTGTAATCATGTAAGTTATAATACGCGCAAAACATATTGTGCAGCAATGTAATGGTTTAAGTAATGTTACCAACTAAACAGCGAGTGTGGTTTATATATCATGAACACCTGCTGTGTTCGAAAAAATATACTTATAGTTCAGTCAAAAATGGGAAAAATAATAAGTTATTTGAAATTTAAATCGCCAATTCTTCTTAATAAATCGAGATATAAGGTAGTGTTAATTGTCTGGTGTTATGTTTAAATGTTTTTAAATATAAATAGGGTACTTTATTGTTTAAAGGAATGCATTTTGTTCTATACATTAACGCTAAGTATCTTAGAAAGTAAGGATGGTGTTGTGGAAACACAATTCTAAAATAGAATAATTTTTGACCTACATAATCTTTCATACTGAATATTCAAGCTTAAAATTGTTTATATCAGTTTAACAATAACTCCTTTTTATTAAAAACCCGCCATCGTGATAAATTAAACATGAATGTTAGTATTGTAGCTCAAATATCACAGAAATCATCACATTTAGAATTGGTCTGTAAAATACATTCAAATAATATTCAGTAAATTTCCATTATAACAAAAATACTCAAGTTTCAACATTTAAAATTTTTGCAGTTTCATTCTCTCTCAAAATATTAGTATAAAAAACAGCAGAAAAACAAAGGTTTGTCGGGCCGTTTAATCTACAGTCGAATGTTTCACAGCGGCACCTTTTATCAACCCGAAAGGGATTTTTAGAAATTTT